>JAWDJD010000003.1:20461666-21905000 GCA_035047305.1 Bradypodion pumilum | reverse complement strand
TACAAAAATACAAGAAACCCAATGCAGCGGCCCCATCCAGCAGTGCCATCGCTACAGATCCAGGGGTCGGAGACCAAGGCTCAGCGTCCTTAATGACATTGGCAGAGCAAGACAGCAAGGCAGTGCTGTGGGTCCTAGGTGCTCCCAACCTCCCCGTGGCCAATGCCGGACCAGGGAAGCAGCCCTGGCGAGGTGGTGGCTGCGGCAGCAGTTCTTAAGTCCATGGCGCTGTGGAGCCCAGGTGCTCCCAACCTCCCCGCGGCCAATGCCGGACCGGGGAAGAGGCACTGGCGAGGCGGAGGCAGAAGCAGTTCTGGAGTCCATGCCACCACAGAGCACTGATGCTTCCAACCTCCCCGCAGCCAATGCCAGACCTGGGAAGGGGCCCTGGCAAGGAGGCAATGGTGGCAGTTCTTAAGTCTGTGGCTCTGTGGAGCCCAGGTACTCCCAACCTCCCCGTGGCCAATGCCAGACTGGGAAAGGGGCCCTGGCAAAGCGGTGGTGGCAGTTCTTGAGTCCGTGCCACAGCAGAGCCCAGGTGCTCCCAACCTCCCAACAGCCAATGCCGGACTGGGAAAGGTGCCCTGGCAAGGTGGTGGTGGCAGTTCTTAAGTCCGCACAGCTGTGGAGCCCAGCTGCTCCCAACCTCCTTGCAGCCAATGCCAGACCGGGGATGGGGCCCTGGTGAGGCAGAGGTGGTGGCAGTTCTTAAGTCTGTGGCTGCAGAACCCTGGGGCTCCCATCCTCCTCGCGGCCAATGCCGGACCGAGGAAGGGGCACAGACCGGGAAAGGGTCATAGACTGGGGAATATCATATCTTTGGAATGTTAACACACTATCAGTTTCTCGTGATGTGCCATCTGTAATGTACAGTTGACCCTGGGCAACCAAGTGCAATTGGTTCTTCTCATAAATACTCATTACATATCTAATCATATGGTCCAAACAATGCAGAATTCTGTTCTCATCACCATCTCCTTCTTCTGCATGGGTAAATTATGTCTTAGCCCTGATTTTCTTTTTCACGTACCTTTCACAGATATAATATTGCAGTGATTCTGGATAAATTGGCTTTCGGAGTATGCATAACTGAGGTCTGGGAAATCTATGTATGTCCAGATGTTGCTGCAATGGAAGTCCCATAAGCAATAGCCAACATAGACAGTGATAGCACATAATGTATCTCCCAAAATTTATTTCAATCCAACAAAATTTAAGAAGATGGAAGAATCTACCTGATCTGTGGTATACTGGTTAAACTGCTATACTACAGCCAAAACATGGTGAGTTTGATCCTGACAGGGATCAGGGTTGATTCAGCCTTCCATTTTTCCAGGGACAGTAAAATGAGTACCCACATGATTGTGCAGGGGGGGGGAATGCTAATTAACTTATGAACCACCCAGAGAGTGCATTGGCTGCCGCTGCCATGCATTCTGGCCCCAGTGTGGGTGAAGAGGCCCTCCGGCCACTCCAATGGTGGCCTGCTGGGGCCCGCCCTCCCCCTCGGACTTAAAAAGTGGGGGGTGCCTGGTGAACTGCCGCTGCCGCCACGTGTTTTGGCCCCGATGGTTGAAAGGAGGCCCTCCAGCCACTCCACTGCCAGCCTGCCGGGCCCCGCCCTCCCCCCCCAGACTTAAAAAGTGGGGGTTGAGATGCCATTGCTGTTAACTTGTACCCAATTGCCCTCACCACCGGTGCAGGGAAGAAAGCAGTTATCACCTGAGCTCCTTCCCCGGCCCGGCATTGGCTGTGGGGAAGTGGGAGTATTTGAGAATACATAAAGAGACCTCTTGAAGGGTCTCTTTATGGGGCTTGATTTTTTATTCATATTTAATATTGTATTTTTTCCTGACTTGTAATCTTGTAACTTGATGACATTATTGCTTTATTATTGTATTATTGATTGTATAGAGTTATATTTACTTGTGTTACTGTACTATTTTATTGTTACTGTGTACACCGCTTTGAGTCACCCACTGGGTTGAGTAACGCGGTATAGAAATTAAACTTGAAATTAAATTAAGTGCTATGGGGTGGTATATAAGTGTAATTGCTATTGTTATTTATTTTTGTGATCCTTCTCAATGTTCAGGGCTTGGCATTACAAGGCAGTACTGTGAGTATTCATCAGTCACTTAGGAGATATTTGCTACGATGTGAGATTGAGATACCAAAGGGATGAGAATAGGTGGTTTGATAGTATTTCCCATAATTTGTGTAAATAAGATATGTAATTTGCATAATACTCCTTGTGGCTAGAAGGGAAGACTATTTTCTCAGGACTTCAGTGTGAGATTTTTCTACAGAACTAATTGGGTGAAAAATACATTCATTACTGTCAGGTTCCTGAAGAAGTCACGGCAAGAATGATTGTATTTTCTAATATGCCTGTTATGGAATGTGCAGGAAAACAAAAATCCATGGAATTGATCGATTTATCTCCTTGTGGCAAGGAGAAAAATGTCTTTCAGGTGATGTGAGAAGGAAGTCTTAAGATTTATGTCTTTTGTCTGGAGGGATACAGCTTGTGATAAAGGCAGTGGCACACTGAGTAGACAGGGGAAAAATAGAAATAGAATGTTTTCTTTCTGTAGCGCATTTTTCACTAGAGAGAGTCTGTCCCCCTCTCCCACTCCCCATGCCCATATCTTCACATCTTTGGAAGCCTTATGGCAGCAATAGTTGGTTAAACAGTCTATGCAAACAGATACCAGCCAGAGGAGGAGGAGGAGATGAGATTGTCAGTCTGTTTTGATTGGTCTGTATGATGAAATATATTATTATAAGCTGTTGTTGCTCTCCAAGTTGTTTTGAGACTGGTTTTGGCTAGCTTTTAAGATGACAGTATCTTGTGTGTGTCTGTCTGTCTGTCTTGACTTTTCTTTTGACATGAGCTGATAGCTTGGAATGTGTAAAGCCTTTATTACAGTACCCTCTGATTCTTCACTTTTAATAGGACACTGATAACTTTGCTGTATTGTGCTATCTCTTGACAGCAGCATAAGAGTCTCTGTGCCGGAAGATAAATGCATCAGCTAAGATTGTCTTCCCCATCCCCCTTTTTAACACAGTCCTCAGGCCACTCATTCTGGAAATCGACAATGAAGAATGTGTTCCTGCAGGAGAACTCTTCAATAAGAACTGGAGTTTGTTAAGCAAAAAATGAATGTAATTTTGTAAACAGAATTGTTCCGAAGGGCCCTCAATGGATAGAATTGAAGGATGTAACAGTGTGTGTCTGTGTGTGTGTGTAAACCTATTTTTTTACAATTTGTTTGTGTTTTTATAATGAAAATGAAAAACATGGGGCTCCTTAAAGACTAAAAGTTATTTTGTGTAGAGCTTTCATGGTTTACCCACGCCCACCCACCTGGAGGGGAGAAGTGCTGCCTCCTCGTCCCCACCGCCAAAGATTTCCACCTGCGGCAGGGCGAGGGCTTCAAAGGGTGAGAGCCCTGGTTGGACTTCTGCAGACCCACACCAGCCCACCTGGAGGGGAGAAGTGCTGCCTCCTCGCCCCCGCCACCAAAGGCTTCCACCTGCGGCAGGGCGAGGGCTTCAAAGGGTGAGAGCTCTGGATGGATTTCTGCAGAGCCACGCCCACCCACCTGGAGGGGAGAAGTGCTGCCTCCTCGTCCCCGCTGCCAAACCTGCGGCGTGGCGAGGGCTTCAAAGGGCGAGAGCCCTGGCTGGACTTCTGTAGAACCACACCCACACACCTGGAGGGGAGAAGTGCTGCTTCCTCGTCCCCACCACCAAAGACTTCCACCTGCGGCGGGGCGAGGGCTTCAAAGGGTGAGAGCTCTAGATGGATTTCTGCAGAGCCACACCCACCCACCTGGAGGGGAGAAGTGCTTCCTCCTCATCCCCACTGCCAAAGACTTCCACCTGCAGTGGGGTGAGGGCTTCAAAGGGCGAGAGCCCTGGCTGGACTTCTGTAGAACCACACCCACACACCTGGAGGGGAGAAGTGCTGCTTCCTCGTCCCCACCACCAAAGACTTCCACCTGCGGCGGGGCGAGGGCTTCAAAGGGTGAGAGCTCTAGATGGATTTCTGCAGAGCCACACCCACCCACCTAGAGGGGAGAAGTGCTTCCTCCTCATCCCCACTGCCAAAGACTTCCACCTGCAGTGGGGTGAGGGCTTCAAAGGGCGAGAGCCCTGGCTGGACTTCTGTAGAATCACACCCACACACCTGGAGGGGAGAAGTGCTGCTTCCTCGTCCCCACCACCAAAGACTTCCACCTGCGGCGGGGCGAGGGCTTCAAAGGGTGAGAGCTCTAGATGGATTTCTGCAGAGCCACGCCCACCCACCTGGAGGGGAGAAGTGCTGCCTCCTCGTCCCCGCTGCCAAAGACTTCCACCTGCGGCGGGGTGAGGGCTTCAAAGGGTGAGAGCTCTAGATGGATTTCTGCAGAGCCACACCCACCCACCTGGAGGGGAGAAGTGCTTCCTCCTCATCCCCACTGCCAAAGACTTCCACCTGCAGTGGGGTGAGGGCTTCAAAGGGCGAGAGCCCTGGCTGGACTTCTGTAGAACCACACCCACACACCTGGAGGGGAGAAGTGCTGCTTCCTCGTCCCCACCACCAAAGACTTCCACCTGCGGCGGGGCGAGGGCTTCAAAGGGTGAGAGCTCTAGATGGATTTCTGCAGAGCCACACCCACCCACCTAGAGGGGAGAAGTGCTTCCTCCTCATCCCCACTGCCAAAGACTTCCACCTGCAGTGGGGTGAGGGCTTCAAAGGGCGAGAGCCCTGGCTGGACTTCTGTAGAATCACACCCACACACCTGGAGGGGAGAAGTGCTGCTTCCTCGTCCCCACCACCAAAGACTTCCACCTGCGGCGGGGCGAGGGCTTCAAAGGGTGAGAGCTCTAGATGGATTTCTGCAGAGCCACACCCACCCACCTGGAGGGGAGAAGTGCTTCCTCCTCATCCCCACTGCCAAAGACTTCCACCTGCAGTGGGGTGAGGGCTTCAAAGGGTGAGAGCCCTGGCTGGACTTCTGTAGAACCACACCCACACACCTGGAGGGGAGAAGTGCTGCTTCCTCGTCCCCACCGCTAAAGATTTCCACCTGCGGCGGGGCGAGGGCTTCAAAGGGCGAGAGCCCTGGCTGGACTTCTGCAGACCCATGTCCACCCATCTGGAGGGGAGAAGTGCTGCCTCCTTGTCCCCGCCACAAAAGACTTCCACCTGCGGCGGGGCAAGGGCTTCAAAGGGTGAGAGCTCTGGATGGATTTCTGCAGAGCCACGCCCACCCACCTGGACGGGAGAAGTGTTGCCTCCTCATCCCCACTGCCAAAGACTTCCACTTGAGGTGGGGTGAGGGCTTCAAAGGGCGAGAGCCCTGGCTTGCCATAATGCTCTTCCTGGATCTGAGTGGGTGAACTTATCATCATCATCAATTTTAATTTATACCCCGCCCTACTCAGCACAGGGCCGACTCAGGGCGGCATTACAACATATTAGGAAAACAGTATACAATAAAAATATAATAAACAATCAAAATATACAATAAAAATATACAATGCAACAGTACAATTCCCCCAATACAAAGTTACATAATTTCAGATATCTTCAACAACAGATATGGTGTGGCAAGATCCACAAGTGACGGAGCCCTGGCTCAACGACTTCACTGAGGGCTCCGGCGGCCCACGGCCCTGTATCTCTCCCAGCAAGAGCAGGGGAGGGAAGGGTGGGGCCCCTCACAGCTTCAGAGGATATCAAAAGTCATTCTCTTGCTTCATTCTCTTAGTGTCCACTGCTACTTTATGACAAGAACAAACATTCTTGAGGGTAAACAAGATCAAAATCAAATTGGAAGATAGAGGAAAGAGCTCATGGGACAAGGAATAACATTCAAAGAGGATACATCTGATGAACTCAACCTTCCCTGCATCACCTGGAGGATCCTGAATAGAATAATGGTCGGAGTCCCTAAATACAAGACCACATGCTCTGGTAGGGGTTGCTGTCAGACAACAACCATGCTGTGTGAATGTGGAGTGATACAGAACAGGGTTAATTTACTGGTCTGCCAATTAGTGCCAGAAACTACCATTGAGAACTTAAGTTTGGCCAATGACAAAGCCAAAAAAGTGGCTTCATTTTGGCAGTCCAAAGTCTGATATGGACATGAAAGAAGAAGAAGAGTTAGGCTTTAGATTTATCTATAAGGAGCATATGATATTGAAATGTGGGACAAGTAAGATTGGGCCTGTATGAGGCTCCTTTCATGGCCCCAAGATCCTCATGCAGCACTTGGGGATTGAACCCCGACCTTATACTAGACCTTTGAAAGGATAACAGCCCTGGTGGCACAGTGATTAAGCTGTTGTACTGCAAACAAAAGGTTGTGAGTTCGATCCTGACCAGGGATCAATATCTTTCCATCCTTCTGAGGTTGGTAAAATGAATACCAAACACTTTGGGGGCAAAATGCTTATTAACTGCCCAGAGAGTGCATTAAGTGGTATATAAGTGTGATTGCTTTGCTTTAACACCAGTAACCATGGTTATCGCCAGATTAATCAAAATACTGATTACATGAACACAACGATACCAGCATTTAGGTCACTGTTTTGGATTCCTGCCAGTGATTTCTCAAACATGGGAAATGTTAAATGCCTTATTGGCCATAGTGCAAAACAGATAGCTTGCTCTGTTTTCATTTGTTTGAATACTTCCTTCTGTCCCTCCATAAAATTGGCTGCTTCTGACTGCAATGTAAATGTGTGAAGACACACTACATACATTCCAAGAAGAAGAAGAGAATGATGAATACGATGAAGATGACGAAGGAGGAGGAGGTGGTGGTGACAACAATGTTGACGACAATGACGATAAAGACAATGATGACATATTAATAGGGGATGAGTAGGCAGTCTCAATACCCCAGCCAAAGTCTTGGTCGTGCGGCTTTGAAAAACCATGTACTGCATCTGGAGCCAGAAAGATCCTAGAATTGAGCTGGGAGCCACTGCATGTAGCAGTTGTTCCTCATCTGGGATCCAGGAATGAGAGGGCTATTTTTAGAATAATAGGGGCTCAGCCTATGAATGCTAATGGGAGAGCTGAGATGTTAAAAGGAGTTTTTAAAAACCCACTGAAAACGTCTGTTGTGCACCATCTTGTATGATTCAGTATACAACAGATAATATCTCTGAGGATTGGGCAATTCACCTTCAAAAGTTCACCATTCACTTCACACTTGTAGCTGCAGAACCCTGGCCACCGTGTTAATTAACTGCTAGGACATTTGCAAGCAGCACTCTTGAGATAAACCAGGCGGTACAAACTAAGCCAACAGCTACAACCAAAAGGCCACCAAGGATACAGAGACATATGAAGCCATAGGAAGGCCTTGGAACTTGAACAAGGCACATCTGAAACCAGAGAGCCTATTATACTTTGGATCCAATGTCCAGTGTAGAACTCTGCAGTTTACTCTCTGCACATTCCTCAGATCACAGTTCAGAATAGTCTATTTTATAGAGCATATTTGATGGAGAAGAGCAGTGGATTTTTGGTAAAGGTGCTTAAGCAGCCATATATTTGTTAAGAATTAAAAGAGCAGCATCAAAGCAGTGTTAAGAGCAGTGAAAGCTGATGACTTTTCTTTTGGGAAGAGAGAAACTGTTCTGTTCCAGCCTTTTTGTTTCAAATTTATGAGGATACTGAATGTTTTTAACCCCATCCCTAAAATGCTATAAAGCTCAGACCGAAACCCAGAGTGGATATTCCTGCCCGGTGAGACTGGAATCATCTTGTTCTAAGGGTTGGGGAGGATAGCAAAATAATAGGTAGGTCACCCTTGCTCAAAAGCCAGTTGTATCTGACTCTAGGGTTCAGTGCTCATCTCTGTTTATAGCCAAAGAGCCAGCGCTGTCTACGTTTGCATATGTTTCTGTGGACATGTGGCAGTTTACAGAATGCTGTTTACCTTCATACCGAAGTGGTACCTATTTATCTACTTGCAATTTCTTGCTTTCGAATTGCTAGCTTGGCAGGAGCTGGGACAGAGACGGAAACTCACTCTGTCATGCAGCGCTCAGGTCTCGAACTGCCAACCTGCTGACCTTACGGTCATGAAGTTTAGCATTTTAACTACTTAGCCACCACAGTCCCTAGCAAAATAATGCTGTGTGCCAAATGCAGAATGAAAGTCTTTTGTAACCAAATTCTTCAGATATTATTTTACCCAGCTGTGAGAAGAAGAAATTGTAAATTCTACAAAATGCAATTTTGTTTCAATGCTGGAATAAAATGGGGAGTAGGGAAAAAGCAGATTTTAAACATGTGCCTTGATTCGTGACATACCCCAAAGTTATATACCATGAGAGTTGGATTTAAGCCATATATTACAAAGTAAATACATTCCTCTTTGTAGAAACACTGGAATGGGAGAGGTTTGGTCTGAAATGCTTCAAAAACCATATGAATTTTGCAACAGTTGCTCCCGCTTATACCAACAGAGACATTGTCTCCCTGACTTCTGAATAAAACAATACAGATAGGAAAGTGAGGTGGGGGACTTTCATTTTGGCTTTAGTGAGACGATCCCCCTGCTCCTTCTTATTTTTTAAAGGACTATTTAATTGAAAGGGCTGGCTTCTCTTCCAACTCAGCAACTTCAAAAGGACTGCCTGCAGAGATAGAGTGGATTGCATTTAAACCGATGTTATGAATGCTGTTGAAGGCTTTAGACTCTCACTGGGTTAAAAACCCTGTAATATATCTTGATTTATTTAAAATTACCCAAAGATAAATCACTGAGCAGTAAGAATTCTTAATATGCTTCAGCTTTCTGGTAGGCAGCACTGCGGTGGCTTAGTGGTTAAGACGTCGAGGTTGAAGACTGGAAGGTCAGGGTTCAATCACCAAGTATTGCATGAGGATCTTGGGGCCATGAAAGGAGCCTCATCCGGGCCCCAAGATCCTCGTGCAGCACTCAGGTATCGAACCCCAACCTTCTAGTCTTCAAGCAAAAATCCTTTCAACCCAGAGTAATTTCTGACACAAAATTTGTATGTTGTTTTAGCTTTCTGGAATGAACTTTGCCATTTCTGTAACCCAGAATATGAACTTGCTGAGGGTTTTGGGTTTTTTTAATACCTAGATTGCTCTGATACGTGCCCTCATCTGCCAATGAGGGACAGAGGTGTCTCTGTGGTTAAGAAGTTTGCCTTGTTAGCTGGAAGGTCAGCAAGTTGGCAGTTCAAGACCCAAGTACTGTGTGATGGATGGAGCGTCCATCTCTGTCCCAGCTCCTGCCAGCCTAGCAGTTCAAAAGCTAAAAATTGCAAAATAAATAGGGACCACTTGGATGGGAAAAGATCTTGGTGACATGAAAGGAGCCTCATTCAGGCATTCCCTGAGTGGAGTTCCTCCAGAAAAAAATCATTTCAACCCAAAAAGCACTTTTGTGTGGTTTTGACACGATTCTTAAAAATCATCCTTTGAATCTTCCCACCAACCCACACCCTATGGAAACTCATATTTATTAAATTTGTATTTATATCTGGGTGCATTGTGGGTTGATTTGGGGCTGCACAATTTTCAAAAGAGCACAAGTTGCATGTGTTTTCTCATGGTACCTCTTTGTGCCCATGTATTCTTGTCAAATAAACAGAATTTATTGATAGACCCTTTTAAAATGTGCACATCTTGAAGCATAGTGTTTGATGTGTTTCAGACTCATACTGTTAAGTTTACAAATATCAACAAATGCAAGCGCGGCGCCAAAATGGCCGCCGCGCCCTTTGCGGCCCCCCCCCACAGGACAGAGAATCCGGGTAGTTAGGGGCGTGGCCAGCTCCCTTATAAAAGGGGTGGCCACGAGGCAGCCGAGCTGCCATTTTGCCTCAGCGACGGAGCGGAGAAGTTTTTTCCCTGCGCCTCTGTCGCTCGTTGGTATCACCGGGAAGCCTTTTGGGTCGATTTTGCCTAGCTAGCTTCCCTTTTTTGCTCGAGATGCCTTCCAAAAAGAAGGCTGCTGCGAATTCAGCCCGGGCTGTTAGGAGGCGCAACCCAGGTCGGAGGACCGTGGTGCCGCCTCCTCAACAGCCACCTTTGCCATCCCCGGCCGGGGCTGGTGGCTTGGGGTCTATCGCCCATTGGCCTGATCAGAGTGCGGGCGCGGAGGGCGCTCCGGCCCGCGGCCCGCGAGCGGTGGACACCGCTCCTCCTCCTGCCCAATCCGTTGGGCCTATTGCTTTCGGGCCGCAGCCTCTCCCGGGGTCCTCTAGCCTTGGGGGGTGGCCCGGCGCCCTGCCTTGGCAGGTTTCCTCACCAGCCCTAACGGGCTTCGGTCCTGGCCAATGGCCATATATGGGCCATGGGGTGCAGGGACCTGTCCCCATGCAAGGGTCAGGCGGGCCGGCCGGCTCTTTGCCCATGGTCAATGTAGACACCTTACTGGCCCGTATTGCGGCCTTGGAGGCGTCTTTGGCCCGGGCCAGTCAGGCAGGCGCCCCTTTTGGGGTACCTTTGGAGGCGCTATCGGCAGCAGGACACCGGCCGGCGGGGAGGGTTGAGCTGCTGCAGGCGGGTGGCGCGGCTCCGGCCACTGCCTCGCAGCTCCCCAGCCAGCAACCTGGTGCGGGTCAAGCCCCGGTGACGAGCTCTTCATCGGTCGTGAGCTCCGACGCCCCCAGTGGGCCAGAACCCCCGGTGGGGGCGGCCCGCGGGGGTGCAGCATGTGAGTATATGGTGCAAACGAGTACATCCACACACATTCCCAATATAGGGGGGGCCTTTCAGTGGCCTTGGCCTCGCGCGGGTGGTGCAGGGACTACGCCGCTGGCGACCCACCCGGCGACAACTACTGCCACTATGCCACCTGGGGTGGGCCTCGGTTCTTACACTGCTGGGAACATACTCGGGGTGGCAGGGTTAACTCAGGCCCCTTTTGATAGGCCAGCTATCCCCTTTTCGGCTTTGCCGACGGCAGGGTATTCCTTGCCACTGGGTGATCACTTGGCACAGGCTACCAGAGAAAAGATATGGCGAGGGGAGTACGTAGATATCTTCTCACTCCTGAACAGAGAGCCCACCAAGGAAGAAAGGGAGGGTCAGGATGAGAAGGACAAGGAGCAGGCACGCCGCCGTAAGCCGCCGCGTACCTGGGCCAACTGGCTCCCCGCTTATTTAATATACATGGCGGTATATTTGAGGGCGCGGCCGGATCTAGCTATTCCCATGGTCCAATATTTGGACAACATATATAGGGCGATGGTAGATTTCCCGGGCCCCTCATGGCTAGCATATGATGAGGAATTCCGTATGAGGATTCCCCTCCACCCCGAGATGAGATGGGATGAGCCGTGCCAGAGACTGTGGCTCTTGTATATGACACCCACACGTCCTGCCCCGGGGGATAGATACCATTGTGGACATGCGGTCCAGCGAGCAGCTCCAGCGCAGGTTACCCGCCAACCGGCGGGGCAGGGGGTTCCAGCCGGCCTGCTGTGCTGGACTTTCTCGTCCAATGGTTCCTGCAGTCGAAAGAACTGCAGGTATAAGCATGAGTGTCCCACATGTTCTGGTCCCCATGCAGCCTCTGCTTGTCCCAAGCCTGGGGGGGCGCGAGGCAGAGGGAGGGGTGGACAGTGGGCTGGCAAGCCTGCCACGGATGGAACTAGTTCTCCGAAAGGCCCCCTCCCCAATTAAGGTGGACATGCTGGAGCGCTGGCTCGCATCGTACCCAAGGGGAGAAGACAGAGAGTATCTCATCCAAGGTTTTAAGCAGGGATTTCGTATCCCTTTTATGGGTGATAGATCCCCTCAGGATGCTCCCAACCTTTTATCCCTCAGAGGAAGGGAGGAGGTGGCCGCGGCCAGCATTAAAAAGGAATTAGACGCGGGCAGGGTCGCTGGACCTTTTCCCGCACCCCCTTTTCCCAACCTTAAGGTTTCGCCATTGGGTTTGGTTCCCAAAAAGTCCCTAGGTGAGTTTCGCCTTATTCATCATTTGTCCTACCCAGCCGGCCGATCGGTCAACGATGCGATACCTGATGACCTTTGTTCGGTCAGGTACACATCGTTCGACCATGCGCTGCGCATGGTGCGCTCGTGTGGCCCGGGTGCCTTGCTGGCCAAGTGCGACATTAAGTCAGCTTTTCGCCTCTTGCCGGTGCACCCGGGCGACTTTGAATTGCTGGGTTTTAAATTTAAAGGGGAGTATTATTTTGATAAGGCCATGCCTTTTGGCTGCTCCATATCATGCTCGGCTTTCGAGCGTTTTAGTACCTTCCTAGAGTGGGCTTTCGTCCGCAGGTCAGGGTCCCGGTCTGTAGCCCATTACCTGGATGACTTTTTATTCGGGGGTGAACGGGGCTGGGACACGTGTGCACGTCTCCTCAATACATTTCAGACGCTAATGCAGGAACTTGGTGTCCCTTTAGCGCCCGAAAAGACCGAGGGCCCGTCGACCGAACTAGTATTCCTGGGGGTTGAGATTGATACAGTAGTGCAGGCTTCTAGGTTACCGGGTGATAAGGTGTCCAGGATAGTGACCCTTATCTCGGAATTGCTGGCCAAGCGTAAGGCATCCCTGAGGGAACTGCAGGTGCTACATGGGCACCTCAATTTTGCTTGCAGGGTGGTCGCACCGGGTAGGGCTTTCGCCCGGCGCTTATGCGACGCCATGGCAGGGTTATCCAGGCCCCACCACAGAGTCAGGCTTACCCGGGGTATCAGGGCAGACATGTTCGTCTGGTTGCAATTCCTGAGGGAGTTTAACGGGGTCTCATTTTGGAGGTCTGACCTCCTGGCATCCCCCAATTTCCAGATACAGTCTGATGCCTCAGGATCCCTGGGTTATGGGATGTACTTCAATGGGAAGTGGGCCTATGGTGGGTGGCCACCGGCATGGGCAGGCACAGGTCGCCTGCGGGATCTCACATACCTGGAATTTTTTCCCATTCTGGGGGCTTTGATGCTATGGGGCGAACAGTGGGCTAATTCGGTGGTGCATTTCTGGTGCGACAATGCTGCCGTTGTACACATTGTCAATGCACAGACTTCTAAATCGCCCAGAGTCATGGATCTAGTGCGCCATTTTGTGCTGCGCTGCCTGCGCCTCAACGTCTTGTTCAGGGCCAGGCATGTCCCAGGGGTTAATAACGATATTGCTGACGCTTTGTCCCGCCTGCAGATCTCCCGGTTCCGCGCCTTGGCCCCGGATGCGGAGGAATTTCCCTCGCCACTCCCGGACGAGATGTGGACTATTGGCAAGGAGAGGTGAACCGGGCGATTGGCCTGTCACTAGCGCCACGCACGCGTAAGGCGTATCAACAAGCATTCAATTCGTATAGGGCTTTTGCTACTCAATTTCACTTGCCAGAGACCTGGCCTATCCCGGTGGACCATGTTCTGCGGTTCATGGTTCACCTGCATGCACAGGGCCTTGCACCTCGCACCATAGCATCCAAGCTCTCGGCGTTGGCTTTTATGGCCAAAGTAGGGGGTCATGTGGATACCACCTCTGACTTCCGTGTGAGACACGTTTTGGAGGGGTGGGTGCGCGAGCGCGGGCGTTGCCCGGACGACCGGCACCCTATTTCCCCAGGGGTTCTTACCCAGTTGGCCCGGGGCTGGCCAGGCCTCTGTTTTGATCATTATGAGGCAGCCCTTTTTCATGCAGCCACAACGGTGGCATTTTTTGGAGCGCTCCGCGTCAGCGAACTCGTGATGCTGTCTAAGGCGGATGCAAGTGGTAGGGCACTGGAACTCGGAGATGTCTATGTCGCCAAAGACTGGGCCCAGTTGAGGATTCGCTCCTCTAAAACAGATCAGCATGGCGTAGGCAGTGGAGTAAGACTGCTACGGTGTTCTTTGGCAGACATCTGTCCGGTTGGTGCCCTACAGGAATACCTGGCACTGCGTGGCATGCACCACGGCCCGTTTTTCTGTCACCAAGATGGGTCTCCCCTTACTAAATTTCAGTTTTGGAAGGTGACAGCCAGAGCCCTCACCAGGGTGGGCCTACCAGGTGCCCGTTATGGCACACATTCGTTCCGTATTGGTGCAGCCTCTACAGCAGCTGCTTTTGGGTACTCTGGGGCTGACATACGCAGCATGGGGAGGTGGGGCTCACAATGTTTTCAGTTTTATGTGCGCCCACTCCCGCCATGAGTACCAATCCAGTCACCTTACCTCCCTTTTTCTCAATTTTCTTACAGACCCTGGGTGTCGTATTACACCGGTGACAGTATGGCTGGTGGGCCACAGCTATGTGCTCAGGGCAGCGCGTTACGCTGCGGCGACAGAGTGGGGACCCCGACTGGGACTGGGTGACCACGCCAGTCTCGCATGGCATGGTAAGCCTGGGATGTTATGGCGGGAGCTGCGGCCTTTCCTTTTTTCTGGCCTGGGGGCTGACCCGCCTGACATTCTAATCATCCACCTGGGGGGCAATGATTTGGGCCAGGTCACCGGCTTATCGCTCAAGCATGCGATTTGCGAGGACCTCGCCTACTTGCATTATGTCTGGCCTGCCACAGCCCTGGTTTGGTCGGACATTGTTCCGCGCCACTCTTACAGAGGGGGCGTTAACCTCCTGGCTCTTGACCGAGCTAGGCGCGCGGTCAATAAGGCAGTGGCGCGGTTTCTTACCACCAGGGCTTGGGGACGGGTTAGTCATCACCCCGATATTAGTCTACGAAATTATGACTTGTATGCAGGGGATGGGGTCCATCTGTCGCGAGGAGGTATGGACCTCCTGTTGGGTGACTGGCGAGCAGGCCTGTTGACCGAGCTGACGGTCTGGGGGGGGCGTCAGGTCTTCTGTGAAGCCCCTCCGTGTGGCGGGTAGCACTGGTAAGGTAAACAGTATGACCCACAAGTATCCGGCAGGTTCGCAATTGACTGGACAACACTAGACAGGAATAAAGTAGTTAAACGTTGTCCGGTCAACGACGAACCAGGCGATGGGGTGATGATGATTGCTAACCAGCATGCATCACCCCTGTGATTTTACGGATACGCGTCAGAGGGTGGGGTCATGAGTTAGTTATTGACTGCGGTCAACAATTTGTTTGTTGTCAACAAACAAATTGATACAAATTGATACATTGTAACCAATTGCCGTTGGCAATTTTGGGGTGGTACCTTACCAGTGTTACTTCGGCCTGCTTGCCTTAGGAATTATGATTGGTCGTTTTACCAATACAAATTTATAATTCGGACTAGGGCATTGAATCAATAAATGTGGCCCTTTGCTGTTATCCACTTTCAATGTTGTCTGTGTCCGTTATTGGGGGGGTGCGCCTGCAATGCAAGCGCGGCGCCAAAATGGCCGCCGCGCCCTTTGCGGGCCCCCCCCCACAGGACAGAGAATCCGGGTAGTTAGGGGCGTGGCCAGCTCCCTTATAAAAGGGGTGGCCACGAGGCAGCCGAGCTGCCATTTTGCCTCAGCGACGGAGCGGAGAAGTTTTTTCCCCTCCACCCCCTCCCTAGTAACAGTGTGATCATGGTCGCTTCGGGGCCGGGTGGGAATTTTTGGTTGGGACCCATATTGGCTTCGGGTCCTGGCTTTTTTGCCCATCCCACACTGTTGCTATGGTTTGATATAGGGGTCTTTCTTCGTTCCTACTGTTGACTTTGGTCACATGGGCGGGTAGCACTGGTAAGGTAAACAGTATGACCCACAAGTATCCGGCAGGTTCGCAATTGACTGGACAACACTAGACAGGAATAAAGTAGTTAAACGTTGTCCGGTCAACGACGAACCAGGCGATGGGGTGATGATGATTGCTAACCAGCATGCATCACCCCTGTGATTTTACGGATACGCGTCAGAGGGTGGGGTCATGAGTTAGTTATTGACTGCGGTCAACAATTTGTTTGTTGTCAACAAACAAATTGATACAAATTGATACATTGTAACCAATTGCCGTTGGCAATTTTGGGGTGGTACCTTACCAGTGTTACTTCGGCCTGCTTGCCTTAGGAATTATGATTGGTCGTTTTACCAATACAAATTTATAATTCGGACTAGGGCATTGAATCAATAAATGTGGCCCTTTGCTGTTATCCACTTTCAATGTTGTCTGTGTCCGTTATTGGGGGGGTGCGCCTGCAATTATCTTTTGCTCCAGTGGTGGTGTAAACTACATAACCTTGCCAACCCAAGCAGTTTTGTTGCTATATATGACAAAATGAAGCACACCTTACAAATAACACCACTGGCAGGCCATTTCCAAACATGATTCAGAATTCTGCCCTTGTTTGAAGTTGAATTGTTTTACTTAAAATTAGTAGCAGCAATAGCAATTACACTTACATACCATCGCGCGGCCGCCGGGCAACCATCCCCAGCTGGGGGGTGGGGAGGAGAGCCAGCCGGGCGAGCGAGCGGCAGAAGGGCCAGCCGCGCGGCCGCCGGGCAACCACCCCCAGCCGGGGGGTGGGGAGGAGAGCCAGCCGGGCAAGCGAGCGGCGGAAGGGCCAGCCGCGCGGCCGCCGGGCAACCATCCCCAGCCGGGGGGTGGGGAGGAGAGCCAGCCGGGCGAGCGAGCGGCAGAAGGGCCAGCCGCGCGGCCGCCGGGCAACCATCCCCAGCCGGGGGGTGGGGAGGAGAGCCAGCCGGGCGAGCGAGCGGCAGAAGGGCCAGCCGCGCGGCCGCCGGGCAACCACCCCCAGCCGGGGGGTGGGGAGGAGAGCCAGCCGGGCGAGCGAGCGGCGGAAGGGCCAGCCGCGCGGCCGCCGGGCAACCATCCCCAGCCGGGGGGTGGGGAGGAGAGCCAGCCGGGCGAGCGAGCGGCAGAAGGGCCAGCCGCGCGGCCGCCGGGCAACCACCCCCAGCCGGGGGGGTGAGGAAGAGGAGGAGGAGGAGAGCCGGTTGAGCAGCGGAAAGGCCAAGAAAAGACCAACTGAAAGACGGGAAGAGGGCAGAGAAGGAAAAGCAGGGGGCAAGACTCAGATTCCCTGGCAAAGGATAAGTATCTGATATGCAGATGTAGAAGACTTAATATAGAAACTGACATAGAGACTTCATACTAACTAAATACAGAAACTGACATAGAGACTGTGTTTTAAAGTGTGATAATATGCATGATAATATGTTGTCTTAAATGTTTTAAACCTCTAAAAAACTGTGATAAAATGTATGAGGAGAGAAAAATGGCGCAGACACCGGCAACCACGCCATAAACCTTGCCAAGAGAACCCTATTGACCAAAACAAAAGGCAAAACAAAAGGGCAGGCTAGGTGATACAGGATGCTTAACACCTCAGAGGGGAGAAAGGGGAGGGACAGGAAGGGGGAGGGGAAATGCAATGTTGTAAGGAGCAATACTGCATAGGGACATGGAATGTGAGATCAATGAACCAAGGAAAACTGGAAGTGGTAAAAAGTGAGATGGAAAGAATAAGCATTGACATCTTGGGCATCAGTGAGCTCAAATGGACAGGGATGGGGGAATTCAGCTCTGGAAACCATCATATCTACTACTGTGGGCAAGAAAACCTTAGAAGAAATGGAGTAGCCATAATTGTCAATAAGAGAGTAAGAAAAGCAGTAATGGGATATAACCTCAAAAATGACAGAATGATGTCAGTCAGATTTCAAGGCAAACCTTTCAATATCACTGTAATCCAAGTCTATGCACCAACCACTAGCGCAGATGAAGCCACAGTGGACCAGTTCTATGAGGACCTAGAACACCTCATAGAACAGACACCAAGAAATGATGTCCAAATTATATTAGGAGACTGGAATGCCAAAGTAGGAAATCAAAAAGTGGAGGGAATAACAGGCAAGTTTGGTCTTGGAGTACAGAACGAAGCAGGGCAAAGATTGATAGAGTTCTGCCAAGAGAACGCACTGGTCATAGCAAACACTCTCTTCCAGCAACACAAGAGGCGACTTTACACATGGACATCACCAGATGGCCAACACCGAAACCAAATTGACTACATACTCTGCAGCCAAAGATGGAGAACCTCCATACAATCAGCAAAAACAAGACCTGGAGCAGACTGTGGCTCAGATCACAACCTACTGATCGCAAAATTCAGGTTAAGACTAAAGAAAATAGGGAAAACAAGAAGACCAGACAGATATCACCTAGACAGCATCCCTAAAGAATACACGGTGGAGGTGATGAACAGATATAATGGCCTGGACGCAATAGACAGAGTGCCAGAAGAATTATGGACAGAGATAAAGGACATCATGCAGGAAGCAGCAAAGAAAACCATACCAAAAGAAAAGAAGCGTAAGAAAGCAAAATGGTTGTCTGATGAGGCTCTTAAAATAGCAGAGGAAAGAAGGAAGGCAAAAGTCAAAAGAGAAAGGAAAAAATACAACCTTCTGAACACAGAATTTCAAAGAAAAGCAAGGAGAGATAAGGAAAACTACCTAAAAGAACAGTGCAAAGAAATGGAGGAAAACAACAAAAGAGGCAGGACTAGAGATCTCTTCAGAAAAATCGGGGAAATAAAGGGAACATTTAAAGCAAAAATGAACATGATAAGGGACAAAGACGGAAAAGAGCTAGCTGATGCAGAAGAGATAAAGAAAAGATGGAAAGAGTACACAGAGGAACTCTACAAAAAGGACCTCAACACTAACCACAATGATGAAAAAACTGAAATCGAGCCAGACATCCTGGAGAGCGAAGTTAGAAAGGCCCTAAAGAGCACTGCAAACAACAAAGCTAGTGGATATGATGGTATCCCAGTCGAATTTTTCAAAGCGCTAAAAGATGATGGCGTCAAATTACTGCACTCAATATGCCAGCAAATCTGGATAACAAAACAGTGGCCACAGGATTGGAAAAGATCAGTATACGTCCCAATCCCAAAAAAGGGCAACGCCAAAGAATGCTCAAATTACCGAACAATTGCACTCATCCCACACGCCAGCAAGGTGATGCTCAAGATAATACAGGACAGACTTCAGCAACATGTGGAGAGAGAACTACCAGAGGTGCAGGCCGGTTTCAGAAGAGGCAGGGGGACTAGAGACCACATTGCCAACATACGTTGGATCATGGAGAAAACAAAGGAATACCAGAAACATGTTTACTTTTGTTTCATTGATTACACTAAGGCATTTGACTGTGTGGACCACAACAAGATGTGGCAAGTAATTAAAGAGATGGGAATACCAGAGCACATCATATGCCTCCTGAGAAATCTGTACATGAACCAAGAAGCAACAGTTAGGACAGAACATGGAATGACAGAGTGGTTTGGAATAGGAAAAGGAGTAAGACAAGGCTGCATTTTATCACCCTGCTTATTCAATCTATACACAGAGCACATAATGCGAAATGCAGGGATGGAGGAATCACAATATGGGATTAAAATTGCTGGGAGAAACATAAACAATCTGAGATATGCAGACGATACCACCCTAATGGCAGAAAGTGAGGAAGACCTAAAGAACCTCTTGATTGGGCTGAAGGAGGAGAGTGCAAAAGCTGGTTTGAGACTCAATATCAAGAAAACCAAGGTAATGGCAACAGGCCCAATCAGTTCCTGGAAAATAGATGGGGAAGAAGTAGAAGCAGTGACAGATTTTACTTTCCTGGGATCAAAGATCACGGCAGATGGGGATTACAGCCATGAAATAAAAAGGCGACTGATTCTTGGGAGACAAGCCATGAGAAACCTGGGGAACATAGTGAAAAGCAGAGACATCACATTGCAAACAAAAATTAGAATAGTCAAAGCAATGGTATTCCCAGTAGTAATGTACGGATGTGAGAGCTGGACAATTAGGAAAGCTGAACGCAGAAGAATAGATGCCTTTGAAATGTGGTGTTGGAGGAGAGTTTTGAGAGTACCCTGGACAGCGAGGAGAACAAATAGGTCAATCTTAGAAGAAATCAACATTGACTGCTCATTGGAAGGGCTAATAGTAAAGACAAAGCTAAAGTATTTTGGACATCAAATGAGAAGGGAGGATTCACTTGAGAAGGCCCTGATGTTGGGAAAGGTGGAGGGCAAAAGAAGAAGGGGGAGGCCAAAGATGAGATGGCTAGATGGTATTGTAGACACAATGGGCACAGAACTGGGAGTGCTGAGGGGGATGGTGGAGGACAGAGATGCCTGGAGAACAATGGTCCATAGGGTCGCAAAGGGTCGGAACCGACTGTGCGACTGAACAACAACAACAACAACCATCACAAAGGACTTAAATCACTCATTGAGTGTTTCACAGGTAATTAGCATTTTTCTCCCAACATACTGGGAATTCATTGTATTGACCTTGTAAGGATGGATAGCTGAGAACCCTGAGCCTATCAGGACTGAACTCAAATAATGAGCAGCATTTTGTCTTAGCCATTGCACTGTGAGGGCTCAATTAAAGTCCTATATGGGCTAGGCAAAGACATATCCATATATTCACTTCCATTTCTGTGTCCAGTTCTGGGAATTGCAGAATAAGAATATTGACTACCCTCATGAAGAGTAATCAAGACAGAAAAGGGTCCACACAACAAGGCTTTATCTGAAAAGATGTCACAGAAGATGGGCTGAGCTGATTTTCAGCTGCTCCAAAGGATCAAATCCAACCCAATGGTTTCATGTTCCATGGATTCAAATTATAAGCAAAGAAAAACCTCCATCACTGGGGTTGTTAAACAGAATTTCTGTAGCCATCTGCCTCCTGGACTTGGTGCCTCTTGGGCAGGGGTTCCCTGTCCCACAGCACAATTTCATGTGGCCTGCATCACCATCGCCGGCGCCACCAGAAGCACAATTACGACAGCCGTAAATGCAGCTGTGGCTGTTGTAAATGTATTTATGACAGCCATGGATGCATTTTATGGTAGTGTTTATGGTGTGGAAACCACCAGTCCGGCCTGCTCAGCTGTATGAGGGGGCATGGTTTGGCCCGCAGCTTTAAAAGGTTGAGAACGCCTGCTCTTAGGGCCTCTTTCAACTGTATGGTTCTGTTCCTATTGATGCCACTCCTCAATAGCAACCCATCCACGCAATCTATGTCCTTGAAAGATGTGCCTCCTTGTGCTGAATCATGTCTTTTTGGCACCTTTGTAGCTATCCTGACTTTCAGATTTGCTTTTAGATCTGCTTAATAGTGGTGCTCTTTTGAGTTTCCTTTGCCATTTTAGTCAATATTTATGACTGTTTTATTGCTCCCCCCAACCGTATCATGTTCTCTATGCTGAAATGGAGGGATATTAAATATTTTTCAGTGCATAAAATATATTCCCAGATTTTGCAAGAGTAGCAGGAAGAAGGGTGTAGGAGCATTCTGCCTTTGGAAATGCAATGAAATTTTAATATAGAGGAGCATTTGACTCCTATATTAGACATTGGCCAATATCCAAATGGATGATTCTGTTGGTGATTGGAACTAGAAGGTGACAATTCTACTCCAGAATGCAGGAAAATCATCTAGTTTTGGAGTGGAGTGCAGGCTGTGGGAAGTAAATAAGAAAGTTTCATTTTAACTAGTTCATGAAGCAATAGAGGTGGGTGGATCCAGTGTTACATGTGCATGTTATGTGCCATCAAGTTAGAACAAATGTTTAGCAACTGTAGTAGGGCTTTCAGGACATTGGGAATTTTGAGTACTGTGAACAACTCCCATTGGTTTCCATGGCCATGTGGGGATTCAAATCCATGGTTTCTTGAGTCACTCTATTTAGACCAGTGTTTCCTAACTTTTGGTTTTTGAACTTCAATTCCCAGAAACCTAAGTCAATTCCCAAAATCACTGATCAGCCAATGGACTGGCTTAGGCTTCTGGGAATTGAAGTCCAAAAACCAAAGGTTGGGAAATACCAATTTAGATTAATATATCTAATCTTTGCTTTGGACAAATTTCAGAGCTGCTCTCCAAGGTTTGATTCTATTTTGATGATAGGTTTCACTACCTGAACAGTCCTATAAAGGAGCAAACAAAAACCCAAAGTGGATTCATCAATCATGAAGCATCGGAATCAGTAACCTCCACATCACTGGGTTGAATCCTGGCATGATATCAGATTGAGGCCACGGGTGAAGTGATAAACAAAACTGTGGGGAAGGGACATGGACTTGTTCCTTGTCAGGGGTTCCTCTGTTTTTACATCCAAAGCAAACATTCCAAAACTTTCTGCCTACCTGTAACAACAGACCCTTCTAGGCCAATATTGTTCCTGAACTCTTTCCCTTTCAACCATGAAGTGTTATTATTCAGCATGACTTTATTTTCAGTAAAGCCCGAGAGGAAGATGATTGCTTTTGACAACCAGGTTATCAAAAGATGGCTCCATAATTAGTATTACACTAATTGTCTTTTCCTCAATTTGATTATCTTCCTCATTTGAAATTCTACACCCTATCTTCACTGGTTGCAGGATTTCTCGGTGCCAGTAGAATTTAAATAAGATCTTGATCTTATCAGCTCTCATTCCTTTGATTAATCTGTCTCCATGTCATTTCAATAAAGAGAACAAGGTTTTATTTCCTGTTAATGACCTTATTTGAGCATGGAATTTCTATCTCGTAACCTGTTACACATTTACCACTAGATAGGCTCAACCACTTATTCTCTTTTTGGTTGTCGCACCACAACACTGTGTAATGCAGAAAAATTGCTGTATTCTACCCTGATGCCCATGCCTGTAATGGAAATTAGGGCTATCTGCAGGCAGAAAAAGTTGTTATCCAAGGTGGATAGATGCCATGAAATTGAAGTGTTGCTATCTATGTAGATCAGGCATGCTCAACCTATGGCCCACGGGCAAAACCTGGCCCCTGAAGCCTTTACATCCAGCCCCCAATGTCCTCCTCATTGCCGCCGCCGACGATTGGAAACACCCAAAACAGGCAAAAACATGTGTTTTTGTCGAGTTCTCGCATGAAATCTCACGAGATCTCACCAAAATCTCATGAGATCTTGCAGAATTCTCAAGATCTTACCAAAATCTCATGAGATCTTGCAGAATTCTCATGAGATCTCACCAAATTTTCACAAGATCTCACCAAAATCTCATGTTTTTGGTGAAATCTCGCAAGATCTCACCAAAATCTCATGGTTTCGCACAAGAACTCATGTGGGAACACATGACTGGCCTGTGCAGCCATTATGAGGGGAGTGATCCAGGCCTGAAAAGGTTGGGAAAGCCTGATGTTTCATATTAAATAACATTTGGCAGCAATGAGTTCCAAAGGATTAAACTATTCCATTTCAGATATCCTCACCAGTGGGGGAACGGTAAAACTCTTTGCTTCCACATTCAGACTACTTTTTGAATGCCTTCCTTTATCTGTGTTTCACCAAATCTAATCAGTATTTTCTTTCCAACATTGACTTCAGTCGCATTGTGGACTGGAGTATACTTTCAAATTAAAATTTGACTTTGATTCTTTTAGTTTTCCTTATTTCCACATTAGATTTGTCCATTTGTGTCAGATATGCTTTCATGCTTGCATTTTATCAAATATGTACATTCTCCAATTTTGTGTCTCCACCACCCCCACTTGTGCACATTTTCATCCATTTGATTTTTAAAACATGCACCTTTATTAAAAACCACCAAATTTCTTTGATGCTCTCTATCAACTTCAAAAGTAGGTGAAGGAGGGAAAGTTATTTCATCTTGTAGTGAGTCTAGAAAAGTCCAAAAAGAATAGTTTCAGTAAGACAGCAGAATCCAGTGAAATTATTTTCTATCCTTATGGAGGAAATGATTGACTGAGAACAAAAGGTTTCCCTTGCTCAAAAGCCAGTTGTATTCAACTCTAGGGTGCAGTGCTCATCTCTGTTTCAAAGCCGAAGAGCCAGCACTGTTTGCTTCTGCAGACGTTTTGACACAAGCCACAGATGCTGGATGCACAAAACCTAATATTTTGTGGAAAAACTTGGATGTCACATTAAAAAAAATGATATCTGTTAGCCAAAACACTAGGATTTTTGGACAAAATTATTTTTCCCCAATTCTGTTTATGAGGAAAATGTTCATCTTTTTTCATGTCTGCACAAGGAAAAGGTCTTGCAGCAGCCAGAAAGTTTTTAGACAGTCTCAATACGTTCAGACATACATTTTCATTGAGGAGGAAAAAATTCACCAGTATTTGTTGCATCCTTTTTGAATGCAATCTTATCTAAAAGGATTGAGAGCCATATCCAAGGACACTACATCAGCTGAAGTTTTCTTGAATCTCTTAGTTTGCACTGCAAGGTATGAAACCAAACAGGTTTTCTAAATCACCAATTCTGAAACAAATATGAATCATTGTTTTCCACTTTAGTTTTCTTAATGTTTTCTTACTGTAAAAGTGATATTTTAGTGGTTGCAGGGTGGTTCCAGGAAGGGAGGACAAGAAGAAAGATGAAACTGATTGAGATAAACTACCATGTGTAAAATAGAAAGCTTTTCCCGATCTCTTCTTAATTTAGCACATGATGTGCTCTGGGAAAAGGAAGAATTTATTTCCATTTGGAGTAACAACATGGACGTTGCTAGAAGCAGAAGATTGTCTGTATCTCACATTGAAATCAACTGGGAGGGAACCAAAAACAAATAGAAAAGTAAACACAACAGAAGCAAATGGGGAATAGCATGAATGAATCCTGCTGAATGGGAAAACAAAGAAATGAAAGTTATATCATGAAAATGAACTGAAAAACAAAAAGATTTTTCCCCCCTTGTGTTCTTCTACAACTACTGGATATTCATTCTTTTATTTTGAACAGTATGTCCTGACAACATTTCCCCCACCCTCTGCTACAACCACTCTAGGGCTGCCCCCCCCCACCTCAACATTAATGTCTTGTAAAAGACAAAAGAGGAAGGGCAAACCACTTGTTGTTGTTATTGTTTTTTACAAACTACAGCCTGGGAATCAGAGTTCCTCCTCTGCTCATTTTGCTGTTGGGCCTAATATTATG
Source organism: Bradypodion pumilum (assembly GCA_035047305.1). Taxonomy (NCBI): domain Eukaryota; kingdom Metazoa; phylum Chordata; class Lepidosauria; order Squamata; family Chamaeleonidae; genus Bradypodion; species Bradypodion pumilum. The sequence continues at coordinate 21,880,131 of JAWDJD010000003.1, read as the reverse complement.
GTTTCCAGTGGCATTTCCTCCACTGAGAGGGGCCATAACCCCACCTAAAGTGGCTCATCTGCACGTAGCCATTGGCCCCTTTTGGGAGTCTGGTTAGTCAACCGCTGCTTGACACTTGCCATTGAGTTGCTGGCCATATGGTCTACTCCATTACCATAGCAGAATGTCCAGCCAGACATGGAGGTGGAAGAGGCCATGCCAGATGGACTGGCTGTGAAGGCACACTTTGTCCATATCCTCAAGGCTGCAGCAGTCCATTGCAATCCTGGTGTTAAATCCTGCATGTCTCATTTCATGTGTGCTGCAGGAGATGGCTCCATGATCACAGTGTGTGGGTCACTTCTTGGCAAGCTGGGATCCACCTTAAACAAATTCGTGCCAGTGACATTTTTCCTGCTTCAGGAAAAAATGCATTCTCAGATACGAGTTGCAGTCGATGATGACAGACTGGGAAATAAGTCTTATGGAAGTACAGTACAATAATCCCTCTCTCCTTTGTTTCTGTGAATATAGGGGTGTCTCAAACCTTTAGCTGATGAATAAAACTCAGTCACTTTCCTACATAATAAAAGTAACATATCAGATGTAAGGAAAGAAAGCAACGTCAGCTGTTTAATATTGTTTGCAACTTAATTGTGCTTCTAAATCAAGAATTAGATATAGAGAAAAATACTGGATTTCCCACCTCAGCCTTTTTGGTGTAAGGGACCAAAGACAATGAAACAGCCGAAGGGTTGGCTTAACACAGGTTTATTGCATGATGATCCGGAGGAACATGTGGTAATGGCGGATGAGTAGCTCAATATATACAGCTGGCTATACATTTGAATGTGGCTCGTCGACAGACTATTGGTTGCTGCCTGCGTGACATCGTGGAAGGTCACGCCCTTCTTGACCAGGTGAAGAGGTGGCGGGGAATCTTCCCGCGCTGCTGAACCAGGTGAATCTGAGCCATGAGAGCTGGACGCTCGCTATTGCCATCTAGTGGTCACTAGCTCGCGTCCCCTTATCAGGTTTACATTGATACAGCTGATGGTTATAATGTTGCACACAGAAAGGTTACATTGTTAACACATGGCAAAGGTACATTGTTAAAGGCACAGCTTTACAGAACACAACATCCCTCCCCCCTAGGATGAGACGAAGTCTCTCAGCCAAGATGGCTTGTTGCATGTGCGTTTGGGCCGTGAAGAGGGCTGACCCCCCCCCCCCGGGGGCACTACTGCTTCTTTGTTCCCTGGTCCCTTGTCCTGAAATGGGAGAGGGAGACTTGTTAGTGGCTTGCCGCTGTCTGGCGGCCTTAGGGGAAGGGAAAAACTCCATTGTGGGCAGACCGGGGGCAGTCGGGGCTAACGAAAAACCCCTCTTCTCGCTTGGACGGGTGGGGGACCACTCCGAAAAACCCCCCCGGTTCTGAAAATCAAAATCTAACTTAGTAGGGGTATCCGCATTTGTGGGGACATTCCGCGAGGTATGTATGGGGTCGGGTTCCTCCTCCTCCTCAGAAAGATCCCCTAGGATATCTACGAGAACATCCTCCTCCCCCCTTGGTGGGGGCCCGCGGTCCCCTTTTCCTCCCCCTTGGGCTGAACGGGTGGGGGAGAACCCTAACGCTGATTTTTTTCTCTGTTTGGTCTGTGCCCTGCTCATCGGAGACCCTGCGTCGGAGCTGGTCCGCGTGCCGCCTCCACAGGAGCCCTGTACTGGTTTCCATGCGGTACGACACGGGGCCGGTTTGCTCCACAACTACGCCCGGTACCCAGGCTGGGCCCGTGCTGGCGTAATTCCTGCAATGCACGGGGGCGCCTATACTGAAACTCTTTGTGGCCTCTAGCCCGATGTTCCTTCCTTTGTCCTCTACCCTCGTGGGGTCTAGCCTAGTAAGGATGGTGGTCAGTTTCCTACGCATTAAGAGCTCTGCGGGGGAGTATCCTGACGCCAAAGGGGTCACCCTGTAACCTAGCAGAAACTGACAGACTTGTAGGTTCAGATCCCCGGGGCCCATTCGCCTCAACGCGTCCTTCGTGGTGCGGACGAGGCGCTCTACTTGGCCATTGGTGGCTGGGTGAAACGGGGCGGAGGTGATATGCCGAACGGCGTTAATCTCCATGAATGCCCTAAACTCGGAGGACGTGAAACAACTAGCGTTGTCGCTAATTAATGTGTCGGGTATGCCGAACGTGAAAAAGAGCCTCCGCAAATGCCTAATGGTCTGGGCCGAGGAGGTGCTCGTGACTGGGATAACCTCCAACCACTTGGAGAAGGCGTCCACTACAAGAAGGAACAGGGTGCCTCTGAACGGGCCCGCGAAATCGACGTGCACCCGGGACCACGGCCCCTTAGCCGCGTCCCATTCCCTGTGGGGAAGGCGGGCCTCCTCTGGTCTGGAGCATTGGCAACTTTCACAAGTGCCGACCATGTGCTCGATATCGGCGTCCAGCTGGGGCCACCAGAAGTAACTCCGGGCCAGCGCCTTGGATCGCACGATGCCGGGGTGGCTGACGTGCAGCAGTTTGAGCACCCGCGGCCGAAGGGAAGTGGGAATCACCACCCGCTGCCCCCACAAGAGGCACCCCCTCTCTAGGGACAGTTCTAGCTTTTTTCTGAAAAATGGAGCGAACTCCTCCGCTGGGGAGGACGCCGGCCACCCTTTCTGCACCCAGGAGCTAACTGCCGCTAACGTCTTGTCCTTCTCTGTCGCTTTGGCAATGTCGGCGGGCATTACAGGGGGCGAATTCAGCACCTCTATCATAAGAACCTGATGGTCCCGCTCCCCCTTGCTCACCTGGCTGGGCGTTAGGGGGAGGGGAGACCTTGATAGAGTGTCCGCATGGCTGATCTCTTTCCCGGGCCGGTAGACCAACGCGTGCTGATACGCGTTGAGAAAAATGGCCCACCTGAGCATCCTCGGGGACAGGATCTGTGGGGTGGGCTTATCTGTGGTAAAGATGCCTAGCAGGGGCTTGTGGTCTGTTACAATGGTGAAGGGGCGGCCGTACAGAAAATCGTGAAATTTTTTCGTCCCCGCGACTATTGCTAGTGCCTCCCTGTCTGTCTGTGCGTAGTTTCTCTCCGCTTGGGACAGGGACCTGGAGTAAAATGCTATCGGGGCCTCCCTTTCGTTTTCCAACACGTGGCACAGCACCGCCCCCACCCCCACTGGGGATGCATCACAGGTCAGAACTACCGGGCGTTTGGGGTTGAAGTGGGTCAGTATGGCATCGGACGCTAGGAGGCTTTTTAGCTCACCAAATGCCCTTTCTTGGTCATCGCCCCACTTCCATGCCTGGTCTTTCTTTAGCAGTTTGTGTAGCGGTTCAGCCACCGCTGCCTTCCGGGGAAGGAAGGAGTGGTAAAAGTTGAGCAGCCCTAGGAACGACTGCAGCTCGGGCTTGGAGGTGGGGCGGGGGGCTTTCTTAATGGCTGCCACCTTGGACTTGGATGGTTTTATTCCCTCAGGAGTCACACAAAACCCTAGGAACTCAACCTCGGTTGCGAAGAAGACGCATTTGTCCTTTTGCAGTCTCAGCCCCGCTTTTTCGAATATTGTCAGGACCTTCCCCAACCTCTTGGCCAATTCAACCCGGCTCCCCCCCCCCCGTTATTAACACGTCATCAAAATAAGGCAACACCCCCTCCAGTCCCTTCAGGAGGCGTTCCACGAGTGACTGGAAAATTCCAGGCGCCGAATTCACGCCGAACTGAAGGCGCGTCACCTGGAACGCCCCCTTATGGGTGACTATGGTCTGCGCAGCAGCTGTGGCAGGGGACACCATAAGCTGCTGGTAGGCCTGTGCTAAGTCGAGCTTAGCGAAACACTTTCCCCCGTGTAACCTGGCCAGGAGATGGCTGACTACCGGCACCGGATATGCATTCGGGCGGATCGCCTTGTTGATGGTGCACTTGTAGTCGGCGCATATGCGGACCTCCCCATTGGCCTTTAGTGCGGTTACAATTGGAGTTTCCCACTCCGCGGAATCAACAGGCACAAGGATTCCCTGGCCCACCAATTTGTCCAGTTCCGCCTCTATCTTGTCCTTAAGTGCGAACGGCACCCGGCGTGGTTTAAGACGAATTGGGCGGACCTCCGGGTCCAGGTCAAATGTCACTGGGGGCCCCTTGAATTTTCCCAGTCCTTTTTTGAAAACTTCGGGGTGCGCCTCGCACACCTCCAGAATTGGATCAGTCCCAACGGTGTGCATCCCAACGGCGTGCACCCCCCCCCAATAAATAAACCCAGGGGCTGGAACCATTGAGTCCCGAGGAGGCTGCAATCTCCCCCTTTGAGCACGACTAGGGGAAGGGACGCGGCGTGCTTCTTGAATTTAACCTGAAATTCTCCAACCCCCAACACTGGAATGCTGTTCCCTTGCACGTCCCGTAGTGTGGACCTCAGTGCTTTGAGCTTGGGTCGCTTGTGGGGGGCAATTCCCAAAAACTCCCTCTGGGAAATGATTGAATATGAGGACCCCGAGTCAATTTCCATCCTAATGGGAACCCCTTGGACTAGTACCTCAACAAAATAGCGGGGGTGTCCTGCAGACACGCTGAACACTGGGGCGTCGTCCTCGCTGCCGTCAGAGATGCGGCCCACGCCGTCCTGCTTCCGCGTGGCCTGGGCGCCGTCCTTGGGTCTCGTTGAGCGGTCTTGTCCCGCGGAACGGTCTGCGGAGCTCCTCCGGGTCTCGCGCTTCTTCCTGCACACCTTGGCGATGTGCCCGCGGCGGCCGCAGTTGTGGCACTTGGCCTTCCGGAACGGGCACTTTACGCGGTCGTGGGCCGCTCCACAGCCGTCGCACCGCCGGCTCTCCTTCCGGACCCTCCGGACGTCCTCGTCGTCGCTGCTGTCTGTGGACGACCTCGAAGGTCGCCGGGCCGCCTGTACCGGAGTCTCTGCCTTGCTCGACTTCGGCCGCCAGTCCTGGAGTTCTTGGACCCCGGCCTTTGTAGCTTCTGCAGCCTGGGCCGCTCTGACGACCTCCTGCAAAGTGGGAGGCGGCTCTTGGTTTATTAATGTGCGCTGGGTTTCGGCGTCGTTCAGGCCGCACAGCACACAGTCCTGGAGGGTGATTTCAGCATTCTCCCATTTGCACGGGCCGGCCGCCAGCCGCAGGGCCGCCACGAATGCGGCGACCGTCTCCCCGGGCGCTTGGACTCGCCTCCAGAACGCACTCCGAGCGGGAAACATCGCCGTGGCGGGCCGGACGTGCTCACGCAGCATCTGCATGAGTTCCTTGGCCTTGAATTCGCTCACCCTCCTCGGTGCAATCAGGTCCACCAAGGTCCTTTTTGTTTCTTGTCCGAGCATCCTGGTGAAGATGGCCCTTTTCTTTGCCTCTTCCGTGACTTCGGACTCAATCAGTGCTGCCTGGAAGTCCATCTCGAAGATCTCCCAGTCGCCCGGTTTCCTGATTTCGAAACCGGCGCATGTCTTGGTCCCGTGGGCTGCCATATCCCACCTTCGTCGCCAATTTGGTGTAAGGGACCAAAGACAATGAAACAGCCGAAGGGTTGGCTTAACACAGGTTTATTGCATGATGATCCGGAGGAACATGTGGTAATGGCGGATGAGTAGCTCAATATATACAGCTGGCTATACATTTGAATGTGGCTCGTCGACAGACCATTGGTTGCTGCCTGCGTGACGTCGTGGAAGGTCACGCCCTTCTTGACCAGGTGAAGAGGTGGCGGGGAATCTTCCCGCGCTGCTGAACCAGGTGAATCTGAGCCATGAGAGCTGGACGCTCGCTATTGCCATCTAGTGGTCACTAGCTCGCGTCCCCTTATCAGGTTTACATTGATACAGCTGATGGTTATAATGTTGCACACAGAAAGGTTACATTGTTAACACATGGCAAAGGTACATTGTTAAAGGCACAGCTTTACAGAACACAACACCCTTCCTGTTTAGAGATTTTTCTTCAAAAAGAACCGTTCATTATAAGTTATTGAAACATTTAGTCTCCATGTGACGAATGAAGTTACTACTGCAAAATGCTAAAAGAACACAGCTGGGTAATGTGTTATTTGTGAAGATACATAATGAGCATGCAGTCATTGTGCAAATATGTACATATCTCATGTGTTGATCAGACTTTCACGATCACTTGGAGTTTATCAGAAGTCTTCAAGTATAAATGACATGTGGAGATGCAAAGCATTGGGAATCTGGTAGACTCCTTGCCTATTATGCTTTGTTCAGGGTACCTCTCAGGAAATTACCAGATTCCCTAATGCTTTGCAGCTCCCACAGAATAATACCCCATTCATCTGCTTCCCCATTGTCATGAAGACTCACTCATCCTGTCTCTGACAGAGCCTGGGTCCCTCAGATGTAAGCAATTAAAAACACCTTAGAAGACTTTGACTTCTCAGCTAAAGCCCCCATAATTCTGGCTAGGAAAATTTCTGCACTATTCTGGGGGCAATAATCTTAAAAATATGAAAATCCCATGCTGTCAAATTGCATCTGATTTACAGCAGCCCAATGAATGAGTCTTCATCTTTGCTTCCTCTTTTACCCCATTGGGTGTCAAAGGAAATGAATGAGTGATCTCCATAATGCCCCACCATCAATAACCCTGCTCAGCTCTTAGAAACTCAAGGCTGTAACTTCCTCTATTGAATCAATCCATCTTATATTTAGTTTTTCTCTTTGCCTACTACTTTCAACTTTCCCCAGTATTATCATCTTTTCGAGTGATTCTTGTCTTCTCACGATATGTCCAAAGTATCAGTCACTTTACTTTTGCATTCAGATAGAGTTTAGGCTGATTTGCTCGTGACACTCTTTCTGGTGATCCAGAAAGATTTACTATCCTAGTTTTAAAATTAATTTAAAACATGAAATTTCAGGACAGTTGCAGAAGACATCTAAGAAGTAATAGATGGGAAGAAAAGACTGAGCAAAGAGAGACTTAGACCAAAATCCTAACTAGTCAAGATGTCTAAGAGCCACTTGAAATTGAAATCAGGCTATTTGAAGCTGAGTGCAAAAATTACATATGATCTATGTTGGCATAAAGCTGGTCTAACTTTATGCCAACCTAGTGGATGTATCCTAGAGATGGAGAAAATTTGGAGTTGGCATATTTCAATACCTCCTTCATTCTTGGCCTTTCATCCTTGTGTTTTAGGTTTCTCTATTGGTAGATTTCTTCTTCTTCTGTATCTAGGCCAGACATGAAACTACCAAAATGAACCCACCTTTTGGTGAGTCCATTCTGCAGTTCTTTTGGCCTTGCTTAGTGTTTTGAAAAATAAGCCAGCAACACAAGGTTACCATTACCAGGGTGTAACGATAGGGTATGCCCAATTGTGATTCAAAAATAACACAATCTTCAAGGAGGCTCTTTCTGTATACCCGTACCGTGAAGACATTTCTGAGAATATAATGCGGTGGCTCTTCATCTTCCTTCCACATCACAGCATGACCCCCATACCCCTGATCCAATTACATGAGTCACTTTCTGGCCCTGAGCCCTTTAGGCATGCAATGTCCTCTTCAGCCTCAGGCCAGTATTGATGAAGCTGCTGCCCTCCATCAAGATGGATTCAAGTGGGATTCAAGTGGGGACCATCACCCTTCCCTGCGGACTTCAGCATCCAAGGCCATTAGTCCTCAGGGTTGTCAGGTTAGTTAACTGCCACATGACATTCGGCATTCAGTTGCTGGCAAAATGGTCTACTCTATTACCATAGCAGGATAACCTGGCCAGACAGTCTCTATTGATAGATCTTAAACAGCAATTCTTCTGGAATATCACTTTGTTGTTGGAAATCAATGGCAGCACAAGGCCATTTCTACCATCATTTTATTTTGAAAATTATTTAATTTTAAAAGTTATAATTTTTAAAAAACCTATTGGCATCAATATACAGATTAAACAATGTCAAGGTATTTTGGATATCAAATGAGAAGAGAGAATTCACTTGAGAAAGCCTTGATGATGGGAAAGGTTGAGGGCAAAAGAAGAAGGGGGCAGCAGAATATGAGATGGCTAGATGGCATGTTGACACAATGGGCACAGAGCTGGGCGGGTTGAGGAGGATGGTGGAGGATAGTGGTGCCTGGCTGGCAATGGTCCATGGGGTTGCAAAGGGTCGGAATCAACTGTGCAGCTGAACAACAATAACAAAAAGGCTTTACCTGTTTTCTCTTCCTTTAGCTCTTTATGTTGAGCATCTCTGAACACTAAATCAAATTTGTTAATTCAAAATAAAGAGAGTTGGGAAAGGGTAACCAATTAATTGTTTTTAGTATCTGAAAAATTACCATTGGTTGCGGTTTGTTGTTGTTCTTTACTATGCCTTCTCCACCTTATCTCTTCAAGAGAAATAGGAAAAAGAGAGAGAAAGAAAGAAGGCTTTGTCGACACATTTTAAGAGGGGCCACTTTGAAATGTATTGCAAAACATGCAAGCAAGTGATTGAAACTGCAACCAGGAAAAGATATTACTCAGATTTTATCCAAAAATATTGGAATATATCTACACAAAATTATTATTAAGCAGCTCCCCGGGTGGCTTTGTGGTTAAGGTGCTAGGCTTGGAGACTGGGAAGCTGGGTTCGATTCCTGAGAGCTGCATGATGGAGGACATGAAAGGAGCCTCATTCGGGTGTCCCCTGAAAAATTCCTTTCAACCCAGAGTAATCTCTGACATGAAAATTAACAAATGACTCTGTAGGATTCTATTATCTCAAGAAGTGCCACTAAGAAACTCCTGCAGTTTGGTACTGCTAATTTCTGACTCCAGGGTTTGGTGCACATCTTCAACCAAAGAGTCAGCGCTGTCTGCATCTGCAGATGTGTCCATGGAGATGTGGCAGGCATGCCCTCTCACTGGAGTGCACAGAATGCTGTTTACCTTCCCACCAAATTGGAACTTATTTATCTACTTGCAATGTCTTGCTTTCAAACAGCTAGGTTAGCAGGAGCTGGGGCAGACACAGGAGCTCATTCCACCATGCAGTACTTGAGCCTTGAACAGCTGACCTGCTAACTTTCCAGTCATCAAATTCATTGTCTTAACCACTTAGCCACTATGGTCCCAATCTTTCTTTAGATCCCATTATAAGAACATCCAGTTCTTAGTATGATCCTCCTTTAGTCACTCAGTTAATTTGCTGATGAGGAACCATGCCAAGAAAAACAGCTAGAGAAACCAATAGTTGTAGACTGTATGCCTCAGCTACAGGCGAGCGACAGTATTCATTCAAAATGTGATATTAGAAAAGAGCTTTGCAATTACCATGGGCTACCAGGGAGTCAGATAGCTGGGTACTAGATTGGATCAAACGAAAACCAGGAGCTGAGATATTAGTAGAGGGGTGGTAATGTATGGTTGTGAGAGCTGGACCATTAGGAAAGCTGAGTGCAGAAGAATAGACGCCTTTGAAATGTGGTGTTGGAGGAGAGTTTTGAGAATCCCCTGGACATCGAGGAGAACAAATAGGTTGATCTTAGAAGAAATCAACCTTGACTGCTCCTTAGAAGGTCAAATAGTAAAGATGGAGCTAAAGTACTTTGGACATCGAATGAGAAGAGAGGCTTCCCTTGAGAAGGCCTTGATGCTGGGAAAGGTGGAGGGCAAAAGAAGAGGCAGGTGGCCAAAGATGAGATGGCTAGATGGTATTGTAGATGCAGTGGGCATAGAGCTGGGTGGGTTGAGAAGGATGATGGAGGTCAATGGTTCTTAGGGTCACAAAGGGTCAGAATCGACTGTGCAACTGAACAACAACAACAGTAGAGAGGCTAAGAAAACCCATTATAAGATTGATTGACTCAATATAGAAAGTCATAGCCTTCAGTTTCCACGAACTCTTCAATGATGTATACAATAGGACAATGGTGGCAAACCTATGGCACGCATGCCAGAGGAGGCACTTGGAGCTTCTCTGTGGGCATGTGCGCAGTTGCCCTGCCCCTCTGCCCAGCATCCCAATGGGAGTGCTTTCCCCATTCCCCAGCACAGAGTTTGCCCCACACGGACAGCAATATGTTGAGTTTGGGCACTCAGTATCTAAAAGTTTCGCTATCACTGCAATAGGACCTTCTGGAGGTCATCATTTCATAGGATCAACATATTTTAGAAATGACTTGAAAGTACAACAGACAGTGAGTTGATCTGAAGCAATCCTAAGATTTCTTAGGATTCTAGAGTATCCTAAGAATTCATTTAGGAAATTCTTAGGATAATCCAGCCTCAAGATTTTAAAGGTCTATACTACTGCCTCGCATTCAAACCGGGCTTTTATTCCACACATGGAAATGACTGCCAATTTAGATGGCATTGATTGATTGATTGATTCATTGATTGGGTCAGTTTTATCTTATTTGTACCCTTTCTTTCTCCTTCCAAATGGAGCTCAAGGGAATTAAATATTGTTATATGTCCTACATCTGGCAACAATTCTGACAGTGCACAATAAGAAGAAATAAAATGTCCAAACAGCATAAAAACAGCAACAGTAGTATAAAGTTATTGATTAGAAGTGGCAGAGACTAAAGCATTAAAAGAATAACTCAGAGATAACGCTACTGAAGAAGGATGGTTTAGCAGCAAAGGATTAAATGGCCTATAAGAAAGATGAGCTCTTTAAAAGGGATAAGTCAGATTCACACAGGATAAGGCTATCAGTGGCTACTAATTGTGATGCCTATGTATTAACTCCAGTGTTAGACAGAGTGTGTCTCTGGCTACCAACTGCTGGGGAACTTGAACACGACAGAGTTATAGCAGTAGTGTCCTCCTTCTCAGAGGCATTTGGCCAGGCTATGCAAGAACTGAATGCTTGGCTTGGTTAGCCATTTGCCTGGCCCAGCTGGTCTCTTCTTATCCTAAAGTGGTGTAGTTCATATGACCTCAAAGCTGTGCTAGCCAATATTTTAGAAGCCACATGCTGAACCAACACAGAATTTGGATTGCCTTCAAAGGCAGACTGGCATAGTGTGCTTTACAGCACACTCCTTTGGAAGCTGCTACAGTGTGAATAGCCCAAGCCAATTCTGGCTTCTTGTGGAACGGGTACAGCTTTGTAGATGGCTGCCTAGGCACAGAGCTGTAAAGCATCAGAAGAGCTGCCAGGCAGAAGTCTGTTGCTGGAAAGGAACATTTTCAGCCTAAACTATAGCCTTTAGAATAGACCATCAAATGAATGGTGGTGATCAATTTTATAACATTTACCATTAGTCACAAAGTCACATGCATTGATTTACTGCATGCATGCCCTTATTTCATGGCTTATTCTTTCATCACCATGAAGAATCAGGATTTCAAAATAATAAACACATTCATTCTGTTAAGAGAGCTTCAGAAAGATGGGTCCTAGTTAACCCCAACTCTCTAACAGGAATAGCTGTATCAATGAGAAATAAGGACAGTTGGAGCTTAGGAAAGAGTGAAGTACCCTTGACAATGGGGACTGTGTGTTTCAAAAGGACACCATGCCAATTCTGCTTCTGTACATGCTGCTAGTAGTATCAAGCCAATCTGCCACTGCCATCTGGATCTCTTGGCTCAGATGCCCCTTAGCCCATATGTGGGATTGAAAATGTACTATGATGAGACACAGATTGTATGGTTCGATTAAGTATTAGCACACAGCTGATGCTCAACCAACTCTTGGTAGGTTTTTGGGAGGTTGAAAGGCAATCCAGAGTCAGCTCATGCCACCCATAGGGCTAAGTGGTAAATGTTGTTTTGTGGCCTGTGTTTGCATGTGAGATATACAGTCCAACATATTTAGAAAGAAATGAAAACAAGACCCCACAAAAATGCTGGTGCTTTATTTAAACAGAGCAAGCATAGTAAATGACAATAACCCAGATTTCCAGATAAATGTTTTCTATGAAGCCTGTAATGTCAATGCTTTGTGATGAAGAGAAAGAGAAATATGTTGAAGATGAAGATAAACTTTAGAAAAAAGTATACATGGCCTGTGGAACTACTTTATTAAAATAGAAGGTGTGTGAAACTTATTCATTCACTCTTAGAGGTGAAAAAGTCCAAAGAAAGGAAAATAATGGTTTAAATCTTCTAGGACTTCATTTCTGTTTTAACTCAAAAATATGCTGACTGTGAGGAACTGGTCAGAAATGTCTCTTTTCAAAAACAAAAGCCCTTTGCAGGCGCACCCCCCCAATAACGGACACAGACAACATTGAAAGTGGATAACAGCATAGGGCCACATTTATTGATTCAATGCCCTAGTCCGAATTATAAATTTGCATTGGTAAAACGACCAATCGTAATTCCTAAGGCAAGCAGGCCGAAGTAACACTGGTAAGGTACCACCCCAAAATTGCCAACGGCAATTGGTTACAATGTATCAATTTGTATCAATTTGTTTGTTGACAACAAACAAATTGTTGACCGTAGTCAATAACTAACTTATGACCCCACCCTCTGACGCGTATCCGTGAAATCACAGGGGTGATGCATGCTGGTTAGCAATCGTCATCACCCCATCGCCTGGTTCGTCGTTGACCGGACAACGTTTAACTAATTTATTCCTGTCTAGTGTTGTCCAGTCAATTGCGAACCTGCCGGATACTTGTGGGTCATACTGTTTACCTTACCAGTGCTACCCGCCAATGTGACCAAAGTCAACAGTAGGAACACAGAAAGCCCCCTATATCAAACCATAGCAACAGTGTGGGATGGGCAAAAAAGCCAGGACCCAGAGCCAATATGGGTCCCAACCAAAAATTCCCACCCGGCCCCGAAGCGACCATAATATCACACTGTTAACTAGGGAGGGGGTGGAGGGGAAAAAACTTCTCCGCTCCGTCGCTGAGGTAAAATGGCAGCTTGGCTGCCTCGTGGCCACCCCTTTTATAAGGGAGCTGGCCACGCCCCTAACTACCCGGATTCTTTGTCCTGTGGGGGGGGGGCCGCAAAGGGCGCGGCGGCCATTTTGGCGCCGCGCTTGCATTGCAGGCGCACCCCCCCAATAACGGACACAGACAACATTGAAAGTGGATAACAGCATAGGGCCACATTTATTGATTCAATGCCCTAGTCCGAATTATAAATTTGCATTGGTAAAACGACCAATCGTAATTCCTAAGGCAAGCAGGCCGAAGTAACACTGGTAAGGTACCACCCCAAAATTGCCAACGGCAATTGGTTACAATGTATCAATTTGTATCAATTTGTTTGTTGACAACAAACAAATTGTTGACCGTAGTCAATAACTAACTTATGACCCCACCCTCTGACGCGTATCCGTGAAATCACAGGGGTGATGCATGCTGGTTAGCAATCGTCATCACCCCATCGCCTGGTTCGTCGTTGACCGGACAACGTTTAACTAATTTATTCCTGTCTAGTGTTGTCCAGTCAATTGCGAACCTGCCGGATACTTGTGGGTCATACTGTTTACCTTGCCAGTGCTACCCGCCACACGGAGGGGCTTCAAAGAAGACCTGACGCCCCCCCCCAGACCGTCAGCTCGGTCAACAGGCCTGCTCGCCAATCACCCAACAGGAGGTCCATACCTCCTCGCGACAGATGGACCCCATCCCCTGCGTACAAGTCATAATTTTGTAGACTAATATCGGGGTGATGACTAACCCGTCCCCAAGCCCCGTTGGCAAGAAACCGCGCCATTGCCTTATTGACCGTGCGCCTAGCGCGGTCAAGGGCCAGGAGGTTAACGCCCCCACTGTAAGAATGGCGCGGGACAATGTCCGACCAAACCAGGGTTGTGGCAGGCCAGACATAATGCAAGTGGGCGAGGTCCTCGCAAATCGCATGCGTAAGCGATAAGCCGGTGACCTGGCCCAAATCATTGCCCCCCAGGTGGATGATTAGAATGTCAGGCGGGTCAGCACCCAGGCCAGAAAAAAGGAAAGGCCGCAGCTCCCGCCATAACATCCCAGGCTTACCATGCCATGCGAGACTGGCGTGGTCACCCAGTCCCAGTCGGGGTCCCCATTCTGTCGCCGCAGCGTAACGCGCTGCCCTGTGCACATAGCTGTGGCCCACCAGCCATACTGTCACCGGTGTAAAACGACACCCAGGGTCTGTAAGAAAATTGAGAAAAAAGGCGGTAAGGTGACTGGATTGGTACTCATGGCGGGAGTGGGCGCACATAAAACTGAAAACATTGCGAGCCCCACCTACCCATGCTGCGTATGTCAGCCCCAGAGTACCCAAAAGCAGCTGCTGTAGAGGCTGCACCAATCCGGAACGAATGTGTGCCCTAACGGGCACCTGGTAGGCCCACCCTGGTGAGGGCTCTGGCTGTCACCTTCCAAAACTGAAATTTAGTAAGGGGAGACCCATCTTGGTGACAGAAAAACGGGCCGTGGTGCACGCCACGCAGTGCCAGGAATTCCTGTAGGGCACCAACCGGACAGATGTCTGCCAAAGAACAACGTAGCAGCCTTACACCACTGCCTACGCCATGCTGATCTGTTTTAGAGGAGCGTATCCTCAACTGGGCCCAGTCTTTGGCTACGTAGACATCTTCGAGTTCCAGTGCCCTACCACTTGCATCCGCCTTAGACAGCATCTCGAGTTCGCTGACGCGGAGCGCTCCAAAAAATGCCACCGTTGTGGCTGCGTGAAAAGGGCTGCCTCATAATGATCAAAACAGAGGCCTGGCCAGCCCCGGGCCAACTGGGTAAGAACCCCTGGGGAAATAGGGTGCCGGTCATCCGGGCAACGCCCGCGCTCGTGCACCCACCCCTCCAAAACATGTCGCACACGGAAGTCAGAGGTGGTATCCACATGACCTCCCACTTTGGCCACAAAAGCCAATGCCGAGAGCTTGGATGCTATGGTGCGAGGTGCAAGGCCCTGTGCATGCAGGTGAACCATGAACCGCAGAACATGGTCCGCCGGGATAGGCCAGGTCTCTGGCAAAAGAAATTGAGTAGCAAATGCCCTGTAAGAATTGAATGCTTGTTGATACGCCTTACGCGTGCGTGGCGCTAGTGACAGGCCAATCGCCCGGTTCACCTCTCCTTGCCAATAGTCCACATCTCGTCCGGGAGTGGCGAGGGAAATTCCTCCGCATCCGGGGCCAAGGCGCGGAACCGGGAGATCTGCAGGCGGGACAAAGCGTCAGCAATATCATTATTAATCCCTGGGACATGCCTGGCCCTGAACAAAACGTTGAGGCGCAGGCAGCGCAGCACAAAATGGCGCACTAGGTCCATGACCCTGGGCGATTTGGAAGTCTGTGCACTGACAATGTGGGCAACAGCAGCATTGTCACACCAGAAATGCACCACCGAATTAGCCCACAGTTCGCCCCATAGCATCAAAGCCCCCAGAATGGGGAAAAATTCCAGGTATGTGAGATCCCGCAGGCGACCTATGCCTGCCCATGCCGGTGGCCACCCACCACAGGCCCCACTTCACATCGAAGTACATCCCATAACCCAGGGATCCTGAGGCATCAGACTGGATCTGGAAATTGGGGGACGCCAGGAGGTCAGACCTCCAAAATGAGACCCCATTAAACTCCCTCAGGAATTGCAACCAGACGAACATGTCTGCCCTGATACCCCGGGTGAGCCTGACTCTGTGGTGGGGCCTGGACAACCCTGCCATGGCATCGCATAAGCACCGGGCAAAAGCCCTGCCCGGTGCAACCACCCTGCAAGCAAAATTAAGGTGCCCATATAGCACCCGAAGTTCTCTCAGTGATGCCTTACGCTTGGCCAGCAATTCCGAGATAAGGGCCACGATCCTGGACACCTTATCACCCGGCAACCTAGGAGCCTGCACTACTGTGTCAATCTCAACCCCCAGGAATACTAGCTTGGTCGATGGGCCCACGGTCTATTTCGGGCGCTAAAGGGACACCAAGTTCCTCCATTAGCGTCTGAAATGTGTTGAGGAGACGTGCGCACGTGTCCCAGCCCCGTTTACGCCCGAATAAAAAGTCATCCAGGTAATGGGCTACAGACCGGGACCCTGACCTGCGGGCGAAAGCCCACTCTAGGAAGGTACTAAAACGCTCGAAAGCCGAGCATGATATGGAGCAGCCAAAAGGCATGGCCTTATCCAAATAATATTCCCCCTTAAATTTAAAATGATGAATAAGGCGAAACTCACCTAGGGACTTTTTGGGAACCAAACCCAGTGGCGAGACCTTAAGATTGGGAAACGGGGGTACGGGGAAAGGTCCAGCGACCCTGCCCGCGACTAACTCCTTTTGAATGCTGGCCGCAGCCACCTCCTCCCTTCCTCTAAGGGATAAAAGGTTGGGAGCATCCTGAGGGGACCTATCACCCACAAAAGGGATACGAAATCCCTGCTTAAAACCTTGAAGAATATACTCCCTGTCCTCCCCCTTCGGGTACGATGCGAGCCTGCGCTCCAGCATGTCCACCTCAATTGGGGAGGGGGCATTTTGGAGAACTAGCTCCATCCGTGGCAGCCTTGCCAGCCCACAGTCCACCCTTCCCTCTGCCTCGCGCCCCCCCAGGCTTGGGGCAAACAGAGGCTGCGTGGGGGCCAGAGCATGTGGGACACTCATGCTTATACCTGCAGTTCTTTCGATTGCAGGAACCAATTGACGAGAAAGTCCAGCACAGCAGGCGGGCTGGAACCCCCTGCCCCGCCGCCTGGCGGGTAACCTGCGCTGGAGCCGCTCGCTGGACCGCATGTCCGCAATGGTATCTATCCCCCGGGGCAGGGCGTGTGGGTGTCATATACACAAGCCAAAGCCTCTGGCACGGCTCATCCCATCTCATCTCGGGGTGAAGGGGAATCCTCATACGGAATTCCTCGTCATATGCTAGCCATGAGGGGCCCGGGAAATCGACCATCGCCCTATATATGTTGTCCAAATATTGGACCATGGGAATAGCTAAATCCGGCCGCGCCCTCAAATATACCGCCATGTATATTAAATAAGCGGGGAGCCAGTTGGCCCAGTTACGCGGCGGCTTACGGCGGTGTGCCTGCTCCTTGTCCTTCTCATCCTGACCCTCCTGTTCCTCCTTGGTGGGCTCTCTGTTCAGGAGTGAGAAGATATCTACATACTCCCCTCGCCATATCTTGTCCCTAGTAGCCTGTGCCAGGTGATCACCCAATGGCAAGGAATACCCTGCCGTCGGCAAGGCCGAAAAAGGGACAGCCGGCCTGGTAAAAGGGGCCTGAACTAATCCAGCCACCCCCAGAACATTCCCTGTATTGTAAGGACCCATGCCCACCCCAGTGCCCAAGGTGGCAGTCGTCGTCGCCGGGTGGGTCGCCGACAGCGTGGCCCCCGCACCACCCGCGCGAGGCCAAGGCCATTGAAAGGCCCCCCCTAGATTGGGAATGTGTGTGGATGTACTCACTTGCACCGTATACTCACACGCTGCACCCCCGTGGGCCGCCCCCACCGGGGGTTCCGGCCCACTGGGGGCGTCGGAGCTCACGACCGACGTAGAGCTCATCACCGGGGCTTGACCCGCACCTGGTTGCTGGCTGGGGAGCTGCGAGGCAGTGGCCGAAACCGCGCCACACGCCTGCAGCAGCTCGACCCTCCCCGCCGGCTGTTGTCCTCCAGCCGACAGCGTCTCAAAAGGAACCCCGAAAGGGGCACCCGCCTGACTGGCCCGCGCCAACGACGCCTCCAGGGCCGCAATGCGGGCCAGCAAGGTGTCCACGTTGACCATGGGCAAAAGGGCCGGCCGGCCCGCCTGGCCCAGGCATGGGTCCAGGTCCCTGTACCCCGGGACCCACATATGGCCATTGGCCAGCACCGAATCCCGGCAGGGTTGGTGAAGAAACCTGCCAAGGCAGGGGGCCACACCACCCCCCAAGGCTAGAGGGCCCCGGGAGAGGCTGCAGCCCAAGAGGAGTAGGCCCGACAGCGTGGGCAGGAGCAGGAGCGGTGTCCACTGCTCGTGGGCCGCGGGCTGGAACCCCTTCCGCGCCCGCGCTCAGATCACGCCAAGGGGCAATAGACCCCATTCCGCCGGCCCCGGCCGGGGCTGGCAAAGGTGGCTGCTGAGGAGGCGGCACCGCGGTCCTCCGACCTGGGTTGCGCCTCCTAGCAACGCGAGCTGAGCTCGAAACTGCCTTCTTCTTCGAAGGCATCTCCACCAGAGCAAAAAGGGGAAGCCGGAAAGGCAGAACCGCTACCAAAAGGCTTCCCGGTAAGCTAACGAGCGACGGAGACACAGAAAAAAACTTCTCCGCTCCGTCGCTGAGGTAAAATGGCAGCTTGGCTGCCTCGTGGCCACCCCTTTTATAAGGGAGCTGGCCACGCCCCTAACTACCCGGATTCTTTGTCCTGTGGGGGGGGCCCGCAAAGGGCGCGGCGGCCATTTTGGCGCCGCGCTTGCATTTGCTACCAAAGCCTCTTCTGCTTGGTTGATCTCAGAGATGACCTGCTTGAGCAACCTGTTGGCAGAACAATTCTGTTGATCTTGTGGTACAAAAACCAAAAGAAGAGGCATTGACTTTATATGCATTAACACAGCAGTTGGTGGGGAAAGTTAAACAAATAGTGATAGTAAGCAAGTTCTCCAAATATTAGACTCCCATTCTAGCCCAGCAAATTAAATTCTCCACACATCTTGTAGTATAAGAAAAAAAACAGTTCTTTACTTACAGTTGCATTTATTTAGATATAAGAGTAAACAGTGGCTTTGGTAGATAAACAGTTCTGTACAATCGTTTTGCTTGTAAGGAAAATTGGAGAGTGACAGAGAGAGAAAACAGCAGAAAAATAAACTGGTACTTACATGACAATTGCAAAACACTGAACTGAATAAAACCTGGATAGCAAGCAGGCTAATACAGGTTAGGTGACCCTAGAGGCAGAAAACGTGAGAACTCTTTTGATTGGCTGATTATCTACATAATATTAACTCTTTGCATTGTGGGGTTGCATTAATATATTCAACAAATCTCTCCAAAGCTGACATAAAATTAAACAAGGACAATGCTCATTTTAGATGAAATCCAGGTTTGGAAGGGGGCCTGAAAGCTCTAGCCACCTTGGCTACTGAAGGTTCTATTCTTAAGTGACAATGCTTACTTCTGAATGCGGCTTGCTTGTGTTTTCAGAAGTGTATATAGGCTCTAATCTTATAGAACTCAGCATTTACATAAGGACAGGGTAAATCAGGGGTTCTCAACCATTTCAAGCTGTGGGCCAGACCACACACCCCTCAGACACCTGAGCAGGCCAGACTGGTGGTTCCCCCCACCATAAATGCTGCCATATAACATGTCCGCGGTTGTTGTAAATGCATTTACAGCAGCCATGAATGAATTTATGGCTGTCATAAATGCATTAGCTTCTGCTTCCAGTGGCAGTGACATGGACCACATGAAATGGTGTCATGGGTCAGGTCTGGTCCATGGGCCATAGGTTGAGAACCCCTGGGTTTGATAGTCCTGCTACAATGAGACACATGTTATGTAGCACCAACCGTGGACGCCCATGTGTATGGTGTGGACATTGGCAAGGGAGAAGTGATTACACATACATTTATTTAATAGGATGCAAAGAGCCCTCACTTGATTGAACCTTCATTCCCCTTGATTTAGGCTGTCTCAGCTTGACAAGTCACCTCATTGAGTTTTCAATTCCCCTGGGAATCCCCACCTCCAAGAGAGAGCAAGAAAAAGTGCCCTGGTTTACTACAGTTGAAGGTCTCTGCAAAACTGTCAATGTGCAAACCTAATGTCCTTTCCCTTTGAAAAACAAAGCAAAGAACACACAGATACAGCAATTACTAGCTCTGCTGGTAAAGGAGAATGCAAACAATTTTTCAGTGTTTCAGATCCTTGAAAGACCACAGGGTACTTGTAACTGTATACTATTTATGTGCATTCCTTCAAGAAATCTTTCCATCATTCATCTCTTTTTGCTTAATCCAACCCCTCAAAAGTTCTTATTCTCACTCTCTTCAAGGGTGATTGTCAGCTGTCCCTGCCAAGAGCCTGGTGCAGCCTGCATCTCCGGCCCGGCAGCCCACGGCCCTTTAACCCCCCCCCTACTCTGGAAGGAAAGGTAACAGTGTTCAGTGCACTCCAGTGTCTAGTCATGCCTGCCACATGACAACAGAAATGTCTGCAGATGCAGATAGCATTCACTCTTTGGCTGTAAATGGAGATCAGCACCATAGACTTGGACATGAGTTGGATTTCAAGGAGGAAGACCTTTACCTTCACCAGCTCTAACAGTCCCTTTCCCCACAGTATCAGAGGGCTGAGTTAAGCTCACTAGCCTTTGGGTGCCTTCTCCCTGTTCAGAGACCTGGTTAGTTACACTGGGATTCCTCCAAGTCCATGTCCTGAGAGGCCAGGGTGGGAAGCAAGCTTCCAGGTGGGATCTGCCCCTTGCAGGAGGGTAGAAAGAGGCAGGCTCTACAGCATCTCCCAGTCAAACCTCTCCCCTTCCAATCCTCTTGTCACTTACCTTTCCTTTCCTTTCCTATGCTTTGAGTGGAATGAGAGCTGTCTCAGGGCAAGGATGAGCTTAAAGTCTTCAGCTTCTGTGTCGATGCACCAACTCGATAAGAGTGAATGCCCAACCCTTCTTCCTCTGCACACAGCATTCCCTATCCATTTCCTTGACTTCTGATTTTTCATCAACTAGTGGCAACAACTCTCCATCCTCTTTCTTCCCTGCCTCTGTCTGTTGTTTTTTTTTAAAATCCCTGAATAAATGGCTCTATGGGGTTGTGGTGACTTAATGGTTATAAGACTGATGACTAGAAGGTCGGCAGGTTAGCAACTTGAGACTGGAGTGCTGTATGATGGACTGAGCTGCCATCTCTGTGCCAGCTCCTGCCAATCTAGCTGTTTAAAAATCAAGAAATTGCAAGTTGTCACTTCTGCAGAAAAGGTAACAGCATTCTGTGCTCTTCGGCATCCAGTGATGAGATTCACTTCCTAGAGTCGGGCATGACTGGCTTTTGAGCAAGGGTGATCTTTACCCTTACCTAAAGGGCTCTACCCTGTTGCCTCTACTTAACCAGCCCTGGCTCTGTCAACACATTCTGGAATGCTTACTCCCTTGGGGGCCTCACCTTCCCCACTCTGTGAATGGGCCTGAGTGTCCCAAGAGAGGCATGCATCCCTCTCCTTAACCTTCCCCTTCTCAAAGTGCCACATACCTAGGGTTGCCAGATGATCATTTGAAAAAGGAGGGCTGATGGGTCTAAAAAGGAGGACTTTCAGAAATCAAACAAGTGTTTTTTATATATATAATTTACTTTATTTTAATCATATTTAGCTGAAATGCCAATTTTCAAAAGAAGTTCTTGGTTTTTTAACAAATAGGTATTATAGAAAAGGAGGACATGTCCTCCTTTAGGATACCATCTGGCAACCCTGCACATACCTCACCCTCTACCAGGTGAGGAGAATAGCTTTGGAGTTCTTTCTCCTTGTATATGAGCACAACGCTCTTTGCCCCCCCCCCTGTCATACAAATGGAGTTTTCTCCATCATTTGGAATGCTGTGCAAAGATATCAGGTAGAAAGCAATGGCTACAATTCAACCAATTTCATCTCCTCTGGTAATACCTCATCATTGTTGAAATGCATGTCATATCATGGTTTTTCACCACCATCCCTCCAGCAACTGTGGATATAGAGTAGATGTGAGGAATACACACTCAGGTGGCAACACAATGAAGAGTTTCAAAAGGATAGGTCAACAGAAGATTGCTCCTTTATACAACACCACAACCTTTCAGCAATTCAGTTTTGTGTCAAAGGTCCTCTTATGGTTTCGCTGAAAAGCAGAACATACAGCTTCTCACCAGGCTTAAACCAGACATTTTCTTCCTCTTGAGACTCTAATTCACGCTTCAAACAAACGTATCTGGTAGCAAGGTATGGTTATAGAAATCTAATGCATATGCAAAAACTTTGCACCAGCTTCTCTCTCCCTCTCTCTCTCTCTCTCTCTGTAATGAAAGCAAAAACAAAACAAGAAAGTTACACAAGAAATGATATCAGGGTCAACCTATCAAGGTACCAAGCAATATAACCATAAAAAGAAAGACTGAGCATGGATATGTTTTATTTTATTATGCATACAGATTTCACTTCATAGGTTTTGGGGAAAGAAAATAGTAAGCAGCAGTGATAGCATTCATGTAATCCTGTCCTAGGTTATAAATACCTCATGCAACAAGCAAAACCTAATCTTGACTGCTGTATTATGAGAGGAACGGATCTCATATTTCCCACGGCTTCCTGAGGTGCCTCCCCTCCTTCACATAGTTCTGTTTTACACTGAACAGGTGTGGTGCAGAATTGAGAATACCTTTTTAAAAATGTGGACAGGTTATTTATCTTTCTAAAATGGCCTTTGTTAGGAGGCGAGGCTGAAGACTAGAGACCATTTCAAAACATTATTAGTCATCTCGGCATACTTTGCCAGCTAGATAAAAATACAAATGGGCTTGAAGTTATTTTAGGAGCCCCTGTTTCCCCTAGGTATTATGTTTTTGATAAGACTGTCCTGCTTGTGCACACACAAAAGGAAAGAGGAGAGGGCCAGTAGGTTTGTGTGTGTGCGACAGATGCCACGGCTCTCTGCCTCAGCACGGAGCTGTTAATATGGGTACCTCCTAGAAATTGGATAAGAATGCTGGACAAAACATAGATAGCCACCCAAAAGAAGAGGGGTTGAGTTTTTGCACTCAGTTTTGGAGAAAATTAATTGAAAAGGTGGTGGCCATGACACCCTAGGATGGGGTCTACTGAAGTGTAGTAGTAGTAGTAGTAGTAGTAGTAGTAGTAGTAGTAGTAGTAGTAGTAGTAGTAGTAGGTCATGTCAATTCTGACTTATAGTGACCCTTTCTATGGCTTCCTAGGTATAGAGTACTCAAAAGTGGTCTACAATTCCTTTCTTCTTGGGGTACTCTTGGATTGTGCTGCTTACTCAAAGCTGAACAGGATAGTTCTACTCCTAGGGAAAGAAACAAACTCCTAACCTGTGTCTCTGTAGCCAGATGCCTAATTCACTAACTATACAGCCAGGTGCTTACATCTACTGTATAACACTGTCCTTTCTGTTCTAGTACCAGAATGCAGAATACAATGGGGATGAGTAAGGATACAATGAGTGCTTTCCAATTTTCTTGTATTCTGTGGGAAGTGCTATCTGAAGACACTGAGATGAGCCATAGAGTGAGTCATTAACCCCTGCCAGACTTTTCAGTCCCATACAAGAGCAAAAAACAACAACAACAACCCATGGCTTTCCCTTATAAAGTAATTTTTTAATATATATATATATATATATATATATATATATATATATATATATATATATATATATATATATATATATATATATATATATATATATATATATATATATATATATATATATATATATATATATATATATATATATATATATTGTATTGTATGTGTGTGTTTCAAACTTTTGTTCTGTACAATCCCCTTGTATTCTGTCTCAGAAAAAAACAAATTTGGCCTGTGTGAAGTGCTGGTGATGACCTTTAAAACCTGACATGGTAGCGGGCAAGGGTACTTAAGAGACCATGTCACCCCAAGGACATCTGCCCGTCCCACAAGAGCAGACCAAAGAGGCTCCCTAATGGTGCCATCGGCCAGAGAGGCTCACCTCTCTAGCACTAGAAGGAGGGCCTTCTCAGTCTCTGCTCTGGCCCTATGGAACCTCCTGCCAACTGAGCTGCGCCTCCAGGCACAGCTGCTGACCTTCATGAAAGATCTGAAAACCTGGTTTGTGCATCAGGTGTGGGGTGCTGCCAGTGCTGTAGCCCTCCCTCGCCGGCTTATATGAGGGCCGTATGGGCTTTTAGTTCAGTTTTAATTTGTGGTTGTTGGGAGGGTATTTTAACGGTTTTAATGTTTTCTAAAAGTTTTGAAGTTCCTGTTTTATTGTTATTTGATGTTTATATTTGTGAGCCACCCAGGGTCACACTGGTGAGGGGATGGCAATATAAATTCAAACAAACAAACAAATAAAGGGTGAAAGACATTCTGTAGCATACTAGATACTAGCCACAAATTTGATTCTTCATGAGAAACATGGATAAAGTATGGCTTATGGGCAGCAATAGGCCTTGGGGCTTCTGGGATAACCCTCGAAGCCTGCTCATACCTTCCTGATCCCAAGAGTTTTATTTTGAGCCAGTTCCTTCCTCTTGTTTTGTCCTGAAAAGAACTTGGGAAACTTGACTATATTTGAGTGAGAATGCACTTCCTTCCAGAGGCTTCTAGGGTGTGTGATTTGGCTTTTTGATGCAAATAAATAAATAAATAAATATTACAGGTGGGAAGAGGGGTGCAGCCCTCTAAAATCCCATGGAGGGCAACACTAGATCCTGGACCCTGAGAAAAAGCCAACATCATCTTTTCTGAACACCAGTTCTGAACACAAAGCCAGGAGGCTGATGACTGAATGAGCTTGATCCAGACAAGGTCCCTTAGCCTGACCTAACTGACAAAGCTATTGTGAGGATAATGTAGAGAGAGGGCTCATGTAATAAAAGGGTGGTGATGTTAGATTCCTGGAAGGTAGTTGCAAGTGTCATGAGGCGAGGATAGTTAATAAGCAGAGTCACTTAGAAGTCTGATATGATCTAAATGCTCCTGAGGGAAGCAAAGGGCAGACCAGAGGCAAAGTAATAGACACCTGCAGCTGTATCCACATGCAGATGGCCATTTGAAGATCTTAAATTTTCTCTCATACTCTGCCTAACATTGCTTCTTGGCCTTATCATGCTTGGAAGTGTCAAGGTGAAAGCAGCTGCTATAAACTATCCTTGCAGGACATTGTTCAAGATACAGATCCTTATAAAAATGTCTGAAAATAATTGCCCAAAGCCAAGACATTATCTGAAGGAGGGAGGGACTGTTGCCAAGGTTAAAGCTAATGGAGAGGGGGAGCTCAAAAACTAAAAGCCGGTGTCGTCAAATGCATTGGGAATAAGGGCATTTAAATATTGCCGAAAGCTAATGCCACTGTTGGAAATAGCTTGTAATGAGTGATCATTTCCTGATAAGAAATGTTCCAGCAGGGAGTTTTCAGTGGATTTGACAAGGTACTTTACATCAGACACACCAACATACATACACACAAAGACATCTTTGAACTGCCAGCTATTGTGGGTTGTAGTTGCTTACCTCCTTGCCTCTGTGTTATGCCAAGACTGAATCTTTCATCAGTATGCCAGCCATTTTTAATTGGACACTGCTGGGCAAAAGAAGGGTGGTCGGTCCAGATGCTTCTAATCTAAGCATTTCTACTGTTTATACCCTGATTATCAAACACCATGAGGTGCAGTTACTGATAGGTGGGCTAGCCCGATCATAGGTCTATTTATCCGGCACGGTACATAGAAGGCATGTTTGGAGGTTTTAATCTCACTGTTCTAAAACCTGTTCTGCTGGCAGGTGGCAGGGAGAGATCTGAAGACAGAGTGGTTGCAAAGCCTCACCATGCTCATGGCAGCTGAACAGATGGGAGGGGAAAGTGGTCATTCTTTGTATGAGTTTTACCATTTTTGTTTAATTTCCCCCTTTTTAACTATTTTCTTTCCATTACTTTTTATAAAAATAGAAATGAACTATTATATATTAGCTTCAGTTGGCTGAAAGGTTTGTAGACCTTTGCGGGGCATGGAAGCAATTTTGAACCTTATAGATGTGCATCATTGGGTGGGAATGTAGAGTAGGGGGAAATCAACACAAATGTGTAGGTATCCTTGTATTGGTGGGGGCTGGGCAATTTTAAAAATACGTTGATAAGCAGATGCCCGTCTGGCCGGACATCCAGCTGTGGTAATGGAGTAGACCATACAGCCAGTGACTCAACGCCGACTGTCAGGCGACAGTTAACTAACCTGACTCCCTAAACGGGCCAACAGCTACGGGCGGATGAGCCCCTTTAGGTGGAGTGATGGTCACCCTCAGTGGAGGAAATGCCACTGGAAACCATCATATTGGACCCAACAGCAAAATGAGTGGAGAAGGAACTCTGATTCTGTTGAGTCTGAGCATTAATTGCAATGCAACTGCAGTTCGGGTGTTAACCAACAAGTCATTTATTATAGCTCAGTTTGGAATGGGGAAAACAGGAGCGAGGTAGCAACTTATATACAGACAGAATGGCAGTTACAGTGATACATTTACCTGGGCTTTTGTCAACGGATGACAAAGTAAATGGCCCGCTGTGCCATTTACTATCTAAAAACAAATATAAAATTCACCCATACTAATTACGGAACAAAATCCAAAGCATTTGACAACATAATTGCAGCCTTGTAAGATTACTCTGAGCCTGAATGAGTTTACGGTGGTTAAGTACAGTACATACATGGAAATATGCATTATAGATAAATGATACCAGATAGCCAAAAGAGAAGCCTAATTGGGCCATTCCATCAATATTTACATTTTGTTAATGTTTTCTGGAAAGGTGCTCATTTTGAATTACTAATTGTGCAAATAGTTTTTTTAAATAGGGGCACTTAGAAAGAAGGTATGAAAGTGGACTTTTATTGGAGAATAATAAATCTATGGTTAGTCAATGAGAGCAAATTGATAGGCTGCTATAAATTCAAACTTCAGAAATGAAGTTTTTTCTCCCTTCCAGCTGGCAATTACAAATTTTAATACCTTTACTAGCTACTGACCTTCTCCTTGGGGAAGTGTTGAGAGATGGAATTGTAAACTTTTCTGTAGGCTGAATGAGCTGCTTCTCTGGAGAGAAAGAGATGAGTGTTTTCTTCATCTCCCTTCAGGAAAGTGTTTGCTTTTTACCTTTTATAAGGTTGCAGTTTTAACAATGACCAACATTGAGAGTCAATGTGGTATAGAGGATAAAGCATTGAAGTAGAATTAAGGAAACGTAGGTTCAAGTCATCACTTGGCCATGAAAGTTCCCTGTGGAATAGCAATTCAATCACTCTTTGAGCATTTCATTTACCTCAACAACCCTTTTAAGGATATCATAGGGCAGAAGCAACTTGATGGCATGTAACAAAAAAAAAGCAAAACATAATTATGTCATTCTTTCAATCGATAGACATTTCTCTGCATTTCTTTATCTCCTTTTTTTCAAAGCTCAGCTCAGTCTATGACATTGAGATGCATAAACCCAGCTGGCAAAGTGACCAGCTTCCAGGGATTTGTGAGTCATTTGTGGCCATCACCAGTTTAGTGATATATGTCTCAAGCTTCAAAAAATCATTTGTGCAATATTTACATTTTGTTAATGTTTTCTGGACAGGTGCATTTTTTAATTGCTAATTGTGCAATTAGGTTTTTTAAAAAAATATAGGTGCATTTATTATTTATTTATTTATTGGATTTATACCCTGCTCTAGTCAAGCACAAGGCCAACTCAGAGCAGCTACAACAATCAATATACATACAATTACAATATCATAATAATACACATAATCATAAACCAAATAAATAATCAAAAATCCACAATAGTACAAAAGGCACAGCATCAAAATATCAATAGTTACAAAATTCAGATACAGGGTGTAATAGATAACAATCATAATATCAAAAGCATTGCAGAACAAAAGGGAACATCATTTCAGAAGCCCCCACAAAGACCGTCAGCAGCAGAGCCGCCCCAAAAAACAGTGTCCAAAGTCAGCGTCCTTGTCCTCCTCCTTGCCGGTAATGGGCCGTGAGGGTGCAGGCAGCTCGGCGGCAATGTCTTCAGGGCTCCCCATGGCCACGGGGAGTCCCCTTTATCCTCCTGGCATTCGTGGGGCCAGGAGGGTGCGGTGGCTCAGCAGTGGCATCTTCAAGACTTCCTGTGGCCACAGGGAGTCCCCTTTATCCTCCCGGCATTGGCAGAGCTGGAAGGGCGCAGGCAACTCGGTGGCGGCATCTTCAGGGCTTAAGAAAAAGATGGGAATTTGGTACAACAGTAGGGATATCTGGTCAGCATCTTCCCATTCCCTGTAATTTTAGAACCAAAACCTATGCCTTTGTGATATCACAGTATTGGAACTTGTGATGTCAAATGAAGTTGGCCTCCATATGCCTATGTCCATAAGAAAATGTGACAGTTAATTTCTGGATTTCCTGCAATACTTTTAAAACAAGTATTATGTGCCCAATGCCCACAGGAACTCTTTCACAGTGAGTCAGAGAGCTCTAGCACTGATGTACAATTAACTCAAACTTTCTTCACAACCAGCATCACTCATTCTAAGATTTATCTCCCCAGCTTGAGACCCAAAGATGAATTGCAGCAGAGAGAGAGACTATTAAATCCAATGTCTTTGTGTCATAATTAGAATTGGAGAAGGAAAATGGAAAACTAAGGTGGATGTTGAGTTGACTCCCACAAGGAAAGAGAGTATGCTTTGCCGGACCCACCCCCCCCAATAAGGAGATGGACACTGTGCTGGGTTTAAACAGGGCCACTTTTATTAATCATAATTCAATAATGCAAGCGGGCCGCCATAGCACTGGTAAGGACGAATGGTTATAACCAATTATATCGACCCCCAACAGAAGTGCAAATGACTTAACCTCTGCTTCTGACATGAGTCCGGCGAACTTGAAGGTTTGGCAAGCTGTGTCTAGCATAGCCTCCCCTTGTTCCTAAAGCACACATGATTGGCCACCCTAGTTTCCCTCTATCTTATCCATCCTGTGGCCAACCAAGTATGCATCTGCCGGACTCGTAGGGGTCACCCAGTGCCACCTTACCAGTGCTAGCCGTCACATGGGGAGGAGCCTACCACGACTCACCGCCCCCCTGACCACCAACTCGGTCGCCAGGCCCGCTTGCAAGGAAGCCAAGAACCGGTCCATGTCCCTTGCCGAGAGGAGGACTCCATCCCTGCGATACAAGCAGGAATCCTGAACACTGATGTCCGGATGTGCCACCACAGTACCCAAGCCGTGTTGAGCAAAAAATCGGGCAACGGCCCTGTTGACCAACCACCGGTCCCGGTCAATGCGGCGCGGGCTGCCTCCCCCCCCCCCCGGAAGAAAGATGGTGGGATAATATAGGACCAGACCAAGCGTACCAGCAGCCACTGGCACCTCAAGAGGCTGAGATCCCTCCATATGGCAATAATCAAGCCTAAGCAAGTAATCTGGCCCAAATCGTTGCCACCTAAGTGGATCAAAAGAACATCGGGAGGGGAAAGGGCCTCCAAGGAGAAAAGGAAAGGAAGGAGCTGGTGCCACCACATCCCACGAATGCCATGCCAGCAGAGATGGGCCAGGTTCTGCAAGCCAAGATGAGGACCCCAACGGGACGCCTTCATGTGATGGGCTGCCCAAAATATATAGCTGTGGCTCATGAGCCAAACGGACATCGCCGAACCAAACGGGACCGGAGCTGTAAGAAAAAACAAGAGAAACAAGCACCAGCGGGGTGTTCAACAAAACATGGGGCGAACATACAATCGGAAATGGGTAGAACCCCACTGGCTAATCTGATGGATGTCATCATCCAAATAACCAAAAAGGGCAGCCATCGAAGTGGTGCCTATGCGGAAGGAATGTGTGCCATACCTGGCCCCAGGCAGGCCAAGGTCGGCCAAAGCTGCCCCCGTTACCCACCAGAATTGATACTTGGTAAGCGGTTGCCCATCCTGGTGGCAAAAGAGGGGGCCACGAGCTGAACCCTGAACGACCAAAAAGGCAGACAGGGCAGTGACCGGGCAAATTGCAGGAAGGCTACAACGAAAGAGGGAGACAAAACAACCCCTATGCTGCTGGTCAGACAGAGGAATGAATGTGCAACCGCACAGAACGCCATGTGAGAGCGACATCACCGAACTCCAGACACCTACGGGAAAGGTCTTTACGAGAAAGGGGAACCAGCTCGCTAACCCGCAAAACTCCAAAGAAAGCCACCATGGTGGCCGCATGAAAAAGAACAGCTTCATACTGGTCATAACAAAGGGACGACCAAGCCTGAGCCAGGCGGGAAAGAAGAGCCGAAGAAACCGGCTGACAAGTATCCAGGCAATGACCCCGCTCCTGGGCCCTACGCACCCTGAAATTGGCAGTGGCATCCCCAAAACCCTGGGCCTTAGCCGCAAACGCCAAGGCCGAAAGGCGGCCGGCTATAGTGTGTGGCGCCAGCCCCCTGTCATGCAGATGAACCATAAATTGCAAGAGATGAGCCACCAGGATGGGCCACATGTCCGGGAGGGACATGTTCTGGCGAAACACTCAGAAGGACTGGAAAGTGCCAGCATATGCCCTGCAAGTACGATTGGACAGAGACAGGCCTATCGCCCGGGATGCTTCAAGTCGCCAAACATCCACACCTTGCCAGGCAATGGGGAGGGAAGTTCATCAGCACCTGGCGCGAGTGCCCGGAATTGGGGTATCTGTAAGCGGGACAACATCAGCTATACTATTGTCGAGACCCGGGACATGCTTGGCCCTAAAAATAATGTTCTAGCGCAAGGAGCGCAAGACAAACTGGTGCACAAGGGACATCACTCGGGGCGATAGGGACATCTGCGCATTGACAATGTGCACAATGGCTGCATTGTCACACCAAAAGTGGACCACCAAATCTCTCCATAAGTGTCCCCAGAGGACCAGGGCACCCAGGATAGGGAAGAACTCCAGGAAGGTCAAGTCGCGGAGAACATCCGTATCCTGCCAAGCATCCGGCCAACGGCCACAACACCAGTGGCCATCAAAATACTCTTTTGAAGGGCAGACAGATGGAGGGATTGATAAGTAGGTTAGTTAATATTATAGATTTGGTTAAAAAGAGTAAGGAAAAAGTTTGTATTTTGGCACTAGATATCTACAAAGCATTTGACTCTATTCAGTGGTCTACTATTAAAGAAATATGTTGCAGATTAGAGTTTGGTTCTAAATTTAAACATGCAATTGATCAATTATATAATGATTCAGTGACAAGAATAAAAATGAATAATAGGTTAAGTGGAGAAATCGAGATTAAGGCTGGTACCCAACAAGGCTGCCCGCTCTCCCCATCACTTTTCATTCTAGCAATGGAGTTGTTAGCAAGAAGTATTTGACAAGATGAAGGTTTGACAGGTGTTAAAAACAAAAAAATTAGTCTATTTGCAGATGACACCTTGCTAGTGGTCAAGGACCCTCTTCTAAATATTAATAAAATTCAACATCATTTGAAGTTATTCGAGCAGGTTACAGGATTAAAAATAAATTGGAATAAAACAAAGGCTATTACTTGTAATCTATCGGAGGGGGAAAAGAAGAAAGTAATGGAGAAATATAAATTTAAAATAAGAGATAGAATGAGATATTTGGGAATAATGGTGTCAGATGAAGTTAAGGATTTGTATAAGATCAACTTTAATAAGTTAAAAGAGGAAATAAAAAGAATTAAGGATCAATGGAAATCATTGAAAATATCATGGTTTGGGATGATAAATTTGTGCAGGATGAAAATTATACCAAAACTAAACTTTTTATTTGAAAATTTACCAATACAAATAAAAGAAACAGAGCTTAAAATCTGGCAGAAATTGATAAATGAAATCTGTAACAATGGAAAAAAGCCAAGAATTAATAAAAGTTTATGGTATTTAAAAAACAAGTTGGGAGGGCTAAATATCCCGAATGTTAAACTCTATTACAGAGCTTTCAATTTAAAGAGAATTATTAAACTATTAAGTCAAAATTGTGTGCAAAGGTATGAATTAGATTATATAGAGTTTAGAAATTGGAAGGGCGAATTATTTTTAGGTGAGATAAGAACTAATCCCCAATTTTGTAATTTTTCTTTAAAGAATATATTCAGAATATGGATAGGATTAAAACCAATATTATCTCCAAATTCTTCGCCCATAATGGAAATTTTAGACCAACAAAATTGTCCTTTAGAGGTAACAATAAGTACAAGAGAAATTTTAACACGCAAAAAAGCTCTGTTAATCACAGATTGGATTGATAATTGTAATACCATCTTCCAAAGAAAAAGTATTTATGCGGAGTTAGGCTTAAACTGATTGCAAGAACTACAGGTGGAGGCGTGGAATAGAAAGATGAGGGAAAACAATACAATAAATCGGGCATCAACCCCCTTCGAAAATTTGACTCTTGAAGTAAGGAATGGTAAAATGAATTTAAAAGATTTAGTGGGTAAGATTTATCAGTTGCTAAATTCTAGTGAAGATACTCAGCACTGGCTTAAAAAAACTTGGGAGGAGGATTTGGGAATTATAATAAAAGATGAGAACTGGAAAAAGAAATGGACCCATAGAAGTATGAAATCACTTTCAATAAAGGAAAAAGAACATAATTGTAAAGTACTTTGGAGGTGGCATCTCACTCCAGCCAAATTACATTTAATAAATAATAAGAACTCTGATTTATGCTGGAGATGTAATAAAGGAAAAGGGACTTACATTCATATGTGGTGGCTGTGTGATAAAATGAGGAATTTCTGGGATGTTATAGAAGAAGAATTGAATAAAATATTAAAAATAACAATAGTGCTAAGTCCAAAGATAGTATTACTAGGTGAAGTGGATGATTTACATCTGGAAAATAATAAAAAAGAATTATTGTTATCTTTATTGATGGTAGCCAGACAGCTAATTGCCAAGGGATGGAAGAGTGGAAATAATATTAATAAAGTTAGATGATACGCAGATGTTTGGCAATTGGCTCTCAATGAGAAATTAACTATCCAAGTTCACCAGAAAAAGGGGTTACCAATAAAGACACCATTTTGGGAGATTTGGGGTTCCTTTGTCAACTTCGCTTTATTAAGTGATAACAAGTTTAACCCAAGCCCTGACATGATCCAATTTTGGAAACAGAATTGAAGGTAAATGGTCAAGAAACCCCTGCCGACATCCCCCGACAGAGCACAGGTGGTCGGGTTATATTGTTTTATTGCTTTAGGTATTTTATATAATGTATAGATTTGTTACTGTATTATTTTTTGTATTATTTTCATTATTTGTTTTTGTATTATTTCACTTCTTAATAAAAGCTTAATAAAAAAATTTAAAAAAAATAGATGCCATAACCCAGGGTCCCCGAGGCATCAGAGTGGACCTGGAAGCCGGGCACAAGAGCAAGCTCCCGGCACCAGAAGGAAACACCATTGAAGTTGGACAAAAAGTTGAGCCAGACCTGGAGGTTGGCCCGCATGCCACACGTCACCCACACCCTGTGATGCTTCTGGGATTAACCAACCATAGTATCACACAGGCGCCTGGCAAAGGCCCTGCTCAGTGCCACCACCCTGCAGGCAAAGTTGAGGTATCCATGAAGCACCTGGAGGTCATACAGGGACACCTTGCGCCTAGATAACATGGCCAAAATCGCCTCAGATATGCGGGTGACCTTATCCATAGGGAGACTGGATGTCTGCCTAACCGTGTCGATCTGAATACCCAGGAAGGTCAGGGCAGTGGCCGGGCCCTCCGTTTTCTCTGGGGCCAAAGGTACACCCAGCTCTGCCATCAGATCCTGGAAGACAAGGAGCATTTGTTCACACGTACCGGATGGGCCCGCGACCCCGAACAAAAAATCATCCAACCCCCCAGCAAGGGCGGCCTCCAGCCGGTTGACCCTCCCTGAATGGGGGGCAGAGTGGCAGGACCCCTCGGACCCCGACCGGGAACGATGGCCCGCGGCCTGCCCTGTAGCTGGCCCACCCATGGGTGGTGCAGGCCCCAAGCCAGCGGCACTCTCCAGAGCCTCGGTCCGCACTAGGAGCACCGGATCATGCTCCAGGTCACCGCGGGCAGGGGGCTGGGCCAAGGACGAGGCCGGCCCGGGTCGGTGCCGCAGCAAGGGCCACCAAGGCTCGAGGGGCAGCGGCCGCAGCCCTCACAAGAGGCCTACACCACGGGGGAGGCCCCGGCGATGGTGGGGATGTACCCCGCCTACAGCGGGAGAGGCCCCCGTGTAGAAATGCCGAGAGGCGGCGGGCCAAGGGGAACATCCAGCGAAGCAACCGGCATCCCGGGCCCATGGCAGGCCCCACCCTGGTGGGTGGAAACACCTGGGGTGGCGAAAAACTCGGCGGCGGGCCTGGGGGAGAAGCCGCGGCCTTGCTCTGCACCCCTTAGAGGGCCCGGAGGCCCTCCACCTACGGGCCATGGAGCCGCGCCAGGCATACGACCGCAGAAAAAAGGCCGAGCTGGGCCAAAAAGGCCTGTGGCGGCCCCGAGCCCCGATGGGGAAGGCCGCGACGCCTCGGAGAGGCGCCAGGGGAGAGCCACAACCGAATGCCGTGAAACAGAAAGCCACTCAGCCGGAGGTGAAAGGCCCAGGCCGCATGGAGGCACGACAAGAAGCACCCCAGGAGAGGCACCGACGAAAAGCCGTAGCTGACCGCTGCGAAGAAAAAAGCCATGCGGCAAGAGGCAGAAGGCCCGGGCCGCGTGGACGCTCGATTGACTGGAGCCAGGGACCAAACATTGCCTGGTCCAGTCGAAGTAAAAGGAGGAAGAGTGGTCTGAGCCTCTCCTTTTAAAGGAAGGCACGACCCCCGTCTCTTCCGGCCCCATGCCGTCTCTAATGGGGCGGGGCTGGCAAAGCGCATGGCAGTGAATCCGCGCCGCCGCACGTTCCTTTTTTAGCCTTAGAACTGCCACAAAGTCATCGATTAAATTCTTATAGTCTATACTGTGACCACAGAACCATTAATTTTGGATGAAAGGAAGAGGAAAGATTGGAGCAGAGAGAAAGGACCAAAATTATAGCTAAGAGATGCAGCCAAGAAATAAAAAGATGTTTACTCCTGGGGAGGCAAGCTATGGCAAACTTAGGCAGCATAATATAAAGTAGACATATCACCCTGCCAACAAATGTATGCATAGTTAAAGCGATGGTCTTCCCAGTAATAATATATGCCAGTGAGAGCTGGACCATAAGGAAGGTTCAGTGCAGAAGAACAGATGCCTTTGAACTGTGGTACTGAAGAATAGTGTTGAAAGTTGCCTAGACTTCAAGGACATCAAATCAGTCAGTCTCCGATCCAGCACTTGTGGACAGGAAAGGAGCTTCATTTGGACGTTCCCTGAGTGGAGTTTCTTCCACAAAAAATTATTTCAACCGAGAATAATTCCTGACACAGAAAAAAAGAAGTCAATTCTAAAGAAAATCAATCCTGACTCATCCTTGGAAGCACAGATACTGAAGCTGAAGCTCAAATACTTTTGCCACCAAATCAGAGGAGAGGACTCACTGGAGAAGAACCTGATGTTGGAAGAGATTGAAGGCAAAAAGAGAAGAGGGCAACAGAGGTTGAGATGTTTAGGAATTAGAAAAGATAATTAAGTATAAGGACAAAGTGTTGATATGAATTGGCTAAGTGAACACTGATGGTTTAATATTTGCTCTATGTGGACAATCTAAATTTGTTTGGAAAGTGCTAAATTAAATACTCTGCTCTAAAGTACAAAGACATCTAGTAAAGACATTGGAATGCAATTTGGAATTGACAAGTGTGCAACAATTACTGTTAATGCAGGCAAAATTGTTAAAGGTGATGGATTTGAGTTAGATAATGAAGAATGTATCACAGCAATAACATAAGAAGAAGGATACAAGTACCTGGGAGTTCTCAAAGCTTTTGATCTGTTACACAACCAAGTCAAAATAACTACTTCTACAAAATATGTAAAGCAGGTACGGGAAATCTTGAGGTCAAAACTGAGTGGAGACAATATCGTAAAGGCAATTAATACCTGGGCAGTGTCTGTTATATGATATTCAGCTGGAATAATTGATTGGACCCAAATGGAATTAGACAATCTAGACAGAAAAACAAGGAAGCTAATGACTATGCATCATGCCCGGCATGCAAAATATGATGTTGACAGTTTGCACTTACCAAGACCTGAGAAGGGCAGAGGACTCCTACAGGTGAAACAGACAGAAGAAAAGCATAGCTTGAATGACTACATTAAGAAAAGTGAAGCACATATGCTTCAGGAAGTGAACAAAGGAGGACTTTTGAAAACAGTGAAGAAGAAAGCTGGATACAGAAAGGAAAGGGTAGAAAGTTAAGCTGCAAAATGGAAAAACAAGCCTGTGCATAGTCAATACTTGAAAAACATAGAAGGGAGGCCAACCCAAAGCTGACATGGAGATGGTTAAGAGCAGGAGTTTTGAAACAGGAAATGGAAGGATTTAACTTGGCAGCTCAGGTACAAGTGTTGCCAACAAATTGCATAAAGACAAAAATACAGCATGTATCCAACAATAGCAAATGCCGGCTTTGTAATTAAAAGGATGAAACAGTAAATCATCTGATCAGTGGATGCAGCAAAATTTCACAGACTGATTATTTGCAATGCCATAACAGAGTTGCAAAAATTATCCATTGGTAACTTTGCCAGAAGTTTGGATTTGAATGCAGTAAAAATAATTGCGAACATAAAGTAGAGAAAGTTTTATAAAATGAGAGTCAAGATCCTGTGGGATTTTAAAATTCAAACAGATAAACATTTGCCTCACAACACACCTGATATAACTGTTGTGTAAAAGAAGAGGGTTTGGTTTATTGACATTGCTATACCAGGGGATGTACGAATTGAAGACAAACAGCTGGAGAAAATCACAAAATATTGTGATTCACAAATTGAACTTAAGTGTCTATTGAGGAAGAAATCTGTTGTTGTTCCCATAGTGATCAGAGCACTTGGAGCAATACCTAAAGGACTCCCTAGATATTTGGAAATTTTGGACATATTGGACTTGAACGTCCTAACTCTCCAAAAAACAAATCTATTAGGAACTGCATATATACTCAGACGTTACCTTAACAGTTCTTAGGTGCATGGTTAGGGCTTGAACTGTTAATTTTATTCCAGTCCTGAACTGTGAATCAAATGATTGATTTTTATCCAACAACAACAACAACAACAACAACAACAAACAACAACAACAAACAACAACAACAACAACAACAACAACAACAACAACAACAACAACAACAACAACAACAACAACAACAACAACAATAATAATAATAATAATAATAATAATAATAATAATAATAATAATAATAATAATAATAATAATAATAATAATAATAATAATAATAATAATAATAATAATAATAATAATGTGAGATTCATTTACTGTTAGTTCTTAATTAGCTTCAAAATAATTTGTTAGAATTCCTTATCTCAGCTATGATAGTCTGTAGATATGCATGTTTTTCTTGTTTGTGTTTTTCTTAAAAATGTGATGCATGTTTGATTTTATGTTTCTGTTAAGTAATGCTTTACAGATGCTAAATTACAGCAGTAAGCCAGGGACAGCCACGTGATATCCTCATAAATGTCAAATGAATACTTTATGATTGGTGCTATTACAGTGAATACCAAACAATTTCATTATAATTAGTGCTATTACAATGAATACCAGAGGAATTCATGGTAATTTGGTGATGTATACTGAATAGCAAATGAGATCAAAAGGAGAGATTGCAAAAGTATTCCTCCCCCAACTCCCCAAGTCAGACTTCTTCTGTGATGTAACATCATTTTAGGCCATTTAATGGGAATTTTGAAGCATGGCAGCACTAAAATGTTTGGTCTCATTCCTGCATTAAGCTTCTAATATCAATAAGCCCTCAAGACAAATTTCCTAGAGAAAGGAGAGCCAAATGAGAAAACCCCTGGAGCTTTGTCCTCAAGGCTGACCCATTGCTCTCTGCTACCTGAAGCAAAGGACAAGGTGACAATATCTGCCATTTAAAGAGGTTAGGGATACAGTGATACAGTGATACCTCATACAACGTCCAAACTTGGTTCCACAAGTTTGGACTTTATACGGATTTGGACTTTGTATGAGGCATGCAAAATCCTAGCTGCGATGCCTCATACAACGTCCAAATCCTTGCCGCGATGCCTTATACAACGCCATTTCCATAGAGATACATTGTGCTGTAACAGCACAGACTTCAGGGCAAAGTCAAGGAATCAGACAGGAAACTGACAGAACTTTAAGAAATCATTGTCTAAAGGCTAAATACATTACAAAAACATGTCAAACAACCCTGATTGTCCAAGAACCTGAAGAATGCTGCAAAAATCCCAGGAATGCTTCTAAAAATTATGACAAAAAAAATCAAAAAATCCAAAATCGCACTCAAAACCACTCCTAAACACTCTTTGCCTTGTGCAAAACCCACAAGAGCAATGCACACATGTCTCCTGCCTTTTATACTGCCCAGGCACAATGCAACCTGGAAAAAACCTCAATGCCTCATACAAAGTCGCAGCAACTTTGTATGAGTCAACTTTTTTCAAGGAATTAGGCGATGTTGTTTGAATTTGATGTTGTATAAAGCGGACTTTGTATGAAGTATTACTGTACTCAATACCATGCATAATTTTGTGTTCCCTCTTAGTCACCTTTTTCTGAAGCTAAACAGCACCAAATTGTTAACTTTTCTTTAATGGAAATAAACAAGAACAACAATAACGAGGAGGAGGAGGACAGAGGACGAGGACAAAGCAGAAGGAGGAGGAGGAGGAGGAAGAGGAGGAGGAGGAGAAGAAGAAGAAGAAGAAGAAGAAGGTGATAATGAAGAAGAGTGTTGTCAAGTCAATTCAGACGTACAGTTTTCTAGGTTGAGTGTGCTCAGACATCGTTCACTTTGCTTCTGGGGTGTCCTGGGACTGTGTAGTTGGCTCAAAGCCACACAGACTACTGGCTCCTCCTATAGAAAGCACAGTAAGGTATTGAACTCCCTGGCTCTGCAGCTACATACCTAAACCACTTAGCTATCCATCCAGGTTGTTTTAGATATATAAATAAAAATACATATAAGAGGCAGTTCTACTATTCGATGTACCAATTCATTTATCAAAATATTAGTGGCTCATTAAAAAAAACCACTTCTATTTACCTTAAATTTTCTCTGATGTTTTCCTGTAGGAAAATACAGTTATCCTTCCATATTTATCCTAAAATTCAATTTTAGGAAAAGGTCTGTAGTGGCTTCAGTCTCAGTAGGACTTAAAAATACTCTGTAGAGTTTGTCACCAGCTATAATAAATGTCAATTCTAAATGCTAATGTTAAAC
The DNA here is from genome assembly GCA_035047305.1 of Bradypodion pumilum. Classification (NCBI taxonomy): domain Eukaryota; kingdom Metazoa; phylum Chordata; class Lepidosauria; order Squamata; family Chamaeleonidae; genus Bradypodion; species Bradypodion pumilum. Next base: position 21,841,149 of record JAWDJD010000003.1, on the reverse strand, counting down.
TTCAGCCTGTAATTGATAGGTTAATCATAGAGGGCTTTTTTATCGTTTGAGGGTTTGGTTCTGAGATGATGGTAATGGGGAATACAAGTATTGCCAGTGACTTTTCTATATAGCAATGTATAACATTCCTTTATGTAGCAAATTTTAAGCAAAAGTTTGCAATAATAAGACACATAACTTCAACAACAGCCACTTTTTCTGCCTTAATACTTCTTCTTCTGCCGTATCTGAATCTGAATATTGGCAATCATCATGGTGATCAGCCAAGAAGCCTGTCCTGAGAATATAATGCAATGGCCTTTCAACTGCCTTTTATATCACAGCATGACATGTATATTGCACTGTTATACATTGCTACCACTGATATAAGTCACTCACTGGTTCTGAGCCCTTTTAACACTCAAAGTCAGCCCCAGGCCAATATTGATGAAGCTACTACCCTCCATCAAGATTGATTCAAGTGGGATTTAACCCACTTGGGGACCATCACCCTTCCCTGTGGACTTCAGCACCCAAGGCCGCTAGTCCTCAGAGTTCTCAAGTTAATTAATTGCTACCTGACACTCAGTGTTGAGTTACTGGCAGTATTGTCTATTCTATTACCATAGCAGGATAACCTGGCCAAACTCTCTGCCTTAATACACTGAGGCCAAAATTCTGTTCCATAGCTTTAGATTAAGACAGTTGAATCAAGGATTTGTTGAGTCATCTCCTCTGTCCACCCATTGATTCAATTGGCCTACTTTAGTGCTTACTACACTAAAAAAAATGGGATTTTGTCATTGTGGTTCACAATATTGTGCTGGGATTTGAGGCAAAAGTAAAGTTTGAGGCAATTAGATATCTATATATTTATATCTTGTAAGGCCAAACATTAGTGAAATAATAAAAAAACCAAAATATTTTTTAAAATAGCCAGAAAAAAATTATATCTCTGTGGGGAGGCAAAAATTGACAACAAAAATTGTTCATTTTGGGGTTGTTGCTTGAGAAATATGACAGTAGCAGGAGTTGTGAATGATGTATGATTTATTTATTTTTATTTTTTGCATAGTGTAGATAAAGCAATTAGAGGTTTATCCCTTCACAAAATGCATAGTTAATCTGTGGAATTCACTGCCACAGGGTGTAGTGTTGTCTGCCAATGTGGGCTATTTTGAAAGAAGATTGGATAAACTGGCAGAGACTGTGACCATTAATGGCTATCAATCAGGATAGCTATATTATGAGAGGCAAAATGCCACTTGGAAACATCCAACAGAAGATCTGGTTAGATTTATGTCCTGCTGTTGAGTGTCTCATAGGCAACTGACTGGCCATGATGTGGTATGGGTTTGGGTTTGTATAGAGAGGCTGTGCCAAATCCTTCCTATTTTTTTCAGAACTAGATCCAATATTGTTTCAAAAAAACCACACCCAACCATATATTTTAATGTCCTTTCTCTCGAAATAGTAAATGGCATTGGTTTATTTGCATCAAAACCAGGAAGGAAGAGTTTTAACTCCAGCCCAGTTTGGCCATTTGTACCCATTAAACATTAAACTCTCCTCCTCCTCCTCCTCCTTATTATTCTTTTTCTCCTTCTTCTTCTGCTGCTGCTGTTTCTAAATTCAAATATTGGTGATCATCATGGCAATCGGCAATTTCTTGCTTTCGAACTGCTAGGATGGCAGGAGCTGGGACAGAGATGGGAGCTCACTCCATCGTGCAGTACTCAGGTTTCAAGCTGCCAACCTGCAGACCTTCCAATCATCAAGTTCAGTTCACTAAGTCACAGCAGTACCCTAAAATAGTTTCAATCCATCGAGCTCTGGGTTATGGACCACTCTTCTTCCCACATATATTTTATTTTTATTTTAAATTCAGATTTCTATACCGCCCAATCAGGTAAACCCGACTCAGGGCAGCTCACAACAAGTTAGAACATAAGAACATAAGAACAGCCTTGCTGGAACAGGCCACAGCCCATCCAGTCCAGCATTCTGTCTCACACAGTGGCTCACCATTTCCTTCAGGGTATTCCCAAGCAGATGCCTTCACCTGCTTAGGATTCCCTGGAAATGATAATGAGAGATATCCTGCCTATCTCTCCAACCCGGAGGTTGTCCTTAAGTATCCATAATTATAGCCATTGATACTCTTGTCCTCCATGAACTTGTCTAATCCTTTCTTAAAGCTGTCAAGACTGACAGCTGTCACCACTTCTTCTGGCAGGGAGTTCCATAGACCAGTAATCCTCTGGGTGAAAAAATACTTTCTCTTATTTGTTTGAGAACTAGTACCCAAAAGTTTCATCGAGTGTCCCCTAGTTCTAGTGTTATGCGATAGGGAAAACAGTTTTTCCTTATCTACTTTGTCCACACCATGCATGATTTTATAAACTTCAATCAGGTCACCTCTTAGACGTCGTCGTTCAAGAGTGAAGAGGCCCAACCGTTGCAGCCTCAGATGGTAAGGAAGGTGTTCCAGTCCCCTAATCATTCTGGTTGCCCTCCTCTGCACTTTTTCCAGCTCCATAATATCCTTCTGGAGCTATGGCGACCAGAACTGTACACAGTATTCCAGATGGGGCCTCACCATAGATTTATAAAGAGGCAAAATGACACTTGCTGACTTATTTTCTATACCCTTCCTAATGATCCCTAGCATTGAGTTTGCTTTTTTCACTGCTGAGGCACACTGGGTTGACACCTTCATTGAGTTGTCCACCAGGACACCAAGGTCCCTTTCCTGGTTTGTCGCAGAGAGTTCAGACCCCATCAGTTTATAAATGTAATTGGGGTTCTTTGCCCCAACATGCATCACTCTGCACTTACTAATGTTGAAACTCATTTGCCACTGTTTTGCCCACTCCCCCAGTGTCGAGAGATCCCTCTGAAGCTCCTCACAATCTCTCACAGTTTTCACTACCCTGTATAATTTAGTGTCGTCAGCAAATTTGGCTACCTTGCTTTTTACTCCTACCTCTAGATCATTTATGAAGAGGTTGAAAAGCAGGGGTCCCAGTACTGAACCTTGGGGGACCCCACTCTTTACTTCCCTCCACTTGGAGAAGTGTCCATTTAGTGCTACCCTCTGTTTCCTGTCCCTTAGCCAGTTGCTGATCCAGGACAAGACCTGTCCCTTTATTCCATGACTGGTAAGTTTATTCAAGAGCCTTTGGTGTGGGACCTTGTCAAAAGCCTTCTGAAAGTCCAGATAAACAATGTCAACTGGATCCCCCTTATCCACATGCTTGTTGACACTCTCAAAAAATTCCAACAGATTAGTGAGGCATGATTTGCCCTTGCAAAAACCATGTTGGCTCTCCTTTAGCAGCGCCTTCTCTTCTATGTGCCTATTAATTCTATCTTTTAGGATGGTTTCCATCACTTTACCTGGGACACATGTCAAACTGACAGGTCGGTAATTTCCTGGATCACCCCTGGATCCTTTTTTGAAAATTGGTGTTACATTCGCTATCTTCCAGTCATCAGGCACAAAGCCTGATTTGAGGGAAAGATTATATATTTTGGCTAGGAGATCAGCAATTTCATCTTTAAGTTCCCTGAGAACTCGTGGATGGATTCCATCTGGTCCTGGTGATTTGTTAGTGTTTAGCTTAACAAGACATGCAAGGACCTCCTCCCTGGTTATTTCTATCTGGCTTAATTCTTCGGTTTCCCTCCCTACGAAGATAGGCTCTGTTTTGGGCATGTGGCCTCTGTCTTCTTCAGTGAATACTGAAGCAAAGAATTCATTGAGTCTCTCTGCAATCTCTGTTTCCTCTTTAATAACCCCTTGCCTTCCATTGTCATCTAATGGTCCAATGGCCTTCCTAGTTGGGTTCTTACTTCTAATGTACTTAAAGAAGTCTTTGCTATTTCTCTGAGTATTTTTAGCTATACGCTCCTCAAAGTCTTGCTTTGCTTTCCTGATTGTTGCCTTGCATTTGTTCTGCCAGAATTTATGTTTCTGCCTGCTGTCCTCATTCGGACAAGCCTTCCATCTTCTAAATGAGCTTTTCTTGCTCTTGATCACTTCCCGAACAGCTCCTGTAAGCCACATTGGAGTCCTCTTGGACCTGGCAGTGCCCTTTTTCCTTTTGGGTATGCATTCCAATTGAGCCTCTGTTATTGTTTTTGTAAACAGCCTCCATGCCTCTTGGAGTGTTTGGACTCTCTCAATTTTCCCTTTCAGCTTCTTTTTTACTAGTTTCCTCAACTTTGGGAAATTTCCTTTTTGAAAATTTAAGGTCTCTGTGTTAGATTTTATCAGTGACTTGCGGTCTATGTTCAAGTTAAACATAATTGAGTTGTGGTCACTGTTCCCTATTGGATCAGTCACATTAACATCTTGCACCAGATCCTGAGTATTACTCAGGATCAAGTCAAGGATTCTTGTACCTCTAGTTGGGTCTTCAACCATCTGTCCCAGGGAACAATCATTTAGCATATCTAGGAACTTTGTCTCTTTATCATGTGCTGAACAACAGTTCACCCAGTCTATGTGAGGGTAATTGAAGTCCCCCATTATAACCAGGCTTCCCTTCTTGGATGCCTCCTTTACAACATTCTCCAACTGCCAGTCTCCCTCAAGAGTTTGGGTCGGAGGCCGATAGTATATGCCTACTGTTAGACCATCCTTGTGGCCTGGTACTCTTACCCACAGAGCTTCTAATGGTGACTCCAAATCACCTAGATATTCCAATTCATACGATTTTATCACTTCTTTGACATACAAGGCCACACCACCTCCCACTTGCCCCTTCCTATCCTTCCTGTACAGTTTGTAGCCTGGGATAACTGTATCCCATTGGTTATCATCCGTCCACCAGGTTTCAGTGATACCAATAATATCAATATTCTTATTTATTGCTAAGTATTCCAGCTCCCCTATTTTGTTCCGGAGGCTTCTAGCATTTGTATACAAGCATTTATATATGCTTTTCTGACACAGTCTTTTGTGTCCAGTTGCATTGTTAGACTGCCTCTTGCATCCTTCTGCTAGAATGCCAGTGACTAGCTCCTCGCTCTGCTCAGTAATTTTTGCATCCTCCTCACTACTCAAGTTCACACTTTCCCGAACCGGATGCTGCCCAGCTCCTGTCGGCTTTCCCCCAGTTATCAGTTTAAAAGCTGCTCTGCAGCCTTTTTGAGGTTGAGTGCCAGCAATCTGGTCCCATCATGGTTCAAATGCAACCCATCCCTCCTGAACAGATTTGGCTTGTCCCAAAATGTTCTCCAGTTCCTGACAAATCTGAAACCCTCCTCTCGACACCACCGCCTCATCCACGCATTGAGGCTTCTGAACTCTGCCTGCCTGGTAGGTCCTGCGCGAGGGACAGGCAGCACTTCTGAAAATGCTACCTTGGAAGTCCGGGACTTCAATCTTCTTCCTAACAACCTGAATTTGGCTTCCAGGACAGACCGCTTGGCCTTCCCAACATCATTGGTACCAACATGTACCATGACAACTGGCTCGTTCCCAGTTCTCTCTAACAATCTATCTAGATTTCTTGTGATGTCTGCAACTTTTGCACCTGGCAGGCAAGTCACCATACGGTTATCATGTGCATCACAAATCCATTTCTCTGTATTTCTAATTATTGAATCGCCTAGTACAAGGAGCCTCTCTCCTGCAATCTGTTCATCTACATGCACCTCATCAACCATATTAAGGGAGAGAACCTCAGTTTGTTCCTGTTGTTTATCTTCCTGGACCTCATCAAGTGTGATGAAAGAGAGATCATCAGGTGGAACCAGTTGTTCCTCTGTGTGTTCCTCATCAGGTGTGATGAGGGAAAGAGCCTCAAATTTATTCTGTAATTTCAGACTCTCAGAGTGATCCCCTACTCTTCTCCTCCTTTGAGTCACATTCCTCCAAACATCCCCCTCCTGAGTTAGTGAAGGGCCTTCTCCCTCAGAACTGTGCCCTGTCTCTTCTTTGTCCAGCATAGTCTGTTCCACTCTGTCCAAGAACAGCTCAAGCTCTTTAATTTGTTGATGGTTAGATATGCGGGCCTCTAGCTGCTGGACCTTCTCTTCTAGTAGTGCAACCAGCTTGCACTTGCTGCAAGTGTAGTTCTCCATATGCTTTGGCAAGAACACAAACATGGCACAAGTATTGCAGGTAACTACAACTGTTCCCTCAGAAGTTAAAACATACATTAAAACAATTAAACCATTAAAAACCCAACATACCCACCCACCTACCCTGTTCATCTTTTAAAAACGACCCACATTAAAACTGCCTGCATTGAACAATTAAAAGAAATGGGAGCTTATTTTATAAGCCAACAGGTGGGGACCATTCTTCCATCTGGACCCCACACCTGCCCCACCAACCAGGTTTTTAGGTCTTTTCTGAAAGGTAGCAGCTCCATCTGCTCCCACAACTCTACAGGTAGGAGGTTCCACAAGGCTAGTGCGGACACGGAAAAGGCCCTCCTTCATGTGCCAGAGAGACGAGCCCCACTGGTAGATGGGACAATTAGGGAGCCCTTCCAGTCTGCTCTGGTTGGACGGGCAGACAATCTTGGGGCAATGCGGTCTCTAAGGTATATAGAAGCAGACAAATGCATGTAGCTCAGGATCAAGCTTGCCCAACAAATCTATGGCACCATCATAGCAAAAGTCACAATCCAGAATCCTGTCTTGACTCAAATCTCTACAGCTGTTAGACTTCTGCAGGAAAACATTTAAAGTAAAAGGATGCGAAATTGTGGTGCTAATTCAGTCAACAACCTTGGCCTATTTCTTTTGCTTTGCTTGTGGACATGTCTGGATAGTTTTATTTAATGTGAATGAGTAGGACACTAGCAAGAGGCTGCCTTTCTGACCCACCTTCAGCCTTTGAGGTTAAATGGACTATAAATCTAAATGATGAAGAATATAATCTCATCCTGCTTCGCTTATGGTTCCGATAGAAGCTAAAGGCCAATTTCTGTGGGCATTAGTAGAAGGCTTTATCTCCGGTGCGTGGAAGACATTTTTATCGATTCCTTTATTTGATCCAGTTACAGTAAAGGGTCAGGGCAGAAAGGAGCTATACTTCATAAATAAATAATAACAGTAATCCAAAGCTGTTTTTTGCCAAAGAGGATTCTGAGTGGATGCAGACATTTTTACCAACAATGTCTCTATCACTGGAGTTGTTCAGATTTCACATTGAGGAATGTGCACCCCTAGAATGACCCAGTTTACCTGCAAACAAGGAAGATTAGCTGTGTGATCCATATTGAAATTGTAAAGATGAAAAAGATGCAGGAAACAAGCAATACCTTTATTGGATCACTAAGAAAAACAAAACATTGCAAGAACTTTTGTGGTTCAAGACCACTTCTTCAGGCATGTATTAAAATGCTCATGGTATGGTGGTCTGCCAGGCTCTCATCTGAAGAAAAGAAAAGTATTTCATGGAGTTAGGATGCCACTTCTACAGGAAGCTGGGCATTTGCTCCCAGTCCATGTGAATCTCTCTGAAGCATAGTAGCTTCCCTTTGTGGCCAGACATTTTAATACTTGTGTCCATGAACATTTTAATTCATGCCTGAAGAAGTGGTCTTGAACCATGGAAGCTTGTGCAACATTTTGTTTTTCTTAGTGATCCAATAAAGATATCGCCTGTTTCCTGCATAAGAACAGCCTTGCTGGAACAGGCCACAGCTCATCCAGTCCAGCATTCTGTCTCATGCAGTGGCTCACCATTTGCTTCAGGGTATTATTCCCAAGCAGATGCCTTCACCTGTTTAGGATTCCCTGGAAATGGCATTGAGAGATATCCTGCCTATCTCTCCAACCCCGAGGTTGTACTTAAGTATCCATAATTATAGCCATTGATACCCTTGTCCTCCATTAACTTGTCTTATCCTTCCTTAAAGCTGTCAAGACTGACAGCTGTCACCACTTCTTCTGGCAGGGAGTTCCATAGACCAGTGATTCTCTGGGTGAAAAAGTACTTTCTCTTATTTGTTTGAGAACTAGTACCCAAAAGTTTCATGGAGTGCCCCCTAGTTCTACTGTTGTGTGATAGGAAAAATAGTTTTTCCTTATCTACTTTATCCACACTGTGCATGATTTTATAAATTTCAATCAGGTCACCTCTTAGACGCCGTCGTTCAAGAGTGAAGAGGCCCAACCGTTGCAGCCTCAGATGGTAAGGAAGGTGTTCCAGTCCCCTAATCATTCTGGTTGCCCTACTCTGCACTTTTTCTAGCTCCATAATATCCTTCTGGAGGTATGACAACCAGAACTGTACACAGTATTCCAGATGGGGCCTCACCATAGATTTATAAAGAGGCAAAATGACACTTGCTGACTTATTTTCTATACCCTTCCTAATGATCCCTAGCATTGAGTTTGCTTTTTTCACTGCTGAGGCACACTGGGTTGATACCTTCATTGAGCTGTCCACCAGGACACCAAGGTCCCTTTCCTGGTTTGTCGCAGAGTGTTCAGAACCCATCAGTTTATAAATGTAATTGGGTTTTTTTGCCCCAACATGCATCACTCTGCACTTACTAATGTTGAAGCTCATTTGCCACTGTTTTGCTCACTCCCCCAGTGTCAAGAGATCCCTCTGGAGCTCCTCACAATCTCTCACAGTTTTCACTAGTTAAAGGTTTCCCTTGCTCGAAAGCCAGTCATATCCGACTCTAGGGTTCAGTGCTCATCTCTTTTTCAAAGCCAAAAAGCCAGCGTTGTCTGCTTCTGCAGACGTTTCCGTGGTCATGTGGCAGGCATGGCTAGAAACCGGAGCACACGGAACGCTGTTACCTTCCCACCAAAGTGGTCCCTATTTATCTACTTGCAATTTCTTGCTTTCGAACTGCTAAGTTGGCAGGAGCTGGGACAAAGACGGGAGCTCATTCCGTTCTGCAATACACGGGAATCGAACTGCTGACCTTCCACCTCCCAGTCAGCATCTTAGCCACTTGAGCCACTGCAGTCCCCCTGTATAATTTTGTGTTGTCAGCAAATTTGGCTACCTTGCTATTTACTCCTACTTCTAGATCATTTATAAAGAGGTTGAAAAGCAGGGGTCCCAGTACTGAACCTTGCGAGACCCCACTCTTTACTTCCCTCCACTTGGAGAAGTGTCCATTGGAGATGCATATTTTGCATCTTTACAATTTCAATATGGATCACACAGCTAATCTTTCTTGTTGCCTATGGAACGATTGAATACCGGGGGGAAAGCCGCTTAACATGGATTTTTTTTTTTGACACCGACCGGGACAGCACCACAAATTGAAGGAAGACCACATCACTAGGTAATAATGTTGATTGACTTTAATTTGACTGCATTTGGCTTGCCTAGTATGTATACCAAATTGTATCCTGCTGGGAAGCATATGGCATCTGTATTCCTTTGTCTTTTCATGGGATTAATTGTTTATTTGTGAATGGATATCATATGCCAAGAATGGGAGAAAATCTTTGCCCTCTATGGTATTGACTGAAGTCAGCCCACATTAGTCTGCAAGTCCAAATGAGTCAGACGCTAAGCTGGGTTGGAGATGGTTCAAATTTGGGTGGGCAATGACCGGGGAATACCAGAGTTCTCCAGGTTACACAACACAAGAATAATAGAATAACTGAGTTGGAAGGGGCCTTTTAGGCCACCAAGTCAAACTCCCTGCTCAATGAAGATATCTGAATCAAAGCAGATATGACAGATGGTTGTCCAATTCTCTTTTGAATGCTTCCAGTGCTGGAGTGCTAAACACCTCTCAAAGCAGTTGGGTTCCACTGTCACACTGCTCTAACCATTAAGAAGTTTCCCCTAATATTCAGCCTATATCTGTCTTCCTTTAGTTTCAGGCCATTATTTTGCAACCTACCATCTGGAATGATGTGAGAACAGATCCTTCTCTTCCTCTTTCAGATTATCTTTCAGGCATTTGAAGAATGTTATCAGAGGCTATGCTAAAAGGGCACTGGACAGGGATTGAAGAGGGTGCTACCAAAATCTATACATTTCCACTCGCCTTCTACTTTCATCAACTCCCCTCTGGGGATTTTTAGTGTATGGGACCAAAGACACCAGGACAGCCGAAGAGCTGGCTTAACACAACTTTATTACATGCTGGTCAGTGGGAACATGTGGTAATGGCGGATGAACAGCTCAATATATACAGTGGCTATACATTTGAATGTGGCTCCTTGATAGCCTATTGGCTACAGGCTGCGTGACGTCATTGTAGGTCACGCCCATCTTGTCCAGGTGAAGGTAGTGGTGGGAATCTTCCCGTGCTGTTGTTCTAGGTGAGTCTTGGACCAATGAGCTTGGACGCTCGCTATTGCCATCTAGTGGTCACTAGCTCGCGTCCTATTAAGGTTACAGTGATGCAGCTGGAGGTTACAATGTTACACATGGAAAAGGTTACATTGGATACACATGGATAAGTACATTGTTTAAAGGCACAGGCTTTAGGACACAACACCCCTCCCCCCTAGGATGAGACGAAGTCTCTTAGCCAAGATGGTTTATTGCACTCGCGTTTGGGCCGCGATGTGGGTTGGCCCACCCGGGGGCCGCTCCTGCTTCCTTGTTCCCTGGACCCTTGTCCTGTAATGGGAGAGGGAGACTTGTTAGAGGCTTGCTGCGGTTTTGCAGCTTTAGGGGAAAGGGTAGATTCCATTGTGGTTGAACCGGGGGCACCAGGGGCTAACGTAAAACCCCTCTTCTCGCTTGGATGGGTGGGGGACCACTCCGAAAAACCCCCTCGGTTCTGAAAATCAAAATCAACCTCTGTTGGGGGATCCCGCGGGATATTTACGAGGACAAATTCCTTCTCCTCCCCCCTTGGTGGGGACTCTGGACCCCCCTCCCCTCCCCCTTGGGCTAAATGGGTGGGGGAGAACCCTAACGCTGAAGTTGTATCCGTTTTTTCGGCGCCCTGATTTCCTGGGACCCGGCTCCGGAGCTGGTCCGCGTGCCGCCGCCAAAGTAGACCTGTGTTGGTCTCCATGCGGTACAAAACGGGACCGGTTTGTTCCATGACCACCCCCGGCACCCAGGCTGGCCCCGCGCTGGCGTAGTTCCTGCAATGTACCGGGGCACCCACGCCGAAACTCTTGGTGGCTTCTAACCCTATGTTCCTCCCCTTGTCCTCAACTCTTGTGGGATCTAGTCTAGTGAGTATGGTGGTCAGCTTCCTACGCATTAAAAGCTCCGCAGGGGAGTAGCCTGACGCTAGCGGGGTCACCCTGTACCCTAGCAGAAACTGACACACTTGCAGGTTGAGGTCCCCGGGGCCCATGCGCCGCAGCGCGTCCTTCGTGGTGCGTACGAGGCGCTCCACTTGGCCATTGGTGGCCGGATGGAAAGGGGCGGAGGTGATGTGCCGGATGGCGTTAATCTCTGTGAATGCCCTGAACTCAGTGGACGTGAAGCAACTAGCGTTATCGCTAATCAGAGTGTCGGGTATGCCGAACGTGAAAAAATTCTCCGCAAATGCTTAATTGTCACGGTCGAGGAGGTGCTCGTGACTGGGATGACCTCCAACCACTTGGAGAAAGCGTCCACAACAAGGAGAAACAGGGTTCCTCGGAAAACGGAAATTTGAACCAACAACCTCCTGCTTACAAGGCAACATTGCAACCTCTAAGCCATGGCAGCTCCACTGTCAATGGAGCTGCTTTTGTAATATTATCTTTGGCAGCACAGGAAGAGGATGGCTGGCAAAGGAACATGGAGCCAAGCTCGTCTGCCCTATCATTCCAGGCATCACAGCTTGGCTTGGCTCTTTGGATTGGCACCCGGGGGGGCATGGTACTTGGGGCCTGGAGGGTGCCCCAGTCTGGGTCCTGGTAGGCTGGTGGGCCAGCCCACCACTGAGTGTTATCATATCCCCTCTCAGTCTCCTTTTCTCAAGGCTAAACATGCCCAGTTCCTTCAGTCTATCCTCATACGGTTTGGTTTCTGGTCCTCTGATCATTCTTGTTGCCCCTTTCTATACCTGCTCTAGTTTGTTTATCATGCCTGAAGCTCTGGACAGCCTCTGCCAGTCAGAGTTGTTGACAATACTGCACTGAATGGAGCAATGGCGTGATGCATTAAAAGGCAGTTTCCTAAAGCAAGGATTGGCTACTAGTGGTCCTCTGGAGGTCAATATGCCATGTCTCTTGTAATCCTTCACCATTAACTCTGCTGGCTTTCACCAATGGGAGGTGCAGTCCAGTAAATATCTGGAAGCTCACTCATTGCTGACCCCTTTGTTTAATGCAAATTGTCTTTGGGTACTCTGATGAGGTTGGAAAATACTGCCAATGCTTTATTTGCTTGGTGCTATTAACAACAGAAAAGCAGCAATTTTGTTTAAAATGCATTGGAAATCAAAGCATGATAAACAGGCACTATAGCTTAATAATAGAGCTTGCATGATACATAAGAGGCTATAGCTTAATAATAGAGCAAGCACACTGTTAGCCAAAAAACTGTCAGTTCAAATTTCTTCCCAGTCATAAACCCACTGGATGGCTGTTGGCAAGTCACAGTCTCTTCTCCCAGTAATATTCAAACTTCTCTTTATTTTGTGTTGCAGTTCTCTGCTTATTTTTGAAAAGTGTACAGAATTACATATATTTGCAGAAACTGCTTTCCAGTTGTAGGTGCCTTTTTGAAGGAAGTTTCTGCAAATATATGTAATTCTGTACCTTACCTTAGATACCTTGGAGTTGTTATTCAGCGAGGAGTCCACACATTGGTAGACATCTCGACGATGACATTCCACACATGGAAATGGACCCAAGAAATCAAGTCAATTTTCATGCGTTTTTTTTTTTTTTTTTTAGCCATTTGGATATCACGTCATCTGCTGGCTAGGTGCACCATGACGTGTGACCTCCGCTTTCACCTTGCCCAAGGGTTCCAACGTAGGATGCTTTGGTAAGTTTTAGTCCTGGCCTAATATCATTGACAAGAGATGGGCAACACTGCCTATTTGGACCACTAAAGCCCCCGCTTATATTTCTGTACACTTTTTTAGAAAGCAGAGAAATTCATCACAAAATAAAAATGCATCACAAAATGCTTTTATATATACACTCACACACTTCAGGGGAAACTGCTTTTAAAATGAACAGATTTCTGCATGCATGAACATGCGGACAACTGCCTGTACTTGTGATAGATTTCTTTTAAAAAATTAAAAATTTGCAAACTTGAATGAAGGCCAGGTAGAAGAAACTTGTTTCTATAGAAAAGTGAAGTAGATGGAGGGCGGGGGCGATCAAATACTGTTTTGCATTAAGTTATGCCTGGTGTAACTGATCAGGCCATCCAAGCCACTTAGAAACCTTACTGGGACAGAATGAGCAATTAAACAAAGATATTTTATATGTTCTGTTAAGCTTGGAACCCGGCTTTGCCCAGGGTCTTTTCCTGGTGCGGACCAGGGTGTGGATCCCCAGCCGTGGGCATGCCTGTCCCCCATGGGGCCGGTTGAGGTGCAGCCCACCCTACCAGGCCAGGCAGTTACCCGGCCTCATTCAGGGAGTTGTCCTGGTGTGGGCCTGGTCGTCAATCATCGTCGGTGGATGTGCCCAGCCTCCACGAAGCCTGTCGGGGCAGCTTGGGCCATTTCCTCTGCCACCAGTCCCGACCGCCATCCACCTTACCTGGTGAGGTCAGTTTTTAAGCCTCTCTCACCAGTGCTCCCGTGTCCATCGCCAAGGTCTCCCGGGCTTCACAGATCTATCTGCTGGCCTGCCACCCACACCGCGCATTTGCACGATGCAGCTTGCCAGGCCTGTTGACTCCTTGGGCGTCAAAAGCAGGGCCGATGCTGCCGATGCCAAGGACACCAGGCGCTCTCTTTCCCTCCCGGCCGGACCGGCGGGAGATGAACACTTACAGCTGGTGGGAGTTTAGGCAGGCAGCCTCAAAAGCGGGGCTGACGCTGCCGACACCAAGGACACTGGGCGCTCTCTTTCCCTCCCAGACGGGCTGGCAGGAGATGAACACTCACAGCTGGCGGGAGTTTAGGCAGGCCATCTCAAAAGCAGGGCGGATGCTGCCAACACCAAGGACACTGGGCGCTCTCTTTCCCTCCCAGTCAGACTGGCGGGAGATGAATATCCGTAGCTGGAGGGAGGTTTGGTTGCAGGGGCCACTGCCGGCGCTCATCCAGCTAACGCCCTCCCGACTGCTCCTGTGGCCTGGTTGGCCATGGGAACTGGAGGCACAGATGACAGATGTCACCTGTGGCTGAGTTTATTTTCATTTAGTAATCTGAGTATCCCTCCTTTCCTGGTCCTAAGGTCGGTAATGCGGAGTAAGGTTAGAGGGTTGTGGTTTTCCCCTCTCCTTACTCCTACTGGACTTGTTGTGGTGCAGGGAGGATTTTTATAGTGCTGTTATAGTGTTTTGGTATTTATATTATTTTTATGCTCATTTGTTACTTTAACTGTACTTGTATATGTACTTGTATATGTTATTTTGATTTTGTTGGGGGGGGATATTTTGACAGTGCTACTGTGTAATATTGCATTTATATTAATAGTGACTGTGATATGTTATTTTGTTATTATTTGTTAGGGTTTTCTGGTATTTTGCTAATATGCTGCTTTCTATTTGTATTGTGTTTATTTGCATTTTAACTATATATGTTTGTTATACTTTGGTTTTGTTATATTGTATATTTAATTATGTTGGAAGCTGCCCTGAGTCGGAGTCGGCCTACAAACTGAGAACGACGGTGTAGAAATTTAAAATCTAATCTAATCTAATCTAATCTAATCTAATCTAATCTAATCTAATCTAATCTAATCTAATCTAATCTAATCTAATCTAATCTAATCTAATCTAATCTAATCTAATCTAATCTAATCTGTGGCAGTTTGCCCGTGGCCTCCTCTTCCAGGGGAGTTATCCTGGTTGCCAGATGCCAGGGCAGTCCTGACGGCCCTGGACATGTCGGGGGCCCCACCCCGGGTACAGGGGATCCTGGGCATTGGCGGCAGCCCGCCCACCATAGCCTTGTGTTTCCTGACCAGGGGCGCAGCAGCACCCCTCTTCTGTGTTTTGTGAGTGCAGTGGCCATTAGTTTAACTGGCATGCCTCTTGCACACCTCTTGCATGCTCTTGCAGTCCTTCCTGATTGGCTGCGGCATGATATGGGGGCCACTGGGACATGTATTCCTGATGTTTTTTCCCAGTTTTGTGGAGCACAGGACCCCCCTGGTGGTCCAGACCCTGAAAGGTCACGGCCCACATGCCCATGGTATATGTATGCCAAATTTTGGGGGGATTGGTCCAGGGGTGTGGATTTGTATATCATTTCCACAAATGTACACCTCTCTTTTATATATAGCTTTTATTTTTATGCCTTTCCCCCATCAACATTACTCAGAGCTCTATGGGGATTTTGCCCCTTTTTGTCAAATATTGTTACCTAGCATAGCACACATAATACTACCAACGGGTCTTATCAGTAGGGCATAGAGAGCATATGAGCATAGAGAAGGAGGTGGGCATTCCCCATCATCTTTTTCATCCAACTCAGGATGGAATGGACTCCAATTAGAAACTGTGAATCCAAGTGTATTTTGCATAATCACAGTTCAGTTTTTCTAAATTTATATACCCTTGAGTGTGAAGTGAATCCCCATGTTATTTTTCAATTAAGAAATTTTGCTAAAGGTAGCAATCTGAAGCATTAATGTTACGTTTTGGTCTTAATGGGTTATATAGCCTGGAATGTTTTCTGTGTCTGAGTGCCTTAGTTTCCAAATCCTAACAAGAAAAGTCTTTGCTGGACCCCCCCCCCCCAATAAAGAGATGGACACTATGCTGGGTTTAAACTGGGCCACTTTTATTAATCACAATTCAATAATGCAAGCGGGCTGCCATAGCACTGGTAAGGACGAATGGTTATAACCAATTATCTTGACCCCCAACAGAAGCACAAATGACTTAACCTCTGCTTCTGACGTGAGTCCGGCGAACTTGAAGGTTTGGCAAGCTGTTTCTATCATAGCCTTTCCTTGTTCCTAAAGTACACCTGATTGGCAACCCAAGTTTCCCTCTATCTTATCCATCCTGTGGCCAGCCAAGTGTGCACCTGCCAGACTCGTAGGGGTCACCCAGTACCCCCTTACCAGTGCTAGCCACCAAGTGACCAAAGACAAGAACCAAAAAGTACTCAACCATCAATGACAGTGTGGGATGGGCGAAAACAACAAGAACCAAATGGCCAATCTAGGTTCAAGCAAAAATTCCCATCCGGCCCCAAAGCGGCCAAAAAAACTCACACTGACACCAAGGGAGGGGGTGGCGGGCAAACGTTGCTTGGCCCAGCCAAGAAGAAAGGAGGAAGGGGTGGTCTGGACCTTTCTTTTCAAGGAAGGCCCGGCCCCCGGCCCTTCCGGCCCCGTGCGGAAGGGCGGTCTTGGACCTCTCCCCTCCAGGAAGGCCCAGCCCCGTGCCATCTCTAATGGGGCGGGGGCGGCAAAGCACGTGGCAGCGGAGCCGCGCCGCCGCGTGTCTCTTATTGAAAGTGAGATATTTGAATCTCAATATGTACACATCAGTGCAGGTTTTTTAATTGGGGGTGGTGGTAGAGGTGTGAACATTCTCCACTCAAAGATCAACAAGAAACCTTCATGCATCACTGTATGGTTTGGGCTTTCATCCCAACACTGACTCCACTGGTTTCCCACAGAATTGTGGGGTTCAATTTGCTTTATTATCTTAAAAGAAGAAAGGTTTTCAGTTGCCCTGTGTGGGGGGAATTCCCACACCTCCCTCACCTCTTTCAATGCCACAACCCTCCACATTTTTCACAGGGTAACCCACCCACAGGTAAAACTACCCACAGCTGAGCTAGACAGCAGCACAGATGAGAAGATGGGATAGTTAGGAGTGCTCAGAATCACACCAAAACAAATCTATTGCCCTAGTGCTGCTCCAGAGAAGAGTGAGATAGCTTAAATATGGGTGGAATGGAGTGCTCTAAGTCAAAACATGTAGATGCTGCAATTTTGTTTGAACCAAACCATACCAAGAACAATCCAAATATCTATCTATATGCCTATGTGGACAGTTTCCATGTTTGAAGGACAGCATGTTTTCATGTCATGTTTGAAGGACAGCAGTTTCATGTTCCCAAGTGTATTCATGCTGCTGGTTCTGAAGTGTGGGACTGATCAGCCACACTAGGCATATCACAGTGCATAACAATTTGTCAATCTGTAAGTGAAACTGTTTAGGTTAAATCCTAGCGTTAGTCCCCATTTGAGTCAGCCAATTAAATCAGGGATTCTCAACCTGTGGCCCATGACACCATTTCACAGAGCTGTCTGTGGGAGTGTGACCTGGCCCCCGGCTTTAAAAGGTTGAGAACTCCTGGATTAAATGAATGGGACTTGTCAAGTCAACATTAAGGTAAGTCCCATTGATTCCCTGGGTTGCATGCAATTTCAAATAACATTTGGATTTAGTTCTCTGAGTCCTCAGCTCTTATGATTGCCATTGTCACTGTAAAAAGTGTGCACAATAAATGGGATCCGCTTTTTGAAGACGAAGCCTTTGCAATATCTCCTGATTCTTTGTCCAAGGATTGCTTTCAAGAAATGAAAGCCGGATGCAGTTGTTGACCATACATTTTTATTCCAGGAAAGAAAATGCCCCTTCTAATGATCCACATTCTTCTTCAAGCCCTTGATGACCTCCACCGTGCTATGGACGCTTGCTTGAGATATATGACAGTTCCAAGTTAATCAGAAGACCGCTCCTGTTCATTTATCTTCCTCATGAGGGAGAGTGGAATCTAATAGGCTAGTTGCAAGGATGTCAATAATTTATAGACAGCGTATTCTGCAAAGCGTCCATTTCCTCTGACATTCTAACTCGAGAGGCTGAGGCTATTCGTTAATGTTTTATGGCACATGAAAACCTTAATAACTAGATTTTATAAACCTCAATTAATTTAACAAGATGGGGGGATGTCAATTTCCCCATTGTATTCAAATACCACTTCTGCTTCTCCTTATTTTTGACATGAGTATTAGACAGTATTGTATTAAATGCAATAAGCTCAGCTCTTTCATTCATGGAGAAGAGGTCTAGATTTGCCATTAATTAGAAGTGATGGCTATTTCCATCGGTAGTAGATAATCTGCTTTGTCAGACAACAGGTCACCATCAGGCCCTAGTATCTCAAGATGGGAAAGACCCTTGTGTGAACCCTGTTAGGGGATGTAAGTCTTTGCCTCACAACCTAACTGGTTGCAAGGCATATTGTGTCTGTGATGCCTTTAAGACCCTACTGCAGGGGCACACAGGTGCTGGGACTTTCCCCTGGTGTGCTCCATGGGCCAGTGTATTTAGGTCAGAGCAGGATTGCAGACCTTCAGCTACAATGCTCAACTTGCTCTGCTGACAGTCTGGATGAAGATTCCTGCGTCTTCCAGAAGCTGCTATGAGGACTGAATCTTTGCACTGATCCTGATGATGGCTTTTGCCTGATATGCCATCTGTGCTTGCTGGATGTGCACCAGGAGGACAGAAGTTGTAGAACTCTTTGGTTTTGGCTGTAATTACAGCTTGCATTTACCCTGCTGGACTGGACTGCTACTGAACTGTATGGACTTGTAGACAGCACAACTGAACTGTCTCAGTGAGGCCAACTGAGCAGCCCAAGAGAATATATCTGTTTTGTGTTACAGTTGTTGCACTGTATGTACTTGCACCTTTTTACTTCCAGAGTAAACCTACTTTGAGTTTTCTTCTGCACCAAGATCTGTCTGCCTGCTTTTCTCACAAGGTACCACCTTACCAGGTGTGAACCTCTTGCTGGCCATTGCATACCACTCTGCTAACCATTTACATCAACATACCCCCAGCAAGCTGATGTCATTCAGTGTAGGCAACAGTGAAATAAGTCATGGATTGACTCAATGGAAAACAGTTTCATACGTGAGCATCAGTCTGGCCATTCTTGGATCCACAGAACAAAACCTATGCAGAGCAGTCACATGTTGCGTCGCTTGATCCATGTTCAAACTATGCTGAAGAGGTCCTATGGTCAGACATTTCATATACAGATATTCCATCACACTGGAAAAGCAGCCACAACTTCCTTATTAAATGGTGCCTCCAAATATGCCCAGGTACTGCAGTGGCTTAGTGGTTATGATGCTGAACTTGATGGTTGGAAGGTCGGCAGTTCAGTAGTTCAAGACCTGAGTACTGCACGACACAGTGAGCTCCCGTCTCTGCCCTAGCTCCTGCCAACCTAGCCGTTTGAAAGCAAGAGCTTGCAAGTAGGTTCAATTTTGGTGGGATGGTAAACAGGTTTTTGTACTTTTCCGGTGTCTAGTCATGTCTGCCAAGTGTCCACAGAAATGTCTGCAGACACAGACAGCAGTAGTTCTTTGGCTATAAATAGAGATGATTACTGAACCCTAGCGTTGGATACAACTGGCTTTCAAGCAAGGGCAACCTTTACTTAATATGCCCAATGGATAAGGACAGGTTTTGGCCACCACTGGAAGGTGGTGGACAAGCTGACTTTCTTAGGTAGGGTTTCCAATGTTGGAAAAATAGCAATCTCACACATCACGCCCTGAGTCGGGTTCTGCCTGAGTGGGCGGCATATACAAATATGACTATAAATAAATAAAATAAAAATCATGACACTGGGTATCAGTGGATGAGGCTTCACAACTTAAAGTGATTATCCTCTTCCACTAACCTATTGGTGAAGTTCTTTTTCTAATCTCTGGTTTGCCCCTCCTCTTTCTTGTTTCTTTGCTTCACTTCCATTTTCTCTCTCTCTTCCTTCCTCCCTTTTGAGAATGTAGCAAGTACTTTGCCTGCAGGGGACTCTATTTTACTATTTTTCTATAACTGTTAATGGCAACTGTAAGTAAATATACTATTGTCCTACTTAATATGCTTCTTGAGGTTTTTTTTACCATACAATTGTTGTTGGTTGTTGTTGTTTTGTTTTTTTTGGGGGGGAGGAATAATGCTGAGACTCAAACTTTTCTCTCATGCTTTCTATGTGTTATTTTGCCTTTTATCTCATATTCTGCTAACCATATAAAGAATGGAATGATAACAAAGATCTCATGGTATAACCATAGCAAAATCCCTGTCCCACATGCCCATTTTTCATAGTTCATTGAACATAAAGAATATGTACTTGAATCAATAGGCTATCTGGAAAGTTAGGCTGAATGTTGGTCAGATCCAAACTTGTAGCAATCTGCAAATGATTAGAATGCAAGCGCAGCGCCAAAATGGCCGCCGCGCCCTTTGCGGGCCCCCCCCCCCACAGGACAGAGAATCCGGGTAGTTAGGGGCGTGGCCAGCTCCCTTATAAAAGGGGTGGCCACGAGGCAGCCAAGCTGCCATTTTACCTCAGCGACGGAGCGGAGAAGTTTTTTCCCCTGCGTCTCCGTCGCTCGTTAGCTTACCGGGAAGCCTTTTGGTAGCGGTTCTGCCTTTCCGGCTTCCCTTTTTGCTCCGGTGGAGATGCCTTCGAAGAAGAAGGCGGCTTCGAGTTCAGCTCGCGTTGTTAGGAGGCGCAACCCAGGTCGGAGGACCGCGGTGCCGCCTCCTCAGCAGCCACCTTTGCCAGCCCCGGCCGGGGCCAGCGGAATGGGGTCTATTGCCCCTTGGCCCGGGGTGGGCGATCAGAGGGCGGGCGTGGAAGGGGTTCCGGCCCGCGGCCCACGAGCGGTGGACACCGCTCCTGCTCCTGCCCACTCTGTCGGGCCTACTCCTCTTGGGCTCCAGCCTCTCCCGGGGCCCTCTAGCCTTGGGGGGTGGTGCGGCCCCCTGCCTTGGCAGGTTTCTCCACCAACCCTGCCGGGCTTCGGTGCTGGCCAATGGCCATATGTGGGTCCCGGGGTACAGGGACCTGTACCCATGCCTGGGCCAGGCGGGCCGGCCGGCCCTTTGCCCATGGTCAACGTGGACACCTTGCTGGCCCGCATTGCGGCCCTGGAGGTGTCGTTGGCGCGGGCCAGTCAGGCGGGTGCCCCTTTCGGGGTTCCTTTTGAGACGCTGTCGGCTGGAGGACAACAGCCGGCGGGGAGGGTCGAGCTGCTGCAGGCGTGTGGCGCGGTTTCGGCCACTGCCTCGCAGCTCCCCAGCCAGCAACCAGGTGCGGGTCAAGCCCCGGTGATGAGCTCTACGTCGGTCGTGAGCTCCGACGCCCCCAGTGGGCCGGAACCCCCGGTGGGGGCGGCCCACGGGGGTGCAGCGTGTGAGTATACGGTGCAAGCGAGTACATCCACACACATTCCCAATCCAGGGGGGGCCTTTCAATGGCCTTGGCCTCGCGCGGGTGGTGCGGGGGCCACGCTGTCAGCTACCCACCCGGCGACGACGACTACCACCTTGGGCACTGGGGTGGGCATTGGTCCCTACACTACAGGGAATGTTCTGGGGGTGGCTGGATTAGTTCAGACCCCTTTTACCAGGCCGGCTGTCCCTTTTTCGGCCTTGCCGACGGCAGGGTATTCCTTGCCATTGGGTGATCACCTGGCACAGGCTACTAGGGAAAAGATATGGCGAGGGAAGTACGTAGATATCTTCTCACTCCTGAACAGAGAGCCCACCAAGGAGGAAAGGGAGGGTCAGGATGAGAAGGACAAGGGGCAGGCACGCCGCCGTAAGCCGCCGCGTACCTGGGCCAACTGGCTCCCCGCTTATTTAATATACATGGCGGTATATTTGAGGGCACGGCCGGATTTAGCTATTCCCATGGTCCAATATTTGGACAACATATATAGGGCGATGGTCGATTTTCCGGGCCCCTCATGGCTAGCATATGACGAGGAATTCCGTATGAGGATTCCCCTTCACCCCGAGATGAGATGGGATGAGCCGTGCCAGAGGCTTTGGCTTTTGTATATGACACCCACACGCCCTGCCCCGGGGGATAGATACCATTGCGGACATGCGGTCCAGCGAGCGGCTCCAGCACAGGTTACCCGCCAGGCGGCGGGGCAGGGGGTTCCAGCCCGCCTGCTGTGCTGGACTTTCTCGTCAGTTGGTTCCTGCAATCGAAAGAACTGCAGGTATAAGCATGAGTGTCCCACATGCTCTGGCCCCCACGCAGCCTCTGTTTGCCCCAAGCCTGGGGGGGCGCGAGGCAGAGGGAAGGGTGGACAGTGGGCTGGCAAGGCTGCCACGGATGGAGCTAGTTCTCCAAAAGGCTCCCTCCCCAATTAGGGTGGACATGCTGGAGCGCTGGCTCGCATCGTACCCGAAGGGGGAGGACAGGGAGTATATTCTTCAAGGTTTTAAGCAGGGATTTCGTATCCCTTTTGTGGGTGATAGGTCCCCTCAGGATGCTCCCAACCTTTTATCCCTTAGAGGAAGGGAGGAGGTGGCTGCGGCCAGCATTCAAAAGGAGTTAGTCGCGGGCAGGGTCGCTGGACCTTTCCCCGTACCCCCGTTTCCCAATCTTAAGGTCTCGCCACTGGGTTTGGTCCCCAAAAAGTCCCTAGGTGAGTTTCGCCTTATTCATCATTTGTCCTACCCAGCCGGCCGATCGGTCAATGATGCTATCCCTGATGACCTTTGTTCAGTCAGGTATACATCGTTTGACCATGCGTTGCACATGGTGCGCTCGTGTGGCCCGGGTGCCCTGCTGGCCAAGTGTGACATTAAGTCAGCTTTTCGCCTCTTGCCAGTGCATCCGGGCGACTTTGAGTTGCTGGGTTTTAAATTTAAGGGGGAATATTATTTTGATAAGGCCATGCCTTTTGGCTGCTCCATATCATGCTCGGCTTTCGAGCGTTTTAGTACCTTCCTAGAGTGGGCTTTCGCCCGCAGGTCAGGGTCCCGGTCTGTAGCCCATTACCTGGATGACTTTTTATTCGGGGGTGAACGGGGCTGGGACACGTGCGCACGTCTCCTCAACACATTTCAGACGCTAATGGAGGAACTTGGTGTCCCTTTAGCGCCCGAAAAGACCGAGGGCCCATCGACCAAGCTAGTATTCCTGGGGGTTGAGATTGACACAGTAGTGCAGGCTTCTAGGTTGCCGGGTGATAAGGTGTCCAGGATCGTGGCCCTTATCTCGGAATTGCTGGCCAAGCGTAAGGCATCACTGAGAGAACTTCAGGTGCTACATGGGCACCTTAATTTTGCTTGCAGGGTGGTCGCACCGGGCAGGGCTTTTGCCCGGCGCTTATGCGACGCCATGGCAGGGTTATCCAGGCCCCACCACAGAGTTAGGCTCACCCGGGGTATCAGGGCAGACATGTTCGTCTGGTTGCAATTCCTGAGGGAGTTTAATGGGGTCTCATTTTGGAGGTCTGACCTCCTGGCGTCCCCCAATTTCCAGATCCAGTCTGATGCCTCAGGATCCCTGGGTTATGGGATGTACTTCAATGGGAAGTGGGCCTGTGGTGGGTGGCCACCGGCATGGGCAGGCACAGGTCGCCTGCGGGATCTCACATACCTGGAATTTTTCCCCATTCTGGGGGCTTTGATGCTATGGGGCGAACAGTGGGCTAATTCGGTGGTGCATTTCTGGTGTGACAATGCTGCTGTTGTCCACATTGTCAATGCACAGACTTCCAAATCGCCCAGGGTCATGGACCTAGTGCGCCATTTTGTGCTGCGCTGCCTGCGCCTCAACGTTTTGTTCAGGGCCAGGCATGTCCCAGGGATTAATAATGATATTGCTGACGCTTTGTCCCGCCTGCAGATCTCCCGGTTCCGCGCCTTGGCCCCGGATGCGGAGGAATTTCCCTCGCCACTCCCGGACGAGATGTGGACTATTGGCAAGGAGAGGTGAACCGGGCGATTGGCCTGTCACTAGCGCCACGCACGCGTAAGGCGTATCAACAAGCATTCAATTCTTACAGGGCATTTGCTACTCAATTTCTCTTGCCAGAGACCTGGCCTATCCCGGTGGACCATGTTCTGCGGTTCATGGTTCACCTGCATGCACAGGGCCTTGCACCTCGCACCATAGCATCCAAGCTCTCGGCGTTGGCTTTTATGGCCAAAGTGGGAGGTCATGTGGATACCACCTCTGACTTCCGTGTGCGACATGTTTTGGAGGGGTGGGTGCGCGAGCGCGGGCGTTGCCCGGATGACCGGCACCCTATTTCCCCAGGGGTTCTTACCCAGTTGGCCCGGGGCTGGCCAGGCCTCTGTTTTGATCATTATGAGGCAGCCCTTTTTCACGCAGCCACAACGGTGGCATTTTTTGGAGCGCTCCGCGTCAGCGAACTCGTGATGCTGTCTAAGGCGGATGCAAGTGGTAGGGCACTGGAACTCGAAGATGTCTACGTAGCCAAAGACTGGGCCCAGTTGAGGATACGCTCCTCTAAAACAGATCAGCATGGCGTAGGCAGTGGTGTAAGACTGCTACGTTGTTCTTTGGCAGACATCTGTCCGGTTGGTGCCCTACAGGAATTCCTGGCACTGCGTGGCATGCACCACGGCCCGTTTTTCTGTCACCAAGATGGGTCTCCCCTTACTAAATTTCAGTTTTGGAAGGTGACAGCCAGAGCCCTCACCAGGGTGGGCCTACCAGGTGCCCGTTATGGCACACATTCGTTCCGGATTGGTGCAGCCTCTACAGCAGCTGCTTTTGGGTACTCTGGGGCTGACATACGCAGCATGGGAAGGTGGGGCTCGCAATGTTTTCAGTTTTATGTGCGCCCACTCCCGCCATGAGTACCAATCCAGTCACCTTACCGCCTTTTTTCTCAATTTTCTTACAGACCCTGGGTGTCGTATTACACCGGTGACAGTATGGCTGGTGGGCCACAGCTATGTGCACAGGGCAGCGCGTTACGCTGCGGCGACAGAATGGGGACCCCGACTGGGACTGGGTGACCACGCCAGTCTCGCATGGCATGGTAAGCCTGGGATGTTATGGCGGGAGCTGCGGCCTTTCCTTTTTTCTGGCCTGGGTGCTGGCCCGCCTGACATTCTAATCATCCACCTGGGGGGCAATGATTGGGGCCAGGTCACCGGCTTATCGCTTAAGCATGCGATTTGCGAGGACCTCGCCTACTTGCATTATGTCTGGCCTGCCACAACCCTGGTTTGGTCGGACATTGTCCCGCGCCATTCTTACAGAGGGGGCGTTAACCTCCTGGCCCTTGACCGCGCTAGGCGCGCGGTCAATAAGGCAATGGCGCGGTTTCTTGCCAACAGGGCTTGGGGACGGGTTAGTCATCACCCCGATATTAGTCTACAAAATTATGACTTGTACGCAGGGGATGGGGTCCATCTGTCGCGAGGAGGTATGGACCTCCTGTTGGGTGATTGGCGAGCAGGCCTGTTGACCGAGTTGACGGTCTGGGGGGGGGCGTCAGGTCTTCTTTGAAGCCCCTCCGTGTGGCGGGTAGCACTGGTAAGGTAAACAGTATGACCCACAAGTATCCGGCAGGTTCGCAATTGACTGGACAACACTAGACAGGAATAAATTAGTTAAACGTTGTCCGGTCAACGACGAACCAGGCGATGGGGTGATGACGATTGCTAACCAGCATGCATCACCCCTGTGATTTCACGGATACGCGTCAGAGGGTGGGGTCATAAGTTAGTTATTGACTACGGTCAACAATTTGTTTGTTGTCAACAAACAAATTGATACAAATTGATACATTGTAACCAATTGCCGTTGGCAATTTTGGGGTGGTACCTTACCAGTGTTACTTCGGCCTGCTTGCCTTAGGAATTACGATTGGTCGTTTTACCAATGCAAATTTATAATTCGGACTAGGGCATTGAATCAATAAATGTGGCCCTATGCTGTTATCCACTTTCAATGTTGTCTGTGTCCGTTATTGGGGGGGTGCGCCTGCAATGCAAGCGCGGCGCCAAAATGGCCGCCGCACCCTTTGCGGGCCCCCCCCCACAGGACAGAGAATCCGGGTAGTTAGGGGCGTGGCCAGCTCCCTTATAAAAGGGGTGGCCACGAGGCAGCCAAGCTGCCATTTTACCTCAGCGACGGAGCGGAGAAGTTTTTTCCCCTCCACCCCCTCCCTAGTTAACAGTGTGATATTATGGTCGCTTCGGGGCCGGGTGGGAATTTTTGGTTGGGACCCATATTGGCTCCGGGTCCTGGCTTTTTTGCCCATCCCACACTGTTGCTATGGTTTGATATAGGGGGCTTTCTGTGTTCCTACTGTTGACTTTGGTCACATTGGCGGGTAGCACTGGTAAGGTAAACAGTATGACCCACAAGTATCCGGCAGGTTCGCAATTGACTGGACAACACTAGACAGGAATAAATTAGTTAAACGTTGTCCGGTCAACGACGAACCAGGCGATGGGGTGATGACGATTGCTAACCAGCATGCATCACCCCTGTGATTTCACGGATACGCGTCAGAGGGTGGGGTCATAAGTTAGTTATTGACTACGGTCAACAATTTGTTTGTTGTCAACAAACAAATTGATACAAATTGATACATTGTAACCAATTGCCGTTGGCAATTTTGGGGTGGTACCTTACCAGTGTTACTTCGGCCTGCTTGCCTTAGGAATTACGATTGGTCGTTTTACCAATGCAAATTTATAATTCGGACTAGGGCATTGAATCAATAAATGTGGCCCTATGCTGTTATCCACTTTCAATGTTGTCTGTGTCCGTTATTGGGGGGGTGCGCCTGCAAATCATACAATCATGGTGTTTCAACAGCCCAATCCCCTTCTCAGTGCAGGATTCCAAATCAAAATATATCTGATAGATCAGGGATTCTCAACCTGTGGCCCATGGGCTGGATGCAGCCTGCAGCACCATTTCATGTGCCCTCCCACCGCCTCCACCACACCTGTAAATGGCATGTGGTGGAGGATGGGCAAATTGGCCATCTTGCCCCCGAAGCTGTCTGAGGGAGTGTGACCCGGTCCCCAGCTTTAAAAGGTTGAGAACTCCTGTAATAGATGGTTGTCTAATTTCCTGTTCCCAAGGTAATGGGTTCCATTGTCATACTGCTCAAACAGTTAGGATGCTTTCCCTTGTTTTCAAACAAAATATGTCTTTCTCTAGCTTGAGCACATTGTTGCATGTCTTGTAATTGGGATGGTCAAGAATAAATAATGCAATATTGCAAAACAAACAAAAAAGTGTCTAAGGAATAACTGACTGAATTCTGTAAATAAAACTGTTTTAGGAATGTTGTGCTTCTGTTTCCATTTTAAAAATGCCAGGAAATGGTCTGATATTGCTGCACAATATCATTTCCACATTGCCAGTAGGAAAAAAAGATGCCAAGCTTTACAGGTGAAACTCAGAAAATAAGAATATCGTGCAAATATTCATTCATTTCACTTAAAAGGTGAAACAAATATATGAAATAGACTCACTACATGCAAAGCGAGATATGTCATGCCTTAATTCATTATAATTGAGTTCATCATGGTGTACAGCCATTCGTATCCAACTCTAGGGTTCAGTGCTCATCTCTATTTGAAAGCCAAAGAGCCAGTGCTGTCTGCTTCTGCAGATGTTTCTGTGGTCATGTGGCAGGCATGACTAGACACCGGAGCGCACGGAACACTGTTACCTTCCCACCGAAGTGTTCCCTAGCCATAAGCATCTATATTATAACAAAGTAAGGCTTGAACTATCTCGCTTTGTATGTAATGAGGCTATCTCATATATTTGTTTCACCTTTTAAGTTGCATTACTGAACTGAATGAACATTTGCATGATATTCTAATTTTCCGAGTTTCACCTGTACATGGCAAAGGACAGCCTGAATGGCAGCAGTCAAGATGGTCTACAGCAGATGTCAGCAAACTTGGCTCTCCAGATGTTCTTGGACTTCAATTCCCAGGAACCCTGATCAGCAGGTGTACTGACTTGGGCTTCTGGGAATTGATGTCCAAGAACACCTGGAGAGCCAAGTTTGCTTATCCCTGGTCTATAGGATACCCTCTTGTGCTAATACCATTCATGTTTGTAAAAAAAAAAAAGCCATGAGATTTGCTTTGTGTTTCGGTGAGGAGTGGTTAATCAATTGAAGCAGCCATTTCAAATGGGATATGCTGGGAGCTGTAGTAAAAAAAATGCAACTTTCCTATCTCTGTCTACCTTGTAGAGTTATTGTGGGTGTAAAAAGTAATATGAAATGAAACACCTTGACTAACACTAAAGATGGTGATGATTTCTCCTCTCTGTTTATTTTAGGATGTTTTGCCACCACTAGTGAAACTGTCTGCTTATTATCTGTTTGCTGCCAACCTTTATGTTTGACAAATGCTTTCTTTGCAACTTTCATCTCCCGAGCTGAAGAACACGGCCAAGAGATAATGACAGCTTGAATGCATCAACAGCCCAGGAGCAAAATTGGATGACATATGTGAGCTTTCAAAAATATATGTTGCTGAAACACTATTTTTAGTCTAGATTGGCAAAATATGAAGTGAGGCATGTTTATAATCTCCTTGTCCGGCATGTAGCAAAAACAAGCACTTTACAGCTCGGAGTCCAAATCAATAGGAACCGTACATTTGGCTCTCTGGATTACCCTAACTATTTCACAACTCTAATAAAAACCCTCTAAAATGTAGATATATCTTGGAGACAGGATAAGTTATCTTTCCAGAGTACCACCCTCTGAATTCCCTACCCAGCATAGGATGCTAACTATACTGGTAGCCTGGGGGTTATAATTAGAAATAGGATTTTTGGATTTCTTGAACTATGGACTCCATTATTATCCATCCTGACCTGACAGTCAGACATGTTACAGACATCTAAATGTGGATTACCTGAGAGAAAGGTTTCAACCGGAAGGCTCTGAAGTTGAGCTAGGCCTGGGCTTCATGTTAAGAATGAAAGATCCAAGACTCACTTCATCGGCTTTATGATCCTTCATGAATAAAGCTTTTATCCTAGGTAAGGCATATTGAGGTGTTTGTAAAGTTTTTGTATGTCTGGTAAAACTTCCAGAAAGAAGGATTTGGGAATTTATAATCCAAGAAATCTGGAAATGTTATGTATGCATAGCTGTAATACAAAGAAGCAAGTTTTCCCTTCTCTGATGAAGCCACAGTGATAAATTAATTAATCTGGAAACAGTTTGATTCCAAACAGTCTTTGCAGGCGCACCCCCCAATAAAGGACTCAGACACCAATGAAAGTGGATAACGGCATTGGGCCACATTTATTGATTCATGCCCTAGTCCGAATTATAAATTTCTATTGGTAATTGACCAATCATAATTCTTAAGGCAAGCAGGCCGAAGTAACACTGGTAAGGTACCACCCAAAATTGCCAACGGCAATTGCTACAATGTATCCATTTGTATCAATTTGTTTGTTCACCACAAACAAATTGTTGACCGTAGTCAATATCTAACTAATGACCCCACCCTCTGACGCGTATCCGTAAAATCACAGGGTGATGCATGCTGTCTAGCTATAGCCATCACCCCGTCACCTAGTTCATCGTTGACCGGACAACGTTTAACCAACTTATGCCTGTCTAGTGTTGTCCAGTCAATTGCGAACTTGCCGGATACCTGTGGGTCATAATGTTTACCTTACCAGTGCTACCCGCCCATGTGACCAAAGTCAACAGCAGCAGCAGAAAAACCCCTATGTCAAACCATAGCAACAGTGTGGGATGGGCGAAAAAACCAGGACCCGGAAGCCAATATGGGTCCCAGCCAAAAATTCCCACCCGGCCCCGAAGCGACCAAAATATCACACTGTTAACTAGGGAGGGGGTGGAGGGGAAAAACTTCACCGCTCCGTCGCTTCGCTAAATGGCAGCTCGGCTGCCTCGTGGCCACCCCTTTTATAAGGGAGCTGGCCACGCCCCTAACTACCCGGATGCCTTCGTCCTGTGGGGGGCCCCCGCAAAGAGCGCGGCAGCCATTTTGGTGCCGCGCTTGCATTGCAGGCGCACCCCCCAATAAAGGACTCAGACACCAATGAAAGTGGATAACGGCATTGGGCCACATTTATTGATTCATGCCCTAGTCCGAATTATAAATTTCTATTGGTAATTGACCAATCATAATTCTTAAGGCAAGCAGGCCGAAGTAACACTGGTAAGGTACCACCCAAAATTGCCAACGGCAATTGCTACAATGTATCCATTTGTATCAATTTGTTTGTTGACCACAAACAAATTGTTGACCATAGTCAATATCTAACTAATGACCCCACCCTCTGACGCGTATCCGTAAAATCACGGGGTGATGCATGCTGTCTAGCTATAGCCATCACCCCGTCGCCTAGTTCATCGTTGACCGGACAACGTTTAACCAACTTATGCCTGTCTAGTGTTGTCCAGTCAATTGCGAACTTGCCGGATACCTGTGGGTCATAATGTTTACCTTACCAGTGCTACCCGCCACACGGAGGGGCTTCAAAGAAGGCTCGACGCCCCCCCCAGACCGTCAGCTCGGTCGACAGGCCTGCTCGGCAATCACCCAACAGGAGGTCCACACCTCCTCGCGACAGATGGGCCCCATCCCCTGCATACAAGTCATAACTTTGGAGGCTAATAGCGGGGTGACGACTGACCCTCCCCCAAGCCCTGTAGACAAGGAAACGCGCCACTGCCCTATTCACCATGCGTCTAGCACGGTCAAGGGCCAGGAGGTCAACACCCCCTCTGTAGGAATGGCGCGGGACCATGTCCGACCAAACAAGGGTTGTGGCGGGCCAGACGTAATGCAGGTAGGCGAGGTCCTCGCAAATCGCATGTCTCAGCGACAAGCCAGTGACCTGGCCCAAATCATTGCCCCCCAGGTGTATGATCAGAATGTCAGGCGGGTCAGCATTCTGGCCTGAAAAAAGGAAAGGCAGCAGCTCCCGCCACAACATCCCGGGCTTACCATGCCATGTGAGACTTGCGTATGCACCAAGTCCCAGTCGGGGTCCCCACTCTGTCGCCGCAGCATAACGCGCTGCCCTGTGCACGTAGATATGGCCCACCAGCCATACTGTCACCGGTGTAATACGACACCCCGGGTCTGTAAGGAAAAATGAGAGAAAGTAGGTAAGGTGACCGGGTTGGTACTCACGGCGGGAGTGGGCGCACATAAAACTGAAAACATTGCGAACCCCACCGTCCCATGCTACGTATGTCAGCCCCTGAGTACCCAAAAGCAGCTGCGGTTGAGGCCGCCCCTATACGGAATGAATGAGTGCCATAGCGGGCGCCTGGGAGGCCCACACTGGCCAGCGCTTTGCCCGTCACCTTCCAAAATTGAAATTTAGTAAGGGGAGACCCATCTTGGTGACAGAAAAACGGGCCATGGTGCGTGCCATACAGTGCAAGGAAATCCTGTAGGGCACCAACCGGACAGATGTCTGCCGAGGAACATCGTAGCAGTCTACTCCACTGCCTACGCCGTGCTGATACGTTTTAGAGGAGCATATCCCCAACTGAGCCGAATATTGTTCACTCAGACATCTTCGAGTTCCAGTGCCCTACGACTTGCATCCGCCTTATACAGCATCTCAAGCTCGCCGATGCGGAGCACTCCAAAAAAGGCCACCGTTGTAGCCGCATGAAATGGGCTGCCTCATCTTATCAAAACAGAGGCAAGGCCAGCCCCGGGCCAATTGGGTAAAAACCCCTGGGGAAATCGGGTGGCGGTCGTCCGGGCAACGCCCACGCGCGCGCACCCACCCCTCCAAAACATGTCTCACACGGAAGTGAGTGGTGCTGTCCACGACTTGCATCCGCCTTATACAGCATCTCAAGCTCGCCGATGCGGAGCGCTCTAAAAAAGGCGACCGTTGTAGCTGCATAAAATGGGCTGCCTCATCTTATCAAAACAGAGGCCAGGCCAGCCCCAGGCCAATTGGGTAAAAACCCCTGGGGAAATCGGGTGGCGGTCATCCGGGCAACGCCCACGCGCGCGCACCCACCCCTCCAAAACATGCCTCACACGGAAGTCAGTGGTGCTGTCCACATGACCTCCCACTTTGGCCATAAAAGCCAACGCTGACAGCTTAGATGCTATGGTGTGAGGTGCAGAGCCCTGGGCATGCAGGTAAACCATGAACCGCAGAACATGGGTTACCGGGATCGGCCAGGTTCCTGGCATTTGGAATTGGGTACAGAATGCTCTGAAAGAATTAAATGCGTGGTGATACACCTTACGCGTGCGTGGCGCTAGTGACAGGCCAATCGCCCGGTTCACCTCTCCTTGCCGATGTTCCATATCCCGTCCGGGAGTGGCGAGGGAAATTCCTCCACATCCGGGGCCAAGGCACGGAACCGGGAGATCTACAGGCGGGACAAAGCATCAGCAATATCATTAGTAACCCCTGGGACATGCCTAGCCCTGAAAAGAACGTTGAGGCGCAGGCTGCGCAACGCAAACTGGCGCACTGGGTCCATAACCCTGGGCGATTTAGAGCTCTGTGCATTGAGAAAGTGGACAACAGCCGCATTGTCACACCAAAGTGGACAACCGAGTTGGCCTCCTCCTCGCCCCATAGCATCAAAGCACCCAGTATAGGGAAAATTCCAGATACGTGAGACCACGCAGGCGACCCGTGCCTGCCCAGGATGGTGGCCACCCACCATAGGCCCACTTCCAATTGAAGTACATCCCATAACTCAGGGATCCTGGGCATTGGGCTGTATCATAAAGCAAGGGGAAGCCAGGAGCTCAGACCTCCAAAATGACACCCCATTGAAATCCCTCAGGATCTGTAGCCAGACAAGCACGTCTGCCCTGATACCCCGGGTAAGTCTAACCCTATGGTGGGGCCTGGATAGTCCTGCCATGGCGTCACACAAGCGCCGCGCAAATGCCCTGCGCGGTGCGACGACCCTGCCAGCGAAATTGAGGTGACCATGTAGCACCAGCAGGTCCCTCGGTAATGCCATGCGCTTGGCCAGCAAGTCCGA
Organism: Bradypodion pumilum; assembly: GCA_035047305.1. Lineage (NCBI taxonomy): Eukaryota > Metazoa > Chordata > Lepidosauria > Squamata > Chamaeleonidae > Bradypodion > Bradypodion pumilum. The sequence continues at coordinate 21,808,341 of JAWDJD010000003.1, read as the reverse complement.
GATAAGGGCCACTAGCTTTGACACCTTATCCCGCTGCAACCTAGAAGCCTGTGCTACCGTGTCAATCTCCACCCCCAGGAATACTAGCTGTGTAGGCAGGCCCTCGGTCTTTTCGGGCGCTAAAGGGACACCAAGTTCCTCCATTAGCGTCTGAAATGTGTTGAGGAGACGTGTGGACGTGTCCCAGCCCCGTTCAGCCCCGAATAAAATCATCCAGGGAATGGGCTACAGACCGGGACCCTGATCTGCGAACAAAAACCCACTCTAGGAAGATGGAGTAACGCTCGAATGCCGAGCCCGAATTGGAACAGCCAAAAGGCATGGCATCAGTGCAATAATATGCTCCCCGGAACGGGGGTGCAGGGACAGGGCCAACGACCCTGCCCGCATAGACCTCCTTATCATTGCTGGCAGGAGCCACCTCCTCCCTCCCCCTAAGGGATAAAGATTGGGGGCATCCTGAGGGGACCTATCACCCATGAAAGGGATACGTAACCCCTGCCTAAAACCCTGAAGGAGATCTCCGCATCCTCTCCCTTCGGGAACAATGTGAGCCAGCGCTCCAACATGTCCACATTAATTGGGGAGGGAGCCCTTTGGTGAACTAGATCCATATGCGGCAGTCTTGCCAGCCCCCTGTCCACCCCTCCCTCTGCCCCGCATCCCTCCAGGCCTGGGACAGGCAGAGGCCGCATGGGGGCCAGCACAGGGGGGACACTAATGTCTGTATTTGCCATTCTTCCTATTGCAGGAACCATTGGACGAGAAAGTCCAGCACAGCAGGCGGGCTGAAACCCCCCGCCCCGCCCCCTGGCAGTGGACCTGTGCTGGGGCCGCCCGCTGGACCGCATGTCCACAATGGTATCTCTCCCCGGGCGCGGGGCGCGTGGGCGTCATGTACAAAAGCCACAGCCTGGCATGGCTCAACCCACCTAATGTCGGGGTGCCGGGGAATCCGCATATGGAATTACACATCATAAGCCAACCACGATGGGCCCGGAAAGTCAACCATCGCCCGGTAGATGTTGTCCAAATACTGGACCATCGAAATTGCCAAATCCGGCCGGGCCCTAAGGTACACCGCCATGTATATGAGGTAGGCCGGCAACCAGTCGGCCCACGTACGTGGTGGCTTGCTACGACGTGCCTGCTCCTTATCCTTCTCATCCTGCCCCCCCTACTCCTTGGTGGGCCCTCTGTTGAGGAGTGAGAAGGTATCCACGTAATCCCCCCGCCAGATCTTCTCTTTGGTGGTCTGTGCCAAATGGACACCCAGCGGTAAGGAATACCCCGCCGTCAGCAAGGCCGACACGGGCACAACAGGAACTGCCGGCATCTGAAAGGGGGCCTGTACTAACCCAGCCACCCCCAAAACATTCCCCACAGGGTAGAAAACACCCCCCACCACGGAGCCCTGAGTGTTAGTTATCGTCGCCAGGTGGGGCATCAGCGGCTGGACCGCCGCCCCACCCGCACGAGGCCAGGCCATTGGAAACCCCCCCCCAACGTGGCCACGTGTGTAGGTGCACTAGCTTGGACCGCATACTCACGTGCTGCACCCCCATAGGCCGCCCCCACCGGGGGTTCCGGCCCACTGGGGGCGTCGGAGCTCACAACCGCCGTCGAGCTCGTCGATGGGGCCTGACCCGCACAGGTCTGTTGAATGGGGAGCTGCGAGGCAGTGGCCCAGGTCATGCCACGCGCCTCAAGCAGCTTGACCCGTCCCGTCGCCTGCCGCTGCCCAGCAGACGACGCGTCGAAACGAACCCCAAATGAAGACCAAGAGTGGCTAGCCCGGGCCAGGGATGTCTCGAGGGCCGCAACGCGGGCCAATAAGGCTTCCACGCTGACATGGGGCAAAGGACCAGCCGGCCCGCCTACTACAGGCATGGGTACAGGTCCCTGCACCCCGGGGCCCGAATAGGGCAACAACCCCACACCCGGGCCCGTTAGGGCCGATGTAGCAACCTGCCAGGGAAGGGGACCGGACCACCCCCCAAGGCTGGAAGGCCCCGGAGCGAGCTACGCTCCTATAAAGGGAGGCCCAGCGGAATGGGCAACACCATGAGAGGTGTCCACCGCTTGCGGGCCGAGGGCCGCAGCCCCTACTGGCCCCGTGCGTGGGCCACCATCCTCCAGCCAGGGGGAATAGACCCCATTCCACCGGTCCTGGTGGGTGCAAGCAAATGTGGCTGCTGGGGAGGCACAGCCGCGGTCTTCCAACCCAGATTGCGCCTCCGAACCGCACGAGCCGTGCTCGCAGCCGCCTTCTTCTTCGCGGGCCTCTCAGCCAATCGATGGGAAGCCGAAACGAGAGAATTCAGCAGCCAAAAGGCTTCCCGGTAAAAGCCAAAAGCGACGGAGGTAAGAGGGAAAAACTTGTCCGCTCCGTCGCTTCGCAAAATGGCAGCTCGGCTGCCTCGTGGCCACCCCTTTTATAAGGGAGCTGGCCACGCCCCTAACTACCCGGATGCCTTCGTCCTGTGGGGGGGCCCCCGCAAAGAGCGCGGCGGCCATTTTTGCGCCGCACTTGCATTTGTTGTGCTGTATTGTGTCTCCAACATACTTGTTGTTTAAAAGTAGATGATACTGTAAATGCATCCCATTTTGTTGCAGAATACACCCTCAAGTGGTGTAAGTGGCTTATTTGTATGTTAATATTTGATTTGATTTACCAAAGTACTTTGCATTTAGCATGCCTTGTCTTGCGATAGAGCATCACAAAATAAATGTCGTCTTAGTCTGAAACAATAATTGCTGAACCATGTTATCTCTGAGGAAATTCCATTGGGATGGATCATAAAAAATGTTTATACCTCTCAATTTCTTGTTTGACATTGTACCAGATATTGTAAGTAAGATCCCAATCCAGCCATGGATCCTTATATTTTACCACACTGAGCAAACTGGTGAACCAGGCCCTTCCTTTGCCATAGTAGTAGTTGTGTGTCATGAAAACTATTTTGTTGTCATTTGGCGAATAATTTTATGGAGCAATGGCAATTATGTGCAAGAAAACATTTTAGGAAAGAGAGTAGATTCTGAAGAATTTGAGAGGAGAGAATGCAAGCGCGGCGCCAAAATGGCCGCCGCGCTCTTTGCGGGGGCCCCCCCCACAGGACGAAGGCATCCGGGTAGTTAGGGGCGTGGCCAGCTCCCTTATAAAAGGGGTGGCCACGAGGCAGCCGAGCTGCCATTTTGCGAAGCGACGGAGCGGAGAAGTTTTTCCCTCTTACTCCGTCGCTTTTACCTTGATTGGGAAGCCTTTTGGCTGTTGACCTTTCTCTTTCCGGCTTCCCTTAGGTCCGACTGAGATGCCTTCGAAGAAGAAGGCGGCCGCGAGCGCGGCTCGGGCGGTTCGGAGGCGCAATCCGGGTTGGAGGACCGCGGCTGCGCCTCCCCACCAGCTGCCTTTGCCGGCACCCACCGGGACCGGTGGGATGGGGTCTATTACCCCCTGGCCGGAGGCTGGGGACCCGAGCAGGGGTCCAGCATGGGCTGCGGCCCACGGCCCGCAAGCGGCGGACACCGCTCCTGGTGCCCATTCTACTGGGCCTTCCTCTATTGGGGCGCAGCTCACTCCGGGGCTTTCCAGCCTTGGGGGGTGGTGTGGTCCCCTTCCTTGGCAGGTGCCTACATCGGCCCTGCCGGGCCTGGGTGTGGGGTCATGGCCATATTCGGGCCCCGGGGTGCAAGGACCTGTACCCACGCCCGTAACAGGCGGGCCGGCTGGCCCTTGGCCCCACGCCAGTGTGGAGGCCTTACTGGCCCGCGTGGCGGCCCTCGAGGCTTCCCTTGCTCGGGCCAGCCATGCTGGGGCTCCCTTTGGGGTTCACTTTGACGCATCGTCTGCTGGGCAGCGGCAGGCGATGGGACGGGTCGAGCAGCTTGAGGCACGTGGCGCGACTTCAGCCACTGCCTCACAGCTCCCCAACCAACAGGCCGGCGTGGGTCAGACCCCGGCGACGAGCTCTACGGCGGTCGTGAGCTCCGACGCCCCCAGTGGGCCGGAACCCCCGGTGGGGGCGGCCCGCGGGGGTGCAGCATGTGAGTATGCGGTACAAACTAGTGCACCTACACATGTGGCTACGTTGGGGGGGGCTTTCCAATGGCCTTGGCCTCGCGTGGGTGGTGCGGCGGTACAGCCGCTGACGCACCACCAGGCGACGTCAACCACCACCCAGGGCCCCGGGGTGGGGAGCGTTTCCTACCCTGTGGGGAATGTTTTGGGGGTGGCTGGGCTAGTCCAAGCCCCTTTCCAGATGCCCGCAGTTTCTGCGATGCCTGTCTCGGCCTTGCCGACAGCGGGCTATTCCTTGCCACTGGGTGACCACTTGGCACAGGCCACCAAAGAGAAAATATGGCGAGGGGAGTATGTAGATATCTTCTCACTCCTAAACAGGGAGCCCACCAAGGAAGAGAGGGAGGGGCAGGATGAGAAGGATAAGGAACAGGCACGTCGTGGGCCAACTGGCTGCCGGCTTACCTCATCTACATGGCAGTGTACCTGAGGGCCCGGCCGGATTTGGCAATTCCGATGGTCCAGTATTTGGACAACATCTATCGGGCGATGGTTGACTTTCCGGGCCCGTCGTGGTTGGCTTATGACGAGGAATTCCGTATGCGAATTCCCCTGCACCCTGAGATGAGGTGGGATGAGCCATGCCAGAGGCTTTGGCTTCTGTACATGACGCCCACGTGCCCCGCGCCAGGGGAAAGATACCATTGTGGACATGCGGTCCAGCGAGCGGCTCCAGCACAGGTTCCCCGCCAGGTGGCGGGGCAGGGGGTTCCAGCCCGCCTGCTGTGCTGGACTTTCTCGTCTAATGGTTCATGCAATAAGAAGAATTGCAAGTACAGACATGAGTGTCCCACCTGTGCGGGCCCCCATGCAGCCTCTGCCTGTCCCAGGCCTGGAGGGACGCGGGGCAGAGGGAGGGGCGGACAGTGGGCTGGCAAGACTGCCACAGATGGAGCTGGTTCACCGAAAGGCTCCCTCCCCAATTAATGTGGACATGTTGGAGTGTTGGCTCGCATCGTACCCGAAGGGGGAGGATGCGGATTATCTACTTCGGGGCTTTAGGCAGGGATTCCGTATTCCTTTCATGGGTGACTGGTCCCCTCAGGATGCCCCCAACCTTTTGTCCCTTAGGGGGAGGGAGGAGGTGGCTGCCGCTAGCATTAGTAAGGAGGTCAATGCGGGCAGGGTCGCCGGCCCTTTCCCTGCACCCCCGTTCCCTAACCTTAAGGTATCGCCCCTGGGCTTGGTTACCAAGAAGTCTCCAGGCGAGTTTCGCCTTATCCATCACTTGTCCTACCGAGCCGGCCGATCGGTCAATGATGCTATCCCTGATGACCTTTGCTCAGTCAGGTATACATCTTTTGACCACACGCTGTGCATGGTGTGCTCATGTGGCCCGGGTGCGCTGCTGGCTAAGTGCGACATTAAGTCGGCTTTTCGCCTCTTGCCGGTGCACCCGGGCGACTTTGAATTGCTGGGTTTCAAATTTCGGGGCGAATTTTACTTTGATAAGGCCATGCCTTTTGGCTGTTCCATATCATGCTTGGCTTTCGAGCGTTTCAGTACCTTCCTAGAGTGGGCTTTCGTCCGCAGGTCAGGGTCCCGGTCTGTAGCCCATTACCTGGATGACTTTTTATTCGGGGGTGAACGGGGCTGGGACACGTGTACACGTCTCCTCAACACATTTCAGACGCTAATGGAGGAACTCGGTGTCCCTTTAGCGCCCGAAAAGACTGAGGGCCCATCTACACAGCTAGTCTTCCTGGGGGTGGAGATTGACACGATAGTGCAGGCGTCTAGGTTACCGCGGGATAAGGTGTCAAGGATAGTGGCCCTTATCTCGGACTTGTTGGCCAAGCGCAAGGCATCACTGAGAGAACTGCAGGTGCTGCATGGTCACCTTAACTTCGCCTGCAGAGTGGTCGCACCGGGCAGGGCTTTTGCCCGGCGGTTGTGCGACGCTATGGCAGGATTATCCAGGCCTCACCATAGGGTTAGGCTTACCCGGGGTATCAGGGCAGACATGCTTGTCTGGTTACAGTTCCTGAGGGAGTTCAATGGGGTCTCATTTTGGAGGCATGACCTCCTGGCTTCCCCTCAATTTCAGATTCAGTCTGATGCCTCGGGATCCCTCGGTTATGGGATGTACTTCAATGGGAAGTGGGCCTATGGTGGGTGGCCACCAGCCTGGGCAGGCACGGGTCGCCTGCGTGATCTCACATATCTCGAGTTTTTCCCTATCCTGGGTGCTTTGATGCTATGGGGCGAGGAGTGGTCCAACTCGGTCGTGCATTTCTGGTGTGACAATGCGGCTGTGGTCCACATTGTCAATGCACAGACTTCTAAATCGCCCAGGGTTATGGACCTAGTGCGCCAATTTGTGTTGCGCAGCCTGCGCCTCAACGTACTGTTCAGGGCCAGGCATGTCCCAGGGGTTAATAATGATATTGCTGACGCTTTGTCCCGCCTACAGATCACCCGGTTCTGTGCCTTGGCCCCGGATGCGGAAGAATTTCCCTCGCCACTCCCGGAGGAGATAACTCTCGCAATTAACTCTTTCAGGGCATTCTGTACCCAATTTCAACTGCCAGGAACCTGGCCGATCCCGGTAACCCATGTTCTGCGGTTCATGGTTTACCTGCATTCTTAGGGCCTTGCACCTCGCACCATAGCATCTAAGCTTTCAGCGTTGGCTTTTATGGCCAAGGTGGGGGGTCATGTGGACAGCACCTCTGACTTCCGTGTGAGACATGTTTTGGAGGGGTGGGTGCGCGAGCGTGGGCGTTGCCCGGACGACCGCCACCCGATTTCCCCAGGGGTCCTTACCCAGTTGGCCCGGGGCTGGCCTTGCCTCTGTTTTGATGCATATGAGGCAGCCCTGTTCCATGCAGCCACAATGGTGGCATTTTTTGGAGCGCTCCGCATCAGCGAGCTTGTGATGCTGTCTAAGGCGGATGCAAGTCGTAGGGCACTGGAACTCGAGGATGTCTGTGTTGCCAAAGACTGGGCTCAGTTCAGGATACGTTCCTCTAAGACCGATCAGCATGGCGTAGGCAGTGGTGTGCGACTGCTACGGTGTTCTTTGGCAGACATCTGTCCGGTTGGTGCCCTACAGGAATTCCTGGCACTGCGTGGCACGCACCATGGCCCGTTTTTCTGTCACCAAGATGGGTCTCCCCTTACTAAATTTCAATTTTGGAAGGTGACGGGCAAAGCGCTGGCCAGTGTGGGCCTCCCAGACGCCCGCTATGGCACTCATTCATTCCGTATAGGGGCGGCCTCAACCGCAGCTGCTTTTGGGTACTCCGGGGCTGACATACGTAGCATGGGACAGTGGGGTTCGCAATGTTTTCAGTTTTATTTGCGCCCACTCCCGCCGTGAGTACCAACCCAGTCACCTTACCTTCTTTTCCTCATTTTTCTTTACAGACCCGGGGTGTCGTATTACACCGGTGACAGTATGGCTGGTGGGCCATAGCTACATGCACATGGCAGCGCGTTACGCTGCGGCGACAGAGTGGGGACCCCGACTGGGACTGGGTGCATACGCAAGTCTCACATGGCATGGTAAGCCTGGGATGTTATGGTGGGAGCTGCTGCCTTTCCTTTTTTCAGGCCAGAATGCTGACCCGCCTGACATTCTGATCATACACCTGGGGGGCAATGATTTGGGCCAGGTCACCGGCTTGTCGCTGAAGCATGCGCTTTGCGAGGACCTCGCCTACCTGCATTACGTCTGGCCCGCCACAACCCTTGTTTGGTCGGACATGGTTCCGCGCCATTCCTACAGAGGGGGTGTTGACCTCCTGGCCCTTGACCGTGCTAGACGCATGGTGAATAGGGCAGTGGCGCGTTTCCTTGTCGACAGAGCTTGGGGGAGGGTCAGTCGTCACCCCGCTATTAGCCTCCAAAGTTATGACTTGTATGCAGGGGATGGGGTCCATCTGTCGCGAGGAGGTATGGACCTCCTGTTGGGTGATTGGCGAGCAGGCCTGTTGACCGAGCTGACGGTCTGGGGGGGTGGGCGTCGAGCCTTCTTTGAAGCCCCTCCGTGTGGCGGGTAGCACTGGTAAGGTAAACATTATGACCCACAGGTATCCGGCAAGTTCGCAATTGACTGGACAACACTAGACAGGCATAAGTTGGTTAAACGTTGTCCGGTCAACGACGAACTAGGCGACGGGGTGATGGCTATAGCTAGACAGCATGCATCACCCCGTGATTTTACGGATACGCGTCAGGGGGTGGGGTCATTAGTTAGATATTGACTACGGTCAACAATTTGTTTGTGGTCAACAAACAAATTGATACAAATGGATACATTGTAGCAATTGCCGTTGGCAATTTTGGGTGGTACCTTACCAGTGTTACTTTGGCCTGCTTGCCTTAAGAATTATGATTGGTCAATTACCAATAGAAATTTATAATTCGGACTAGGGCATGAATCAATAAATGTGGCCCAATGCCGTTATCCACTTTCATTGGTGTCTGAGTCCTTTATTGGGGGGTGCGCCTGCAGTGATGTTTTGCTCCCTTATCATCAATAGTTCTACACAGCATTGCAGAAATTGGCCAAACGCACAAACAAAAATTGATAGCCATGTAAACATCTCATTCCCATATGTTTATTCTGTTTAATTAAATGGAAGCCATTGTCAATTTAAATAACACGAGCTTCATTAGCCTTCTGAGACAGCATTTATCTGGCTAAGATTATTGGATTTAAGTGCTCTTTTATTGCCTAATTGAGAAAATGGGGGTCAGAGCATTGCATGGCTTTTACTTCCCACATATGGGAAGTTCACTGTTTAGATGAAGGCCATGACACTGAGGCATTGTGAAATTACTCCACACATCTACCCACTAGCTGGAAGGACCCAGGAGAGCTGATACATTCAGCAAAGCTAGCTGGTGTCATTGGCAGAGACTACAGACTATTTCTGGCTCCATCTCTTTGAGGATGGGAAAGGACTTCTACTTCTTCCCAGTCATTGCCACTGCTTTTACTGTATCTTGCTCCCTTTGGGAGCCATGAGCAAATTTAACCACTATGGACTATCTGGCTCAGCCCAATGAGTGAGAAGATTCTAGGAAGGAGCTGTGGTTCAGGATCTGAGTTGAAAAGAACAGAATCTTAGAATCATATAATAATTCAGTTGAAAGAGGCTTATGAGACCCTGCGGCCCAGTGTACACCCAAGTGTATTCTCAATCTTCATGGAGGCTCTTTTTATGTATCCCATCTCTGTACCTGATATGTATAAAATAAGGCCACCAGGGGTCTGATCATGCCCCCTCAGACAGCTGAGCGGGCCGGTCATGTGGTCCCTCCGAGCGGTGGTAGTGTGTGAATTCAACTTGCATTTTCAGGCTTTTTTTGCTGCCTCTGCCGCAAGAGGAGGGAATGAGGTCAGAAATTTTTTGCACTGGTTTTTGATTTTTTAAATTTTATTTTATTTGTGCAAGTTCATCATGATTTCTGCACTTCAGGTGGCAGCAAGGCACTTCCGGCAATGGTGGCAATCCGGCCCATGGGCTGGATGAATTGGCCACACAGGCCAGACCCAGCCTGTGGACCATAGTTTGGGCACCCCTGCTCTAATGTCTGATGAAGTGGATTTGATCCAAGAAAGCTAACATTAAAATACAGCAGTTAGTATTTAAGGTGCCACAACTTTTTTGTCTTTTTGTTTTGTTTTTTCTCTGATATGCTAGCACAAACTAACATGGCTACCACTTCAAAAAAAATAGGCCCATATTGCAGATATTGACCCTGTTGCCTATAAGCTCCTGCTAACGATTCCAATGCCATTATAGCTTTCAACCAATATTCTACATTTTCCCAATGAAATCTTTCAGAAAGCCCACAATTTTATGTTGTCTCTTCTGCTTAATTGAAAATTCTACTAATGACAGATAACAACATAAAATTAGAATGTGCAATATTTGTTTTTCGCAGCTGGGTAAGCAATGTAAAATGATCTGGAAGATTCCCCATGGTAATAAATCAATTCCCCACAAATATACAAATTTGAATTCCATTTTATCTATTATTTTTCTTTAAACTTGAGATGAAACTCCAATTATGTGATTAATGGCAGATGTTTCACGTGTGTAAATAAACAGGAAGCAATTCATTTTATGACATCGCACATTGCCTGGCACATTGTAAAGGCTCATTTTCATCCTTCTGAACTAAAAAGGGGTAAAGGGAAGGACACCTGTATTCTACTTCTCACATGGTTGGAAAAGTGATATCATGAACTCCAGAACCAAAGCTAGGAAATGTAAGCAGTAAACACTAATGTATTCATGTTAAATCACTGAAGCAATCTAATGCATTGATCCTGAATTGCTGAAGCAAAGAATGGCCATTAAATTGTTTTATTGTACAGTATGTCACTTTGTGACACTACCTAAAATTTTGAGAATTATTGTAAAATGTTAGAGTGATGAGGAATGTTAAAACAATTTTGTTTCACAGTGTAATGTTAAAAAACAAATCAAAAAAGGAATTCAGTGATGGAGCAATTGTGATTTAGGAGAATGAAATTATTTCTATCAAATTATTTCCAAACTCTATTCAAAATATGCTCTTTGCCCTACCCATCCCAAAATAATGAGCCAGACACTATATTGGAATAAACAAGGGCCACAACTTCATTAACTATTTCTTCTTCATTAACTATTTCTTCTTCAAGTACCATATCTGATTCTGAATATTGGCTATAATCATGGCAATCAACCATGAAGATTGTCCTGGGGAAAAAAATATAATGCAGTGTTCTTTCATTTGCCTTCTGCATCACAGTGTGACCCTCATACCACTGATCCAGTTCCATGTGTCACTTTCTGGTCCTGAGCCCTTTTGGAAAACAAAGTCCTCATCAGCCCCAAGTCAGTATTGATGAAACTGCTGCCCTCCATCAAGATGGATTCAATGGATTCCACACATAAAAATTTTTAACACTGTAAATTATATGATATATTTGCCAGAAATCAGAGAGTAAACAAAACAAGACATAAAGACAAAAAATGTTGTGGCCCTTTAAAGACTAACTACTGTGTTTTAATGTCTTGTCTTTGTTCTCTAGGGAGGAAAGAAAAAACAACAACAATGATGACTCCTGCCATCTCCAATTTTGTTAATTAGAACTATCACCTTTCCTGTCCCAAGTCTATTTTTTCAGTAAACACAACTTACTTTTTTTTCTTAGAAAAAGGTTTGACATCTTTACAAATTGGGAAGTGTGCTGATGTAGTTCTTTCAAGTTCTAAGTTTCTACATGTTATCATAGCTTTCGTACCACTGCATGGTAATTGTCCAACAGGAAATATATCTGGTACAGTAAAACCTCGCATAAAGAGTGCCTGTCTTAGAGACTAACTCACTTAAAGAGCAGAATTTCCCCTGAATGGTCGACTCGCTTAACAACTAAAACTAAACAAAAACTCACTTAATAAATAAATTGGGGTTCACAGCCCCCCCCCCACCAGAAGTCACAAATGGTCACATACAATGGTGTTTCGCTTAAAGAGCAAACTCACTTAAAGAGCAATCCCGTGGAATGCATTATGATTTTTAAGCAAGTTGCCACTGTATTGTTATGATGCAAAAACATTGTTCCTCTTTTGTTGTGTATATTAGCCCAAAGAAGTGGGCTGAAATGGGTTTTAAAAGATTGAGATTACCAGCGGTTCCCTTGTTTCCTGAACCTGAGTTAGCTTGACTTTGTGTGGTTTTCACCTCAGGGAATAGAGGATAAATTTGGAAAGCTAATTTGCTGAATGCGTTTAGGTCATTAATTCATGTACAATTGGGATCTGTTAATGTCTTAGTTCCTAACACCCTTTTACTCGACAATGAAATGCTCAATTTCTTCATCTTATCTCACTTCAACAGAGACTGAAATTTCACACATATTGCATTAGATCCAATTTCTGCCACCCAAGCAAACACCTTTCTTTGTTCCTGATCAAAGGCTTATAAAATGCCATTTTAAAATACAGTTGGCTGAAATCCTATTGTTTAGCCTAGTAAGCTACAATAGAGTTGAGCAAATGAGTTGTGAAACTTACTGAGGACTTGTCTCATCAAATCTACATTGATTCAATGAGAGCCCTATATGAAGCTAAACCACATTGAAGAAACGGGCAAACAGTCAAAATTAAAGCTTATCAGTCTTCATTTCAATGCTTTTTAAAGCAAAGAATTCAAGTCACACAAAATGGGATAGTTTAGTGTAAGGGACCAAAGACAATGAAACAGCCGAAGGGTTGGCTTAACACAGGTTTATTGCATGATGATCCGGAGGAACATGTGGTAATGGCGGATGGGTAGCTCAATATATACAGCTGGCTATACATTTGAATGTGGCTCGTTGACAGACTATTGGTTGCTGCCTGCGTGACGTCGTAGGAGGTCACGCCCTTCTTGACCAGGTGAGGAAGTCGCGGGGAATCTTCCCGCGCTGCTGAACCAGGTGGCTGATGATCCATTAGAGCTGGACGCTCGCTACTGCCCTCTGGTGGTCACTAGCTCGTGTCCCCTTATTAGGCTAACATTGATACAGGTGAAGGTTATAATGTTGCACACAGAAAGGTTACATTGATAACACATGGTAAAGGTACATTGTTAAAGGCACTGCTTAACAGAACACAACATCCCTTCCCCCTAGGATGAGACGAAGTCTCTCAGCCAAGATGGCTTGTTGCATGTGCGTTTGGGCCGTGAAGAGGGCTGCCCCCCCCGGGGGCATTATTGCTTCTTTGTTCCCTGGTCCCTTGTCCTGAAACGGGAGAGGGAGACTTGTTAGTGGCTTGCCGCTGTCTGGCGGACTTAGGGGAAGGGAAAAACTCCATTGTGGGCAGACCGGGGGCCGTCGGGGCTAACGCAAAACCCCTCTTCTTGCTTGGACGGGTGGGGGACCACTCCGAAAAACCCCCCCGGTTCTGAAAATCAAAATCTAAGTTGGTAGGGGTACCCGCATTTGTGGGGACTTTCCGCGAGATATGTATGGGGTCGGGTTCCTCCTCCTCGGAAAGATCCCCCAGGGTATCTATGAGGATATCCTCCTCCCCCCTTGGTGGGGGCCCACGGTCCCCTTCTCCTCCCCCTTGGGCTAAACGGGTGGGGGAGAACCCTAACGCTGACTTATTTCCTGCGTGAACCGTGTCCTGCTCATCGGAGACCCTGCGTCGGAGCTGGTCTGCGTGCCGCCTCCATAGGAGCCCTGTGCTGGTTTCCACGCGGTACGACACGGGGCCGGTTTGTTCCACGACTACGCCTGGCACCCAGGCTGGGCCTGAGCTGGCGTAATTCCTGCAATGCACGAGGGCGCCTATGCTGAAACTCTTTGTAACCTCCAGCCCGATGTTCCTTCCTTTGTCCTCTACCCTCGTGGGGTCTAGCCTAGTAAGGATGGTGGTCAGCTTCCTGCGCATTAAGAGCTCTGCGGGGGAGTATCCTGACGCCAACGGGGTCACCCTGTACCCTAGCAGAAACTGACACACTTGTAGGTTCAAATCCCCTGGGCCCATGCGCCGCAACGCGTCCTTCGTGGTGCGGACGAGGCGCTCTACTTGGCCGTTGGTGGCCGGGTGAAACGGGGCGGAGGTAATATGCCGAACGGCGTTAATCTCCATGAATACCTTAAACTCGGAGGACGTAAAACAACTAGCGTTGTCGCTAATTAACGTGTCGGGTATGCCGAACGTGGAAAAGAGCCTCCGCAAGTGCCTAATGGTCTGGGCCGAGGAGGTGCTCGTGACTGGGATAACCTCCAACCATTTGGAGAAAGCGTCCACAACAAGGAGGAACAGGGTGCCTCTGAACGGGCCCGCGAAATCAATGTGCACCCGGGACCACGGCCCCTTAGCCGCGTCCTATTCCCTGTGGGGAAGGCAGGCCTCCTCCGGTCTGGAGCATTGGCAACTTTCGCAAGTGCCGACCATGTGCTCGATGTCGGCGTCTAGCTGGGGCCACCAGAAGTAACTCCGGGCCAGCGCCTTGGATCGCACGATGCCTGGGTGGCTGACGTGAAGCAGTTTGAGCACCCGCGGCCGAAGGGAAGTGGGAATCACCACCCGCTGCCCCCACAAGAGACACCCCCTCTCTAGGGACAGTTCTAGCTTTTTTCTGAAAAATGGAGCGAACTCCTCCGCTGGGGAGGACGCGGGCCACCCTTTCTGCAGCCAGGAGCTTACTGTCGCTAACGTTTTGTCTTTCTCTGTCGCTTTGGCAATGTCGGCGGGCACTATGGGGGGCGAATCCAGCACCTCTATCATGAGAACCTGATGGTCCCTCTCCCCCATGCTCACCTGGCTGGGCGTTAGGGGAAGGGGAGACCTAGATAGGGCGTCCGCATGGCTGATCTCTTTCCCGGGCCGGTAGACCAATGCGTGCTGATACGCGTTGAGAAAAATGGCCCACCTGAGCATCCTTGGGGACAGGATTTGAGGGGTGGGCTTATCCGCGGTAAAAATGCCTAGCAGGGGTTTGTGGTCCGTCACGATGGTGAAGGGGCGGCCATACAGAAAATCGTGAAATTTTTTCATCCCCGAGACTATCGCTAAGGCCTCCCTGTCCGTCTGTGCGTAGTTTCTCTCTGTTTGGGACAGGGACCTGGAGTAAAATGCTATCGGGGCCTCCCTGCCGTTCTCCAGCACGTGGCACAGCACCGCCCCCACCCCAATGGAGATGCATCACAGATCAGAACTACTGGGCGTTTGGGGTCAAAGTGGGTCAGTATGGCGTCGGACGCCAGGAGGCTTTTCAGCTCACTAAATGCCCTCTCTTGGTCATCGCCCCACTTCCACGCCTGCTCTTTCTTTAGCAGCTTGTGTAGCGGTTCAGCCACCGCTGCCTTCCGGGGAAGGAAAGAGTGGTAAAAGTTGAGCAGCCCTAGGAACGACTGCAACTCGGGCTTGGAGGTGGGGCGGGGGGCTTTCTTGATGGCTGCCACCTTAGACTTGGATGGTTTTATCCCCTCAGGAGTCACACAAAACCCTAGGAATTCAACCTCGGTTGCGAAGAAGACGCATTTGTCCTTTCGCAACCTCAGCCCCGCCTTTTCGAATATAGTCAGGACCTTCCCCAACCTCTTGGCCAATTCCGCCCGGCTCCCCCCTGTTATTAACACGTCATCAAAATAAGGCAACACCCCCTCCAGACCCTTCAGGAGGCGTTCCACGAGTGACTGGAAAATTCCTGGCGCCGAATTCACGCCGAATTGGAGGCGCGTCACCTGGAACGCCCCCTTATGGGTGACTATGGTCTGCGCAGCAGCTGCGGCAGGAGACACCGTGAGCTGCTGGTAGGCCTGTGCTAAGTCGAGCTTAGCGAAACATTTCCCCCCGTGTAACCTGGCCAGCAGATGGCTGACTACCGGCACCGGATATGCATTCGGGCGGATCGCCTTGTTGATGGTGCACTTGTAGTCGGCGCATATGCGAACCTCCCCATTGGACTTAAGAGCAGTTACAATTGGAGTTTCCCACTCCGCAGAATCTACAGGCACAAGAATCCCCTGACCCACCAATTTGTCCAGTTCTGCCTCTATCTTGTCCTTGAGTGCGAACGGCACCCGGCGTGGTTTTAGGCGAACAGGGCGGACCTCCGGGTCCAGGTCGAAAGTCACTGGGGGCCCCTTGAATTTCCCCAGTCCCATTTTGAAGACTTCGGGGTGCGCCTCACACACCTCCTGAATTGGGTCGGTCCCAACAGCGTGCATCCCCACGGCATGCACCCCCCCCCAATGAACAAACCCAGGGGCTGGAACCATTGAGTCCCGAGGAGGCTGCAATTTCCTCCCTTGAGCACGACCAGGGGAAGGGACGCGGCGTGCTCCTTGAACTTGACCTGAAATTCTCCAACCCCCAACACTGGAATACTGTTCCCTTGCACGTCCCGTAGTGTGGCCCTCAACGCTTTGAGCTTGGGCCGCTTTTGGGGGCAATTCCAAAAAACTCCCTCTGGGAAATGATTGAATATGAGGACCCCGAGTCAATTTCCATCCTAATGGGCACCCCTTGGACTAGTACCTCAACAAAGTAGCGGGGGTGTCCCGTAGACACGCTGAACACTGGGGCGTCGTCCTCGCTGCCGTCGGCGATGCGGCCCACGCCGTCCTGCTTCCGCGTGGCCTGGGCGCCGTCTTTGGGTCTCGCTGGGCGGTCTCGTCCCGCGGAACGGTCTGGGGAGCTCCTCCGGGACTCGCGCTTCTTCCTGCACACCTTGGCGATGTGCCCGCGGCGGCCGCAGTTGTGGAACTCGGCCTTCCGGAAGGGGCATTTCACGCGGTCGTGGGCCGCGCCACAGCCGTCGCATCGTTGGCTCTCCTTCCGGACCTTCTGTACATCCTCGTCGTCGCTGCTCTCTGTAGACGACCTCGAAGCTCGCCGGGCCACCTGTACCGGAGCCTCTGCTTTTCTCGACTTTGGCCTCCAGTCCTGGAGTTCTTGGACCCCGGCCTTCGTAGCTTCTGCGGCCTGGGCCGCTCTGACGACCTCCTGCAGCGTGGGAGGCGGCTCTTGGTTCATTAATGTGCCCTGGGTTTCGGCGTCGTTCAGGCCGCACAGCACACAGTCTCGGAGGGTGATTTCGACGTTTTCCCATTTGCACGGGCCGGCCGCCAGCCGCAGGGCCGCCACGAACGCGGCGACCGTCTCCCCGGGCGCTTGGACTCGCCTCCAAAACGCACTCCGAGCGGGAAACATCGCCGTGGCGGGCCGGACGTGCTCACGCAGCAACTGCATGAGTTCCTTGGCTTTGAATTCGCTCACCCTCCTCGGTGCAATCAGGTCCACCAAGGTCCTTTTTGTTTCTTGTCCGAGCATTCTGGTGAAGATGGCCCTTTTCTTTGCCTCTTCCGTGACTTCGGACTCGATCAGTGTGGCCTGGAAGTCCATCTCGAAGATCTCCCAGTCGCCCGGTTTCCTGATTTCGAAACCGGCGCATGTCTTGGTCCCGTGGGCTGCCATCCCACCTTCGTCGCCAATTTAGTGTAAGGGACCAAAGACAATGAAACAGCCGAAGGGTTGGCTTAATACAGGTTTATTGCATGATGATCCGGAGGAACATGTGGTAATGGCGGATGGGTAGCTCAATATATACAGCTGGCTATACATTTGAATGTGGCTCGTTGACAGACTATTGGTTGCTGCCTGCGTGACGTCGTAGGAGGTCACGCCCTTCTTGACCAGGTGAGGAAGTCGCGGGGAATCTTCCCGCGCTGCTGAACCAGGTGGCTGATGATCCATTAGAGCTGGACGCTTGCTACTGCCCTCTGGTGGTCACTAGCTCGCGTCCCCTTATTAGGCTAACATTGATACAGGTGAAGGTTATAATGTTGCACACAGAAAGGTTACATTGATAACACATGGTAAAGGTACATTGTTAAAGGCACTGCTTAACAGAACACAACAGATAGCTGCAACTTTTCCAGATGGACTTTTAAGGTGAGAAACATTGGAAGGAGTATGCGTGTCTTTTTTATCAATCAGTCATCATGGTATTCAGTAGGAGCTAGAACCGTGACTTCCTATTTCCCAGTGTTACCTAAAAAGTTGTTACCTTTTAAAATTTGGGGATTGTTCCACAGGCAGGGTTGAATCATGAACTAAGACAACATTCAATTGTGGGCTAAAGAAAAAGGTTTATTAAATTGAAGGTACCATTTCAATTAAACAAAGTCCACTCACAAAATGAGCCCCTAACTAATTGATGTAGGAGAGAGCTGGAGTTCTGTTGACCTGAGGTGTTTTATATTTTAGTTACACATAGTGAGAAAGGGTTTCTTTCTAGGGATCTTTAACAGATAACCCAAAGGGGGCCCATTGAGAAGTAAAATCAAATACAGTAATACCTCGGAATACGTTTGCACCAAATAACACTAAAACCTGAGTCGGTATATGCTGAGTGGGTGGCATACAAATCAAATAAATAAAATAAAAACCACATAACATTAAGCAATCTGGGGAAAAATTGGATCACATAAGGTTGAAATCCTATGGTATGTGTCACATAACGTTTGCTGAAGCCTGTGCCGGTTACAATGTATCTCTTCCATAGAGTTTTAACGTTATGTAATTCATCCCATAGGATTTTAATATTATGCGATGCATGTATCACATAACGTTAAAAATCGGATAATGCTAAAACTCATGGAACCAAGTTTTAGCATTATCCAGGGTTCTACTGTACAAAGAATGATTACAGAGGACAAACGTCATCCTAATTAAGATTGATTACATCAATTTACACAAACAAAGAAAGGAAGTTAAGATAATTGAGAAACTCCTTGTTTGACCCACCTGACCCTCTTCCGTTGCCCAAACAATGTGCAACCAATGAGATTTGGAGGAGGAGGCAGTTGAACCAACCAGAGTAATAATCCCAAAGATATATATCCAATGGAATTGTAAAATTCTCAAAATCAGGAGGGCAGTTCATCCAATGGAATTTGGTGGCTTGTCTTCCCACACTCCCCAAAATTTACCCATCCCAAAGATAACTCTTGCAGCAATCAGAATGCAAGTGCAGCGCCAAAATGGCCGCCGCGCTCTTTGCGGCCCCCCCCCACAGGACGAAGGATCCGGGTAGTTTAGGGCGTGGCCAGCTCCCTCATAAAAGGGGTGGCCACGAGGCAGCCGAGCTGCCATTTTAGCTAAGCGACGGAGCGGAGAAGTTTTTTCCCTGTGTCTCCGTCGCTCCTTACCTAGTGTGGAAGCCTTTTTGGCGGCGAATCTTCATTTTCGGCTTCCTTTTGCCTTGCGTGAGATGCCTTCGAAGAAGAAGGCGCTATCGGGTGCGGCTCGCACGAGCAGGAGGCACAATCCGGGTCGGAGGACCACGGTGGCGCCTCCCCAGCAGCCGCCTTTGCCGGCACCCACCGGGACCGGCGGGATGGGGTCGATCACCCCTTGGCCGGAAGCGGGAGACCTGAGCATGGGCTCGGGGATGGCTGCGGCCCGCGCCCCACATGCGGTGGACACCGCTCCGGGATCTGCTCATTCTGCTGGGCCTGCACCAGCGGTGGCGCAGCTCCCCCGGGGCCTTCTAGCCTTGGGGGGTGGTGTGGCCCCCTGCCTTGGCAGGCGCCGGCACCGACCCTTCCGGGCTTCGGTGCGGGGCAATGGCCCTACTCGGGTCCTGGGGTACAGGGCCCTGTACCCGCGCCTCTCACAGGCGGGCCGGCCGGCCCTTGGCCCCAGGTTAGTGTGGAGGCCTTACTGGCCCGTGTGGCGGCCCTCGAGGCCTCCTTGGCTCGGGCCAGCCATGCTGGGGCTACTTGTGGGGTTAGTTTTGGGGCGCCGTCGGTCGGGCAGCAACAGGCGACGGGACGGGTCGAGCTGCTGCAGGCGCGTGGCGCACCTTCAGCCACTGCCTCGCAGCTCCCCGGCCAGCAAGCAGGTGTGGGTCAGGCCCCGATGATGAGCTCTACGGCGGTCGTGAGCTCCGACGCCCCTGGTGGGCCGGAACCCCCGGTGGGGGCGGCCTGCGGGGGTGCGACATGTGAGTATGCGGTACAAGCCAATACACCTACACACATTGCCACTATGGGGGGGGCGTTCAATGGCCATGGCCTCGCGCGGGTGGTGCGGTGGCCCAGTCGCCGGCGCCCCACTCGGCGATGACGACTACTACCCAGCTCGCTGGGGTTGTAGGTGTTCCCTACCCTGCCGGGAATGTATTGGGGGTGGCGGGGTCAGCACAGGCCCCTTTGCAGATGCCCGCATTGGCTCTGTTTCGGCCTTGCCAACGGCGGGATATTCTTTGCCACTGGGTGACCACCTAGCGCAAGCCACCAGAGAAAAGATATGGCGGGGGGAGTATGTAGATATCTTCTCACTCTTAAACAGAGAGCCCACCAAGGAGGAGAGGGAGGGGCAGGACGAGAAGGACAAGGAGCAGGCGCGTCGTCGCAAGCCACCACGTACCTGGGCCAACTGGCTGCCGGCTTATTTAATCTACATGGCAGTGTACTTGAGAGCGCGGCCAGATTTGGCTATTCCGATGGTCCAATATTTGGACAACATCTATAGGGCGATGGTCGACTTTCCGGGCCCCTCGTGGTTGGCTTATGACGAGGAATTTCGCATGCGGATTCCACTGCACCCCGAGATGAGGTGCGACGAGCCGTGCCAGAGGCTTTGGCTTCTGTACATGACGCCCACGTGCCCAGCGCCAGGGGAGAGATACCATTGTGGACATGCGGTCCAGCGAGCGGCTCCAGCTCAGGTTCCCCGCCAGGTGGCGGGGCAGGGGGTTCCAGCCCGCCTGCTGTGCTGGACTTTCTCGTCCAATGGTTCCTGCAATAGGAAAAATTGCAGGTACAGACATGAGTGTCCCACCTGTGCGGGCCCCCACGCAGCCTCTGCCTGTCCCAGGCCTGGGGGGACGCGGGGCAGAGGGAAGGGCGGACAGTGGACTGGCAAGCCTGCTGCAGATGGAGCTGGTTCACCGAAAGGCTCCCTCCCCAATTAATGTGGACATGTTGGAGCGTTGGCTCGCATTGTACCCGAAGGGGGAGGATGCAGATTATCTACTTCAGGGCTTTAGGCAGGGGTTCCGTATCCCTTTCATGGGTGATAGGTCCCCTCAGGATGCCCCCAACCTTTTGTCCCTCAGGGGGAGGGAGGAGGTGGCTGCTGCCAGCATTAATAAGGAGGTCGATGCGGGCAGGGTCGCTGGCCCTTTCCCCGCACCCCCGTTCCCCAACCTTAAGGTATCGCCCCTGGGCTTGGTTCCCAAGAAATCTCCAGGCGAGTTTCGCCTTATCCATCACTTGTCCTACCCAGCCGGCCGATCGGTCAATGATGCTATCCCTGATGACCTTTGTTCAGTCAGGTATACATCTTTTGACCGTGCGCTGCGCATGGTGCGCTCATGTGGCCCGGGTGCGCTGCTGGCTAAGTGCGACGTCAAGTCGGCTTTTCGCCTCCTGCCAGTGCACCCGGGCGACTTTGAATTGCTGGGTTTCAAATTCCGGGGTGAATATTATTTTGATAAGGCCATGCCTTTTGGCTGTTCCATATCATGCTCGGCATTCGAGCGTTTCAGTACCTTCCTGGAGTGGGCTTTCGTCCGCAGGTCAGGGTCCCGGTCTGTAGCCCATTACCTGGATGACTTTTTGTTCGGGGGTGAACGGGGCTGGGACATGTGCACACGTCTCCTCAACACATTTCAGACGCTAATGGAGGAACTCGGTGTACCTTTAGCGCCCGAAAAGACCGAGGGCCCATCTAACAAGCTAGTATTCCTGGGGGTGGAGATCGACACAGTAGAGCAGGCGTCTAGGTTACCGGGGGATAAGGTGTCCCGGCTAGTGGCCCTCATCTCGGATTTGCTTGCCAAGCGCAAGGCATCGCTGAGGGAACTCCAAGTGTTACACGGTCACCTTAATTTTGCCTGCAGAGTGGTCGCACCGGGCAGGGCTTTTGCCCGGCGCTTATGCGACGCCATGGCAGGGTTGTCCAGGCCCCACCATAGAGTCAGGATTACCCGGGATATCAGGCCAAACATGTTCGTCTGGTTGCAGTTCCTGAGGGAGTTCAATGGGGTCTCATTTTGGAGGTCTGACCTCCTGGCTTCCCCTAATTTTCAGGTCCAGTCTGATGCCTCAGGATCCCTGGGTTATGGGATGTACTTCAATGGGAAGTGGGCCTATGGTGGGTGGCCACCGGCATGGGCAGGCACTGGTCGCCTGCATGATCTCACATACCTTGAATTTTTTCCTATCCTGGGGGCTTTGATGCTGTGGGGCGAGGAATGGGCCAACTCGGTCGTGCATTTCTGGTGTGACAACGCTGCGGTTGTCCACATTGTCAATGCACAGACTTCCAAATCACCCAGGGTTATGGACCTAGTGCGCCAGTTTGTGATGCGCTGCCTGCGCCTCAACGTTTTGTTCAGGGCTAGGCACGTCCCAGGGGTTAATAATGATATTGCCGACGCTTTGTCCCGCCTGCAGATCCCCCGGTTCCGTGCCTTGGCCCCGGATGCGGAGGAATTTCCCTCGCCACTCCCGGACGAGATATGGACCATTGGCAGGGAGACGTGAACCGGGCGATCGGCCTGTCACTGGCGCCCCGCACGCGTAAGGCGTATCAACAAGCTTTTAATTCTTATAGGGCATTTTCTGCCCAGTTTCACCTGCCAGAGACCTGGCCTATCCCGGTGGATCATGTGCTGCGGTTCATGGTTCACCTGCATTCCCAGGGCCTTGCACCTTGCACCATAGCATCCAAGCTCTCGGCGCTGGCTTTCATGGCCAAGGTGGGGGGTCATGTGGACAGCACCTCTGACTTCCGTGTGAGACATGTTTTGGAGGGGTGGGTGCGCGAGCGCGGGCGTTGCCCGGACGACCGGCACCCTATTTCCCCAGGGGTTCTTACCCAGTTGGCCCGGGGCTGGCCAGGCCTCTGTTTTGATCATTATGAGGCAGCCCTTTTTCATGCAGCCACAACGGTGGCATTTTTTGGAGCGCTCAGCATCAGCGAACTTGTGATGCTGTCTAAGGCGGATGCAAGTTGTAGGGCACTGGAACTCGAAGATGTATATGTTGCCAAAGACTGGGCCCAGTTGAGGATACGCTCCTCTAAGACTGATCAGCAGGGCGTAGGCAGTGGTGTAAGACTGCTACGGTGTTCTTTGGCAGACATCTGTCCGGTTGGTGCCCTACAGGAGTTCCTTGCACTGCGTGGCACGCACCATGGCCCGTTTTTCTGTCACCAGGATGGGTCTCCCCTCACTAAATTTCAGTTTTGGAAGGTGACAGGCAGAGCCCTCGCCAGGGTGGGCCTACCAGGTGCCCGTTATGGCACACATTCATTCCGTATTGGGGCAGCCTCTACAGCAGCTGCTTTTGGGTACTCAGGGGCTGACATACGCAGCATGGGAAGGTGGGGTTCACAATGTTTTCAGTTTTATGTGCGCCCGCTCCCGCCGTGAGTACCGACCCAGTCACCTTACATCATTTCCCTCAATTTTTTCTTGCAGACCCTGGGTGTCGTATTACACCGGTGACAGTATGGCTGGTGGGCCACAGCTACGTGCAAAGGGCAGCGCATTACGCTGCGGCGACAGAGTGGGGACCCCGACTGGGACTGGGTGAACACGCCAGTCTCACATGGCATGGTAAGCCTGGGATGTTGTGGCGGGAGCTGCTGCCTTTTCTTTTTTCAGGCAGAAGTGCTCCCCCGCCTGACATTCTCATCATGCACCTGGGGGGCAACGATTTGGGTCAGGTCACCGGCTTGTCGCTCAAACATGCGATTTGCGAGGACCTCGCCTACTTGCACTACGTCTGGCCTCCCGCAACCCTGGTTTGGTTGGACATTGTCCCGCGCCATTCTTACAGAGGAGGAGTTGACCTCATGGCCATTGACCGCGCTTGGCGCGCGGTCAATAAGGCGGTGGCGCGGTTCCTTGCCGACAAGGCTTGGGGACGGGTCAGTCGTCACCCCGCTATTGGACTAGAAAATTATGATTTGTATGCAGGGGATGGGGTCCATCTGTCGCGAGGAGGTATGGATCTCCTGTTGGGTGATTGGCGAGCAGGCCTGTTGACCGAGCTGACAGTCTGGGGGGGGGGGGCGTCAGGCCTTCTTTGAAGCCCCTCCGTGTGGCGGGTAGCACTGGTAAGGTAAACAGTTATGACCCACAGGTATCCGGCAGGTTCGCAATTGACTGGACAACACTAGATAGGAATAAATTAGTTAAACGTTGTCCGGTCAACGACGAACCAGGCGATGGGGTGATGGCGACAGCTAGCCAGCATGCATCACCCCGTGATTTCACGGATACGAGTCAGAGGGTGGGGTCATGAGTTAGATATTGACTACGGTCAACAATTTGTTTGTTGTCAACAAACAAATTGATACAAATTGATACATTGTAACCAATTGCCGTTGGCAATTTTGGGTGGTACCTTACCAGTGTTACTTCGGCCTGCTTGCCTTAAGAATTATGATTGGTCGTTTTACCAATACAAATTTATAATTCGGACTAGGGCATGAATCAATAAATGTGGCCCAATGCCGTTATCCACTTTCAATTGTGTCTGAGTCCATTATTGGGGGGTGCGCCTGCAAAGGTACATACATGCAAATAGCCTAATCAAGAGATTGAAGCCTAAACAAAAGAGTTGAAGAAAATATTGATGGGATTTGTCCTGGGGCATACTCTGGGTAACGCCAACCTTGTTTTGCCAGCTAATCTATCTCACACCAGATCAAGCCAAAGGAACTGAAGAATGAATTAAAATATGTTGATGGTATAGCATTGCAAAATGTGGCATTACTTTTGTCTAACACTGCTATAGTAGCCAATGGGTAAATCCAACTTTTAGATGAGAGTCGATCTTCCTGTCTGTGCAGGGAAATTCACAAAAAGGAGAATTTTAATTGTTAAAAAAATACGTTGTTTTTTTTTAAAAAAATAATTCAAAATGTGGTAAATCTTCCCATCTCATTGCATCTGATTTTATTGATTTATTTATTTTGGTTGGGGGGAAATACATCAAATTCCAACTCTATGCTTTGACTCTGACTGTATCTTTGTTTAAATTTTTTTTGAAAGCTTGAAAAATCCTCTCTAAAAGCTTACAGCAACCAATACTGTAGTTGATTTCCTCTCAGTCTAGCCACCCATCATTTTTATTATCCATATTATCCATAGAGACTAGTGTGGAATGTCCTCAGAAGGATTGTTCTGAGGAGTTTAGAACAGGAAAACTATCGCCATGATGAAAGCCAATATTCGAAATGGATATGGCACTTGAAGAAGAAGAAATGTCTTCTTATTCTTATCTTGCTCTTATTCTCTTTCAAAAGTGTCACAAAAGATCCCACATTCACATGGTGAGGATGGTTTTGCAACTCCACCTCCTCACATTTACAGTATCTGTGGACCCAGCTAGAACCAACTTTGTCAATCAACAGGACTTAGTAAGCACACACAAACATAAGCCGCCAGATTCAATGGATCAGCTTTCTAGTTGAGACTAACAATTCTGTTTAGGTCATAGAAAAATAAATCAGAAACAAACAAACAACAAGTGAAACAGTAATGAAAGGGAAACTAAATGAATGAGATAACAACAAATGAAAGATGAAACAAATGCTAGAAATAAAATGATAACCAAGCAAAACATTACACACAACTCTCCAATGATGGATTACTCCAAGATAGATGGAAATGCATTACTGAAGGAATGCTTTTTTAAAAGAAGCAATCTTTCTCAGGGAGGAAAACCTTGATGTTTCTATCAAAAAAGAAGACACAGAAATCTGGCACAAACTTACTGAGGACACTGGAATGCAAAAGAAATTTAGGTGCTTAAGTAATAGCAGCATTACATTTATGGAGAGAGAAAGCTGGCAATGATTCCTCCACTCTTTTCCTCTTCTTTAAAGTGCCACAATGTTTTGGTTTTTGTTTTGTTTTGTTTTGTTTACTCTCTGATATGCTTGAAAAATGGACTAACACAACTACTATTCAAAAAAAACCCAACTATAATAAATAAGTGACTGGAATCCAAAAGTAGGGAACAAAGCAGAACCAAATATTGTTGGAAATTGTGGCCTAAGGGAGGACAGAAATGAAGCAAGAGAACAACTCAGAGTTATGCAAAGCCAGCAATCTGTTATTGATTTATTTGAAATGGTATAGAAGAGCATTGCAGATACCCTGTAATGCCAGGAAGATAAACAAGTGGGTCCTAGAGCAAATAAGCAAATTGTCTCTGGAAGCAAAAATGAAAAAGCTGAGGCTGTCCTACTTTGGCCTCATCATGGGAAAATAGTGTTCTTTGGAAAAGACAATACTGGGAAAGGTTGGATACAGCAGGAAGAGAGGAAGACCAAATACAAATGGATTGAATTCCTAAAGGAAGCTACAAGATTATTGAGGATAGGCTATTTTGGAGAGTACTCATTCCTAGGGTCACCATAGGGTTGATGTCATGTAACAACAACAAAAGATGAAAACCCAAAAAGACCACGTTTATTCTGTGTTATTTGGTGGAGCAAGTTGTGGTTAGTTTATTTATGTATTTATTAGCAGTTTGCTTTGGATTGAACATCACGAACTGAACTGGAGATCTTCAGAGATATTTTGGATGGTGACTAAATGAAAGCAGGACTTCTCTGAAGTGGATGGAATCTGAATCCAAAATTTTTCAGTATCACTAGCAATTTGAAGTCTAAGTTTGCCGTAAAATATTGAAAAATTTCTTCCAAGCTATTCCCTAGTTATTATCTTCTGGTTAGACAGATGGAAAGCAGAAACAAATGATGTGGGCTGTAAATGCTCCCATCTATTATGATTCTGGCAGTCAAATTCCCCTAGTATATCATCATCATCATCATCATCATCATCATCTTTTCTGTCCATTTTTATATTACTTGCAATTGCCTATAATAGCACTCCTCCGGGTTTCCTGTGTATTCTTTATTTATGTTAACATCTTTATAATGTCCCATTTGCTTAAACAATACATTTCAGATCTGCTGTTTGCAAAATCCTTCATTTTGAAAAGTAAAAAATATATATTACATTGTTATGATCGTGACACACTTAAGCTATGAAATCTTATAAACAGCCAACTGTCAAACATAAATCTTATTACTTGTCAAACGCTATTTCGCTTTTCACTTTATCAAATGTAGTTCTAAAAACAATTGCATGTTTCCTATCAAATGTGGACAGATTGGAAAATACTATTACATGTCAACTATTTGATATTTTCAAAAGTTATGTGCTGTATAGCAGATGTAAGGACAGTGCAAAATGTTTCAAAGATTATCTAAGATTACCCTTCTACTAAGACGCCATCTCAACAACCAGTCAATATACTATGGCCATCAAAGCAAACTGAATTTTTATTAATGGGGAGAGCGGAGAAAGGTTGTTCAGTTCAAAATTTCATATGACCTTAACTCATCTGCATTTTCCAAACTTATTCATTGTCATGGAGGACAAGGGTATCAATGGCTATAATTATAGATACCTAAGGACATCCTCCAGGTTGGAGAGATAGGCAGAATATCTCTCAATGCCATTTCCAGGGAATCCTAAACAGGTGAAGGCATCTCCTTGGGAATACCCTGAAGGAAATGGTGAGCCACTGTGTGAGACAGAACGCTGGACTGGATGGGCTGTGGCCTGTTCCAGCAAGGCTGTTCTTATGTTCTTATGAGCTGAAATGCACATCCAAGCCAAAATTAGAAGGACACACAAGATTAAAATGAGAGAACGGTAATGATGTTTCAGTTTATTTTTGTCAAGAGTTTACCAAAATATGCTAGTTTCTTTATAGTGGGAATAGAAAGAATGTGTGATTTTCAAAAATAAAAGAAAAGTGAATGTGAAAGAAGCCAAAATTGTCAGATCTATCTATTAAGTCTCACAGTTTCAATTCCTTTTAACAGTCCAGCTTGGAATTGCATTTTCATCAGTGTTATTGCTGAATTTGAGTTTCAGGTAGTACTGTACTTTGTTCAAAACTGGTGGCATTGAATAAACCACCAGTATACCTTTTGTTGATTCCCAGCAATGATTGAAGCTTCCAGAGGCCCCCAGCAGATGCCAGAAACAAAGTCAGTCTGTTCCAGGAGTTGAAAAACAATGTAAGAACCTTGAGTGCCTCATCTAAGATGACCAATCATCTTGGATCTTGGTAGCAAAATGATATGGCTGTTGGAGGTGGGAACTGCATGTGTGGGATGCGTTTTTGAACAAATACTCACAATTTCAAATTACTCCAATAAAGGATTGCACGTGGGAAAAGAACATACAGTATTCTGGCCTTTAAGACTTTAATAGCTACACAATAGGCTGGCACAACTCGATTCTTTATACTAGGAAGGCCCTATCTTGAATCTGGCTGCTGCAAATGGAGGGAAAATTCATTTTAGTTCATTTTTGAAGTCTTTGCCAACACTTGTAAATTTGAGATTTGCATTTGGGATGCAAAGAATGCTATTTTAGAAAGATCTGATTGCAGGAGAAAGCAAAGAAGACTTCTCCAGCCCTATTTATAGTTCTCTTTTTCCTGGTGGTTTTAATCACAGGAAGAGTAATGACAAAGAGTGATGAATGTATAGCAATTCACTGAATTTTTGAGTTTCGTAGGGAGGGAGTAATAAATGAAAGGGTTTCATAGCTAGTTTTGTTTTTGAATTTTACCGCTAGGTGAGAGCCTTGTCGAGGTGTGTGGGGGTTAAGCAGTCTAACTATGCAGTGTTGCCTATGTCTTGTCAATGATGTTAAGCCAGGTCTAAAATTCTCCAAAGCATCTGTTGGATCCCTTT
Source organism: Bradypodion pumilum (assembly GCA_035047305.1). NCBI lineage: Eukaryota > Metazoa > Chordata > Lepidosauria > Squamata > Chamaeleonidae > Bradypodion > Bradypodion pumilum. Next base: position 21,780,006 of record JAWDJD010000003.1, on the reverse strand, counting down.
GGCAAGGTGAAAGCAGAGGACACACATCATGGTCTGCCTAGCCAGTGGGTGACGTGATATCCCAAAGGCTAAAAACCTCATGTAAATGGACTTGATTTCTCAAGTTTATTTGCATGTGTGGAATGTTGTCACAGAAATATCTACCAATGCACGGACTCCTTGCTGAGTATCCAAGGTAGTGAAAAGTCTGTCTCATCCAATACTTTTCCTTCAAGTCAAGTACACAGTAAGTGCCTGTTCTGGTGTAGTCTCCAGGGACCTTACCATTACCAGTGATGAAGCTCAGTTTTATTAATAAAGAACCTTTAGTTGAACTACCATCTTCCATTAGCTAATTAATTGGTTTAAGGAGCAATTGTACTCTTAAAAATGATTAGGTCACCTTACACTTGGCTTTTACCTGATCTTCAATGCAGATGACTTTCTTAGATGCAGGAAGTGTAAAATCTCATGCAAATTAAGACTAATCTTTAAATGGAAGTAGCAATTCCTTAACAATTTAATTTCAATCATCTGTAAAAATATTGTCTTCCCTCCCTAAAGCGGCAGTATCAAAATTCTCTTCAAGCTATAAGCTTGTTAATTTGGTGGCTGACCAGTTAAACCCATCCCATGCCATTGGTCTTTTCAATATTTTTATTTGATTAATCTGGAAATAATTGTGTATTAGATTAGTAGAAATGGGGCTTAAATGGTACTTTAGAAGATTTATTTACTTTGGGCCTACTGTAGGAAGTACAGCATACCCGACAAGTGCGGCTCCAGAAAATACAGGACCTGCACATAACCCTTTTGCCCATGCATACCTGTCAACCTTCCCGGATTGGCCGGTATTTCCCGGTTTTCGGTGTTGATTTTTGCCCTTTCCCGCTCCACGCTGCCGAAACCCCGGATTTCGGCAGCGGGAGAAAGGAGGCACTGCACAGCCCATCTGCGCAGGTCGCGTTGCACGCATGTGTGGAAGGGCTCTACACTTCCGTAGCTCCCTTCCACGCATGTGCAGAAGGCTATGCCGCGTGCGTAGAAGGCTACGCAAGCGGCGTAGCCCTCCACGTGCATACGTACGACGCAACCTGCGCAAACCCGGTCAGCGCAGGTCCCGGATTCGCTGGAGCCGCGGTTGTCAGGTATGCGCATGTGCAGAATGGTTCTGTGCATGCATGGTAACTACTTTCCCCTCCAGTCAAATTATGGGAAGGCGGCGGGAAAGTGGAGGAAGTGGCGTGGAAATACGGAAAATCCTGGCCAATCTGGGATACTTGACAGGTATGAACTACAGTAGGCCCAAAGATTCATTGGAATTTACAAATGAATGGCTTTCTAAATCTCAAATGATTTAACAGGCCTACTCTAATTTTGACTTACTACAGGATTTCAGCCTATGTGCCTTAATGTACTACACAAAAATTGTTACCATCCAGCTTCTTCTAAGAAAATGGGCAGCCTTCTGAGAAAGTCAAAATCAGAGGAATGTCTTTATCAGAACATGAATCTGATTAGCTAAACACTAATTGTATTGATTTGCTTAATCAGTGCTCTCTGCTAATTGATAACATTGGTTACAAAGTGTGAAGGTTTCTTGAAAGATATTTAATCTAATAAATCCATTAACATTGACTTGTCCTTATGACCACCATTCTTTCTGCAGTTATGTTTTTGTCTTTGTCCTCTAACACCTATTTGTAAGAATGGGATATCTAGCAGACAATGGCAGTTTCACAGTTTTGGAAACATTTTTTCTTAGAGAAAAATGTACTGGACATGATCCACACCACTTCCCAGACAGGGAGTCTACTGCTTTTAATGCTTGGGAGAAGAGGCAGAAAGAACATGGAAGAAAAGCAGAGGGAACTCTGGGCATCAGCTAAGATGCATGCTGGAGAACCATTTCCCATAGCTATCAACTTATACCAACCAACGATATTGCAACCATATTAGAAGCAAGAAATTTTCCCTAAGAAAATAGTCCACAGAGCAGGGATGTAGTTTTGTTTTCTCCCCAAAATACCAACCTTCAACAACAGGATTTGTTTTCCTCTGACATAACTGCATTTTCCCAATAACACATGCATGAAGCAACCACACAGGTGGCATCAGCTACAGTGTTGTCCATCTTGACTGTGACATATAATTCAGAAAGAAGCCCCACCATTCTCATTGCAGGCGCACCCCCCAATAAAGGACTCAGACACCAATGAAAGTGGATAACGGCATTGGGCCACATTTATTGATTCATGCCCTAGTCCGAATTATAAATTTCTATTGGTAATAACCAATCATAATTCTTAAGGCAAGCAGGCCGAAGTAACACTGGTAAGGTACCACCCAAAATTGCCAACGGCAATTGCTACAATGTATCCATTTGTATCAATTTGTTTGTTGACAACAAACAAATTGTTGACCGTAGTCAATATCTAACTAATGACCCCACCCTCTGACGCGTATCCGTAAAATCACGGGGTGATGCATGCTGTCTAGCTATAGCCATCACCCCGTCGCCTAGTTCGTCGTTGACCGGACAACGATTAACCAACTTATGCCTGTCTAGTGTTGTCCAGTCAATTGCGAACTTGCCGGATACCTGTGGGTCATAATGTTTACCTTACCAGTGCTACCCGCCCATGTGACCAAAGTCAACAGCAGCAACAGAAAAACCCCTATGTCAAACCATAGCAACAGTGTGGGATGGGCGAAAAAACCAGGACCCGAAGCCAATATGGGTCCCAGCCAAAAATTCCCACCCGGCCCCGAAGTGACCAAAATATCACACTGTTAACTAGGGAGGGGGTGGAGGGAAAAACTTCTCCGCTCCGTCGCTTCGCAAAATGGCAGCTCGGCTGCCTCGTGGCCACCCCTTTTATAAGGGAGCTGGCCACGCCCCTAACTACACGGATGCCTTCGTCCTGTGGGGGGGCTCCCGCAAAGAGCGCGGCGGCAATTTTGGCACCGCGCTTGCATTGCAGGCGCACCCCCCCAATAAAGGACTCAGACACCAATGAAAGTGGATAACGGCATTGGGCCACATTTATTGATTCATGCCCTAGTCCGAATTATAAATTTCTATTGGTAATAACCAATCATAATTCTTAAGGCAAGCAGGCCGAAGCAACACTGGTAAGGTACCACCCAAAATTGCCAACGGCAATTGCTACAATGTATCCATTTGTATCAATTTGTTTGTTGACAACAAACAAATTGTTGACCGTAGTCAATATCTAACTAATGACCCCACCCTCTGACGCGTATCCGTAAAATCACGGGGTGATGCATGCTGTCTAGCTATAGCCATCACCCCGTCGCCTAGTTCGTCGTTGACCGGATAACGTTTAACCAACTTATGCCTGTCTAGTGTTGTCCAGTCAATTGCGAACTTGCCGGATACCTGTGGGTCATAATGTTTACCTTACCAGTGCTACCCGCCACACGGAGGGGCTTCAAAGAAGGCTCGACGCCCCCCCCAGACCGTCAGCTCGGTCAACAGGCCTCCTCGCAAATCACCCAACAGGAGGTCCATACCTCCTCGCGACAGATGGACCCCATCCCCTGCATACAAGTCATAACTTTGGAGGCTAATAGCGGGGTGACGACTGACCCTCCCCCAAGCCCTGTCGACAAGGAAACGCGCCACTGCCCTATTCACCATGCGTCAACGACCCCTCTGTAAGAATGGCGCGGGACCATGTCCGACCAAACAAGGGTTGTGGCGGGCCAGACGTAATGCAGGTAGGCGAGGTCCTCGCAAATCGCATGATTCAGCGACAAGCCAGTGACCTGGCCCAAATCATTGCCCCCCAGGTGTATGATCAGAATGTCAGGCGGGTCAGCATTCAGGCCTGAAAAAAGGAAAGGCAGCAGCTCCTGCCATAACATCCCAGGCTTACCATGCCATGTGAGACTTGCGTATGCACCCAGTCCCAGTTGGGGTCCCCACTCTGTCGCCGCAGCATAACGCGCTGCCCTGTGCACGCAGCTATGGCCCACCAGCCATACTGTCACCGGTGTAATACGACACCCCGGGTCTGTACAGGAAAAAATGAGGGAAAATAGGTAAGGTGACCGGGTCGGTACTCACGGGGGGAGTGGGCGCACATAAAATTGAAAACATTGCGATCCCCACCGTCCCATGCTACGTATGTCAGCCCCTGAGTACCCAAAAGCCGCAGCGGTCGAGGCCGCCCCTATACGGAATGAATGAGTGCCATAGCGGGCACCTGGGAGGCCCACGCTGGCCAGCGCTATGCCCGTCACCCTCCAAAATTGAAATTTAGTAAGGGGAGACCCATCTTGGTGACAGAAAAACGGGCCATGGTGAGTGCCACGCAGTGCCAGGAATTCCTGTAGGGCACCAACCGGACAGATGTCTGCCACAGAACACAGTAGCAGTCGCACACCACTGCCGACGCCATGCTGATCGGTCTTAGAGGAACGTATCCTCAACTGAGCCCAGTCTTTGGCTACACAGACATCCTCCAGTTCCAGTGCCCTACGACTTGCATCCGCCTTAGACAGCATCACAAGCTCGCTGATGCGGAGCGCTCCAAAAAATGCCACCGTTGTGGCTGCATGGAACAGGGCTGCCTCATATGCATCAAAACAGAGGCAAGGCCAGCCCCGAGCCAACTGGGTAAGGACCCCTGGGGAAATCGGGTGGCGGTCGTCCGGGCAACGCCCGCGCTCGCACCCACCCCTCCAAAACATGTCTCACATGGAAGTCAGAGGTGCTGTCCACATGACCCCCCACCTTGGCCATAAAAGCCAACGCTGAAAGCTTGGATGCCATGGTGCGAGGTGCAAGGCCCTGAGAATGCAGGTAAACCATGAACCGCAGAACATGGGTTACCGGGATTGGCCAGGTTACTGGCAATTGAAATTGAGTACAAAATGCCCTAAAAGAATTAATTGCGTGGTGATACGCCTTACGGGTGCGTGGGGCTAGTGACAGGCCAATCGCCCGGTTCACCTCTCCTTGCCAATGGTCCATATCTCCTCCGGGAGTGGCGAGGGAAATTCCTCCGCATCCGGGGCCAAGGCACGGAACCGGGAGATCTGTAGGCGGGACAAAGCGTCAGCAATATCATTATTAACCCCTGGGACGTGCCTGGCCCTGAACAGTACGTTGAGGCGCAGGCTGCGCAACACAAACTTGCGCACTAGATCCATAACCCTGGGCGATTTAGAAGTCTGTGCATTTACAATGTGGAGCACGGCCGCATTGTCACACCAGAAATGCACGACCGAGTTGGACCACTCCTGGCCCCATAGCATCAAAGCACCCAGGATAGGGAAAAATTCCAGATACGTGAGATCACGCAGGCGACCCGTGCCTGCCCAGGCCGGTGGCCACCCACCTTAGGCCCACTTCCCATTGAAGTACATCCCATAACCCAGGGATCCCGAGGCATCAGACTGAATCTGAAATTGAGGGGAAGCCAGGAGGTCATGCCTCCAAAATGAGACCCCATTGAAGTCCCTCAGGAACTGTAACCAGACAAGCATGTCTGCCCTGATACCCCGGGTAAGCCTAACCCTATGGTGAGGCCTGGATAATCCTGCCATAGCATCGCACAACCGCCGGGCAAAAGCCCTGCCCGGTGCAACCACTCTGCAGGCAAAATTAAGGTGACCATGCAGCACCTGCAGTTCCCTCAGTGATGCCTTGCGCTTGGCCAACAAGTCCGAGATAAGGGCCACTATCCTCGACACCTTATCCCGCGGTAACCTAGATGCCTGCGCTATCATGTCAATCTCCACCCCCAGGAAGACTAGCTGTGTAGATGGGCCCTCGGTCTTTTCGGGCGCTAAAGGGACACCGAGTTCCTCCATTAGCGTCTGAAATGTGTTGAGGAGACGTGTACACATGTCCCAGCCCCGTTCACCCCCGAATAAAAAGTCATCCAGGTAATGGGCTACAGACCGGGACCCTGACCTGCGGACGAAAGCCAACTCTAGGAAGGTACTGAAACGCTCGAAAGCCGAGCATGATATGGAACAGCCAAAAGGCATGGCCTTATCAAAATAATATTCGCCCCGAAATTTGAAACCCAGCAGTTCAAAGTCGCCCGGGTGCACTGGCAAGAGGCGAAAAGCCGACTTAATGTCGCACTTAGCCAGCAGCGCACCCGGGCCACATGAGCGCACCATGCGCAGCGCGTGGTCAAAAGATGTATACCTGACTGAGCAAAGGTCATCAGGGATAGCATCATTGACCGATCGGCCGGCTGGGTAGGACAAGTGATGGATTAGGCGAAACTCGCCTGGTGACTTCTTGGGAACCAAGCCCAGGGGCGATACCTTGAGGTTAGTGAAAGGGGGTGCAGGGAAAGGGCCAGCGACCCTGCCCGCATTGACCTCCTTACTAATGCTGGCGGCAGCCACTTCCTCCCTCCCCCTAAGGGACAAAAGGTTGGGGGCATCCTGAGGGGACCTATCACCCATGAAAGGAATACGGAACCCCTGTCTAAAGCCCTGAAGTAGATAATCTGCATCCTCCCCCTTCGGGTACAATGCGAGCCAACGCTCCAGCATGTCCACATTAATTGGGGGGGAGCCTTTCGGTGAACCAGCTCCATCAGCGGCAGTCTTGCCAGCCCACTGTCCGCCCCTCCCTCTGCCCCACGTCCCTCCAGGCCTGGGACAGGCAGAGGCTGCATGGGGGCCCGCACAGGTGGGACACTCATGTCTGTACTTGCAATTCTTCTTACTGCATGAACCATTAGACGAGAAAGCCCAGCACAGCAGTCGGGCTGGAACCCCCTGCCCCGCCACTTGGCGGGGAACCTGTGCTGGAGCCACTCGCTGGACCGCATGTCCACAATGGTATCTTTCCCCTGGTGCGGGGCGCGTGGGCGTCATGTACAGCAGCCAAAGTCTCTGACATGGCTCATCCCACCTCATCTCAGGGTACAGGGGAATTCTCATACGGAATTCCTCGTCATAAGCCAACCACGACGGGCCCGGAAAATCAACCATCGCCCGGTAGATATTGTCCAAATACTGGACCATCGGAATTGCCAGATCCGGCCGGGCCCTCAGGTACACCGCCATGTAGATGAGGTAAGCCGGCAGCCAGTTAGCCCACGTCCATGGCGGCTTGCGACGACGTGCCTGTTCCTTATCCTTTTCATCCTGCCCCTCCCTCTCTTCCTTGGTGGGCTCCCTGTTTAGGAGTGAGAAGATATCAACATACTCCCCTCACCATATTTTCTCTCTGGTGGCCTGTGCCAAATGGTCACCCAGTGGCAAGGAATAGCCCACTGTTGGCAAGGCCGAGACAGGCACAGCAGAAACTGCGGGCATCTGGAAAGGGGCTTGAACTAACCCAGCCACCCCCAAAACATTCCCCACAGGGTAGGAAATGCTACCCACCCCGGGGCCCTGGGTGGTGGTTGATGTCGCCTGTTGGTGCGTCGGCGGCTGTACCGCCGGACCACCCATGCGAGGCCAAGGCCATTGGAAAGCCCCCCCAACATAGCCACATGTGTAGGTGCACTAGTTTGTACCGCATACTCACATGCTGCACCCCCGCGGGCCGCCCCCACCGGGGGTTCCGGCCCACTGGGGGCGTCGGAGCTCACGACCACCGTAGAGCTCGCCGCCGGAGCTTGACCCGCTCCGGTCTGTTGGTCGGGGAGCTGCGAGGCAGTGGCCGAAGTCGCGCCACGCGCCTCAAGCTGCTCGACCCGTCCCGTCGCCTGCCGCTGCCCAGCAGACGATGCGTCCAAGCGCACCCCAAAAGGAGCGCCAGCGTGACTGGCCCGAGCGAGGGAAGCCTCAAGTGCCGCCACGCGGGCCAGCAAGGCCTCGACACTGGCCTGGGGCCACGGGCCAGCCAGCCCGCCCGTTACTGGCGTGGGTACAGGCCCTTGCACCTCGGGGCCAGAATAAGGCCATGACCCCACACCCAGGCCCGGCAGGGCCGGCGTGGGCATCTGCCAAGGGAGGGGACCGCACCACCCCCCAAGGCTGGAAGGCCCCGGAGTGAGCTGGGCCCCGATGGAGGAAGGCCCAGAATGAGCACCAGGAGCGGCGTCCGCCGCTTGCGGGCCGCGGGCCGCAGCCCATACTGGACCCCTGCTCGGGTCCCCGGCCTCCGGCCGGGGGGTAATAGACCCCATCCCACCGGTCCCGGTGGGAGCCGGCAAAGGCGGCTGGTGGGAAGGCGCAGCCGCGGTCCTCCAACCCGGATTGCGCCGCCGCACCGCCCGAGCCGCGCTCGCGGCCGCCTTCTTCTTTGAAGGCATCTCAGTCGGACCTAAGGGAAGCCGAAAAGAGGAAAATAAGCAGCCAAAAGGCTTCCCGCTCGAGGTAAAAAGCGACGGAGTAAGAGGAAAAACTTCTCCGCTCCGTCGCTTCGCAAAATGGCAGCTCAGCTGCCTCGTGGCCACCCCTTTTATAAGGGAGCTGGCCACGCCCCTAACTACCCGGATGCCTTCATCCTGTGGGGGGGCTCCCGCAAAGTGCGCGGCGGCCATTTTGGCGCCGCGCTTGCATTCTCTTGGCACACAGTTTTGGGACAGAAGCTAGATGACTTTTATTATGAACAGTGATGAAGAAAGGATGAGTCTAAGGCACAATGCTTTATTGCTCACTTCCTTCCTACATGGCCCTAAGAAATTTCATAGGCCAGATTGGGGCCCTGTATGGTGGCCCTTTACCCGTAACCAACAGGAGATCATGCAACACCAGAAAGTAAGGATATACAGATGTGCATAAACTGCATATATAACTTCACATGAGCAGAAGCAATATTAGAAATTATATTTACAACTTAAACAAAGCTATTGAGGAAGACATTGACCAGGTGATGTGTGCATCTACTGAATATGCTCTTCAGGTGCTCTCTGTGAATGGGAAAGGTCCCTAATCTATCTCCTCATGGTACTTCACATGAAAATCAGCCTGGATACTGTTCAAATGAAAGATATTCTAAAAGGAAGGTTGTCCTCTTGACACCCTTTCAATGGAGGTCTGTCATTCCTAAAAGAGGGCATATTAGCCACAATGTCAAGCTGTCTATGAATTAGCTGTTCATTAGTCCCTAAAAATAAGAACAGAGGAGACAGATTTGGCAATCTTAGAAATGTTTGCCCTGTGATTAATTCTATTTCTATTAAACCCCTAGGAAAGAACAGCTGGAATGGGGGGCATATCCAATGTATATGAAAGTACATATCAATATTTCCACACTTCCTCCAACCTGGCAAAACTCACTTCTTTATTGATATAGCTTAAATGAAGTGGTGTAACTCCAACCAAAGCCCAGTCTTGGTCCTATGACAATATTTGGATGTTTTCAGATTGCTCTGAAAATCTCATTCTTGCAATTATGGAAATATAAATGGATACATTGAGGTGGGGTTACACAGCAGCATGAATTTGGGGGATGCAAATATTCAGAAATATACACAAGTAAACAAGAAGTAAAAAAAAGTCGGTGATGTAGATTCATCTTGGAGTTTATACTTGTAGGCAATGTGATGTTTCTCAGATTTATCTGCTGACTTCCTTTTCAATTCACACTATGGAAGAACTCACAGAGTCTTTTCTTGATCTTTCTGAAACCACATATCCCTTTTTCAAAGCTTCGGCAGTTTCTTCAAGAATATCTTGAGATTTTGTTGACACTGCAGTCAAGATCCGAAAACATCCCTCACGGCTAATTTGGTGGGGTGGTTGTATGTCCTGTTTTCCAGATTTAAAGAAAGAAAAAATAGTAACTGAGCAGGAAACTGGATGCCTTGTTTGACACCTTTCCCTTTCAGGTGAAGCATCTTGTAATTGTGTTTAACTGAAAAGAAACCTTTATTTTATATTTATTTATAAGAAATGTCATTATACAGTTTTCTACATATTGGTGGATCTTCTTTTTTTATGTTGCAGTGCTGTATAAGTGTCCGCTGTTTTACTGGTGGATAAAATAGATGCTGTGGCCTTCAAGAAAGAAAGTAGAAAAAAACTGAGGACATTTCAATCAAACAAAGTCATTTTGTCTTAACAGCCAGTTGTGCAGTAAAAAGTATTCATGTATACATACGTGGAATCATTCCCACTTATGCATAGCAATTTTATGTCATCCCATCCATCATTTTTTGTTTTGAATCCAAATTTAAGTGAGATTCTTTGGGAAAACAATGATGTAGAGGTAGGTTCTGGTGTGTGAGCTCATCCTACAGATAGGTTTCATAGCCATACCAGTAAAGTGAATAACTCCAGGCTGTATTTGTTAGGAGCCCTGGTGGTGCAGTGGTTAAGCTGCTGTACTGCAACCAAAAGGTTGTGAGTTTGATCCATACAAATATAATAAATAAAATGAAATGAAATCCTGACCAGGGCTCTAGGTTGACTCAGCCTTCCATCCTTCAAAGGTTGCTAAAATAAGTACTGTACCCAGCATGTTGGGAGCAAAATGCTAATTAACTTGTGAACCATCCAGGCAGTGCACTAAGCACTATGGGGTGGTATATAAGTGTGATTGTTTTGCTGTGCTTTTACTTTGTTATTCCTCCTTCCAGAAGTGAACAAGAAGGGCAGGTAAAGATTTTGCCTCAGGTTAATTTGACAAGAATGCTCCAAAATCTGCACATTTCTTCAGAATGGAAAGAACATACTGTACTTCCATTCTAAAAATGCAGGGGTAGATTAAACTAACAGATTTTCCCATTTCTATCCAACACTCAGGTTTTAAAGCTCATCCATGGGACACAGTCATCCAAACCAATCAAACAAATCATTAACAAAACATTGCAATTAAGCCTCTGGAACAAGTTTACAAACCTATGTGTTTTGTGAATGATAATCTGTCAACTCCATTGAAAGTAAGTTCCACTGAATTCAGGGGTGCTGAATTTGAGACCATAGGCTTTGTTTTGTATTAAATAAGATATATTCAATCTTTTAAAATGCTATCTTAAATTGTTGTTAGTAGCCTAAGCAACTGTGCAAAGGTGTACAATAAACGTGAGTTGCTCAGAAGTGAGTAGCATCTGACTCTAGAGCAGGGGTCCCCAAACCTTTCAGGCCACGGGTCGGCCACGTGATTCAGGGTGCTGGTCACTATGGCCCGGGAGCCAGATTCGGTCCCCAATGCCAATTCATCTGACCCACAAAGCCTGTTTCTGGGAGCGACGAGGGCTTCACATGCCAGAAGAATTGGCATCAGGGGCTGAATCTGGCCCCTGGGCCATAGTTTGGCACCCCCGCTGTAGAGGACAATGCTTATCTCTGTTTACAGTCAAAGAGACAGCGTTGTCTGTGTCTGCAGACATTTTCCTGGCCATGTAGCAGGTATGACTAGAACTTGAAGTGCACAGAATGCTGTTACCTTTCCTGCTGAAGTGGTACCTATTTATCTGCTTTCAATTTCTTGTTTTTGAACTGCTAGGAGCTCACTCAGTTGTGCAGCACTTGGGTGTCCAATTGCTGATCTGCTAAACCTCTGATAATCAAGTTCAGCATTTTAGCCACTAAGCTATCATGGCCATACAAAAATGTACTACCTCTTAATATAATTACGTGAAAAGCGAACTAATTAAAACAGTGATTTTTATCCTTCTGAAATCTGGTTGTGAGACATCACCCCACTGTGCTCCATAAGCTGTCCATGCATCAAATAAAAGATGTATCCATCCTCTACTTCAGCATTTTCACCACCCTCTTACTTCCTCCATACTGACACAACAGAAATATTAGCAAAATTTGAAAGCTTCATTAACATCTCATTCATCTATTTGAACAAGAGCTGTCTCTCAGTCATTCTAGGGTGGCAGTCAATGGTGTCATGGATCTCCCAAAAGGAAGTTTGATTCTAAAAAGTCCTGAAACTACATTCTCCTGATCTACCATTAAGGAAATGGCATAATGAAAGCTTTGTTTGGCTTTCACTAGAATAAATCACTGACCATAGGGAGGGAATAAAAGCCAGAATCAAGCAATTTTTGACCCAAACAAGCACATGGAAATCAACAGGTTCTTCAGTTCTGCTCCCTGTAGAGAACCAAGTCAAGTGGATCTAATCTTATATTAAGCTGCCTCTTCTGCACTTGTCTTAGATGGCTCACTTGCCTGGGAAGGATTTGCTTTATTGTGTCTACTGAGAAACAACCTGCAGTAATATTAGGCCGTGAGATGCTACCCCAACTCCCTTATCTGCTTCAAAAAAAAATCCAACCTGAGTTTTTACTTAGAATGCTCAGCTCAGCAATCTACCTTTGGTTCAGAAATATTATTGCAATAAGTGGCATGTCATGGATTTCTTAAAGGAAAATGATGGATAAAAAGGAGATTAATGTGATTTAGAGGTTTTGTGATGAGGTGCCCTCAGCTACAATTCTAACTCTTTCATGGCTTTCAAGCCTTTCATTGTTGTTCTTCATGCTGGCAATTAACTGGTAATTGTCTGATAATTTAACCAAATCAGTTAAAGGTCTGGTTGTTGGAAAGAAACTAAGAAAACATTGAGTGAAGAAAAATTTTAAATAGGAAAAGATTGTCCTGGGAACAATATAATACAGTAGTCTTCCATTTGCCTTCCACATTGCAGTGTGACACTCATATCACTGATCCAGTTCCATGAGTCACTTTCTGGTTCTGAGCCCTTTTGGCACACAGAGTCCTCATCAGTCTCAGGTCAGAATTGATGAAGTTGCTGCCCTCCCTCAAAATGGATTCAAGTGGGATTTAATCCACTTGGGGACCATCACCCTTCCTTGTGGACTTTGGTACCCAAGGCCATTAGTCTTCAGGGTTGTTGTGTTTACCACAGCAGGATGTCTTTTTTTAATTATGCAGCAGCCATGGAACTTGACAGGAATGGAAATTTCTGCTTGGGTTGTCAGTCAGTCCTATCAAACCCACATCAGTCCCAGCCAATGAACTAATGTGCAGAGAGGCCACTTTTCTCTATCATTATTTCCATCTCATTTCAACATGTTTCTGGCTGCAGACATCCCATTTCTAAGGCTGAATGTTTGCAATGTACCTTAAGTGTCGTGCTTGAGAAAGCCACCTAAGGGGTACAATAATTGCTTAGGTGCATAGTCCTCCATGTGTTTTATTGCCTAAATAATCAATGTCATCTAAATGGTACTTTATGAAACACCATAGATTTTGTGCCTTAGATATCCAGATTTCTGCTCCTGGCTGTGAATTGCTATTACTATTAAGGATGTATTTATTACAGCACAAGAAGCTGGTTGAGTATGAGAGAGATGAGGTGCTGTCAAACGTGAGCTTCAAGAGTGCTTTAGCATTAACTGCATGAATACACTCAAATAAGGCACAGGAACGTAGGTATCTGAAGCATTGGTCCATCTAGCTCAGTATTATGAGCTCTGACTGTCATCAGGTCTCCAGGGTTTCAGAAGGGATTATTTCCTATTACCGCCTAAAGATTCATTATATTACTTGGTGTCCTCCCATAAATCAGGCAAAATCTGGTTGTTCAGGGTGGTAAGATGATTTCAAGCTCCATCCTTCTGTTGGTATCAAGCATATTTTAGAATCATGGGGCTAAAGCCAAGACTTGGTTCCAACAAAAGTAGATCCTTTGGCTGAAATCCAGTGATGTTGGAATATATGCAGAATGTGTATTGCATAACATTCACTCAGTTCTAGCTAACCATTTGTTGTGTTCTGTAAAGCTGTGCCTTTAACAATGTACCTTTGCCATGTGTTATCAATGTAACCTTTCTGTGTGCAACATTATAACCATCAGCTGTATCAATGTAAACCCGATAAGGGGACGCGAGCTAGTGACCACCAGAGGGCAGTAGCGAGCGTCCAGCTCTCATGGCTCATATTCACCTGGTTCAGCAGCGCGGGAAGATTCCCCGCCACCTCTTCACCTGGTCAAGAAGGGCGTGACCTCCTACGACGTCACGCAGGCAGCAACCAATAGTCTGTCGACGAGCCACATTCAAATGTATAGCCAGCTGTATATATTGAGCTACCCATCCGCCATTACCACATGTTCCTCCGGATCATCATGCAATAAACCTGTGTTAAGCCAACCCTTCGGCTGTTTCATTGTCTTTGGTCCCTTACACTAAATTGGCGACGAAGGTGGGATATGGCAGTCCACGGGACCAAGACATGCGCCGGTTTCGAAATCAGGAAACCGGGCGACTGGGAGATCTTCGAGATGGACTTCCAGGCCGCACTGATCGAGTCCGAAGTCACGGAAGAGGCGAAGAAAAGGGCCATCTTCACCAGGATGCTCGGACAAGAAACCAAAAGGACCTTGATGGACCTGATTGCACCAAGGAGGGTGAGCGAATTCAAGGCCAAGGAACTCACGCAGATGCTGCGTGAGCACGTCCGGCCCGCCACGGCGATGTTTCCCGCTCGGAGTGCATTCTGGAGGCGAGTCCAAGCGCCCGGGGAGACGGTCGCCGCATTCATGGCGGCCCTGCGGCTGGCGGCCGGCCCGTGCAAATGGGAGAATGCCGAGATCACCCTCCGGGACTGTGTGCTGTGTGGCCTGAACGACGCCGAAACCCAGCGCACGTTAATGAACCAAGAGCCGCCTCCCACGTTGCAGGAGGTCGTCAGAGTGGCCCAGGCCACAGAAGCTACGAAGGCCGGGGTCCAAGAACTTCAGGACTGGCGGCTGAAGTCGAGCAAGGCAGAGGCTCCGGTACAGGCGGCCCGGCGAACTTCGAGGTCGTCCACAGAGAGCAGCGACGACGAGGACGTCCGGGGGTCCGGAAGCAGAGCCGGCGATGCGACGGCTGTGGAGCGGCCCACGACTGCGTGAAATGCCCCTTCCGGAAGGCCGAGTGCCACAACTGCGGCCGCCGCGGGCACATCGCCAAGGTGTGCCGGAAGAAGCGCGAGACCCGGAGGAGCTCCGCTGACCGTTCTGCGGGACAAGACCGTCCAACGAGACCCAAGGACGGCGCCCAGGCCACGCGGAAGCAGGACGGCGTGGGCCACATCGCCGACGGCAGCGAGGACGACGCCCCAGTGTTCAGCGTGTCTACAAGACACCCCCGCTAATTTGTTGAGGTACTAGTCCAAGGGGTTCCCATTAAGATGGAAATTGACTCAGGGTCCTCATATTCAATCATTTCCCAGAGCGAGTTCTTGGGAATTGCCCCCCACAAGCGACCCAAGCTCAAAGCATTGAGGTCCACACTACGGGACGTGCAAGGGAACAGTATTCCAGTGTTGGGGGTTGGAGAATTTCAGGTCAAATTCAAGGAGCACGCCGCGTCCCTTCCCCTAGTCGTGCTCAAAGGAGGAGATTGCAGCCTCCTCGGGACTCAATGGTTCCAGCCCCTGGGGTTGTTTATTGGGGGGGGGTGCACGCCATTGGGATGCACGCCGTTGGGACTGATCCAATTCAGGAGGTGTGCGAGGCGCACCCCGAAGTTTTCAAAAAAGGACTGGGGAAATTCAAGGGGCCCCCAGTGACTTTCGAACTGGACCCGGAGGTCCGCCCAATTCGCCTTAAACCACGCAGGGTGCCGTTCGCACTTAAGGACAAGATAGAGGCGGAACTGGACAAGTTGGTGGGCCAGGGGATCCTTGTGCCTGTAGATTCTGTGGAGTGGGAAACTCCAATTGTAACCGCTCTAAAGGCCAATGGGGAGGTCCGCATATGCGCCGACTACAAGTGCACCATCAACAAGGCGATCCGCCCGAATGCATATCCGGTGCCGGTAGTCAGCCATCTGCTGGCCAGGTTACACGGGGGAAAGTGTTTCGCTAAGCTCGACTTAGCACAGGCCTACCAGCAGCTCACGGTGTCCCCTGCCGCAGCTGCCGCGCAGACCATAGTCACCCATAAGGGGGCGTTCCAGGTGACGCGCCTCCAGTTCGGCGTGAATTCGGCGCCTGGAATTTTCCAGTCACTCGTGGAACGCCTCCTGAAGGGATTGGAGGGGGTGTTGCCTTATTTTGATGACATGTTAATAACGGGGGGGAGTCGGGCTGAATTGGCCAAGAGGTTGGGGAAGGTCCTGATGATATTCGAAAAGGCGGGGCTGAGGTTGCGAAAGGACAAATGCGTCTTCTTCGCAACCGAGGTTGAGTTTCTAGGGTTTTGTGTGACTCCTGAGGGAATAAAACCATCCATGTCCAAAGTGGCAGCCATTAAGAAAGCCCCCCGCCCCACCTCCAAGCCCGAGTTGAAGTCGTTCCTAGGGCTGCTCAACTTCTACCACTCCTTCCTCCCCCGAAAGGCAGCGGTGGCTGAGCCGCTACACAAACTGCTAAAGAAAGACCAGGCATGGAAGTGGGGCGATGACCAAGAAAGGGCATTTAGCGAGCTGAAAAGCCTCCTGGCGTCCGACGCTATACTGACCCATTTCAACCCCAAACGCCCAGTAGTTCTGACCTGTGATGCATCTCCAGTGGGGGTGGGGGCGGTGCTGTGCCACGTGTTGGAAAACGGAAGGGAGGCCCCGATAGCATTTTACTCCAGGTCCCTGTCCCAAGCAGAGAGAAACTACGCACAGACGGACAGGGAGGCACTAGCAATAGTCGCGGGGACGAAAAAATTTCACGATTTTCTGTACGGCCGCCCCTTCACCATTGTAACAGACCACAAGCCCCTGCTAGGCATCTTTACTGCTGATAAGCCCACCCCACAGATCCTGTCTCCGAGGATGCTCAGGTGGGCCATTTTTCTCAACGCGTATCAGCACGCGTTGGTCTACCGGCCCGGAAAAGAGATCAGCCATGCGGACGCTCTATCTAGGTCTCCCCTCCCCCTAACGCCCAGCCAGGTGAGCATGGGGGAGCGGGACCATCAGGTTCTCATGATAGAGGTGCTGGATTCGCCCCCCGTAGTGCCTGCCGACATTGCCAAAGTGACAGAGAAGGACAAAACGTTAGCTCCTGGCTGCAGAAAGGGTGGCCCGCGTCCTCCCCAGCGGAGAAGTTCGCTCCATTTTTCAGAAAAAAGCTAGAACTGTCCCTAGAGAGGGGGTGTCTCTTGTGGGGGCAGCGGGTGGTGATTCCCACTTCCCTTCGGCCGCGGGTGCTCAAACTGCTGCACGTCAGCCACCCCGGCATTGTGCGATCCAAGGCGCTGGCCCGGAGTTACTTCTGGTGGCCCCAGCTGGATGCCGACATCGAGCACATGGTCGGCACTTGTGATAGTTGCCAATGCTCCAGACCAGAGGAAGCCCGCCTTCCCCACAGGGAATGGGATGCGGCTAAGGGGCCGTGGTCCCGGGTGCACGTTGATTTCACGGGCCCGTTCAGAGGCACCCTGTTCCTCCTTGTAGTGGACGCTTTCTCCAAATGGTTGGAGGTTATCCCAGTCACAAGCACCTCCTCGGCCCAGACTATTAGGCATTTGCGGAGGCTCTTTTCCACGTTCGGCATACCCGACACCTTAATTAGCGACAACGCTAGTTGTTTCACGTCCTCCGAGTTTAGGGCATTCATGGAGATTAACGCCGTTCGGCATATCACCTCCGCCCCGTTCCACCCGGCCACCAACGGCCAAGTAGAGCGCCTCGTCCGCACCACGAAGGACGCGTTGCGGCGCATGGGCCCAGGGGATCTGAACCTACAAGTGTGTCAGTTTCTGCTAGGGTACAGGGTGACCCCATTGGCGTCAGGATACTCCCCCGCGGAGCTCTTAATGCGCAGGAAGCTGACCACCATCCTTACTAGGCTAGACCCCACGAGGGTAGAGGACAACGGAAGGAACTTCGGGCTAGAGGCTACCAAGAGTTTCAGTGTAGGCGCCCCCGTGCATTGCAGGAATTACGCCAGCACGGGCCCAGCCTGGGTACCTGGCGTAGTTGTAGAGCAAACCGGCCCCGTGTCGTACCGCGTGGAAACCAGCACGGGGCTCCTGTGGAGGCGGCACGCGGACCAGCTCCGACGCAGGGTCTCCGATGAGCAGGGCACAGACCAAGCAGAGAATAAGTCAGCGTTAGGGTTCTCCCCCACCCGTTCAGCCCAAGGGGGAGGGAAGGGGGACCGCGGGCCCCCACCAAGGGGGGAGGAGGACATCCTCATAGATACCCTGGGGGATCTTTCCGAGGAGGAGGAACCCGACCCCATACATATCTCGCGGAAGGTCCCCACAAATGCGGGTACCCCCACTAAGTTAGATTTTGATTTCCAGAACCGGGGGGTTTTTTCGGAGTGGTCCCCCACCAGTCCAAGCGAGAAGAGGGGTTTTTCGTTAGCCCCGACGGCCCCCGGTCTGCCCACAATGGAGTTTTTCCCTTCCCCTAAGGCCGCCAGGCAGCGGCAAACCACTAACGAGTCTCCCTCTCCCATTTCAGGACAAGGGTCCAGGGAACAAAGAAGCAATAACGCCCCCGGGGGGGCAGCCCTCGTCACGGCCCAAACGCACATGCAACAAGCCATCTTGGCTGAGAGACTTCGTCTCATCCTAGGGGGGAGGGATGTTGTGTTCTGTAAAGCTGTGCCTTTAACAATGTACCTTTTCCATGTGTTATCAATGTAACCTTTCTGTGTGCAACATTATAACCATCAGCTGTATCAATGTAAACCCGATATGGGGACGCGAGCTAGTGACCACCAGAGGGCAGTAGCGAGCGTCCAGCTCTCATGGCTCATATTCACCTGGTTCAGCAGCGCGGGAAGATTCCCCGCCACCTCTTCACCTGGTCAAGAAGGGCGTGACCTCCTACGACGTCACACAGGCAGCAACCAATAGTCTGTCGACGAGCCACATTCAAATGTATAGCCAGCTGTATATATTGAGCTACCCATCCGCCATTACCACATGTTCCTCCGGATCATCATGCAATAAACCTGTGTTAAGCCAACCCTTCGGCTGTTTCATTGTCTTTGGTCCCTTACACTAAACCATTCATATGACCTTGCTGGGATTCTGAACCTCATGTCAAGCCAGTGAGCATGGGTGTCCTCAAGAAGTGTGCAGCAGCAAGTCATTAATTGTGGGCTAGAGGTAAGTGAATGTTAAAATATTTGTCTTCCATCTGTGGAGCAAAGCAACAGAACCTAAGCTACTGAATTGAAGATTGTAGTCTCAATCGTATTAGCAAAGTAACAGCAATTAAACATATCTACTTCCATATAGCTCTTACAAAACTCTCTGGGTGGTTCAAAAGACAATTATCATTTTTGCCCCCAACATGCTGGTTACTCAGTTTACGGACCTCAGAAGGATGGAAGGCTGAGTCAACCTATGACCGCGAAGATTGAACTCACAATGTCAGCAGTTTTGACTGCAGTACAGTACAACAGTTTAACCACCATGCCACATAGACTCATTGCATCTCTTTTATTATAGATTTCTCATCCTGAACAAACATATATTGTAGACAAGGTATGTCATGCTTTTCATCCTTCCATGATGGAAATAGCTGTAACTATTGAGTTGGCTGCATGCAAATGGGGAAGAATCTTGTTTCACTTCATTTTGAAGGGACCACTGGGAACTGCAATGGTTTGAATGGAAAGAAATGATTCCATATTGCCACTAGTCTCCCAGCAATGTTCAATTGTCTGTTTCAGGAACTTAGCCTGATGACAAACATGGCATTGATGTCACTATGTTTGTCGACTGCAACTCGAATCCGAGAATACACTTTTTCCAGAAGCAGGAAAAATGTCATGGGCATGAATTTGTTTAAGATGGATCCCAGCTTAATACAACTACATAAACATTAACTAAAACTCTCAAAGAAACTTCTGGTATCTATGATCTCCTCCTCCTCCTCCTCTTTAGATGTTGAGGGAGATACAGGATTCTTGCTCTGGCACTTCTAATGTCCTCAACTGGCATTATTTTCTATTCTTGTAATATTTCTTTAACACGATCTCTCCACCTTCCTCTGGGTCTGCCTCATGCTCTTTGCCATTCTCCTCTTTACCCATAGGCCTTGCATGGTATGGAGTTCTGAGACATTCTCTCCAGATGGGCAAACCACTTTATTTGTTGTCTCTGTATATAGTTTAAGATTGATTCTATTCCAGTTCTTTCACTTATAATCTCATTCCTGATTTTATCCCTTCTAGTCACTCTAGCAGCCTTCCTCAGGCATCTCATTTCCACGGTGACCAACTTTCATTTATGTTTTGTTGTAAATGTCCATGTTTGGCACTAGTAGCATAAGGTGGTAATGGATATGCTTTGCATGAGGTGTTTCTTTGTGCTGGTTGGGTTTTATGTTGTAAGAGTGGAGTAAACTGTCCCAATATTTGATTTGTCTTACTGCACCATATGTTAATCTCTTTGTCCATTTTGCCATTTTCAGTAAATGTTGTTCCTAGATAGTTGAACTCTGCGACTCGTTTTATTTCTGTTCCCTCTATTTCAATATTTAAAGTATGCTGTTTCCTTCCAATTGCCATTATCTCAGTCTTCTCTTTGTTGTTTCTCATATTATTTATCTTGCATTCTTGGTTCATGGACATAAGGTGTTGCTGTAATTCCTTAGCTGTACTTTGTTAGCCATTCCTGATCATTTGCAAAAAGAAATTTGTTGATATTGTTTCCATTCAAGTGCTTAGGTTTTTTTTTATGCTCTCTGTATGTGATAAAGAATAATGGCAACATTACACATCCCTGCCTCACTGCAGAAGTGAAAGGAAGGGGTATCTACTACTGTCAGATTCTCTTTGTGGTGGCTAGACTCCTTTGTAGGCCTTGCTGGTCAATTGCAGTCCAAATCCTGTTTTAAATGCTGGCAGTTGTTAATACAAACATACCTTTTAGAGGAAATTGCCTCAAGCTAAGAAATTCGTATAAAATTATCTGTTGTGCTCTGAGTCACTGTGGTCTTTTTTAACCAAACATCAGCAAAAAAGAAAGAAAATGTAAAAGAAATGTTCAGGTGTAGAATTTCTGAAGACAAGGCTCTTGTATAGATTAGTCATTCCCAGGGATAATAGAGCTGAAGGAAGAAAGAAAATGAAAAATAATTGAAACTGCAAAGGATAGTTGGAAAGATGGGGAAAGTTGGTGGAGTATTGGGGGGAAATAAGACAGTGTAGAAGTGCTACGGTAAAAGTCAGAATTGTAGGGAAAGTAACATTTCTGGATAATTTTTAGGATTTTATGGGACCTGGGGAAAATGCCAAAAAAATCTTGACATTTACCAGTAAATCTCAGTTGCCTTTTTTTTGGTAAATATCCAAATATTGCTTTTCCCCCCAGTAAACACCCAAACATTGAAAAATGACATTAGCCATATAGTAGGAGGTGATCTGATAAATCATTTTCATAGCATGAACATTTCTGATATTTTCTACGAAGCCTCCTTTACGAAAATTTGTAGAAATCATGCTTGTCTGATTGTTTATTCAATTTCTGTACCACCCAATTAGTGGGAAACCATTACTCTGTGGCATACATAGTAAGATAATGAAACCAACCCTCCTGCCATCCACACCTGTCACAATATAACAACAATATGAAGAAACATAAAACATAAATATTTAAGGTTAAGGTTAAGACAATAAATATTGTCAGGTACAGGTTAAGATGCTGAACCTGACAAGCGGAAAATCTGCAGGTCAGCAGTTTGACACCTGAGGTGCTGCATGATGAAGTGAGCTCCCATTATGTGTTCCAGCTCCTGCCAATCTAGCTGTTCCAAAGAAAAAAAATGCAAGTAGATAAATAGGTACTGCTTAGGCAGGAAAGGTAACAGTGTTCTGTGCACTCTGGCGTCTGATCATGCCTGCCACATGATCATGGAAATGACTCCAGACATAGACAGCACTGGCTCTTTGGCTGTAAACTGAGAGGAGTCAGACATGACTGGTTTTGGAGCAAGGGAGATGTTACTATAAACAAACCATAAAATCCAAAAGAATACAGAGGAACACATTTAAAATTAGTTGCATGGTTTTGCCCCAGTTTGTATGTTTTTGTCCCACTGCTTTGCCCTGCAGTTAATTTTTTTAAAAATGTTTTTTTCAAAGGCTGGGGGGCAGGAAAAAGCTGTACTCCCATAAGATTTTCCTGATTTCTGACTCTTTTCCAAACTGAACAGCACCAGAGATTTCTGCCTGCAGAGCTTGATGGCATCTTTCAGAAACCATTTACCAGTTCAACAACTGCAGGTTTAGGACATAGCCTGTTATTACCATAATCAAGCATTTGGGAAGAGCTGGGCACCACCAAAATGGCTTGCATTAAGGTTAAAATCACTTCAAATTTCCATAAGGCTTTTAGGCTGCTGTTATTTTAGTTTCTACTAGTCTATAGGCATTCATTTGCCAGTTTCTCCTTTTAGGAGAAAAAAAAGAGAGGGCATTTTAATGCATTTTCAATTTGTCCCTAGGTGGAATAAAATGAAATAGAAGGCAGAACTGAGGGAAGAGACAGTGTGACATTTTAGGTGCTTTAGGTCTGCCCAGGAAATAGAAAGGTTTGCCATGCTCCCAGTTAAACCTTAAGAAATATTTTAAGCAATGTTGGTGAAGGCCTTTAAGCTGTTCCCTTGAAACACTTAAACAGTGTTGGAATGATGTATTATATTTTATCATTTATTATCCAGTTCCTTTGGTTATACACCAGTTGAGAAAATATACCATCTTGTTGGTATCAATCCACCTAAGACCAGAAGAGAAGTAGCAGTGGACGCTGAGAGAACTAAGCAAGAGAATTACCCTTGGCACCCTCTAAACAGATTTGAGCCTCAGGAGTAGTGGCTCAGATCCAGGAAGAGCTTTATGGCAAGAACAAACATTCTTGAGGACACGCAAGAGCAAAACCAAGTTAGAAAATGGAGGATGGAGCTCACTGGACAAGGGACATCATTAAAGGAAGATATAGCTGAGGAACCCAACCTCCTCTATGTTACTTGGAGGGCCCTGAATAGGCTGAGGGTTGGAATTCCTAAATGCAAGAGCATCATGCGGTGTGAATGTGGGGAGATACAGAATCCACCTCATTTACTGGTTTCCTGACTGCTGCCAGAGGCATGCACCAATGAGGACTTGGGTTTGGGCAATGAAAAAGTGAAGAAAGTGGCTTCATTTTGGCAGTCCAGGTTATGATCAGGACACGAAAAAAGAAGAATCATTTATTATGATCAACAAAATGCACATGGATATCCTTTAGTGGCAGTCAAGATAACATTTAACCTCCAGTTTAATATTTTAGGACTCAAACAGGGAAAAAATTCTAAGAACTGAGACAAACAAGCACTTATTCTGAATGTAAATAAAGCCTCTCAGAAACAAAGGTGTTTGAGTTTCTTCTTTGTTGCATCATTGCATTCCAGAAAACCCTGGAAATGGTCATCATATGTCAGAAGTGACTTGATGGTGTACAGAAAAGATTATACAGTATAGGTATTGATAAGGAATCTTATAGACAGCAGCATCAGTTCCTATATCATATCTAAAGAATTATGTACAGGATTTCATGGGAAGAATCTGAGGACATATTCCTGACCAAGAAATATTGGGAGAGAGAAGGGGAAAAAAGACACAAAAACCACGTAGAAAGTTGTGGCCTGAGAAACATCTTATTTTACAATCTGAATCTAAACTGAATTTTTTTGGAATATTAGTCATGTCAGTCTGTGTTTCAGCCATATCAGAGAATAAACAAAACAAAAATGCTGTAGTGCTATAAAGATTAACTTATATTTTAATGTGAACTTTCATGGATCAAGTCCACTGCTAAGTTCCGTTTTGTGCTGCTGATGACAACAAAGAGTATCAAATCCATATCTATGAAAATTGTCCTAGGAGCAATATAATACAGTGGCCTTCCATTTGCCTTTCACTTCACAGCATAACACTTGTACCACTGATCCAGTTCCGTGAGTCACTTTCGGGTCCTAAGCCCCTCTGGCACACAAAGTCCTCATCAGCCCGAGGCCAGTATTGATGAAGTTGCTGCCCTCCATCAAGATAGATTCAAGTGGGATTTAATTCACTTGGGGACCATCACCCTTCCCTGTGGACTTTGCCACTTTAGTGTCTTGCACGGAAGACAAAGAAGGAGCCGCAGTGAGGGGTAAACGCAGGTTTATTGGAGGATGATCAGGATGAACATGTGGTAATGGCGGAGGTACAGCTCATTATATACTGCAGTACATACATTTGAATCTCGTTGCACGGTAGCTTATTGGCTGCTACCGGCGTGACGTCATTCTGAGTCACACCCATCTTCTCCAGGTGATCCTCGCGCGGGAAAGGTTCCCGCGGCTGTCGGTGATTTGGGGAATGTGAACCATGTGAGCTGAACGCTCGCAGCTGCCCTCTATAGGCAGCTTACTCGCATTCCTTAACAGCTGAGCTACATTGTAATTGTGGTCAGGTTACATTCCTACATTTCTTAAAGCAACATTGTACATACACAACACTCCTCCCCCCTAGGATGGGACGAAGTCCCTCAACCATTGTGGCTTGCCGCACGTGCGTCTGGAGCGCGCAGCCGCTTGACTTAACATAGGGGAGCCGGGGGCTCCTGGTTCCGCGGAGTCCTGTCCTGCAACGGAAAGGGGGGACTCATTAGTGGTTCGGTGGGGACTCTGTGACAACCTTGCATTGGGGGACGGGAATGGAATGAACAGTTGGGATGTGAACTCCTGCCTGCCGCTTGAGGAGCTTGGGATACCTCCCAGCACGAATCTCGGGACTGACGATGAGGCCCTCGTGGTCTTGCCACCCCCTGTTGCCTGTCCGGGCGTTCTAGAGGCTGAGGCGGGCGGATTCCCCGCTGCTACCTGTCTCGGGGGTGTCTGTCTCCGGGGGGCTGGAGTTATGGTATATTCTAAAACAAAAGGGCTGGGGGGACTGGAGGTACCAGGGGCTGAACTGAAACCCCTCTTTTCGCTAGGACGGGTGGGGGACCACTCCGCTACACCCCCCTGGTACCGTAAATCATAATCAAGCTCATCCCTCTCTTTCAAAGTATCCTCCTCCGTGGCTGGGAATCCAGGGTATGCATTTGTACCCGCTGATTCCGCCGTGTCTCCCCCTTGGGTAATGCGGGTGGGGGAGGACCCTAACGCTGATTCCCCATCACTGGTGACCCGCCTTCTGAGTTGGTCGGCGTGCCTTCTCCAGAGTAGACCCGAGCTCGTCTCAACTCTATAGGATACTGGCCCTGTCTGCTCAATGATCGTCCCTGGTACCCACGCTGGCCCGGAGGCCGCTTATTTCCTGCAGTGAACTGGGTCCCTTACCGAAAAACTTTTGGAGCTTCCTACCCCGATATCTATATTTCTCCCTTCATCCTCCACCCTGGACGGGTCCATCCGGTCAAAAAGTGTTACCGGACGCCTCCTCATGAGGAGTTCGGCTGGCGAAAGTCCTGAAGCTAGGGGGGTTGTCCTGTAGCAGATGAGGAACTGACACAGATGAAGGTTTAACTCACCGGGACCCATGCGCCGCAGTGCGTCTTTCGTAGTGCGCACTTGGCGCTCTACCTGACCATTTGTGGCGGGGTGAAACGGGGCAGCGGTAATGTGCCTGATGGCGTTTCTTTCAATAAAGGTCTTGAACTCCACAGACGTGAAGGTACTAGCGTTATCGCTAACAAGGACGTCACAGATCGTACGCCTGATGGCGTTTCTTTCAATAAAGGTCTTGAACTCCGCAGACGTGAAGGTACTAGCGTTATCGCTAACAAGGACGTCCGGCAGGCCGAAACAGGCAAAGACCTTGCGCAACTGTTTAATGGTTGCCGCAGAGGAGGTGCTGTTCATGGGGATTACTTCCAACCACTTGGAATAGGAGTCGACTATTAGCAGAAACATGGCCCCGCGGAAAGGGCCAGCGAAGTCGACATGAATCCGGGACCATGGCCCGCGGGCCGTGTCCCATTCCCTATGGGGTAGCCGGGATTCCTCGGGCCGGGAGCTCTGGCAACTCTCGCACGTGCCCACTAATCGCTCTATGTCCGCGTCTATCTAAGGCCACCAAAAGAAACTCCTGGCCAGCGCCCTGGAGCGCACTATTCCCGGGTGACTGGTATGCAGTAGCTTCAGTACCTTGGCCCTCAGCTTTTCTGGGATGACTACCCGCTGGCCCCAGAGTAAGCAGCCCCTTTCCAGGGACAGCTCTACTCTACGCCTGAAGAATGGCTTGAAATGTTCCTCGGGGGGAGTAGTGGGCCACCCTTTCCTAACCCAGGAGCTAACTTGGGCCAGCATCTTGTCTGCCGCTGTGGCCTTGGCGAGGTCGGCCGGGACAATGGGGGGTGAGTCGAGGGACTCGATCAGCAGGACTTGGTGGTCCTGCTCTACCTCGCATGCGGGGTCTCCTAAACTAGGGAGGGGAGACCGCGTGTCCGCATGGGAGATCTCCTTCCCTGGGCGATAGACCAGCTCATACTGGTAGGCGTTAAGGAAAATCGCCCAACGTAGCATTCGGGGGGACAGGATTTGAGGGGTGGGCTTGCCTGTGGTGAAGATTCCCAGGAGAGGCTTGTGATCAGTCACCACCGTAAACTTGCGGCCGTATAAGAAATCGTGGAACTTCTTGGTTCCAGCGATTATGGCCAGGGCCTCCCTATCTGTTTGCGCGTAGTTGTGCTTGGCCTTTGAAAGGGACCTGGAGTAGTATGCAACTGGGGCTTCCCGCCCGCTCTCCAACACGTGGCATAGCACTGCCCCCACCCCCACTGGGGACGCATCACAGACTAAAACTACTGGTCTCCTCGGGTCAAAGTGGGTCAGGACAGCATCCGAGGATAAAAGCGCCTTTAGCTCCCTGAAAGCTTTCTCTTGCCTATCTCCCCACCGCCAAACCGCCTCTTTCTTTAAAAGCGTGTGCAGTGGCTCTGCAACGGATGCCTTCCTTGGCAGGAAGGAATGGTAAAAATTTAAGAGCCCTAGAAATGACTGCAGCTCCGGTTTCGCTATGGGGCAAGGGGCGTTTTGCATGGCCGCAACCTTGGACTCGGAAGGCTTGATGCCCTCTGGGGTTATCTTGAACCCAAGGAACTCGACCTCCCTCGCATTTGTCCCTTCTCAGTCGAAGTCCCACCTTCTCGAATACTGAAAGGACCCCGTCTAGCCTCTTTGCTAACTCTAATTTGCTCCCAGCTGTTATCAACACATCGTCAAAATTTAGGAGGATGCCTGGAAGTCCCTTTAAAAGGCGTTCCACGAGGGACTGGAAGATCCCGGGGGCCGAATTCACGCCGAACTGTAGGTGCGTTACCTTAAATGCCCCCTTGTGCGTGACGATGGTTTGCGCAGCGGCAGCAGCTGGGGTTACGGAGAGCTGCTGATATGCCTGCGCCAGATCTAGCTTGGCAAAACACCTCCCCCCATGTAACGTGGCCAGTAAGTGGCTGACCACGGGCACCGGATATGCATTTGGCCGAATGGCCTTATTGATCGTACATTTATAGTCCGCACATATCCTGACCTCCCCGTTTGATTTAAGAGCCGTAACAATCGGCGTTTCCCACTCCACCGAATCAACTGGAACCAAAATCCCCTGCCCCACCAATTTGTCCAGTTCCGCCTCGATCTTGTCCTTGAGGGCGAAGGGCACTCTCCTTGGCTTGAGGCGGATGGGCCGGATTTCTGGGTCCAGCTCAAAGGATACCGGGGGGACCTTGTATGTCCTGAGCCCCTTCTTGAAAACGTCCGGGTGTGCATTGCACACGTCCCGCATTGGGTCAGTCTCGATGGCATTAATGCCGGACAGTTCAATTCCCAGGGGAGCAAACCACTGCGTTCCCAAAAGGCAGCATCTTCCCCCCTTGAGTACCACTAGGGGCAGTTTCTCAGAGTAACTCTTGAACTTCACCTTGAAGTTCCCCACCCCCAATACTGGGATCCCATTTCCCTGCACGTCCCGTAAGTGTAACCTCATGGCCCGCAGTTTGGGCCGCGCATCTGGGGGAATGCGCATAAACTCTTTTTGGGACAGGATGGAATATGACGACCCCGAGTCTATCTCCATCCTCACCGGGACCCCCTGTAACAGTACCTCTACGAAAAAACGCCGGTGCTCCAGGCCCACGCGGTTCACGCCTTCCTCGCTGTAGCTGGTTGAGACCTTCCTGGTGCCGGCCGCCTTCCGTTGGTGCGCCGGGGGGTGGCTCGAGGCGCCCTTGTCCTCAGGTCGCCCGCGCCTGCATACTCTGGCGATGTGCCCTTTTTGGCCGCAGTTGTGACACTCGGCCTTCCGGAACGGGCACCTCGTCCGGTCGTGGGACGCCCCACACCCGTCACAGCAGCGGTCTTGCCGTTCGCGGGTCTGTCGCTTCTCCCCGCATTTCTTTACTCTCTGGACGTCGTTGTCCTCGCTGGAGAAGGAGTCTGCCGTCGTGAACGACTCCTCAGACGTCGCTGGTGTGCCGGCGGGCGACTTGGGGGCCGGCCAGGCCGTCTTCGCCGGTGTCCGCCGGGCCGCCTGCACTGGTGACTTGGCCCTTTCGGATGTGGCCCCTCGGGACTTGAACACTCTGACCCCGCTCCTGGCTGCCTCGGCTGCCTGGCCCTCCCGCAGTACCTCGTTGAACGTGAGGCGATAGTCACGGGTCATCAATTTTCTCTGGACCTCCTTGTCCCTCAGGACACACAGCATGCGGTCTCGGAGTGCCGTGTCCAGGTCTTCCCACTGGCAGTGCACTGCTGCCAGCCTGAGGGCCGCCGCGTAGTCGGACACGGACTCTCCCGGGCGTTGGTCTCGCCTGTGGAATGCGACACTGGCCGGGAAGATCGACACGGGTGGCTGGAAATGATTGCGCAGTAACTCTAGGATGCGGTCGAGGGGCACCACGTCCACCTTCCGTGGGGCCACCAGGTTCATCAGGATGCACAGCGCGGCCGGCCCCACCTGGGCCAGAAAGTGTGAGCGCATCTTCGCGGTGGCGGCGACGCCTGCGGCTTCCATCGCGTATCGAAACTGGCACTCGTACAGCTCCCATTGCTCCGGGTCGCTGATATCAAAGTGGTAAGGCTTGACCTTGGGATTCGCCATTGATCCCACCTTTGTCGCCAATTTAGTGTCTTGCATGGAAGACAAAGAAGGAGCCGCAGTGAGGGCTAAACGCAGGTTTATTGGAGGATGATCAGGATGAACATGTGGTAATGGCGGAGGTACAGCTCATTATATACTGCAGTACATACATTTGAATCTCGTTGCACGGTAGCTTATTGGCTGCTACCGGCGTGACGTCATTCTGAGTCACGCCCATCTTCTCCAGGTGATCCTCGCGTGGGAAAGGTTCCCGCGGCTGCCGGTGATTTGGGGAATGTGAACCATGTGAGCTGAACGCTCGCAGCTGCCCTCTATAGGCAGCTTACTCACGTTCCTTAACAGCTGAGCTACATTGTAATTGTGGTCAGGTTACATTCCTATATTTCTTAAAGCAACATTGTACATACACAACAGCCACCCAAAGCTATTAGTCCTTATGGTGGTCAGGTTAGTTAACTGCTGCCTGACACTCGGCATTGAGTCGCTGGCAGTATGGTCTACTCTATTACCTTAGCAGAATAACCTAGCCAGACTTGAAATTCCATATATACCTGACAGGATTTTGTATCTTTAAAAATATATATGCAAAGTTATTCAGATGATTATCTGTCTCTGCAGTGCATGTGGTCCCTTCAGAGATTAGCAGAAGAGGTTATCTCTTTCAAATCAAACATTTGAATCATTGCAACAGTGATTGCCTCCAGTGCCTGTTGCTGCAAATATGTCATTTTTCCTATCTCTGAGTCTTTGTTACTGCATGGGGATTAGAATGTCACAATGTTTTTACTACTGGATTTCCTGACTCCTGTAAAATAGCAATGCACAATTCCGCTGTGTTCTGTGCACTACATGAAATTGGCTTTTCACTCTGTAGATTAAAGGAAGAAAGAAGGTCTTGGATTGAATTCAATATATCTGGGAGGTGTGGACACCTCTTCCTTTCTCAAAAGTTTGATAGTATGGCTATTTTGCCTTATCACAGGTTTTATACAGATTGGTACTTTTGCTTCACAACTGAAGCAGAACATTTCTAATGGAAATGTTCATTTCTGCACATATTTCTACAAAAGGCTGGTTCAGTCCTGGTGTTACATGATTTAGACATTCATTTTCTCCTGAGTATGTGGTTATTTAATATATGATTATCAATTACAATGTTCCTGCTCATTTCTTGCCAAACTAGCAGTTCCAAAGCTAGAAACTGCAAGTAGATAAAAAGGGACCAATTCAGTGGGAAAAGATATTGGGGACATGAAAATAACCTCATTCAGGCATCCCCTGAGTGGAGTTCCTCCAGCAAAAATCCTTTCAACCCAGATAGCACCTTTGTGTGTTTCTGACATGATAAAAAACAATTACAATGCTACCTCTTTTCCCAACATGTCTACATCAGTGTTTCTGTTGTGTCCAAATGTTTATTAATATATATATTGCTTAAGTTGCAATCAGCATAGGTCTTTGCTGTTATCACACGTCTTTTCTTTAAGATGCCTTGTTCAAATGTTTTCAAATTACTCTGATTGGTTTACACAGGTTTCCCATGCTCTCAAAGCCTGGACAAATGTATCATGGTAACTGCCGTTCTATCTGTATATAAGTTGCCACCTCGTCCCCTTGTCCCCAGTCCAGTAACATGAGCTGAACAATAAATCACTGGTGTTTGACCCAATCCTGCTAGTCTGAATACTTCTTAAGCACCAGACACAACAGTTTCCCAACCGTTGGTTTTTGGACTTCAATTCCTAGAAGCCTAAACAATAGTCAGCCAATGTACTGACTTAGGTTTCAGCCTTATCATCTGGTTCCTCCTGGATCGCAACTAGTACCAGGGTGATATTCTCAGGAAAGTGTCAGAAGATTTTGCGAGAGCTTATTTTAAAGAAAAAGAACCCATGAACTTGCATTGCTTTTAAACATATGAACTATGGGACTTTTGAATCTGCAACCCCCCCAAAAACTTTTTCCAAGATCTTCCAAAAATATAACAAGGGATGTGCAGTGGCGCGGCTGTGCTGCCGTGCGCTTTGCCGGCCCTGCCCCATTAGAGACAGCACGGGGTCGGAAGCGGTGGGGGCCAGGCCTTCCTTGAAGGGAGAGGTCCGGACTGCTCTTCCCACAGGGCCGGAAGGGGCGGGGGCCGGGCCTTCATTAAAAGGAGAGGTCCGGACCGCCCCTTCCTTCTTTCTTTGGCTGGGCCAGGCAACGTTTGCTGCCTGCCTCAAGCCGGCTGAGTGACCACGCGGTTCGGGCCTTCGGCCTCTTGCCGCATGGCTTTCTTCTCACGGCAGTCGGCCGCGGCTTTCCTGCCAGCGCCTCTCGGCTCCTCTGTCTGCCCGCGCAGCCCAGGCCTCCGGCTGTGTGGCTTGGGTTTCTGCAGCGCTCAGACGCGGCTTTTCTCCGGCGCCTCCCCGGGTGCCGCGGCCTTTCTGCTGTGGGCCTTTCCCTTGGTCAGCCCTTCGTGTGGCGGCTACTTGCCCGGGTGGCTCCATGGCCCCTGGGCAGAGGGCCTCTGGGCCCTCTAAGGGCCGTGGTGTGTGGCTGCGGTGTGCTGCCTGTGGGAGTAGCACCCGCTGTGGGCCTCCGGCTGCGGCTTCCCCCCGGACCTACCCCCAAGTTTTTCACACACACACCCCCGGGCATTTCAATGTGCCAGGGTGGGGCCTGCCATGGGTTGGGGATGCCGACGGTTTCACCGGGTGTCCCCGCCGGCCTGCCGCCTCTTGGCGTTGCCACACAGGGGGCGTCAGCCACCGCAGGCAGGGTACATCCCCGCCCTCCCCTCCGCACCGCAGGCCCCACATGAGGGCTGTCACTGCTGCCACCCGGGCCTCAGTGGCCCGTGCCGGCATCGTCATCAGCCCAGCCCCTGGCCTCCATGTCCCTGGGTACGATCCAGCACTCCTGGTGCAGATCGAGGCCTTGGAGGAGGAGGCTGGCTTTGGACCTGTACCGCCCGGGGTCGGGCTGGCTAGAGGGCGGGCCGTGGGACACCATTCTCATTCAGGGTCCTGCCTTTCTTCCTCCCTTTTGGGAAGGGTCGACCAGCTCGAGGCTGCCCTTGCCAGGGAGTTGGCTTGGAGTTGGCGGATGACCGCTCCCTGGATGGGCCTCCAGCGCCTGGCGGGGAGGGCTCTGATGCAGACAAGAGCCCTGACACCCATCAGCAGCCGGAACCCCTGGTGGGGGCGGCAGCTGCGGGTGCACCTGGTGAGTATTTGGGATACGTGGGTACCTGTCCTCAGGGGTTTTCCCCTGCGGCGGCCTCTGGCCAATGGCCCTGGCCCCAGCAGTCGGCCATGGGTGCGGTGGGCCGGCAATGGCCTCCGGCGGGCTCACCTATGCCCCTTGCTTCTCCCGCCGTGCCTTGGCATGCCCCTTATGCCCCTGGGGTTCCACCGGCAGGCCATACATGCCTTACCCGATATGGCCATTTGGCCCACCCATTAACACGGCAGTCCCCCTGTCAGCTTATGCAAGTGCGGGCAGGTCGCTCCCTCTAGGTGATCACTTGCTGCCGGTCACTAGGGATAAGATCTGGCATAGGGAATATGTGGATCTCTTTAGCCTTTTAAACCGGGAGACCACTAAGGAGGAGAGGGAGCGGGAGGATGACCAGGACAAGGAAATGGCCTGTCATCGTAAACCTGCCTGCATGTGGGCCAATTGGTTGCCGGCGTATTTGATCTATGTGGCAGTTTCCATTAGGGCCCGCCTGGATCTCGCTGTTCCTTTACTTCAATATCTGGACCTGATTTACCATGTCAGTCTTGGTTGGCTTATGATGAAGAGTTCCATATGCACACCGCCCTCCACCCTGAGATGCCATGGGACCAGCCCGATCAATTGTTGTGGCTGCTCCATATGACGCCGTCCCTCCCAGTGTCCAGTGACCATTTTCACAGTGGTCACATGGTCCAGCGCCCTGCCTCCACGCAGTCTCCCCGCCTGCCGGCGGGGCAGGAGGTTCTGCCCACCTGCTGTGTTGAAGTTTCTCAGTGCTGGGCGGTTGTACTCAGCACCCATGTAGGTACAGGCACGAGTGCTCTACCTGCAGGGGACCTCATTCTGCCTCTGCCTGCACATGGACTTCAGGGCTGCGGGGCATGGGCCATGGCCAGGGCCCAGCCCGTGCCTCCGGAGATCAACCTCCACCTCCAAAAGGGTCCCTCCCCAATTAATCGCTCAACACTTGAACGTTGGCTCTGGGTTTACCCCAGGCGGGAGGATGCCGCCTACCTTTGGCTGGGTTTTTCTGAGGGTTTCTGCATACCTTTCATGGGCTTACGTGCGCCACAGGACGTACCTAATTTACTATCCCTGCGGGGCAAAGAGGATTTGGCTAGGGATAAGATATTTGCGAGGGGCGGGTTGCCGGCCCCTTTGCCGACCCCCCTTTCCTGAACCTGAAGGTTTCCCCCTGGGCCTGGTCCCTAAGAAGTCCTCCAGCGATTTCTGCCTGATCCATTATTGTCGTGCCCTGTGGGTTCGTCGGTCAACGATTCTATACCGGATGACCTTTGTTTGGTTCACTATACGTCTTTTTTCCAGGCAGTCTGCATAGTGTGTTCCTGTGGCCCTGGGATGTCTATCACCAAATGCGACATTAAATCAGCGTTCCGGTTGCTCCCGGTCCACCCGGCTGATTTTGAGCTGTTGGGTTTCAGGTTTGAGGGCCAGTACTTTGTCGATAAGGTGATGCCTTTCGGCTGCTCGATTTCATGTTCGGCTTTTGAGCGCTTTAGCACCTTTTTGCACTGGGCGTTTGTTCGCAGGTCTGGCTTCCGCACGGTGTCTAATTCCCTGGACGATTTTTTGTTCGGGGGTGTAGGCCCGTTCAATGCCTGCGAACACATGCTCCATATCTTCCAGGAGCTGATGGCAGAGCTGGGTGTACCTTTGGTCCCAGAAAAAACAGCCTCTGCCCTGACCTTCCTGGGCATTCGGATCAACACGGTTAGGCAGACGTCCAGCCTCCCTATGGATAAGGTCGCCCGCATATCTGAGGCGATTTTGGCCATGTTGTCTAGGCACAAGGCGTCCCTGTATGACCTCCAGGTGCTTCATGGATACCTCAACTTTGCCTGCAGGGTGGTGGCACCCGGCAGGGCCTTTGCCAGGTGTCTGTGTGACACTATGATTGGTCTATCCCGGAAGCATCGCAGGGTGCGGGTGATGTCTGGCATCCGGGCCAACCTCCAGGTCTGGCTCGACTTTTTGTCCGACTTCGACGGGGTTTCCTTCTGGTGCCGGGAGCTTGCTCTTGCCCCTGGCTTCCAGGTCCACTACTCCGATGCTTTGGGGACCCTGGGTTATGGCATCCATTTTGATGGCCACTGGTGCTGCGGCCATTGGCCGGATGCTTGGCAAGGTACGGACATCCTCCGTGACTTGACCTTCCTGGAGTTCTTCCCTATCCTGGGGGCCCTGGTCCTCTGGGGACACTTATGGAGGGATTCGGTGGTCTGCTTTTGGTGTGACAACACAGCCGTTGTCCACATTGTTAATGCCCAGATGTCCCAATCTCCCTGGGTGATGTCCCTTGTGCGTCAGTTTGTCTTGCGCTCCTTGTGCTATAACATTATTTTCATGGCCGAGCATGTCCCAGGTCTCGACAATAGTATAGCTGATGCTTTGTCCCGTTTACAGATACCCCGATTCCGGGTGCTCGTGCCGGGGGCCGACGAACTTCCCTCCCCATTGCCCGGCGAGGTATGGACATTGCCCGAGCGATAGGCTTGTCTCTGCCCGATCATACTCACAGGGCGTATGCTAGTGCTTTCCAGTCCTTCCGGGTGTTTCGCCGGAGCATGTCCTTCCCAGACGTGTGGCCCATCCCGATGGCTCATCTCCTGCAATTTATGGTTCTTCTGCACGACAGGGGGCTGGCGCCATGCACTATAACCGGCCACCTTCAGCCTTGGCCTTTGCAGCTAAGGCCCGGGGTTTTGGGGATGCCACTGCTGATTTCAGGGTGTGTAGGGTCCTGAAGGGTTGGGCCCGGGAGCGGGGTCGTCACCTGGATACTTGCCAGCCAGTTTCTCCGGCTCTTCTTTCCCACCTGTCTCAGGCTTGGTCGTCCCTTTGTTCCGACCAGTATGAAGCTGTGCTTTTCCACGCGGCCACCACTGTGGCTTTCTTTGGGGCTTTGTGGGTTAGCGAGCTGGTCCCCCTTTCTCATAACGACTGTTCCTGTAGGTTCTGGAATTCGACGATGTCACCCGTGGAACATTTCAAGCCACCCTGTGCGGCTGCACATTTGTTCCTCTAAGTCGGACCAGCAGCGTAGGGGTTGCTTTGTCTCCCACCTTCGTTGCAGCTTTCCCGTGATTTTCCCAGTCGCTGCCCTGTCCTGCCATTCTGGCAGTTCACAGTTCAGCTCGTGGCCCCTCTTTTGTCACCAGGATGGCTGGCTGCTGACCAAGTACCAATTCTGGCAGGTGACGGGGGCTGCTTTGGCCAATCTTGGCTTGCCGGGAGCCAGGTATGGCACTCATTCCTTTTGTATAGGTGCCGCTTCGACGGCTGCCCTTTTTGTTACTTGGATGATGACATTAGTCGGATGGGCCGGTTGGGTTCTACCCATTTCCGATTGTATGTTTGCCCCATGTTCTGGTGAACACCCTGCTGGCACTTGTTTCTCTTGTTTTCTCTTACAGCTCCGGTCCCGTTTGGTTCGGCGTTGTCCGTTTGGCTCATGGGCCACAGCTATATATTTTGGGCAGCCTGACACGCAATGGCATCCTGTTGGGGTCCTCATCTTGGCCTGCAGATCCTGGTCCATCTCTGCTGGCATGGTGTTCGTGAGATGCGGTGGCACCAGCTCCTCCCTTTTCTTTTCTCCTTGGGGGCACCTTCCCCTCCTGATGTTATTCTGATCCACTTAGGTGGCAACGATTTGGGCCAGATTATTGGCTTGGGCTTGATTATTGCCATACGCAGGGATCTCTCCCTCTTGCGGCGCCGTTGGCCATTGGTGTGCTTTGTTTGGTCCTATATTATCCCACGGTCCTTTTTCCAGGTGGGCTGCAACCCACGCCTCATTCACCAGGCCCAGCGGTCAGTCAACAGGCCCGTAGCCCGATTTTTTGCTCAACACGGCTTGGGTACTGTGGTGGCACATCTGGCCATCAGTGTTCAGGATGCCTCCTTGTATTGCAGGAATGGAGTCCACCTCTCAGCGAGGGGCTTGGACTGGTTCTTGGCTTCCTTGCAAGCGGGCCTGGCGACCAAGTTGGTGATCGGGGGCACAGGAAGTCATGGTAGGCTCCTCCCCATGTGGCGGCTAGCACTGATAAGGGGGTACTGGGTGACCCCTAAGAGTACGGCAGGTGCACACTTGGTTGGCCACAGGATGGATAAGATAGAGGGAAACTCGGGTGGCCAAGCAGGTGTGCTTTAGGAACAAGGGAAGGCTATGCAAGAAACAGCTTGCCAAACCTCCAAGTTCACCGGACTCACTTAAGAAGCAGAGGTTAAGTCATTTGCGCTTCTGTTTGGGGTTGAGATAATTGGTTATAACCATTCGTCCTTACCAGTGCTATGGTGGCCCGCTTGCATTATTGAATTGTGATTAATAAAAGTGGCCCAGTTTAAACCCAGCACAGTGTCCGTCTCTTTATTGGGGGGGGGGGGTCCGGCAAAGGTGGGAGTATGGATTGAAGCAATAGCCTTATCAACATATGGGGTTAGGATTTAATTTCAACAGTTTCCTGCTCTGAAATATTTGAGTTGAAATTAATGAAATCCCAGGGGAAATGTTTCTGTTTTAAGCAAGTGAGGCTTTTGTTTGTTTCAGCATATGGTGTGCTTTCAAGGCAGTGCTGATGATAGGTTCAACTGGCAGAGTTATAAAACATGAAAAGCAATTAGCTGGTGACAGTTTGAACTTGATATATGTCATTAAAACCTGATGATGAAAATCAAATAATCCTATTGGGAAAGAATAAATGTGAATTTATGGGAAAGACTAGTAAGCTTATATTTTGTGGATCCAAAGAAATGTTGACACAGCCTTCACATCTAGCACTGGCACCCAATTTTTTTGCACATATTTTATGCAAACATGCAAAAGTTTCTAATGAAGCAAAAGAGCAAATGTAAGGATAATTTGCAGCCTGCTTTGGGCTGTACACAATATTAATGTATTTGTAACCCTTGATGTGAAAACTGTCTTTAGAAGTATGACTGATTTCCTCCAATAAAGCAATTTATTACTAAATGTTCACAATCAGTTGATAACTGAACGTGTAGGATGATCATGACTTATAGTACACAATGAGCTTCAAGCAAGAAAAGACTGGAAACTTCACCCCACTTTGTTTTCTAGAACCTGGACTTCCAAAGGCTGCATCCTCTTTCAAACCAAGGTGTTGGAAGAAGGTTACTTCTGGGTTTTCTTCCCTTAAAATTCCTCTTTCAATCAGTTAAACTATATTCTTCCTCAAGTGCCATATCTGTTCCAAATATTAGCTATCATCATGGTGATAGTCTTCCTGTTCTTAACTCCTCAGAACAGTTTTTCTGAGAACATTCCACACAAGTCTCTCAAGTTCTTTAGCCACGAAGTCCATCTAGGTCCGAGGCCTCTATTTCCAAGGATCCTACCTTGCATAATGAGTTGGAGTGTTCTTTACTTCATGTTGTTCCTCATATTATGCCCAAGATATTCAAGCTTTCTTTGTTTAATGGTCTTAAACAGTTCTTGTTCTTTATGCGCCCGGTGCAACACTTCTACATTAGTCACATGGTCAACCCATGATATCCTTAGCTGCTGTCTGTAGATACACATTTCTAAAATTTTGTTATTCTTTTTAGATGTTTTAGTCAATGTCCAAACCTTGGCTCCATATAGCAACACTTAGAATTGTAAGGGTGAAAATGGTCTCAGCCCCTCTCGCTTTGATCCCCTACCACAATGCTCTGTCTGCCCTCCAGCAGCCTGCACCCCTCCAAAGAAGCCCACACTTCCTTGGTGTGGCTTCTGGGTACCCACAGCCTGGCTTTAGGCTAGTGTGACTACTGGGTGAACATGGAAACAGGAATTTACTTTGCTGTTATGAAGTAAGAAAACCCCCCTTCCATCTCTTTATGGGAACACGTAACATCTCACTATTCAGGTCTTTGTAGCACGAGTTAAATCTCTATTGCATAACAAATGTCACATTTTCATGAAGGTGAATCTTGCTTTTTCTATTCATATTTTGATATCTACCTCAGGATCCCACTTTTCATTTAACATACTCTCCACATAGATAATTGTATCCACTCTTTTGATTTCTTGTGTTCCTGCCACTAACTTGCTATGAGATGGTGCATGGCTTATAACAAGCTATTTAGTCTTCTTGGTGTTGAGATCAAAACCATATTCTGTGCTTGAAGCTCTAACTCAATTGTTAGGTTTTGTGGATCAAGTCCACTTCATCAGACATAAGAGTGAGACTTCATTGAATTATTTTATACACTGTATATCAGGTACAGAGTTGCATAAAAACAGGAAATATAGTGAAAGCTCACAGTGGGTGGGTGGCAAAGTTATGTAACGGCATTTTCTTTAACATTTGCTTTACATTTGTAACAACCCATTTCAGGGAAAGGTGTGCTTCACAGCTTACTCAACAACTCTGCCACAGCAAGATGCTAAAGTTAACTTTAGAAGCTAATATTAAATAGTGGCCAAAATCCTATGGTTTAGTCTAGTAAATCACTCTACTGTGGGCCCATTGAATGAATGAGGTTCTTGGTGAATCAATTCCTCCATATGTTTCATTGACTCAAATGGCCCTACTCTAACTGTAACTTAT
Source organism: Bradypodion pumilum (assembly GCA_035047305.1). NCBI lineage: Eukaryota > Metazoa > Chordata > Lepidosauria > Squamata > Chamaeleonidae > Bradypodion > Bradypodion pumilum. Next base: position 21,741,340 of record JAWDJD010000003.1, on the reverse strand, counting down.
TTCAGGACATTAAGTCACAGTTAGAATAGAGCCATTTCAATCAATGCAACTTAAGGAGGAGTTGCCTCACTAAATCCCCATCTATTGTTAATTACTATGCTAAGTACAGTGATACCTCATACAACGTCCAAACTTGGTTGCACAAGTTTGGACTTTATACGGATTTGGACTTTGTATGAGGCATGCAAAATCCTAGCTGCAATGCCTCATACAATGTCCAAATCCTTGCTGCGATGCCTCGTACAACGTCGTTTCCATAGAGATACATTGTACTGTAACTGCAGACTTCAGGGCAAAGTCAAGGAAACAGACAAGAAAATGACAGAACTTTAAGAAATCATTGTCTAAAGGCTAAATACATTACAAAAACATGTCAAACAAACCTGATTGTCCAAGAACCTGAAGAATGCTGCAAAAATCCCAGGAATGCTTCTAAAAATTCTGATGAAAAATTCAAAAAAAATCCAAAATCACGCTCAAAACCACTCCTAAACACTCTTTGCCTTGTGCAAAACCCACAAGAGCATGCATGTGTCCTGTCTTTTATACTGCCCAGGCACAATGCAACCTGGGAAAAACTGAATGCCTCATACAAAGTTGAGTGACTATGTATGAGGTAACTTTTTTCAAGAAATTAGGCGATGTTGTATGAATTCGATGTCGTATGAAGCGGACTTTGTATGAGGTATTACTGTAACAAGATTTTTGACATTGTCTTTGAAAGGGTTAATATGGTTTTTTCAATGGGCTAATTCTGACTTTGAAAAATTTCTAATTTTGACCTGGAACACCAGACCATACAGTATTTCCAGTCCTAGTTTTGAATTCACATTGTTAAAAAAAAATCTGTTTCCAAAAATGGAATAACAATAAAGAGGTTATGATATTTTGCAACTGAGTGTAGAATCCCAGAGGAAAAATCTGAAAGATAAATGTCAAAACATTAACGTTAGATTGTTGTAAGGATCTTATCATGATTTTTCCAACTGCTTTTACAGAATGCTTATGAAAGTATTCAGACAAATGTTATCTGAAATGATTGCAGAGTGCAGTTTATATTATTCTTGATATAATAAATACTCACACTGAGGTTGTTTGCCAAACTAGTCTCCAAAAATGTATGACGATGTATAAGAATAAATGTATTCAGGCATGTGGCCTATGCAAGAAAACCGTCCTTCAGTGGCAGGATTCACAGTAGACTTCATCGTAGTGATATTATGGGAATGACTAGACTGACATCTAACTTGACTTATCTAATGACTGAGAATGGTTCTCAGTTTAATGCAAACCTACCTAATTCATATGCTTAACATAATACACCAAGGGAAACTTTAGTTTTCTTTGATATTCACTCAACATAGAAGAAGCTTTGTTGGCCACCAAACAAATTTCCAAATCCATTTTGTGCTGCTTATTGAACTATTATTGTTATGTGCGATCAAATCACTACTGGCTTATAATGCCCCTAACAATTAGTGACCTCCAAAATGTCCAATAATTAAAAGCCCTGCTCAAGTCTTGCAAACTCAAGGTCATGGCTTCCTTTGTTGACTCACATTTACTGCCTTCAGCTTTCCCTAGCATTATTATATTTGCTGGTGAGACTGGTTTTATGATTTTTCTCACAGTGCAATAGTTTCAGTTTAATAATTTATGTTTCTAGGCTAGATTTTTATCAAAAGCCTACTTCGTTGTCTTTATCCGGGCAACAAGAAAGGCATAGAATTCTCTACCTAAGCTTTTCAGTTTGAAAAATCTCTTTGACAGGCCTGATATTATCGAGGGTTATATCAGGCTAATTGGATTTTTTGTTCTTATCTTGAACACTTGCAAAGAGAATTTTGTACCTCTTTAATTGACCTAAGCTGGTTAAATAGGTTTGGCAACTGCCTGTGGAGCAAGACATTGGGAGTTAGATTCCTCACAGTGCCTTTTGGGTGGAGAGCCAGTCTATGTAGCCTTGAATAAGCTGCACAGTCCCAGAACACGCACCCAAAAAAGAGAATGATAAGCCATTTCTGAACACTCTATCTAGCAAACCCTTTTGTTGTTCAGTCACATAGTCAAGTCCAACCTTTTGCGACCCCATGGACCACTGCACGCCAGGCACCCCTATCCTCCACCACCCTCCGCAGCCCACTCAGCTCTACGCCCTTTGCATCAACAATGCCATCTAGCCATCTCATCCTCTGCCAACCCCTTTTTCTTTTTGCCTTCTCTCTTTCTCAGCATCAAGGCCTTCTCGAGTGAGTCCTCTCTTTTCATTTGGTGGCTAAAGTACTTTAGCTTCATCTTCACTATTTGTCTTTCCAAGGAACAGTCAGGGTTTGATTACCTTCATGATCTACCTGTACTTATTTGCTCTTTTTGCTGTCCAGGGTACTCTCAAAATTCTCATTCAACACCACATTTCAAAGACGTCTGTTCTTCTCCGCTCAGCCTTCCTTGTGGTCCAACTCTCACAACCATACATTACTACTGGGAATACCATTGCCTTGACTATGCAGACTTTTATTGGCAGGGTCACGTCTCTACTTTTTATTATGTTCCCTAGGTTTCTCATAGCTTGCCTCCCAAGAATTAATCATTTTTTTTATTTCATGGCTGCAGTCACCATCTGCAGTGATCTTGAATCCTAAGAAAGTAAAATCTGTCACTGCTTCTACTTCTTCCCCTTCTATTTGCCAGGGACTGATAAGGCCGGTTGCCATTATCTTGGTGTTTTTTTTTTAATGTTGCATCTCAGGCCAGCTTTTGCACTCTCTTCTTCCACCCTAATCAAGAGGTTTTTTAGGTCTTCTTTGCTTTCTGCCATTAGGGTGGTATCATTTGCATATCTCAGGTTGTTGATGTTTCTCCCAGCAATTTTAATTCCAATTTGTGATTCATCCAGCCCTGCATCACAATAGAAGTTAAATAAGCAGGGTGACAATAAGTCAGAATTGACTTATAGTACATAATTATTATTAGTTGACCTAGTAAAGATATCACCACAATGTGGATTTTAAGATTTGGCTAATTAATAATCAAACTAATTTCCTCCTGCATTTTAATTAATGTGAATTTAGATGTTTCATCAGTGAAACCTATTGGATGCCCTGCCACCTAGATTACAACTTTAATCTTTCCATCCTCATCCATCCAGCATAAGGTAAAACCACCCACATTACACAGGTCTGCAACCAAAAAACTGAATAGGATTTTTTTACTCTTTCTTATAGATTTTTACTCAGTGAAACCAAGAAAAATACTAAAAAAATCTATCTCATCAATTTTTTTTACAAAACTCATGCTTTTAGTTTAATTTAGCGTGAAGTTTGCTTTTAACCCAAAATCTGATATCCTATTCTTTATTCTAAAAACCCTATCCAATAATTATTTCTTATTTTCATTTAATATTTATTAGAGCTAGAATCAAGAATAATGCAAAGAGAAAATAAGAGGAATGGGGGGGGGGTAAGTCAGGGGTGGGCATCCATCCAACGATGGAAATCTCATTTATTCTAGTGATGTTCAAAGGCTAATGAAGTGCTTTGAAATAGAATATCATTCATCTGAGTGGTGCCTATTTATTGAATCATCTAAAACAAGCCTCAAAGCAGTCTTGCTGCATAATGGAAATAGATTTGCATCACTTCCTATAGGACACTTGGTGCATTTGGGTGAAAACTATAATGATTTAACTGTGATTCTTGACAAAATCAAATATCAAGAACATCGCTGGATGGTTTGTGGAGACTTTAAAATAATAACCATGTAGTTAGGCCAGCAGGCAGGTGATACAAAATATCCCTGCTTCCTATGTTTGTTTGACAGTTGAGCCAGAGACCTCCATTGGACAAAAACTAGCTGGCCACTTTGAGACGCCTTAATCCCAGCAAAAAATTGTCATTAATACGACCTTGGTTCCAACAGAAAAGGTTTTATTGCCACCTCTTCATTTTTTAAATTTTCTCTGGTGGAGAAAATCGATTGGATTCGCTCGGGGTTCAAACTTGGCGTGCGCAGTCTTGCAGTGTTACCTGGGATCGGTTTGATCCAGTTGCCCTGGATGAAGTGGACAGGCTCCTTGCGGTGGTCCGTGCCACTAATTGTCCATTGGATCCCTGTCCTGCCTGGCTGGTAAAAGCCTCTAAGACGGTGACAGGTGGCTGGGTCGGGGCTATAATTAACGCGTCTTTTCGAAAAGGGATGTTTCCTGCACTGCTGAAACATGCTCTTGTGCGCCCCCTCCTGAAGAAGCCTTCCCTCGATCCAGCAATCCTAACCAACTACAGACCTGTCTCCAACCTTCCTTTTTTGGGAAGGTTCTGGAGAAGGCAGTGGCACGTCAGCTGCAGGGGGTACTGGATGAAGCGGAATATCTGGACCCATTCCAGTCAGGATATGGTACTGAGACTGCATTGGTTGCGCTGATGGATGATCTCTGGTGAGAGCAGGATGGCGGTCATCCGTCCGTCCTTGCTCTTCTTGACCTTTCAGCGGCCTTCGATACCGTTGACCATGGTATCCTTCTGGAACGGCTCCGAGGATTGGGGATCCAGGGCACGGTGTGGTCCTGGTTTTCCTCATTTCTGAGGGGCCAGACCCAGTCGGTGTGGTTGGAGAGTGAGAGGTCAAGTCCTAGGCCCCTAAAATATGGGGTGCCTCAGGGCTTGGTACTCTCTCCTCTCCTATTTAACATCTACATGAAGCCGCTGCGTGAGATCATCCGTTCCCACGGGGTGCGGTACCACCAGTACGCAGATGACACACAGTTGTACATCTCGGCCCGTGGGGACCCCAGTGATGCAATCAAAGTCCTTTCCAGCTGTCTGGAGGCTGTTGGGGTCTGGTTGGGGGCAAATGGGCTACAGCTGAATCCTAGCAAGACTGAGTGGCTATGGATAGGGGGTCCTGCGTTATCCCGAGAGCTACCATCTTTGGTTTGGGATGGGGCTGTTTTGCCCCAGACCAACCCGGTGCGCAACTTGGGGGTCCTCCTGGATTCGCGGCTGCTGCTAGAAGAACAGGTGGCGGCTGTGGCCAGGAGGGCCTTCGCCCAACTTCGGGTGATTCGCCAGTTGCGCCCACTCCTGGACCAGGACTCTTTGCTCATGGTCACTCATGCTCTGGTGACCTCCAGACTAGACTACTGTAATGTGCTCTACATGGGGCTGCCCTTGATGACCATTCGGAGGCTGCAGCTGGTCCAGAATGCCATGGCCCGGGTGGTGATGGGGTGTGGACGTTATGCCCATGCCTCACCACTGCTTCAGGGCTGCACTGGTTACCAGTTTGTCTCCGAGTGCAATTCAAGGTGCTGGTTTTGACCTTTAAAGCCCTACATGATAGTGGGCCAGTGTATCTTAGAGACTGCATTGCCCTAAGGACGTCTGTCCGTCCAACCAGAGTGGACCGGAGGGGCTCTCTAATTGTGCCATCAGCCAGGGGGGCTCGCCTCTCTGGCACAAGGAGGAGAGCCTTCTCCGTGTCTGCACCGGCCCTTTGGAACCTTCTGCCTGTGGAACTGCATCTCCAGACGGAGTTGTTGCCCTTTAGGAAGGAACTAAAGACCTGGCTGGCGGGCCAAGTTTGGGGTGCGGGTGGGGATGGGGGTACCGTTGGGTGGTTGGTATAGAGAAGTGTGCCTTCCCCCAAGGTCCCCTTGGTTCTTGCGCACCTTTTAGGGGTGGGTTTTTTAACTTTTAACTTTGTTTTATTATGTGTCTTTTATGTATTTACTGTCTGCTATGTAAACCGCCCTGAGTTGGGTTGTACCTGAGTGGGTGGTATATAAGCATGAAAAATAAATAAATAAATAAATTAGGGCTTATGAAGCAGTTTGTTAAATCACTGCCAAAAGATGGGGAATGTTTCAGATATCTGTGTTCCAAATTCCCAAAACTGTCTGAAGCCCAGTTGAAAGAGGGAGTTTTTACTGGCCCCGACATATGAAAACTGTTATTTGATCCCCTCTTTTTTAGAAACAATGGGAGAAAAAGAAAAGGAAGCTTGGGACTCTTTCAAAGATGTAGTTCACACGTTTTTAGGGAATACGAAAGACCCTCACTACAAAACCATTGTACAACACATGTTGAATGAGTATGAAGCTCAAGAATGCAAGATGAGCTTAAAAGTTCATTTTTTACACTCCCATGTCAACTATTTTCCTGAAAACTTCGGAGCCTACAGTGAAGAGCAGGGTGAAATATTTCACCAAGATTTCACCAGGATCGAGATATGCTACCAAGGAAGATGGAACATCAATATGCTAGCTGACTATTGTTGGATGCTCAAACGGGAAACAGAAAATGGAAAGCAAAAGCATGTTCGGAGGAGCATAAAAGAGAAGAAGAAAAGGTTTCACAGACAAATAGAGTGAACACAGAATGTTAAGTATATATGTATATATATATTATGAAGAAATTGTTTGTTTAATTATGAGAAATAATATGTTTAGTTCATTGTAATAAAATAGTGATTTTCTCATCACTCTTAAGTTTTGTTTAATGTAAAACCCTCATATTTTGCGAAAAAACTGTACGTGATGGTGGAAAATCAAGGTCATTTTTGCATTCAGCACACTAGAAAACATAAAATTTACAAAAAATATCCTATGCAGCTGATTTTTTATTATTTATTTATTTACTTATTTATTTGCAGACCTGTGTTGTCCATATTGATTTGTTTTACCTGGTCCAGCCTTCACAGAATAGAAACTGATAGCAATTTTCTAATCTCTGTCTATAAAAGGATTGTGAACACATTAGATAGAGAGAGTTTATGTGGCAAGTTAGTTATTTTTTCCAACATTAAGATTTAAAGCTTGTAATGGTTTTTCTTCTTTCCTACATCTAGCAGCAAACCAGGTGTAATGTTTGCTCTAGCCACACTTTCTGTTGGTTTTTGACTGCTTGCTTATTAGATTGTCATAAATTGATCAAATATTGATAAACTGATCAAGGACAGGCAAGCTATTTTTCAATCAAAAGGAGAGGCAAAAATCTAAATACTTTAAATTCTCAAATGGAATGCAATGGGTTACTTGTCCAGCTTTGAAATCAGGTAAGTAGCTTAAGAAGCCATACATCATATTTTGGCTGCAACGGAAAGTGACAGAGACCTTGAGTAACTTTTATTTCATAACAGAAGTATGGCTTCTTGTTGCTAATGTAGCCTTGGATGTCTCAAAAGAGCCAAATGTCTTCCCATAAGATTACTATGGTCTTTTCTGTTTGGGAAATGAAGCATATGCATACACAAATTCAGTAAGCAGAGAAGAACTGACTGATTGCCTCAAAGATGTAAACAAACCATAGAATGCTTCCAATTTTAAATGCCCCTGCAAAAAGGAAGCAACTATTGCTAAATTTGTCCAAAAATGCTTTTGTAAATCTAAAAACGCCCATCTTGGGTTTTTGAAAGCAAGGTAAAGTTTTCTGTAATTTCTCTTTCTTGAATACGAGAATGGGATTAGTGAGGATCTGCAGGCCTAATTCTCTTGATGGGACCTAGGAAAAGTGAGCCACCATTGTCTGCATCTGCAGATGTTTCCATGGACATGTGGCAGGCGTGACTAGATACCAGAGTGCATGGAACACTTTTACCTTCCCACCAAAGCAGTACCTATTTATTTACTTGTAGTTTCTTGCTTTCAAACTGTTAGATTGGCAGGAGCTGGAACAGAGATAGGAGCTCACTCCACCATGCTCACTCCACCATGCTCACTTCTGACCTCCTGGTCTTTTCAACACTCTTGCATTTCTGATTGTCTATGGTTGTGAAAGCTGGACAATAAAGAAAGCTGTCAGGAGAAAAAAATGATTAATGTGATACCTGGTGTTTAGTGGCCAACAAAGCAGCGCTTCGGACTTTCTCCAACAGGGCCGCGGGGAGCCCTGCGAGAGAAGCTGAAGCAGAAACTGCTATGGTGGCATGGCCATTTAAATTATGGGTTCTTCATAGAGGCACACGGCCGCCCATTCCAGTAATTTTGTGCTCCAGCATGGAAGTCTGACCTGTCTCTGGAGTAAAAAATGATGAAATTGAGACTATTCTAGTTTAGACAAATCATGAGAAGGCACATTATCTGGATCAGACAATAATGCTGGAAAAGGTGGAAGATAGCAAGGGGGGGGGGGAGACCAAATATGAGATGGATTGATACCACAAAAGGAAGCCATAGTTTTGAGTTTAGAAGAGGTTACCTATGTTGTTGATGACAAGATATTTTGGAGTTCACTCATTCGTAGAGTTGTCATATGTCAGAGATGGCTTAACAGCATACAACAACAACATGGATCTCTACTTTTTGGATAGCTGTGGTCTATGAATCTGGCTGAGAAGGCAGAGGTTGGGAATTTAATTCCACACTTTGCCTCCAGGGATTAGAAACAGCATATGTAGTCATGGGCAAGCTGTATAGTCCCAGGGTGCCCTGATAAGAAGGAAATAATAAGCCACTTTTGAGTTTTCTCCATCTAGAAAACCTTGGAAAAGTTTGCTATAAGTCAGAATCGACTTGATGATGTACAATTATTGTATGGTTCCACCTTCTAAGAAACCTGGAAGCCTGTTAGACCACCTCTGCTAGCATATGCTGGTGAATGCTTATGTCAATCTCATTTTTTATTAACCTGACTTGCTGTGAGGTTAGAAAAGGCTCACCAGTCCTATGATTTCCTTCTTTGCTAACATCTTTCCACAAAAATCCTATTATTGGAGGTCACTCGGCAATCCTTCTTATGTACGTTCTTTCTTTTTGTAGACTGTAAATATTTACCCTATTTACAGGGACTCTCAGACTGGAGATTTATTTAGAGAATTTTGACATGCCACAGAAGGATTAACATATCTGTTTGAATAATCTGTTTGTTCTTTCCTCCACCTCCTCCACACTGCAAATATATGGAGCCAGCAATTTAAGAAGACCCCATTCATTTTCACATATCAAAAGTTTTTTTCCAGTGTTTATACTATCTTTAAAAATATTATCATATGATAAGGGAATGTGTTATTAACCACCACAATAATAATAATCATTCAATCACTGTAACAGAGAGATGTATTGCAGAGCCCTCTAAATAAACTCAATTCCAATTCTAGACATATTTACATGAGGCACATTGAATCAAGTTAATGGGACTTAATTGTGAAGAAGAAGAGGAGGAGGAGGAGGAGGAGTTACTTCCTTTGGAGTGGGACCTGCTAAGACCTATCTCTTTACTAGGGTATAACTTTTTTTAAAAAAATCAATTCTTTTTTCAGTAAGGTAAGGAGAACAAGCTTAGGTTTTCCCCTCCTTATTCTGTGAGAGGACAAGATATTTTCCTGCACTTTCATTTCTATCGTTTTCCACAACTTATTGCATTTTAATATGTATTTTACTGGGGCCAAATCCCCCCATCTTTTTTTATTTCTGAAAATGGTTTAGCTACTTTTTGTAATTTGGGCACTGAATTAAGTGGCTTGTAATTTCCTGCTGTGTGGTGTTTTTGTTGTTGTTGTTGTTGTTGTTTTTTTGGGGGGTGTCATTCCTATTGGTCAGTGGTTCCAAACCTTGGGATGTTGTTGGAATACAGCTCCTAAGAATCTTGACCAGCACAGAAAATGATGAAATCTTCTGGCAATTATAGTGCAAGAATCCAAAGTTGGAAACCACCTTTGTAAGTAATGGGAACTCCCTTACTAGACTCCTGTCAAAAGATGATTTTTTTCCATTCAACGTTTTTCCCCAATGTCTTTCTAATGTTATCTTTTCAGCCATCTTGAGTGGACCACAGGAAGGCGGTGTCTCAGTGGTTAATAAGCTCACCTTGTTAGTTGGAAGGCCAGCAATTCGGCAAGTCAAGACCTGGGTACTGCATGACGGTTTGAGCGCCCGACTCTGTCCCAGCTCCCACCAACCTAGCAGTTTGAAAGCAAGAAAATTGCAAGTAGATAAATAGGGACTACTTTGATGGGAAAAGATCTTGGGGACATGAAAGGAGCCTCATTTGGGCATCTCCTGAGTGGAGTTTCTCCAGCAAAAGTCCTTTCAACCCAGAATAATTTCTGACACAAAATTATTCTCTCACAGATTGTAAAAGCTTTCAACTTTATGAAAGCTGGAGTTTATTCCTGCATATTCTCTGAGCTTTCAACTTCATTTGTAAAACTGGGGTGTAAAAATGTGTATAGAACCTCCACGGTTAGAGGAGGCTCTCCATCTTGAGTATACTTGCATTATGCAGACAGTTATTGCAATTTGATGCATAGCATTTGCAATAATGCCATGCCCATTGAATCATGGGAGTTGTAGTTTGAGAGGTTCTTAACGCTCTCTGCTATAACGCTCAAGTATTCTGGTTGAAGGAGAAGCTTTAGAGCAGGAGTTCTCAACCTTTTAAAGCTGGGGGCCGGGTCACACTCCCTTAGACAGCTTTAGGTGCCAGACGGCCATTTTGCCCTTCCTCCGCCACATGGCACTTCCTGGCATGGCGGAGGTAGTGGGAGGCCACATAAAATGGCACCATGGGCCACATTTGGCCCACAGGTCTCAAGTTGAGAATCCCTGCATTAGAGCTTTCTAATGGAGAATTCCAACTACTTTACCAAATTAAAATCCTGGAGTTCCTTAAAATGGAGCTATGACAGTCAAGAGTGGATCATGCTGCTGTAACGGTGTACTGTAGATACTAAAGTTACCCTCTAATCGTGGAGGTTGATAAAAAGGAAGCTGGTTCAGGAAAGTGTGTGCTAGGGATTTGAATCTCACAGCTTCTTGCTCTTGGTGAGAAACTGAGAAAAATATCCCTCTTTGCAGCCCACAGTGCAATTTTTCTATGTGAAGCCCTCCCTCCCTCCATAGATCTCCTGGGTTTTATACTATATATCATGGTCTTATTTCATCCCTGGAAGAAAAACCAATCTACACATAATTATGATGCAAATGATGGTGATGTTGTCTGCTGTTATGTGCATTTCATTTCCACTAACACAAACAAGATCTACCTTTACCAATATTTTTGCAGAGTTCTGGCCAGGTCTCACCATTCTAAATGAAACAAAATGGCTTTCAATTCCATTTATGTCAGGGGAATTCGCTACCCTGTCAGTCCTAATCCCAGCTTCTCCTTGATGTCCACAGCAAAAGCTAGAAAGCCATTTCAACTCAAAGCACCCCAGTGCATTTGTTACCCTTCCTCACAGGCGTAAGCTTCAAAGATCACTTTGCTTCCAATCAAATGGAGCTCCCTGTCTCTTAGACTGGGCTTAATGACAGACCTTTGCTTGCAGAGCTCAGTGAGGAGATGTGAAACATCCTTGCAAGAACTCCTGCTGAAAATTAGTTAGGACGACTACTGATAAGCAGAAAACTCTGCCTGACTTCAGACAGTTTCCTGATGGTGGTTTTCCCAGAAATGTGTCTTCCCTGCTGTGAACATTCATTATTATCACCCTGTGGGATTTATTTTGTTTTCTTTGCATTTTATGCTGATGCCTGATCTTTGGCAGTGCCATATGGGGTTGTGTAAGAGGAGCTTTTAGGTTGTGCAAGAGCAGCTTTTAGAGGTTGTGTCTCTGTCTTCTTTGTCGCTGTTGTCTTCAAGAAGCATCTCCTGTAGTGGCTCCATTTCATGCTAGATTAAGCAGTCTGTGGAGGAACGTGGAGGAGCTGTCAATTCTTCCTCATACGCATCATTCTTTTCAGTGTTTCCTTAGATTATGATTAATGTCATTAGCATATGAGTTATGACAGTCAAAAGCCTATCAAGTAAAACCATACACAGAAGGACAATGCTATCGTGTTTTTGCTTCTCCAAGAAGCTAACTTTCCTACAATCATTCATCCACAGGTAGTGTGCCTGATTTCACAACTCATGCACAGCTGATTATGCATAGAAGCCTGATGAAGAGGAATAAAAACTGGCATGTTGTTTGTGAGTGAACAGGATTGTCACCAATGAATCACTTTCAGTGTGCTTTGCAAAGTAACTAGGAATGTTTTTAAAAAATCTCACAGCTGGACAGGCTCTCTTACCATGATGAGACAGACTATTGATGGTTCTCCAGGCCATACAAGGGGTAATGTTCTTCACTACATATTTCCCCATTGCATTAACTGCAATTTGTGCAAAATCCCTTTGCACAGAACTAAGTTCTTTTTCTTTGTGTGTTTAAGCATGCATACATGTCCGCCTGAAGAATAAGCACAAAGTAACAACATTATACTGATAAAAAGAGGGAGAATCAAATCATCCAGTGCTCCTGTTTATTAATATATACCATCCAGTGGTGGGCTCCCCAAAAAATTAGTACCACACTTTAGTGTAAGGGACCAAAGACAACGAAACAGCCGAAGGGTTGGCTTAACACAGGTTTATTGCATGATGATCCGGAGGAACATGTGGTAATGGCGGATGGGTAGCTCAATATATACAGCTGGCTATACATTTGAATGTGGCTCGTCGACAGACTATTGGTTGCTGCCTGCGTGACGTCGTAGAAGGTCACGCCCTTCTTGACCAGGTGAAGAGGTGGCGGGGAATCTTCCCGCGCTGCTGATCCAGGTGAATGTGAGCCATGAGAGCTGGACGCTCGCTACTGCCATCTAGTGGTCACTAGCTCGCGTCCCCTTATCAGGTTTACATTGATACAGCTGAAGGTTATAATGTTGCACACAGAAAGGTTACATTGTTAACACATGGCTAAGGTACATTGTTAAAGGCACAGCTTTACAGAACACAACATCCCTCCCCCCTAGGATGAGACAAAGTCTCTCAGCCAAGATGGCTTGTTGCATGTGCGTTTGGGCCGTGATGAGGGCTGACCCCCCCCGGGGGCGCTACTGCTTCTTTGTTCCCTGGTCCCTTGTCCTGTAATGGGAGAGGGAGACTCATTAGTGGCTTGCCGCGGTCTGGCGGCCTTAGGGGAAGGGAAGAACTCCATTGTGGGCCGACCGGGGGCAATCGGGGCTAACGAAAAACCCCTCTTCTCGCTTGGACGGGTGGGGGACCACTCCGAAAAAACCCCCCGGTTCTGAAAATCAAATTCTAACTCAGTTGGGGTATCCGCATTTGTGGGGGAATTCCGCGAGATATGTATGGGGTCGGGTTCCTCCTCCTCAGAAAGATCCCCTAGGATATCTACGAGGACATCCTCCTCCCCCCTTGGTGGGGGCCCGCGGTCCCCTTTTCCTCCCCCTTGGGCTGAACGGGTGGGGGAGAACCCTAACGCTGATTTTTTCTCTGTTTGGTCTGTGCCCTGCTCATCGGAGACCCTGCGTCGGAGCTGGTCCGCGTGCCGCCTCCACAGTAGCCCTGTGCTGGTTTCTACGCGGTACGACACGGGGCCGGTTTGCTCCACAACTACGCCCGGTACCCAGGCTGGGCCCGCGCTGGCGTAATTCCTGCAATGCACGGGGGCGCCTACGCTGAAACTCTTCGTGGCCTCTAGCCCAATGTTCCTTCCCTTGTCCTCTACCCTCGTGGGGTCTAGCCTAGTAAGGATGGTGGTCAGTTTCCTACGCATTAAGAGCTCTGCGGGGGAGTATCCTGACGCCAACGGGGTCACCCTGTACCCTAGCAGAAACTGACACACTTGAAGGTTCAGGTCCCCGGGGCCCATGCGCCGCAACGCGTCCTTCGTGGTGCGGACGAGGCGCTCTACTTGACCATTGGTGGCTGGGTGAAATGGGGCGGAGGTGATATGCCGAACGGCGTTGATCTCCATGAATGCCCTAAACTCGGAGGACGTGAAACAACTAGCGTTGTCGCTAATTAACGTGTCGGGTATGCCGAACGTGGAAAAGAGCCTCCGCAAATGCTTAATGGTCTGGGCCGAGGAGGTGCTCGTGACAGGGATAACCTCCAACCACTTGGAGAAGGCGTCCACGACAAGAAGAAACAGGGTGCCTCTGAACGGGCCCGCGAAATCAATGTGCACCCGGGACCACGGCCCCTTGGCCGAGTCCCATTCCCTGTGGGGAAGGCGGGCCTCCTCTGGTCTGGAGCATTGGCAACTTTCACAAGTGCCGACCATGTGCTTGATGTCGGCGTCCAGCTGGGGCCACCAGAAGTAACTCCGGGCCAGCGCCTTGGATCGCACGATGCCGGGGTGGCTGACGTGCAGCAGTTTGAGCACCCATGGCCGAAGGGAAGTGGGAATCACCACCCGCTGCCCCCACAAGAGGCACCCCCTCTCTAGGGACAGCTCTACCTTTTTCCTGAAAAATGGGGCGAACTCCTCCGCTGGGGAGGACGCCGGCCACCCTTTCTGCACCCAGGAGCTAACTGCCGCTAATGTCTTGTCCTTCTCTGTCGCTTTGGCAATGTCGGTGGGCATGACAGGGGGCGAATCCAGCACCTCTATCATAAGAACCTGATGGTCCCGCTCCGCCTTGCTCACCTGGGTGGGCGTCAGGGGGAGGGGAGACCTTGATAGAGGGTCCGCATGGCTGATCTCTTTCCCGGGCCGGTAGACCAACGCGTGCTGGTACGCGTTGAGAAAAATGGCCCACCTGAGCATCCTCGGGGACAGGATCTGTGGGGTGGGCTTATCTGCGGTAAAAATGCCTAGCAGGGGCTTGTGGTCCGTCACAATGGTGAAGGGGCGGCCATACAGAAAATCGTGAAATTTTTTCGTCCCCGCAACTATTGCTAGTGCCTCCCTGTCTGTCTGTGCGTAGTTTCTCTCCGCTTGGGACAGGGACCTGGAGTAAAAAGCTATCGGGGCCTCCCTTCCGTCTTCCAGCACGTGGCACAGCACCGCCCCCACCCCCACCGGGGATGCATCACAGATTAGGACTACCGGGCATTTGGGGTTGAAATGGGTCAGTATGGCATCGGACGCTAGGAGACATTTTAGCTCACTAAATGCCCTTTCTTGGTCATCGCCCCACTTCCATGCCTGGTCTTTTTTTAGCAGTTTGTGTAGCGGTTCAGCCACCGGGGGAGGAAGGAGTGGTAAAAGTTGAGCAGCCCTAGGAACGACTGCAGCTCGGGCTTGGAGGTGGGGCGGGGGGCTTTCTTAATGGCGGCCACCTTGGATTTGGATGGTTTTATCCCCTCAGGAGTCACACAAAACCCTAGGAACTCAACCTCGGTTGCGAAGAAGACGCATTTGTCCTTTCGCAGTCTCAACCCCGCTTTTTCGAATATTGTCAGGACCTTCCCCAACCTCTTGGCCAATTCGACCCGACTCCCCCCCGTTATTAACACCTCATCAAAATAAGGCAACACCCCCTCCAGCCCCTTCAGGAGGCGTTCCACGAGTGACTGGAAAATTCCAGACGCCGAATTTACGCCGAACTGGAGGCACGTCACCTGGAACGCCCCCTTATGGGTGACTATGGTCTGCACAGCGGCTGCGGCAGGGGACACCGTAAGCTGCTGGTAGGCCTGTGCTAAGTCAAGCTTAACGAAACACTTTTCCCCGTGTAACCTGGCCAGCAGATGGCTGACTACTGGCACCGGATATGCATTCGGGCGGATCGCCTTGTTGATGGTGCACTTGTAGTCGGCGCATATGCGGACCTCCCCATTGGCCTTTAGTGCGGTTACAATTGGAGTTTCCCACTCCGCAGAATCAACAGGTACAAGAATTCCCTGACCCACCAATTTGTCCAGTTCCGCCTCTATCTTGTCCTTAAGTGCAAACGGCACCCGGCGTGGTTTAAGGCGAATTGGGCGGACCTCCGGGTCCAGGTCGAATGTCACTGGGGGCCCCTTGAATTTCCCCAGTCCTTTTTTGAAGACTTTGGGGTGCACCTCACACACCTCCTGAATTGGATCAGTCCCAATGGCGTGCATCCCAACGGTGTGCACCCCCCCAATAAACAAACCCAGGGGCTGGAACCATTGAGTCCCGAGGAGGCTGCAATCTCCCCCTTTAAGCACGACTAGAGGGAGAGACGCGGCGTGCTTCTTGAATTTAACCTGAAATTCTCCAACCCCCAACACTGGAATGCTGTTCCCTTGCACGTCCCATAGTGTGGACCTCAACGCTTTGAGCTTGGGTCACCTGTGGGGGGCAATTCTCAAAAACTCCCTCTGGGAAATGATTGAATATGAGGACCCCGAGTCAATTTCCATTCTAATGGGAACCCCTTGAACCAGTACCTCAACAAAGTAGCGGGGGTGCCCTACGGACACGCTGAATACTGGGGTGTCGTCCTCGCTGCCGTCGGAGACGCGGCCCACGCCGTCCTGCTTCCGCGTGGCCTGAGCGCCGTCCTTGGGTCTTGTTGAGCGGTCTTGTCCCGCGGAACGGTCTGCTGAGCTTCTCCGGGTCTCGCGCCTCTTCCTGCACACCTTGGCGATGTGCCCGCGGCGGCCGCAGTTGTGGCACTCGGCCTTCCGAAACGGGCACTTTACACGGTCGTGGGCCGCTCCACAGCCGTCGCACCGTCGGCTCTCTTTCCGGACCCTCCGGACGTCCTCGTCGTCGCTGCTCTCTGCGGACGACCTCGAAGCTCGCCGGGCCGCATGCACCGGAGTCTCTGCCTTGCTCGACTTTGGCCGCCAGTCCTGGAGTTCTTGGACCCCAGCCTTTGTAGCTTCCGTGGCCTGTGCCGCTCTGACGACCTCCTGCAACGTGGGAGGCGGCTCTTGGTTCATTAATGTGCGCTGGGTTTCGGCGTCGTTCAGGCCGCACAGCACACAATCCCGGAGGGTGATTTCGGCATTCTCCTATTTGCACGGGCCGGCCGCCAGCCGCAGGGCCGCCACGAATGCGGCGACCGTCTCCCCGGGCACTTGGACTCGCCTCCAGAACGCACTCCGAGCGGGAAACATCGCCGTGGCGGGCCGGACGTGCTCACGCAGCATCTGCATGAGTTCCTTGGCCTTGAATTCGCTCACCCTCCTCGGTGCGATCAGGTCCACCAAGGTCCTTTTGGTTTCTTGTCCGAGCAGTCTGGTGAAGATGGCCCTTTTCTTTGCCTCTTCCGTGACTTCGGACTCAATCAGTGCTGCCTGGAAGTCCATTTCGAAGATCTCCCAGTCGCCCGGTTTCCTGATTTCGAAACCGGCGCATGTCTTGGTCCCGTGGGCTGCCATGATCCCACCTTCATCGCCAATTTAGTGTAAGGGACCAAAGACAACGAAACAGCCGAAGGGTTGGCTTAACACAGGTTTATTGCATGATGATCCGGAGGAACATGTGGTAATGGCGGATGGGTAGCTCAATATATACAGCTGGCTATACATTTGAATGTGGCTTGTCGACAGACTATTGGTTGCTGCCTGCGTGATGTCGTAGAAGGTCACGCCCTTCTTGACCAGGTGAAGAGGTGGCGGGGAATCTTCCCGCGCTGCTGATCCAGGTGAATTTGAGCCATGAGAGCTGGACGCTCGCTACTGCCATCTAGTGGTCACTAGCTCGCGTCCCCTTATCAGGTTTACATTGATACAGCTGAAGGTTATAATGTTGCACACAGAAAGGTTACATTGTTAACACATGGCTAAGGTACATTGTTAAAGGCACAGCTTTACAGAACACAACACACACTGTGGGCATGGTATGGTGGGCGTGGCCAGGGGGAAAGCCCTGTGTTGCACCTGAATTAGGACTACTTTATTTCAAAACTTGGATGGGCGGGGCCAGCCAGAATTTCTGCTACCGTTTCTGGTGAACTGGTGCAAACCTGATGATGCCCACCACTGATACCATCCATTATAATAATAATTTTGTGTCAAAAATTATTGTGGGTTGAAAGAATTTGCCAGCCTTCCAGTTAACAAGGTGAGCTTCTTAACCACTGAGCCTCTGCGGACCATAAATAATAATAATTTCTTGTCAGAAATTATTCTGGGTTGAAAGGATTTTTGCTGCAGAAACTTTGCTCAGGAGAGGTCTGGATGAGGCTCCTTTCATGTCTCCAAGATCTTTTCCCACTGAAGTGGTTCCTATTTATTTACTTGCAATTTCTTGCTTTCGAACTGCTAGGTTAGCAGGAGCTGGGGCAGAGGTGGGCATTCAAACTGTCATGCAGTACCTGGGTCTCAAATTGCCGACTTGCCAGCCTTCCAGTTACAAGGCAAGCTTCTTAACCACTGAGCCACAACACTACATTTATTTCACTGATCCATTTTATTTATTTACAAAAATGTGCCCACACAAAAATCAGTCACACAAATGGGCTGAGGAAACTGGCAAAGCAGAAACAAACAAGCAACCAAAAAAAATCATCATCTCACAACAAGGTGGTTAATCCCGCAGAGAGGGGGAGAGGGAGGGAACCTGGTGCAGTGGCGGTTACTCTGTGAGGTAAGAAGGCCCGGCGTGTGCACAGTAAGGGCCCCTCTCGCTGCTGTTGATGCCGCAGCCGGGACCAGGCTGGCTCCCAGCAGCTCACTTTCAAGGCTTTGGGCCTTGGCTATCCTGGACGGTTGCTGGTGCTGAGGGTGGCCAAGTCTATGAGCTCCCTGCACCCGGAGAGCATGTCAGAACAGACGGGCGTGGTGATGCCGCAGACCCTGGACAAGAGCACCACTGCCGCCGCCACCTCCACAGCTGCAGCGGTGCTCGGGGCCAACCCCTTCCCGGCCCAGGAGGAGAGATAAAGCTGCCGGGTCTGAGGCCGGCGTGAAGAACACCGCCACCACTGTTGCCTCCACAGCTGCAGCCGTGTTCGGGGCCAACCTCTTCCCGGCCCAGGAGGGGAGATAAAGCCACAGGGTCTGAGGCCGGCATGAAGAAAACTGCTGCTGCCACTGCCTCCACAGCTGCAGCCACTCTCAGGGCCAACAGGACTGCCATGGCTACTGCTGCCAATGTCGAGGCGCGAAGCTCCTTCCCCCAACTTGGCGGGGGAGGAGAAGCTCTGGCGCTGGCACCACACAGCCATAAGGACTTTGCTATTGCCGAGGCCGTGCCGAGATGTGGAGCTCAAACAGCATGGGGAGTGGAAGCACCTGCACTGGTACCCCACAGCCCAGATGCTCACCCGCCCTCGCCACTTTGCTGGGAGGGTAGAGGCAAGACCAGCCAGTCGGGGCTTGAGATGAGAAGGGTCAACAGTTTGTGCAGGGCTTGAGCGGCTTTAAGAACCACCACCATTGCCCTGCCATCGGAGACCAGACCCTCCTCTTGGCCAGTTGGGCTTCGAGAGGAGAAGGACTTTTTGCCGCTGCTGCTCATGGACTTGGCCTGGTTGGGGCGAGGAGGCCTGCTGGCTCCATGGGCCAGGACTTTAACACCCTCCGGTCCTTTTGGAATCTGTTCCTGCCACGCCCCTTCCCTGTTTTTTGGCTTTGAAGAGTTTGTGCTATGATACATTGTTACTGTATGTTATTATATTGTATGCTGTTTTAGGTGCTTGGATTTTTTTGTATAGGAACTGTATTTGATTATTCTGTATCTTCGCATATTTTGTTGTCTGGGCGGTTGGACTTTACTGCCCCCCCCCCGGGACTTGCTGTGGTTGGGGTGGGGAGGCTACGGCAGCATTGTGATATGATATGATATATTGTTTTGTATTGACATGTTGTTCCTTAATTGATTACTGTATTCTATTGCATTGTTATTTTATTGTATTGCTATTTTCTGTTATATTTAGGATTATTGTACCCTTATATGTTATTGTATCTTACTGTATGAATTTGTATTATTCATATGTAATTTTCGTTGTGAACCGCTTTGGGTTGTCTTAGGACAAGAAAAGTGGTATATAAATACAAATACAAATACAAGGTGACTGTTATTGTGTTACCTCAGTTATAAAGTGATAAAGAACCAGGTCATGAAATGCTGGGGATGCTCACTGGTTTAGGTATATGGTTGGGAAATAATACATGTGTCTTCTTGATGATCTTTAAAGTCCCTTCCAGCTCAATTTTTTAAATAATTATAATTATGTTAGCTTTCTAACATATAATAAGGATTAAACACATGTTTGCTCCCAAACAACTTGCAATCCATGTACTGTATAAACCTGGATCTAAAAAACCAACAACCTTACTTTCAATCTCTGCTTATTCAATAACATTCTGCAAATGTCTCCCTATTTGAGATGGAAAATATTTGAGATTTTAAAAATTCAAATACGGAAATAAAATGGACAGATCTTCCCATTGGAGGAGGACTCTGTAAAACCAGATGCAGAAGATTTATTTTGGTCAGAGCTGTGATGATGTGGAAGAAGATCTTTAATTCTCCCACTGTGCTTTTTAAATGCTTTACATTGTTATCAGAGAAACTATTATTTGCCATACTGAAGGGGGGAAAGTTACAGAGATATTCATTAAATCAACGAGGTAGCTAAGTCTGAGGGTTCCATTACATTCTTTAAGAAAATAAACTATCATCTGGATAGTAAAGCCTTTTTAAGGACATCTCCAGGCTAGCTAAATGATAAAAAAGTATTCTAATGAAATCTAGTAAAACTACAATGTTAATTATATTAGAAGAATACACAAATGTCCTGATATCATAATTGTTGGTACAGTATCTGAGTTGTCTATGAAAGCACTCTTGGGATAATAGTAGTGAGCACTATGAAACGAACAGAGAGGCTATATACGACGCGTGTTAAACTAACTAAGTGATCCTAAAAAAGATTCATCTGAATTGAAAAGTTGAAAGCAACCGGGACAGCTTTAACCATTTTGATATACATGGACTATATTGATTATTGATTATTCTGACAACATTGAGAATTTTTAGCTTACATTATGGGACTTTAAAAGATTTGTACTTTTATATGCAATATGAGAGCCTGTTATCTCACCATAGAGTTATTTACTTTTCTCGAATCAATTGAACCTTTTTGAGTTACTGTGAGAAATATGATGTTGAATATCTCTTGAAAAATTATTTTAGAATACACATTTCACTACCTGGAGACTGGTTGTCAGTACTTTATTAGAGGACTTTTTAATATAATCATTATACTAGTTTCGAATCACCTCGGACGGTTTCTTCTTGTGTTTTTGCTCATAATTGCATTTGACAAAACCATGGTGATCTCTATACTTTCTATACTTTTTTATTTGGGTGGAATACAGTGTACAACCCTAGTCACATCAACGAAGCACTCTTTTGAAGCATTGAAAATCAAAGAAAAGAATAAATGGGGTACAGATTTATTTGTAGTTTTCTGGAAGCATATCCTGTTGAGTTCAGTCAAGTTTACTTCTCAGAAGAGATGCATAAGACTGTAAAATTTCAGTGTAATGTTATCCAAACTGGAGGAGTTTTCTGATGTGGTAAAACTAAATCAAGTGGGACATCAAATTTCCTTCCTTCCAAAAATGATATCTGCCAATTGTGAAGCTAAACAGGTGTCTGCTGTGGCATAGTTAGGAATTTTTGGACCAGAGCTAAAAGATATTTCCATTACATAAGTTTACAATTCCCAGAATCCCACTTGACTGGGCATATTGATTGAGAGCTGTTAGGTCCTGCAATACGTTTTTCCAGCTCTGTTTTGGATTTTGAGTAGACTTTAATGCTTCAAAGTAATATAGAACTGTCAGGAGAGATAGTCACTGATCTCATGTAAAATAACTATTAAGGGGTGATTAATAGCTTAAATCCCAACAGAGTTTGCTTGTTTCAACTAATTGGCTCTCAGTTTTGCTTGTTTCAGCTAACTATCATGCAAAGCTAGATTAATTCTTACAAAGCATCTCTCTCTCTCTCTCTTGCATCACACTGGTTAATGCTACAGCATGTACAAAAGATACCACATCTAAACTTAGCTTCTGGCAGGCGGACCTTCTGGTCCCTATTCTGGCTAATGCAGAGCCCAGTACTGAGCCATGCAGTGACTAACTCGAACCATCAGAGGGTCTAGTTCTGTTACTGGGTCCTGCCTCTTCCATGGTCCCTTGACAAAGGATCTGTAATAATTCTTCCAATGGTGCTGAACGCATAGCAGAATGCAACTATAAGCTTGACTTTGATACAAGTATCCACATTCCCTCACAGGACCATTAAATAAAGTTTGTTCTTCCCCAGGACAGTCTGATTCTTTCATCTTCAGACCATCTTTACCTGTTTCTTGCAATGTGGACAGGTAGCTCTATGTAAACATAGATTTAAAGGTAAAGGTTTCTCTTGCTCAAAAGCCAGTCATATCTGACTCTAGGGTTCAGTGCCCATCTCTGTTTCAAAGCTGAAGAGCCAGCGCTGTCTGCTTCTGCAGATGTTTCTGTGGTCATGTGGCAGGCATGAAGTGCACGGAATGCTGTTTACCTTCCCACTGAAGTGGTCCCTATTTATCTACTTGCAATTTCTTGCTTTCATACTGCTAGGTTGGCAGGAGCTGGGACAAAGACGGGAGCTCATTTCATCCTGTAGTACTTGGGAATCAAACTGCTGACCTCCTGCCTTCTAATCAGTGTCTTAGTCATAGATTTACTCCATGCCAAAGAAAATAACAAGCATCTTTGTTTGAGAATTATCTTCTGAGGAACTAGATTATCTCCCTTCAGACAATGCATTCTAGCTGTTTTTTATCTCTTAATTATGAATGTTTCATTTAGCTTTCAAAGCTTTTCATGTGACACTAATCTAAACTCCAAAGTAAATGTTGTTGTTCTCCTTTGAGATATACCAGTTCTTTACTAGGCACAAAACATTAAGTAAGAAATCAGTTAACATTCCACAGCTCATGTTTATTGTGCAAATGCATTGAATAAATTCATCTTTTAAAATGTTCTTGAATGACTAATCACCTTTAGGACTGTGAAGATGCAATTGGAGTTTCTCAATAGCTTGTGTGTTCCTTTGGTGTGAAGTTATTGTCTAAAGCTTCAAGACAGCTGTTGTTTCAAAAACCTGTTGTTTGTAAAACAGATGGACGGGATCAAGCAGTGATAGCCTCTGTGGATGGCCTTGTCAATCTTGCCATTCTCTACAAGGCAACTGCAAATGATTTACAGTACATCAAAGCTACATTTCTGTGGAAAAGATGCTGTATCTAGCTCCCTACCACCTAATGGCCAAAACTGAACTCCTTTCCCCCTCAAACGTGTTCTCACAGGTTTTAACTGGAGCTGATCATGCAAACCAGGCAGTGGTGGTGGGCTTCAAATTGTTTTTACTACCACACTACGGCCGTGGCCAACTCTGTGGGTGTGGCCAACTCTGTGGGTGTGGCCAACTCTGTGGGCAAGACCAGGTGACTGGGTGGGTGTGGTTAAACTGCTGTATTTTAATGTGAGCTTTTGTGGATTGAGTCCAGTTCGTCAGACCATTAATTAGCAATTACACTTCGATGCTCTAATTTTCCTTAAAGAACAACTGCAGGGGGCAGCAACAGAGTGTTAGAAAATGGGCTGTTCATTAGTACGGGGCTACCATGGCTCAGTAGGTAAGAAGCTTGCCTTGTTAGCTGGGAGGCCGGCAAGTTGGCAGTTTGAGACCCAGGTACTGCATGACGGTTTGAGCATCCGTCTTTGTCCCATCTCCTGCCAACCTAGCAGTTCGAAAGCAAGGAATTGCAAGTAGATCAACAGGGACCATTTCAGTGGGAAAATATCTTGGAGACATGAAAGGGAGCCTCATTCAGATGTCCCCAGAGTGGAGTTCCTCCAGCAAAAATCCTTTCAACTCAGAATAATTTCTGACATGAAATTATTATTAGCATATTTGACTAGGATTTGTGGATAATGGGTGATTGATGGGGAAGGTTCTGGAAACATGGAGGAGAAAAAGACAAAAATTGAGGGTTTTTGAAAATGGCTGCCATCCTGGTGAGTAGGGGTAAGAAGGCTTCCCTAGAAAAGTTAAATAGGTTTATTATTATTTTGCCTAGGAGTGGGTACATTGCTGATCTGTCTTGCCTGTAGTGTTTTTGAGTGTTTGATGAAGCTGCCTTTCAGGTTTCCCACTTTTTGAAATGACCATGATAAGGGACAAAGACGGAAAGGAGCTAGCTGATGCAGAAGAAATTAAGAAAAGATGGAAAGAGTACACAGAGGAACTTTACAAAAAGGACCTCAACACTCCTGATAATCACAATGATGAAGAAATTGAACTTGAGCCAGACATCCTGGAGAGCGAAGTCATAAAGGCCCTAAAGAGCACTGCAAACAACAAAGCTAGTGGAGATGATGGTATCCCAGTTGAATTTTTCAAAGCGCTAAAAGATGATGGCGTCAAATTACTGCATTCAATATGCCAGCAGATTTGGAAAACAAAACAGTGGCCACAGGATTGGAAAAGATCAGTATACGTCCCGATCCCAAAAAAGGGCAATGCCAAAGAATGTTCAAATTATCGAACAATCGCGCTCATCCCACATGCCAGCAAGGTGATGCTCAAGATAATACAGGACAGACTTCAGCAGCATGTGGAGAGAGAATTACCAGAGGTGCAGGCTGGTTTCAGAAGAGGCAGGGGGACTAGAGACCACATCGCCAACATACGCTGGATCATGGAGAAAACAAAGGAATACCAGAAACAAGTTTACTTTTGTTTTATTGACTACACTAAGGCATTTGACTGTGTGGACCACAACAAGATGGCAAGTAATTAAAGAGATGGGAATACCAGAGCACCTCATATGCCTCCTGAGAAATCTGTACATGAACCAAGAAGCAACAGTTAGGACAGAACATGGAATAACAGAGTGGTTTGGAATAGGAAAAGGAGTAAGACAAGGCTGCATTTTGTCACCATGCTTATTCAACCTATACACAGAGCACATAATGTGCAGTGCAGGGATGGAGGAATCACAATATGGGATTAAAATCGCTGGGAGAAACATCAATAATCTGAGATATGCAGACGATACCACCCTAATGGCAGAAAGTGAGGAAGACCTAAAGAATCTCTTGATTGGGCTGAAGG
Organism: Bradypodion pumilum; assembly: GCA_035047305.1. Lineage (NCBI taxonomy): Eukaryota > Metazoa > Chordata > Lepidosauria > Squamata > Chamaeleonidae > Bradypodion > Bradypodion pumilum. The sequence continues at coordinate 21,716,575 of JAWDJD010000003.1, read as the reverse complement.
AGGAGAGTGCAAAAGCTGGCTTGAGACTCAAGATCAAGAAAACCAAGATAATGGCAACAGACCCCATCAGTTCCTGGAAAATAGACGGGGAAGAAGTAGAAGCAGTGACAGATTTTACTTTCTTAGGATCAAAGATCACTGCAGATGGGGATTGCAGCCATGAAATAAAAAGGCGACTGATTCTTGGGAGACAAGCGATGAGAAACATGGGGAACATAGTGAAAAGCAGAGACATTACATTGCAAACAAAAATTAGAATAGTCAAAGCAATGGTTTTCCCAGTAGTAATGTATGGATGTGAGAGCTGGACAATTAGGAAGGCTGAACGCAGAAGAATAGATGCCTTTGAAATGTGGTGCTGGAGGAGGGTTTTGAGAGTCCCCTGGACAGCGAGGAGAACAAATAGGTCAATCTTAGAAGAAATTAACCCTGACTGCTCATTGGAAGGTCAAATAGTAAAGATGAAGCTAAAATACTTTGGACATCAAATGAGAAGGGAGGATTCACTTGAGAAGGCATTGATGTTGGGAAAGGTGGAGGGCAAAAGAAGAAGGGGGAGGCCAAGGATGAGATGGCTAGATGGTATTATAGACACAATGGGCACAGAGCTGGGAGGGTTGAGGGGGATGGTAGAGGACAGAGGCGCCTGGAGGAAAATGGTCCATGGGGTCGCAAAGGGTCGGAATCGACTGTGCGACTGAACAACAACAAACTTTTTGAAATCTTCTGACTGTTGCTGTTTGTAAATACCTCACTGTTGTTAAAATTAACCATTTTAAAAATCCAAGCCATTGAGTTTTCTTAAACAAATAAAGGGAGTTGGTTTATGTTTATTTATCTACATGCTACCAAGATTAGGCTGAAGCACTGTTTATTACAGTATTAGCTAACCCTAGGGTTAGTGGAGGCTGTAATTTGTTAAGGCAGAGCCGGGATTGAGATATTGAATATCCCAGGGTTTGTCTTGTATTTAGAAATATCCAAACCAGACTTTGAAGGTAAAAACATCCTGGCTAGTACGTTCCCAGATTTAAAAAATTCTGAGGAAAAAGGGTCTGATGATTGTTAGAGGGCTGTGTATCAGATTTGAACAAATCCAAAAGTATTTACTGATAGCTTGTCCAGATAGACATTGGGTCCATTCTATGGGGTACCGCAGGTGGGCCTGGTACACTTTTTAAAAATGGTGTCCATGCTTGTTGGATATCAAAGTGATCCTAGGTGCCCTTAAAACAACTTTTCTGAGACCCTTCAATGAGTTCTTTTTGGAAATGTTCTGTTTAACTCCACTCTCAGCAAGAGAAAGAGGGTAAAAAAGTAGCCTTGTAGCTTTTGCAGCTGTTTACGGTCTCAGTTTCCTGTATTGGTGAAGCAGCAAACTAGATGCCTTCATTACCATGGCACTTCCAGATAGTGGCAATATGAATACTTCCCCTGCGTGTCTCTGGATGGTCAGAGGAAGTGCAACATTTAAAATGTTTTTTTAAATTAAAAAAAACAATACAGTAAAAACATTTTTCTTTCTCTTTCTGTGTATTGCTGTGGTTTCAATTGGCAATATGAAGAAAGGGAAAAGGAAAAAATAATATCAGCTAAACAATGTAGTGCAAAATTGCTAAACTAAAAATATAAACAAATAATTGCACTTTCCATGACATTCAGGGACTCTCAGAAGTATTCAGTCTCCTGAAGATAGGAGGAATGCACACCCTCTGACCATTCCCCATGTTTTTCAGGATAATCCAGCCCACAAATAAATGTGCAGATGTTGGAGTAATTTGGACTCTGGTTCAGATAGAGGCAGAATTTCCAGATTTGGTTGAGGCCAACACAAAGTACATTTGCAAATCTATTTGTATCCGGAGCACAAATTGAATTAGACTGGGCATAAATCATTTTATCCTTTTTAAGAAAAGGAAACTTTAAAAGTATGTAGTACACAAACCGTTGAAGCTAGTTGTCTGAATTTTGTCAGGTTTACTCCACTCTTTATGATCTACTGTGTCTCTGAATTTCCTTTCAAACAAGAAACAAAACAAAACAGAAGCAAAAATGTAAGGAAGACAAAAATGCTGTGGCACTTTCACCACAAATTGCTATATTTCGAGGTGAGCTTTTGTGACTCCAGTCCATTTGCTTTTGTTTTGTTTCTCTCGTTTGAGATGCTTAAACAGGTTAACACAGCTACCACTTTGAAAATAAGGAACCTGTTATTTATCTTCTCCTTATGTCCCACATATAGGGAGCTCCTGAACAAGGCATTGCATAGCCTGCCCATGCAAATTCACCCAAATCTGTTCTTCCCTAATGTATTCTGCAAGGAAGGTGATCCTGAAGTAACTTTGAAAGTGACAAGACTTGAAAAAATTTCAACCTGGAAAATAAAGTAATAGGAATCTTAGAGCATGTCATCTCTCTTTTAATTGCTCATAAGATTTCTTTGTTCTGCATGTTTTGGCAGATCCCACAAGTCCATCAGCTTCATCATACCACTTAGATATTTAAATTGCACAATCAATGATCCATGCCAAAAAAGATTATTATTATTATTATTATTATTATTATTATTATTATTATTATTATTATTATTATTATTATTATTATTATTATTATTATTATTATTATTATTATTATTATTATTATTATTATTATTATTATTATTATTATTATTATTATTACACACATATGCCACCCACTCAGGGGAACCCGACTTAGGGTGGCTCACAATGCATTTTGATGTAAACACTGGATTTGTCCATTCAAAAAGCTAACTGTGACCTTTCGTGGATCACGTCCAGTTCTTCAGACAAAGGAATAAAACTTCCAGGCATGGTTATGGCGGTTAGTCTTTAAAGTGCTGGGCTCCAGTCTGGCTGGGAGCATATTCTGGGGTGAAATGGAGTCCAGCAAAAGCCCAGGAAAAAAGAGCATAATGGAATGGTTCAGCTCTAAACCAAGTCCCCAGCCAGACTGGAACCCTGCAGAAGCTGCAAACATAGCAAAAGGGCCGCAATTGCCACTGCTTCCTCCGTTCTCTCCACCACCACCAAGGTAAGTGATTTCTTTAGACTTCTGGCGGTGGGGTGAGTGGCGTCGGGTGGATTTTTCGCACTCAAAATGGTGGTGCCACCCTTCTGAGTGCTAAAAATGTGAATTTTAGAGACCGCAATGGCGGCAGTGCCATTTTGATCTCTAAAAGTCTACACAAACCCTTTCATGTCAAGGTGGTAAATTGTGCCTCTGATTTACCCCCAAAAAACCTTTCATAACTCGATTTTTTAAATAAACCGAGACATTTGTAAATTGGGGTTTTACTGTATTTTGTGCATGTATATTATATTGGAAGCCTTCCAGATGTACAGATTTCTGAAACAAGGCACTGCTTGTCTTTGTGCTGAGTTTCAAAAGGTGTGAAATATGTAATTTCAGGAAAAGCCTAGAAGGAACAGAAAATGTTTTGTTTCTACGCAATTGCCTACCCACTTATCAGTAAAGTTACTTCCATTATAACTAACAAAATGCTGCCCATTGCTAGTTTTCCCTATCCTTTTACATTTTTATCTTCAGTTACATCACGTATGGGAAACAAGCATTCTCCAAAACTATTTAATGGGTAGATCTCGTTGTTAAGTTGAAGCTGGTTTTCATTTGGAGGTAATACATTTTATTTATTTTCTCTTATCTGCTCATGCTTTGTTTTTCTTTAGCTGTTTAGCTGCTATGGGAGCATGGGACAGCACTGACTGGGTTAGGGGCTGTAGTGGCTCAGAAGTTAAGAAGCTCGCCTTGTTAACTGGAAGGCCGGCAAGTCAGCAGTTCGAGGCCTGAGTACTGCATGACAGAATGAGCGCCCAGCTCTGTCCCAGCTCATGCCAACCTAGCAATTCGAAAGCAAGAAATTGCAAGTAGATAAATAGGGTACACTTGGGTGGGAAAAGATCTTGGGTACATGAAAGGAATCTCATTTGGGCGTCCCCTGAGCAGAGCTCCTCCAGCAAAAATCCTTTCAACCCAGAATAATTTTTGACATGAAATTATTATTATTACTGATTGAGTTGACAGCCTGGCCACCATTTGTTATTCTCTATAATATCCTGCAATAACTTGGCTGTCATCGTTTAAAACAGTGGTGATGAACCTATGGCACGCATGCCAGAGGTGGCACTCAGAGCCCTCTCTGTGGGCACCCGTGCAGTCACTCCAGCACAGAATTTTCCCCGCCCCTCTGCCCAACAGCCCAATGGGAGCACTTCTTCTCTCCCCCAGCACAGAGTTCACCCCACTCCTCTACCCAGCAGCCCAATGGGAGTGTTTTCTTCCTCCCCTGTTGCTGTGTTGGCACTTTTCAATAAATAAGTGTGTTTTGGATTGCAGTTTGGGCACTTGGTCTCTAAAATGTTTGCCATCACTGTTTTAAAACATTATGGCAGTAGAATGATGGCCTTGGCCAAAAAAAAGAGAAGAAGAGCAAAAGGTATATATTCACAAGAGGTTGTGCAAAGTTTTTCTCTTTTTCAAGTAGACTAAGAAAGAAGGAGCATCTCAAAAGCTTTCTCAGCAACATGTTTTCTATTTTAAAAATGTCAGTTTAGCTCTGATTTAAATAAAAATGTCTATGATAATGGGATGTAAGTCAACTCATCAGCCATGGCTGTATTATGAATAATGCTGAAATGACAGTCCCTACTGAGAAGTAACAGATTTTTAATTTCTAAAATCAGCCTCTGAGGTGACTCTCAACATAGTAATTACCTCCAGCTAAAAACCTAATTCTTTGTATACTTACTTGGAATCAAACTCAACTGAAGTTTATGAAATCTACTTCCAGTTTGATCTGTGGGACATGTGGATATAATCACAGCTTGGAAATGTCTATCACAATTGTAGGATACAGATTCTAAGAGCTGTAACTGAAAGTAACATTCTCAAACTCTATATATCATTCTACATTAATCAAAAAAAGTACAAGATACACAAGAAAATTCCAGATCATGGAGAGAGCTTCTACACCAATGTTTCTGAACATTTGGTTTCCAGATGTTTTTGGACTAAAACTCCCAGAAGCCCTTCACCAATGGCCATGCTGGCCAATATTTCTGGGAGTTTTAGTCCAAGAATATATGGAGACCCATGGTTTTACACAAAGCACACCCTAGTCACAATGTTACTTTCTGTGCATGTTGTTGTTGTTGTTCAGTCGCACAGTCGATTCCGACCCTTTGCGACCCTATGGACCATCGTTCTCCAGGCGCCTCTGTCCTCCACCATCCCCCTCAGTCCTCCCAGTTTTGTGCCCATTGTGTCTACAATACCATCTATCCATCTCATCCTTGGCCTCCCCCTTCTTCTTTTGCCCTCCACCTTTCCCAACATCACGGCCTTCTCAAGTGAATCCTCCCTTCTCATTTGATGCCCAAAGTACTTTAGCCTCATCTTTACTATTTGACCTTCCAATGAGCAGTCAGTGTTGATTTCTTCTAAGATTGACCTATTTGTTCTCCTCGCTGTCCAAGGTACCCTCAAAACTCTCCTCCAACACCACATTTCAAAGGCATCTATTCTTCTGCGTTCAGCTTTCCTAATTGTCCAGCTCTCACATCCGTACATTACCACTGGGAATACCATTGCTTTGACTATTCTAATTTTTGTTTTCAAGGTGATGTCTCTGCTTTTCACTATGTTCCCCAGGTTTCTCATGGCTTGTCTCCCTAGAATCAGCCGCCTCTTTATTTCATGGCTGCAATCTCCATCTGCAGTGATCTTAGATCCTAAGAAAGTGAAATCTGTCACTGCTTCTACTTCTTCCCCGTCTATTTTCCAGGAACTGATCGGGCCTGTTGCCATTATCTTGGTTTTCTTGATATTGAGTCTCAAGCCAGCTTTTGCACTCTCTTCCTTCAAACCGATCAAGAGATTCTTTAGGTCTTCCTCACTTTCTGCCATTAGGGTGGTGTCGTCTGCATATCTCAGATTGTTGATGTTTCTCCCAGCAATTTTGATCCCATATTGTGATTCCTCCATCCCTGCATTGCGCATTATGTGCTCTGTGTATAAGTTGAATAAGCAGGGTGACAAAATGCAGCCTTGTCTTACTCCTTTTCCTATTCCAAACCACTCGGTCATTCCGTGTTCTGTCCTAACTGTTGCTTCTTGGTTCATGTACAGATTTCTCAGGAGGCATATGAGGTGTTCTGGTATTCCCATCTCTTTAATCACTTGCCACATCTTGTTGTGATCCACACAATCAAATGCCTTAGTGTAGTCAATAAAGCAAAAATAAACTTGTTTCTGGTATTCCTTTGTTTTCTCCATGATCCAACGTATGTTGGCAATGTGGTCTCTAGTCCCCCTGCCTCTTCTGAAACCAGCCTGCACCTCTGGTAATTCTCTTTCCACATGCTGCTGAAGTCTATCCTGTATTATCTTGAGCATCACCTTGCTGGCGTGTGGGATGAGCGCGATTGTTCGATAGTTTGAACATTCTTTGGCATTGCCCTTTTTTGGGATTGGAACATATACTGATCTTTTCCAGTCCTGTGGCCACTGTTTTGTTTTCCAAATCTGCTGGCATATTGAATGCAGTAATTTGATGCCATCATCTTTTAGAGCTTTGAAAAATTCAACTGGGATACCATCATCTCCACTAGCTTTGTTGTTTGCAGTGCTCTTTAGGGCCTTTCTGACTTCACTCTCCAGGATGTCTGGCTCAGGTTCAATTTCTTCATCATTGTGACTATCAGGAGTGTTGAGTTCCTTTTTGTAGAGTTCCTCTGTGTACTCTTTCCATCTTTTCTTAATCTCTTCTGCATCAGCTAGCTCCTTTCCGTCTTTGTCCCTTATCATGGTCATTTTTGCTTTAAATGTTCCCTTGATTTCCCGGATTTTTTTGAAAAGATCTCTGGTTCTGCCTTTTTTGTTGTTTTCTTCCATTTCTTTGCACTGTTCTTTTAGATAGTTTTCCTTATCTCTCCTTGCTTTTCTTTGAAATTCTGTGTTCAGATGATTGTATTTTTTCCTTTCTCCTTTGACTTTTGCGTTCCTTCTTTCCTCTGCTATTTTAAGAGCCTCATCAGACAACCACTTTGCTTTCTTACTCTTCTTTTCTTTTGGTATGGTTTTCTTTGCTGCTTCCTGCATGATGTCCCTCATCTCTGTCCATAATTCTTCTGGCACTCTATCTATTGAGTCTAAGCCATTGAATCTGTTCATCACCTCCACCGTGTATTCTTTAGGGATGCTGTCTAGGTGATATCTGTCTGGTCTCTTTGTTTTCCCTATTTTCTTTAGTCTAAGCCTGAATTTTGCAATCAGTAGGTTGTGATCTGAGCCACAATCTGCTCCAGGTCTTGTTTTTGCTGACTGTATGGAGGTTCTCCATCTTTGGCTGCAGAGTATGTAGTCAATCTGGTTTCGGTGTTGGCCATCTGGTGATGTCCATGTGTAAAGTCGCCTCTTGTGTTGCTGGAAGAGGGTGTTTGCTATGACCAGTGCGTTCTCTTGGCAGAACTCTATCAATTTTTGTCCTGCTTCATTCTGTGTTCCAAGACCGAACCTGCCTGTTATTCCCTCCACTTTTTGATTGCCTACTTTGGCATTCCAGTCTCCTAGAATAATTTGAACATCATTTCTTGGTGTTTGTTCTATGAGGTGTTGTAAGTCCTCATAGAACTGGTCCACTGTGGCTTCATCTGCACCCGTGGTTGGTGCGTATATTTGGATCACAGTAACATTGAAGGGTTTGCCCTGAATTCTTACTGACATCATTCTGTCATTTTTGAGGTTGTATCCCATTACTGCTCTTCTCACTCTTTTATTGACAATTATGGCTACTCCATGTCTTCTAAAGTTTTCTTGTCCACAGTAGTAGATGTGATGGTTTCCAGAGCTGAATTCGCCCATCCCTGTCCATTTGAGCTCACTGATTCCCAAGATGTCAATGCTTATTCTTTCCATCTCATTTTTTACCACTTCCAGTTTACCTTGGTTCATTGATCTCACATTCCATGTCCCTATACAGTATTGCTCCTTACAACATTGCATTTCCCCTCCCCCTTTCCTGTCCATCCCCTTTCTCCCCTCTGAGGTGTTAAGCATCCTGTATCACCTAGCCTGCCCTTTTGTTTTGCCTTTTGTTTTGGTCCTTAGGGTTCTCTAGGCAAGCTTTGTGGCGTGGTTTGCCGGTTTCTACGCCATTTTTTTCCTCGCATCATACATCATATCACAGTTTTAAAAGTTTAGAACAGTTTACACTACATATTGTCATGCATAATTATCACACTCTAAAACACAGTCTCTATGTTACTTGCTATATTAAGTCAGTATGAAGTCTCTATGTCAGTCTCTATATTAATTCAGCTACATTTTTCACATCAGCTACTTATCCTTGTGTCCTCACTCCCCAAGTGGGGTTGTTGTCTCTGGGTCCCTTGCTCCAGGGGCGTCGCAGTGGCGGGCAGTGGATGTTTTCCCTGTGTCTCAGCTGTTCCTCTTCCTCTGCCTCTGGCTGCAGTGGTGGATGGTGACCTTCTCCCTCCCAGGCCTCTGGATGGTTTCTGGGCAGTTGGGGCCTGGTCTTTCTCTGCCTCTTTCTTCCTTGCACCCAGGTTTTAGGATGGGGTGGAAGGGAGGGGCCGATTCTTCACTCACCTCCCTCCAAGGCTTCTGGATGGTTTCTGGGCAGTTGGGCCTGGTCTTTCTCTGCCTCTTTCTTCCTTGCACCCAGGTTTCAGGATGGGGTGGAAGGGAGGGGCCGATTCTTCACTCACCTCCCTCCAAGGCTTCTGGATGGTTTCTGGGCAGTTGGGGCCTGGTCTTTCTCTGCCTCTTTCTTCCTTGCACCCAGGTTTCAGGATGGGGTGGAAGGGAGGGGCCGATTCTTCACTCACCTCCCTCCAAGGCTTCTGGATGGTTTCTGGGCAGTTGGGGCCTGGTCTTTCTCTGCCTCTTTCTTCCTTGCACCCAGGTTTTAGGATGGGGTGGAAGGGAGGGGCCGATTCTTCACTCACCTCCCTCCAATGCTTCTGGATGGTTTCTGGGCAGTTGGGCCTGGTCTTTCTCTGCCTCTTTCTTCCTTGCACCCAGGTTTCAGGATGGGGTGGAAGGGAGGGGCCGATTCTTCACTCACCTCCCTCCAAGGAGGTGTCCACCTCTGGGGACATGTATTTGTTTTGGTCAATAGGGCAAGGTAACTTGAGAGCTTTGTGTAGGGGTATCCATACACTGTCACTGCCAGCTATATCTCAGATGAAAGATGCTTTAAAAAGACCCCAACCTGCTTAAAGTTTCTTTCAGCTACCAGGAACAATTCTACAAAAGTCAAGCTACTGTTCATTTTAGACATGGAAGAATAAGTGAGGGAGCATTTAATAAACCCTACCCTTTTACAAAACCTATGTTTTGCTTCTCTTTTTTAAAAAATGTGTTGGGTTTGTTATTTTTGTATGGTGGTTGTCTGCTTGAACTCAACATGAAGGACTATTTAATGTGAAAATGAAGTACAGTACTGCATTCCTTAAAGAAATAATACATCTGATAGACAGAAGATGGAATGTGGTCTGCGGTTTACAATTCCACCACTAAGTGAAATACTGAGGAAGAGGAGACAGAGAGGTGAATGGATGTAAAGTCAGACTTGAAGTCATCAGAAAAAGTGCTTCGATAAGGTAGGAGGAAATATAGCAGAGAGCTTGAACTAGCTGTTCTCTGTCATCTCCTGAAGTACGCTTCATTTTTGCCACTTCCAACAAGGCTCTTCGGGACCCTTTTGAGCTCTGCCATGGGCCATCTGAAGGCCTTCTGTTTGCACTTCCTTAAGCTGTTTTCATCCTCATCTAAATGGTACAGTCTAAATCCAATTGGCAGTCCCAACCAGCGTAGACCCATAGGTAATATAAACTCTCAGTTGTCTAATTCCAATGGATGAGAAAGACCATAAAGAGTTTATCTATGAAACAGTGAGATACTTGCTTCTTCTCAATGATCTGTCAGTTTGGATTTTTTTTCCTACCTCTAGTTCTTTGCATCCCAAATATCAAGGAATATTTGATGAAATCTTATGAAAAGGAAATGGAAATGACATCTTAACACATCCCTACAAATCAATAGGTGGATCATGACTGAACCAGGGGGCCATCACTACCATCAGATTGCATGCGATGAGGAACCTCCTCTGCTTGGTCCATAAACCATTCCTGCTGTGATTGATGCTATCCAGATATTGAGTGGGTGGCTCATAAAAGCACCATAGGTAAAGGTAAAGGTCGCCCTTGTTCAAAAGTCAGTTGTATCTGACTCTAAGGTTCAGTGCTCATCTCTGTTTATAGTCAAAGAGCCAGCACTGTCTGCATCTGCAGACATTTCCATGGACACGTGGCAGGCATGCCTCAACACCAGAGTGCACAGAACACTGTTTAGCACCATACATACAAACAAATTCAGAAGGTAGAATGCTAGAGTCAGAAAATATCCAGGAATAATAACATTGAAACCTACAAGTAAGTGATTTCCTTCTTTATTTGTATCAGAGTATTGAACAATTTGCCAGGCAAATCATGGGCTACTACAAGAGTGTTACCTTGGCTATTTACTCTCTATTCTATTATAAACATGGTTGGGCATATTTTGTTGTTGTTCAGTCGCACAGTCGATTCCGACCATTTGCGACCCCATGGACCATTTTCCTCCAGGCACCTCTGTCCTCCACCATTCTCCTCAGCCCGCCAAACTCTGTGCCCATTGTGTCCACAATACCATCTATCCATCTCACTTTTGGACGCCCCTTTCTTCTCTTGCCCTCCACCTTTCCCAGCATCAAGGCCTTCTCAAGTGAGTCCTCCCTTCTCATTTGATGTCCAAAGTACTTTAGCTTCATCTTCACTATTTGTCCCTCCAATGAACAGTCAGGATTGATTGCTTCCAGTATTGACCTTTTTGTTATCTTTGCTGTCCAAGGGACTCTCAGGACTCTCCTCCAACACCACATCTCAAAGGCATCTATTCTTCTGCGCTCAGCCTTCCTAATGGTCCTGCTCTCACACCCATATATTACCAATGGGAATACCATTGCTTTGACTATGCGAATTTTTGTTTTCAAGGTGATGTCTCTGCTTTTCACTACATTCCCCAGGTTTCTCATAGCCTGTCTCCCCATAATCAGTCGTCTTTTTATTTCATGGCTACAGTCGCCATCTGCAGTGATTTTAGATCCCAGGAAAGTAAAATCTGTCACTGCTTCTACTTCTTCCCCATCTACTTTCCAGGGACTGATCGGACCTGTTGCCATTATCTTGGTTTTCTTGATATTAAGTCTCAAGCCAGCTTTTGCACACTCCTCCTTCAATCCAATTTATATGCAATAGCATTAATTGAATTTCTACACATTCACAAAACATTTGCCCTGTATCCAACTGCCTCCTTTTACTTGATGTTTCTTTGTACATAATCAAGTAAACTTGATTAATTGATTTTGAAGTGCACCTTATACAGAGCTTGTTCCAACTTTCCCCAAAGATGCCAAGACTGACCCTCTACCTCTAAGCTACCATCACTCACCTCTGTTTCTCTGAAGAAATTATGCCACCTAACCCAAAATGATTACAATTATAAAGAGAACCAGTGTGACATAACTTCTAGTGTGCTATAGTAGGACTAAGATGATGACTCAAATCCATATTGCACCATCAAAACTAATTGTCTGACCTTAGACCAATTACCCCCTCACTATTTTATAAAGCTGTTGAGAAGATAATATAGTGAGGAAAGACACATACACGTTGGAAGAGGCCAGACATAAATACAGCAATTAAGTTGGCAAGTAAGATTATTGAGTGCATGAATTTTGGCTGTATTTGTGAAGTTTTTATTCATATGGTCCTCCTCCCCATTAATTCTTATGTATTTTTCTTGACAAAGCCAAGAAAGTGACTTCATTTTGGCAGTCCAAGGTTTGATCAGAACACAAAAGAAGAAGAAGATCTTCCCTTTCTCATTTTTTCTGTAAAATAATCAAATACTTAAAAACTGAAAACAAATTAACTAGTGACCCAGCAAGAACCTTTATTTTGGATAAGGCCCCAACATTTAAAGTTAGCTTAATTGCAAATATAAACCTCAATAGTGGATGTTTTCTCCAGCTGAAGGATTCCAGGAAATGTGTTAAAGATTTGTCAGGCAAATTGCTTGAAATGCACCGACAAGCTCGTTAAGGTGAATCAAAAACTTTTGACTCTGCTATCAGTCTTTATTAGTCACGGTTGCCAAGCTGTAGTGAAAAATCACGGCAGATAAATTCAGCCCACATTACAGGTATTTAAATGTCTGAATACTTAGTCATGTGGGCAGATTAATCTGTTCCCAAGATTTTTTCTTTTCATAAGTGTCTCAGAGAAATCAACAAGACACAAATTGTTTTCACTTGTTTAGAAGACACTGTGTTGAACACAAATACAAACAGTAACTGCCTTGTGGCTCTGTGTTCTTGCTCAGTGGTGTCATAGAGCTTTTTCAACATGTGCATACCACTGGCCTTTTCCTGTAATAAACAACCACATAAATATAAGTAGCATGGATTTTGTAAGAAGAGCCACTGAGCAATGGGACACATGCAAATGCAGGTGCTTATATATCGTTCCATAGTGCTAAAGCGCTCTCTGGACAGTTTACATAGTGATTATGCAAATTAAAATTAGCCTCTAACAAACTAGGTACTCATTTTACCAACCTTAGAAGGATTGAAGACTTAGTCAAACTTTAGCCTGTCAGCATTGAACTCATGTATTGAGTAGAATTTTGACAGCAGTACTGCATCCCAACCACTGCACCACTTGAGCTTCACTCAGTCAGTAATTCAGGATTATCCCATCTTTTTTTCCTGACACAGGACTCCAGATGGATCACAAAACATTTTTATAACATGTACAATCAGGAAAAATGTCCCAAATCCTGTTTTTGGCTTAGTAGATCACACTAGAGTTGGCCTATTGAATTAACGGAACTCATGGAGAAGTTGATTTATGATATCCCCATTGAGCCAATGGACCTACTCTAGTACAATTTACTATGCTAAATAATTGGATTTCGGCCAAAATCCAGTAGATATGAACTGCTCATGTAAGGGCAGCTGCACGGAGATTTTGATATCCAGAAAGATCTCATTCATACAATCAGTTGTGTTTTCAGTCACATAGTTGATTTTGCAACCAGTGCCTGCATGGTTGGACAACCGAAGATTTATCAATAGAAGAAACACTGCCATGATTGCTCTTAGTTGACTGCATAAGTGTTGAGTCCGAATGAAGGAAGTACTCTGACAAGCAGGATTGGGTCAAACACAAGTGATTTATTGGCAGCTCTTAACTTGGATTGTTTCAGACTGGGGAATGAGGGAAAGGAGGCCAACTTATATACAGGCAGAACGGCAGTTACAGAATGATACATTTACCTGTACTTCTAATAAGAGCGGGAAACTGTGTGTTAACTAATCAGATTACAAAGGCAGCAATACGAATACATGGAATTTTAATGTAATTATAAAGTACTTTTCAAAATACTACAAAAATAGTACAGCAGCCACACACATTATCAAAAAGTTCTTTCCTCACCAGCCAATCAGCAGCCTCCATGAACAAAACATTGTAGTTTTAGGGTGTTGGTGGAAGGACAAAAAAGAATGACCAGCTAAGCCTTCCCCCAAAGGATTCCCAAAGCCTAGGGGCAGCCACTGAGAAGGCACTCTTTTCGTCACCGGATGTGCTTCCAAGGGCAATGGGGCAAAATAAAAGCCCTCATTTGATGATCCTAAGACTCAAACAAGGTCACATGTTCATTCATTCATTCATTCATTCATTCATTCATTCATTACACTGCATCACAAAAATAAATATGGTCTAATCCATGTGTCCTATACTAAATCAAGTGCACTGAATCAAAATCTGAAGTCCATTCTGCCTAGGACATCAGGCTCTTAAATTAGCAAATCTCACCCTCTTGGTTTGATTCTTGCATTGATCACATGGGATATATTTGCCACAAATGAATTTTAAAAAATTCTGGTTTATTAACACAGCTGTGCCTACTCATCTTTAGCTCAAAACCAACTCACTATGGCCTACTTGTATTACCCAATAAAATGGTTTCACACTAGAAACAAACCATTGGTCCATCTTACCTTATATATCTATTTCTGACATCAGCTCACTGACTTTCCCAAACATGCCCAGCTGCTGCTGGAACATGCATGCCACCAGGGGATGTGATTCAGCTGAGGCAGCAGCAGGCATAGTGGTAGCTGCAACTGTTATAATGTCCCCATGTAAACATACATTACCTAATTACTGACCATTTGACCAACTATAAGGTAAAGGTAAAGGTTTCCCTTGCTCGAAAGCCAGTCGTATCAGACTCTAGGGTGCAGTGCTCATCTCTGTTTCTAAGCCGAAGAGCCAGCGCTGTCTGCTTCTGCAGACATTTCCGTGGTCATGTGGCAGGCATGACTAGACACCAGAACGCATGGAATGCTGTTACCTTCCCACCGAAGTGGTCCCTATTTATCTACTTGCAATTTCTTGCTTTCGAACTGCTAGGTTGGCAGGAGCTGGGATGAAGACGGGAGCTCATTTCCGTCCTGCAGTACTCGGGAATCGAACTGCTGACCTTCCGCTTCCCAGTCAGCGTCTTAGCGACTATAGCACACCTTAAAATCTGAACGTGATAGGTAAATTCTGAGTTCAGATTTGGAATCAGCACACTCAATATCATGTAAATCACATGTCTTATTCCCAGTAGCAGAATCATTGTTGTGCAGTGTTATTTGTTTCAAATCATTCATTTAATTAAGTTAGTAGTATGGCCCTTGGATGATCCCAGAGCTAAAAACCCATCACCACCACCCCAGATCTTTACCCTGGAGTAATGTGTTAGTTCTGTCGGTACTGCAGTGGCTTAGTGATTAAGACACTGAAAATGAGAACTGGAAGGTTGGCAGGACAGCAGTTGAAGACTCGAGTACTGTATGACAGAATGAGCTCTCATCTCTGTTCCAGCTCCTGCCAACCTAGTAGACTGAAAACAAGAAATTGCATGTAGATAAATAGGTACCACTTTGAGAGTTTCATGCACTCTTGTGTCTAGTCATGCCTGCCACATGTCCACAGAAACATCTGCAAACACAGACAGCGCTGGCTCTTTAGCTATAAACAGAGATGAGCATGGAACCATAGAGTTAGATACAACTGGATTTTGAGCAAGGGCAAACTGATCTGTGAGGGGAGAAGGAAACATGTTTTCTGGCACACCACACATCCTTCTGATTCTGCCTCCTTTTCAACGTGTTGTCTACAAAGGTGACACTCCCGTGTTGAATTTACAAATGAGTTGTCTGCTGCATCTTGACATTGTTTAAAGCAGCGGGTTGTTCAGCTTGATGTAAGACAGCTTCTACATACTTTGCCCAGGACCCTGGAGTCCCTCCTTAAATCTGAAACAGGATAACACAATTTCAGAACAGTTCTCTAGAGGCCAAAACTGAATGTCAATCTCCCTGCCCTTTCTTCTAGGAGAAAACCTTTAGGTGCTAAGAAGCCCGTCTAAGGAGGTTTATGTTTAATGAAAATCACAATGTAATGTTTTTGCATCAGAGCTTACCACATCTGAGGAATTTGGTATGGGGAGAATTGATTCCCCTGAATTAAATATTAAAGTTGACTTTGATTGAATTGATTCTTGCAAAATTAGTTTTTAATGCATTATTCATTTCTGCACAAAAGTGCAGATGACAATATATTATTTCCAGTTTTAGACAGTCAATGTAGGTCACGTGGAAGAGACTTGATGCTTTAAATGAGTTTTACTGGGTAAAAGTACTGTAATTAAAGAAGTGCTGGGTTACGAAATTGGAAGGCATTAGCTTGTGACATTTCGTTTTAATCATAAAGGGGTCTGCAGCTACAAAAACTTAAGCCAATGCTTTTAGGAGTGCTGATTACCAATAGTAAAGCCCTTTGATTAAATCAGGCTTCTCTGATGCAAGCTGGGAATTCATCATTCTTACCTTAAGCTGGCAATCATTCATAACTGGTAGAGGAGGTCTGTACAACAGTTGACCAAATCCAAGAAAACTGACTGAATCCAGGCTATATGTACATCACCATGGGGACTGTGGAGTGCTTTGAAGAGCCATGGATCCCTCATGTAAAACTCACCATTTGTGGAGTTATGTTTTAAATAAACAACAACAGTGTTTGATAACCCATTGCTTAGTTGTAACGAGAGTAGACCCTCTGAATTAACCTACCAGAGAGTGGATTAAGCACTATGGGATGGTATATAAGGGTAATTGCTATTGCTAAAAGACTTTCTTTTCAAATTGGGCTTCAGTGGGTGAAATCAAAGTCTGGCCATGTTATCCTGCTATAGTAACAGAGTAGACCATATTAATAGTGACTCAACTTTGAGTGTCAGGCAGCGGTTAACTAACTTGACCACCCTGAGGACTAATGGCCTTGGATGCCAAAGTCCACAGGGAAGGGTGATGGTCCCCAAGTGGATTAAATCCTACTTGAATCCATCTTGATGCATGGCAGCAGCTTCATTAATACTGGCCTGGGGCAGAGGAGGACTTTGCATGGTAAAAGGATTCAGGACCAAAGAGTGACTCGCAGAACTGGACCAGTGGTATGGGTGTCATGCTGCGTTGTGGAAGGCAGATGAAAGGCCACTGCATTATATTCTCATGACAGTCTTTATGGCTGATTGTCATGAGGATCGCTAAAATTCCTATTTGGATACAGCAGAAGAAGACGGGTGTAATCACTGTAGCCATCTAAGCATAAAAAAACTGGCCGGAATCAGGAGAGAGAGAGCACTGTCTGTAGAGCAGAAGCTGCCTTTGACAAGATGCTATTTGTCCATTTTAAGCTCTCTCTCTTTTTTAAAAATTACTTTTCCTGAAGTGACCTAGTGATGTGTTGTTCCAGGGTTGCCTTGAAAGCCTTAAAAAACACACGAATACTGTTTTCATGCAACAAGCACTCAACTGAAGGGAACTGACAGTCCCTAAAGTCCCACTTTGCCCTTGGATTAGGCAATCAAACTGATCAGAAAGTGGATAAAAGTGATGTCAACCCAAGTGGAGCATAAGAAATATATTTTTTTTTGTTTGGAAAGAAAACTCCATATAGCTACAATGTTTCTATATGTACATATGGAGTTGAAGTTTGGACATTGACTAAAGCAGGGATTCTCAACCTGTGGCCTGTTGATGTAAACGGTTAGCTGAGTGGTATGCAGTGGCCAGCAAGAGGTTCACACCGGGCAAGGCGGTCCCTTCTGAGAAAAACAGGCAGACAGATCTTGGTGCAGAAGAAAACTGAAAGTAGGTTTACTCAGGAAGTAAAAAGGTGCAAGTACAATATATACAGTACAGTGCAACAACTGTAACACAAAACAGATATATTCTCTTGGGCTGCTCAGTTAGCCTCACTGAGACAGTTCAGTTGTGCTATATAGAAGTCCATACAGTTCAGTAGCAGTCCAGTCCAGCAGGGTAAATGCAAGCTGTAATTACAGACAAAGCCAAAAAGTTCTACAGATTCTGTCCTCCTGGTGGAGGCTTACCCCAAGTAGTCCTTCTTTGTCCAGCATAGATGGCATATCAGGCAAAAGCCATCATCGGGATCAGTGCAAAGATTCAGTCCTCGTAACAGGTTCTGGAAGACACATGAATCTTTGTCCAGACTGTCAGCAGAGGTAGTTGAGCATTGTAGCTGGAGGTCTGCAATCCTGCTCTGACCTAAATACACTGACCCATGGAGCACACCGGGGAATAGTCCCAGCACCTGTGTGCCCCTGCAGTAGGGTCTTAAAGCCATCACAGACACAATATGCCTTGCAACCAATTAGGGTATTTTCTGATGCTCAAAAGGGTACAACCCAAATTAATGGATTCAAATGACAGTTACATCTCCCAACATGGCCCGTGGTCCAGGTGCAGCCCATGGTGCCATTTCATGTGCCCCCCCATCACCTCCACCATACCCAGAAGTGCCATGTGGTGGAGGAAGGGCAAAATGACTGTCCGGCCCCTGAAGCTCTCTGCAGGTGCGTGACCCAGCTCCCGGCTTTAAAAGGTTGAGAACTCCTGGACTAAAGCATCTGAAAAGCAAATAGAAGCTTTTGAAAAGTGGGGCTACAGACGGCTGCTAAAGATTTTATGGGTTGGCTAATGTAGAAGTGTTGCACCGGATGGGTAAAGTACAAGAGCTGTTTAAAACCATTAAGCAAAGAAATCTCCAATACCTATGGTATTTCATGAGGAATGACATGAAATATAGAATACTCCAACTTACGATTCAAGGAAATATCCCTAGGAAGAGAGGCCCTCGAAGTAGATGGACTTCATGGCTGAAGAACCTGAGAGACTGATGTTGCATGTCCTCAAAAACTGTTCTGAGAAATTAAGATCAGGAGGACTATCATCATGATGATAGCCAATATCCATAATGGGTATGGCACCTGAAGAAGGAGGAAGAGGAAAAATATATCTCTTTAAGGACCACTGGAGGGTCTGGGTGAGCAGGCCAAAGTAAGTAAGTCTGTGACGTAAAGATGAGAAGCTGGAAAATTCACAACTGGGTTGTTAACAGGTCACCTTTTATTTCCATAACTCTCTCTTCCTCTATGCATTTGGTACTGTTTTGTATATCCTTAGGAGGAGATAGCTGGCTGGATAGTTCAGTGAGTTAAGTATCTGGCTGAGCCTAAGGTTGGGACTTTGATTCTCCTGTGAGAAATACCAGCCTGTATAGCTGTGGGGAAGCTTTGCACAGTCCCAGGGCAATCTCAGAAGAAGGGAATAGTTAACTCCTTCTGAGTACAGGTCTCCCCCCACAAAAAAAAATTCTGCGGGTTCATATCCACATTTTCAGTTATCCACAGGTCTACAAATCCTGAAATACATAATACATATTTATGGCACATTACCAAAGGTGGCCATGAGTTGCCACTCTCTATGATGTAAAAAAGTGGGGATTTCTGTTATCCACAGTTTCAAGTCTCTACTATGGGTGTCAAAATATATCCCCTTGCAGATAAGAGGGTAACATGTACTCTCCACCTTTAAAAATCCAGAAAATGATCTCTGTAAGTCAGAAGTGACTTTCAAATATCTGTAAGGCTGTCATGCGAGAGGAGGAGAAAGTTTATTTTCTGATGCTCAAAAGGGTACAACCCAAACTAATGGATTCAAATGGCAGGAAAGGATATTCTGACTTAAGAACATAAGAACATGAGAACAGCCTTGCTGGAACAGGCCACAGCCCATCCAGTCTAGCATTCTGTCTCA
Organism: Bradypodion pumilum; assembly: GCA_035047305.1. Taxonomy (NCBI): domain Eukaryota; kingdom Metazoa; phylum Chordata; class Lepidosauria; order Squamata; family Chamaeleonidae; genus Bradypodion; species Bradypodion pumilum. Next base: position 21,697,239 of record JAWDJD010000003.1, on the reverse strand, counting down.
CACAGTGGCTCACCATTTCCTTCAGGATATTCCCAAGGAGATGCCTTCACCTGCTTAGGATTCCCTGGAAATGGCATTGAAAGATATCCTGCCTATCTCTCCAACCCCAAGGTTGTCCTTAAGTATCCATAATTATAGCCATTGATACCCTTGTCCTCCATGAACTTGTCTAATCCTTTCTGTTATGTATGTATGTATGATTGCATGTTCATTGTACTGTAAAGGCAAGAATGTAACCACTACAAATACAAGGTATCTCAGCTGTAAAGGAACGCGAGCAGGCAGCCCATAGAGGGCAGCTGCGAGCGTTCAGTCTCACATGGTTCACATTGCTCAATCACGGACAGCCGCGGGAAAACCTTCCCCGCATTCAGCAGCAGAAGAAAGATCTGCATTCAGCAGCAGGAAAAGAGGCGTGCCTGGGCGAGGCCACGCCGGTAGCAGCCAATGAGCTACCGTGCTACAAGATTCAAATGTATAGGGCTACTGTATATATTGAGATGTATCACCGCTATTACCTCATGCTCCACCGGATCATCATGCAATAAACCTGTGTTAAGCCAACCCTTCGGCTGTTCTGTTGTCTTTGGTCCCATACACTAAATTGGCGACGAAGGTGGGATAATGGCTGCCCACGGGACCAAGACATGCGCCGGCTACGAGATCAGGAAGCCGGGAGACTTGGAGCTGTTTGAGATAGACTTCAATGGAGCGCTAGTGGAGCTCGAAGTCTCATATGAGGCCAAGAAGAGGGCCATCTTCGTCCGCATGCTCGGACACGAGACCAAGAGGACCTTGGTGGACCTGATCGCGCCGAGGAGGGTGAGCGACTTCAAGGCCACAGAGCTCCTGGCGGCGCTGCGCACCCACCTCCGGCCCGCGATAGCCATGTTCCCCGCTCGGAGCGCGTTCTGGAGGTGAGTCCAGGCGCCCGGGGAATCGGTCGCTGAGTTCGCCGCGGCCCTGCGGCTGGCCGCCGGCCCATGCAAGTGGGAGACCCCAGAAGTCACCCTCCAGGACTGCCTGCTCTGCGGTCTGAGGGATACCGAGACTCAGCGCGCGCTGATGAAAAAGGAGCCGCCTCCCACATGGCGACAAGTCATCGACATGGCACAGGCCGCGGAGGCCACAACTGCCGGGGTGCAAGAGCTTCAGGACTGGTGCCCGAAACCCACCAAGGCAGAGAGCTCGGTGCGCACGGCCCGGCGAGTTTCGAACTCATCCACGGAGAGCGGAGGCGACGAGGACGTCCGGCGGGTCCACAGAGAGGGCCAGCGCTGCGACGGCTGCGCCGCCGCCCACGCCCGCGCCAAATGTCCATTCCGCAAGGCCGAGTGCCACAACTGCGGCCGGCGCGGGCACATCGCCAAGGTCTGCCGGAAACGGCGCGAGGCCAAGAGGAGTTCCCCAGACCGCTCGGCGAGGCAGGACCGAACCACAAGGCCAAAGGATGGCACCCGGACCACGAGGACCCGGGACGGAGTAGGGCGCATCTCCGACGACAGCGAGGACGCCCCCCCGGTTTGCAGCGTTTCCACGGAGCACCCCCGTTACTTCATTGAGGTAGTAATCCAAGGGGCCCCTGTTAGGATGGAGGTGGACTCGGGTTCCTCATACTCTATCATTTCCCAGGGAGAGTTCATGAAAATCGCCCCCCGCGTGCGGCCCAAGCTCAAAGCGTTGAGGGCCACACTGAAGGACGTGCAAGGGAACCGCATCCCAGTGTTGGGGGTGGGGAAGTTCCAGGTCCAGTTTAAAAAGCACACCGCAACGCTTCCCCTAGTCGTCCTCAAGGGAAGTAAATGCAGCCTCCTCGGGACTCAATGGTTCCAGCCCCTGGGGTTGTTCATTGGGGGGGTGCACGCCGTGGGAGTACACGCCGCCGGGACTGATCCAATACAGAGCGTGTGCGACGCGCACCCCGAGGTTTTCAAAAAGGGGCTCGGAAAATTCAAGGGCCCCCCAGTGACTTTCGACCTGGACCCTGGAGTACGTCCAATCAGACTTAAACCGCGCAGAGTGCCCTTCGCACTAAAGGACAAAATAGAGGCGGAGTTGGACAAATTGGTGGGCCAGGGGATTCTTGTCCCTGTTGATTCTGCGGAGTGGGAAACTCCAATTGTAACAGCGCTCAAGGCCAACGGGGAGGTCCGCATATGCGCTGATTACAAGTGCACCATCAATAAGGCGATCCGCCCTAATGCGTATCCGGTGCCGGTAGTCAGCCACTTGTTGGCCAGGTTACACGGGGGGAGGTGTTTCGCTAAACTCGACCTGGCCCAAGCCTACCAGCAACTCCCGGTGACCCCCGCCACAGCTGCTGCGCAGACCATAGTCACCCACAAAGGGGCGTTCCAGGTATCGTGCCTCCAATTCGGCGTGAATTCGGCGCCCGGGATCTTCCAGTCACTCGTGGAACGCCTCCTGAAGGGGTTAGAGGGGGTGTTACCCTACTTTGATGACGTATTGATTACAGGGGGGAGCCGGGCCGAATTAGCAATAAGGTTGGGAAAGGTCCTGGCAATATTCGAAAAAGCGGGGTTGCGGTTGCGGAAAGACAAATGTGTTTTCTTCGCAACTGAGGTTGAGTTCCTAGGGTTCCGTGTTACTCCCGAGGGAATAAGGCCATCCCAATCCAAGGTGGCCGCCATCAAGAAGGCCCCCCGCCCCACCTCCAAGCCCGAGTTGCAGTCGTTCCTTGGACTGCTCAACCTTTACCACTCCTTCCTCCCGCGGAAGGCAGCAGTGGCGGAACCGCTACACAAATTGTTAAAAAAGGACGGGGCATGGAAGTGGGGCGACGACCAGGAGACGGCTTTCAATGACCTGAAGCGACTCCTGGCATCAGATGCGGTACTGACCCACTTCAATCCCAAACGCCCAGTGGTCCTGATATGCGATGCATCCCCGGTGGGGGTGGGGGCGGTGTTATGCCACGTACTGGAGAACGGGAGGGAGGCCCCGATAGCGTTCTACTCTAGGTCCTTGTCCCAAGCGGAGAGAAACTATGCCCAGACAGACAGGGAAGCACTAGCGATAATTGCGGGGACCAAGAAATTTCATGATTTTGTGTACGGCCGCCCCTTCACCATAGTGACTGACCACAAGCCCTTGCTAGGCATTTTCACCACAGATCAGCCCACACCCCAAATCCTGTCCCCGAGGATGCTCAGGTGGGCCATTTTTCTCAACGCGTATCAGCACGCGTTGGTATACCGGCCCGGAAAGGAAATCAGCCATGCGGACGCCCTGTCGAGGTCCCCCATTCCCCGGGATTGCTGCCACGTGGGCGAGGAAGAGGGGGACCACCAGGTCTTAATGATAGAGGTCCTAGACTCCCCTCCAGTAGTACCGGCCGACATCGCCAAAGCGACCGGCAAGGACAAAACGCTAGCTACAGTTTGCTCCTGGGTACAGAAAGGGTGGCCCGTGTCTTCCCCAGCAGCGGAATTCAACACATTTTTCAAAAAGAAACTAGAGTTGTCCCTAGAGAGGGGTTGCCTTTTGTGGGGACAGCGGGTAGTGATCCCCACGTCTCTCCGGCCGAGGGTGCTTAAACTGCTGCACGTCAGCCACCCGGGGATCGTCCGCTCTAAGGCACTAGCCCGTAGTTACTTTTGGTGGCCCCAGATAGACGCCGACATCGAACACATGGTCGGCACTTGCGAAGTGTGCCAAAGCTCCAGGCCAGAAGAGGCTCGCTTGCCACATAGGGAGTGGGACGCAGCAAGGGGGGAGGAGCATCATGGCAGACTGAGCACATCGTTTCTCTCACCACTGCCTGGAAAGGGGAGCCACAAATGTGGATATATAATGCTAAACTGTTACGTTTTTGAAGAAAAATGTTTCTGGAAGGAATGTGAAGTTGATGGATTGTAATTGGAGGTATTTGGAGCCTGGAGGACAACGGAAAGGAGTAAAACTGTTGCAGCTGTTTCTCAAGTGCCGAGAGCTGAGTTAGTGGTGCTGTTGGAGAAGGGAGTTTATGAGCAGAGGTGACAGCAAAGAGAAGCGCTTCCTTGGGAGCTGGCAATAGCTGTGTTCGAGAGAAGTGAATTTTGGCAAAGTCTGGGGTTCGGCAGTGCTTGGAGGAGACTCGAGTGGCGGAGTGGAGCAGAGGAGAAAGGAGGAGAGTCGAGCACGATCTCGCGTGCAGAGTTCCAGGGTGGAAGGAAGTGGCGATTTTGGTCTCGGCTGGAGTGGCACTGCCGGAGGACAGAGGACGGAGTTTAGGAGGGAGGTCTCGGCAAGGAGAAGCGCTTTTGTGGGTGGCTGAAGTCTCGGCGCCACTTGGAGTTTGGGGACGCTGGAACGCAAAGTGGTCAGGAGAGTGCTCTGGTTGTGTCGGGCGGAGAAGGAGTCGTTACTCTGTGGGGATAGGGGTCTGAGGGGAGTCAATTGGGGGGTGCGGAAGTGAGTCCCAATTGATCCCAAAGGGCCCTAATCCGGAGCAGGAGTCTGGGCAGCCCGTGTTGACCAGTGCATTGGTTGGATGTGCGTCCCCTGAAATACTACTGAATGTTGGCTGAAAGTGTGGAAGTCTTTAAGGAGCTGTTATTTCTTCTACCCTTGGAACTTGGACTTGGATTGTGTTGAACTTGTTTTACAAGTTTTACAAGTGGTGTGCTGGAAGGGCAGAGGATATTCTGTTTGATTGATTGTCGGGCAGGGTCCTTCCATGAGCCCTGATCATTGGACCATTGTGGGGGTGTAAAATAGAGCTGGTGCTTAGGTGGTGGAGGGCAATTTGTGACTGTGATTTTGACTGCGGCAGAAAGAAGAGAGAAAGTGAAGGAAAAAAAAGAAAATTAGTTTTCACAGCTGCTGTGCCAAGGACAGTGATAAAATCAAGGCTAGCCCTGGAGTTGCTTTATCATCAGGTGCAGCTGTGTACTGCTCAACTGGTTGGACTATAGGAACAATTATTATTTTCTTTCTTCAAGATCTGTGTTTTGTATATATGCCTTGTGTAGAGTAATGAGCTGGATTAACTTGAAAGTCCATAGTGGTTGAAGTTAATTATAAAAGGGATTGTAAGCTATGGTTGTTTATGTATTGGGGCATAAGGAGATAATTGTATAGGGTATTGGCTAAAAGCGTGGATAAAGTTGTATAGACCTGGTTAGACTATTTTAGAATAGAGTGAATGAGTCGAAAAGAAAAAAGAAAGCAGCTGAGAGAAGAGATAGAAATAGATCCAATTTGGCTAAGAACAGGTAGATTAGTAAGAGCAGGCGGTGAGGAACGAAGGAAGTCCTTAAAGGAAGAAATTTTGGAAGCTGAGCAGGTGGATAGGCTTAGAGCAGGCATGGCAGCAAAGAAGAAAGTACAAGAGAAACAGCAATTACAACGGTTAGATATACATCAAGAAGATCAGCAAATTGAATTTAAAGAGGCCAGTGCTCGGGGAGCTATAAAAAAGAAAGTAATAGAAGGAGAGGTAGAGGAAAGTGTGGAAGGGGATAGCCCTGATGTGAATGAATGTAGAGGCTCTATCGAAATGAGATTAGATAGTCTTGAGAAGTATCTTCAGACCAAGTTTCAAAATTTAGAAGAGCAGCGAGCGAGGGATAATCAAGAATTTATTAAACTGCAGCAAGAGAGTTTTGAGGCTTTTCAGCAAAAAATGCTGTCAGTGGTGACAGGTTTGATGGAATCAGCTAAAGTTGAAATTGCCAAGATAATGGAAGAGGTGAATGATGTAAAAGAAGGAATGGGTTCAATTTCAAAGGAGGTTGAAAATGTAAAGAGACATGTCCAAGAGGTGCAGGAAAAAGCTAAAGGGAGAGAAGTAAAAGTGGATGATCATGAAGTGAGACTGGAGTTACTTGAAGACCAATCTAGAAAAAGAAATATTATAATTAGGCATGTTTCTGAGGCCCGCCCTGATCAGCTGAAGGCCAGAATAATGAGTTGGTTAAATGATTTAGGTATGGATAGGAAGTTCGAGGCTGAGGATGTATTAAGTGTGCATAGATTAGGGTCTAAGAAACATAATACAGCAGACAGAAATGTGCTATTGAGGTTTGCTAGTGAAGGTTTGAAGGTGATGTTAATGCGACATATCAGGAAATCTGGGTCAAGTATATTGAAAATGGAAGGGAGTAGTATAGAGATCTATAATGATATTTCTATTGGCGAGAGAACATGGAGAACACAAATCAAACCAGTAACCAGGAAGTTGAGGGAAAAAGGAATTGTTTATTTTTGGCTTGCCTTAAAAAAGCTAAAATTCATAGTATCTGGAAAATCATACGTGTTGAGGGATGGGTCATATGTCTTAGACATACTTGCAGAGGCAAAGATAATCGACCGAAACTCCAAGGAATGGGAAGATCTTAAAGAGGAGCTGATAATAGCAGGGGTTTATACAACATATGACAGGGAAGAGGAAGAGCGGATGAAGGATATGAGGGTTGCGTTGTCTAGCCAGGATGAACTAGGTAGTGTGGAATGATATAACGGTGTAAAAATTGCAATTGAAGTAACTGTAAGGCACAATATAAAGCGATGATAGAATCCTCATGTGGAAATGGTGGCATGAAAAATTAAATAGTATTTAGAATGGGTAATTAGGCAGGAGAAGTGGTGGTTTGGTTTGTGAGTGTTGTCTCCCCTCCCCCCTCCCCCCCTTGTTTGGCAGGGGTGTTTTTCTTTTTCGTTTCGAAATGGCGGGGAGGGTGATGATTTATTGTTTTATGTTTTGTGTTCAGCTGTTTGCTTATGTTTTGTGGGTTGGATTAGCACATGCTTGTAGGAGATGGAATTGTAGCAAGCGAAAAATAATAAAGAATTATGAAATCGATTAGGGTGTTATCATGGAATGTGAAAGGCACGGGCAGTATTATTAAGAGGAAACGTTTGGAAGCGGTAATTAGGAAAGATAGGCCAGATGTGATATGCTTACAAGAAACGCATCAAAAAAGTGAGGATGTAAATAAATTGTATATAAAGGGGATAGAATATTATGAGAAGGCATTGGGTACGTCTAAGGCAAGAGGGGTTGCCATATTAATATCAAAAAAGTTAGGATTTACAAAAGTAAAGACAGTTGTAGATCCAGAAGGGAGATTTCTTATAACAAGGGGATTTATTAATAATGAGGATATAACCTTTGTTAATGTATACGCGCCAAACGAAAAACAGGAGGAATTTTTAGATAAGGTGTATCAAAGTATAGAATCAGAAAGGGTGTCCAAGTTAATAATGGTTGGAGATTTTAATTTGATCAGATCAGGTTTGGATACTACAAATGTGGCTAAGCGTACATGTACTAATAGGGTGATGGATAGGTGGTTAAAAATAACAGGATTACAGGATGTTTGGAGGAAAATTAGAGGCTCAGAACGGGGATATACATTTTTTTCGCACGTGCACAATTCTTATTCACGAATTGACTATGTTTTGGCTTCAGAAAGTATGATAGATAAGGTTGAAAATATTGAAATTGGTATGATTAAGGAATCTGATCACGCTAAAATAATTACAGAATTTAAACTAAGTGATGACAAACAAAAAAGGGGTACATGGAGCTATGATACAAGGTTATATAGAGATCAAAAGAGTAAGGAAACGATAATAAAAAGATGGGAAGAGTGCTGGGAAATTAATGATACAAAGGATGTAAATGATGGAATATTATGGGATACCATGAAGGCAATATTCAGGGGAGAAAGCATTAGGCTCTCTTGTATTAATAATAGGCAAAATAAGGAAAAGGAAAAAGAGTTAGAGGACGAAATAAAGAAGTTGCAGGATATTCATGCAAGAACGGGAGATAGGGACATATTCGATAAAATGCAAAAATTAAAAAGAGAATTTATTGAAAAAGATATTGAAAAGGTAAAGAAGAATTTAATTTATTTGAAAAGAGATTACTTCGAGTACAGTAATAAAAATTCTAAGCTATTAGCTAGAGCCGCTGAAGAAAAGAAAGATAAAAGAGGAATTTCAGTTTTGATAGATAAGTATGGCAGAAGGTGTAATAAGTTAGTAGATAAAATTCAAATTGTCAAGGCTTTTTATCAGGAATTGTATTCGAGGAAGGACGTAAATACGGATGAATTAGAGCGATATTTAGATAAGTGGTCAAGAATAAATTTAAGCTTGGAGCATAGGAGTTACATGGATGAAAAGATAACACAAAAGGAAATAAAGGAGGTCATAAAAAGGTTAAGGATAGGCAAGGCTCCAGGCGAGGATGGTTTATCGGTGGAGTTTTATAAAGATTTTAAAGAGATGCTGTTACCAAAAATGGAAAGGATTTTTAATTATATTTTGGAGGGAGGGAGAGTTCCTAAATCGTGGTATAGTACAATTATAATTTTAATTCCAAAGGTAGGGAAAAATCTGGAAAAAATTGAATCCTATAGACCGATTTCCCTGATGAATCAGGACGCAAAAATTTTTACGGCCATTTTAGCTAATAGATTGAATAATTTTAGTGGTAAATACATTAATAAGGATCAAGTGGGATTTATGAGAGATCGGTATATGTCGGATTTGACGAGAAGGATGGTTGACTTGACAATTATTGCTCAGGAACAAGAGGAGCATGTGGGTTTCTTCTCCCTGGATATATTCAAAGCTTTTGACTCGATCCAATGGATAACTATAAAGGAAATTATAAAGAAATATGGATTCGGACAAAAATTTTGTGGGGTAATTGAGCAGTTGTATCAGCAAGGCTCGGCTAGGGTTAAATTAAATGAGGAATTAACAGGGGAGATTAAATTGGAAGCGGGCACAAGGCAAGGAGATCCATTGTCGGCATCTTTATTTATAATGGCCATGGAATTGTTAGCTAATGTAATAAGGGAAGATAAGGAATTAATTGGAATTGAAGGTATAAAAATTAGCCAATATGCTGATGACACCCTAATAACAATAAAAAATCCACAGAATACACTAGGGAAGATATATGGGCATTTAGAGGAATTTCAAAGGGTGACGGGACTTAAGGTAAACTGGGATAAGTCAGAAGCAATTCTTTTTAATGTGGATTTGGACATACAAGAAAGTTTAAAAGCTAAATTTAAAATACAAATTAGAGATAATATAAAATACCTGGGGATAAACATTTCAAATAAATATGATGATTTAAAAAGGTTAAATTATGATAAATTGGAAAAAGAATTAAAAGAAATGATTTTACGGTATAAGAAGCTAAATTTGTCGTGGTTTGGACGCGTTTCGCTATGTAAAATGAAGCTTTTACCCAAATTAAATTTCTTATTTGATACCCTGCAAATATATATGAAAGAGAAGGAATTAAAGGTTTTTCAAACTATATTAAATAATTTTTGTAACGGTGTAAAAAGGGCCAGGATACCAAAGTTTTTATGGTATTCATCACAAAAAAAGGGCGGGTTAGGAATTCCAAATATTAAAAATTATTATTGGGCATTTCAACTGAAGAATATTTGTAAAATTTTAGTGAAAGAAGAATCGATTTGGGGAAAAATTGAATTGCGAGAGAAACTGGGTGAAGAAATATTAATGTTTTTGGGCAAAGGGAAAGCAAAAATTAATGCTACAAATAAATTGTTAAAAGCTCTTTTAAAAACTTGGACATTACTGAAAAATAAATTGGCACCAGGGTTGTCCCCAATATTAGGCCTGAGTGATATGAAATCATTCCCACTGAGAATGGATAAGAGCGTAGAAGAAGTATTGAATAAGAATAATATAACTCTATTAAAGGATTGGATAACAGCATGTAGAGACAAGGAAAGAAAGTTAGATATAGGTAGACAACTTAAATTGAATTGGCTTCAATTGATGTCTATTGACAGTTGGAATAAAAGATATTTAGATGAAATGAGCTTGGATAGGGAGCGGACGAAATTTGAAGAGTTGGTACTTAGTCTAAAAAGTGGGCAGGTAAAAGTTAAGGGGTTAGTAAGCAAAATATATAAGGTTTTAGATGACTCAGATCAGCATCAGAAAGCTTTAAAAGAAACATGGGAGCTAGATTTGAATATCATAATTACAGACGAGCAGTGGAATGCTAAATGGAAAAGGAGAATAATGAGGTCTTTGTCTGTAAGAATAAAAGAGCACAATTATAAATTATTGTGGAAGTGGTACTTGACTCCGGTACGACTACACCAAATTGACAATACAAAGTCGAAATTTTGTTGGAGGTGTAAGGGGGAAATTGGAACATATGAGCATATGTGGTGGGGGTGTAAAGAGACGAACTCATTCTGGTTGAAGGTGGAACACGAAATTGGGAGAATTCTAGATGTAAGAATGAAATTGGATGTAATTTTAATTTTGTTAACAGATGTGGAGGTGGTAGAGCAACAAAAAAGGGAATTATTAGCAATTATGTTATCCAGTGCTAGACAGTGTATAGCGCGATATTGGAAATGTGATGTTACCCCAAAAATAGAGGATTGGTATAAGGAGTTGTGGAATACTGCGCTGAATGATAAGCTCACCTGGGAGTTAAATTTAAGAAAAGGGTTAATTAAAGAAAGCAAATTTCAGGAAATTTGGAAATGTTTGATAGATTATACCTTGATTAATGGTCATGGGCAACTGCCGGTGCCAGATTACATTGCATTTTTGAGATGATAATAGATAAAAGGGGAAATTCTGTCTCCGTAGCATTGTATATAGCACGTGGTGATATTTTGTTCTGTTTCTTTTTTTTCCTGTTCTCTCTTTCTTTGCTTATTTATATTACTGTGTATTTTGTCTTTTATTTTCTTATATTGTTCTGTTTGTTATCTCTTGTTTTTTTAATTATTGGACGTGTATCGAGAAATAAATTTTTGAAAATTAAAAAAAAATTAATAAAAAGAAAAAAAAAAGGAAATGGCATTGAAAGATATCCTGCCTATCTCTCCAACCCCAAGGTTGTCCTTAAGTATCCATAATTATAGCCATTGATACCCTTGTCCTCCATGAACTTGTCTAATCCTTTCTGTTATGTATGTATGTATGATTGCATGTTCATTGTACTGTAAAGGCAAGAATGTAACCACTACAAATACAAGGTATCTCAGCTGTAAAGGAACGCGAGCAGGCAGCCCATAGAGGGCAGCTGCGAGCGTTCAGTCTCACATGGTTCACATTGCTCAATCACGGACAGCCGCGGGAAAACCTTCCCCGCATTCAGCAGCAGAAGAAAGATCTGCATTCAGCAGCAGGAAAAGAGGCGTGCCTGGGCGAGGCCACGCCGGTAGCAGCCAATGAGCTACCGTGCTACAAGATTCAAATGTATAGGGCTACTGTATATATTGAGATGTATCACCGCTATTACCTCATGCTCCACCGGATCATCATGCAATAAACCTGTGTTAAGCCAACCCTTCGGCTGTTCTGTTGTCTTTGGTCCCATACACTAAATTGGCGACGAAGGTGGGATAATGGCTGCCCACGGGACCAAGACATGCGCCGGCTACGAGATCAGGAAGCCGGGAGACTTGGAGCTGTTTGAGATAGACTTCAATGGAGCGCTAGTGGAGCTTGAAGTCTCATATGAGGCCAAGAAGAGGGCCATCTTCGTCCGCATGCTCGGACACGAGACCAAGAGGACCTTGGTGGACCTGATCGCGCCGAGGAGGGTGAGCGACTTCAAGGCCACAGAGCTCCTGGCGGCGCTGCGCACCCACCTCCGGCCCGCGATAGCCATGTTCCCCGCTCGGAGCGCGTTCTGGAGGTGAGTCCAGGCGCCCGGGGAATCGGTCGCTGAGTTCGCCGCGGCCCTGCGGCTGGCTGCCGGCCCATGCAAGTGGGAGACCCCAGAAGTCACCCTCCGGGACTGCCTGCTCTGCGGTCTGAGGGATACCGAGACTCAGCGCGCGCTGATGAAAAAGGAGCCGCCTCCCACGTGGCAACAAGTCCTCGACATGGCACAGGCCGCGGAGGCCACAACTGCCGGGGTGCAAGAGCTTCAGGACTGGTGCCCGAAACCCACCAAGGCAGAGAGCTCGGTGCGCACGGCCCGGCGAGTTTCGAACTCATCCACGGAGAGCGGAGACGACGAGGACGTCCGGCGGGTCCACAGAGAGGGCCAGCGCTGCGACGGCTGCGCCGCCGCCCACGCCCGCGCCAAATGTCCATTCCGCAAGGCCGAGTGCCACAACTGCGGCCGGCGCGGGCACATCGCCAAGGTCTGCCGGAAACGGCGCGAGGCCAAGAGGAGTTCCCCAGACCGCTCGGCGAGGCAGGACCGAACCACGAGGCCAAAGGATGGCACCCGGACCACGAGGACCCGGGATGGAGTAGGGCGCATCTCCGACGACAGCGAGGACGACGCCCCGGTTTGCAGCGTTTCCACGGAGCACCCCCGTTACTTCGTTGAGGTAGTAATCCAAGGGGCCCCTGTTAGGATGGAGGTGGACTCGGGTTCCTCATACTCTATCATTTCCCAGGGAGAGTTCATGAAAATCGCCCCCCGCGTGCGGCCCAAGCTCAAAGCGTTGAGGGCCACACTGAAGGACGTGCAAGGGAACCGCATCCCAGTGTTGGGGGTGGGGAAGTTCCAGGTCCAGTTTAAAAAGCACACCGCAACGCTTCCCCTAGTCGTCCTCAAGGGAGGTAAATGCAGCCTCCTCGGGACTCAATGGTTCCAGCCCCTGGGGTTGTTCATTGGGGGGGTGCACGCCGTGGGAGTACACGCCGCCGGGACTGATCCAATACAGAGCGTGTGCGACGCGCACCCCGAGGTTTTCAAAAAGGGGCTCGGAAAATTCAAGGGCCCCCCAGTGACTTTCGACCTGGACCCTGGAGTACGTCCAATCAGACTTAAACCGTGCAGAGTGCCCTTCGCACTAAAGGACAAAATAGAGGCGGAGTTGGACAAATTGGTGGGCCAGGGGATTCTTGTCCCTGTTGATTCTGCGGAGTGGGAAACTCCAATTGTAACAGCGCTCAAGGCCAACGGGGAGGTCCGCATATGCGCTGATTACAAGTGCACCATCAATAAGGCGATCCGCCCTAATGCGTATCCGGTGCCGGTAGTCAGCCACTTGTTGGCCAGGTTACACGGGGGGAGGTGTTTCGCTAAACTCGACCTGGCCCAAGCCTACCAGCAACTCCCGGTGACCCCCGCCGCAGCTGCTGCGCAGACCATAGTCACCCACAAAGGGGCGTTCCAGGTATCGTGCCTCCAATTCGGCGTGAATTCGGCGCCCGGGATCTTCCAGTCACTCGTGGAACGCCTCCTGAAGGGGTTAGAGGGGGTGTTACCCTACTTTGATGACGTATTGATTACAGGGGGGAGCCGGGCCGAATTAGCAATAAGGTTGGGAAAGGTCCTGGCAATATTCGAAAAAGCGGGGTTGCGGTTGCGGAAAGACAAATGTGTTTTCTTCGCAACTGAGGTTGAGTTCCTAGGGTTCCGTGTTACTCCCGAGGGAATAAGGCCATCCCAATCCAAGGTGGCCGCCATCAAGAAGGCCCCCCGCCCCACCTCCAAGCCCGAGTTGCAGTCGTTCCTTGGACTGCTCAACTTTTACCACTCCTTCCTCCCGCGGAAGGCAGCAGTGGCGGAACCGCTACACAAATTGTTAAAAAAGGACGGGGCATGGAAGTGGGGCGACGACCAGGAGACGGCTTTCAATGACCTGAAGCGACTCCTGGCATCAGATGCGGTACTGACCCACTTCAATCCCAAACGCCCAGTGGTCCTGATATGCGATGCATCCCCGGTGGGGGTGGGGGCGGTGTTATGCCACGTACTGGAGAACGGGAGGGAGGCCCCGATAGCGTTCTACTCTAGGTCCTTGTCCCAAGCGGAGAGAAACTATGCCCAGACAGACAGGGAAGCACTAGCGATAATTGCGGGGACCAAGAAATTTCATGATTTTGTGTACGGCCGCCCCTTCACCATAGTGACTGACCACAAGCCCTTGCTAGGCATTTTCACCACAGATCAGCCCACACCCCAAATCCTGTCCCCGAGGATGCTCAGGTGGGCCATTTTTCTCAACGCGTATCAGCACGCGTTGGTATACCGGCCCGGAAAGGAAATCAGCCATGCGGACGCCCTGTCGAGGTCCCCCATTCCCCGGGATTGCTGCCACGTGGGCGAGGAAGAGGGGGACCACCAGGTCTTAATGATAGAGGTCCTAGACTCCCCTCCAGTAGTACCGGCCGACATCGCCAAAGCGACCGGCAAGGACAAAACGCTAGCTACAGTTTGCTCCTGGGTACAGAAAGGGTGGCCCGTGTCTTCCCCAGCAGCGGAATTCGACACATTTTTCAAAAAGAAACTAGAGTTGTCCCTAGAGAGGGGTTGCCTTTTGTGGGGACAGCGGGTAGTGATCCCCACGTCTCTCCGGCCGAGGGTGCTTAAACTGCTGCACGTCAGCCACCCGGGGATCATCCGCTCTAAGGCACTAGCCCGTAGTTACTTTTGGTGGCCCCAGCTAGACGCCGACATCGAACACATGGTCGGCACTTGCGAAGCGTGCCAAAGCTCCAGGCCAGAAGAGGCTCGCTTGCCACATAGGGAGTGGGACGCAGCAAGGGGGCCCTGGTCCCGGGTACACGTAGACTTTGCTGGCCCGTTCAGGGGAACACTTTTCCTCCTTGTGGTGGACGCGTTCTCCAAGTGGTTGGAGGTCATTCCAGTCTCGAGCACCTCCTCGGCCACTACAATTAAACAGTTACGGAGGGTCTTTTCCACGTTCGGTTTACCCGACACCCTCGTCAGCGATAACGCTAGCTGTTTCACGTCCGCCGAGTTCGGGGCATTCATGGATCGCAACGCCATTCAGCACGTCACCTCCGCCCCCTTTCACCCGGCCACCAACGGCCAAGTAGAGCGCCTCGTGCGCACCACAAAAGACGCGCTGCAGCGCATGGGCCCCGGAGACCTCGACCTGAAATTGTGCCAATTCCTGCTAAGGTACAGGGTCACCCCATTGGCGTCAGGGTACTCCCCCGCGGAGCTGTTAATGCTCAGGAAGCTGGTCACGGTAATCTCCAAGCTAGACCCCACGAGAGTAGAGGACACGGGGCGGAACATAGGGGTGGAACCCGCAAAGAGTTTCAGTGTAGGCGCCCCGGTGCATTGCAGGAACTACGCCGACGCGGGGCCAGCCTGGGTGCCGGGCACCGTAATAGAACAAACCGGCCCCGTCTCATACCGCGTGGAGACCAGTACAGGTCTCCTGTGGAGGCGACACGTGGACCAACTCAGGCGCAGGGTCCCCGGAGAACAGGACGAAGACGAAAATAGCCATGAATCAGCGTTAGGGTACTCCCCCACCCGTTTAGCCCAAGGGGGAGGGAAAGGGGGACATGGGTCCCCACCAAGGGGGGAGGAAAGGGAATCGATCCTCAGAGATCTTTTGCGGGACTTCGCGGCAGAAAGGAAGAGCCCCGACCTCACACATACCCCTCGGAGGTTTCCCCGAAACACAGATGCCCCTAGAAGTTTAGACGTTGATTTACAGTACCAGGGGGAGTTAGCGGAGTGGTCCCCCACCCGTCCTGGTGAAAAGAGGGGTTTCAGTTCAGCCCCTGGTACTTCCAGTCCCAGTAGCCCCTGTGAGTTAGAATGCAACATAGCGCCAATTTCCCGGAGACCGACACCCCCAAGACAGGAGGCAACAGCGAGTCCGCCTACCACAGTCTCAAGGTCCCCCGAGCGGGGAACAGAAGGTAGCAGAACCACAAGGGCGACCTCATCAGTTCCGCGGTTCACGATAGGAGGGTCCCCCGGGTCCGAGAGCAACAGGCAGGGGTTTACCTCCCAACTGTTCATTCCATTCCCATCCCCGGGCACAAGACAGGCACGGACCCCCCACAGAGCCACTAACGAATCCCCATTTCCCGTTGCAGGACAAGTACCCGCGGAGTCAGAGATCACAGGCTCTCCAGCACTAGGTCAGGCGCAAGCACGCCCCAAGCGCACGTGCGGCAAGCCACAATGGTTGCGGGACTTCGTCCCGTCCTAGGGGGGAGGGATGTTATGTATGTATGTATGATTGCATGTTCATTGTACTGTAAAGGCAAGAATGTAACCACTCCAAATACAAGGTATCTCAGCTGTAAAGGAACGCGAGCAGGCAGCCCATAGAGGGCAGCTGCGAGCGTTCAGTCTCACATGGTTCACATTGCTCAATCACGGACAGCCGCGGGAAAACCTTCCCCGCATTCAGCAGCAGAAGAAAGATCTGCATTCAGCAGCAGGAAAAGAGGCGTGCCTGGGCGAGGCCACGCCGGTAGCAGCCAATGAGCTACCGTGCTACAAGATTCAAATGTATAGGGCTACTGTATATATTGAGATGTATCACCGCTATTACCTCATGCTCCACCGGATCATCATGCAATAAACCTGTGTTAAGCCAACCCTTCGGCTGTTCTGTTGTCTTTGGTCCCATACACTAAACTTTCTTAAAGCTGTCAAGACTGACAGCTGTCACCACTTCTTCTGGCAGGGAGTTCCATAGACCAGTGATCCTCTGGGTGAAAAAGTACTTTCTCTTATTTGTTTGAGAACTAGTACCCAAAAGTTCCATCGAGTGTCCCCTAGTTCTAGTGTTGTGCGATAGGGAAAACAGTTTTTCCTTATCTACTTTGTCCACACCATGCATGATTTTATAAACTTCAATCAGGTCACCTCTTAGACGCCGTCGTTCAAGAGTGAAGAGGCCTAACCGTTGCAGCCTCAGATGG
Source organism: Bradypodion pumilum (assembly GCA_035047305.1). NCBI lineage: Eukaryota > Metazoa > Chordata > Lepidosauria > Squamata > Chamaeleonidae > Bradypodion > Bradypodion pumilum. Next base: position 21,680,598 of record JAWDJD010000003.1, on the reverse strand, counting down.
TAAGGAAGGTGTTCCAGTCCCCTAATTATTCTGGTTGCCCTCCTCTGCACTTTTTCCAACTCCATAATATCCTTCTGGAGGTATGGCGACCAGAACTGTACACAGTATTCCAGATGGGGCCTCACCATCTTAACCTATAAATCCAAGGGTTAACCGTTGGAACTGGCTATAGGTTGCTATGCCTCGCCCTACTTGCCTGCACTCACCCTTCGTGCACACGGCCGATCTGGGTACGCAGGTCAACGAAGGATTGAGAAAACCGGCAGTGGGGCAACAGCCCCACAAACGCGAAGAAAGGGAAACAACTTCACTTCCCAACATTCCTTGCGCTGCACCGCCCCAGAGCCAATCAGGCTGAGAGGCTCTCGCACGGCGCAGCGTTCGGAAACGCGCCGCAGCCAATCAAAAGAAAAGCATTTAAAAAAAACACAGCACAAACACAAAGCACCAACCCATAACTACAAGCCCCAGAGTCCTGCGCGCCATGAGCGCGAAGAACGCTGAGGAAGCCAGCACCCAAGAAATAAAGCAAAAACAAAAACACCGGGAGAGCAAGTCCGCCATGCCGCGGGGAACAAAGCCCCCCTCTCCAACGGCGCCTGAAGCTCCTAATCAGAGTTTCCCCTTTAATATCACTGGGTGGGTGGGGGGTGTTGTGCTCCCCCTCTCTACTGGCCCCTGGGGTTGAGAGGGTGGGGGGGACCAAAAGAGTCTGTCTCCCCCACCCTCCTCACCCCAGGGGACCCGCCAGAGAGTGGATTCCCTCCCCCCCACACGCCCCATGTTAAAGAGAAGAAACCAAGTGGTTACTTCTCTTTAAAAATGGAGTTGGGGGGAATCCCCCTCTCTTCTGGCTCCCCTGGGGTTCAGAGGGTGGGGGGACCAAAGGAGTCTGTCTCCCCCACCCTCCTCACCCCAGGGGACCCGCCAGAGAGGGGATTCCCTCCCCCCCCCACACCCCCATGTTAAAGAGAAGAAACCAAGTGGTTACTTCTCTTTAAAAACGGAGTTGGGGGGGAATCCCCCTCTCTTCTGGCTCCCCTGGGGTTCAGAGGGTGGGGGGGACCAAAGGAGTCTGTCTCCCCCACCCTCCTCACCCCAGGGGACCCGCCAGAGAGGGGATTCCCTCCCCCCCACACGCCCCATGTTAAAGAGAAGAAAGCAAGTGGTTACTTCTCTTTAAAAACGGAGTTTGGGGGGGGGAATCCTCCTCTCTACTGGCTCCCCTGGGGTTCAGAGGGTGGGGGGGACCAAAGGAGTCTGTCTCCCCCACCCTCCTCACCCCAGGGGACCCGCCAGAGAGGGGATTCCCTCCCCCCCACACGCCCCATGTTAAAGAGAAGAAACCAAGTGGTTACTTCTCTTTAAAAACGGAGTTGGGGGGAATCCCCCTCTCTTCTGGCTCCCCTGGGGTTCAGAGGGTGGGGGACCAAAGGAGTCTATCTCCCCCACCCTCCTCACCCCAGGGGACCCGGCAGAGAGGGGATTCCCTCCCCCCCCCACACCCCCATGTTAAAGAGAAGAAACCAAGTGGTTACTTCTCTTTAAAAACGGAGTTGGGGGGGAATCCCCCTCTCTTCTGGCTCCCCTGGGGTTCAGAGGGTCAGGGGGACCAAAGGAGTCTGTCTCCCCCACCCTCCTCACCCCAGGGGACCCGCCAGAGAGGGGATTCCCTCCCCCCCACACGCCCCATGTTAAAGAGAAGAAACCAAGTGGTTACTTCTCTTTAAAAACGGAGTTGGGGGGAATCCCCCTCTCTTCTGGCTCCCCTGGGGTGAGGAGGGTGGGGGGGACCAAAGGAGTCTGTCACCCCCACCCTCCTCACCCCAGGGGACCCGGCAGAGAGGGGAATCCCTCCCCCCCACACGCCCCATGTTAAAGAGAAGAAACCAAGTGGTTACTTCTCTTTAAAAACGGAGTTGGGGGGGGAATCCCCCTCTCTTCTGGCTCCCCTGGGGTGAGGAGGGTGGGGGGACCAAAGGAGTCTATCTCCCCCACCCTCCTCACCCCAGGGGACCCGGCAGAGAGGGGATTCCCTCCCCCCCCACACGCCCCATGTTAAAGAGAAGAAACCAAGTGGTTACTTCTCTTTAAAAACGGAGTTGGGGGGGAATCCCCCACTCTTCTGGCTCCCCTGGGGTTCAGAGGGTGGGGGGGACCAAAGGAGTCTATCTCCCCCACCCTCCTCACCCCAGGGGACCCGGCAGAGAGGGGATTCCCTCCCCCCCCCCACACGCCCCATGTTAAAGAGAAGAAACCAAGTGGTTACTTCTCTTTAAAAACGGAGTTGGGGGGGAATCCCCCTCTCTTCTGGCTCCCCTGGGGTTCAGAGGGTGGGGGGACCAAAGGAGTCTATCTCCCCCACCCTCCTCACCCCAGGGGACCCGGCAGAGAGGGGATTCCCTCCCCCCCACACGCCCCATGTTAAAGAGAAGAAACCAAGTGGTTACTTCTCTTTAAAAACGGAGTTGGGGGGGGGGAAATCCCCTTTCCTACTGGCTCCCCTGGGGTTCAGAGGGTGGGTGGGGGACCAAAGGAGTCTATCTGAGAGGGGTTCCCCCCACCGACACCAAAAATCACAAAAACAATCAAAAACATTCAAAAATACACAAAAACAAACAAAAATAACACCAAAATGTAAACAACAACAAACATTTCCAAACACACCCAGCCCCCAGCCAAACACCAGAAAATCCAACCACCACCACCACCCCAAATAAAGAAAAACAGCTAACTCACCACCACACGACCTCATACCACAACGACTGGAAAAGAAATGAATAAAGAAAGAGACTACTTGCTGGAAGAAGCTCCACCCAGAGGCCACGAGAGAAAACACAGTCAAAATACAAGATAACCCCTACCAGCAGCACTTGCTGACCACAATAACAAAAAAAATACAAAAAGACACAATAGCCCCACACAAAAGGCCCCAAGAGTTTTTCGAAAAAGTATATCATCCTTTATTCTTTTTTTCATCCACAAAACCAAAACACCAAACAAAACTCATCACAGTTTAAAACAGGCCATCAATTTTTTTTGTATAAATAAACATTTTAAAAATTTCAAATATTGATTAACCTCTTCTTTACAAACATTAACAACTCCCCGGTCGGCGGGGAGTGAGAACAGCTGGGGATGGACTGCGCCTTCAAAAGCGCTGCCGCCACCCCCCCCCCAACATCGGACGCCGGACTCTGGGGCTCCGCGCTCCTCCTCCTCCTCCCCCCGGCCCGGCCGGTCGGCGGGGAGTGAGAACAGCTGGGGATGGACTGCGCCTTCAAAAGCGCTGCCGCCACCACCACCCCCAACATCGGACGCCGGACTCTGGGGCTCCGCGCTCCTCCCCCCGGCCCGGCCGGTCGGTGGGGAGTGAGAACAGCTGGGGATGGACTGCGCCTTCAAAAGCGCTGCCGCCACCACCCCCCCCCCAACATCGGATGCCGGACTCTGGGGCTCCGCGCTCCTCCTCCTCCTCCCCCCGGCCCGGCCGGTCGGCGGGGAGTGAGAACAGCTGGGGATGGACTGCGCCTTCAAAAGCGCTGCTGCCACCACCACCCCCAACATCGGACGCCAGACTCTGGGGCTCCGCGCTCCTCCTCCTCCTCCCCCCGGCCCGGCCGGTCGGCGGGGAGTGAGAACAGCTGGGGATGGACTGCGCCTTCAAAAGCGCTGCCGCCACCACCACCCCCAACATCGGACGCCGGACTCTGGGGCTCCGCGCTCCTCCTCCTCCTCCCCCCGGCCCGGCCGGTCGGCGGGGAGTGAGAACAGCTGGGGATGGACTGCGCCTTCAAAAGCGCTGCCGCCGCCACCACCCCCAACATCGGACGCCGGACTCTGGGGCTCCGCGCTCCTCCCCCCGGCCCGGCCGGTCGGTGGGGAGTGAGAACAGCTGGGGATGGACTGCGCCTTCAAAAGCGCTGCCTTTGCCGCGTTTCCCCGCTGCCTCCAACATCGGCGCGGGGAGGGAACAAGCTGCACCTCTGGACGTCGGTCCCTCTCCCCTGGCCCTGCCTGGCCAGAGGATAAAAAGGAACGCCCACATCGCCGGAGGACGCCCGCCGCAAACGGGACCTTTGCCGCGTTTCCCCGCTGCCTCTAACACCGGCGCGAGGATGGAAGCAGTTGTTTCCTGAGGTCCCTCCCCGGTCTGGCATTGGCCGCGGGGAAGTTAGAGCACCGCTGGAAGGGGTCGCTTCCCGGGGCCTGTATTTAGCACTTTGTATTTAATTTTTTAGTTCATGATTTGAACTGTAACTTGTATTTTGTAACTGTATTAATATGTGTTCTCTATTCGGTGATACTGTATTCTGAATTGTATTTTGTATGACTGTGTCCTATTATATTGTGTACTTTATTTTCTCTGTATTGTATCATTGTTTGATATGCTGTGAGCCGCCCTGAGTCGGCATATGCTGAGTGGGCGGCATACAAATCAAATAAATGAAATGAATGAATGAAACAACAACAACAACAACAACAACAACAACAACAACAACAACAACAACAACAACAACAACAACAACAACAACAACAACAACAACAACAACAACAACAACAACAACAACAACAACAACTTTCCAACACCATTTAAAACAGCCCGGCAACGCCGGGCAACCTTCGCTAGTAGATTTATAAAGAGGCAAAATGACACTTGCTGACTTATTTTCTATACCCTTCCTAATGATCCCTAACATTGAGTTTGCTTTTTTCACTGCTGAGGCACACTGGGTTGACACCTTCATTGAGTTGTCCACCACAACACCAAGGTCCCTTTCCTGGTTTGTCGCAGAGAGTTCAGACCCCATCAGTTTATATATGTAATTGGGGTTTTTTGCCCCAACATGCATCACTCTGCACTTACTAATGTTGAAGCTCATTTGCCACTACTTTGCCCGCTCCCCCAGTGTCAAGAGATCCCTCTGGAGCTCCTCACAATCTTTCACAGTTTTCACTACCCTGTATAATTTAGTGTCATCAGCAAATTTGGTTACCTTGCTTTTTACTCCTACCTCTAGATCATTTATGAAGAGGTTGAAAAGCAGGGGTCCCAGTACTGAACCTTGGGGGACCCCACTCTTGACTTCCCTCCACTTGGAGAAGTGTCCATTTAGTGCTACCCTCTGTTTCCTCTCCCTTAGCCAGTTGCTGATCCAGGACAAGACCTGTCCCTTTATTCCATGACTGGTAAGTTTATTCAAGAGCCTTTGGTGTGGGACCTTGTCAAAAGCCTTCTGAAAGTCCAGATAAACAATGTCAACTGGATCCCCCTTATCCACATGCTTGTTGACACTCTCAAAAAAATCCAACAGATTAGTGAGGCATGATTTGCCCTTGTAAAAGCCATGTTGGCTCTCCTTTAGCAGCGCCTTCTCTTCTATGTGCCTATTAATTCTATCTTTTAGGATGGTTTCCATCACTTTACCTGGGACACATGTCAAACTGACAGGTCGGTAATTTCCTGGATCACCCCTGGATCCTTTTTTGAAAATTGGTGTTACATTCGCTACCTTCCAGTCATCAGGCACAAAGCCTGATTTGAGGGAAATATTATATATTTTGGCTAGGAGATCAGCAATTTCATCTTTAAGTTCCCTGAGAACTCGTGGATGGATGCCATCTGGTCCTGGTGATTTGTTAGTGTTTAGCTTAACAAGACATGCAAGGACCTCCTCCCTGGTTATTTCTATCTGGCTTAATTCTTCGGTTTCCCTCCCTACGAAGATAGGCTCTGTTTTGTTCTCTGTCTTCTTCAGTGAATACTGAAGCAAAGAATTCATTGAGTCTCTCTGCAATCTCTGTTTCCTCTTTAATAACCCCTTGCCTTCAATTTGTCATCTAATGGTCCAACGGCCTTCCTAGTTGGGTTCTTACTTCTAATGTACTTAACGAAGTCTTTGTTATTTCTCTGAGTATTTTTAGCTATACGCTCCTCAAAGTCTTGCTTTGCTTTCCTGATTGTTGCCTTGCATTTGTTCTGCCAGAATTTATGTTTCTGCCTGCTGTCCTCATTTGGACAAGCCTTCCATCTTCTAAATGAGCTTTTCTTGCTCTTGATCACTTCCCAAACAGCTCCTGTAAGCCACATCGGAGTCCTCTTGGACCTGGCAGTGCCCCTTTTCCTTTTGGGTATGCATTCCAATTGGGCCTCTGTTATTCTTTTTGTAAACAGCCTCCATGCCTCTTGGAGTGTTTGGACTCTCTCAATTTTCCCTTTCAGCTTCTTTTTTACTAGTTTCCTCATCTTTGGGAAATTTCCTTTTTGAAAATTTAAGGTCTCTGTGTTAGATTTTATCAGTGACTTGCGGTCTATGATCAAGTTAAACATAATTGAGTTGTGGTCACTGTTCCCTATTGGATCAGTCACATTAACATCTTGCACCAGATCCTGAGCATTACTCAGGATCAAGTCAAGGATTCTTGTACCTCTAGTTGGGTCTTCAACCATCTGTCCCAGAGAACAATCATTTAGCACATCTAGGAACTTTATCTCTTTATCATGTGCTGAACAACAGTTCACCCAGTCTATGTGAGGGTAATTGAAGTCCCCCATTTTAACCAGGCTTCCCTTCTTGGATGCTCCTTTACAACATTCTCCAACTGCCAGTCTCCCTCAAGAGTTTGGGTCGGTGGCCGATAGTATATGCCTACTGTTAGACCATCCTTGTGGCCTGGCACTCTTACCCACAGAGCTTCTAATGGTGACTCCAAATCATCTAGAGATTCCAATTCATACGATTTTATCACTTCTTTGACATACAAGGCCACATCACCTCCTGTTTGCCCCTTCCTATCCTTCCTGTACAGTTTGTAGCCTGGGATAACTGTATCCCATTGGTTATCATCCGTCCACCAGGTTTCAGTGTTACCAAAAATATCAATATTCTTATCTATTGCTAAGTATTCCAGCTCCCCTATTTTGTTCCGGAGGCTTCTGGCATTTGTATACAAGCATTTATATATGCTTTCCTGATACAGTCTTTTGAGTCCAGTTGCATTGTTAGACTGCCTCTTGCATCCTTCTGCTAGAGTGCTGGTGACTAGCTCCTTGCTCTGCTCAGTAATTTTTGCATCCTCCTCACTACTCAAGTACACACTTTCCCGAACCGGATGCTGCCCAGCTCCTGTTGGCTTTCCCCCAGTTATCAGTTTAAAAGCTGCTCTGCAGCCTTTTTGATGTTGAGTGCCAGCAATCTGGTCCCACTTAAAAGGAAGAAGTTCCTGATGATAGGAGCTCTTTCAGAGTTACATGGATGTTTTCAGAAGATATTGGACTCTGTTTTACTGGAGCTTCATGGAGGGGAAAAGCTATCTGACAGCTATGTTGTTGGTATGGATTCCCTGCCTTGGGAGGGTTAAACTAAATTACCATTGGGATCTCCTCCAACTCTAAATTTTGATGGGGGGTGGGAAGCAGACAATTGTAAGAACAGCCACTTTAGGAGCTAATATGTAAAAGGTTCCCTCTGATTTTAAAAATGCAGAACTGCAGATATCTGCTAACAAGTCAGCCACTTGGGGCTTTTCACCCTGTGTGACTAAAGAAAATAGACCAGCATTAAAAATTATGATGTAGTCTATTGAAGCTTGCATGAAACATTGTTCCTTCTATAAAAACAGTTTGTTTTGCACTGCATGAAATAGCAAACAGCTATCCTGATCAATTCCTTGGGCTTCTTGAGCAGAATGACTAATGCCGACCAGTTTTCCTGGATGAACATCTTCAGAAGAGATGGATGGTCATCAGAGCAAGGAAAGCAACTAATTTCTCAACCTCATAAGGATGGAGCACACCGCTGCTTAATAGTCCAGCAATCACTATATAGCCATTTACGACAGAAAGGGAAGAAAGATGTCTTGTCTATTTGGAACCTCTACATTACAAATTGCATTGATTAAATGAAGCGAAAATAGTTGCAATTACCCTGAATGAAATCAAATCACGAGCTACATTACTGGACTCCAATAAAAAGGAGGGATCAGGATAGCTTGTGGGTATTGAATCCTAATGCTCTTAGTTTGTTCACTGGCTCAAATCCAGCTGTTCTCCACTGGATCACTGAATGAATGAAACTTATACAAGTTATTTACTATTCAACAATTGGGTCGATATGTCTAGTCTGGGATTTACACAAGAATTATCTTGCTATTCAACAATGGAGTCTGTGGGTCTACTCTAACTATGATTTATGGATGTGTCAACTTAACGAGTCAGCAGCTTATTATTATTATTATTATTATTATTATTATTATTATTATTATTATTATTATTATTATTATTATTATTATTATTATTATTATTATTATTATTATTATTATTATTATTATTATTATTATTATTATTATTATTATTATTATTATTATTATTATTTGTCCTAATCAAACCCTGGACTGTCAAAATGAAGCCACCTTCTTGGCTTTCTTGTTAGCCAAACTTAAGTCCTCATCAATGCATGTTTCTGGCAGTACAGTAATATTTCATACTAAGTCTGCTTCGTACAACATCGAATTCATACAACATCGCCTAACTCCTTGAAAAAAGTTGCCTCATACAAAGTTGCTGCAACTTTTTATGAGGCATTGGGGTTTTTCCCACGTTGCATTGTGCCTGGGCAGTATAAAAGGCAGGACACATGCGTGCATTGCTCTGGTGGGTTTTGCATGAGGCAAATAGTGGGGAGGTGCATGGGGGAGGGCTTTTAAAAATAGATTGCATGCTCCATAATTTTACTTATGTTGGTCTTTTTTCAGGGGAGCACTGTTTGGTGGGGTGGGCAATTGTTTGGTGTTTGCTGCTGTTTGGATGATTAACACTGTGCTGCATGATGGGACATGTTGGCATCCATTTTGTCCTTGCTTCCATCCAGTAATTGTTTACAGTAGCTTGTACAAAATGGATGATCAGCCACATGGCTGCAGATTAACACTGTGCCGCATGATGGGACATGTTAACTTTTAAACCTGCACTTCATAAAGTTTTCAAAAGTTAAAAACTTGTTGTATGGTTTGTCCCCTAAAATCAGGGTTGTTTGACATGTTTTTTAATGTATTTAGCCTTTAGAAAATGATTTCTTAAAGTTCTGTCAGTTTCCTGTCTGTTTCCTTGACTTTGCCCTGAAGTCTGCTGTTTACAGTGCAATGGATCTCTATGGAAACGACGTTGTACGAGGCATTGCAGCAAAGATTTGGACATTGTATGAGGCATCGCGGCTAGGATTTCACATGCCTTATACAAAGTTCAAATCCGTATAAAGTCCAAGCTTGTGGAACCAATTTTGGACGTTGTATGAGGTATCACTGTAATTGGAAGACCAGTAAATTAACAAGATTCTGTATCTTTCCACATTTACTGCATGTTGTTGCCTGCCAGCAACCCCCACTTGAGCATGTTGGTCTTGCATTCAGGGTCCTCCAAGTGATGTAGGTTGATGTTGTAACACTGTCCTAATTATTCAAGTGCTCCAGCAAGTTTTCTAGCTACCTCATCTAATTTGATCCTTGAATGGCTATGGCTGTGTCATCCACATAGATGAACAATTTTGTATTGTCAGGAACTGGTTGATCATTTGTATATATATTTACTGTGCTGTGAAATAATACATTTCCTTGGGGCACATTCAGCAGCTGAGCCACTGATTTGTTGGAGAGTTTTGAATTTCTAGTAAAATTCCCTAAATCTGTTCAAAAGAGGTGCATAATGAGCTGAAGTCAGTGGTATATATCTACAAGCAAGTCTGTACAGCAGGGGTTCCCAGACTAAAGCCTGTGGGCCAGATCTGGCCTGCAGTGCCATTTTATGTGGCCCCACCCCTCCAAGGGCATTTGAGAAGCAAAATAGCCACCCCTTTAAAACTGTTTGGACAAAATGGCCACCCCCATCATGCAGGCAGTGCAAAATGCCCATCCGGCCCTCAAAGCTGACTGAGAGAGTGTGACCCAGCCCCCAGCTTGAAAAGGTTAGGAACCCCTGTTGTATATGATCAAACTCTGAGATGTTTTGTTGCTTTCTCTTAAATCTTGCCTTTGGGTAGAATCCTTTCTCTCATCTTTTTACAGGCCCTTTGAGCTGCCCAGTGATAAAATGTGTTACAAAGCAAAATAGCATTGTATGGCATAAGGATGATTGAGTGTAGCCAGTGAAAAAACTGGAAAAAATGCATTTCTTCTTCTGCAGCTGGCTATTTTTGTGGAAGGCTAGCATTTTCCATTAAGGGAAGCATTTTCAACTAAGAATGGTATTATTAATCTTTTTGGCTGACAAAATCCATAATTCTTATGTCTCAGAGTTCCACCTGAATGGCAGACACCTAAGTATGACTTACCTGGGAGAATGTTCTAAGCTAGAAAGTTTTGTAGCCTAGTTTGTGTCCTGTTCAGAAAGAAAGCTGCCAACTAGCAGTGGGGCACTTCCTTTCTACACCAGAAGCTAGGTAAAAGTAGCCCTAGCTAGAACACAAAGCCTTCAAACCAAAGCCAGAATTATAGGATTTGTAGGATAACACCACCACCAAAAAACAACCCTTTCATGGCTGTTCTCAGCTATTGCAATTTTAAGTACCTTGGATACCTTGGAGTCATTATTCAGCAAGGAGCCTGTGCATTGGTAGACATCTCCGTGATGACTTTCCACACATGCAAATGGATATGAGAAATCAAGCCCACTTGCTTGTGGGTTCATTTGCCATATGGACAGCACATCACCCGTTAGCCAAGCGAACCGTGATGTGTGCCCTCCGCTTTCATCTGGCCAAAGAGATCTAATGGAGGATGCTTTAGTGAGTTTTAGCCCCAGTCTTACAGTACATTATCAACAAGAGATGGCCTAATCAACATACCTATCAACCATCCCGATTTGGCCAGGATTACCACGGAATTTGACGGCGATTGACATCATAACCCGCCCCGTGCTGCCAAAACCCCGTAATTTGGCAGTGGGGGAAAATGCTTTCCACGCATGTGTGGAAGGGTTCTATACAAGTGTAAAACCCTTCCACGCATGCGTGGAAGCGCTACGCCACTTACGTAGGGGCTGCGCAAACAGCGTAGCACTTCCACGCATGTGTGGAAAGCGACCTGCACACAAGCGATCTGTGCAGGTCCAGTTTTTTCCGGAGCCGCAGGTTGACAGGTATGCCTAATCAAACCACTCAAGCACCCGTGCCCTGACAAGGCTCTCACCTAGTGGGGGCCGATTTTAAGTATGGAAGATTATTTCAAGTTATTCATTTCACAAAATTGTTCTATATCCTCTGTCCAAGTGAACACTGTCTCTTTGTGATTTTTGTTTTGAAACATTGTTACCAAACACCAATGGGCAAATTAGGAAGTCTGATGTTGTGCCCCATATGTCAGGTTGTATTACAGTTGCAACAATCCAGTGCTTAATTGATTAGTCGGCCTCCCACTAGATGATGCCGTCTGTAAGCATTTGAGTAGCTTTCATCAACAATCATCTAGAAATTGCTACTAGGAGGATTATTTTGTTTCTAAACATGCTCTTGATTGACTTGAACAGTGTCTCATTTTATAGAGAAGTCTCCCCCCAACAAGAATAGAAAAAAATAGATCACAGCAGTAGACATCAACTAACACTGTTCCCATTAGTTAAACGATTCAGTCTTATGTAAGTGGGAAACAGACACTTCCTCTTTTCTGTCCAGTTTCCCTCCTACCCCAAATAACTAGGAGTGATGGTGCTATGTTTTGGGCTATAAAGAGGACTACAGAAAAAAGTGGGAGGAACATTTTCAATGTTCCATCAAAGAGATATTGGATTTAACCCAACATCTTTGGCCATACTCCTCTTGCTCGCCTCAGTTGCAGAGCAAAACTAATGAACTAATTGTGTAATGAAGAGTCAACACGTCCCATGGAAGTCCCATGGAATCAATGGGCCTACTTAAATTTGAATTAGCAATAGGTGCTTATCTGTTCTGTCACCTGCCATACAGGAAGGCATGCCTCTTTTAAGATGATACCTGAGATTGGCCTGAACATTCATCTCTGACCTTGGAATCATGGTAAGGGCCTCAGAGAAGCTTCACACTGAAGGCAAAATCCAATTTTACCTTCTGCAAATCTTGTCTTCAGCATTATGATAAATAGGCTTAGGGGATTGGCATCCACAACTTTGAGTTTTCAAACCTTTATAAGGCTACTAATGATAGAACATTTTGGAGATCATGCATTTATAGGGTCCCCATAAATTTATAGCATGTAGCAACAGCAGTCTTTCTTTATGCTTCCAGTTTTATTTGGTCCTTCTTCTCCAATTCTTTTTTCCTTCTTTCCAGTACCCATCCTCATAGTATCCAGTTACTGATCTACTATCATTCAGTATTGCTCATTCAAGGTATGGCCATGAATTTTATAACGGTAAACAACATTCACGAATAAAAATTGGCATATGGGGTAAGGTTATCATAAAACCAAAGTGTGATTTCCTACAGCTAAATGTTTGTTCTGAGCAATACAAGAACTACAGATGTAGACTGGGGGAAAAACAGGTACCAACTGCTTGATATGTCTAAATGGATTAATCGTTGTCCACTTATTTCATGCTAAAACTATAGTAAGGGATGAAAGTAAAAGCCTTTTAGCAAAGCAATATATTGCAGTAGGAGAATTTCCCCCCCATATCACTTCATTAGTCTGAAAGTACTGTGTGAAACTTTTTCCATTCTCCTCTTCCTCCTTTAATCATACCTGTCAAGTTTCGGGAAATTCCTGTCAAATAAGGGAAATTTTCCAGCCAAAATGGGAAACTGGACAGCTATGCTTATCCTGTGGTGGCCTCCAGTCTAACTCCAGTCTAATTGTAGTCTAATTAATATGGGATGACGGCAGGAAAGAGTGTAAAATACGGGGGTTTGACAAAAATTTCCCGAAACTAGACAGGTATGCCTTTTATCCATCTGGGGTCAAGAGAGGTGCAAGAGAGGCACTGTTCTGGTACAGTGGTACCTTGGATAAAGTCCTATTTGGATAAAGTCCAATTCGGATAAAGTTGCGGTTTTCATGCACATGTGATGCATCGCATAAAGTCCAAAACCTCTAAAAAAATGGACGTTATCCAAGGTATTTGGTATAGGAACATCGGATAAAGTCCATTTGATTCAGATAAAACCAAAATCGGATAAAGTCCAAACTTGTGGAGCAGAGTTTGGACTTTATCCGAGGTTCTACAGTACTTCTAGTGGCCTCCACTGATGTTATTTGGTGTTCTTGTGATATTTCTTTGATTTTATATCTCCACCTTCCTCTGGGTCTGCCTAGTGGTCTTTGTCCTTCATCTCTTTCCATGCAGGCCTTTTGAGGTATTGAATGCCAAGACGTTCTCTCAAAATGTGTGACCCCACCTTAAAATTCCAAAAGTCATATTGTAGATGATTTTTTCAGCTGAAGGACTCTTCAATTTTATTTCTATGAAATATATGAACTTTTTATAAAATATATGCATATTTTATAGTATATTTGGCTTAGTTTAAGCCATTTCCCCAAACCCTGGAAGATAGGTATGGAATATTACTTCAGATTGCTGACATGGGGAAGCTTGAGCAATTAGGTGTGAGGAGCTACCTCAGATACAGTTATCATTTTTATTATGTGTCATCAAGATGCAACCAACTTATAGAGACCCTACTAGAACATTGTAGGTAAGTGAGATATTTAAGGAGTAGTTCTACCAATTCCACACATCCAAGGGGCTTCCATCATTGGGTGATGATATGAATGTGGGCCTTCTGAGTCCTAGTCCTTTACGCTATCCACAACACCACCTTGTTTATCTTTTCAGTGGCATTGTCCAGCTATATAATCTCTTTTCCCCCCTCCTACTACTGGAGGTTGTATTTCTTTATGGTTACTCCAGATAAAGACATAGATAACTGAACAAAAATGATGCTATGCTATTTTCCACTTTCTCCCATTTCCTACATTTGTAGTTATCTGACCTTGAATAATCAGCATGCAATAGTCTACATTTTTATCTCCCACTACATGGCTAAAATATTCTGGCTTTCTATATTTCATGACTTTCATGTCTTCTTAGGCTTTATTCATTTGTCTCAGTACTTCATTTTTGTCACTCTCCTGATCCAAGAAATTCTTAGCATCTTGTGATAAATCCACATTTCAAACATTTCTGCACTTTTTGAAATGCTAACCTGTGTTAAAGTCCATGATTCCATGCTCTGCAGTATCTAGCTCTGTGCAATACATATTCTCAATGCCAATATTCCATTTTTGTGACATTTTCAATTATTCATCTCAAGGAAGTTGCTCTGAATCATCTGCATTCTGAACTTTCTTGCATGAGTAAAACTAAATTGAATTAAATTGGATTATATCATTATCAGGCCATTTTAAAAGCAGCATTGGGTAATATCCTTATTAGACCATTAAAATGTTATGAAAAAGATGAGATTTTGAGGTCTTTGGAGAATTCATAATCATGCAAAGCATTACAAAATTTGGGATGGAGGCGGACAGCAAAATCCTCAAATTTTCCTGGCCAGATGTTACAGTTGTGAGATCTGCAGTTAGACTGAAGTCCCAGAATTAAGACAGCAGGCTGGAAGAGTCAGTTTTCATTGCTACATCCACCTTTCCTAACATTATTGTCTTTTCCAGAGAATCTTGCCTTCTCATAATGTGCTTGAAGTATGACAACCTTAATTTCATTATTTTAGCTTCCAGAGATAGATTAGGCTTGATTTGCTTTAGAACCCACTGTTTGTGTTTCTGGTGGTGCTGCAGCATTTTCTTCCAGCACCATTTTTCAAATGAATCAAGTTTTTACCCAGCAGCTTTCTTTATTGTCCGGTTTTCACACCCATACATGGTGATTGGGTGTAGAAATCTGATTCATGTCTCAATCAGTCTCATGAAGTAGCAGTTTATATCATCAGATCTTTTAAGAGTTGTAGAAACCGCTGCGTATCCTCGTCCCCAGGTGATTAGAGGTACAGGACCCTTCCACTCAGGATCGGGTTGCTGCCGATAAACGACCAATGGCTTAGGAAGACACTCCTCGGTCCTGAAATGCAATTCGACCAGAGAGTGTGACCTGTTATGGGGAGCAAGAAGAAAATTAAGAGTATACAGTACTTTAGCAACAGCTGCAGGTATTTCAGCCACAGGAACCCCTCTATCTCCCACTTGCTTGTGTAACAAATTTTTGAATGTCAGGTGGGCTCTTTCAACAATCGCCTGTCCAGTCGAGTTATAGGGTATTCCACGGGTTAGCTTAATGTCCCACTGACGGCAAAAGTCCTGAAAGGCAGAAGAAACATATGATGACCCATTGTCTGTCTTAAGGCTTTTAGATTTACCCATTACCGCAAACGAACGAATGCAATGTTGTATAACATGTCTGGATGTTTCACCCCGTAAGGGTGTAGCCCATATAAATCCAGAGAAGGTATCAACAGTCACATGTAACTTAGAAAGTGGAGCCAAAGCAGGTACTTGCGTGACATCCATCTGCCATAGCTGATTAGCTTCTGTTCCTCGAGGATTAACAGCATCAAATGGCAGGAATATAGGAGACTTCGTACAGGAAGCACAGGATGACACAATGTCTCTAGCCTGTGACATAGGAATGGAAAATCGTTTATGCAAAACCTTAGCAGATTGATGAAACATTGCATGACTGTCAATGGGGTTGTCAAAGAGAGAAAAAACCTCAGCAGAGTCTCGGAGAGCAGAATCTGCTCGTGCATTGCCCTCCGTCAAATAACCTGGGATCCTTGTATGAGAGCGTATGTGGGCAATAAAGAAAGGGACCGTACGGTTGGAAAGAAAACCTTGAAGCTGTTGGAATAAGGCAAAAAGATCCCTATCCATCGATGGAGACAAATAAGCTTGAGCTAAAGTAAAAACAAGGCAGTAAACATATTGAGTATCCACAATCAGGTTAAAAGGCACATCAGAAAACGTAGAGAAAGCAAGTATGACCGCTGCCAGTTCCGACCGCTGGGCCGATGCTTGAGGTCCTGTAAAAACAACCTCCCATTCCCCAGTAGGACCCTGCCATGTAAGGACTCCACGGGAGGGGGAGCCATCCGAGAAAAGAGTAACGGCATGCAAGATAGGTTGCATGCAAAGCGGGGATGACAGGGAGTAAGAAGTGAGATTCAGCAAGGTAAACCGCTTATCCTTGGGGGGGTTAAATTTAACTTGTCCCACAAAGTCCGCCATGGCCACCTGAAATGCCTCAGAATGCTGTAGCAAGGCGGTTAGCTGATCCTGCGAAAAAGGAAAACAAACAAAGTCAACGTCATAGCCAGTCAAATGCTTTGCCCTAGTACGGTATTTGAGGAAAAGATCAGCAATCGCATCAGGCAGGCGATAACAGTTTTTCGAGGGAGTGTGCACCAAGTGTAGCCATTCCACGATGGCCACCCTCTGAGCATTGACAGGCGCGAACAAAACCGCAGTGGGCAGCATCGGTGTGGGAAGAAGAGCGCATGCCAGCGCAATGGTGCCTGAGGGCACCCGATCCACAGCGATGGTATGCAGCTTTTCGTTGAGGCGTTGAAGCGCTGTACGCATCTCCGTTGTGCAGGGAATGATGTCCGCTGGAGAAGTGTGTCCAGAAAGAGCAGCAAAGAGTGGTGACAGTTCCTCCGTGCTCAGGGCCAAGAAAGGACGAGCCCAATTTATGTTCCCTAGCAACTGTTGCAATTGTACAAGAGTGAACTGCTCTGGAATAGCTATCGTTGGCAATAGTGGAGTCGAAGTTGTAGCTGAGAGCCTATGTCCCAGATATTGGAATGGATACATCCGCTGTACTTTTTCAGGAGCTATGATCAAGCCCGCTTGTTGCAAAATGTCTGCTAGGTCCTGCAGGTGTTTCTCCGTGACTTGTGGACCATGCAATAAAATGTCATCTGTGTAATGATAGACTTTAACCTCTGGATGACGTTGCCTGAAAGGTTCCAAAGCCTTGTTCACAAAATGTTGGCATAGAGTCGGCGAGTTGGCCATACCCATAGGCAAGACACACCATTCAAACCGTTGAGTAGGATGTTCATTATTGTATACTGGCAATGTAAATGCAAATTTTTCTCTGTCTTGTGGCGCTAGCAAGATTGTATAAAAACAGTCCTTCAAATCTATAACCATGAGTTGATGATCTTCCGGAATCATGTTTGGATTAGGAAGTCCAGATTGTAGAGGTCCCATTGGCAAGATGTGCTCATTAACTTTTCTCAAATCATGTAACAATCGCCATTTTCCAGACTTCTTTTTCACCACAAAAATCGGAGAGTTCCAAGGACTAGTGGTTGGTTGAATATGTCCCAGATTTAATTGCTCCTGTACAAGGGCCTCCGCCGCCTGGAGCTTTTCTCTTGAGAGCGGCCATTGATCCGTCCACACTGGCGGGGTGTTTTTCCATTGTAGTGGAAGTGCATGCAACGGCGCTGCAGGGGAGGCCCGTATCAAAAATTTGTCTGCAAGGTACACCCTGTTTTAGCCAGGAGATTCCGGCCCCACAGAGTAATAGGAATATCCATAATCAGGGGGTGAAGAGAAACTTTTGTTCCACCTGAGGTCTCAAAGACGATTGGATGAACACTTTGCCGTGCTGGCTCGTACCCGCCCACCCCATAAACTTCCCTACAGGGGCGGACGGCCCATCCAGTTGGCCAATCTTTTTTTGCCACCACTGAAATATCGGCTCCTGTATCGACCAATCCAGACACTGAACGTCCACCCATAAGCAGCGAGCGGGTCGGTCTATCCTCGGTGATTTGTATCACCGCCATAGCTGCTGTTACAGTCGCCTCCTGGGATGGAGTTGCAGTGGTCCCTAGTGGGAGCAGATGAAGGCGTCCTACAGGTTGTCCCTTAGGCAGGGTGAGATGTTGCGTGGCTGATGCAGGGATGACAATTTCTTGGTGACCCAATGTAACTGACCCTGCTGCAATGTGTACAGAAGTGGGTAAGGCGTCTGGGCAAGGAAGAACGATGCCCATCATGCCCTGGGGAATAACATCATCAACCATTGTGGGAAGAGCCTCCACACACCCTGGCATAGTAAAAGTACAGTCCTTGGATAACCTCAATAATAGCCCTTCTTTTAAAGGATGTTTTTTTCTATATCGTGAAATCATTTCTTGGGCAAGTTCCATATCTTCTTCCAAAACCTCCGCTATTGCTTCCTCACTGACCTCTGCTAGCCCTATTATTTTGCCTGGGCCCGAGCCTGGCCTGCACTCCCATTTCCCTGCTGCTGTGGAGAAAAGTCAGAGTCTTTGTGCTGAGCAGCTGAGGGGTTGGCATTAGGATTTGAGTGGCACTGATTGGCCCAATGGTACCCTTTCTGGCAAATGGGACACTTCCTTGAAGGGCGTGCTGCCTGCTTTTGAGAGAAGCGACATTGTGCTTTAAAATGTCCTTCTTTTCCACAGCCAAAACAACGTTTGTTTTGAGCCTGAGTTGTGGGCAACTGAACTGCAGCTGCCAGAAGTTGAGCCTTGTAACTGTGAGTCCCCACATTTTGACAAACTTTCATCATGTCTGCTATAGATGTTCCTGGCCTAGCATAAACAGCTGTCAGAGCCCCTTTACAATCCTCATTGGCATTTTCAAAAGCCAGTTGTTTCATGAGCATTTCCCGTGCCGGGACATTTTCCACCTGGCGGCTGAGGGCAGTCATGAGTCTGCTAATAAACTCAGTGTAATCCTCTTTAGGGCCCTGCCTAATTGCTGCAAATCCAGCAACTGAGCTATCCCCTTTGGAAGGAATCTTATTCCAGGCACGCATGACTATCTGTGCAATCTCTCCCAGCTGGGCATCAGTGAGTGCCAACTGCTGTGTGGGGTTGGCAAAATTTCCCTCCCCACATAACATGTCCATCGTGAGTGCAGGGCGTGTGCGATTTACCTCCCAAGCCATATCCCTCCACTCTTGCAAGCAGAGCATGTCTTCTGCAGGAGGCAGGAGCGCTTTAATCATCTGTTTCCAATCAACTGATAGCAATTTTTGAGAAGCAATGGCTTCCAACAGAGCTTTAGTAAAAGGTGCATTAGCCCCATAGTCACGTATGCTGACCCTCAGTTCCTTCAGATATTTGTAATGGAGGGTTTCATATCTATCTGGGACTGCCAATGCATTGCCCACAGCCGGAGCCCCCCTTATCACTGGGTATATCTCAGGAGATTCCACATCCAGTACAGCTGCCGTTAAAGCAGCAGAGAATTGTGTTTTGGTAGGGCTAAAAGTGCTTGATTGCTGCAAGGCAGGATATAATGTCCCATCTCCTTTTCCACCTCCACCCCCATCAGGGGGCTGTTGTTTCTCATATGATGGAGGAGCAGTTGCCATAGCCCCTCCCTTGTCTGGTGGCAAAAGCTTTGGGAGGGGGCCATCAAGCCTCTGAGAGAATAACATATTCTTTGGAGTGAGTCTCTGAAGGCAGTCTCTGACTTCCTCCCATGTAAATAATATTGATATAGGAATTCCATTATGCTTCTGCATTTCTCTCCCAATCTGTTTCCACTGTTTTAAGTCCAGACATTGATCATATTTAACCCAAGGACTGATTTTTTCTATAGCTTTAACCAG
Source organism: Bradypodion pumilum (assembly GCA_035047305.1). NCBI lineage: Eukaryota > Metazoa > Chordata > Lepidosauria > Squamata > Chamaeleonidae > Bradypodion > Bradypodion pumilum. The sequence goes on along the minus strand of JAWDJD010000003.1, from coordinate 21,661,022 downwards.
CTGCTGTATCTTCTTCTCATCAGCCTTTCGCCCATTGTTAATCAAAAGATCTGAGATATCTTTACAAAGTTCATGCATTTGCGACGCCATCACACATCCCATAATTCAAAAAAATAATATTTTTCTTCACTCACCTAATGTGGGACCCAATGTAAAATTGGATGAATTTTGAGCGCTCAATTTATGACCTTCCTGGTCGGGGTGAATGAGACCTTGTCCCGGTCGATGAGGTAATAATTAGGTGCTAATTGCTGAAGCAGAGTTCAAAGAAGGCTCTCTCATTGTAGTTCAAAGCGTCACACGGAGCGCCACTTGTAGAAATCTGATTCATATCTCAATCAGTCTCATGAAGTAGCAGTTTATATCATCAGATCTTTTAAGATAGAAACTTCAGAGTCCACGAAGTCCAGCTTCATTAGGCTCAGTAAGAAGGGAAACAGATAGAGAGAAAAGCAAACACACACGCTGGTCTTTTGGCTGAACAAAGGATACTAAAAGCTTCTCTTTATTCAAGCAGAGAGTCTCAGAAACGAAACTTATTCAAGCAGAGTATACCAGAAACGAAACTTAACAGAAACAAAACTCAGGGCATACAGCCAATCAGAAGTGTCAGAGCCCAAAATCTAGCGTTGTCTCTCAGTAAGCAAAAAGGCTTTTGTTTACAAAATGTGTCAGAAGACAGCCTGACAGAATCCAGATGCATTCCTACAATTGGGATTACGAGCGATCCCGGACTTGGTTGCCAGGACAACATCCTTACATTTGATTATCTTTTCTAATTCCTTCATTGCTGCCTTTCTGAGTCTTAGTATTCTTCTGATTTCTTACCTGCAGTCTCCATTTGCACAAAAAGTCAATTAAACCAAATCTGCAACTTTCCCTGTATGAAAAACCAGAACATATCAAAGCTTGGTAGTAGCTAGCTTCAAACGTTTCCTCTATTATTGTCTTTTCCAGAGGAAAAAATTTGGTATTTTTGAACCACAATTGGGTGTACCCTGGTAGCAGCAACCTTGTGTTGCCAGCTAATTTTTCTCACACTTTGTTGTTCAGTCACACAGTCGATTCTGACCCTTTGCGACCCCACAGTCCACCGCATGCCAGGCACCCCTATCCACCACCATCCTCCTCAGCCCACCAAACTTTGTGCCCATTGCATCAACAATGCCATCTAGCCATCTCATTCTCTGCCGCCCCCTTCTTCTTTTGTCCTCAACCTTTCCCAGCTTCAAGGCTTTCTCAAGCGAATCCTCTCTTCTCATTTTATGCCCAAAGTACTTGAGCTTCATCTTTAAAATTTGACCTTCCAAGGAGCAGTCGGGGTTGATTTCTTCTATGATTGACCCATTTGTTCTCCTTGCTGTCCAGGGGACTCTCAAAACTCTCCTCCAACACCACATCTGAAAGGCATCTATTCTTCTGTGCTCAGCTTTCCTAATGGTCCAGCTCTCACACCCATGCATTACAACCGGGAATACCATTGCTTTGACTATGCGGACTTTTGTCTACTTTTCACTATGTGGCCCAGGTTTCTCATAGCTTGTCTCCCAATAATCAGTCACCTTTTTATTCCATAACTACAATCACCATCTGCAGTGATCTTGGATACTAGGAAAGTAAAGTCTGTCACTGCTTCTACTCCTTCCTCATCTATTTTCCAGGGACTGACAGGGCCTGTTGCCCTATCTTGGTTTTCTTGATGTTGAGTCTCAAGCCAGCTTTTGCACTCTATTCTTTCAATGTAAACAGGAGCTTCTTTAGGTCTTCCTCACTTTCTGCCATTAGGGTAGTATCGCCTGCATATCTCAAATTGTTAATGATTCTACCAGCAATATTGATTCTCACTTGTGATTCATCCATACTTAGATTGCACATTATGTGCTCTGTATATAAGTTAAATAAGCTGGGTGATAAAATGCAGCCTTGTCTTACTCCTTTTCCAATTCCAAACCACTCCGCCATTCGTTATCCTGTCCTAACTGTTGCTTCTTGACTCTTGTACAGATTTCTCATGAGGCATATAAGGTGTTCTGTTATTCCCATCTCTTTAATTACTTGCCACATTTTGTTATGGTCCACACAGTCAAAGGCCTTGGTATAGTCAATGAAACAGAAATAGACTTGTTTCTGGTATTGCTTTGTTTTCTCCATGATCCAATGTATGTTGGCAATTTGGTATCTAGTTCCCCTGCCTCTTCAGAACCCAGCCTGCACTTCTGGTAATTCTCTCTCCATGTGCTGGCGAAGTCTATCCTGTATTATCTTAAGCATGACCTTGCTAGCGTGTGGGATGAGTGCAATTGTTCGATGATTTGAACATTCTTTGGTGTTACCCTTTTTTGAAATTGGAACGTATATTGATCTTTTTCAGGCCTGTGGCAATTGTTGTTTTTTCCAAATCTGCTGGCATATAGAATGCAATATTTTAACTCCATCATCTTTTAGGGCTTTGAATAATACAACTGGAATACCGTCATCTCCACTAGCTTTGTTATTTGCAGTACTTTTTAGGGCTTTCCTGACTCACTCTCCAGGATGTCCGGCTCTAGTTCAAAGCTATCATCACTGTAATTGTCCGGGATGTTGAGGTCATTTTTGTAGAGTTCTTCTGTGTATTCTTGCCATTTTTTCTTAATCTCTTCTGCATCAGCTAAATCCCTACCATTTTTGTCTCTTATCATGGTCATTTTTGCTTTAAATGTTTCCTTGATTCCCCCAATTTTTTTAAAAAAAGATCTCTAGTCCTTCCCCTTCTGTTGTTTTCCTCTATTTCATTGCAATGTTCATTTAAGAAATTTTCCTTAGCTCTCTTTGCGTTTCTTTGAAAATCTGTGTTTAATTGATTGACTTTTTCTCTTTCACCTTTTCCTTTTGCTATTTTGAGAGCCTCATCAGACAATCATTTTGTTTTCTTAAGCTTCTTTTCTTTTGGTATGGTTTTACTTGCTGCCTCCTGTATGATGTCCCGAGCCATAATTCTTCTGATACTCTGTCTATCAAGTCTAAACCATTAAATCTGTTCCATACCTGTGTGTTCTAGTTGTTTTCCCTGTTTTCTTTAATCTAAATTTGAATCTGGCAATCAATAGATTATGATCTGAGCCACACTAGATCAGGCAAAAGGAACTGCAGAATAAACTCACCAAAAGGTTCCTTCAGTTTCACAATCTGGCATGGACACAGAAGAAGAATTGTAAGAAAAATAAATTCCACTCCTTTTCACATACTTTTCACTCAGTGAAAAGTAGCCTTTTTGTGCGTGTCAAATAATGCTATTTCTTCTTTTCTTCTTTTCCTCTTTAGTGTGGCTGTTTTCACCTTCAGTCTTCCAAGCCCTTCTCTCTCTCTCTCTCTCTCTCTCTCTCTCTCTCTCTCTCTCTCTCTCTCTCTCTCTCTCTCACACACACACACACACACACACACACACACCTAAAATGCAAACTAATAGTGCAAATTTTCTTGAGTTTGTTTTGAATTTTCCTTTTCAACCATTTCTACGATCATACAGGAGGCAGTAAGATCTGTGGTCAGGAATTTGATCCCCAAGTGCAGTGACAATGTCCATCCTTATCTAGACTTTAGGCTAAGGCCTAACTCTTCCAACTGCCATTCAGGCCTACACCCAGTTTGTTGTTGTCAGGAGGAAAATCCCAGTCATGTAATTATGCTAGATTATATCATTGTGTAACTAGTTATGCAACAAAGCCAGGTATGCAACAAAAAATATTTGGGAGGCTGGTGGTGCAGTGGTTAAACTGATGTACTGCAGCCAAAACTTTGTGTGTTCGATCCTGATGGGAATCAAATTTGACTCATCCTTCCATCCTTCAGAGGTCAGTAAAATGAGTACCCTGCATATTGTGGGCAAAATGCTAATTAACTTGTGAACAACCCAGAGAGAGCACTAAACACTATGGGATGATATATAAATGTAATTGCTATTGCTATTACTTCTATCTTTAATTTATTTTTCTTATTATCAGTTTTATTGCTGGCTTCTTAAACTCATAGTAATTAATGGTTGATTTGGTTATACTTCTACTGACCACATTGGTTTTTCATGGTAACATTCAACTTCCTGGAGGCCATTTACCTGTTATTTTGTGCAGCAAGTATCTGGAAGCTCATCCCTGTGCAGAGGTAGTCTCAGGTAAGACTGCAAAGGAGAATGCCGAAGGTCCAGCTGAAAGAAAAAAGAAACAGCCAATAAACAAAATCCAAGGAGCAAGAAGCAGACTTGTTAGAATGTCAGCTATGGTCTGTTCATAAATTGAGAGCCATACTAGAACAATAATTCAGGCAAAGAAGCAGCCCAGAAGCATCCTGGGAAAGGTTGGCTAGAGTCTATTAGTAAAAAGAACAAGAAGCACAGAAAGCTAGGAGCAAAGATGGCCAGTGTGTGATTGGACTCTGTGGTTTTCTGTCTAAAGCAGGTGTGGCCATCCTACAGCCCATAGGCCGAACCCAGCCCATGGTACCATTTCATGCGGCCCGCAACAACACCACAACGGAAGCGGAAGCAGATGCATTTACAACAGCTGTAAATGCACCCGTGCCTGCGCAAACACATCAGCAGCTGTCATAAACATGTTTATGACAGCCATGGGCACGTTTTACGGCATCGATTACAGCGGGGAGAACCATGTGACTGGCCCACTTTGCTGTCTTAGGGGTATGGTTAGGCCCATGGCATAAAAAGGTTGAGAACCCCTCATCTAACATATAGGTACCTCCATAATAATAGCTGCCACTGGTCAGCTACGCATAATACCTGGAGTGTTTCTGAGGCAGACAACACCTTCATCTCAGCTGAACTTTGATTCTTTGAATCATCCCTTAAGGCCCTGGTGGCTAACCTTGGCACTCCAGCTGTTCTTGGACTTCAGTTACCAGAAGCCCAAGTCAGCACTCCTGCTGATCAGGGCTTCTGGAAATTGTTCTAAAACAGCTGGAGTGCCAAGGTTCACCATCACTGCCCTAAGTGTTCACCTCTGAGAGGCAGAGTCTTGTCCGGTCACCTCAAGCAGACCCAAGTGTATCTGGGCTGGGACCAGAAATTTATCTCCAGGACCCTTCAGTTGAGACATCTTTCCTGAGGAGGAATCTGTCAGTCGTGCCAGTATGTATCAAATGAATCAATGTTTTAACTTCATTAATTAGGATTGTACCTTGCACAGCTCCTTGGTAGAAGGGCAAGATCCAGCAATGAAAAACAAATGTAATCACATTCTATTTTTACACTGTCAGGTACATTTGTTGGCATTAAGGGAATGCAAACATTTGCTCAAGCATATCTACCTATAAAACTGTAAAATGTCACCTCAGTGCTTGTATAATATCCTTGCATTGTGGCAGTGGTGATCAAACTAAGTTCTGAGGAACTCTGCAGTTCTGAATAAGAAGGTCAAGAATGGCTAACAATCTTCTCTGAAGGGTAGTTTGGTTCTTTTACTAGTCATCTCCCTCAACCCATTGCTGGACGAACAGTCTTTGTGTGTTCTGGGAGTAGCTTCATCTGGCCTGGAGTGATCTGTGCTCCATCTAATTTGATATCTGCCTCTGCATACAAATTAATTTGTAAGAACTTTGACATGCATTAGAAGACCATTAATGATATAACATTTTTGGTTTTTGTACCGATGTACCTGGATTTTGGAGACATGTTAGTTCTTATATAAGGTAGTATTGCCTGTCAAATCTTGGGGAGTTTCCATACACATTGAAGAAAATAATCAACATATCTTAGGAAGCCATATTTTAATGCAGAGATTCTCAACCTACAGCCTCCAAATGTGGCCCAGAGCACCATTTCATGTGGCCCACCACCACCTCCACCACACCTGGAAGTGCCATGTAGTGGAGAAAGGGCAAAATGGCCATCTGGCCCCCAAAGCTGTCTGAGGGAATGTGACCTGGCCCCTGGCTTTAAAAGGTTGAGAACTCCTGGTTTAGAGCAAGGAAATAACCTACAGAAACGTTGTAGAGCTGTTGTCAGATATGCCTCTATTCTATGGAATCCAAGAATTTCTACTCTGTGAGAATACTTAGTTCTCTGCTGGACAGCTCTAGTTCACTTCCATGAAATACAGATCAGAGACAGGAACAACTGGTGGAACTTTGTTCCTTTCTTTGTCCTCACTTCCTTCAATAATGTGAAAAGGATTGGGGGGAGGGACAATATCAAGTTACCAAAAGTCCACTTTGAGCTCTTAAAGTGTGTGTATATGTGTGTGTGAAATGGTATGGTGGTAAAGGTAAAGGTAATGGTCGCCCTTGCTCGAAAGCCAGACATATCTGACTCTAAGGTTCACTGCTCATCTCTGTTTACAGCCAAAGAGCCAGCTCTGTCTGGATCTGCAGATGTTTCCATGGACATTTGGCAGGCTTGGAACACTGTTTACCTTCCCACCAAAGTGGCACCTATTTATCTACTTGCAATTTCTTGCTTTCAAACTGCTAGGTTGGCAGGAATTGGGACAGAGAAGAAAGCTCACTCCATCATGAAGCACTCGAGTCTCAAACTGCTGACCTGCCAACCTTCCAGTCCTCAAGTTCAGCATCTTAACCACTAAGCCACTACAGTCCCAATGGTATGGTGGTAACGGGGACCAAAACCTATTTAAATAAAATCAATATACATCCAACAGCGACAATTCATTCTTTATTCATATCTTGTTTTGTTTCTTTGCTAGAAAAAATGGGTAACAAAGAAGAACTGAGGGTTGCAAAAAGTTCTCCCCAGGGTGCACACTCCCTAAGGTAAATTTTGTCTATTCCAGGTGTATACAGCTATGCAGTCTTTATGAGATCTAACAGCCTTGACTTACTCTCCTTGTGATACACAGGTGTGTACTGGAACAACTGCCTGAGCTTTCTGCATCATTGAGAGGTTCTGTGATGGAAAGAGAGTTTGTGTTCTGTGCACGTAGATCATCAGAGGCAATACAAATGCCATTTGTCATGGTGGAGCCTACTGGCTCCAGTGCCTTGGAGCACTGAATCCAGTCCAGGTTTTAGCCAAAGAGCTATTAAAGTTATTGAACCTATTTAGGGGCAGAGTCCAGTCACTTGGATAGCTTTTGTGAAGTTTGGACTAAAACCCAGAATGGTCTCACCATCTCAGTAATTTTGGAACCATCAGTCTCCACTCTTTGCAATGGAACATGAGCCCATAGATCATATCCTGGTTCTGTCTTGCTCGTGTCCTCTTCATCTGGTTTGTTACCAGAACACTATACCAATTAGGCCAGAGATTCTCAACCTGCAGGCCGGGGGCCAGATATAGCCCGCAGCACCATTTCAGGGGGGGGCACCACCTCCACTACACCAGGAAGTGCCATGTGATAGAGGAAGGGCAAATTGGCCATCCAGCCCCTAAAGTTGTCTGAGGGAGCATGACCCAGCCCCCAGCTTTAAAAGGTTGAGAACTCCTGAATTAGGCCCTTAATCATATTTTTGAATGTTTTTGGACATGTTTTAATGCACTTGTTATTGTTCTTGCCTTCAGAAATCACCTTTCTAATTACCGTCAACTGCAAATCATGTCTTTTGTTACCAGAACATAATTAATGGGTGAAATATCTCAATGTAAAAAATATTTATAAAATCTATATGTGTAAAATTTTGTTCTTTTAACTCTACACAGATGTAGAGGACAAACTCTTGCCTGTGTTTGGACACTGAAAGCAGAGGCTACATTGTTTGATTAAAATGAAAGCAAGTCTTCTTAACAAAGCTTTCTACTTGTACTACAAGTCTATTGTTGCTCAGCATTAAGTGGAATTGGTTTCTTCCCCGAAAAGCTACCTCATTGTACAGGCCATTTTGGTGTGCCATAAATGAAAATCCCTCTCTGCTCTGCAACTGACATGTTCATTATCAACTCTCTCTGTTAACATTCTTCTCGAAAGCGTCCTTTATGCCTCCATGTCCGTGGGAGAAAATACCTTTTGCACCAATCACACAGCTAATATAAAAGGCAATGCCCTGCTATTCTTCAGCTCTTTCTGCACCATTTGCAAACATTCTTTTCCATGCAAGCTCTATTTGAGCTGCAATTGTCTGCATTTTCATTTATAGTGGGAAATTAGCCAGATCCACAGATGGCAAACACAAGTCTATGAGCCTAAATTTAGGTGTTGTACATAAATTAATTCTCCCTTTTGTTTTAGCCACTCTTTTTTGTATTGAATTCCTTATCTTTCTGAGAAAGTATTGAGATTCTTTCTTTGTACGTCTTCTGTTGCAGTACATCGAGCAGTCCTGTTTCATGGACAAGTGATCTGTGGCCCTCCGAGCCCCGCCTGCTCGGAAAGCTAGAAGAGCCGCTGCCGCCGGAGGACCTGCTGCCTCTCTCCATGCCCATGCCACCACCAAAGGCCCAAAGCTCCTTCCCCCAGCATTGCCGGTCGACGGGAAGTGGGAGCAGCTAAAGCCGTGGCTAGAGGACTCAAAAACATCGCTCCCCCATGGACGCCCAAAGCTCCTTTCCCTGGCATTTCTGGTCAGTGGGAAGTGGGGAGCAGCTGGCACGGTCGGGAAGACGTGGAATGCGGCATTATTTCCTCCATTTGATGCTGCTGAGGACGTTGAGCCCCAGGTTCCGCCGGGGACATTGAGCCCAGGTTCCGTCAGAGACGCTGAGCTGGGCTCCATCATGTTATTCTATTACATTGTATCTTGTTACTTTCTTATTGTGTTTTGTGCTTTGCTCTTGCTGCATTGCTTATTTGTTTTTGCTATATTGTATCTTTACTGATGTGTTGTGAGCCGCCCTGAGTCAGCTTGTGCTGAGTAGGGCAGAATATAAATCAAATAAAAAAATATAAATAAATAAATATTTTAAGTGATGGCTCTCATCATGCTTAACCATTAGGCATGCTATGTCCATTTGATGGGTGTTGTGGTTTAAAACACCTTGAGGGCATCAGATTATGTTGGCATGCTCATGGAGGTTGTTTCTTTAGTGAAATCATTTCCAATATTGGGTCTTCCAGTGTTTTTGGGCTGGGCCTCTCAGAAGTGCTAGCTACAACATCCAAAAGTTCTGACAGTTGGAAATTTTAGCTGAAAATGGCCAGAGACTCTACATTTTGAAACTGCTGATTTGTAGATTCATTGTATCCATGGTTTATTTATTGCAGTTTTGTAAGTTAAAGGTATAGCTCCTCTTCACATTTTCATTTTTCCTATATCATTCTAATACAGTATACCCAAATAAATGCCCTAATAGGCATATTGGGCCATTAACACACAGTAGTCAAAATCCCTGTTAGCTACAGCAGGGGTTCCCAACCTGTGGATCATTGGGCCTCATGCTATGTGACTCTCCAGCCTGCTTGTTTACTACTACTACCCTCAAGGCATTTCCCCCTCAGACCACACTGTTCTTCCTGGCCTTTTCTTGCAACCCCAAAACAAAAAACATTCTTTGCTAGCCAGGAGGGTTCAAGTACCCATACCCCTCAGCATGGGAGTTGGAAGTGGGGAGCAGGGAGGGCCGACCGCCCCGCCCCCCCAATTTTTTTTTTGCCATGCAGCCACGGGCCCTTTTGGAGGAACTAGGAAGTCTCCTCCTCTCACCACCCATCTCAGTCTGGGCCTTTTGGAAGGCTCTGCCTCACCCCTCTTCCCCATCCAATCTCAGTCTGGGCCTTTTGGAAGGCTCCGCCTCACCCTTCCTCCCTATCCAATCTCAGTCTGGGCCTTTTGGAAGGATCCGCCTCACCCCTCCTCCCTGCCCAATCTCAGTCTGGGCCTTTTGGAAGGATCCGCCTCACCCCTCCTCCCTGTCCAATCTCAGTCTGGGCCTTTTGGAAGGAACCACCTCACCCCTCCTCCCCATCCTTTACTTTGGCCTTTTGCCACTTCTCACAATGTGGACACAAGGTTGGACTTTGGTTTGTCCATTTAGAGCATGGGTTCACAACCTATGGCCCGTGGGCTAGATCTGGCCTGTGGTGCCAAATAATCCAGCCCCTGGCCTCGCTCCAGCCACCCCCACAGCTGCCACTGCTGGAATCAGCCATGGACTCGAAGCCAACTTAATGACATATCCTCTGCTCCAGGTGAGAGGCTGCCCCTTCATTCAATCTTTCTTTCTCTACCTATCCTTTTATGGAGGGCCACCAATTAAAAAAGTTTTAGCGTGTGTACATTTAAACCTCAAGGCAGCGTGCATATTAAGAAAAATATATCACATTACTCAATGAATTTAAGATTGCAACTCTGCCATCTGGTAGGTCACATTCATGCTAACAATTTGGTAAGAGGATGTCTGCAAAAGAAAGTGTTGTTTTAAAGAATGTTTTTTTAAAAAATGCAGGTGAGCACCATGTCTTTAATGACAAATGGACTACTGAGTATTTCGTTGTTTTAAACATGGATAAAGCAGTTTGTATTATACATCTTGAAACTGCCCTAGTATTAAGGCAAGTATTAAGTGTTAAAAGGCACTTTGAATCCTGTCACAAGATTTATTCAATATATCAAGGAGAGGTGCGAGTGAACAAGACAAATTATCTTTTTTTAAAAAAATCAATGTTTTCTTCAAAATAGTTTTAGAAAGTATGTTGAGGGAGACCTGTTGATGGTAAGGGCTAGCCTTTCATGTTGCTAAATTTATTGCTGAGAATAGTAGGATGCTAATGAATTAGTTTAAAAGTCCGTGGTTACAATATTGGAGGAAATGTGACATGAATAGGTAGGTATCTTGTTAGTTGTTTCAGTTTGTCTTCATCAAGAATCATCAAGTATGTTGAAGAACTAGAAGAGCTGCACATGTCACTGACTGTCATGGTAAAAAGTTTTATTTTTTTTCCTTTAGCATTAAATGAAAGCAATGCCATTATAGATATTGCCAACTGCTAATTTTTATCAGGGGGATAGATTCCAACTTCAAAATGGCAGAAGGATTGTTTGCACTGCAGAATTTGAAAGACACTACAGCTGCAGAAAACATATTCTAGTCTATGTTAATTAAGTGGTTTTTGTTTATTTAGGTTTTTACCGGATACACTATTTGCTCATTTTTATAGTTGATTAAATATTAGTATTTCTTGTTATGGGAGGGCCGGGAGGGCCTTTGCACAATTGTGTGTAATTTGCCAGTTGCGCCCGCTCCTGGATAGGGATTCCTTGCTCATGGTCACACATGCCTTGGTTACCTCCAGACTTGATTATTGTAACACACTCTACATGGGGCTGCCCTTGATGACCATTCGGAAGCTACAGCTGGTCCAGAATGTGGCGGCCCAGGTAGTGATGGGGTGCAGGCGCTATGTCCGTGCCTCGCCTCTGCTTTGGGAGCTGCACTGGTTACCAGTTTGTCTCCGGGTGCAATTCAAAGTGCTGGTAAGACCTTTAAAGCCCTTCATGGTAGTGGCCCAGGCTACCTAAGAGACTGCATCACCCCAAGGGAGTCTGCCTGCCCCACCAGGGCGAACTGGAGGGGCTTCCTCAGTGTTCCATCAGCTAGAGGGGCCCAGGTCTCTAGCACAAGGAGGAGGGCCTTCTCCGTGTCCACCCCAACCTTGTGGAATCTCCTGCCGGCAGACCTACGACTGCAGACTGAATTGCTGCCCTTTAGGAAAGGGCTGAAAACCTGGTTGGCAGAGCAAGTATGGGGGGCCGATGGGTTGATGACTCCCGCCCGTTGGCTCTGCTAGAAGTAGTGGCCCCTTTTTATTGTTGGGTGGGAAGGGAGGGTCTTTTAACTGTGAGAGGGTCATGGTTTGTTTTTATGGAAGTTTTTAAAGGGGATTTTACAGTTTTTAGGTGTAATTGTGCCGCCCTGAGTTGCCCTAGGGCAAAAGGGTGGGCTATAAATCAAAATAAATAAATAAATAAATAAAATGTTGGGTTGGGTTGTATGTTGTATATTATTACTGGTTTTTTTAATGATATAAACCATCCAGAATATCACTCTTTGAATTTTCCCCAAACAATCTGGTGGTTGGCTAAGACTTTTGCACAGTACTGTGTGTGGATGGATGGATGGATGGATGGATGGATGGATGGATGGATGGATGGATGGATAGATAGATAGATAGATAGATAGATAGATAGATAGATAGATAGATAGATAGATAGATAGATAGATAGATAGATAGATAGATAGATAGATAGATAGATAGATAGATAGATAGATAGGCAGGCAGGCAGGCAGGCAGGCAGGCAGGCAGGCAGATTAGATAGATAGATAGATAGATAGATAGATAGATAGATAGATAGATAGATAGATAGATAGATAGATAGATAGATAGATAGATAGATAGATAGATAGATAGATAGATAGATAGATAGATGGATTGATGAACGGATGGACGGATGGATGGAGAGGGGGAGAGAGAAATGGATGGATGGATGGATGTGTGAATCAGTAGAATATCTTGGTTGGAGTTGGGATAAATTGAAATGCATCACAACTGATGGCGCAAGAACTATGGTTGGAAGTAAAACCAGTGTAGCTGCAAGAATCGATTAAGAAATATTTAAATTTAACAGTATACTTCCCATGCAATTTTACCTCATCATCTATCTCAAGCCTTGTGTTGTAAGATTCTTCAGTGGGAAAGTGAGATGCATAATGTTGCATCAAGCATTAATTACAGTGTATATCAGGCATCATCGCCTTACTCATTGTCAGTTTCAAAATTTTCTCTCAGAGATAAATGCTGAATATGGAGGTGCATTACACCATTTAGATGTGAGGTGGCTTAGCAGATGCAAAGTCCTTCAAACGTTTTTCCAGTCTTTCTCATGATGTCTTTCTGAAGGAGAAAACGAAAAGTCAAGAAGTACTATCTGACCCTGAATGGATTTTTGATTTGGCTTTCTAAACTGATATCATAGAGCATCTGAACACACACTGAATCAAAGTCTGCAAGGAAAAGGTGAATGCTTGTGTGTGACATGTATTTTGAATGTAAAGCCTTTGAAGAAACAAACTAAGCACTTTTGTGAAGCAAGTTAGTGAGAGTAACTTTTCAAACTTCTCATACTGCAATGAACTAAAATTTGAGGACAGGCTTTTGCAATTCCATGTTGAAAGACACATCAAAGCACTAAACCTACTGCAGATGTAATTCCAGAACAGATTCACCGATTGCCATAAACGTGGAAAGGAAATAAAAATGTTTTGGAATCCATTTGAAGTAACACCCAAAGATGCAAGTAACTTTTTTCCCAGGTAGAACAAATTGCTTTGCAAGCCAATGATAATCTCAAAGACACTTACAAAGAAAAATAGTCTGTTAGATTTCTGTTCTTGTCTACCTGATATATTTATCAGTCTAAAGAAATTTGCTGCAGGCATGTTCACAGACTTTGGCACCATGTATAAGTGTGGAGAAAATATTTCTGTGATGAAAATTGTGAAATCCAAGTGTAGGTCAAGACTTATGACCAGTTACAGATGGCATTTTAAGGATGTCAGTCACAAATCTTGACCAGGACATTAATGCCTTGACCAATAGAAAAAAGACACAAAAACACACTAACTAATTAAGCATGTGTAGCAAGATAAAAGGATTCCACAGTAAAATATAATTCCAAAATTAGTTACTTTCAAGTTAACACTGACCTCTGAATGTCTATTTTTGATCTAGAGTGGAGGGCTAATAGTTTTGTTACATTTTGATTTAAGATGTTGCCCTCTTTTTTTGGCACTGGCCACTCTAATGTGCCCACCCATGTCCCATAAGCTTTGGGACCATTGAGCAATAACATTATTGGGAACAAGCAACATTGCCGGGCTGTTATAAACTGTGATCAGCTTTTTTGGTTTTTTTTGTGGATTAAAAAAAGAACAAAGGATGATATAATTGTTTCAAATTGTTTTATTTAACCAAATAATGTTTTAGTTTGTGTTTGTTTTTTTGTTAATAGTTGTACCGTTGGTAATATTTTTAAAAATGTGAAAGTACATGTTTTTTGAATTCAATGTTTTTAAACTTTGATTAGATGTTTTGGGTTTTTATTTGAGTTAAAATTCAACACAGAATGTTATAAATCTTTTTATTTTATTTATTTAACATATGTTTGTGATTTGTGTAAACTTTTGATTTATTGTTATGTTTTTGACTTGTTTTTACACATGTGGCCTCTAGGTGGGGCTGTTGTGTTTTGGTTTTGGTTTCATTTCATGTGTTTTTTCTCTCCTGGCCTCTGGGTGGGGCTTCTTCCAGTAAGTAGTCTCTTTGTTTCTTCATTTCTGTTCCGGTCTTCGTGGAGGGAGGACGTGCTGGTGAGTTATCTGGTTTTCTTTCTTCTGGGGTTTTTCTTTGTTTTGTTTTTGTGGTGGTGGGCTGGGAGGTGTTTCTGTTTGTTCTTTTTTGTCTTGGTTGAGTTTTTGGTTTGTGTAATTGGTTTTGTTATTTCATTGTTGTTTATTTTTGTAATTAGTTGTTTGTGTAATTTGTTGGGGTTTTCGTGTTGTAGTTAGGTGTTTTGTATGTGGTTTTGTAGTATTGTGGATGTTTTTGTTTGTGTAACTTGTGGTTTACTTTTTTGTTTATTAATGGTTTTTTAATTATTGATTTTTTTGTTTTATTATTTTTAAATTAATTTTGGTGTTTGTTTTTGGTGTTTTCTTTAGTGTGAAGTGAAGAACAGGCTGACTGTCGGTTTCTCTTTTCCCCATTGCTGCTTCGAATTTTGGGTTCAATGCAGCAATGGTGGAAAGGAAGAGGAGGCAGTGAGCCCATTCTTCTCCCGGGAAGGTTCGTTAGGTAGGTCGGGAGAGAAGGAGGAGGCAGAGAAGAGCTTTCTCTGCCTAACAATGGTTTTCTCCTCTCTGCCTCCTTTTTCTCCAGGCTTACCTAACCGGAGATGGGCATGCAGTGATCCGTAAGGGGTGGTGCTCTTCCTTGCAGATTGCTGGCTGCTGCTTTTGTATTCAGAAGTACAAAGGCATTAGCCAATCATCCGCCAGGGAGGGGTGCTTCCCCTGACGAACTGCTGCCTGTTTTGGGGGGTTTCTTTCCACCCCGGCTCAACTTTCCTTGAGGCCAGCAGTGCTCTCGCCGTGTCTTCAGCGGGGTAACGTGGAGGTGAGGGAGTTCCTCTTCTCCCCGTTGCTCCGGGAAAGAAGGCCAGTGGTGGTCTCGCCGTGGTTGTTTTGTAGCTTTTTGTTTTGCGTGGCTGTGAGGTGCTGCATCCGCCTGCTGGGGACTTGCGCTCTCGTTGCTTTTTGTAATTTTATTATTCGCGCTCCGGCTTTCTCAGCGTTCTGCACGCTCATGGCGCGAAGGATGCTAGGGCTTGTAGTTTTGTGTTTGTGGTTTCCATTTGTGAGGCAGTTTTTTTCTGCAGGTCAATTTTGATTGGCCGCGGTGCATCTCACAATGTTCTTTTTTCTCGCGCCTCTCAGCCTGATTGGGTGTGGCACGGCACGGCGCAAAGAACATTGGGAATTGAAGTTCTTTTTCTTTGTTTACATTCATAGGGCTCTTGCCCCACTGACCCGTTTCACAACCCTTCAGTAACCTCCGTACCGGGTTTGGGTGAGTGCAGGAGGCTCGGTACAGGATAGTGTGGACGGGGATGGAAGCCTTTGCCGAATTCCAATGGTTAACCCTATAGATTGGAGGATAGAGAAGCATATCTTAGACTTGTGTACCTCAATTTCATTTTTTAAACTCTGTGTTTAAGACAAAACCACGGAAATATCCTCTTTATGTTGTATGCAAATATACTTGAAGCTGATTGGCTCATTATCTCTTCTCTCTCCTGGGAAAGTGGGTGTTAAAAGGAAGAGACAATGAGCCAATCAGCTTTAAGTATATTTGCATACAACATAAAGAGGATATTTCCATGGTTTTGTCTTAAACACAGAGTTTAAAAAAATGAAATTTAGGTACAAAAGGCTAAGACAGTAGACAATTAACTGATACAAGTGTAAAAAACAGTTGCATGAAAAATCACCATAATATGAAATGCTGTCAGCAGAGAATGGGGAAAGAGATTTAAAACAGGATTATTACAGTAAGTTTGGCCTGCTGCCTTGTTCCCTGTGAGGGGTAGCAGTAGTACTAAGGGCAGTGCCTAGGGGGTGCTTCCTCCTCCACCAGGGGGGCCCAACATTCCTCTCTGGCTCTGAGAAACATACCTCATAAATAAAGATATAATAATAATACAATAATATACGGGAGATTTACATGCCCCTGGATTTTTTTAAAAATACGGGAGATTGTTTAAAAACATGTGATGGTGGGAAGAAGACTAGGGCAAAATTATGGGGTTTTCCTGGGCAAAATAGGATACTTGACAGTATGTATCTGACAGGGATAGTCAAAGAATTGGCTCTATGCAGCGAATGGGGAAAGGCTTTCCCTATAAGCTGCAAATCAGCTGCTATGGGGCTGATAGTGTTGCTGCAGCCCCATTAGAAAAACAAACTGCTTCCTGGACATGAGGATTGCACCAAACAGCATTTTGCTCCTAACCCCTGTCTTCAGGTGACTTTTTAAAAACCATTCTGCCCAGTATATTGTTGTTCAGTCGAACAGTCGATTTTGACCATTTGTGACACCAGGCTCCTCTGTCATATTGTTTTGTTGTTGTTCAGTCGCACAGTCGGTTCCGACCCTTTGCAACCCTATGGACCATTGCTCTCCAGGCGCCTCTGTCCTCCACCATCCCCCTCAGCCCTCCCAGCTCTGTGCCCATTGTGTCTACAATGCCATCTAGCCATCTCATCCTTGGCCTCCCCCTTCTTCTTTTGCCCTCCACCTTTCCCAACATCAATGCCTTCTCAAGTGAATCCCCCCTTCTCATTTGATGTCCAAAGTATTTTAGCTTCATCTTTAGTATTTGACCTTCCAGTGAGCATTCAGGGTTAATTTCTTCTAAGATTGACCTATTTGTTCTCCTCGCTGTCCAGGGGACTCTCAAAACCCTCCTCCAACACCACATTTCAAAGGCATCTATTCTTCTGCGTTCAGCCTTCCTAATTGTCCAGCTCTCACATCTGTACATTACTACTGGGAAAACCATTGCTTTGACTATTCTAATTTTTGTTTTCAGTGTGATGTCTCTGCTTTTCACTATGTTCCCCAGGTTTCTCATTGCTTGTCTCCCAAGAATCAGTCGCCTTTTTATTTCATGGCTACAATCCCCATCTGCATTTGTTTATAAAGTCCATGGAGTTTCTTGGCAAGGACATTGGGCTTGGTTGCCAGTTCCTTCCCTAGTGGTTGATATTTAGTCTGAGTTCTCTGCTATGGCATGTCTGTCTTGAGTGGCTCTACACAGCATAGCCCATAGCCTCATCGAACCACACAAGCCCCCATGGCATGGCAAAGCAACGATCCTTGGAGGGGGTGTCCCAATGTTGTAGACAAGTCTTAAGTCATCCTGTCTCATTTCACAACTGACCAGAGAAGACCTCCATTGATAATGGGAGAAGTGGTAAATACTGGAGATAAAGATGGCAGAAAGGTAACCATTATCTCATAATGAGTCATTTCATTAAAATATATTCTTTTTTTCCTGGTTCTGTTATGTTTTGCAGTTTATTAGAATTCTTTCTCTCTGGTGAGACAGTGGATATTACAGGTCTTATCTGTTTATCACAGCTTCAGTCTTTGCTCATGGGAACAGATACCATTTGTGCTCCCTCAAGTGAATGGAATTTGAAATCAGTTCTGATGAGCACTCTCCTTTTTTCCTCCTGGTTCAATTATCTGAAGATATTGAAGCCATGAATAACCTTTCAGGGCACCCATCTTAAGATGTTTACCAAAACCAGTGGACTATATTATCAACATATTGCACATGAAAATGGCGCATTTGTCAATAATTTTCTCAACTGCTCAGCAGGCCTGCTGGCTTGGCAATAACCAGCTTCTCACTGCGGCAAGTACTTTCTTTTTCCTTTTACATATTTTGTCACCACTGGCACTCCTAAAAATGAAACACTGCAGCAATATGGAGAAGAAGTGTCACCTCTTAGATGGTAAAGTTTTCCTCTCTCGGCATACCTGTTGGACATGAAATTATGCTTAATATGGACACAGAAGTCCTTTGGACTCAATATATTGAAAGTTGTCAAAAGCAAGGAATAAAAAACTTAGGCAGAATGTTCAGGGCAAAATGGGATAATACATTTGGTATGTATTTAGAAGTGGTGCTTCCTTGGGGAGTGAAATATGTCAATGTGGCATAACAAGTGGCCATACAGACCATTATGCTTTCTGTGAGATTCATCATTCAATGATAAACAGATACTTCCAGGTTTCTCAGCAGGTGTGCTGACTTGGGCTTCTGATAATTGAAGTCCAAGAACACCCTGAGATTCTTAATTTGCAAGTCTGGTTGCCAAGTAATGCATTTTGAAGAAATGATGTTCTAGAGGAGATGATGGGTTACTCATAGGAAATACATAGTTCCATTCATATTATGGATCGATTCTCAATAAAACAGGATAATAATCATAATTGTGTGCCATCAAGTAAACTCTGGCTTATAGCAAGTCTTTTTCAGGGCTTTGTATGACTGAACAACAACAACAAAACTTTAAGAATACCCAGAAGGGGTTCAGGTCCTAACCCTGGAACTCTGCCTTTTGTGCAAGGCTACACAGGCTGTTTCTTATCCCTAGGAGTTGAGCTCTCAAACTCTGGCTCCATAGTCAGATACCTAAATTATTTTGCTATACAGCCACCAAAACCAGGGTAACAGCAACACAAATGGCTTAGAAGCAGCACAGATATTGGTTGTGCTAGATTTGAGGTTTATTAATTAAAGTGGAGTCTGAGATTTGAGAGATTAAAATTCTAGACGTCACTAGCCATGAAACTCACTTATAACACCTTGGGACTAGCTTCTTCTCTTAGCCTGGTCTCCTTCATAATTGTTGTGATAATGGAGTGGACAGGAGAATAACCATGAGTGCTTCAGCTCAAAGGAGTTGAGATAGAGTCAGCACCATTTTTAACATCATCAGAAGAATGCTTCTGAAAAAAATTCAGATATTTTCCTTTTCTCATCTTTTTAAGCAAAAAAGAAACATCTTAGTATACACCATCAATTTATACTTCTCTTTTTACTGATGGCTATTGTGTTTCATTAGCAGAGCAGGATGCACCAAGAGCAGGATGCACCAAGAATTGCACCAAGATCATGCACCATGTCACATCAAGTGACTCAACATACCGTATTTGCCAATTTATAAGATGCATCAGGTTATAAGATGCACCCCATTTTTTAGACACATTTTTAAGGAAAAAATAATTTTCTACATTTTAACTACAGGAGGTGGGAGGGGAGGGATTGACCGGGCAAGAGAGTTCCTTGGGAAGCCTCTTACCCAGCTGGCAGTCAGGAGGCTCCTTGGCCAGCGAACTTGCTCAGGTGAGGCCTCCCTTCCCTGCTTGCCTTCCTCTCCAGGGCTGGTGAGAGACTGAGATGAATGGTTTCAGCACAAAAGAAGACAACTGGGATGGTGCCCCTTCCACCCCTTTCTATGGTCAGAGTTGCAGCCTGGCAATGGGTAAAGGATTGCTCTTCCCCATGGATCGTGACAGGGGGCTAGAAAAAACCCTTTCCACGCAGATCCCAACCTCCCTAGCAGGATCTGCAGGGAAGGGAAATTCTCCTCCCATTGCCCCGTGTTAGCCAGTGGTGGCAGTGTGTGTGTGTGTGTGTGGGGGGGGGGTGAATTGCTCCTTTTGGAGCAGTTTTGCTCATTCCATTCCACCCCCTTCAGCTTATGGCAGCCAGCAGGGATGGGGTGGGTGGGAACAGACCTTAAAGGGTCCTTCTTTCCCACCCCATCCCACCCCTTTCATCTTATGGCAGCCAGCAGGGGTGGGAGTGGGGAAACATCCAACAGGAGGTGATGGGGGAGGCCTTGCCTGGGCAAATTCGCTCACAAAGGCAATCTCTTTTGGGAACAAACTCATAAGAACATAAGAACAGCCTTGCTGGAACAGGTCACAGCCCATCCAGTCCAGCATTCTGTCTCACACAGTGGCTCACCATTTGCTTCAGGGTATTCCCAAGCAGATGCCTTCATCTGTTTAGGATTCCCTGGAAATGGCATTGAGAGATATTCTGCCTATCTCTCCATCCCAGAGGTTGTCCTTAGGTATCCATAATTATAGCCATTGATACCCTTGTCCTCCATGAACTTGTCTAATCCTTTCTTAAAGCTGTCAAGATTGACTGCTGTCACCACTTCTTCTGGCAGGGAGTTCCATACACCAGTGATCCTCTGGGTGAAAAAGTACTTTCTCTTATTTGTTTGAGAACTAGTAACCAAATGTTTCATGGAGTGTCCCCTAGTTCAAGTGTTGTGCAACACACAACAGGGAAAGCAGTTGTGCAACAGGGAAAGCAGTTTTTCCTTATCTATTTTGTCCACACTGTGCATGATTTTATAAACTTCAATCAGGTCACCTCTTAGACGTCGTCGTTCAAGAGTGAAGAGGCCCAACCGTTGCAGCCTCAGATGGTAAGGAAGGTGTTCCAGTCCCCTAATCATTCTGGCTGCCCTCCTCTGCACTTTTTCCAGCTCCATAATATCCTTCTGGAGGTATGGCGACCAGAACTGTACACAGTATTCCAGATGGGGCCTCACCATAGATTTATAAAGAGGCAAAATGACACTGCTTTCCCTCCACAGCCTCCTGAGGGCCATAATAAATGGCTAGGGCAGGGCTTGGGAATTGAGAGAAGCTCTCTCAGAAGCCACCTCAGTGTCCGTCGTGCCAAACCGCATCAGCATTGGAGGGGTGGGGGGGTGGGGGTGGGAGGCTGTTACCGGATTATAAAATGCACTGTTTTTCCTGCATATTTTAAGATGGGAAAGTACATTTTATAAACTGGTAAATATGGTAATCCTTCCCTACAAGTACTATGTTTGAGCCATGGTGGTGAATTTCTGCCTCTGATTGTATGTTAGAGCTTTGACAAGCAAGAAAAGCTCTCCTCTAACTCAGTACACTTTCACATTTTGCTCATTTTCATCCTGTTTGATCCCGATGACACATAAGTTAGCCAAAAGCCAGATGATTTTGGATTTGGCCAAAGAGGATATACAGACTAGTAAAATATATGAACTGAGAACATAATCCTAATTTCATTATTTATTTTCCATTCATATCATTTCTATGCCACCCAAGATAATTCACAAATAGTTAAAAAAAATCTTCTTCTTCTTCTTCTTCTTCTTCTTCTTCTTCTTCTTGTGCCATACAATTCTGAATATTGGTGATCATCATGGTGATCAGCCATGAAGACTGTCCTGCAAATATATTTCTGAAATGAAATTATTATGATGCTGTGGCCTTTCATCTGCCTTCCACATCACAGTTGACACCTGTTCCACTGATCCAGCTCTATGAGTCACTTTCTGGTCCTGAGCCCTTTTCACCCGCAAAATCTTCCTCAGCCCCAGGCCAATATTGATGAAGTTGCTGCCCTCCATTAAGATGGATTCAAGTGGGATTTAATCCACTTGCAGACCATAACTAGTCCTCAGGGTTGTCAAATTAGTTAACCGCCTGATGGTCAGCGTATAAAAAAAGATTAATGTATATAATTTATGTAAGACACCTTGACTGGTCTACATTTACATAGAGAATAGTACCATTCACATAGTACTGTTCACCAAGCAAAGAGAAATCCCAGAAGTTGACTCCTTTCTTCATCAATTAACCACTCCTAACCCACACACTAAGCAATTGTCATGGATGTTTTTTGATAAGTGTGAAAGGTAGTGAGCATAAGAGGATATCCTATAAACCATCTTGACTCCTACCTTTGGTATTGTTAACCTTTAGGCTGCCCTTTGTGATGCAAAGTTGGCATCCTCTTTTCTGCTGGCAATACAGACACGATATTGTGTGACATTTTGAATAATGGGCACAGCAGCACAATATCCCACATTCATAAACCAGAGGTTTTATAAAAGAGTTAAATAAATTCTATTCAAAAGATACAAAGATAAGGAGGAAAAGACTAAAAGCAATGAATTAATATGAACTTTGGTTGTAAGAAAACACCCAGAGGGAGGAATAGAGGCCTTGAAAGATGCCATTTCTAGCAAAGAGATATTATAATGATAATTGGTATCCAGGGTCTTAAAACTACAAATTATTTCTCCCTTAACATCTCTTTCCAACTGACCTTTTATTGGTTTTGACTCTAATTTCTGCCTTCCTGGCAAATTCTGCTCTGTTTTCCTTGCAAATTCAGTTACATCTGAAGGCAACAGCATTATTAGCATTCTTCATTTTATGCATTCAATCAGCACTAGCAATTTGCCTCCAAGGGTCATCTGTGTAGATTAAAATCCTACTTTCAGTACTATTTCCACACAGGATTGAATGTTCTGCAAATTCAAACTGGCATTTGTCCCTGAAAGGGTTTGTTACTGGGAGCAGTTAGGGTCGAATTAAGACATGTTGAAGGCTCTAATCTATGAAGGTATCTACACTACATAGTTATAGAAGTCTGTAGCATTTATATGCCATCCTTCCAAACTAAGGAGCAATTTTCTGACCTATGGAAGATAATTTTAAGTTGCTCACTAAACTACAAGTCCCAGGATTCTGTGGGATGCAGCCATGATAGCTAAAACACTACCAAACTACTGTAACTGTGTACAGTGGAACCTCAGTTAACATAATTAATGAGTTCTCTGGGACTTTTCTTACAGTGAACATTACTTTAACCAAATATCCCATCAGAATGCATTGAAAACCAAAATACTTTAACCGAAATGCAGTTTCCCATAGGAATGCATTGAAAACCAATTAATCCATTCAGAAAAAAATTCCATAAATGAAGCCACTATTTTCTATGGATTTCCTTTTGTTATGCGATTTTTTGTGTGTTAACTGAGCCATTTGTTAACCGAGGTTCCACTGTACAGTAAACACACTTAATGGTAGTAACCATGATTAATTGTTGAGGTCATTTAGCAATACAGGTTTGGCAGGACCTGGGACAGACACCAGGCACTCACTCCAGTACTGCTGCAATTTATCAGCTCCAGTACCACTCTTCTTTAGTGACAGACCTTCCACTGTCTATTTCCTCCTTCTGTCTTTCCTTTTATTCTCTAAGCCCTGCCCTTGGCCTTCAAAGGCAAAATACATGCTCCCTTTTCCTTCACAGACAATCTCTTGTTTCCTGGATGATATGAGACAGCTACTACCTAACCCAGGTAGGGAGGTTCGGGCCATGTCTGCTCTTTACCATGGGTGTGGAGAGGGTAATATAGTTTTAATTAGATACTTTTATCTGATTTTAATTTGGTAGTTTTTAGATATTCTGATTTTATCTGTTTTATGTAACTGTTTTTATGTGATGTTTTTATATGATGTTTATTACTTTTGTAAACCGCCTTGGGTCGCTTTTTTAAGCGAGGAAGGCAGTATAGAAATAGTGCAAATAAATAAATAAATAAATAAATTGGCAGTTCTTGGTTCTTCTCTGAGAGTAAAACAAAACAAAAGGACAAAAACATTGTGGCACCTTAAATACTAACTGCTGTATTTTAATGTTAGCTTTTGTGGCTCAAGCATCAGACATAAGAGTGAGACTTCATGGCATCAGTTTACACACATCAGGTACAGAGGCACACAATGGTTGGCTAGCACATCATATGAGTTTACAAATCAGTGTAGCTTTTTACAACTGGTAATAACAGACTATCCATGAATGGTAATCAGATTTGCTGTGAAGTTTGTCCCTGTTAAGTTTCAAATGATTAGTAAAGGTAAAAGTTGTCCTTGCTCAAAAACCAGTCACATCCAACTCTAGGTGTCAGAGCACATCTCCGTTTACAGCCAAGAGCCAGCAAACATTTCTGTGGACATGTGGCAGGCATGACTAGACACCAGAGAGCACGGAATGCTGTTACCTTACCACCAAAGTGATACCTATTCATCTACTTGCAATTTCTTGATTTCAAACTGCTAGGTTGACAGGAGCTGGGACAGAGACAAGAGCTCATTCCATTGTACAGGACTTGGGTCATCAAGTCATACGTCTTAACCGCTAAGCCACCACAGTCCCTAAATGGTTAGTAAATTGATGCAAAACAAACTTTGTGTCATTACACTTTTGCTAATGAGCTTACCCTTCAGACCTAGCATCTATTGGCAATGCTGTGTGAAAGTAGACAGTGGCATGAGTGACATTGGCAGGGCACCCAATCCTTTCTTTGTTCTGTGTGGTGGCCTGATGTTCTTCTCTGGAACCTTCCATTCCAGGTAAGTGGTTTTTCAAAGGGTGCAGTGACTTGAATTGGAATGATGAGACTGCCCACTCGCCCTAAGAATATGAAAATAAACAATTCCACCACCACCCCTCTGGATTTCCTATGGAGATGGAAAACCTGCAGGCTCCAGATATTGTTATCTTACTCCTGCTCCCTCCATCCTCCCCAGCATAGGAAGGATGAAACCTCCGAAAAGAAATTGATAGCATCTGCTCTAGATGGGAGTCAGAACTCCATTTTGCCATTACTGAAAAACCCTGTACTTTTCAGCAGAGATCATTCCTATACATAGCAATCAAGTGTCATTAAAGCAAGGAGAAACCAAAAGATGATACAAAGATACCATCGACAATGCACAGGTGATTGCCTCTTTAGATTTGGCCCAAGGTCTTTCTCTTTCTGACCATTTAGATTTGTGAATCTCATTTCAATGTCTTTCCTTGATTTACAGGATATTTTCAAAAAATGATAACACCATGTGAGGGGTGTGTG
This sequence comes from Bradypodion pumilum, assembly GCA_035047305.1. NCBI lineage: Eukaryota > Metazoa > Chordata > Lepidosauria > Squamata > Chamaeleonidae > Bradypodion > Bradypodion pumilum. The sequence goes on along the minus strand of JAWDJD010000003.1, from coordinate 21,636,298 downwards.
ATGCCAGTACTTAACCAAAGTTAACCAGAGGATTAATTTGCTTCAAGCTAGATATGTGAATGTTTCATTCTGCATGATGAGCATATTGTACATCTCTTTGGCAGCTCCTCAGAATTTATGCTGGGAGAAAAGGGAGAATATGAAGCAAGGGGAGTGTATTCTAGAGCTCATTAATTTTTAAACCATGGGTTACACTGGGAACATGAAATTATTGTCTGAGTAAAAGCTTTTCCAGCATATGTTCCTACTGGGGGGAAGGGCTTATTGAACCCGTTTTTTAACATTGTTTTTAAAATAACAGGCTGAGCATCTGAGTGGATTTTTCTGAGCATTCTTCATTTGCACATGAAATCAAAGTACTGTAGGTGCTAATCAGGATGATCTTGACTCTGGACAAGATGATCTGTTCTGCAAAATCCATAACTGCAAAATAGCTATAGCTCACTCTCTAGAGAGGAAAGGTTGGCTCTTGGATATCCCCCCACCCCACCCCACAAGCAGATATTCCTCTCAATGTAGAGGTGGAGATCAGATACACCTTGCCAATCTGAAATAACCTTTAAGCAAAAGCTCTAAGAGGAGGTAATGGCCTGCAGTCTATCATCACAAGCCCTCAGATCTGTCAACTACAGTCAAAATGGTTTGCTATAACAAAATCCTTCAACTGTTCCCTTGCAGTCTGCCATCTTGGTCATCTTCCTCTGGACACATTCCACCTTGTCCACATTCTTCTTAAATGGTGGTATCCAGAAGTGACCATATAATTTCAGAAGTTCATTGTTCTCTGCCTGCTTCAAGACTTAGAGATTGGTCTACCTATACATTCTGTGGTTCCCATCAGGATCTGTAAGGACTGTGGTGGCTCAGTGATTAAGAAGGACGGCAAGTTGGCAGTTTCATGACCCGAGTACTGCATGATGGAAATGAGAGGCCATCTCTGTCCCAGCTCCTGCCAACCTAGCAGTTGGAAAGCAATAAATTGCAAGTAGATAAATAGGCATCAGTTTAGTGGGAAGGTAACAGCATTCCATGCACTCTGGTGTCTAGTCATGCCTGCCACATGTCCACAAAATGTCTGCATATGCAGACAGCACTGGCTCCTGCCAACCTAGCAGTTTGAAAGTAAGAAATTGCAAATAGGGACCATTTCGGTGGGAAAAGATCTTGGGGACATGGATGGAATCTCATTCAGGCATCCCCTGAGCATAGTTCCTCCAGAAAAAATGTTTTCAAACCAGAAAGCACATTTGTATGCCTCTGACACAATTTTAAAAAAGAAATAGCAAAGAAACCATTTGAGGCTGAATAACTCTTCAAAAAACGATGTTTAATCACAGTTCACAAAGGATTCAAACAAACCAGATCCAAAACCCTTCAGGTAAATAGGGCAATTTTCCAGTTCACACTTTCATCAGGGATCTAGGAAAATGAACAGTCAATTACTAACTTAATCTAAGTTTATTTATTTATTTATTTATTTATTTATTTATTCATTCATTCATTCATTCATTCATTCATTCATTCATTCTTAGATTTTTATGCAGCCCACTTGGGGAAACCTGACTCAGGGCAACGCACAATAGTAAAAACAGGTAAAATATAGTAAAATATAACAAAACAAATTAAAACCCTCACTCAACCACCCACCAACCCACCCTCCCACTCCCACCCCACATAAAAGACTAAAAAGGGAATAGGGAATGGAGGAATATTGCAGTACAACACAAAAAGGAGGTACAGTTGAGCTCTAGTTGGAAATAAGCCAACAGGCTGGGGCCGTATTCCCATTAGGGACCCACACCTGTCCTGCCAGCCAGGTTTTCTGTCAATTATATACATATATACATAAATACATCGATATATATCTCAGTATTGCCATATAACAGTATAACCACAAGCACGAACACCAGATGCAACAGTAGATCATTACCTGCACAATCTTGGTAAGTACATAGATACAGTGATTAAAATTTTAAAGTGTGTCCCAAGCCTCAAAAGTATATTCTTTCCATGCTGACGGACATCAAGCAAATGGTCGATTTCAACTCTTTTTAAAGGCACAATACAGTGTAATCAGAACAGCTATGTAAATACATCATATAAATGTAATCACAAGAAACAGGAGTAATCTAACTCCAAGTTGAGTCCATGGGGTTGTAAAGTTTTAAAGTGGTATATGAAATAAGCTTCTCTTTGCAGAAGTAATTGCTCAATGTTGGTATGAGAAAAGGGAACGGGTTTGAACATTTCTAAAGCGACAAACCTGAGATCGCGGTCGCTATGTCATTTTTCAAGGAAATGATTTACTAGGGGGGCCTGAATATTACCGGATCGAATTTTCGATCTGTGTTCCCCCACCCTAGACCTGAGTTCCTGTTATGTATGTTAACTGTATTTTCTGACAGGAGCGGAATGTATCTTTTCTCATGTATCTATTCTTATGCAAATAAGTGGATCAAAAATGTGCACACTCTGTTAGCCAATGGGATTGTTGTATTATTGTTACTGTTACTGTTTATAGGAGTGGAATGTATCTTTTCTCATGTATCTATTCTTATGCAAATAAGTGGATCGAAAATGTGCACACTCTGTGAGCCAATGGGCTTGTTGTATTATTGTTACTGTTACTGTTACTGTTTATAGGAGCGGAATGTATCTTTTCTCATGTATCTATTCTTATGCAAATAAGTGGGTCAAAATGTGCACACTCTGTGAGCCAATGGGATTGTTGTATTATTGTTACTGTTACTGTTTATAGTGTATATAAGTCTGAGTTTTGCCCCATCCAAACTGTGTTCAAACCCCACTAATAAAGAGCTGAATTTCACTGGAAGGGGTGAAAAGCCGCTGCTGCCGCACGGAGGTCCCAAGCTCTCCCCATAGCCATGCCATTGCTACGGGGATGGGAGCCACCTGTGCCTGCTGCTTGTCGATCCTCCTGAGGACTTTGCCTGTCTGGTTTCGGGCTTGACGTGAGTGTGGGCTTGTATTTGTGGCTTGGACTTTTTGAAACTTTCTATTGACTCTATGTATTTTTGTGCTGTATTGATTGTACTGTTGTAAATTTTCTATTATGTATTTGTTCTCTTTCTTTATTCTTTCATTGTTGTATTTTTCTTCTGTTAGCTGCTGTCTTCTGAGCAGACAGCATGCAATGGTGTATTGCCGCCTTGAGTCAGCTTCGGCCGAGAAAGTGCAGGATATAAATTAAAATTTATTATTATTATTATTTTATAAGATGGAATCATATAAATTCATGGTGTTTAACACCATCAATAATTACTAGTTTTTTATAAGACAGGAACACATAAATTCATAGAGTTAAGGCTGTCAATAATTACTAGATATGCTACCTCCTGCATGCCATTTGTGAGGGGACACAATTTTTCTGTCATGCAAAACACATTTGAAATAGGGGTGAAAGAATTAAGATATTAAGATAATATTAATTCTGTTTTAAAAGTAAAAATTATTTTCTCAGTACTCTGTAAAGTTAAACAGATCAGATTGACCTATCATATAGAACTGATATAGAACTCATATAGCTGCCAATAACACATTGGCAGCTAACACATAGTGAAATGATTTTGTTGAAGCCAGTTAGGTCTGCAAAATGGATCTATCCTATTAAAGCTAACAGTGAGACAAAAATGCTCAGAATACTATTTTTTCTGCAAAAAAAAACCAGTTTACTTTTTCTAACCTCCCTAGAAAAGGAATGTCAAAGAAGAATCAAAACAACAACAAAGAAAAGGAAGCAAAGGAAAGGAAAATGTTGTGGCACCTTAAAGACTAACTGCTATTTTTAATGTGAGCTTTTGTGGACCAATTCCACTTACTTAGGCCCCAAAAGCACACGTTAAAATATAGCAGTTAGCAGTTAATGTGCCACAATTTTAATTTTTTAAAAATTCTTTCTATCCATCTAGCTAGCTATTTTTGTTCTCTTTGTCTGATTTGTCATGACTAGAAAATTTTGAAGCATTATGTGTCCAGGGATGTAGGCTCTGAAAATATTAAATATTAATCATAATACACAAACACAGTCCCCTATGGACTTTCTTGGTTAAGCCCAATTGGTAGAGAAATCCTAGGATGGATCTGTGATTCAGGTTTTGAGTTGGAAAGAATAGGAGAGCAGGAGAAGCCAAAACTGCTGTTCCCATGGAGGAGAATAAAGCTCTTGCCAACTTGATTTAGGATTTTAGAAACTGTATATGTGGAACCAATTCCACTGTGATGTGAGTGTCCTATTTTGATTGATACATATACCTTGTATTTTGTTCCAATTTGATTTGAAAGACTGTTATGTATGATAACTGAATGTATTAAGTGTCAACAATTTAAACACCCAAGTTCCCGCACCTTAAAGCTGTCAAACAGCGTCCCTGTGTGACAGCTACGAAATCTCGCCAGATAGCGTAGTCTTGCGAGATTTCGGGTGGCGCGCAATTTGAAATCTCACAGGCGCGCAATGTATCCCCTTCATATAAATGAAGGGATTAAGAATGGTTGATTGACCATTCGGCATTTATTTATTTATTTATTTATTTATTTATCATTCACATTTGTAAATGCCGCCCACTCAGGCAGAACCCGACTCAGGGCGGCATTACAACAACTCCAAAAAATACATAAAAACATTATAAAACCTTATAAAACCCACCCAATAAAAAACCCACCCAATAAGAAAAAACCAACATCCACCCCCATTTAAAACCCATATCCCAATCACCCGTCCCACCTACCACACAGAGGGAAAGAGAGAGAGTCTTATAAAAGCCAGCCGGCGGGGGCCATAGTCCCGTTCGGGCCCCATACCTGCCCTGCCAGCCAGGTCTTTACTCCTTTCCTGAAGGGCAGCAGTTCACTTTGCAGTCTTAGATCTGTTGGTAGGAGGTTCCAGAGGGTTGGTGCGGACACAGAGAAGGCCCTCCTTCGGGTGCTAGTCAAATGTGCACCCCTCGTTGATGGCACCACCAGAGAGCCTCTCCGGTCCGCTCTGGTTGGACGGGCAGCCACTCTTGGGACGATGCGGTCTCTAAGGTATCCTGGCCCCCTGCCATATAGGGCTTTAAAGGTCAAAACCAGCACCTTAAATTGCACCCGGAGACAAACTGGTAACCAGTGCAGCTCCCGAAGCAGCGGTGAGGCATGGGCATATCGCCCACACCCCATCACCACCCGGGCCGCCGCATTCTGGACCAGCTGCAGCCTCCGAATGGCATTGTTCTTTGTTGCAACTGTATCTTTATGTATTGTATAAAAGTCCATGTTTTGCCCCATCCAAGTTGTGTTCAGACCCTCCAAATAAAGAGCTGTATTTCACTTTCAACGCTTGTCGTCATAATTTCCTGAACACCAAAAAGACACATTTCAATTCTTCTTTAATTCTCCAGGCAATTTCTACTCTGGTCTTGGTGAAAAGGACTTGGGGTGCACAAGTTGTAACATCCAATTTTGTTATATCATTAGCATTACTGTTTGTTATATAAATATGTATGCAAAAATTATGAAGTTTATGTTTGATAGAAAGACAGACAGAGAAACTGTTACATTATCTTATTTTGAAAATGGTTTCATTCAATGTAACTTTCAGATATTACTACTGGAGCTAAAGTATAACTCTTACCTAGATAGCAAATAATATTATTTTGTGTAAAGGCTTCCCTTTTTAAAAAAACACCACAAATAATGTGCAATTAAAATCTCACACAGAGAAGAGATATTTCCCCCCAGGAAACAGTATAATCTATGCCACATAGTTTGAGAGGATTTTGTGTTTGTTAAGGGGGGGAACCATATAGAGAAACAAAAGGATAGATAACAGAGCTGTTTGCCATTTCTATTTTATAACTTCCCAAGGTCACACACTGAAAGGAGACAATTATCATATCATTAGCCTTCTCCTATAAAAGTAATTTCCTCTTTCAACGTTGATGTGTGAACGTCCTTAGCTGATTGAAAGGGATAGAGGAAATCTTAGCATAATTTTCTTTAATGGATTGAGTCTTGGGAGTTTACTTTTCATTTTTAAAAAGGAGGAGGAGGAGGGAAAGTGAGAGAAGTCTGTGAGTGAAGTCAGAGTGAAGATATAATAACATTAATTTATTTATCTCACCTTTTCTGTGGGATCCGCGCACACAATTGGCATAACTGGCCCTGACAGAACCCTGGTAATGGGTGATCACATCGTTACCAGGGGTTCCTGAGGGGACAGAAATTGGGGGAGCGGAATAATAGATAGAGTTTAATTCATCAATAGCTGATCTGACAAACAGCTCGGACAATAGAGAGCTAATGACTAACGCGCTAGGCACGTAATAGGTAATCTCGCGTCTGCGGATTACTTTAAACCCTAGAGCCAATACTAGCCACTTGTTTACCCTGGATAACACGGAACAATGTATTTCCCCTGCCATTAATTAAGTTAGTTAATTAACTTCCCCTGTATACTTCCCCAATTAACTTGTGTAAACATAAGGTGTGAAACCTGCCAGTATGCTAGATCGCAATGCTTTTACATGCAGCCTAAACATGACAAATTCTGATGATTGGTCTTCATTAAATCACTGGTCTTCACTCCATCTTGCCTCGTGTGTCGTTACTTGACCAGTCTCCTCCGGGTCCCAACAGCCGCTTCGCAGTTCCGATCCAGCTTGTGCAACCCGCTTCGCGGCACAAATCCAACACTTTTCCTAATAAAACTGAGAGTGCTGAGATATGTAAAAGTTCTGCTCTGGAGAGAAGAGTATAAAAGGAGGGAAGCAGCAAATGGAAGGGAAACTAGCGAAGGCAAAGGCATGCATTATGTTCCGCTACTCACAGTTATATTCATTGCCTGAGATATTTATCTACTACATTATTTGTCTACATATTATTATGAATTTTATTCCACCTTGTTACCAGCAGCATTCTGGGGAGCTAACAATGCAATGAAAACAGAATAAAAATAATAACGCTAAAGACTTCAATGAATTTTTATGGCCCACTTGCATGCTTTCACAATCAACTGCCACACCTGGTGTAAATTATCAATTAAGGCACAATTCTGCAGGACAAAATCTTGTTTCTCTGTTAACATGGTTCAAGGTGATTTTAAGCAAAAGTAAGCAAGCAGTGGGACTGATCATGGCTTCTGGAAATTGAAGTAAAAGGAGCACCAGGGATTCTCAACCTGCGGCCCATGGGCCAGATGTGGCCTGTGGTGCCATTTCATGTGCCTCCCACTGCCTCCAGGAAGTGCCATATAGTGGAGAAAGGGCAAAATGCAATAAATAAATATCTGAGATAATAAATATAAATGTGAACAAAGAATTCATAATAGGAATTCATGAAATCCTCAAACTCATTGCTTCCACTCCATTAAAAGTATGGGCATAGAGGACAGTCATAAAGTAGTGTGACTAAGAATCAAGAAGTACAAGGCTAGATACATTTGTCTATGGAAAATTCATCTAAACCCACCACTGCTAAATAAGTCCTCTTTCTGGATGCTATCTTCCACATTTTATTGCTGAGGGTGGCTTGAACAATGCTTCCAATGAATTGATGAAATTTGAAGCATTTGCCCTTATGCTCTTTTTTTCTGGCCTTCCCATATGCAGCTGGTTGGCTATTATGTAAACAGAAGGATGACCCTTGTGCTTTTTTGGTTCTTAACAAACTGGTTTATACGGAGGAAAGAAGTTGTTAGATATGGAGCTAGCTACAAATTGGTCTCAGAAGAAGCAGAATCTTTTCAGTGGTAACTAAAAAGTCATCTCAATCACACAGATGGATTCATGACCATGAAAACAACCAAGAGACATTGTGATATTTTGTCAGTTAGCCATAATTGGCCATAACAAACTATGCAAACATCATGAACAGGAAAAGGATTTTGGCCACAAACTTAGATAGCTTTTTATTATGCTGATTTTATTAGCATTTACATAAATGTTGCAGGCTGTCCCAAAAGCTATTCAGAGGCCAAACAGAGGGCCAAACTTTCAGCACTAACAAACCCACCAGTCAACTAACCACTTAGCCAACTGGCTAACCAAGCAAAACACAGGAAATATACATTAATAGAGGTTGGCTAGATATCATGATGACAATCCTTGGCACTCCAGGTATTCTTGGACTTCAACTATCAGAAGCCCAAGTCAGGACTCCTGCTATCAAGGCTTCTGGAAATTGAAGTTCAAGAACAGCTGGAGTGCCAAGGTTCACCATCACTGGTTGATACCTCAGTAGAGACTGTGGTGGCTTAGTGGTTAAGACACTGAACTTGATGACTGGAAAATCAGCAGGTCAGCAAGTCAAGAAATGAGTACTGGACCATGGAGATAGCTCCCATCTTTGTCCCAGTTCCAGCCAACCTAACAGTTCGAAAACAAGTTGCAAGTAGATAAGTAAGGTAAACAGCATTCCATGCACTCCAGTGTCTAGTCATACCTGTCACATGTCCATGGAAATGTGTGCAAACCCTAGAGTTGGATACAACTGGCTTTCAAGCAAGGGTGACCTTTATCTAGATACCTCAATGAGTCAGTTGTCATATTGAGCCTAAGGATGTATACATTGGATGCTGCCTTATATCAAAGCAGACCATTAGCCTTTCTAGTTTAGCATCACAGACATTGGCAACCATGGCAAAAACACCAACAAGAATTGTTCTCAGCTCTACCTCAAGATATGAAGGCTGGAACTGGGGACTTTTCTCCATGTAAGTCATGGCCTCTAAACCAGCACTAATCTGTAGCTCAAAACCCATAGACCTCCTGTGGTGAATATGTGCCCTATAAGCATCTGATGTCACCATGTGGCAAAATGGAAATACAGTAGCTGTGTAAATAAAAAAGGAACAAAGTTTGTATGTCCCTTGTTAAAGGATATTTCTCAAATTATGTTTGATTTATATCTGTGTTATTACTGTCAGAGTTTAATTAAACCGCACTTGCTAATAGGGAAGCAGTGCATATTCAAAAGAAAAGGCCGGACTGCGCATCTCATGTAAATGAAGTGGCAACCATGCGTCTTATGAATGCTTCCCACTTCGAGCAGCTGGCGCTATTTAGCTTGATAAATGAAACACTTCAGACAGTTTCTCAATCGTAATTAAAAAACAGGAAATGGCAAGGTAAATAAAGTGATCATGGGATCAATAAAACATTATTATTTTAATGAAGATATCACCAGCAGAGTGCAAGATTTTGAAGCTCAAGTGTGTTGGGGGAGAAAACACAGCAGAACCTTGCTGGGTCTCCAGAGGAGCACTTCAGTGGCGAGCCAAAAAATAATGAACCAGAAGGTTTCTACTTGGAAGCATTCAGAAAGTGGATTTTATAGTCATGTTTAAAGAGAGGGAGAGGAATCTAGGAGATCGGCTATGTATTGTCATTGCTGTTTTGGAGTATTGTTCAGAATTTTTATAGCCAGGATTAATGTGCGATAGCTTGGCCTAGATAGTGCCTGCTTCTCTCTGCATAGTTTATGCACCACCCCAAAATAAGACATGCCCAAATTAAAGCCAAAAAACCAGTAAGCAATAAATCCCAGTACTGCCCTGAATATAATCAAATCCTAAACAGAAGATCCTGTGGGCTGGTGGTAGAGGGCCGACTTGCCAGTACAGTCTCTACCAAGCTTTCTCGTATACTGCAAACAAACCAGGTTGCCCTCCAAATTACAATGACAAATACCAACTATGGCCGTTGGTCCTCTGAGTCAGCGGTCAAACTTCCCTTAACCCAGCTTTTGAGATGTCAAAGTAGCCAGCTAGACTTATGGAAAATAATCTGGTTTCCAATTCTGCTGGGGTTCAAACGTATTCTACTAGTTTTTAGATGGGCTACTATTCCTGGTATGCTTTTCAAAATGAACCAGTATTTAGCAACTTACCAGATATTTCCGATAAGGGTATTCCAAGATAAGGCTGTGATTCCACTCCTTAACTCTACAACCTATCTTTAAACTGCTAGAGCAAAAAAAGGAAAACATAGATGACGAGAAAGCTGAAAGGCTTTTACCAACCTTCAAATCAAGTACTCGCACTCCTAACAACTTAAGGATTCAGAAGTATGATCACAAGCCGGTTACCCCTGATGAAGAGGAGCTCGCACTAATTCATTCATTTGGGGTCCTGCCTGAGACAGAACAGATGGAAATCTTGCATAGATTAGACAGTCTTAAAGACACACTCATCACTATTATTTCTAGGGGCAATCAAGACTTGGTGGTACTGGCTAAGAGTAAGGTAACAAGAGCAATGCTTGGTATGCAAGGAAACGCCTCTAAAGTAACAGAATCCTGTGTTACAAATAAGCAAAGCCCAGGTAACCCAGCCCCAAAACAGTGTTGTGTGACATCCACATTAACCCCTCAAAAACCATCACCAAAAGTTTTAATATACAGCATATTTTATGCACCACCCCAAAATACAGGCATGCCCAAACTACGGCCCATGGGCCAGATACATGCAGAAGCATCCGTACCAAACCTGAAGTGAATGCGGATGCTTTGGCACATGCACAGAAGCATCTGTGCCAAACCAGGAAGTTAATATAGATGCATCTGCACCAAACCAGGAAGTGAATTCAGATGCTCATGCTTAAACATGCCCACTTCTGGGGCCATGATCTGGCCCATGCAGCTGTTTTGGGAGCATGGCCAGGCCCCCAGCACAAAATGTTTGGGCACGCCTGCCATAATATGTTGTGTATAGGTACAGTACATCAATAGCTCTGAGATATGCCTGTTGCAAGGCTGTTATAAAAAGCATTCTGCATGTGTCCTAGATATTGACATACACTGGAACGGCCCCCTCCCCTACCAATAAAAATTTCACAAGCCAGCATGTGCTGAGGTAGCCAGGAAACCAGGTGGTAACACTGTTCCTACTGGGGTGGGGTGGGAGACAGTTCTTGTGTCTTCTTTTTCACTGAATATCAAGGATTTGCCTGCCTCAACCCTGCCCCTCACAGTAGCTGGGAAGCCACCCAGCTCTGTTATTGGTGACAGATATCCTTAGCAGCTGTCTGTAGATCGACATTTTGAAAGTTTCGATTCTCTTTTCAAATGCTTCTCCAAGGACAATCTTTCCCTGTATTGGGATGGTGGGGAAAGAAAAATAAATTCCATTTTTGCTAGGGAAATATATCATACTGGTGACAACCGGGAATAACCATTTATGTGTTTAATAAATCACAGTGTTTTTAAAAAATTCAATTTATTCAAACCCTGATTTCATTTTTTCCATTCCTCCCTATTTTGGGTAGTTCATGTAACCTCCAAAGTTTCCAGCAGCAGAAAATTGTCCTCCAATATCAATTAAATTCCCAAGCTTGGGTCTTTTCCAAGCTAATGTTCTAAGGCAGTGGTTCTCAAGCTTGGAACCCCAGATGTTCTTGGAATAAAAGTCTCAGAAGCCTTTGCCTTTGGCCAAGATTTCTGGGAGCTGTAGTCTAAGAACATTTGGCTTCAATGTTGGGAACCACTGCAGTATGATCAGAGCATGACAAAAATCTCAGCTTTCCATGAAACAAGGAATAGGTACATGGAGTGGGAATCCTTTTTCTTGTCTTTACCATCCATGGGGATTCAGGGCAGTGGTGGGCTCCAAAAAAAATTACTACCCCACTGTGGGCATGGTATGGTGGGCATAGCCAGGGGAAAGCCCTGTGTTGCACCTGAATTAGGACTACTTTATTTCAAAACATGGATGGGTGGGGCCAGCAATAATTTCTGCTACTTGTTCAGGTGAACTGGTGTAAACCTGCTGATGTTCACCACTGATTCAGGGTCTTCCTCTAGCCCAGTGTTTCCTAACCTTTGGTTTTTGGACACCAATTCCCAGAAGCCTAAGTCAATTTCCCAAAGCACTGATCAGACAGTGTACTGACTTAGGCTTCTGGGAATTTAAGCCCCCTGTGTGTTTGTTTGTGTGTGTGGGGGGGGTGCCCATACGGTTGCCATATGTCCCAGTTTTCTGGGATTTTCCAGGATTCAAGCTGTCCTGGCCGGTTCAAGAAAAAACACGTAAAAATCCCGGATTTTTAAATTTGAACACAGGAAGCTAGATCACCCCTCACCAAGGGATTTTTGCAAAGAGTTAATTCACTGTCTCCCTGCCTTTCTTTCAATTATTCTGCTTGAAAGCAGTGAAGGAAAAACAGCACCTTGAGAAGCTCACCAGGGAGAGGAGACACTTGCAAGCGAGATAATTGAAAGAAAGGCACGGAGGCAGAGAAATAACTCTTTGCAATAATCCCTTGGCTCACCTTGAAGTTTGGGGGACAAGGAGTCGTCCTCAGCTCTTTTCCTCAAAAGCTGGGAGGGAGCAAGAAATACCCATATCTAACAAGCCAAACCTCCACCATACACTGGGATGGAGGATTCTTTCTTCACGTGACCACAAAGGGTTAATTGCATAGGGTCGGTATTCCCTGTCTGCCCTGGACAGGGATTCTGCGGGGTCTTAGAGCCCTTGTCTCCCTGACAGCCCCGTCCAATGCATGCACAGTTTGAAGAATGCAATGGCTGTCCCGGTTTGGTGGGAGAGAATTATGGCAACCCTAGGTGCCCCACTTTGGGAACCACTACTGTACCTCAATCTGCACATTAATGCAAGAGGTGGATCAGAGCCTTTCACCTAGATTTTTACAAAAAGCAGATTCTTCCAGTTTGCCTGACTACTGGTCATTGTTGCAGCAGTTATAGGGAGAAAATGGCTTTTTCTTTACATTTAGCAATTATCCTCCATGAACAGAAGAAAATGTTTCCCCTTTCACAAAAACCAATGGGAAAGCCTCACCAATGCATAGAACTGATTATTTATTGCTCGATCAGTAATAGAACACATGTTAACTTTGTCAAAAAAGTTAAAGTTGCTTGTTTATATGGAATCAGTCTGAATAACATATTACCTTGAAAACAGACATACAGTGAGGTATTTTTTCATTGATTTGTGTTAATCCAACTAATTAGAGCATAATTGCAACAAATTAAATACTGACAGAACATTTGCCCAAACTAATACAACAAAGAGATAATGCAAAATTTGCTACAGCTCATGATTTCATATGCTTGACCTTTCTGAAGAACAAGGACTTAGGGCTGCGGTGGCTCAAGTGGTTAAGATGCTGAACTCGATGACTGAAAGGTCAGAGTTCGATTCCCAAGCACTGCATGAGACTCTGTCCCAGCTCCTGCCAACCTAGTGTTGAGGCATGCCTGTCACATGTCCATGGAAGTGTTTGCATATGCAAACAGCGCTGGCTCTTTGGCTATAAACAGAGATGAGCACTGAACCCTAGAGTTGGATACGACTGGCTTTCGAGCAAGGGTGACCTTTACCTTTACTAGGGAGCCTGATCATCTTGCTATTTAAACCGGTTAAGTGACTAATTAAAGCTCCCCCTTCCCATTTTTCTTTTCTTTTATACATCTTTACAAATTGAAAACCATTACAACAGGCAGGCTACTTTCTCCTAAGTAGCAGACCGGGCATATTCCAGAAATCCCTTAAAATATCTTGCAGCAGTGGGAAATAGATATCTCTACTTGATGTATGCTGAGATCTGCAGAATGTCCTGAGTGGTAAGCCAGAGTTTTAGAAGGAACTACTTTAAATACTAGGAAAGCCAATTGAACTTACCAGATTCTGGAAACCAGTACACAAGTTTCCTAAAGGCTCAGGTTAAATCCTCATTGTTGTCACTTTTCAGTTGTCCTGGAAAACTAAGTTGACAAAGAATAAAATTATATTTCTGCTCAGATTCAGAATGGAGACTGGAGAATAATTAACATTCATTATCACCAACATCCAAGGACGTTAGTGCAGGACTAAAAAAAGAAGACTTACTGCTGAATTAATAGTTTTAGTTCTTTTAGTTCTCTTGTGCTTCAGACTGCTAAAATAGAGCAAGAAAAAAGGTTTTTAACTTTTCATAGAATCCACCTGTGATGTTTATTCTTTTTTTTTGTTTACAACAAAAGTGGGACTTTTACCATTTTGTGTTTGCCCTATTTTCTTGAATTGTGACTTTAAATTATTAGCAAACCTGAAATGGCAAATTAGTATAGTGTTTTGGTTATGTGGGCACGTAGGTCACATTTTTGGAGCAGACTGGTGTGGGCTATTTCCTGACAACATATTGGCAATAAAACCCCAACTTGAGCCGCCCTGAACTATGCCAGTTGAGCTGTAGAGCTCATACCTCTTGGACATAGGGTGGAGTAATTCTCCAACAGATGGACAGGTCACTGTATGGGAGCTTGCTCTTGTGAAAGCAACCCTTTCCAGAGTGATCAGACGTGCACCTTTCTCTCTGTCTGTTCACATCCTTAGTTTCTTTTAGAGACATCTCATTTCCACTTTAAAGGGCCATGGTGGCTTAGTGGTTAAGAGGCTGAGCTTGAGGAACAGAAGTTCAACAGGTCAGCAGTTTGAATCCTGGACATTGCACAACAGATCGAGCTTCCATCATCTGTCCCAGCTCCTGCCAACCTAACAATTCAATAGCAATAAATTGCAAGTAAATAAATAGGTACCACATCAGCAGGGAAGGTAGTAGCATTCTGTGCACTCCTACCATATGACCACGAAAATGTTTGCAGACTCAGAAATCATTTTGGCTGTAAACTGAACTTGTCTAATCCTTTCTTAAAGCTGTCAAGACTGACAGCTGTCACCACTTCTTCTGGCAGGGAGTTCCATAGACCAGTGATCCTCTGGGTGAAAAAGTACTTTCTCTTATTTGTTTGAGAACTAGTACCCAAAGGTTTCATGGAGTGCCCCCTAGTTCTAGTGTTGTGCAATAGGGAAAATAGTTTTTCCTTATCTACTTTGTCCAATTTCAATGTTGTCACAGTTTTATATATACATGTGTGCCTTAAATACATTCACAGGGCCCACTCTGAACTAAAATTACATGTTTTCTAAAGAATAAGGTAGTATAACCTCTATTTAATTTCATAGAGGAATACATAGAAATGAGTCAGGGGCATGTAGGTTTTAGGTGATACTTGTATGTTTGCCTTTATACTGACCAGATTATGGTTCATGAAAGCTCAGTAAGGAAACTGTGGATTCCCCATGCCCCAATGGCATGGAACGGCCCACGCAGAGGCCACTTCGGGAGAACGCTCCCTGGCCCGTGGGCTCTGCGGGCAGAGAAATTAAGGGGGGTGGATTAATAATAGGGTTTGATTCACCCAATTAATGACCTGACCGACGGTTCCGCTGAGAAGGCATTTCTCCAGACTCTGTTATCCATTAAGGTAATCACTCATCTCCGAGTTTATCCTTATCCTTGGTGCAAATAGTAGCCATGTTTACCCCAGCCTAAACCCTAGACAATGGTGTTTCCCCTGTCAATGTTTGCCCCCGTTAATTAACTTCCCCAAGAAAGATTCCCCATTAACCTGAGTTAATAGGTGATGTGATTTTCTGTCAGATGACGGTTTTTTCTGCCTTGCCTTCTGATCTATAAATGTAGATACTTTTCCTTCAATAAACCACGGATCTGATCTCGCTCCATACTGCCTCGTATCGTTTCTTGATCAGTCTCCTCCGGGACCTAACGGCCGTCCTAGCGGCCCCGATTCCTACATCTGGTGACCCCGAGACGTGATCTTACCCGTGAGTAAGCGATCACACGGTCCGGTTCTGCGCTTGAACCGCATCCGATCGTCCCGGAGGACAGCGTGGCAACCCGGTTGGTAAGCCAGCCGATCGGGCAGATGGCCCAAGCGGCGGGGCAGTACCGAAGAGGCATCCTACAGCTTGCTCCCGACTTTCGCGGAGGCGTTGCGGTTATGGAAAAACGTGTTCCCCTCAGGGCAGCT
Source organism: Bradypodion pumilum (assembly GCA_035047305.1). NCBI lineage: Eukaryota > Metazoa > Chordata > Lepidosauria > Squamata > Chamaeleonidae > Bradypodion > Bradypodion pumilum. The sequence goes on along the minus strand of JAWDJD010000003.1, from coordinate 21,620,467 downwards.
GTGAACCCCTGACAGCGCAGAGGCCGCCGAGGGCCTGTGGCACGGGGCCACGCTCCGAGCTCTACCCAGAGGATCGTTGCCAAAACCTATTGCTTGCCCAAGACGCGTCGACCCGTCCCGAGGAGGAAACTTCAGAGGACCCTTCGCAGGTAATATGGGGACTTGCCCTCAGCGGCAACGTCCGTCCGCTAGCCAAAGAACTCATGAGGAAGAGTTCAAAATCCTGGCCAGGGTATTTCAGTTAAGGTTTCACAGCGGAGAACTAGCGAGACTTTTGGTGTACCTAAGGGAACACTGCCCACTTTACCCAGAAGGAGGTAGGTTAACCCTTAAACTTTGGGATCAGATAGGAGACTGCATTCAGCAACCCCTGAAAGCTCCAGAGCGCGTAATTCGCACATGGGACAAATGTAGGAAGCTCTTAGCAGAGGTAGATCCAGTCCGGATAGAAGCCAAAGAACCACCAGCGCCAGCCGAACCATCGGCGCCCATGGCGCTCTATCCGTCACTCCAATTCAGGCAGAGTAGTGTAGGGAGCTTTCCCTCGGTGACAGCTGCAGACGTCACCGACGGAATGCATGGAATGAGGAGCGCAGGCACTTCTCTGACAGTTACAGGCTCCCAGACCAAGAGTGCCCTTCAGCGCACAGTTGAGGAGGAAATCAAGAAGGGGGAATTGCCAGCAGAAGAACTAGCTGAGCTTAGTCAGATTTGTCCAATTCGCTTGGAAATGGATGCCCTCACAGGGGCCCAGCAGGTAGTTCATTCACCAGTCCCGTATAAGCTTCTCATGGCTATACGGAAGGCCATTACAGAGACAGGACTCCAGAGTCACTTCAGTAGGGGCACGCTTCAGCAAGTGTGCGAGAACACCATGTTCATCCCGCACGATTGGAAATCCGTCATGCGGATGATGCTCAACCCCAGCCAGTATTTGCTATGGGACAGCGAGTATCGCCTCGAGGCTCAGACTAGGGCTGCCAGGATGGGAGGCGCAGTACTTCCTGACCAGTTAAATGGGTCAGGGGCCTTCGAATCCATCGATGCGCAGACCAACTTGCCACTAGCTACCCCCCAAATGTCAGCCGAGGGTGACTTCAAGGCATTTCTCAAGGTTCCCGCGACTGGCAAAGCGGCTAAAAATTACACCGCAGTCAAACAGGGAGCCCAGGAGCCCTACATGGACTTCATCAATCGCTTAGAGGAAGCGATCAGTAGGCAGATAGATAATGAGGAAGCCCAACAAGAGCTCATGATGAAGTTAGCCAAAGATAATGCCAACTTGGACTGCCGTAAAATCTTGCAGTCACTGGGCAATCGTCCCGATTTGACTCTCACAGACATGATTAGGGCTTGCACCGACGTTGGCACAGAATCCTACAAAATGGGTCTGTTGGCAGCGGCGGTGCAGGGAGGCAGGAAACCCAGACCAAAAGGAGCATGTCACAATTGTGGCAAGGTCGGTCACATCGCTAGGGAATGCCGATCCAAGGGAGGCGGACAAAATTCCAGCCGTTCCAAGGCTCCAAACACCCTGTGTCCGAAGTGCAAGAAAGGCTATCATTGGGCCAGGAATTGTCCGAGTTCGGGAAACCGGAACGCGGGCACGTCTCTGGCCCCGGTCCAAACAGAGACATCCCTCGCTCTGGGAGTGCCAGAGCTAGACTAGACTCAATTCATATTCCTAGCGCTGGAAAGGCACAGGCCAGCCCCAAGGGTAGTACAGGGCTAGAATTGACTTGCCAGGCAGACGTCACATGCGACTTGCCAGGCACAGTCTATCTGGTGGACTCCCAGTACATGGGTCCACTGCCCAAAGGCTTTATAGGTTTAGTTTTGCCTCGCAGTGTAGCAGGAGCACGCGGAATTCTCGTAATTCCGGGAGTCATCGACTCCAATTTTTCAGGCGTTCTCCAAGTTCAGCTTTGGACGCACTTACCCCAGACAATTCACAAAGGAGACACTTTTCATGGTATGTGTTGCTTTAATCTCACTGACAACTCCCGCAAGGTGCAGAGTCAGCTCACGGACCTCCACACCATAGTCAAGGGCATCAGAGAGGGTTCCGCATGGGGGACTTGGCTGAGTTCATTGTGGAACTGGATGTGGTCATGGATTCCATGGGGATGGCTTCAGACGGTGCTCAAAGTGATTGTGGGGGTGATTATACTAGGCATAGCAGTATGCTGCTTCGCGCAATGTATTCCCTCACTAATATCAAGGTGCCGCTCCCGGAGGGAGCCCTGAAGCACCATTCCCGCTCATCAGCTGGTGCCTCTCTTGCGCAGAGTCACCGGTCAGGCTCTTAAGTAAATCGAAAAGGGGAGATGTGGATTCCCCATGCCCCAATGGCATGGAACGGCCCGCGCAGAGGCCACTTCGGGAGAACGCTCCCTGGCCCGTGGGCTCTGCGGGCAGAGAAATTAAGGGGGTTGGATTAATAATAGGGTTTGATTCACCCAATTAATGACCTGACCGACAGTTCCGCTGAGAAGGCATTTCTCCAGACTCTGTTATCCATTAAGGTAATCACTCATCTCCGAGTTTATCCTTATCCTTGGTGCAAATAGTAGCCATGTTTACCCCAGCCTAAACCCTAGACAATGGTGTTTCCCCTGTCAATGTTTGCCCCCGTTAATTAACTTCCCCAAGAAAGATTCCCCATTAACCTGAGTTAATAGGTGATGTGATTTTCTGTCAGATGACGGTTTTTTCTGCCTTGCCTTCTGATCTATAAATGTAGATACTTTTCCTTCAATAAACCACGGATCTGATCTCGCTCCATACTGCCTCGTATCGTTTCTTGATCAGTCTCCTCCGGGACCTAACGGCCGTCCTAGCGGCCCCGATTCCTACAGGAAACAATTTTAATTGGCTAACATGGCTGAGAACTGGTTGAGCTAACATTAAACTGGGTAATGCTGGACTGAACCTCACTCCCTCCTAGTCTAGCAAAATTATTTAGGATTTCCCAGACAATAGCCTAGTTATTTTCTGACCTCGAGTCTGGGTTGAGAATGGTTTGGATCATGCTAAACAAACTGCATCTAGAAAAATTTAAAACTGTAATCTTTTCTGAACTAGCTAAATAAACACAGAATAGGCCATTGAACATGGCAAAGTATAAGAAATAAAAAAACAATCAAAGCTATAATATAATGGTAACACAACTACTAAAATTGACACAGTAGGATTAATACATATTAAAATTGCATACATAAGAGATAAAACTTTATATATAAAACAATTTCATATTATTAAAATGTAGAAAGGACTGTTGGGGGTGGCATTGGTGAGTTTTATCAGCTTCTAGTTGTGCGGCTGTGGTTCCAAATCAAAATGCTAATTTGTAAGACTAGAGTCCATACCTAAATAAATACAGTAAAACCTCGCATAAATAGCTTAGAGACTAACTCGCTTAAAGAGCAGAATTTCATCTGAATGGTCACCTTGCTTAACAACTAAAACAAACCAAAAACTTGCTCAAAAACTAAATGGGGGTTCTCAATCCCCCCACCAGAAGTCACAATTGGTCACTTACAATGGTGTTTCGCTTAAAAAGCAAACTCGCTTAAAGAGCAATCCTGTGAAACACATTATGCTCTTTAAGCTAGGTACCACTGTACATACAACAGAAGAAGATGAGTCATAAGGAGAGTCCAGGTGGGTCAGGAGTATAACTAAATACCACTAGAGCATATGTGCCCCATTCTTGCTCTAATCCAGTGCTGGCCAAACTATGGCCCATGGCCTGGATCCAGCCCATGGTGCCAAATCATCTGGCCTGTGCTGCCCACACTGTTCCTAGAAGTGGAAGTAAAACATGCCCATGCACAAAACGCTGCCGTAAATGCACCTGTGGCTGTTGTAAACACAATTATGACAGCCACGGGTGCATTTACAGCAGTGTTTTGCTCATGCATGGGCACATTTTACTTCCATTTCCAGTGAGAGGAACCACATGATTGACATGCTGAACCACACGACTGGCCCATGGCCTGAAAAGTTTGGGACCCCCTGCTCTAATCAATTGAATCAGATCTTTTCAGTAATACTCCACCTAAAATAAGGAGAAAGGTAGGCACGGATGCCAAGAGAAGTAAGCAAGGGAATGACTCCCAACATCCTCTGAACGGATCCATATGAGCCTCAAGTCTGCCAACTCAGATCCAGAAAGAGCTTTATGGCAAGAACAAACATTCTTGAGGGTCTGCAAGAGCAAAATCAAATTAGAATAAGGAGAAGGAGCTCACCGGATATTCAATAAGGAATAATATTCAAATCAAAATCCAAAAATCATGATGTGATTTTGAGGAATAATATTAAAGGAAGCTATAACTGAGGAACCCGACCTTCTTTAGTGTCTTGCACGGAAGACAAAGAAGGAGCCGCAGTGGGGGCTAAAACACAGGTTTATTTCATGATGGTCAGGATGAACATGTCGTAATGGCGGAGGTACAGCTCATTTTATACTGCAGTAATACATTTGAATACTGTTGCATGGTAGCTCATTGGCTGCTACGGGCATGACGTCATTCTGAGTCACGCCCATCTTCTCCAGGTGATCCTAGCACGGGAAAGGTTCCCGCGGCTGCCGGTGATTGGGGGAATATGAACCATGTGAGCTGAACGCTCGCAGCTGCCCTCTATGGGCAGCTTACTCGCGTTCCTTAAACAGCTGGGTTACATTGTAATCACTGTCAGGTTACATTCATACATTCTTAAAGTAATACTGTTACATACACAACACTCCTCCCTCCTAGGATGGGACGAAGTCCCTCAACCATTGTGGCTTCCCGCACGTGCGCTTGGGGCATGCAGCTGCTTGGTTTAGCTCAGGGGAACTAGGGGCTCCGCATTCCGCAGAGTCTCATCCTGCAATGGAAAGGGGGGACTCATTAGTCGTTTGGCGGGGACTCTGCGACAACCTTGCATTGGGAGAAGGGAACGGAACATGCAGCTGAGATGTGAACCCCTGCCTGTTGCCCGTGGTGCCTGGGGACCCCCCCAGCACGAACCTCGGAACCGATGAAGAGACCCTTGTTGTCTCGCCCCGGTCCCTTGCGCCTGCAACCGGCGTACTTGTGCCACCCCCTACTGCCTGACCCGGAGTTCTAAGGGATGGGGAGAGCGAACTTCCCCCCGCTGCCTGGCTTGGGGGGCTTGGTGATATGGTATACTCTAAAACAAAAGGGCTGGGGGGACTGGAGGTACCAGGGGCTGAACTGAAACCCCTCTGCTCGCTCAGACGGGTGGGGGACCACTCCGCGACACCCCCATGGTACGGTAACATAAAATCAAACTCATTCCACTCTTTGAAAGTATCCTCCTCCTCGGCTGAGAATCCAGGGTATGCATTTGTAACCGAGGACACCCCCGTGTCTCCCCCTTGGGTTACGCGGGTGGGGGAGGACCCTAACGCTGATTCCCTTTCACTAGTGACTTGCCTTCTGAGTTGGTCAGCGTGCCTTCTCCAGAGTAGACCTGTGCTAGTCTCGACCCTATAGGATACTGGCCCCGTTTGTTCAATGATCGTCCCTGGGACCCACATTGGTCCCGAGGCCGTATAGTTTCTGCAGTGAACCGGGTCCCCTACCGAAAAGCTTTTGGAACCCTCTATTACTATATTTCTCCCTTCATCCTCCACCCTGGTCGGATCCAACCGATCAAAAAGGGTTACCGGCCTCCTCCTCATGAGGAGTTCAGCCGGTGAACGTCCTGAAGCTAGGGGAGGTGCCCTATAACAGATGAGGAACTGACACAGTTGGAGGTTCAACTCACCAGGACCCATGCGCCGCAGTGCGTCTTTCGTAGTGCGCACTTGGCGCTCTACCTGACCGTTTGTGGCGGGGTGAAACGGGGCAGCGGTAATGTGCCAAATGGCATTTATCTCGATGAACACCTTGAATTCTGCACAAGTGAAGGTACTGGCGTTATCGCTAACAAGGACGTCCGGAAGGCCAAAGCAGCTGAACACCTTACGCAATTGTTTTACAGTTGCGGCGGATGAGGTGTTCGACATGGGAATGACCTCCAACCATTTGGAGTATGAGTCGACTATCAGCAGGCACATGGACCCACGGAAAGGGCCGGTGAAGTTGACGTGAACTCGGGACCATGGCCCGCGGGGCAGCTGGGACTCCTCGGGCCGAGAGCTCTGGCAGCTCTTGCATGTGCCCACCAAACCATCTATATCTGCATCTATCTGAGGCCACCAGAAGTAGCTTCTGGCCAGTGCTTTGGAACGCACTATCCCCAGGTGGCTGGTATGCAGGAGCCTCAGCACCTTAGCTCGTAAATTCTCTGAAATGACTACCCGCTGGCCCCAGAGCAGGCAGCCCCTTTCAAGGGAAAGGTCTACTCTGCACCTGAAAAATGACTTGAAATGCTCCTTGGGGGAGTTGTGGGCCACCCTTTCCATACCCAGGAACTGACTTGGGACAGAATTTTGTCGGCCGCCATTTCTTTGGCGAGGTCTGCCGGAACTATGGGGGGCAAGTCGAGAGATTCGATCAGCAGGACTTGATGGTCCTGCTCTACCTCACATGCAGGATCTCCTAGACTAGGGAGAAGAGACCGGGACAGCGCGTCTGCATGGGAGATCTCCTTCCCTGGGCGATAGACCAGCTCATACTGGTAGGCATTAAGGAAAATCGCCCAACGCAGCATTCTGGGGGACAGAATTTGTGGGGTGGGCTTGCCTGTAGTAAAGATTCCCAGAAGGGGCTTGTGATCAGTCACCACCGTAAACTCGCGGCTGTATAGGAAATCGTGGAACTTCTTTGTTCCCGCGATTATGGCCAGGGCCTCCCTTTCTGTTTGCGCGTAGTTGCACTCCGCCTTTGAAAGGGACCTGGAATAGTATGCAACTGGGGCTTCCCGCCCGCTCTCTAACACGTGGCACAGCACCGCCGCCACCCCCACTGGGGATGCATCACAGATTTAAACTACTGGTCTCCTCGGGTCGAAATGAGACAGGACAGCATCCGAGGATAAGAGCGCTTTGAGCTCCTTGAAAGCTTTCACCGCCAAACCACCTCTTTCTTGAGTAGCGCGTGCAGTTGCTCCACAACGGATGCCTTCCTTGGTAAGAAGGAATGGTAAACATTTAGGAGCCCTAGGAATGACTGCAGCTCCGGTTTTGCGGTGGGGCGAGGGGCGTTTTGCACAGCCGCAACCTTGGACTCAGAAGGCTTGATGCCCTCCGGGGTTATCTTGAACCCGAGAAACTCAACCTCCCTCACAAAAAATACACATTTGTCCCTTCTCAGTCTAAGTCCCGCTTTCTCGAATACCAAAAGGACCCTGTCTAGCCTCCTCACTAGTTCTGATTCGCTCCCCGCTGTTATCAAAACATTGTCAAAATATGGGAGCATGCCTGGAAGCCCCTTTAAAAGGCATTCCACAAGGGACTGGAAGATCCCAGGGGCTGAATTTACCCCGAACTGTAGGCGCGTTACCTTAAATGCCCCTTTGTGCATAACGATGGTTTGCGCAGTGGCAGCAGCTGAGGTTACTGTGAGCTGCTGTTACGCCTGCACCAGGTCTAGCTTGGCGAAACACCTCCCCCCATGCAACGTGGCCAGTAAGTGGCTAACCACTGGCACCGGATATGCATTTGGCTGAATGGCCTTTTTAATTGTACATTTGTAGTCAGCGCAAATCCTGACCTCCCCATTGGATTTTAAGGCTGTAACAATTGGAGTCTCCCACTCTGCTGAATCAACTGGAACCAAGATCCCCTGCCCCACCAATTTGTCCAGTTCCGCCTCAATCTTGTCCTTGAGGGCAAAGGGCACTCTTCCTGGCTTGAGACGTATGGGCCGGATTTCTGGGTCCAACTCAAAAGAAACTGGGGGCCCCTTGTAAGTCCCGAGCCCCTTCTTGAAAACGTCCGGGTGCGCATTGCACACATCCCACATCGGGTCAGGCTCTATGGCGTTAATGCCGGACAGTTCAATTCCCAGGGGAGCAAACCACTGGGTTCCCAAAAGGCAACATCTTCCCCCCCTTGAGAACCACTAAGGGCAGTTTCTCTGTGTAATTTTTGAACTTCACCTTGAAGTTCCCCACCCCCAACACTAGAATCCCATAGCCCTGCACGTCCCGTAAGTATGACTTCATGGCCCGCAACTTGGGCCGCGCGTTTGGGGGAATGCGCATGAACTCCTTCTGGGACAGGATGGAGTAGGACAACCCCGAGTCTATTTCCATCCTCACTGGAACTCCTTGTAACAGTACCTCTACAAAGAAGCGCCGGTGCTCCAGGCCCACACGGTTCACGCCTTCCGCACCATCATTGGCTGAGACCTTTCCGATGCCTTTCGTTGGTGTGCTTGAGGGGTCTCGATGCGCCCTTGTCCTCGGTTTGCCACGCCTGCAGACTCTGGCGATGTGGCCCTTCCGGCCGCAGTTGTGGCACTCGGCCTTCCGGAATGGGCATCTTGTCCGGTCGTGAGATGCCCCAAAGCCATTGCAACGGTGGCCTCCTCGCTCGCTGGTCTGGCGTCTCTCCCCACGTTTCTTTACCTTCTGTACATCGTCATCCTCGCTGGAGCAGGAGTCCGCTGTCGTGGAAGACTCCTCAGAGGTTGCTGGGGTGCCTGCGGGCGACCGGGGTGCCCGCCTGGCTGTTTTTGCCAACGTCCGCCGGGCCGCTTGCACGGGTGACTTGGCCCCTCGGGACTTGAACACTCTGACCCCGCTCCTGGCCACCTCGGCTGCTTGGGCCTCCCATAGTACCTCGTTGAAAGTGAGGCGATGGTCGCGGGTCATCAACTTCCTCTGGACCTCCTCGTCCCTCAGGCCACACAGCATGCAGTCTCGGAGGGCCGTGTCCAGGTCCTCCCATTGGCAATTGATGGCCGCAAGCCTGAGGGCCGCCGCGTAGGCGGATACGGACTCTCCCGGGCGCTGGTCCCGCCTGTGGAACGCGACCCGGGCTGGGAAAATTGAAATGGGAGGCTGGAAGTGCTACCTCAGTAACGCCAGGATGCAGTCAATGGGCACCATGTCTACCTTCCAGGGAGCCACCAAGTTCATCAGGATACGCAGCGTGGCCAGCCCCACCTGGGCTAGGAAGTGTGAGCGCATTTTCTCGCTGTCGTCGATGCCTGCAGCATCCATTGCATGCCGAAACTGGCACTCGTACAGCTCCCATTGTTCTGGATCACTGATATCAAACTGGTGCGGTTTGACCTTGGGACACGCCATGAATCCCATCCTCAACGCCAATTTAGTGTCTTGCACGGAAGACAAAGAAGGAGCCGCACTAGGGGCTAAAACACAGGTTTATTTCATGATGGTCAGGATGAACATGTGGTAATGGTGGAGGTACAGCTCATTTTATACTGCAGTAATACATTTGAATACTGTTGCATGATAGCTCATTGGCTGCTACCGGCGTGACGTCATTCTGAGTCACGCCCATCTTCTCCAGGTGATCCTAACGCGGGAAAGGTTCCCGCGGCTGCCGGTGATTGGGGGAATGTGAACCATGTGAGCTGAACGCTCGCAGCTGCCCTCTATGGGCAGCTTACTCACGTTCCTTAAACAGCTGGGTTACATTGTAATCATTGTCAGGTTACATTCATACATTCTTAAAGTAATACTGTTACATACACAACACCTTCCCTGTAGTACTTGGAGGACTCTGAATGTCGGAGTCCCTAAATGGAACATCAACATGCTCAAGTGGGGCCTGTTGGCAGATAACAACACAGTGTGTGAATGCAGAAAGATACAGAATCTGGCTCATTTGCTGGTCTGCCAATTATTAACAGAAATATAACCAATGAGAATTTAAGTTTGACCAACAACAAAACCGAGAAGGTGGCTTTATTTTGACAGTCCAAAGTTTGATCTGGACATGAAAGAAAAAGGAAAATTAACGAGATCTGAAAATTCTCCACCTAACATAGCTCAGACGTTAAAGGCAGACTTTCAATGCATCCTGTGTTGTTGTTGTTGTTGTTTTGGGAGGGGAGAGAAAGTCATAGATGTCAATGAACAATTTTGCTCTCTCTGTCACTTTTTAGCACATCTGCATCCTCTCCAAGCAATGAACCTACTGCTGCCTTGTTCTTGCTCTCGTTGTAAACATACCTCAAAATCCTGTTTCACTGACTTCTAACCTCCCTTGCCAATCTGAGCTCAGTTTGAGCTGTAGTCTTCCTGACCTCCTTCCTTGTAAAGATCCGCCACTTGTTTATATTCTGCTTTGGTGATTTGCCCTTCCATTTCTCAGCTACTTGGAAGTTTCTTTGTGTGCTGGTGGCTGTTTTGCCCACACTGAAGGCAGACTTGCCCATACTGACATAAGTTCTCTGGTGACAGGGAGGCAGCATCACATTCCCCCTTGAACTTGCACTTGTGTGATCTTCTCTAACGGCAATATCTCCCCATGTTGCTATTCCAGGAAAAACTGTTCGGCTCTGTCTAAGAATGTTTCATTTCTCCTGATGACTCAAAGTGTGACTAGGTTGGTCTCACGCTGAAATGCCTTCTCTTCTAATAAGAAAGTTAGCTTAAATTTACTACGCATAAGAGATTTTATATCCTCATGAAGGAAGAACAATATGCCATAGGTAAGGGGAAATGGTCTTACTTACTTGAAAGCCAGTCATATCTGACTCTAGTGGTTGGTGCTTGTATCCATTTACAGCAGGCATGCCAAGATGCCACAGCACATGGAATGCTGTTACCTTTCCTGCTGAAGCGGTACCTAATTATCTACTTACAATTTCTTGCTTTTCCAACTGCTAGGTTAGCAGGAGTTTGGGACAAATGACAGGAGCCTCACTCCATCGCACAGCACTTGGGTCTTGAACTGCTGATCAGCTGACCTTCAAGTCATCAAGCTCAGCATCTTAACCAATAAGCCACCATAGCCCTCTTATGCCATAGGTGTTGTATATAAAATATACCCAAATACACATATCTGTATAACGCATAGGTACAGGTAAATGTTACCTTTTAATAAGCTTTAGTCTGTAGGATGAACTAATATTGGTCTGGAAATATTTTCAACATTAAGAACAAACTGAATTTAAGATTGGAAAAATGAAGATTTGAGAGATATCAAAATTGATAAATTCTTCCATCCTTGCTAGAACTGGAGAAAAGCACCAACACTCAAAGTATTTCATGAATGTCAGGAAAGCCATTGAGAAACATACATTAAAGTAGAATGCAATGAATGAGAGAGCTCAGTTTCTGGCTCAGTAATAAGCATAATTTGAAGGTAGGTTGTACACTCTTCCTTTTTCTTTGTCAAATATACATACAATCTTGAAAATCCTTAACTATTTTCTTGTTGTCAGATGATATGGTTTAATTCCAGCAATTGAAGAAAAGGGAAAACAATTAGATTTCATACAAAAGTTGTATTAAATGCAAGGAAAGATACACTAATGCTAGGGTCTGAAGAAACAATTCAGTCATTCAACTTCTCCCACAAAAAGAAGATGAATGGATTGTTGATGTATTGAGATCTTGTTCTTATGGAATTTGTTACTGAGAATGCATGGTGGAAGAACTCCCACAATTGTTTAAGACATCAAGCAGCAAGCACCTCATAAACAACATTCCTGTTTGGAAATGCTTTATTGTAGTGGCATTAACTTGTTTCAACTGCATCCAGAAGAAGGGATTAGAGTTTATTGTCACTGGACAAAAACAGTGTGTTTTCTTGATTTGTTAGCTGGAGTGCTATACAATGAAACTGGTGTTAAGCTTTGAAAAATTAACATATCTGCCAAAACTCATAAACCCTGAGATAAGGGAGAAAAAAATAAGCTGCAATGGATTGGCAAGCTTTGCACTGAGAACAGCCAGTGAATGGAAACGGCTAAGAATATACAGCATTCCTGTTATTTATTTCTTGCATATGAATCAGTGGCATGGCTTTGGGCAACGCTCAGTGAATTCCCCCAACATCTCATCACTGCAAGACAAACTTATCTAGGACTGAACAGTCTACCTTAAACTTCTAAAGATCAGCAAAGGACACACATTGAAGGATGGTCCTGATAGATCTCCAGTTGATTTGTAATGTTGGCGGTCAGTTTAGGCCACCTTAAAAGCTGCTTAGTTAAAGTCACAGAAGGCAAGGTTTTGCACACAATTCCAAGATAATGCTGCCCCCAGGACAACGATTACCCGATGAACATAATATCCCTAGCCATCTAAGTGCTACAGCAATGCATGACATATAAGCTCCATTGTCCTTTAGAGAAGCCTGCCTTGCTTCGTTTGAGAGCCTCTTATTTTACCAGGATGTCTGACTGCTTCTGTCATGTTCCATTAATCTATTGACATTAATCTATTGACATCACAGAACACAATATTTATTTATTTATTTATTTTTATAAGTCAAATTTATATAGCCGTCCACTTGCAATGTCGTGGCGACTCAGGGTGGCTTACAAATTAATACAACAGGATAACAAAAAACAGCAGGAGGGGGAAAAGCTGATGGGAGTTCGGGTAGGTGGCGATGTGTCCCCAGCCAGGTAGAAAGAGCCCGCACAGCCGGGGCAGTATTGTCGGCCGGCCAACCGGCCAGGACAGCGTCTTTGGCCATTGGCTCCGCTGGGTGGCCCTTTTATCCCACAGCCAGGTGGAAAGAGTCCGGGGGGGGGCAGAGGTGTCCTCGGCTGCCCACATGGCCGGTGCAGCATCTTCGGCCATTGGCTCCACCGGGTGGCCCTTTTATCCCCCGGCCAGGTGGAAAGAGTTTGGGGGCGAACTGGAAGTGTCAGATCAAATGTATGGCACAGCAGTTCAGGAAATGAAACCTTACCCCTTCTGATTCTGTCTACTCCATCCATCCATCCATTCCTCCAGCTTGAAAAAGCTCCTTTAATAGAAGAGGGGGAAACCCATAAAGCGATGCAATCTCTTAGATGCATTTCTTACAAAGCAATTTGAGTTTTGCTTTGCAGGATTTCACACAGTCTTTTCCTATTAAAAAGGGTCCTCCGTGCCGGCCACCCCAGAAGTGTGAGGTAGGTGACGGCACCATTTCCAGGGCTCAGGGTGCAGGTGTCACACTGTGTATTGGTAACATACAGCGTGACACCTCAATTTTAGTTATATAGATTAAATTCATATTCTTTGTGTGTAGCCATAGGAAGGAAAGAAAAGCCAGCAGGAAAAAGGATGCCAAGCTTTACCTAGCAAAGGGTAGCCTATATGTTGACAACACCAATGTCAGCAGTCCAGATGGTCCACATTAGTGGTTCCCAACATGGGACTTCAATTCCCAGAAGCCTAAGTCAGTACATTGGCTGATCAGTACTTTGGGACATTGACTTAGGCTTCTGGGAATTGAAATCCAAAAATGAAAGGTTGGGAAACACTGGTCTATGTTCATATAGAGCAGTGATGGCGAAGCTTGGCACTCCAGGTGTTCTTGAACTTCAGTTCCCAGAAGCCATGATCAGCAGGAGTGCTGACTTGGGCTTCTGGTAATTGAAGTCCAAGAACACCTGGAGTGTCAAGGTTCACAAGCACTGATTTAGAGTAACAGTACAATCACATAATACCATTCACACAGAGATGTAAAGCAAAGGGAAATCTCAGAAATTGGCCCTTTTTTATTATTAGTTAACCAATTCTCACCCAAATATGAAGCAATTGTCATGTCTGTGTTTTTGACAAGTATGAATGGTAGTATGCTCTTTGTGTCAAGAGCCTGGTCTCAGAAATCCCCGGAGGATGTTTTCAGAAAGCACTCAAGGCTTGGCCAACCATTCTCTTTCATAATAAGGAAGACTGATCTTTCAATTTATATAACTTATTTTTAAATCTGGGGTCATTTAGGGTTACCTGTTTTTGAATGGGTGTATTAAACAGTTTTACTTATTTAAAAAAAGCATTACTCCAAACCCCTTTGTCCAATGGCACAAGAAAGAACAGACTGTCCAGTGCTGATCTGGATTTCAGTTTAAAAGCTATAATCTTTTATTTGAACATCCCCATTTTAAGGATTGACTTATAGAATGCTGGACAATAATGAATTTTCTCAGAATCTTTCGGCCAACATGGTGGTTGAGGGATTCTGGGAGTTATTATCCCAAAAAGGGACTTTTCCGAGCTCCAGATTTTACATCATCATTTTACAAAATTTTAAAATCAAAATTAAATTGTGGAAATAAAATCAAAGCCATAAACATATGGACAGATTGGATCCAAAATGAATTAGAAGAAATGGATTGGAAAAATATGAAAATAAATGCATCACCAATCGTACTCAAAAAGTGACGTGTAGACATGTTTTACTTAAAGTTAAAAAATTGAGGCCATAGATTACTATAAATACAACAGGTAGCAGAGGAAGAGCAGGGAGCCTAAATGATTATATCAATAAAACCATTTAAGGGCTTTAAATGTTAGAACTGACATCTTGTACCTGATACGGAAATGGACAGGTAAACAATGTGGCCCTGCCAAGGCTGGAGACATGTGCTCAAATTTTCTCACTCTAGTAAGCAGCCTGTGGTAGATGGCTCAGGGAAAATTTCAGCCTTGCATCGACTGCATCGGGAAAAAAAGCAAATTCTGTGTCGAGCCTAATCAGAAAAGGACTAAGGCACATAGATTGAAGATATATACAATGGCTTAGCAACTGTGATCAAAGTGAATTCGCATCTTGGCTCTGTCTAAACTTAGTGCACATTTCACGCTATGTAAATTTAGCTTTTCATTTCTTTAGCTGCTAGTCTCTTTGTTGATAACACTGGCTGCTGCGTTCAGTAAACACAATTTCTTGCTCTTTGGATATTTTTTCTGTTCCCCCTTTGCCTTGCAGCATCTATTTATTCCCTTCTCTGGTACCATAAAAATGTGCATTGAGACATTTCAGCAGAGATTAAAATGATACCCATATGGTATGAATTAGAAAACAATTGTCAGTACTTGATTTTTATATTCCAAATTATGTATGTGTGAAGGGGGACTTTGTTTTAGCAAACAGAAGAAAATAAGGCCTCAGGCAAGCACTTGGTATTTTAGCTTTCTAAAATTTGCTCTTCTTTTTGAATCTCATTTTGTTTAGTGTGTTAGTCACAAACAGCACCCTCATTTGAACTGTGTCAACTTGGTGTGTGTTTTATCATACAGTATTTCTATATTTCAGTATTTCAGTAAAGATGAAGCTAAAGTACTTTGGACATCTAATGAGAAGGGAGGATTCACTTGAGAAGGCATTGATGTTGGGAAAGGTGGAGGGCAAAAGAAGAAGGGGGAGGCCGAGGATGAGATGGCTAGATGGTATTGTGGACACAATGGGCACAGAGCTGGGAGGGCTGAGGGGGATGGTGGAAGACAGAGGCGCCTGGAGGAAAATGGTCCATGGGGTCGCAAAGGGTCGGAGCCGACTGTGCGACTGAACAACAACATTTCTATAGGATTCCTCGGAAAGAGAAAAAAATCATCTCATTAAAGCTAAGAGGAAAAGCAAAGCAAAACATATTTCAGACCCCTCTGAGGATGGAAGAAACAGAACTGCAGATTCAGTTCTTCTTCTGTATCTAGGCCAGATGTGAAACTGCAAAAATGAAGGCACCATTTGGTGAGTTCATTCTGCAGTTCCTTTCACCTGACCTAATGTGAGAAAGATTAGCTGGCACATGGCTGCCGTTGCCTGGTGTATGCCCAATTCTTTCTTTTTATCTCAGGCATGCCAGTAAATTGAGTGCACAACTATTTCTTTTGTTTTATTTCAAAAATTTGTATACTGCTGTAGGATCTGCCTGTGGAATCAAGGATCCGGAGTTCAATTCCTCACTGTGCCTTCTAGAAGAGTCAGCCAGTGTAGCTTTGGGCCAATGACATTGTCACAGAACACATTCAGAAGAAGGGATCAATAAACCACTTCTGAGTACTGTATATCTAGAAAATGCTGGAAAGAGTTTCCATATGTCAGGATTGACTCTATGGCACACAATTAATATGTTGCTTTCAGCCAAACACTGCCAACTCAATCTCAAAGCTGAAACACAGGATTTTAAACTGCAGGCTTTTGAATATATAGTATATTCACTGTACAGTTTAAATAAACAAAATTAGCAAAATCATTGATACTGTCAAAGGGTTGGAAAAATTTCCTGCCATGGGCTGCCTGCCCTTCCAGTGTGAAGCCTACGTGGAAATTCAGCAGAGTCAAGGTTTCATTCTCTTAGGTGTAGAAGGAAGCATGCTTTGCCTTCAAAAGAACCCAAACCTTCCCAAAAGTGTTGTCTTTCACAGGGAACTCTGCCAAAATTCAATGCACGTCCTTGGTAGCTACCTATAGGAATAGGAAAGCATGAAATTTTAACATTAGCAATGTGTCCACTTCATTCCACCCTTCACCTGTTTCTTTGCATACTTGTGGGCATCTAAGCAGACTGCTTAAAGCTGAATTGTGGAGAGACACCTTTCCATCCTTGGACAAAGAACTTCCTATTGCCTGCCTGATATACAGAAATGAGCATCTGACACTAATTTGGATCTCAATTTACTCAAAACCAAGAAAACAAGAGAATTTCATGAGGGCCATTTTGTAGCAAGATCTTTCCTAGATTTCTTCAAACATTTATTGGAAAGAACTCAAGGTCACTGAAATAATATTAAATTGGGAGAAAGTCTACTGACTCATTCACCTGTAAAGCACGAGGCTTTGAGTGTTTAGCTTTTTTTTTAAAAAAAATCAGATCTACTCATTGCATTTAATCAATGCTAATTGTTAATTGTGCATGTTAATCTAGAGTTGAGTTTGTTGGGGTGTTTTTTTAAAAAAAAGCATGTGAAAAGAGTAGCAAATGAGAAAAGGGCAGATTTCTCCATCCTTATGAGAACTTCAGATAAAAGAATGAAAACCAACAAAGATCTTCTCACGCAATTGTGTGTGCATGGCCAACCTTGTGCTTTACCTTTGTGACCTCCTTCAGTACTGTTATTGTTCTGTGATAATAGGTTGTTGTTTTTGCATTATTTCCTTACATGCACACCCACACCTAAACCATCTATAACTTCGCTCCAGTGAAAGTGTCCTTCAGCTATGAATAGCAAGTTGATTAAAGATGAGATGTGCAGATAGTACTTCAGGTTGATTACATATGATCACCCTTTATTGTTGCTGGTTACCTTTGATTGTCTCTAGTTTACATGCATTGAAGTGCCCACTTTTCTCTTTTATATTTAACAGTTCAAGGCATCGTACATTTTCTTTTTTCTTCATTGAAATTTGTCATCATTTCATGAGAGAGCATGTATGAAAGGGACCAGTTCTGAAGCATAGTCTGTCATAAATATCTATATTTGAGATGATTCAGTCGAGGTAGATCTGTATGATTTCCAGATGCTAACACAGCCATGAACACATTGCAATGCCCACACCACTTGAACAATGAAATGTGTGTGGCACCTAATTATGTGAGTTATGCAATTTAACTTACTCATGCTTATATCAGTAACAGGATTCTAGAGAGCAATTAGAGAAAAACTCCCATGGATGACAACCTGGTTGCAGTTAAGGCTTGTACTGGAAGATATGTGAACACCTTAAAATCAGAAGAAAACGCTATAACACACAGCAGATTGAGAGCACCAGAGGGAGCTGTTGCAGATTGCCAAAGAACATCTAGATGTGGAGCAGCTGAGGACCTGTTGCCAAGCATTAACAATGGTAATCTCCTAGCGTGGCACTTCAAAAATAAGATCAATGTCATCCAGAGGGACCTGGATTCCAGACTTAATGCAATACATCAGGCGAAGATGTCCAAGGCACCATCCTGTCTGTTTACTGGATCGATTTCAGCCTGTAACAGGCTGTAATAGGGACTGCGGTGGCTCAGTGGTTAAGAAGATCACTTTGTTAGCTGGAAGACTGGCAAGTTGGCAGTTTGAAAGCCGGGTACTGCATGACAGTTTGAGTGCCCATCTCTGTCCCAGCTCTTGGGGACATGAAAGGAGCCTCATTCGAGTGTCCCCAGAGTGGAGTTTCTCCAGCAAAAATCCTTTCAACCCAGAATAATTTCTGACTAATAATAATAATAATAATAATAATAATAATAATAATAATAATAATAATAATAATAATAATAATTATTATTATTATTATTATTATTATTATTATTATTATTATTATTATTATTATTATTATTATTATTATTATTATTATTATTATTATTATTATTATTATTATTATTATAGCCTGTAACATCTCAGGAAGCCTCTAGGACACTTGATGGTTGCAGGGCCACTACTTTTCTGCTGGATACCTGGCCAGCCTGGCTACTGAAAGCTGCCAGTGAGAGCTTGTTGGGTTTCCTGACACCTCAACTGAAGTAAATGATCATCCAACTTATCCTGAAAAAGCTAGTGGAGAGGGTGGTAGTAGACTAGCTGAGGTCATTCCTGGAGAGGACGAGATGCCTTGATTATCCAGCATGTTTGGGGCAAAAAGCTAATTAACTTGTGAACTGCCCAGAGAGAGAGAGAGTGCAGAAAGTGCTATGGGATGGTATATAAGTGTGACTACTTGCTTTGGGGGGAGGGCAGCCATTCGCCCCGCCGCGAGCCCTTCCGAGTCCGGGCGCAACCATCTCCAGCCGGGCCGGGGAAGAGGAGGAAGACCAGCCGGGCAGGGGTAGGCCAGCCATTCACCCTGCCACAAGCCCTTCTGAGCCCGGGAGCCACCATCTCCAGCCGGGCCGGGGAAGAGGAGGAAGACCAGCCGGGCAGGGGGAGGCCAGCCATTCGCCCCGCCACGAGCCCTTCCGAGCCCGGGCACCACCATCTCCAGCCGGGCCAGGGAAGAGAAGGAAGCCCAGCAGGGCGGGGGGAGGCCAGGGATTTGCCATGCGGTGAGCCCTTCTGAGCCCAGGCACCACCATCTCCAGCCGGGCCGGGGAAGAGGAGGAAGACCAGCCGAGCAGGGGGAGGCCAGCCATCTGCCCCACCATGAGCCCTCCAGAGCCCGGACACCACCATCTCCAGCCTCCTGGCACCAACCGAGCGCCGAAGGAGAGGACCAATTGGCAGAAGGGAAGAAGGCAGAGGAGGAAAACCAGGGGGCGAGACTCAGAGCACCATGCAAAGGATAAGTAGCTGATACACAAAAATGTAGATGACTTAATATAGTAACTCACATAAAGACTTAATACCGACTTAATATAGCAACTGACATAGAGACTGTGTTTAAAGTGTGATAATATGCATGATAATATGTTGTTTAAAATGTTCTACACTTTTAAAACTGTGATAAACTGTATGAGGGGGGAAATGGCATAGAAACCGGCAAACCACGCCCTAAAGCTTGCCAAGAGAACCCTATTGACCAAAACAAAAGGCAAAACAAAGGAGCAGGCTAGATGATGCTTAACACCACAGAGTGGAGGAAGGGGAGGGACAGGAAAGGGGGGGAGAAATGCAATGTTGCAAGGAACAATACTGCATAGGGACATGGAATGTGAGATCAATGAACGAAGGTAAACTGGAAGTGGTAAAAAATAAGATGGAAAGAATAAGCATTGACATCTTGGGCATCAGTGAGCTAAAATGGACAGGGATGGGTGAATTCAGCTCTGGAAACCATCATATCTACTATTATGGACAAGAAAACCTTAGAAGAAATGGAATAGCCATAATTGTCAATAAAAGAGTGAGAAAAGCTGTAATGGGATATAACCTCAAAAATGACAGAATGATGTCAGTCAGAATTCAAGGCAAACCTTTCAATGTCACTGTGATCCAAATATAGGCACCAACCACTGGTGCAGATGAAGCCACAGTTGACCAGTTCTATGAGGACCTACAACACCTCATAGAACAGACACCAAGAAATGATGTCCACATTATCTTAGGAGATTGGAATGCCAAAGAAGGAAATCAAAAAATAAATGTAATAACAGGCAAGTTTGGTCTTGGGACACAGAATGAAGCAGGGCAAAGATTGATAGAGTTCTGCCAAGAGAAGGCACTAGTCATAGCAAACACCCTCTTCCAGCAACACAAGAGACGACTTTACACATGGACATCACCAGATGGCCAACACCGAAACCAAATTGACTACATAGTCTGCAGCCAAAGATGGAGAACCTCCATGCAGTCAGCAAAAACAAGACCTGAGGCAGATCACAACCTACTGATCGCAAAATTCAGTTTAAGACTAAAGAAAATAGGGAAAACAAGGAGACCAGACAGATATCACCTAGAAAGCATCCCTAAATAATACACGGTGGACGTGATGAACAGATATAATGGCCTAGACTCAATAGACAGAGTGCCAGAAGAATTATGGACAGAGATAAGGGACATCATGCAGGAAGCAGAAAAGAAAACCATACCAAAAGAAAAGAAGCATAAGAAAGCAAAATGGTTGTCTGATGAGGCTCTTAAAATAGCAGAGGAAAGAAGGAATGCAAAAGTCAAAAGAGAAAGGAAAAAATACAATCTTTTGAACACAGAATTTCAAAGAAAAGCAAGGAGAGATAAGGAACACTACCTAAAAGAACAGTGCAAAGAAATGGAGGAAAACAACAAAAGAGGCAGGACTAGAGATCTCTTCAGAAAAATCGGGGAAATAAAGGGAACATTTAAAGCAAAAATGACCATGATAAGGGACAAAGACGGAAAAGAGCTAGCTGATGCAGAAGAGATTAAGAAAAGATGGAAAGAGTACACAGAGGAACTCTACAAAAAGGACCTCAACACTCCTGATAATCACAATGATGAAAAAATTGAACTTGAGCCAGACATCCTGGAGAGTGAAGTTATAAAGGCCCTAAAGAGCACTGCAAACAACAAAGCTAGTGGAGATGATGGTATCCCAGTGGAATTATTCAAAGCTCTAAAAGATGATGGCATCAGATTACTACATTCAACATGCCAGCAAATTTGGAAAACAAAACAGTGGCCACAGGACTGGAAAAGATCAGTATATGTCCCAATTCCAAAAAAGGGCAATGCCAAAGAATGCTCAAATTACCGAACAATTGCACTCACCCCACACACCAGCAAGGTGATGCTCAAGATAATACAGGATAGACTTCAGCAGCATGTGGAGAGAGAATTACCAGAGGTGCAGGCCGGTTTCAGAAGAAGCAGGGGGACTAGAGACCACATTGCCAACATACGTTGGATCATGGAGAAAACAAAGGAATACCAGAAACAAGTTTACTTTTGTTTTATTGACTACACTAAGGCATTTGACTGGGTGAACCACAACAAAATGTGGCAAGTAATTAAAGAGATGGGAATACCAGAGCACCTCATATGCCTCCTGAGAAATCTGTACATGAACCAAGAAGCAACAGTTAGGACAGAGCACGGAATGACAGAGTGGTTTGGAATAGGAAAAGGAGTAAGACAAGGCTGCATTTTATCACCCTGCTTATTCAATCTATACACAGAGCACATAATGCGCAATGCAGGGATGGAGGAATCACAATATGGGATCAAAATTGCTGGGAGAAACATCAGCAATCTGAGATATGCAGACGATACCACCCTAATGGCAGAAAGTGAGGAAGACCTAAAGAATCTCTTGATTGGGCTGAAAGAGAAGAGTGCAAAAGCTAGCTTGAGACTCAATATCAAGAAAACCAAGATAATGGCAACAGGTCCGATCAGTTCCTGGAAAATAGATGGGGAAGAAGTAGAAGCAGTGACAGATTTTACATTCTTAGGATTTTACATTCTCCATCACTGCAGATGGAGATTGCAGCCATGAAATAAAAAGGCGACTGATTCTTGGGAGACAAGCCATGAGAAACCTGGGGAACATAGTGAAAAGCAGAGACATCACATTGCAAACAAAAATTAGAATAGTCAAAGCAATGGTATTCCCAGTGGTAATGTATGGATGTGAGAGCTGGACAATAAGGAAAGCTGAACGCAGAAGAATAGATGCCTTTGAAATGTGGTGTTGGAGGAGAGTTTTGAGAGTACCCTGGACAGCGAGGAGAACAAATAGGTCAATCTTAGAAGAAATCAACCCTGACTGCTCATTGGAAGGTCTAATAGTAAAGATGAAGCTAAAGTACTTTGGACATCAAATGAGAAGGGAGGATTCACTTGAAAAGGCCTTGATGTTGGGAAAGGTGGAGGGCAAAAGAAGAAGGGGGAGGCCAAAGATGAGATGGCTAGATGGGATTGTAGACACAATGGGCACAGAACTGGGAGTGCTGAGGGGGATGGTGGAGGACAGAGGCGCCTGGAGAACAATGGTCCATAGGGTCGCAAAGGGTCGGAATCGACTGTGCGACTGAACAACAACAACAACTTTGCTTTGCTTTGATCCACTGCAGTCCAGGTGCAGGACTCAACCTGGGACTGAGACAGCATTGGTTGCTCTGCTAGATGACATGCTCAGGGAGACCATCCAAGAGAACTTCTCATTTTTGGTTGTTCTTGTTCTCTCAGTGGCCTTTGATACCATTGACCACAGTATCCTCCTGGCTTTGGCCTGGCTCCAGTACTTTATTGAGGACCATGCCCAGGTGGTTAAGCTTGGGAAGGAGCTGTTGGAGCCCTAGGTAAAACAGTAAGGGGTACCCCAGGATTCAGCTGTCTCCCTAATACTGCTCAACATCTATGTAAGATCATTGAGAGAGGTCATCAGGAGATCTGGAGTTCACTTTCATTAGCACACTTGTCATGATATGCAAATCTATCTCTCCTTTTCCACCTCAGCAGATGACGCTGTTCATACATTGGAGGCAGACATGCAGTGGACAGAGGGGAATAAGATGAAATTGAATCTGAACACAATAGAGGTCATGTTGGTGGGGAGCAACCAGTCTCAGATCATGAGAATTTCCCTTAATTTAAGGGTCTTCCCACTCCTGATAAAGGAGGGTGTACATAATTTGGGTCTGCATCTTGACCCTATGCTATCTATAGATCAGCAGGTAGTGGATGTGGTCAATTCTACATTTTTCTAACTGTAGTGCATTGCCCAGATTCACCCATTCCTGGACAGGAGCTCTTTACTTACGTAACTCATCACTTGGTAATCTCCAGAATTGACTATTGCAATGCTCTCTACATGGGCTGTCCTTGAGGCTGGTACAAAGATTC
The DNA here is from genome assembly GCA_035047305.1 of Bradypodion pumilum. NCBI lineage: Eukaryota > Metazoa > Chordata > Lepidosauria > Squamata > Chamaeleonidae > Bradypodion > Bradypodion pumilum. Next base: position 21,597,400 of record JAWDJD010000003.1, on the reverse strand, counting down.
CAATGGGTGCAAAATGTAGCAGCCATTTTGATTGCATGTATTGGTTGTTATGATTATATTACCCCATTCCTGGCTAGCCAGCATTGGCTACCCATTCAATACCATGCCTAGTTTAAGGTTTTAGTACTAATATATAAAGCCCTATATGGTTCAGGACAGGGGTTCTCAACCTTTTCCAACTTCAGGCCGGACCATGCCCCTCAGACAGCTGAGTGGGCCAGACACATGGTTCCTCCTGCCATAAACACTGCCATAAAACACATATGTGAGCTGTTGCAAATGCATTTACAACAGCCATGGGTGCCTGTCCTACGAGGGCAGACCAGAGAGGCTCTGTGATGTCCCTGGCTGGGACCAAAAGAAGAGCTTTCTCGGTGTCTGCCCTGGCCCTGTGGAACCTCTTACCACCAGAACTGTGCCTCCAGACGGAGCTGCTCCCCTTTAGAAAGGCACTCAAGACCTGGCTGTGCCAGTGGGTCTGGGATCCAATGTGAGGTATGTCCCAGGTCCACCGGCTAGTCTAATAGCCTCAGGTTATAAGTAACTGCTGAAGCTGTCAGATTGTTTGTCTTCTGACTGCTTTTTATACATTTTTAGTATGGTTTTTCATCCTTTTAACTTTTATTGTTTTATCTTCTTAAGGGGTTAGGGAGGGTTGGGGCTGGGTTTGAGAAGTTTTAGGTCATGCTTTTGGTATGTTTGAGATGGCTTTCTTGTTTTGAAGAGCTTTCTCATTTTATGCTGTCAGCTGCTCTGGGTGGCGCTTACGCTAGAAGAGCAGGATATAAGATAAATAAATAAATAAATAAATAAATAAATAAATAAATAAATAAATAAATAAATAAATAAATAAATTTACAGTGCATTTTCAGCTTTTGCCACTTCTGCCACTTCTGGTAGTGGCGGTGGAAGTGAGGAAAGCGGGCCACATGAAATGGCACTGCAGGTCGGGTTCAGCCTGCAAACCCCTAGTTTAAGAACATTCTACCTTTGGGAGCACCACTTCCTATGAAGTAATACCTGGAACACCCAAACGATGAAACCAAGGGTGTCCTCGCTAAAAGAGACAAGGAAAGTTTGCATCAGAAATCATGCACTTTTGGCTGTGGCCCCTAGGCTACCAACTGAAATCAAAGCCACCCCCATTTTTATTGGCTTTCTGAAAATCTTGGGAAACATTGTTATTTCAACTAACCTTTTCAGGGCAAAGGAATGTCAAAAGTTGAACAGTAAAGGAAGATAACAGGGAGGGGGGATTGATTCATTTGAAATATGATGCTGGAAGAGAGTTTTGTGATACCCTGGACTGCCAAAAAGATGAGCAAGTAGGCCCTAGAGCACATCAAGCCTGAATTGTCTCTGACAGCAAAACATTATGGAGTTGAGACTTTCCTACTTAGGGCACATCAGGAGAAAGCAAGATTCTCTGGAAGACAATAATGCTAGGAAAGGTGGAAGGCACCAGGAAACAGGGAAGGCTAAACATGAGCTGGATTACTCCCTAAGGGGAATCACAGGATAAACCTGCAAGAGTTGAGCAAGGCTGTTGAGGACAGGTCATTTTGAAGATTTCTCATTCATAGGGCTGATTGCCATGATGATCAGCAATATTTGGAATCGGATATGGCACAAGAAGAATTAAGCATATGAATTGAAAACACACCCATGGAAATAAAGAAATAAAAGCAGTCAAGCAGAAAAGGGTAACTGCACAAACATATTTGATTCTCCTCCCTTGCATAGTCAGCATGGATAACTTCTTTGTAATTAGATGAAAAGCGGGGCTAATTATGGCACTTCCTTCTAGGCAATACATTCTGGGAGCCAATCACAGGAAAGACTGTGAAACTGTGATAATTGGGGTCATGGGCAACATAGGTTTCTTCCATAGTTAACGGTGCAATTATAACATTTAATATTATGTTGGTTGACAAACCTGTCAAAGTGCATCAATGTTCGTCAGTATAATTTCTTGTGCCAAATTGAGGGTCATTTAGCACATCACCACTTTGAAGATGATGAAGAAATATTGAAGAAATGCTGAAGATAGTAATACATAATTTTGACTTTGGAAATTAATTCATACTATTTTGTTCTATATTTCACAAGGGCATAAGAAGAAATTTGCTAGATCAGTCCCAAAGACATCTATATAGACTGTTGTAAGCGTAGGCAACGATTAGGCCTCAGAAGCTTGAAACCTCAACTCTCAAAAGCTGTAGCCAGCACAGGTCAAATATGGAGATTATGAGAGTCAGCATCTCAAACCTCTTGAAGGCATTGATTTGGCTACCTGTGATCTGATATTTAGTTTTCCACAGTGACCAAAGAAATGCCTGGTCCACAAATGGAGCATAAGAAGAATGATCATAGTCTATATCAAGGATAGAATCATAGAATAACTGAGTTGGAAGGGTCCTTGTATACCACTGAATCCAACCCCCTGCTCAATGCAGGAGCATGTAGCTTTATAAATACAAAGGCAATGATGAAGGTTTACAGTTAGCATCTAGACCAGGGGTGGTCAAATTACGGCCCATGGGACAGATCCGGCCCATGATGCCAAATCATCCAACCCACACCACCCGCACCACTCCTGGAAGCAGAAGTTAAATATGCTGGTGCATGTGCAAAACATTGCCATGAATGAACCCATAGCTGTCGTAAACACGACAGCTGCGAGTGCATTTATGGTAGCATTTTGCACATGCACGGGCGTGTTTTACTTCTGCTTCCAGTGGTAGGAACCACATGACTGGCCTGCTGAACCATGTGACAGGCCCGTGGCCTGAAAAGTTTTGCCACCCCTGATTTAGACAAGCCATTCCCAACCTTGGGCCCCCAGAGGTTCTTGGACTTCAGGTCCCAGAAAAATTGGCCAGCACAGCCAATTATGAAGGTTTATGGGACTGAAGTTTCCTACCTTTCTATATAGATAAAATTTGGCTTTCACTAAAGACACTGACTGGAAGGCAACAGGTCAGCGGTTTGATATCCGAATACTGCAGAACGGAGTGAGCTCCTGTCTCTGTCTCAGCTCCTGCCAACCTAGTAGTTCAAAAGCAAGATATTGCAAGTAGATAAATAGGGACCACTTCGGTGGGAAGGTAGACAGCGTTCCATGCGCAATGGTGTCTAGTCATGCCTGCCACATGTCCACAAAAACATCTGCAAATGCATACAGTGCTGGCTCTTTGGCTATGAAACAGAAATGAGCACTGAACCATAGAGTTGGATATGACTGGCTTTCGAGCAAGGGTGACCTTTACCTTTATTCTTGTGCATTTCCTTTGAAGAAGAAAAAAATACCTCAAAGCAATCAGCTTTTTGTCCAGCACTCCAAAGACTAAAGATTGGCCATTGTGAATTAGCATTCTGCATTGGCTAATTTAGTTATTGTGAATTAGCTAATTGCTCAATAAATTTACAGTGGTGTTCATGTAAAGTTTGCACAATCTGCCATGGCTTATATTCTAGTTTATTGATGAGATGCCAAGGGGCATCTTGGTTGCTGGCCAGCTCAAACACCCAATTGTGCAGCTGAGATGCACCCCTGAACCTTTTCAATTCATCATAATTAATCATGCATTAAATGTAAATCCCATTCAAATACTAATTGGATTCTGGCCAGCGTATATAAGCCTGTGGCTTCAACATTGTACTCCATTTGTCTGGAGAGGCAGATTGCAATCCACTAAGGCATTCATGGAAATAAATCTTTGTCTCAAAGGTGTCACAAACATTTCTTTTTTAAAAAAATCCCCTACTTTGTTATAAAAGGCAGCGATTATCACGTTTTCAACTACTGTGCATTTTAGAAATAAGCACAAGAATCACTTCTGGAGATGCAAACATTTTCTCTAAAATCACACACACACACACACCCAGCTTCCAAATTTCATGGTGGCTTTATTTACTGTATGAGAAATATGCATCCTTAAGCCCAAACCTCTGATTTTTATTAGATTTTAGGCATCTTCTAAAATCTGATTTCCCCCAAAATACAGAAGATTTCCAAAAGGAAAAGCAACAGATAACTACACAAATGAAAGTGTGGCGCCAAAATGGCCGCTGCGCTCTTTGCGCCCCTCCCCCCAGACTCGGACATCCAGGTAGTTAGGGGACGTGGCCACTCCTCTATAAAAGGGGTGGCCATGAGGCAGCCAAGCTGCCATTTTAAGAACATGACGGAGGGGAGAAGTTTTCTCCGCTGCGTTCCTCACTCTCTTTGCCCTTCGTACCTTTTCCTTCGAACGGAGTTCTTTTCCTCTTGGCTACTGCAGTACTCAGGGCACAGGAACTGATCCCTGGCCAGGGATCCATCAGGAGGCAGCTTCTTTGGGAGCCATGGCTCCCAAGTACGTGGCTCCGGTGGTCAAGCCGCGGCCACGGGGAAGGGCTTTCCCTACCCCTTCATAGAACTTTGCTTGCCTCTTTTGCAAGAGGCTTGATTTCACTCCGGACCGCAGTGGCTCGGGTGGCTAAGAGGCTGCCTGAGAGGCTGAAATTCAGCGGTTTGATTCCGAGCACTGCAGAACGGGATGCTTCAATGTGGTGGGCTCAGCCCACCCCTTTATTTTGTGGGACTTCCACCGGGCCGGAGGGCTCGGATGGCAACCCCGCAGGTCTGGGGGCTCAGGCGGGAGGTGGCACAGGCCTACCCCGCTGGGGTTCTTACCCCCGCTGGTTATTGGCCCGGATTGGGCGTAGCGACCCACTTTGGCACGGTGTGGGCTTCCGCCCTGCCGTCATTCCGGCCCCTCACGGGCCGTATTGATAGGCATGCCACTATTCTGGCCGGGGATTTCCATGGGTACCCCATATCAATCACCCGGTGGGGCCATCCGGCCCATCCAGTCCACCTCATCTTGGTGGGTTAGGTGTTGCGGATGCTCCCTTGCCTCCACTTCGGCAATGAGGCATCTATGGTCATTGCTCCGCCACCTCGGATGGTGGGCGTGCCAACTTGGCGGTTCCGGCCCACGTGCCAGCCATGGCTGCACAGTGGGCCGCCAACAGGGTTGAGCTGCCGGAGGCCTTCAGGCCAGCGTAGGCTGGCACCTCGCGGCTCCCCATCTGGCCTGGGACACACCAGAACCCCCAGTGGGGCGGCTCGCGGGGGTGCACTGAGTGAGTATCCTGCTCAAGTTAGCATACCTCTGACACTAGCTTGTCACGCTGGTGTGTGTGTAGTGGCCATAGTTGCAGCAGGACAATTACACTCTGGTTCTTAATGGGGTTACCGCCCCTATGCTTTTATTTACTTCCCCTGGGCCCGTAGGGCCGGTTATGTGTTTATCCACTACAATCAGTGCCAACGGTGGTTCTTCTGTCAGCTGCTTGCTCTATGCCCCTGGGTGCCCACTTGTACTGGGCTATTAGCTGGGCACTGTGGTCTGGGGAATATATTCACATTTTCTCCCTCCTGCATTGTGGACACACTGATTAGGAAATTAGGGGTGGGACGACAGGGTCAAGGAGTTGCCCCATCACCGCACCCTGCCCCCCCCTGGGGCCGATTGGTTGCCGGCCTATTGGGCATCAATGGCAGGATGTATGAGGGCCCGTGCTCATTTGGCCGTTCCAATGGTGCAGTGCTGGGACAATGGTGGCAGGCCCGTGGTTGTTTTCCCTGGCCCGTCATGGTTAGCATACGTCAAGACCTTAGGCTTAGGGTGGCCCCTTCCCCTATGAGGCCAGCGACGACCCCTGTTAGCGAGTGTGGTTACTGTATGTGACTCTTACGCGGCAACGCTTATGCTGCGTGCGGAGAGTCCACTTTCGGGCAACCACTTGTACCTTGATCTGGAGCTCCCAGATTGAGTTAGCTGCCACTACCTTCAACGGGGGACATGTTTTGCAGGGCACTGGCGCTAGATCAGGGGTTGCGCGATCAGGAGTGAGCTATGGTGAGGCTTCGCTCCTCAAGGGCCGATCAGCCGGGAGAGGCTAGTAGCCTGGCGCTGCCATATGTCTGGTCGCTCCCCCACAGGTGTTTGTGGCAGCCCTTGGTTTGCGTCCTGGCCTGTCATCTGCCACCAAGCCAGGTCTACCCTGACTGAACTGGAATTGGTACCCATTCCTCCTGGTTGGGCGCCGCGTCAGCTGTGGCTCCGTTTGGGTGCCCAGAGCCCGACATATGTTGCAGGGGCAGGTGTGGATTTGCCCAATTTCCTCTGTCCATTCGTCCCTGCACTGAATGAGTGCCTTGTCTGCCCTCTATTCTCCCTCCTTATTTTACAGACTTTAGTGTAAGGGACCAAAGACAATGAAACAGCCGAAGGGTTGGCTTAACACAGGTTTATTGCATGATGATCCGGAGGAACATGTGGTAATGGCGGATGGTTAGCTCAATATATACAGCTGGCTATACATTTGAATGTGGCTCGTCGACAGACTATTGGTTGCTGCCTGCATGACGTCGTAGGAGGTCACGCCCTTCTTGACCAGGTGAAGAGGTGGCGGGGAATCTTCCCGCGCTGCTGAACCAGGTGAATATGATCCATGAGAGCTGGACGCTCGCTACTGCCCTCTGGTGGTCACTAGCTCGCGTCCCCTTATTAGGTTTACATTGATACAGCTGATGGCTATAATGTTGCACACAGAAAGGTTACATTGTTAACACATGGCAAAGGTACATTGTTAAAGGCACAGCTTTACAGAACACAACATCCCTCCCCCCTAGGATGAGACGAAGTCTCTCAGCCAAGATGGCTTGTTGCATGTGCGTTTGGGCCGTGACGAGGGCTGCCCCCCCGGGGGCGTTATTGCTTCTTTGTTCCCTGGACCCTTGTCCTGAAATGGGAGAGGGAGACTCGTTAGTGGTTTGCCGCTGTCTGGCGGCCTTAGGGGAAGGGAAAAACTCCATTGTGGGCAGACCGGGGGCCGTCGGGGCTAACGAAAAACCCCTCTTCTCGCTTGGACGGGTGGGGGACCACTCCGAAAAACCCCCCCGGTTCTGGAAATCAAAATCTAACTTGGTGGGGGTACCCGCATTTGTGGGGACCTTCCGCGAGATATGTATGGGGTCGGGTTCCTCCTCCTCGGAAAGATCCCCCAGGGTATCTACGAGGATATCCTCCTCCCCCCTTGGTGGGGGCCCGCGGTCCCCCTTCCCTCCCCCTTGGGCTAAACGGGTGGGGGAGAACCCTAACGCTGACTTTGTTTGTGCCCGGTCTGCGCCCTGCTCATCGGGGACCCTGCGTCGGAGCTGGTCCGCATGCCGCCTCCACAAGAGTCCCGTATTGGTTTCCACGCGGTACGACACGGGGCCAGTTTGTTCCACGACTACGCCCGGCACCCAGGCTGGGCCCGAGCTGGCGTAATTCCTGCAATGCACGGGGGCGCCTACACTGAAACTCTTTGTGGCCTCCAGTCCGATGTTCCTTCCTTTGTCCTCTACCCTCGTGGGGTCTAGCCTAGTAAGGATGGTGGTCAGTTTCCTGCGCATTAAGAGCTCTGCGGGGGAGTATCCTGACGCCAACGGGGTCACCCTGTACCCTAGCAGAAACTGACATACTTGTAGGTTCAGATCCCCTGGGCCCATGCGCCGCAACGCGTCCTTCGTGGTGCGGACGAGGCGCTCTACTTGGCCGTTGGTGGCCGGGTGGAACGGGGCGGAGGTGATATGCCGAACGGCGTTAATCTCCATGAATGCCCTAAACTCGGAGGACGTGAAACAACTAGCGTTGTCGCTAATTAAGGTGTAGGGTATGCCGAACCTGGAAAAGAGCCTCCGTAAATGCCTAATGGTCTGGGCCGAGGAGGTGCTCGTGACTGGGATAACCTCCAACCATTTGGAGAAAGCGTCCACTACAAGGAGGAACAGGGTGCCTCTGAACGGGCCCGCGAAATCAATGTGTATCCGGGACCACGGCCCCTTAGCCGCGTCCCATTCCCTGTGGGGAAGGCGGGCCTCCTCTGGTCTGGAGCATTGGCAACTTTCACAAGTGCCGACCATGTGCTCGATGTCGGCGTCCAGCTGGGGCCACCAGAAGTAACTCCGGGCCAGCGCCTTAGATCGCACGATGCCGGGGTTGCTGACGTGCAGCAGTTTGAGCACCCGCGGCCCCCACAAGAGACACCCCCTCTCTAGGGACAGTTCTAGCTTTTTTCTGAAAAATGGAGCGAACTCCTCCGCTGAGGAGGACGCGGGCCACCCTTTCTGCAGCCAGGAGCTGACTGTCGCTAACGTTTTGTCTTTCTCTGTCGCTTTGGCAATGTCGGCGGGCACTACGGGGGGCGAATCCAGCACCTCTATCATGAGAACCTGATGGTCCCGCTCCCCCTTGCTCACCTGGCTGGGCGTTAGGGGGAGGGGAGACCTAGATAGAGCGTCCGCATGGCTGATCTCTTTTCCGGGCCGGTAGACCAACGCGTGCTGATACGCGTTGAGAAAAATGGCCCACCTGAGCATCCTCGGAGACAGGATCTGTGGGGTGGGCTTATCAGCGGTAAAGATGCCTAGCAGGGGCTTGTGGTCTGTTACAATGGTGAAGGGGCGGCCGTACAGAAAATCGTGAAATTTTTTCGTCCCCACGACTATCGCTAGTGCCTCCCTGTCCGTCTGTGCGTAGTTTCTCTCTGCTTGGGACAGGGACCTGGAGTAAAATGCTATCGGGGCCTCCCATCCGTTTTCCAACACGTGGCACAGCACCGCCCCCACCCCCACTGCAGATGCATCACAGGTCAGAACTAGTGGGCATTTGGGGTTGAAATGGGTCAGTATGGCGTCGGACGCCAGGAGGCTTTTTAGCTCGCTAAATGCCCTTTCTTGGTCATCGCCCCACTTCCATGCCTGGTCTTTCTTTAGCAGTTTGTGTAGCGGCTCAGCCACCGCTGCCTTTCGGGGGAGGAAGGAGTGGTAAAAGTTGAGCAGCCCTAGGAACGACTGCAACTCGGGCTTGGAGGTGGGGCGGGGGGCTTTCTTAATGGCTGCCACTTTGGACTTGGATGGTTTTATTCCCTCAGGAGTCACACAAAACCCTAGGAACTCAACCTCGGTTGCGAAGAAGACGCATTTGTCCTTTCGCAACCTCAGCCCCGCCTTTTCGAATATCGTCAGGACCTTCCCCAACCTCTTGGCCAATTCAGCCCGACTCCCCCCCCGTTATTAACACGTCATCAAAATAAGGCAACACCCCCTCCAATCCCTTCAGGAGGCGTTCCACGAGTGACTGGAAAATTCCAGGCGCCGAATTCACGCCGAACTGGAGGCGCGTCACCTGGAACGCCCCCTTATGGGTGACTATGGTCTGCGCAGCAGCTGCGGCAGGGGACACCGTGAGCTGCTGGTAGGCCTGTCCTAAGTCGAGCTTAGCGAAACACTTTCCCCCGTGTAACCTGGCCAGCAGATGGCTGACTACCGGCACCGGATATGCATTCGGGCGGATCGCCTTGTTGATGGTGCACTTGTAGTCGGCGCATATGCGGACCTCCCCATTGGCCTTTAGAGCGGTTACAATTGGAGTTTCCCACTCCACAGAATCTACAGGCACAAGGATCCCCTGGCCCACCAACTTGTCCAGTTCCGCCTCTATCTTGTCCTTAAGTGCGAACGGCACCCTGTGTGGTTTAAGGCGAATTGGGCGGACCTCCGGGTCCAGGTCGAAAGTCACTGGGGGCCCCTTGAATTTTCCCAGTCCTTTTTTGAAAACTTCGGGGTGCGCCTCGCACACCTCCTGAATTGGATCAGTCCCAACGGCGTGCATCCCAACGGCGTGCACCCCCCCAATAAACAACCCCAGGGGCTGGAACCATTGAGTCCCGAGGAGGCTGCAATCTCCTCCTTTGAGCACGACTAGGGGAAGGGACGCGGCGTGCTCCTTGAATTTGACCTGAAATTCTCCAACCCCCAACACTGGAATACTGTTCCCTTGCACGTCCCGTAGTGTGGACCTCAATGCTTTGAGCTTGGGTCGCTTGTGGGGGGCCATTCCCAAGAACTCCCTCTGGGAAATGATTGAATATGAGGACCCCGAGTCAATTTCCATCCTAATGGGAACCCCTTGGACTAGTACCTCAACAAAGTAGCGGGGGTGTCTTGTAGACATGCTGAACACTGGGGCATCGTCCTCGCTGCCATCGGCGATGCGGCCCACGCCGTCCTGCTTCCGCGTGGCCTGGGCGCCGTCCTTGGGTCTCGTTGGGCGGTCTTGTCCCGCGGAACGGTCTGCGGAGCTCCTCCGGGTCTCGCGCTTCTTCCTGCACACCTTGGCGATGTGCCCGCGGCGGCCGCAGTTGTGGCACTCGGCCTTCCGGAAGGGGCATTTCACGCGGCCGTGGGCCGCTCCACAGCCGTCGCACCGCCGGCTCTCCTTCCGGACCCTCCGGACGTCCTCGTCGTCGCTGCTCTCTGTAGACGACCTCGAAGTTCGCCGGGCCGCCTGTACCGGAGCCTCTGCCTTGCTCGACTTCGGCCGCCAGTCCTGAAGTTCTTGGACCCCGGCCTTCGTAGCTTCTGCAGCCTGGGCCGCTCTGACGACCTCCTGCAACGTGGGAGGCAGCTCTTGGTTCATTAACGTGCGCTGGGTTTCGGCGTCGTTCAGGCCGCACAGCACACAGTCCCGGAGGGTGATCTTGGCATTCTCCCATTTGCACGGGCCGGCCGCCAGCCGCAGGGCCGCCACGAATGCGGCGACCATCTCCCCGGGCGCTTGGACTCGCCTCCAAAATGCACTCCGCGCGGGAAACATCGCCGTGGCGGGCTAGACGTGCTCACGCAGCATCTACATGAGTTGCTTGGCCTTGAATTCACTCACCCTCCTCGGTGCGATCAGGTCCACTAAGGTCCTTTTTGTTTCTTGTCCGAGCATCCTGGTGAAGATGGCTCTTTTCTTCGCCTCTTCCGTGACTTCGGACTCGATCAGTGCGGCCTGGAAGTCCATCTCGAAGATCTCCCAGTCGCCCGGTTTCCTGATTTCGAAACCGGCGCATGTCTTGGTCCCGTGGGCTGCCATATCCCACCTTCGTCGCCAATTTAGTGTAAGGGACCAAAGACAATGAAACAGCCGAAGGGTTGGCTTAACACAGGTTTATTGCATGATGATCCGGAGGAACATGTGGTAATGGCGGATGGTTAGCTCAATATATACAGCTGGCTATACATTTGAATGTGGCTCGTCGACAGACTATTGGTTGCTGCCTGCGTGACGTCGTAGGAGGTCACGCCCTTCTTGACCAGGTGAAGAGGTGGCGGGGAATCTTCCCGCGCTGCTGAACCAGGTGACTATGATCCATGAGAGCTGGACGCTCGCTACTGCCCTCTGGTGGTCACTAGCTCGCGTCCCCTTATTAGGTTTACATTGATACAGCTGATGGCTATAATGTTGCACACAGAAAGGTTACATTGTTAACACATGGCAAAGGTACATTGTTAAAGGCACAGCTTTACAGAACACAACACAGACACAATGTGTTCCCGTACACTGGTGGTAGTGTGGCTGGTGGGCCACAACTCTGTGCACTGGGGCGGCGCAGTATGCCGCTTCATTAGAATGGGGACCCCCATCTTGGACAACGCATAACCGCACGTATGCAGCGGTATGGGTGCATGGCATAGAGGTGGCGGAAACTGTTGACATTCCTGATGTCCATTGGGGATGCTGGGCCGCCACATGTTTTAATGCTGCACTTCGGAGGCGGTGATCTTACCGGATTGCTGGCCCGGACTTAAAGACTTACGAGTGCAGTGACCTGCCATTTCTTTGCCATTTATGGCCATCTACACGATTGCTATGGTCATATATCATGCCGATGCAATATCATGGGTGACACTTTGTCCCAGCGTTTGGACCATGCCTGATGGCCAGTGAACAGGGCTGCTGCCTGTTTCTTTATCTAGAATGGCCCGGGGACAGCCATTTGTTGTCTGAGGATAGGGTTACAGGAATTCGGCCTGTATTCCGGAGATGGGGTCACCGGTACACAAGTCGAGGCACCTCTCTTTTGAATGACATGCAAGAGGGCCAGGTGACCGAATTGTCGGTCAGGGTGAGCGGCCCCTGCTGCAAGCTGGCAATGTTGCCAAGTGGAAGGTGCCTCTACGAGAGTCACACGTGATGCAGGGCCGCATCTAATTCGCCTGCAGGTGGTAATACCAGGCAGTGCTTTCGCCTAGTGTCTGGGTCACGCTATGGCGGGTCTCGTTCAATGAAGCCGCAGGGTTACAGCTGATTAGGGGTTTACGAGTGGACCTGTTGGTTTGGCTCTCATTACCGCAGGACTTCCATGCTGTTGCATCGGGAGGTCTGAGCTTCTGGTCAGCCCCAGTTGCAAGTACAGTCGGATGCCTCCGGCTCCCCGGGTGGGGGGATTTAATTAAGGACAGGGGTCTATGGTCATGGGCCCCAGGGATGTCAGGGCACGGATCGCTTACGCGATCTTATGTTTCTAACATATCTTCTCAATTCTGGGTACCCTTTAGGCTCTGGGGGACAGGTGGCCTGATTCTGTGCTTCACTTTTGGTGTGGTAATGCTGCGGTGGTGCACATTGTCAATGCCCGAACGTCTAAATCACCTGAGTCATGGCCTCAGCTTGCATATTGTTCTGGGGTTCATGCGCTTTAAGGCGCTTCTTTGGGCTAAATATGTGCCAGTCATTTATAACGATATTGCTTATCCTTTCCCCTGCCTGCAGATCGCCCGGTTCCCAGCTGGGCTCCGGACGCTTGTGAGCTACCCTCTCCACTCCTGGCTGCGGTATGGTCATTTGTCAAGGAGACGTGAACCGGGTGAATTGCATGTATTGGTAACTCGCATGTGCACCCCGCATCGGCATCCTATCCTTCACTTTAGAGCCTTTTTGCTGATAAAGGCAATTGCCCAAAATGCGGCTGACATTGGTTGACTGGGTTTTAGATTGTATAGTCTGCCCTAGGATCTGGGGTTGGCTCCACGCACCATAGCCACCAGGCTTTGAGCATTGATACTCATGGCCAAAGCACGGGGCTTTTCTGACTCTGCGGGGGTCTTCTGAATAAGCCATGTATTAGGGGGGTGGATACGTGTACGTGGCTGCCGCCTTACACACGTCGCCCTATTCTCACAGATATTCTGACCCACCTTGCACAAGGTTGGCATAGACTATATCACAGTAGGTAGGAGGAATCTCTTTTCATGCAGCTACTGATGTAGCCTTTTTCTGGAGCTCGCCGACTCAGCGAGCTGATCCCATGGTCAGAAGGGGACGAGTTTTGTAGGGCACTGGAACTCGAAGATGTCTATGTCAAACAAGAGTGGGCTCAGTTGGGGATTTGTCCCTCGAAGGCCGATCAGCATGGAGTGGGCAGTGGTGTATACTGCTATGACGTACATTTGCTGACATCATTCCGGTTGGTGCCCTACATGCCTGCTGCACGCCCTAGCCTGTTTTTCTGCCACCAGATGGGTCTACACTTATCAAATTTAAGTTCCGAAGGGTGACCGGTACCGCGCTTCCCAGTGTGGGGCCCGTTATGGCACCCATTTACTTAGAATAGGCATCGCATTGACCGCGGCAGTGTTTGGGGTACTCAGAGGTGGATATAGGTGGGCACGTGGGGGGGTGCGCGTATTTTTTCTATATGTACGTCCCCTCACTGTATGAGTACCTAGTTATGTCCTTAACCCCTTCTCCTCTTTTACAGATCCTGTGTGTCTCCGCACACCGGTGGCAGTGGGGCTGGTGGGCCGCAGCTATGTACACTGGGCAGCAGTATATGCTGCAGCGACAGAGTGTGGACCCCAGCTTGGGCTGCGTGCATCCGCACGTATGCGGTGGTATGTATGCATGGCATGAAAGGGCGGGAACTGTTGCCATTCCTGATGTCCATCAGGGATGCTGGACCGCCTGATGTTCTTATTCTGCACCTCGGCGGCAATGATCTCACATGGACCACTGACCTTTCCTTAAACTGTTGAGGTGCAGTGACCTGGCATTTTATATCATTTATGGCTTACACACAGTCACCATGGTCTAACATCGTGCCGAGACATCAATTTAGAGGAGACATGGATCTCCGCAGTTCGGACCGTCCCGGTGGTCAGTGGACAGGGCTGTTGCCCGGCTCCTTGCTGAGAATGGCTTGGGGGATAGCCATTAGATATCTGAGGATAGGCTTACAGAAATTTTGACCTGTAGGCAGGATATGGGGTCCACCTGTCGGCTAGAGGTATGTACCTCTTTCTTGATGAGATGCAAGCAGGCCTGGTGACTGAGCTGACGGTCTGGGTGGGGGGGGCGGTGAGTCATCATGGACGCCTCCCCGTGTGGCGGGTAGCACTGGTAAGGTAAAGATTTATGACCCATAAGTATCCGGTAGGTTCACAATTGACTGGCCAACACATAGACAGGGACAGGGGAAAGAGGTTTGGCCGGTCAAGGGCGAACCAGGCAAGGGGTGATGGCAGGAGCTTCATAGCCTGCATCACCTTGATATTTAATGGATACACGTCATAGGGTGGGGTCAGTAGATGGTTTATTGACTCCGGTCAACAATTTGTTTGTGTCAACAAACAAATTGATACAAATAGTTACATGTAGCCAATTGCCATTGGCATTTTGGGAGGAACCTTACCAGTGTTACTGCGGCCTGCTTGCCTTAAAGAATTACAATTGGATGATTACACCAATTTAAAGTTATAATTCGGACTAGGGCATTATTCAATAAAAGTGGCCCGATGCCTTTATCCATATACCGGTGTCTGAGTCTTTCGTTGGGTTGTGCGCCTGCAAAGCATAATACCTATAATTTTCTTATACATATATTCCCTAATACTTCCTATACAGTACTTAAAATGCAGCCATAAATCCAACCTCCTCCCCCCTTCTGCCACAGGCCAGCAAATTGATAGAAAGAAACCGTTTGAGGCAGGAGTATCTTTCAAGTCTCTTTTACTGCAAGAATTTGAAGGAGTGGAGAAATAAAATATCATCAAAACTGTTCCAGTATTGCCAGTTTTTTAAAAATAATTTTTCTTCATCAGGATATAATCTTAAGTAATTTTCTTTAGACAATAAAATGAAAACAAATTCATACACTCTGACAACACATTTTAGTTTGGCTGTGAGCCTTAAACTAAGATATCTAAACATAATATATACCAAGAGTTTTTTACGCGTCTACTAGCTCCATGCCCTCCGGTATCTAGTCATGCCTGCCACATGACCACGGAAATGTCTGGAGAAGCAGACAGCGTTGACTCTTCGGCTTTGAAACAGAGATGAGCACTGCACCTTAGAGTTGGATACAACTGGCTTTCGAACAAGGGAAACCTTGACCTTTACTAGCTTTAGGGAGGAAAACATCCTATCATGATGAGCTTAAATATGTTAAAGCATATAGTACAATGTTTGCAATATATATTGTGTGTCAAGTGATGTATTCACGAGAAATAATTTTCTTTTTCTTTTAAAGATACAGTAAGGAGGCAGAAATGGTTTGATTATTTAAAGTGACAACATGCTCAGAATTATAAACTATACAAATGATTATTTTTAAAAAACCAAGAAAGGTCCAACTCATTAATAAAACCTGATGGAACCAAAGTCTTCAGACAGTGAATATAAAATGCTTCTCTCTGCAACAACAATTAATCAATATTGGATTTTTCAAAAGGTTTAGGTTGCACAACTTCAAGGACTACAAACTTGAAATGTTTATCTGTGTGACCCTCCTTGACATAGTGCATGACTAAAGGTGCTTGTAATACCTGGTTTCTAATTCTGGACCTATGTTCTCAAATTCGTATCTTAATGGGTCTTGAAGATTTTCCAACATACTGTATTTCTTACCACAAGGACAAACCCATATATAAATGCAATTAATGCTATTACAGTTTAAAATGTTTTTGAGTTTAAGATGGAAATCAACTTCTGGAAAGGATGCAGCAAATTGATAAGCATTAAGTTCAAGACGAGTTGATCTTAATGGCACTCTACAACCATTTAATTTACATCTGGGCAGCTGCTATTTAGTTTATCCACATGTGCCAGCTCAACATCTGCAAAAACCTAGCCTGCCTATGTGCCTGACTGAGTGTATTTGGAGATCTGACAGGCTCAGTTTAATTAGCCTGTCTTCAGTTTCATTCTTTTTCTCCTTTCATTCTGATACTGCGTAATAAGAACATCTGCATATCACTTTGCTCTCTTGCTTTCTCATTCCATTAGTGATTGCTTACCTATTGTAATGGTCCCCAGCAAATTAATGTCCCCCATAAGGGTGGCTCAAGTGGTTAAGACACTGAACTTGACAACTGGAAGGTCAGAGTTAGATTCCCAGGTACTGCATGACAGAGTGAGCTCCCTTCTCTGTCCCAGTTCCTGCCAACCTAGCAGTTCAAAATCAAAAAATTGCAAATAGATAAATAGGGACCACTTTGGTAGGAAGGTAACAGCATTCTGTGCACTCCGGTGTCTAGTCTTGCCTGCCACATGACCACGGAAACATCTGCAGAAGCAGACAGCATTGGCTCTTTGGCTATAAACAGAGATGAGCACTGGACCCTAGAGTTGGATATGACTGGCTTTTGAGCAAAGGCGACCTTTACCTTTACCTATAAGGATATTTAGTTAGTGGTCGAGTCTTTCTCAGATTTCTCATTTATACTCCTATTAAATGGTGTTTGAGGGATAGGTGCTTTGTAGAACTGTCATAATAAATCACTTAAATCCGAGATAAAAGATTTTTGGAATTTTCTCAGCTACAAATAGCATATCAAAAGCTGTAACTCACCAATATCTGGAAGACCATAGTCACACAGCATCCAATGGGTTCAGTGGCACCCCTCATTTAAGTGGACATATGATTGCAGTCTTAGCCACAGTGCTACACCATTTCAGCCAGTTAGTTTGTCGGGTCATTGTCATTTTGTTTTCTGGTGAGTCAAATACTAGAAATAAATGATAAACATGTAACAACGTTCCCTGGATGTTAAACTAAATCTAGGTAAAAGTAAAGGTCTCCCTTGTTCAAATCCAATCATGTCTGACTCTAGGGGGTGCTCAACTCTGTTTACAGCCAAAGAACCAGAGCTGTCTGTGTCTGCAGATCTTTCTTTGATCATGTGGCAGGCATGTCTAGACACTGGAGCACACAGAATACCATTACCTTTCCCACTGAAGAAGTACCTATTTATCCACTTGCAATTTCTTGCTTTTGAACTGCTAGTTTGGCTGGAGTTGGGACAGACAACATTAGCTCACTACAGTACTTGGGTCTTGAACTGCTGACCTACCAATCTTCTGGTCATCATGCTCAACATTTTAAACACTAAGCCACAGCAATCCTAAATGAAACCTAACCAAAGCAAAATTGTAACAGAATCTTCTATCCTTCTGTTGGCCTGAGAGTTGGACAATTATTGCCAAGATGAATTATATGAAAAATTCTGTTCAACTAGAACAGGGATTATGAAGATGAACATTTTACCAACAGTAAGACTGATTTATGTCAAGAAGTTTTATGCTTTGCAAAGGGGTAGTCACTGGGACTATCATAAATTGGAGAAATACTACAAAGATGGTGTTTGATAATGTCCCCTATCTTTAGACTGGTGACATAGCACATGCTAAAGGAAGCAACTAGACCAACTTGAAATGTTAAGAAAGGCTTATGAAACTGATGTTTAAACTACATGAAAAGATTTGATTAGCAGAGGCCATGATAACAATGTGCAAAGATCTCGGGGACATGAAAAGCGCCTTATACAGAGTACAGTTTCTCCAGCAAAAAAAAGGGGGGTCTACCATCTTTTTCTTTCTGGTTTTTTTTCTTCCCTTTTAGTAATATGGACTGAGAGGAGTAGTAGTTGATTTCTGAGAGAGATTCCACCATGTATTGAGACTTTATTAGACTGTGGCCGAAAACAAAAACATGTAATCCGTCGCCATCATCCTGACCATTGATCAATCTGTTTAGGAATGATGGGAGCCAGAATCTAGTAACATCTGAAGTCTTGCAGGTTCTACATTCCTGACCTAAAGGTCGATACTCAGGAACTCTGAAGTCCAAATTCCGCAGATGATTGGATGATGTTTGTGCTTGGTTTCCTTTTCCTTGAAAAGGTTGGGAACCCCTGGCTTAAAGATAGGCAATGCTATCCAAACCTCTTCTTTTTCCATGTCCAGGCCCGACATGAAACTGCCAAAATGAAGCCATCCTTTGGTGAATTCATTTCATAGTTACTTTTGCCTGATCCAGTGTGAGAAAGATTAGCCAACAGAACAAGGTTGCCATTGCCCAGGGTATGCCCAATTGTGGTTCAAATATACCACAATCTTTGGGGAGCCTCTTTTTGTCTACCCCTATCTTAACTCAAAGATAATTTAATAGTGGTAGGTTTAGAAGTCAGAAGCCCTTTATATTGTCACAACGTCACTGTGTTGACTGGTCTCAGAACTGGACCTGCCAGCACAACAGTGGTGCTGGTTGAGCTCAGCCCCAAAAGAGCTATATACAAAAAGCAGAGAAGGAAAGGAGCCGAAAATTTCTACATCAAAACACCCCTCAGGCCATACTGATTGGCATAAACCAACATTTAATTAGGCCAGGGCCAGAGTAGTCCTGATTAATTTTCAGAATCCATAGGCTGCAAGAGATTTGGAATTAGGACACCCACTGCTGGCTTAATGGAAGCTCAGCTAGCCCTCGGCCATCTTGGCTAGTTAGGATTATATCCTGAGTTAGTTCTTGGCTTGAATATGTTTTGGGCAGCCCTTCCTATTGACTGGTCCCAGACCACTTAGTGTGGAATTCTTGGCCAGTGAACATGGACCTCACGCAACAAAGTGAACATGTAGGGGTATGGTTTGTATCGTTTTTCTATATTTCACTGGGTTTGTCTGGCCAGACATCCCGCTGCAGTAATGGAGTAGACTATACAGCCAGCAACCCAATGCCGAATTTGGGGTGGCAGTAAATAACCTGACTCCCTAAAGGGGCCAATAGCTACAGGTGGATGAGCCCCTTTATGTGGGGTGATGGCCCCCTCGGTGGGGGAAATGCCACTGGAAACCATCATATTGGGGCCAACGGTAAAATGAGTGAATGAGGAACCACTTCACTATTCTGATTCCCAATGGTCATGGAGGCAGAAGAGGCCATGCCAGATGGACTGGCTGTGAAGGTGCACCTTGTTAATATCCTCAAGGCTGCAGCAGTCCTTTGCAGTCCCAGTGTTAAATCCGGCATGTCTCATTTCATATGTGACACAGGAGATGGCTCCATGATCACAGTGTGTGGGTCACTCCAAGACAAGCTGGGATCCACCTTAAACAAATTCACGCCAATGGCATGTTTCCTGTTTGCCAGGGGAAATGTATACTCAGATATGAGTAGCAGCCACCACCACTGATTTCACTGGAAACCTAGACCAAGACACTATTGCATTCTTAATCACTATATAGGGATACAAAAACTGGACAGTAAAAAAACCTGACAGGGCAAAAATTTATTCATTTGAAATATGATGCTAGAAGAGACCTTTGAAGATACTCTGGACTGCCAGAAAGAAGAACAGTGGTTTCCTAAGGCAAACCAGGCCTTACCTGTCTCTGAAGAAAAATATGATGAAGCTGAGACTGTCCTATTTTTGGTACATCACGAAAAAGCAAGATCCTGTGGAAAATACAATAATGCTGGGGAAAGTGGAAGGCAGCAAGGAAAGAGAAGCACCAAATATGAGATAGATTGAATCCCTAAGGGAACTACAGGCTTGAGTCTGCAAGACCTGAGCATGGTTGTTGAGGACAGGTCATTTTAGAGATCTTCTCATTCATGGGGTCACCGTATGTCAGAGATGAATTGACAGCACATAACAACATATATGTAACAAGTACTGTACAGTAGCTGTAATTTCTGTTACTACATTTGCAAGATGCTAACACTCGAAGCTATTATATGCATGTTTACTAAGCCAAACAGACCCTTAAAAGCTCGTGATCTGAACATTAGAATTCCAGTCACAACAATTAACAATTTTAAATTAAAATCAAGATCTTTGGATTTTAATTTATTTAGAGTAAGGTCTCGCTCATTGCAGCAAGCTGCTCTGGACCTTTTAATATTTCTGAGAATTATTTATTAATGGCTTTATTTGTACTCAGGTTTCATCTGGCCCAGTATAGGCTCCAAAATTAAGCATGAATGTTGGCCGTGAATCACATGGACACCAGCTACAGTAAATAGTGGAGTCAGTTTTTAAAAAAGAGAGAGTAATGAGATGAAAATTCCATATATTATTATGCAGAGCCATGTTTTGCCATTGTACATTATTAAGGGATGCTGAAAACCTGTAGTCATGACTAAAAGAAAGGTATTATTCTGATTTTACAGTTTGATGTTCATGTTCTCTCAAAAAGGAAATTGTATTTATATGTTTTGTTGCTACTGTATTCAACATATGTAAAGAAGAATTGAAACATACAAGCGGCACATGGAACAAAATGGGACAGCTGTGATTTTTCTTTTCTTGGTTGGCTTTCTAGAACACTGGACTTCTTCTGGAATACTCCATTACATCTCTTTTGGTTTTGTATGGGGAAGTGGTTCCCGCCCGTTGGCTCTTATAAGATAAAGTACCTCTCTTGTTCTGATGGGGGGGTGGGTAAGCCTTTTTAACTGTTTTTAATGGGTTTTTACGGGTTTGTCTTTTTAATGATTTTATGGAGCGGAAGGTCAGCAGTTCGATTCCCGAGTACTGCAGGACGGAAATGAGCTCCCGTCTTCGTCCCAGCTCCTGCCAACCTAGCAGTTCGAAAGCAAGAAATTGCAAGTAGATAAATAGGGACCACTTCGGTGGGAAGGTAACAGCGTTCCGTGCGCTCCGGTGTCTAGTCATGCCTGCCACATGACCACGGAAACGTCTGCAGAAGCAGACAACGCTGGCTCTTCGGCTTAGAAACAGAGATGAGCACTGCACCCTAGAGTCGGATACGACTGGCTTTCGAGCAAGGGAAACCTTTACCTTTACCTTTATATTTTTTATGCTTGTCGTAAGCTGCCTAGAGTCGCCCTAGGGCGAGGGGGCGGCATATAAATTTAAATAAATAAATTAATAATAACAATTCCTTGCTCCCAAACTCACTCAACCTTCCATGTCCATTAATTATGTTCAGTCCTCATTGAACTGTGCTACCCAAATAGTCTCTCCAACTCCCAATTTTTCTTCTTTTGAAAATCTTCTGGTTTTCCTGATTCTGATTACCTGCAAGCTCTGTGAGATAGAGATAACAGGTGAGAAGCAAATTTGCTCTTCCAGGGCTCGAGGCAACTATCTCACTTCACTCTGCATTTTAGTAGCCCACATTAGTTCAAAGAGGCTCCTTTGTTAGTGCTGTGGAATCCTTGCTGATCCACCACACATCATCTAGAGATCTGTCAAAGTGCATTCACCCTTCTGACTGCCTTTGCTATTCTAAAACATTATTACCCTGTCAGGTTGTATAGCATCCAAAGTTGGGCACATTGGTTTGGAAGCTGAAGCTGAATATGCAGCAAGCCCCACTCCTCATCCTGGACAGAAAATGTTCAACTGTAGCAAATTAACGACCAA
The DNA here is from genome assembly GCA_035047305.1 of Bradypodion pumilum. NCBI lineage: Eukaryota > Metazoa > Chordata > Lepidosauria > Squamata > Chamaeleonidae > Bradypodion > Bradypodion pumilum. The sequence continues at coordinate 21,575,865 of JAWDJD010000003.1, read as the reverse complement.
ATGTGCACACTGGTCAAAATGGTGTTACAAATACACATACATCTCCATCCAGGAGAAAGGCCCTACAAAATCCTGCAATCTTATTACAAGCAAGGACAGGGAGAAAACACAGATGGATTCAGAGAAACACAATGAAATAAAAACAGAAATAAATTTCAGATCAGTAATTTTACAGTCTCTCTCCAGTCAGGCACCTCAGCAGAGTAATGTGGCTTGAGAGTGACATTAAACATTTATAGCTAAGGAAGAGAAAATGTGAAAGCATCTTGCTTCCAAACTTCTGATACCTGACGCACCAAAGTTGTAAATTTAATAATGCAATTATTTTAGCAGATCCAGTCACAGTGTCTTTAAAGGTTTATCAGAGAGTAAACAAAACAACAAAAAAGGGGGGAAACATTGTGGCACCTTAAAGACTAACTCTTGTATTTAAATACGAGCTTTTGATGTGATGTTTAGTTTTGTTAACTCTATGATATGCTTGTACAGACTAACATGGCTACCACTTCAAAAAACGTTTAGGAGCTCTTAAGAACAGCAATGGAGGAAACTGAGTATCTGTCAAACTCTACCCTATTCAGATTTTTGTAGCTGAACTAGATTTTCTTTGAAACCAGATTAAATAAATGTCTAGGAGAGCTTTCCACCCAGCAATTAATCTTCTAATAACTCATAAGGTGCCTCTGTTTAGTATCTTAAGTTGACTGAGCTTCCTTTCTTCTGCTTTTTGTAGGAAAGAAGGAGACATTGGGATAAAAGTACAGTATCCCACATTTTAAATAAATCTAAGTACAATATGTTCAGGATATTTATAAATGAGGTATTCAGTTAAATAGTGAAATCATTCTTTTTGCTGTAGCACATGATTTCCCACAATGGTGTATCTTGCATTTATTGTGGTTTGTTTAATATTTGCTGTTGGAAAATGGAACATGGGTTTAATTTGCAAATCCAAGGCCTCTGCCTCTGAATAAATTACACTCTCAAGTGCAAATTGGTTACCTGGTGGGAATGTTCACTCTCTTAATGTCTTATCTGGCTTTAGGTCAATCAATATTATTAACTACTAGCATTGTGTTGGATAGTGAAGGGTTTGGTTTTTTTTTTCTTGAACAAATGGTGCCGGGCTGTTTTAAATGGTGTTGAAAGGTTTTGTGAATTTGTGGCTTTGAGGCGCTGCGTCCGCCTGCGGCGGACTTGCGCTCCCAGTGTGTTTTTTATTTTTATTTTTTGCGCGCCGGCTTCCTCAGTGCCGGGCTCTTTAAAATGGTTTTGGAAGGGTTTTGTTTTATTTTTATGCAAATTAGGTTAGTTTTTAATTGTGGTTTTTTAAATTTTTTTTTTACACACGGGCTGTTATAAACTGTGATTTTTTTGTTTTTTGTTTTTGGTTTTTAAAAAGAGGAAAGGATGATATAATTTTTTATAATTATTGTATTTAACCAAATAATGTGTTATTATGTTTTTTAAAAAATAGTTGTACCTTGGATAATTATTTTTAAAATGTGTAAGAATATTTTTTAATCAATGTTTCTATACTGTGTTTAGATGTTTTTTTTTTTGAGTGAAAACTTTTTTTGAATTTTTTGTGATTAGTGTGAATATTTTTGAATGATTTAAATAACTTATTTCAGTAATTTGGGAATTAATCTTATTATTTTGATTTTTTTTTGATGTTTTTACTCTTGTGGCCTCTGGGTGGGGCTGGTGAGCTTTTAGTGTACTCTACAATTTTTCTCTTCTGTCCTCTGGGTGTCGCTTCTTCTTCTGGTAAGTATTCTCTTTCTTTTCTCAATTTAGTTCCGGTCGTCATGGAGTGAAGACGTCTCATGGTAAGCTCTCTGGGTTTTTTTGGTTTTTTGGGGGGGTGTTTTGGGGCTTTTTTGGGGGGGTCTGTGCATTTTTTCTTGTTTGTTTTTGGATGTTTTTGTGTTTCCTTTTTGTAGTTTTGATTTTTGGTTTTGAGTGTTTTTGGTTTGTGTTTTTGGATGTTTTTGTGTTTACTTTTTTAGGGGCGTGGGGGTCTTTCTTTTCCGTGAGTCAGGCTCGATGCCTGGCCCATGTAAAGGAAAGGCAGGGGTGAGGGGGGTGTCTTTCTTTTCCGCAGGCCAGGCTCGATGCCTGGCCTGTGGAAAGGAAAGGTCGGGGGGTCTTTTTTTCCACGGGCCAGGCTCGATGCCCGGCCCGTGGAAAGGAAAAGCAGGGGGGGCTTTCTATTCCGTGGGCCGTGCTCGATGGCTGGCCCATGGAAAGGAAGGGCAGGGGGGGCTTTCTATTCTGTGGGCCGTGCTCGATGGCTAGCCCATGGAAAGGAAGGGCAGCGGCAGCGGGGGGATTACTTTTATTTTTCGCGTGCCAGCTGCCTCAGCATTCTGTGCACTCATGGCGCACAGGACACTGGGGCTTGTAGTTTGGCATGTGCTGTAGGAATGCATCTGGTTTCTGTCTTGCCTGTCTGCCTTCACATTGTGTAAACAAAAGTCCTCTTTGTCTGCATGAGAGATAACACTGGATTTTGGGCATGCGTAGAATATGAGAAGATTTCTCCTTTCTTCTCCTTATTTGGGTTCTGACTTTCTGATTGGTTGTCTGTGCCTTAAGTTTTGTTTCTGTTAAGTTTCGTTTCTGAGATACTCTGCTTGAATAAAGAGAAGCCATTAGTATCCTTTGTTCAGCCAAAGACTGCAGCCGTGTTTTCTGTCTGTCTCTGTCTTTCCTTACTCTGAGCCTAATGAAGCTGGACTTCATGGACTCTTAAGTTTCTATCTTAAAAGATCTGATGATATAAACTGCTGCTTCATGAGACTGATTGAGACATGAATCAGATTTCTACAAGTGGCGCTCCGTGTGACGCTTTGAACTACAATGAGAGAGCCTTCTTTGAACTCTGCTTCAGCAATTAACACCTCATAATTGGCGACCAGGGACAAGGTCTTCACTCGCTTCGACCAGAGGAAAGGTCATAAATCGAGCGCTTGAGAATTACAACTAGGTGAGTGGAAAAGTGGAAAACACAATTTAATTATGGGGTGCATATTGTCTTCGCAAGGGAATGAACTTTGTAAAGATATCTCAGATCTTTTGAATAACAATGGACGAAAGGCTGATGAGAAGGAGATACAAAAGCTAGTCAAAGCTATAGGGAAAATCAGTCCTTGGGTTAAATTTGATGAATGCTTGGACTTACAACAGTGGAAACAGATTGGGAGAGAAATGCAGAAGCATGAGAGAATTTTTGTATCAGTTCAATTTACGTGGGAGGAAGTTAGAGACTGCCTTCAGAGACTCACTCCAAAGAATATTCTGTTGTCTCAGGGGCTTGCTGGCCCCCTCCCACAGCTTTTGCCTCCAGCCAAAGGGGGGGCTATGGCAACTGCCCCTCCATCATATGAGAAACAACAGCCCCCTGATGGGGGTGGAGGTGGAAAAGGAGATGGGACATTATATCCTGCCTTGCAGCAATCAGGTCCTTTTAGCCCTACAAAAGACCTGTTCTCTGCAGCTTTAACTGCAGCTGTGCTGGATATGGAACCTGTTGCTGTATATCCAGCAACAGTTCTTGAAAATGAGACTGCTGCAATACTGCCTGCCGAGTCTAAAAAACAACTTGTGCCAGCTGATGGGGAACAAATGGTGGGGACCTCATCACAGATTGACGTTATTAATGCATGCAAAGTGGCAGAAAGCTTAGGGGACCTCAGCCCGCCCCTGAATCAACCCTCATCACAAAAGCAGGAGAAGCTGAGCAGTAAATTTGATGCCTCACATTTGGGCAGGAAGATCCTGCAGAAATGGAAGGATGGCCCAAAACCCAAGACCAGAAAGGGGTGCAAGTACAAACTAACAGATGCAGTTTGTCATAAAGTTGAGATTCAGATGCTGCCAATGACAGAAATCCAAAGGAAAAAGGGGGTGAATCCTGCCTGTATGGACAGCAGGCTGTTGCAAAAATACAAGGAGGGAGAAGACATACAGTTTTTGGCTGATTTTGAACTGCCCAACCCTCAAACAAAGAGATCCAGAGTGAGCTGTCCCAAGTTTCAGCATCAGGATTGCAGGGAAAGCAACTTGGAATTACCTGTGATTTTCTTCTGTGTAAAATTACTTGCAACTTCTGGAGAATTTGTTCTTTGTGCCTTCACACCTCATCGGCCTGCCTTAATGCAGATGGGTGTGGCTGGAGCATAAAGGAATGTGTGTTTGCCAGAAAAGCTGAAAAGGGGGGTTGTGTGGGATTGTCTTGTGAATTCAGTGAGACTTAATTTATGGCTTAATTTCAACCTTTGCCATGCCAAGAACTGTGCTGGAGAGAAGAGGGTGTTTAAGGAAGCTTCAATCAAGATTTGGACTTTTAATTTGGACATTTTAATTGGACTAAAAAGAAAAAAGTTTGTGTGGACTTTAAAGAAGAATTGGCTTTGTTTGCATTATAAAACCTGACAGCCTTTTTTAAGAAATTGTCTACCTGCTCAGGCTATGAGTGTGAAATGCTTTAATGAGATTTGTACTGTATTTGAGTTACCATGCTATGCTGATTATAAGTTATTGAATGCTTCTTTCATTTACACCAGTGGGAGAAGAAGAAATTTAATGCCTTACTCATGTAATTGGGGAAGTGAGAAATGCTTTCTAAAATGCAACCAGACCTCCTTCATGTAAGGAAGAAAAGAAATGTTCATGTTTTGTTTATGCTTAAATGTTTGCTTATTCTCTTGCAGGAGAAAGACCTGTCTTTGCTTATGTTATGTATTGCCTTATGAAACTGCATATCTCAAGGTACCTTCAGAAGTACATGGAAGAGTTGTCAGTACCCTACACATGTATATGGGTTTGTGATATTGCATTTGTGTTATACATCAGGCATGTTTCATGTTTAGTTACATGGTACTAGTAATAACAGGGCATGCTCCTGTTTCTTAGGGGAGTGTCTTCCTAAGCCATTGGTCGTTTATTGGCAACAAGGGAATCCTGAGTGGAAGGATTCCTGCTCGAGCGATCCGCCCATGGAGAGAGAAGAAGGTTACTCAGCTCCAGGACGGTGGTTCACCAGTAAACTAAATGTGCTGACATTTGTTCTTTTCTTTCTTACTGTGCTTCCAGCTGTGAGAACAATGACTCATGGGGCAACCCCAACTTTTGGCTTCGTCATGCTAACTATATGTTTGAGGTTCATGGTAAGAATGCAACGTTATACTATGAGCATCCACTGGCAGTGTCTCAAATGGCCTTTCTTCCGGCATTGTTCAACACGCCAGAGTTGGTTATTGGACATTTGCAACATGTTGATAGGTCTACGCTCTTCTCTAATCCTCCAGAACAATTTAACAACACCCGCTGGCGAAGCATGACATTCAAGAAATACACTAAAGGACTTTGTTTCTGCTGTCATAGTTCTGGAGTCTGGAATAGTAAATGGAAGCACTGGACTCAAGCACAAAGGGTTTTGAGGAATGTAGGCAATTATACGGGTTGTGATGATTATTTTTGGTTATGGGGTAGTTATAACAGTTCTTATAAGCTTAATTATACCTTGTTTAACACTACTATTGAAGATATATATGATGTGTTTCCTATGTTTACTCCTGATTATTCTGCTATAGATAGTGGTTCAATTTGCAATGGATGGCAAATCAAGGATCCTAACATGTGGTTCTTTTTTAATGGAGTTGCCACGAATTTCCATCCAGGACAATATCAATGTGCAGCATTGGGTTATTTTATCTGAATAATACTATTGAGAAAGAGCTTCAGAATTTACAGGAGAGCATTACTAACAATGTACGCACTGATGTTAATCTCTTTGATTGGGTGACTTCTTGGTTGCCTGATTTATCTTCCTTAGACTAGTTTTCTTTTATGGGTTCTTTATTATTATTTGCCTTATATCTTTGTGTTTTTGCATTAATTGTATTCCTAACCTTATTTCTATGTGTAACGCATGTCCACTGCGTAGAAGGGAGACATCGGGTTTTGCACGACGGCAATTGTACTCAATGAGGTATCATCCTCCGGAACAAGGTACCATGAGTCAGGAGGGGTAAGATGTCCAGGAGGACAGTGATGATGTATATGGAGGAGTAGTTATGGAGTATGATGACATGCAGGGGTATGATTAGCCGTCCCTCTCTCAAATTTAAATGAAAAAGGAGGACATGTAGGAATGCATCTGGTTTCTGTCTTGCCTGTCTGCCTTCACATTGTGTAAACAAAAGTCCTCTTTGTCTGCATGAGAGATAACACTGGATTTTGGGCATGCGTAGAATATGAGAAGATTTCTCCTTTCTTCTCCTTATTTGGGTTCTGACTTTCTGATTGGTTGTCTGTGCCTTAAGTTTTGTTTCTGTTAAGTTTCGTTTCTGAGATACTCTGCTTGAATAAAGAGAAGCCATTAGTATCCTTTGTTCAGCCAAAGACTGCAGCCGTGTTTTCTGTCTGTCTCTGTCTTTCCTTACTCTGAGCCTAATGAAGCTGGACTTCGTGGACTCTTAAGTTTCTATCTTAAAAGATCTGATGATATAAACTGCTGCTTCATGAGACTGATTGAGACATGAATCAGATTTCTACAATGTGCAATTTTAGTTAGTGCAGCCATTTGTTTCCTGTGGCTTATTTTTGATTGGCCGCGGCGCATTTCTGAACGTTCCTTTTGCCCACACCGCTCAGCCTGATTGGCTCTGGTGCGGCGCGGTGCAAGGAATGTTGGGAATTGAAGTTCCCTTTTTTTGTTTGCTTCCAGGGGGCTCCTACCCCACTGGCGCAAATTTCAACCCGACAGTTACCTGCAAACTCTGTTTGGGCGAGTGTACAGAGCCTCGGACAGGGCTAGTGGGCCCTGGCTAAACATCCTTTGTCACATTCCAATGGTTAACACACCATTTTATAGGTATAGATTGAATTAATGGGTTCTGGGTATTTTTGTGTGTTCTCCAAGCAGTTCTTCAAGTATTTATCTCATAAACACCTGATTTGAAACACTGGGTGCTCAACTGCAACTGTAGTGCTGAATTAGTGTTGCTGGCAGTCCGCCATGAGGCAAACTACTGCCTGTCCCATCCCCTGCCTTTATGGGACTCCCTCAATGCTCTTAATTGGTGGCTTAGTGGTTAAAACACTGAGCTTGGAGACTGGAAGGTCAGGTTTCAATACCTGAGGGCTGCACTTGGGGACATGAAAGGACCCTCATTCGTGTGTCCCCTGGGTGGAAGCAAAAATTATTTAAACCCAGAGTAATCTCTGACATAAAATTATCATTATTAGTGTTGCCACTTTTTTTAAGGGGATGGGCAAGCTATAAAACAATTGTACCTATTGAATTTAGCCCATGAAAGTCAATAAGGAATTATTTCTTCTTCCTCTTCCTCCTCCTCTTCCTACTATTCCTTGCCTCCTCCTCCTCCACCACCACCACCACCACCCCTTTTGGTCTCTGGGGATTACTGTAGCTTCCTTCACAAAATCCACACCTTTCTTCATAAGGTTGGTAAAAAGAAATAGATTTTTTAAATAAAAAGTACAGTAGTTGTAAGAGAAAAGAGTTGGAAAGCTAAAAAGGGATTCATCTGTCCTTCAGACTTGAAGAGAACTACTGTACTAATATATTTTGAGCAATGTCAAGTATTTGCTTTGTGTACAGGTAAAAGAAGTGCCACTGTTAGGATGAAAATGTAAGGAGAACTGCATTGTGTAATAATTATCCATTCTGAAAGCACAATTCCTTAAAGAACATGTCTTGTTGTCTCTGAGCAGATGGAGCTCCTTGAAAAAAAACCACACAGATTGATTCTTCATTTGCTTTATTAAGAGTGGGTTTAAACATAAATGTTTTGTCAGCACACACAGGAAAGGTCCTGAGAGTGTGGATATTTACTGAGATCTTTGCTACTGAAGAGATGTTTGTTTTCTACAGGTCCGCTGAAGAGGGGGGTCCGCTGAATGAAAACATTAATTTCAGTTAATTGCATGAACTTTTCTTGATTCATGCTCAGTTTCTCAAATCCTAACATCAAAGTACAGTAAAACCCTGAGTTATGACAGAGGTCCGTTCCAATATCCTCTGTTGTAATCTGAAAAAATTGTAACCTGAAACATCCATAGGGAGGCATTGGAAAATAAATAAATTGTCCTGAATTGCTCGTTGTAAACTGAAACAAATACATTAAAAATTTGTAAACCAGGATGGCATTTCCATTGGATTTGTCATTGTAAACCACAGCAAACTTAAACTGAGGCAGTTGTATCCTGCGGTTTTACTCTATACATATAAGACAGAGGTGTACAAGTATATTTTGGAGTACTAATTGAATCTTAATCCAAAATTGCAAATCTGCTCACTTGTAATTATAGACATCCCATAATGAGTAGTGAAATCTAATAGTATTCCAGAATTTTGATTACGGCAGATCTTTGTGACTGAACCATCATACTCACAAATGAAGCCTGTGCTCTTGGTAACCAATCACAAAAGAAAGAAAGCTAATTTGCAAACTACCGGAGGTCTTGAAAGCACCTCCTCTGACAATCAGATGTTTTCAGCACTTAAAATTGTCATCTTCTAATCATGGGGTATCTATAATACCCCCATACTCAAGTTGTAGTGGTGTTGTGTTCTAATTTTCCTCTACGTGCAGGGTCTGTGCCCAACTAGCTAGCATTTATGGGCTTAAATACATAGATTTACATCTTTGTATAGGCCTTCTTAGTCTTCTGAACAGAAGTTTTGCTCCCATACTCATGACTTAATGTGATTTATTTCAAAACATGTATGTACAAAATTCTACTGACTGTCAGCATATGACCAAGTGTAAATCCTATGGGCCCTGGGAAGGCAATCCAGGATACATAAGATTTTTTTTCATTTCTCCCTTTCCAAGGTCTCAAAGAGTGATCTGTTCTTAAGAAGTGATTCCCTTTGCCACTACCTTCCACCTTATGGTTCATAAACAAAAAAAATATATCTGCATATGAAGAGATGAAAATTGAAATGTGCTGAACAAAGCATGCTGAGGATTTTCTTGAATGTTTTGCAGACATATCGGGTACAGAAGTAAAATAGCAATTACATGTACTGCATAGTAATTATATTTACTTTATATTTATTATATTTTATATTATATTTTATATTATATTTTATATTATATTTATAATTATATGTAATTATATTTACATACATAGCAATTATATTTACTGCCCCATACTGCTTAGTGAACTCTCTGAGCAGTTCAATTAGCATTTTGGGTAATGCTAATTTTACCTGGTAAAATTGGGTAATCATTTTACCAACCTGAGAAGAATGGAAGGCTGAATCAACCTTATTCCTGACAGGATCAAACTCACAGTGTTTTGACTGCAGTATAGCAGTTTAACCACAGTGCAACCATCTTTAAATATTTGAAGGACTAACATGTGGAAGATGGAACAAGCTTGTCCTCCCTAGCTCCAGAGGGTGTGATTCAAAATAATGACTCCAAATTACAAGAGAGATGATTTTGTCTGAACATTATGAAGAACGTCTTAATAATTATTGCTGTTTGACAGTGGAAGAGATTTCCTCTGGGCATAGTAAATTCTCCTTCATTTGAAGTTTTTAAGCAAAGGTTGAATGAACACCTGTTGGGGGTTAATTTAGTGGTAGATTTCCTACTTCTGAAGTGAACTTTGCCTGATGACCATTGGGGTCCCTTCCATGTCTACAGTGATAGACTTCTTTGAGAAGGACAAATGGATGTTTATAAAACCAACTTTGAAGAATGCTTCTGAAGAAAAAAGTTAGTATTTAAAAGATGGTTTTCCCTCCCTTTTAATTAAAAGTCTTTCTTCACCTCTTAAAATAGGTTTGTTATTTATTTATTTTTAAAAGATACATGGCAGAATATCTCAGCAGGCAGGCTGAGGGTGAAGTCTGAAACGAAAGCTTTCCTCCACAACAGATCGTTTTGTGGGGACTACCTACAGCTTTCTGACCTTGTTTCCACAGAAACCGTAGCCTTGGGTTTACTATAAGTAACACTCTTCTGAATAATGCAGTGTGCTCCACTTAAACAATATCAGTTTGGTAAAGAAGCTGCTGGCGTGTTTAATTATACTTCCGAATGTTCAGCCCTCAGTCTTGTTTTTAGATGGCAACAGTTTTATGTGGCATGTTACAGCTAATTAGATGGTGTTATATGAAGTCTGTGCAGATACTTGTGCTGGAAGTTGTAAAAAGATATGGGTTAACTTTACAAAGATGGTTGCTAGCTAGGAGTCTCATTTCTAGAGTCTTTGCAGTGACTGAAATCCATAATTGACTCCATGAAGAGAAAGCTTAAAAATGCAAGCTTACAACATGGACAGTGCAAGAAATTTGATTTCAAGGTGGCATTCAAGGGCTTGTCTCTATCCAGACCCAGAGAGAAAGAGGAAGAATGAGGACTTCTTCTTTTGTGTCTAGGCCCGATGTAAAACTGCCAAAATGAAGCCACCTTTTGGTGAGTTCATTCTGCAGTTCCTTTTGCCTGACCTAACGTGAGAAAGATTAGCTGGCACAAGATGGCCGTTATCTGGAGTATGCCCGATTGTGGTTCAAAAATGCCCCAATCTTCAGGGAGGCTCTTTCTGTGTACCTCAAAACGGTGGTGTTAATGGGTTTTAAAAGCCAGGTTGAGACAATATATTTGAATTATTTGCAGCCTGAAATCAGTGTCATGTGCATGCTTAAACGCCAGTAAAATTGGACTTCCTTCTTTCCACATACATGGCCACCCATAATCTCAACTCTGCTAAAAAAAAAAATAGATGTGGAGTTTTTCTCAGTCTAACTTTGGGCATGTTTTAGCAACTACAACATGGAGGGAGAGCTTTTCTTTTCTGGTTCCTCTGAGAGGAGTTTCATTGGGAGAATCAGTTTTTAATTGGAGTATGTAAAGTCACAATGGGGAAAGCTGTATCAAAAACAAGGAATTTTAGTGGTGCTATGTTCTAATTTTCCTCTATGTGTAAGGTTTGTGCCCAGCTGGCAAGCATTTATGGGCTTAAATGCATAGATTTACATCTTTGTATAGGCCTTTCTGTGGTGACCCACCCCAGCAGGCACAGGTGCCACACAGCAGTGCTACACAGAAATTCTATTCAAGGAGAGTCCAAATGGCAAAGAGCAAGCTGAGGTCTGGTTACCAGTAGTTCAAGCAAGCATCCAGTCCGAAGGATGTCCAGGGTTGGCAAAGAAGTCAGGGTCTAGGCAGGCAATCTCAAGAAGTATCTGAAGTCAAGCAGAGCATCAGTCTTTGTACCAAAAAATTGTCCTGATGCTTGAATGCGGGAACAAGCTTGCTTAAGAGTCTCCCAGCTAATGGGTATCAGCTGGGAGCCTTCTCTGGTAACGAGTTCTTGCTTGCTTGTGTCTCAGCTAAAGCTCCTTTCTGCAACTTTTCCTGTCTAAGGGCTGATCACTATCAGAATCAGACTTCTCGTCTGGTTGGTCACCTGCCTGGGGAAACAGAGTTGGGCCAGAAGCAGGCTGAGATTCCTGGTTCAGGACATTCTCAGGTTCAGATGCAGGCAGAACTGGGCTTGGCATAGGAAATGCTTCCTGATCCAGGTCATCTTCAGAGTCTGACAAGGACTGGATCACAACACTTTCTTAGTCTGAACAGAAGTTGGTTACATGTTTCACAGTTCTATTCTACAGTTTCATTTCTCTTCTCATATCATTTGCTTGACCTAGCTACTAATTGCATGTGTTGATTAGGAAAGGCATTATCAAAGGCTAATTAATTCTGGACACCTGGCCCTGTGAACTCCAGGTGTTATCTATGTACCTGTTAGCCAAGTTCTTTGAAGACACAAGTGTTACCTTTTTGCCATTTAGTGAGGAGTTTCCTTATCAATATTCCAGTTAGTTAATCTTCAATCAGTTTGCCAATCAAGAAGGAATGTCTTGCGGTCCTACTACAAATGCAAGTGTCAGCTACCTTAAAAGGATAAAAAGTTCAGGATTTGGGGCCCTTGCTTCACTGTAGGCCATTTTGGAAGGTATTCCAAATTTCACTTAAGTCATAGACATCTCAACTGTGAGAACCTGGATCAACAGAACAAGTCAACCACTTTGCAGGGGTATCTCAGTGGAAGAAAAAACTTTGAGAGACATTTGGTTATACTGCTGCTTTGTTTGCTCTGTGGTATTAGAATTAGATTTTATATTCAGAAATGATTTGTAACAACCTTAATAGGGCTTCCAAGGTGAGATTACAGTGACTCCCCACTTTAAGGATGGCTCTCTTACCAGAAAACTCACTTCAGGAAAAGAAATCCATAGGAAACTATGCTCTGCTTCAAGGAAAAAAATGCTATATGGGTTTTTTAAATGTTCTGACACTTCCCACAGTAGTGGGAGGGCGTTTGGAGCATTTCTGCTCCATTTCTGAAATTTTTCAAAGTGTTTTGGGAACTTTCAGAAACATTCCCCACAACTAAGGTAAAGGTAAAGGTTTCCCTTGCTCGAAGGCCAGTCGTATCCGACTCTAGGGTGCAGTGCTCATCTCTGTTTCTAAGCCGAAGAGCCAGTGCTGTCTGCTTCTGCAGATGTTTCTGTGGTCATGTGGCAGGCATGACTAGACACCGGAGTGCACGGAACACTGTTACCTTCCCACCAAAGTGGTTCCTATTTATCTACTTGCAATTTCTTGCTTTCGAACTGCTAGGTTGGCAGGAGCTGGGATGAAGACGGGAGCTCATTTCTGTCCTGCAGTACTCGAGAATCGAACTGCTGACCTTCCGCTTCCCAGTCAGTGTCTTAGCGACTTGAGCCACAGCTAGGAAGTGCCAAAATTCTCCTGCCCCTTCACCAGCTGTTCCACGGGTACATTTTCTGCAATTACCAGGGCTGGCCACTAGATGGTGCTGATGGAAATGTGCGGAATATGTATTGCAAACAAAAAAAAAAATCAGTTCTGGAACTCACTAAAAAGCCAAAAAAAAAAGTATCCCTTCTGCTCAAAACTCTTTCCAAAGTATACTTTGGAATTTTTCACTGTGTTTTCACCACTTTAGAAAGAGCTTTGAACAGAAAAAACATGTTTCCTTGGCTCCTTTCTAAGCTCTGGAACTGAAATATTGGTTTTCAATGCATTCCTAAGGGAAACCTCAGATCGTTTTAAGGAAAAGTCGCTATAAGGAAAACCCTGCAGAACAGATTAATTCCATAAAGCAGGGTTCACTGTATACTTAAGGTGTGGTTTTTACCAGTTCCAACCTCCTACCCCAGTCAAACAGTTTCTATGACCAAGCAGAGATTCTCTAGGGGAGAGGTTCTCAAACTTTTTAAGCCAAAGGCAGGCTCATGCCCCTTCAGACTGTTGAGGGGCCGGACTGGTGCTGCTGCCTCCACCTCTGCCAATGGCAGTGGAGGGGAGTGGGGTGGGTTTTGTTGGTGGTGGTGGCAGCAGCAGCAGGACTACCCCAGCCCTCACGACTCCACCCCCACTGCCACAGGTGATGGCGGGACCAGCCAAAGTCCCCACCACTACACTCTCTCCACCACCCCACCAGCAACCACCCTGAGCCACACAACTCTCTCTCTCTCTCTCTCTCTCTCTCTCTCTCTCTCTCTCTCTCTCTCTCTCACACACACACACACACACACACACACACACACACACACACACACACACACACACACACACACACACACACACCACTTCCCTGCTTACTGGCCTGGAGGAACTGCATGGCACCAAACCATCCAGCTCGCTCTAGCCACCACTTCCACCACCGCCACCTCAATCTTTGTCCCCTCTGCTTGGCTTGGCATGTCCCTAATGGTGCTCCATAGCAGGCCGGATGTTGTAAGCCTTACAACATCCACACTGTTGTGGAGCACCAGCAGGGCCACACCAACCCAAGTGGAGAGGACAAGGATTGAGAAGGAGATGGTGGAAGCAGTAGCTGGAGCAATGGCACAGGCTGGATGATTTGGTGTCATGAGCTGGATCTGGGCTGCAGGCCATAGGTTGAGAACCCTTCCTCTAGGGAAATATTTTTTATAGATTTGGTCCACCAACTGAAAAGACAGATTTTACTTTCCCTACCAAGCATATCTCACTTGTCTGTAGGACTGAGAGAAGCACCTATCCAGAATCTTAAGATTCAGGTATGATTCACAAGGGATATGTTGATCTTTCAAGTAGCCTGATCCTAAAACATATAGGCTTTTATAGGCAGCCTAGAAATCTACTAGGACCAAAAGGCTGTGGTACAAATCTTCATTCGGCCATGGAAACTCAGTGGGGGGTGGGGGTGGGGATTGGAATTGGTAAAACCACTTCACTTACCTTGAAAGCCAGATTAGGGTTGCTATATGTCAGTTTCAACTTGACGGCACATAACGCTCATTACCATTACTTTTAATTTTGCCTGAAAATGAACACTGCAGATATAAAATTACATTATCGACATCAGAGGAATATTAGACTTTCTACCCTCAGAAATCAGGGGCAACATCCTCTGGTTATTAGTTCCATGACAAAAAGAAAATTAAATGGAGAAATTTCCACTATTTTTAATTTGTTCAGATTGTACAAATCATACCCTTAATTTTTGGAGGAATAGAAATTATTAGCTCTACTCACTAGGCTGCAACTAGTTACCCATGTGTATTTCTTCCCCCTACATTGCTCCTTCAGTTATTAAATCTTTAATGAGTGGTGTCTTATTGCAAAAAGCCCAGGAGCAATGATGGTACTTACAAGTGAATCCTTTCAATCAAATAATTTTCTTTCCCAATTAATCTTCCTGGCCAGAGCCATGGTTTTCATTACTCTCCCTTGATATCATTTTTTCTTCACAGACACTATGTCTTTTGAATGGGCTCAATAGTACATAAGCCCCATTAATAATAAGTGATGTGCAGTGAACACAGAGGTAATAACATATATCAAAGGAAGCTATGTTTTAACTGGCTGGTTTGCAAATAAAATGTATATGTCAGCACAGAACTGTGTATGCTACCTTCTTCCCTGAATTATGTCTTCTATACTATTCAAACTTATGTAGTGGTTCTGAAAGTACTTCAGAAACTACCAGCAGTGGTACCGATTAGGCATTGTTCTTTGATGAGTTTTCAGATAGGCCTTGAAAACATCACAAACAAAACAAAGATAAGAGTTCTTAAATCTATTTATAAGATAGGTCACCTATTCCCACTCATGTGTCCTTGCACACACAGATTCCATATAGTTTCCTAATCTGTCAAGTTAGTAAAAGAATCGCCACCTCCAAAGTAGCTCGACACTTACCCTACAACAGTGGTGGCGAACCTATGGCAAGCATGCCAGAGGTGGCACTTGCAGCCATCTCTGTGGGCACCTGTGCACTCACCCCAGCACAGAATTCACCCCACCCCTCTGGCCAGCAACCCAATGGGAGCACTTCCTCCCTCCCCCCCCAACACAGAGTTCACCCTGCCCCTATGCCCAGCAGCCATTGGGAGCATTTCCTTTCTCCCCTGTTGCTATGTTGGCACTTTGTGATAAATGAGTAGGTTTTGAGTGCAGTTTGGGCACTCGGTCTCTAAAAGGTTCATCATCACTGCCCTACACTATGCCCAATAAATTAAAAAGGAAGATAGGAGAATTCTTCATATACTGCCCCTTTCAAATCTATGGAGTCAAATCAATGTGTTCTCCTGAGGTTGGCTTTGCTTGTACACTTAGGTAAAGGTTGCCCTTGCTCCAAAGCCAACTGTATCCAACTCTATGGTTCAGTGCTCATCTCTATTTATAGCCAAAGATCCAGCACTGTCTGCATCTGCAGATGTTTCTGTGGACATGTGGCAGGTATGCCTAGACACTGGAGTGGAAGAAACACGGTTTACCTTGCCACTGAAGTGATACCTATTTATCTACTTGCAATTTTTTTGCTTTAGAACTGCTAGGTTGGCAGGAGCTTGGACAGAGATGGAAGTTCCTTCTGTCATGTAGTTCTCAGGTCTCAAACTGCTGACCTGCTGACTGCCAGTTCAGTGTCTTAACCACTTGAGCCACCACAGTCCCGCTTGTGCACTTAGAGATGGACAAATCAAATACTTCTGGTCTGAACAAATTTCATATTGGTTGGATAGCTGGATAGCTCTCTGAGGTAGGTAACTTGCTGCAGAGCCAGAAGCTGTGCATTAAATTCCCCAAAAGAGCCAGCCTGTTACCTTGGGTGAGCTGCACAATCCCAGAACGTGCCCAGAAGAAGGGAATGGTGATGGTGTCCGCGGGGTTAGCTGCATACAGCAGAGTAGTGCGCAGTGGCAGACTAGAAGATTCACACCTGAAGGGATGTTTCCTATCCTTGTGCAACAAACAGGCAGACATGTCTTGGTGCAGGTGATAACTCAAACAGGTTTACTTGGAAGCTAGTGGGGTAGAGATATATACAGTGCAATAACAGAAAACAGATTCAGTCTCTTGGGTTTCTCAGTTGGCTCTACTGAGAAGGTACAGTTGTGTTAAATATGTACAAGCCTCTACACAGCTCAGTAGCAGTCCAAAAACAAGCTGTGCCACAAGTAAAGTCAGACAGCTTCACAGCTTACCGCCAAGTAGTCTTTCTTTGCAGTAAACAGACAAGTCAGGCAGACACCTTTCCTCGGAGCAAATCGGAAATTCAGTTCTTGTAGTAGGTTCTTGGGCTCGCAGAAGTCCTAGTCCAGACTGTTGGCAGAAAACGAAGCGTTGAAGCAGTAGCTGGGCATCAGAGCTCCAGCAAGATGAGCATGGTAGCTCAGGTTGAGCATTGTAGCTGAAGGTCTATGGTTTTGCTCTGGCATAAATACACTGGCCACAGAAATCTCTAGAAAAAACCCAACACCTGAGTGCCTCAGTAGTAAAGTCTTAAAACACCACAGGCACAATATGCCTTGCAACCAGTTAGGGCATGAGGCGAAGGCTTATGTCCCCAACAAATGGTAAACCACTTCTGAATACTTTCTACTGAGATAACCTTTAAAAGCATTGCCATAAATCAGAATTGACATGACAGCAAGCAATTACTATTATACATTTCACACGGTACATTGTCATGTTTTTGGTCCTGTGCAGCCAACTAAAATGAGAGCTTGGGATGTTTCTTTTAAAAAGAGAACTAATTCTATTTCACATTACTTTGTTTGGACATCAGGTTTTACAGTTACAGCCTGGGAAAGCAATTCATTGTGTCACTCTATATGAATGGATTGTCATTTGTCTCCATCACCCATGGTACTATTCAAAGGATTTTAAAATGCTTTCTGCTTTCCCCAATTTCGTGTTCAGGGAATGAAGAAGCAGATGAGTGAAGTAGTGAAATTCAGCTCTTTATTAGTGGGGTTTGAACACACTTTGGATGTGGCAAAACTCGGACTTATATACACTATAAACAGTAACAGTAACAATAATACAACAAGCCCATTGGTTAACAGAGTGTGCACATTTTCGATCCACTTATTTGCATAAGAATAGATACATGAGAAAATATACATTCTGCTCCTGTCAGAAAACACAGTTAACATAGATAACATTCTTCCCCCCCTAGGTAAAAACAAAATCCTTTAACCAGGATGGCGGTCTAGTTTCCCTTCTGGGTCGGACGCTTGGCTGAGCCGGCTCAGGGGCTCGTAGGATGGGCAACCCAACTGGAGTGAGGGATTGACTATAGGGAGAGGTTGCTTAGGAGTTCATGGCTTCCATGGCAGCCATGGACCTGACTCAGGTAATTCATGGCCCGACCAGGAGCAGTGGTCACACACCGGACCTAGTTTTTTTGTCGGAGTGGTGGCAGAGTGATCTGAGACCACAGAAATTAGACACTATACCTGTGCCATGGTCAGATCACTATCTGGTGACTCTGGACTTCCTGGGGGCAGCAGTTCACCGCAGGGAGGCAGGGCCTATTAAATTGGCCCGCCCCCGGTGACTGATGGATTCTGACGAATTCCAGAGGGAACTGGGGGATTTTCCTCTGGATCGGCTACACGATTCATCCAAGGCACTCGTTGGCCTGTGGTACAGGATGACTAACGCTGCCTCAGATGAAATCGCACCACTACGGCCTCTCCAAGCCCACAGGGATAGATCTTCCCCATGGTTCACAGAAGAACTGCGGGATCTTAAACGGGCAAAGAGATGTCGAGAGCACCGCTGGGTGAAGACCCAAAGTGATTCCGACTGGACACTGGCTAGGGCTGCTATTAAGACCTACCTGGTGGCGATGGGGGTGGTGAAGCAACAATACTTCACCACCCTCATTGCCTCTGCGGATAATCGCCCAGCCGCTCTGTTCCAGGTTACCAGGTCTCTCCTTGGCCGGGAGGGGCCAGTGCTTGGTTAGCAGGGTTCGGCTGAGGTTTTTGCAGACTATCTGGTGGAGAAAATTGCTCGGATTCGCTTGGGGTTTAATCCCGGCGTGGATGGGGAGGGTCTGGAGGGGATCAGAGCTCAGTCTGGCAGTGTTATCTGGGATTGGTTTGATCCAGTTGTCCCTGAGGAAGTGGACAGGCTTCTTGCAGCTGTTTGCACCACCTCCTGCCCTTTGGATCCCTGTCCCACTTGGTTGGTGAAAGCCTCCAAGGGGGTGACAGGAGGCTGGGTCGGGGCTATAATAAATGCTTCACTGCAGGAGGGGGTGTTTCCTGCACCTTTAAAACATGCTCTGGTGTGCCCCCTCCTGAAGAAACAATCTCTCGACCCTGCCATTCCAGCTAATTATAGTCTCCAACCTCCCTTTCTTAGGGAAGGTACTGGAGAAGGTGGTGATATGGCAGTTGCAGGGGGTCCTGGATGAAGCGGATTATCTGGACCCCTATCAATCGGGTTTCAGGCCTGGATATGGTACTGAGACTGCATTGGTCACACTGGTTGATGACCTCTTGCGGCAGCAGGACAGGGGTAATCTATCCATCCTGGCTCTTCTGGATCTCTCAGCGGCCTTCGATACCGTTGACCACAGTATCCTTCTCGAACGGCTCAAAGGTTTGGGGATCCAGGGCACTGTGCAGTCCTGGTTTTCCTCATTTCTGGAGGGTTGTACCCAGTCGGTGTGGTTGGAGAGTGAGAGGTCCAGTGCTAGGCCCCTACAGTATGGGGTGCTTCAGGGCTCGGTGTTCTCTCCTCTGCTATTTAACATATACATGAAGCCGTTGGGTGAGGTTATCCGTTCCCATGGGGTAAGGTATCATCAGTATACTGATGATACCCAGTTATATATCTCGACCCATGGGGACCCCAGTGATGCAGTCAATGTCCTATCCAGATGTCTGGAAGCAGTTGGGGTCTGGATGGGGGTCAACAGGCTACAATTGAATCCCTCCAAGACTGAGTGGCTTTGGATAGGGGGTCCCGTGTTATCCAGCGAGCTGCCAACTTTGTTCTTGGATGGGGCTGTTTTGCCCCAGACAGACCCAGTACGCAAATTAGGGGTCCTCCTGGATTCGGGGCTGCTACTAGCAAGTCAGGTGGTGGCTGTGGCCAGGAGGGCTTTCTCACAGCTTTGCATCATCCATCAGTTGCGTTCGCTCCTGGACCAGGACTCCCTGGTCAGGGTCACACATGCTCTGG
This sequence comes from Bradypodion pumilum, assembly GCA_035047305.1. Taxonomy (NCBI): domain Eukaryota; kingdom Metazoa; phylum Chordata; class Lepidosauria; order Squamata; family Chamaeleonidae; genus Bradypodion; species Bradypodion pumilum. The sequence goes on along the minus strand of JAWDJD010000003.1, from coordinate 21,556,312 downwards.
TCACCTTCAGGCTAGATTTTTGCAATGCGCTCTACATGGGACTGCCCTTGTCAACCATTCGGAGGCTGCAGTTGGTCCAGAATGTGGCAGCCCGGGTGGTGATGGGGTGCGGGCATTATGCTCGTGCCTCACCATTGCTTCGGGAGCTGCACTGGCTACCAGTTTGCCTCTGGGTGCAGTTCAAGGTGCTGGTTTTGACCTTTGCCCATGGTAGTGGGCCAGGATACCTTAGAGACCGCATCATCCCAAGAGTGTCCGCCCGTCCAACCAGAGCGGATCGGAGGGGCTCCCTAATTGTTCCATCTGCCAGAGGGGCCCGTCTCTCTGGTACACGAAGGAGGTCCTTTTCCGTGACCACACTGGCCTTGTGGAACCTCCAGCCTGTAGAGTTGCGGGAACAGATGGAGCTGCTACCTTTCAGAAAAGACCTAAAAACCTGTTTGGTGAGGCAGGTGTGGGGCCCAGATGGAAGAGTGGCCCCCGCCTGTTGGCTTATAAATTAAGCCCCCATTTCTTTTAAATTGTCAATGAAGGCAGTTTTTTAATGTGGGTTTTTAAGAGGAATGGGGTAGGTGGGTAGGTATGTTGGCTTTTAATTGGTTGTATTGTTTTATGTGTTTTTTAACTTGTTGTGAGCTGCCCAGAGTCGGGTTTACTTGATTGGGCAGCATATAAATTTGAACATGAAATAAAATAAAAATTAATAAATTGTAAACCCACATTAAAGCCCCATTTGTCAGATGGAGGAGCAGGAGATCGCTCAAAACCAAAATCTAATTCTGTGGATGAATAAGACAACTCAGGGTCCCTCTTGTGTGTACTAAGAGTGGAGGGCGACTCCAAACAAAATTGGTCATCATCAATAAAGGAATCCAGAGTGCTAGGCTGGGACAGTGTAGGGGTACACCGGGCTGGAATAGGGGAGCATTGGTCCCTAGAAGACACTTCTGGGTCAATGTTGGCTGGCTGCTGACTATTACCTCTGCCCCCTGGGTTTAAACGGGTGGGGGCCAACCCTAGCATTGAGTATCTGTATTCGTTTTGTGGGTCCAGTACGCTGGGTCTCAATTGATCTGCATGCCTTCTCCAGATCAGACCACTGGCTGTTTCGATTCTGTAAGAAACAGGACCAGTTTGATCGATCACAAACCCAGGCACCCATGAAGGGCCACCAGATGCATAATTGCAGCAATGTACAGGGTCTCCGGATGAGAAATCCTTCTGGTGTTGGATTGCTATATTTGTGCCTTTGTCCTCCACCCTAGAGGGATCCAATTTGTCCAGCAAGGATGACAGTTTCCTTCGCTGGAGCAATTCAGCAGGGGACAGCCCTGAGACAAGGGGATGAGCCTATATGTGAAAAGAAACTGGCATAACTGGAGCTCCAAATCCCCTTCACCCATATGCTGAAGTGCATCTTTAGTTGTGCGCATCTGCCGCTCTACCTGGTCATTGGCGGCTGGGTGGAATGGGGTATGTGCCTAATTACATTCCTTTCCATGAAGAATTGGAATTCTGCAGATGTGAATGTGGACGCGTTGTCGGACACCAGCACATCTGGAAGTCCAAATGCTGCAAACAGCCTTCTTAGGTGCATTATTGTGGTGGCTGAAGTGGTATTAGGCACCCTAATCACTTCCAGCCACTTAGAGAATGAATCCACAGCCACCAAAATTAGCTACGGGCAAGGGCTTTGGAACAGACAATACCTGGGTGACTTGTGTAAAGTAGATGTAAAACCATTTTTCCTGAGAGTGACAGGAATGAGCACCCGCTGGCCCCATAGAAGGCAACCTTGTTCCACTGACAGTTCCAAACACTTGTGGTGGAGTGTTCTGAATTACTCAGCTAGAGGAGAGACAGGCCAGCCTTTTTGTACCCAAGACATTACTTTAGTCAATGTTACATCCTTGGCCGTAGCCTTGGCTATATTTGAGGGGACGAATGGGGGTGAGTCGAAAGCCTCAATCATAAGGACCTGGTGGTCGCTTTTGATCTCGCAATCGGCTTCCCCGACCCCTGGCAATGAAGAACGTGACAGGCCATCAGCGTGGCTGATGTTCTTGCCGGGCCTGTGCACCAAAGTAAAATTGCCCAATGCAACCTCCTTAGGGACAGAATTTGAGGCGTGGGCTTCCTGTTCACAAAGATTCCAAGGAGGGGCTTGTGGTCAGTTACGATGGTAAAAGGTCTTCTGTAAAGGTAATCATGAAATTTCTTAGTGCCAGCCACAATTGCCAACGCTGCCCTGTCTGTCTGAACGTAATTTTTCTCAGGCTTTGAAAGTGAACGGGAATAGAATGCTACAGGAGCTTCACTCCCATCATTTAGTACATGGCATAACACAGCTCCCACCCCCACAGGGGATGCATCACACACAAGTACAACTTCCTTGTTAGGATCAAAATGAGTTAATACAGCATCTGAAGATAGCAGCCTTTTAAGTTCTAGGAACGCTTTCTCCTGGCAATGGCCCCAGTGCCAAACAGTATCTTTCTTAAGAAGCCGATGTAATGGTTCAGCAACTGAGGCTTTGCGATGGAGAAAAGTGTGATGGAAGTTTAACAATCCTAGAAATTATTGCAATTCGGCTTTACATTGTGGCCTGGGTGCATTTCGCACGGCCGCCACCTTGGAATCAGAGGGCATGATACCCTGGAGTGTAATTCAGTACCCCAGGAACTCTACTTCCTGTGCCAAAAACACACATTTGTCTCTTCTGAGACATAGAACGGCTCTATTGAAACGTGAGAGGACTCGATCGAGCCTGGCTGCTAGTTCGATGGTGTCCTTAGCGGTGATCAGGACATCGTCAAAATATGGCGGGACACCGGGCAAACCTTTTAAAATACGTTCTGCAAGAGATTGAAATATTCCAGGGGCCGCATTCACCCCGAATTGTAGTCGAGTTACCTTAAATGCCCCCCTATGCGTTACTATGGTTTGGGCTATGGCAGCAGCAGGAGACACAGTCAATTGTTGGTAAGCCTGGGCAAGGTCAAGTTTTGCGAAGCAATTTCCTCCATGCAAGGAGGCAAGAAGGTGGCTTACCACGGGCACAGGATATACATTCGGGCGAATAGCTTTATTGATGGTACACTTGTAGTCAGCTCATATCCTGACCTCCCCGTTACTTTTCAAAGCAGTCACTATTGGTGTCTCCCACTCTGTGGAGTCCACTGGCACTAGGATGCCCTGCCCCACCAGTTTGTCCAGCTCGGCTTCTATCTTCTCCTTTAAAGCAAAGGGTGCCTGGCATGGCTTCATTCGGATTGACCGGATGGTCAGGTCAAGCTCAAAGTCCACAGAGGGTCCTTTGTATAACCCTAAACCCTTTTTGAACACCTCAGGATTTGCAGTACAAACGTCCCAGATTGGGTCAGCATCTATTGCGTGAATGCCAGAAAGCCAGATTTCCAGGGGCCTAAACCATTGGGTCCCAATAAGACAGTTAGTGCCCTGCTAAACTACAACCAATGGCAAGGAGGTGCGAATGTTTTTGAATTTGACCAAGAAATTTCCCATCCACAGGACCGGAATCTGGCAACCTTGCACATCCTGGAGGGAAGTTTTAAAGATTTGAGCTTGGGCCGAGAGGCAGGGAGAATTCTCAAAAACTCCCGCTGCAGGATTCTGGAAATAGTAGTACCTGAAACCACCTCCATCTTGAAGAGGATGTCCGGCAGGCTCAGGTCTGTGAAGAAACGCTCGCTGACGATGCCCACTTGGCACGCCTTAGGCTCTGGTGACACTTTGGCAATGGACATTTTGTGGTGATGACTCTTCTTGGACTCAGGTGCTGGAGTTCTTTGCTTTCACTGTCAGCATACTTTAGCAATGTGCCCTCGTTGACGGCAGTTGTGGCATTCTGCGGTGCAGAAGGGGCACTTCCTGTGGTCATGCTGGGCTCCGCAGCTATCACACTTGCAAAGGAATTTCCCAGTCGTCACGGTGCTCTCGGTGATTTTGTCGGACCGCTCAGACTTCTCCCTCTGCGTCGCTGGACTCTGATGAAGAGGTGGAACCAGGCGAAGCTGAGGAGGATGAAGATGAATTTTGCTGCGCTTGCATAGCTGAGTCAGTGGCACTGGTGGTGGAGTGGCGATGCTGGAAAAGCTTGATGCCAGACCGTGCGGCCTCAGACGCTATCGCCTCTTCTAGGACAGCCTTGAAAGTTAGCATCTTCCTGATCATGAGGCGACATTGAGCATCTTCGTCCCTCATCCCGGCCAGCAGATGGTCCCAGAGTGCTTCTTCGATGTTGTCCCACTTGCACGGGGCAGCAGCAATGCGCAGAGCAGCGGCGTAGTCTGCAATGGACTCCCCAGTTCGCTGCTCCCTTCTGTGGAAGGCCACCCTGGCCGAGAAAATCGAGACCTCTGGCTGCAGGTGTTTCCTCATTGCGGACATGATTTCTGTGAGCAGCACTACATCCATGTCCCTTGGGAGAATGAGGTGGGTTGCCAGCTCAAGCGTCTCAGAAACGCCCTGAGCAAGGAAACAGGAGCGCTTCTGGTCTTTGTTGGCGATCTTCTGTGAGGCCATTGTGTGGCAGAATCGGTGTTCGTATGTTGCCCATTTCTCTGGATGCGCTGGATCGAATGGGCTGATGTTGCTGCCATTTGGGGACGCCGACCCATCCTCATCACCAGTTTCGTGTTCAGGGAATGAAGAAGCAGATGAGTGAAGTAGTGAAATTCAGCTCTTTATTAGTGGGGTTTGAACACACTTTACATTCTGCTCCTGTCAGAAAACACAGTTAACATACATAACACCCAAGAAAATTCTCAATACTCTGCCCATTTCTAGCAGAAAAAACTACAAATGTATTGTCAACAACGTTAGCAAATTAAATAACAAACAAAACTCAGCTCCTGAGGTGAGAAGGGAAATTCCATTTCTGTTCACTAGAAACTTTCAGAAGCAGGTGACCAATTTTACATGGAAAAGTCATTAAACCATGGCATGCACAGTATTTACATTTATTTTCTTCATTTGCTGCTGCATTGCAGGCGCACCCCCCAATAAAGGACTCAATTGTATCAATTTGTTTGTTGACAACAAACAAATTGTTGACCGTAGTCAATAATCTAACTACTGACCCCACCCTCTGACGCGTATCCGTAAAATAACGGGGTGATGCCTGCTGCCTAGCTCGTGCCATCACCCCATTGCCTGGTTCATCGTTGACCGGACAACGTTAACCAACTTGTGCCTGTCTAGTTTTGTCCAGTCAATTGCGAACCTGCCGGATACCTGTGGGTCATAAATGTTTACCTTACCAGTGCTACCCGCCCATGTGACCAAAGTCAACAGCAGCAGCAAGAAAACCCTATGTCAAACCATAGCAACAGTGTGGGATGGGCAAAAAAGCCAGGACCCGGAAGCCAATTGTAGGTTCCAGCCAAAAATTCCCACCCGGCCCCGAAGCGACCAAATATCACACTGTTAACTAGGGAGGGGGTGGAGGGGAAAAACTTCTCCTCTCCGTCGCTTAGCAAAATGGCAGCGCGGCTGCCTCGTGGCCACCCCTTTTAAAGGGTGCTGGCCACGCCCCCCCTAACTACCCGGATGTCCAAGTCCGGTGGTGGGGGGCCGCAAAGAGCGCAGCGGCCATTTTGGCACCGCGCTTGCATTGCAGGCGCACCCCCCAATAAAGGACTCAGACACTGGTAAAAGTGGATAACGGCAGTGGGCCACATTTATTGATTCATGCCCTAGTCCGAATTATAAATTTCTATTGGTATTCAACCAATTATAATTCTTAAGGCAAGCAGGCCGAAGTAACACTGGTAAGGTTCCACCCAAAATTGCCAACGGCAATTGGTTACAATGTATCCATTTGTATCCATTTGTTTGTTGACAACAAACAAATTGTTGACCGTAGTCAATAATCTAACTACTGACCCCACCCTCTGACGCGTATCCATAAAATAACGGGGTGATGCCTGCTGCCTAGCTCGTGCCATCACCCCATTGCCTGGTTCATCGTTGACCGGACAACGTTAACCAACTTGTGCCTGTCTAGTTTTGTCCAGTCAATTGCGAACCTGCCGGATACCTGTGGGTCATAAATGTTTACCTTACCAGTGCTACCCGCCACACGGGGAGGCTTCAACAAAGGCTCACGGCCCCCCCAGACCGTCAGCTCGGTCAACAGGCCTGCTCGCAACAAGAGGTCCATACCTCCCGGCGACATATGGACCCCATCCCCTGTGTAAAGCTCATAATTTTGTAGACTGATGGTGGGGTGTCGAATGACGCGCCCCCAACCCTTGTCCAGAAAGAACCGGGCAATAGCCCTGTTCACCAAGCGCCGAGCCCGATCAAGGGCCTGGAGGTTAAACCCTCCCCTGTAAGCGTGCCGCGGTGTCATGTCCGACCAAATTAGGGTTGTGGCAGGCCACACATAATGCAAGTAGGCCAGGTCACCGCAAATCGCATGCTTCAGCGATACGCCCGTGACCTGTCCCAAATCATTACCCCCGAGGTGTATAATAAGGACATCAGGCGGGTCAGCATCCCTGATGGAAAAAAGGAATGGCAACAGCTGCACCCACGTTCCCGCACCCACCCTTCCAAAACATGTCGTATGCGAAAATCACTTGTGCTGTCAGCAAAACCACCCACCTTGGCCATGGATGCCAGCGCTGACAGCCTGGATGCTATGGTGCGGGGGGCCAAGCCCTGGGCATGTAAGTAAACCATAAATTGGAGGATGTGAGCTACTGGGATGGGCCAACTTTCAGGCAGCCGTGATTGGGCACAAAAGGCCCTGAATGAACTAAATGCATGGTTATACGCCTTACGCGTGCGGGGGGCGAGCGACATGCCGATCGCCCGGTTCACCTCTCCTTGCCAAGCGTCCATATCTCATCCAGGAGCGGCGAGGGAAATTCCTCTGCGTCCGGAGCCAAGGCACGGAACCGGGGGATCTGCAGGTGGGACAAAGCGTCAGCAATATCATTATTAATACCTGGAACATGCCTGGCCCTAAAAAGCACATTGAGGTGTAGGCTGCGCAACACAAACTGGCAAACCAGTTCCATGACCCTGGGAGATTTAGACGTCTGTGAGTTGACAATGCGGACAACTGCCGCATTGTCACACCAGAAATGGACGACCGAATTAGCCCACTCCTCGCCCCATAGCATCAAAGCTCCCAGAATGGGGAAAAATTCCAAGTACGTGAGATCGCGCAGACGATCCGAACCCCACCAGGCTGGCGGCCATCTGCCGTAGGCCCACTTCCCTTCGAAGTAAATCCCATAACCCAGGGACACTGATGCATCCGACTGAACCTGGAAACGAGGGGAAACCAAAAGGTCGGACCTCCAAAAAGACACCCCATTGAATTCCCTCAGGAACTGAAGCCAGATGAGCATATCAGCCCTCATGCCCTTGTTCAGTCGGACCCTGTGGTGGGGCCTGGCCAAGCCAGTCATGGCGTCGCACAAGCGTCGAGCAAATGCTCTGCCAGGTGCGACGACCCTGCAAGCAAAATTAAGGTGACCATGTAACACCTGGAGCTCCCGAAGGGACACCTTGCGTTTTGCCAGCAAGTCCAAAATGAGTGCAACGATCCGGGAAACCTTATCAACAGGTAACCTGGATGCTTGCACAACCGTGTCAATCTCAACCCCCAGGAATGTGAGCTTGGTTGAAGGGCCCTTGGTCTTTTCGGGTGCTAAAGGGACACCGAGTTCCTTCATTAGCGTCTGAAATGTATGTAGGAGATGCGTGCACGTGTCCCAGCCCCGTTCACCCCTGAATAAGAAATCGTCGAGGTAGTGGGCTACAGACCGGGACCCTGACCTGCGAACAAAGGCCCATTGCAGGAAAGTGCTGAAGCACTCGAATGCCGAGCACGAAATGGAGCAGCCAAAAGGCATGGCTTTGTCGAAATAAAATTCACCCCGGAACTTGAAACCCAGCAACTCAAAGTCGCCCGGGTGCACTGGAAGGAGACGGAACATGGACTTAATGTCGCACTTAGCCAGTAGTGCACCCGGGCCACATGAGCGCACCATGCGCAGGGCCTGGTCAAAAAATGTATACCTAACCGAACAAAGGTCGTTAGGGATAGCATCGGTGACCGAACGGCCAGCTTGGTAAGACAAGTGGTGTATCAAACGGAACTCCCCCGGTGACTTCTTGGGCACTAACCTCAACGGGGAAACCTTGAGATTGGGAAATGGTGGGACAGGGAAAGGTCCAGTGACCCTGCCAGCAGCAACCTCCTTAGCAATGCTCATGGCAGCCACCTCCTCCCTTCCCCTGAGTGATAACAGGTTGGGTGCATCTTGAGGGGACCTGTCCCCTGTGAAAGGAATGTGAAACCCCTGCTGGAAACCCTCAAGCAGGTAAGCTGCGTCTGCCCTCCTCGGGTACATCGCGAGCCAACGCTCCAGCATGTCCACATTAATTGGGGAGGGGGCCTTTTGGTTGACCAGCTCCCTCCGCGGCAGTTCTGCCCACTCCCTGTCCACCTCTACCTCTGCCCCGCAGTCCGCCTGCCCTAGGACACGCGGAGGCGGCATGGGGGCCAGCACAAGAGGGACACTCATGCCTGTAACGGCACTGCTTCCTGTTACACGCACCATTGGCCGAGAAACTCCAACACAGCAGGCTGGCTGGAACCCCCTGCCCCGCCACCTGGCGGGGTGACTGGGCTGGAGTAGCTCGCTGGACCGCATGTCCACAATGGTACCTCTCCCCTGGCGCCGGGTGCGTGGGGGTCATATACAGAAGCCACAGCTTCTGGCAGGGCTCATCCCACCTCATCTCTGGATGTAGGGGCACTCTCATGCGGAATTCCTCGTCGTAAGCCAACCACGACGGGCCAGGGAAATCAACCATCGCCCGGTATATGTTGTCCAAATACTGGACCATCGGAATCGCCAGGTTGGGCCGGGCCCTGAGGTACACCGCCATGTATATAAGGTATGCGGGTAACCAGTTGGCCCACGTATGTGGCGGCTTACGTCGACGAGACTACTCCTTGTCCTTCTCGTCCTGCCCCTCCCTCTCCTCTTTGGTGGGTTCTCTATTCAAGAGGGAGAAAATGTCCACATACTCCCCCGCCAGATCTTTTCCTTGGTAGCCTGGGCCAGATGATCCCCAAGGGGTAAAGAATAACCTGCTGTCGGCAAGGCCGACACCGGAACATTGACCGTGCTGGGCACCATGAAAGGAGCATGGACCACCCCCGCCACCCCCAATAAGTTCCCTGCAGGGCAGGGTGCCCCGCCCCAAGGGGGGCCTTGGAGTGTTGGAGCTGTTCCCGGATGGGCCGGAGGCGGCTGACCCGCCGCCCCAGCCAGGCGAGGCCACGGCCACTGCAAACCTCCCCCCGTAGTGGGTTGTGGTGTGGGTGCACTAGCTTGGACCGTATACTCACAAGTTGCACCCCCATGGGCCGCCCCCACCGGGGGTTCCAGCCCACTGTGGGCGTCGGAGCTCGCGACCGCAACCGAGCTCGTAGACGGGGCCTGACCACTACCTGCTGGCGGCATCTGCTGAGTGGGGAGCTGCGAGGCTGCGGCTGTCGCCGACCTACTTGCCTCAGGCAGCTCAACCCGTTCGGCCGCCTGCCAAGAACCGGCAGACGCTGAGTTGACCTGTAAACCAAAGGGTGCCCCTGATGGATTAACTATCCCCAAAGATGCCTCCAGGGCCGCTACGCGGGCCAGTAGGGCATCAATGTTTACATAGCCCCCAACGCTGATGGGGGGCAAAGGACCGGCCGGCCCACCGGCCGCCGGCGCCGCGCCAGGTCTCCGGACCCCGGGGCCTGAATACGGCCATGCCCCGACCACAGGCTCTGGAGGGGCCGGGGGCATACCCTGCCAGGGAAGGGAACCCAGCCAACCCCCTTGGTTAAAGCCCACCGCTGGAAGCTGCATGCCAAGGCCCGAAGGCCCAGCCTGGCTATGCGCCAGGCCCGGGCTGGTGGCCGCTAATTGCGGGCCGGGGGCCGCAGCCCCTGTAGGGGCAGTCTGAGGCTGCCCAGCCTCAGGCCAGGGAGCAATCGACCCCTTCCCGCCGGTCCCGGTGGGCGCCCCCGGAAAGGGGGCCTGCTGAGGGGGCGCAGTCGCGGTCCTCCGACCCGGCTGGCGCCTCCTTGAGGTGCGAACCGCGTTCGCCATCGCCTTCTTTTTGGAAGGCATTGCTGCAATTCGCTGGGAAGCCGAAGAAAAGAAGCGCAGAAGAAACCGCTGCTCGAAAGAGGCTTCCCGGCTAAAGGGAAGAGCATAAGAACATAAGAACAGCCTTGCTGGAACAGGCCACAGCCCATCCAGTCCAGCATTCTGTCTCACACAGTGGCTCAAACTTCTCCTCTCCGTCGCTTCGCAAAATGGCAGCGCGGCTGCCTCGTGGCCACCCCTTTTAAAGGGTGCTGGCCACACACCCCTAACTACCCGGATGTCCAAGTCTGGTGGGGGAGGTGCAAAGAGCACGGCGGCCATTTTGGCGCCGCGCTTGCATTATCAGAGTTTCCATGGTTTTCTCATTCTCTGGAAGATTGGAAACCTATTTAAAACAAAACAAAAAATCTATAACCCATTACGATAACCCACTAATTTCTTTATAGTAATGGGTTAGATTCTAGTTTCACTCTCTGGTACTATAAAATTAAAATCCTTCCATAGGGAATGAATGGGTTATATCAATCATGGATCTTTATTAATTGTATCCATTGTCCCTAATTCAGGAGGCACAAAATTTGATTGTGCTGAGCGTGAGTATAAATTGTTGAAAAAAACAATTACTTTGATGGTGTGAAACGTATAAAGTTAATTTGAGTTATCCTACAAGCATCATGCTTGGCTGAGAGATATTGCTAGCTAAGCAAAGCACCTAAATTTACTTCAAACAACCGTGTGTGCTAGATAGCCTTTAGCATATATTCTGTTTTATGAAGTCTACACAGACGTAAGTCCCACTGAATTCATCGTCTTAGTACTCCACGTGTCCCTGTTAAGGTTGACAGTAGCCTTAAACAACCCATGTGTCAGCCTGCATTGTTGGGTTTAATGGGTTTTGTTGTTGTTGTTTGGTTTTTTATTTATTGTGTCAGAAACACACAAAGGTGCTTTCTTGATTCAAAGCATTTTTGCCAGAGGAACACCACTCAAGGGATGCCCGAATGAGGCTCCATTCATGTTCCCAAGATCTTTTCCCACTGAAGTGGTCCCTATTTATCTACTTGCGATTTCTTGTTTTCGATCTGCTAGGTTGGCAGGAGCTGGGACAGAGACGGGCATTCATTCCATCATGCAGTACTTGTGTTTTTAACTGCCAACTTGCTGATCTTCCAGCTAACAAGGCAAGCTTCTCAACTTCTGAGCCACTGCAGTCTCTTAGTTTAATGGTGGAGGGTCATTCTTTTGTGATTTTTTTTTTTTAGAATACTGTCCCAGAGATGTAAAGGACTGTGCTGAAGACAGTGTTAGAACATAAGAACATAAGAACAGCCTTGCTGGAACAGGCCACAGCCCATCCAGTCCAGCATTCTGTCTCACACAGTGGCTCACCATTTCCTTCAGGTTGTTGGAGACAGAGATCCTTCCAAATCTCCCTGGAGAAAGGACCTGATAATCTGGTGAATAGATATAGCCTGGTGAAGCCTGCAGTGGTCTTCCTCACATCTCCTTGAGTCAATTCATTTCATCTGCCATATTCCATACTGAGGAAACATGTCACTGAGCAAACATCTCAATTCATGGTTCAATTTTTTGGAACAAAGGATGTGCTCACACAGTAACACAAAGGTTAAACTCAGTACCAAGTGTTCAATGCCAGGTGTTTGTTTTGTATCTTCCCAATATTTGCAATTGAAATAGTATCTTCTCACTCTTCCCTCTATTTGCAATTGGAGTAGTATCTCACACTCTTTCCACATTTGCAATTGGAAAAGTAGGGGGATTTACAGCTAATCTGAATAACAACCAGAGATCATCTGCCATTACCAATTGTATGAAGCTACATTGATTTGTATGCTTATCTGTTATGCTAACCAATCAATCTGTACCTGATGTGGATAAACTGGTGCCATGAATCCTCGGTCCCATGTCTGATGAAGTGGACTTGATCCAGAAAAGCTCATATTGAGATATAACAGACAGTGCTGGTTCTTCAGCTATGAACAGAGATGAACACTGAATCCTAGAGTCAGATATGACTGGCTTTCAAGCAAGGGTGACCTTGACCTTGACCTTGAGGTGCTACAGTGTTTTCATTTTGTTTTGTTTATTTCCTGATCTCAAGTCATTTCTCTCTCCTTTTCATTGCCAGGCTTAATGAATTTATTTTTGCCAGTAGCAACTGACAGGAAGATAACTTGTTCCAATTCTTCTGAAAAGAGATTAATTAGAGCCAATTATAGGCAATAACGCCATTTCTTTCCAGTTATTTTTGCATGTACAAAGTACAGGTTATTACTAAGTAGCAACTATTTAGACTCCATTCTCAAGCACTAGCTGTAATTTTGCATTTTAGGGTGCAAACCTTGCCCAAGAGACAGATTTTTTTGGTAATATTTCAAACAGAAAAGAACTTGCATTGGACGGGTTAATTTTTGACAGAAAGCAGTTTGGGAACTATAACTGCGCCACCCACTGCCCTACTGTTGCTGGGGTGTTATTTTTATAGTCCAATTATTATTATTTTGTGTACAAGCACAAAAGAGGACACAATACAATTTGCAATCCGTCATATGTAATAGAATGAATAGAATGAAAAACTCCCTCTTTCTCCTCATACTTCTGTTTGATTCTAATATTTGTTCTTCCATCATGTCAACTCCCTAGGAAAGTTTAACAATGAATAATGTTCATGAAGTGCAATTTATATATTTCTAGGCAGTATAATAAATAGGGCAGGTTGTCATATATAAAGAAAACAGTGATATATACAACTCACAGAAAGAGAAATAAAATCAATTAAAGGCAAATTTTCAAGCCATGTCTTAAAATGATTGTACTGATTACTATTCAAAGGAATAAACAGTTTGGCACAATTCCACAAAAGCTTGCTGCAGTTTTATTCACACCGACTTTGGAGTTTATAGAAAGGTAAGTCTGTTATTTTGGAGCAGCAAAAAAATATCACACAGAAGACAGATTCCTCTTGACATAACTTTTGGAGAAGAATTGCCTCAAATTAAGATATCACCATAGATATTATCAGTTGCACACTGAATCATACCATTGACAATGAAACTTGACGTCTACTGTAATTTGTTAACTTGGGGCAATTCAACTCCAAAATTTATGCTTTTTATGCTATGCCAGCATAAAGGTAAAGTTCTCGTTTCCTTGAAAGCCAGTCGGATCCGACTGCGGTGTTCACCTCTATTTACAACCAAAGAGCCAGCGCTATCTGCATCTGCAGACATTTCCATGGTCATGTGACAGTCATGACTAGACATCAGAGTGCACAGAATGCAGAAGTGGTACCTATTTATCTACCTGCAATTTCTTGCTTTCGAAGTGAGAAAATCTAGTTCAAAATCTTATGGCATCTTAAAGGCTCTCCACTTTTAGTTAGCATGAGCTTTTATGGAACTCAGGCTACTTGTTCAGATAATGATGGTGGCACCGTTGTTAAATTGCTATACTGCAACCAAAAGGTTGTGAGTTCAATACTGACTCAGGATCAAGGTTGAGTCAGCCTTCCAACCTTCCAAGGTCAGTAAAATGAGTATCCAGCATGTTAGGGGCAAAATGCTAATTAACTTGTGAACCACCCAGAGAGTGCACTAAGTGCTTTGGTGCAGTATATAAGTGTGATTGCTTTGCTTGTTAGTTTTCAAGGTATCACAACTTAGTTCAATCACAATAGCAGCCACATCTGTCTTTGGTTTCTTCCTCCCCACTTCCTGTTCTTTTGCTTTGCTTCTAATGTTCTCCCTCTTCTTTCCTAACTCATGTACCTTGCAGCAAGCGTGAGAAGCCCTCTACATGGCAAAGACTTCATTTCCCCCTATATTCTTCCATTTGTAACCACAGATTGCTACTGTATGTAAAGAGGCCTTCTTTCCTACTTGTAGAATGATTTTATTATACAAAGGGCTAGTCACTGTGAGAAGGGTGTGGTAGGTCTGAAGCTTGAGCTGTTCTCTGATGCTCTTATCTTATACTTTGTTAACCTATAAAGGAATACTTGAAATTCTGCAACAGTTTGTCTCCTCATATAGAAGTAATTGTGAAAGGAGAAAAGTCACTGTTGAAGCAAAGTTCAGTATATGAACCCTTCCAAGATGAATCCTTGGTGTTTCAAACTCAGAGGGTCACATTGCAGACACAGGGAAAATACTTCTGGCTGAAATTCTGCAAAAAAACAATTTGCCACTCAGATTTTTTTTAGGAAAGGTACATTTTGGATTACAACACTCAGAATCCCTCAATGCCCATGATAGCTATGCCACCAGAGCTATGAGATCCTACAACAGCAACACTTGCCAAAACTAATCTGTTTCAGGTTCTCTTAGGATTGATCATAGGCAAATGAATGAATGAATGCATGAATTACAGGAACTGAATAACACTTGAGTCAAAAAAAATTCTAGTTCCCCTGAAGAGAGTTAATTAAAATATATAAGAGTGACTGACAAATATTGTAGTAAAACATTTCAGCTTCTACCTTCCTGAGTACCTCTGGATGGATGACTCTGTCAATTTCACTCTCCCCCCTCCCCCAGTTAAAAATGGATATTTTTTGCCATCTAATGTTTTTGTTGTAAAAACATTTATAGTTTTGGGTAAGCTTAGCTTCTTTAGGGAAAAATGAATTGAATGAATTCTCATCAATCTTTGCCCTAGATTTTCCCCATTTCCCCACCCCAATATCCCAAAGAGATATCCCCACCCCAATATCCCCAATACCCCAATATCCCCAATACCCCAATATCCCTTGGCTAGATGGACCAATAGTTTAACTCAATAAATGGCAGCTTTTCTGGATCTAACACTGGCACAGTGATAGGCTAAAAAGGATATGTGAAGATGGGAAATCAAATAGCATGACTATTATCTACTCATTTGATTCAAATAGATTTTGTTCAGGTAAGAATGAAGCACCATACATTATGAAAGAACATGAAAGGGTGGACATAATCGAACAGACTAATGATTCTGTAACACAATACATTCCATCCCCTACTTCCTAACAAGAGGTCCATAAATGTTTCCTCCAAAGAGAAAGTCTGCCAGAGCTGCCACCAGAGCTAATTATATTTTGTGGAGTCACTCCACATCGCTAGACGCAAACCTCACTGAGCACTTTTAGCATTTAATGGGGAATCATTGTGTTTTCTCCTGCAGCCAGAGAGAGACAGCTCGGGTTAATTAGTCTATGTTGTCTGGAACTCAGGCTCTGCATGGAATATTGCCTAGACATCATCCACAGTTTATGGTAAAGAAGCATACAAAGCACATTATGAAATCCCAATTAAAGCTACACTTCTGTCACGAACCCATTGGGAGGCCATAGACATGCCATGTGTAAATGCATCATAGATTTGCGGGGAGCCTATGATAAGGTCTGTGTGCCTAATAGGGCAATAACCAATATCCAATATTGATTTGTCATTGCTTATCTATTTAAGCACAAATCCACTGAACTCAAAAATGTTCTATCCTTTGCCTTCTGTTTTGATCTCTAGCCCAGGAGTTCTCAATGTTTTTCAACCACAGGCCGCACCGCACACCCTCAGACAGCTGAGTGGGCCAAACTGGTTGTTCTCCTTACTGTAAATGCTGCCATAAAATGTGTACACAGCTGTCATAAATGCTGACTCATTTGCCGCTATAGTAAAGGAATTTACAACAGCCATTGTTGAGTCTGGAACAAGAAGTACTCTAACCAGCAGGATCGGGTTAAATTCAGTGATTCTTTATTCAGCTCATACTTCGGACTGGGGACTATGTACAGGGGTGGCCTCTATATATACAGTGATTTGACCATTACAAAACAAGATACATTTAGTCAGGCTTCCAGAGGACAAACAAAGTTCAACATTTCCCACTTTGACATACATTTGAATTTTGCGCCTTTAGAAATGGTGCACATCTGCTATTCCGCTTTGGCGCGGTTTGTCTTTTAAAACATAAATAGGCTTTGGACCCAACACCCATGGGCTCATTTATGGCTGTTGTAAACATGTTTATGATGGTCGTAAATGAGTCTGCAGCCAATTCCAGCAGTGGGGTGGGGGCAGCAGGGGCAGGATTATTTGGCACCATGGGCTGGATTCAGCCCAAGGGGCCGTAGGTTGTGAACCCCTGCTCTAGACGAACAGCTTTACGATTCATCCCATCATTTTCAGTGTCTGCCTAGTGTTCTTTTGTGGTCCCTTGGTATCTTAGCCTACAGGTCCATCTGTTATCCTTTAGGCGGAGGATATGGACTGCCCATCTTCTTTTTGCCAGATATAGTTCATCAATGCCATCACGCAGTCTGGTTCTTTGGTGTAATTCCTTAATGCTGACCTTACCCTTGATTGTTACTCCACCAGTTTTTCTTCCTCTGACTTTATTATTGCCCACATTTCGGATGCATACAACATTGCTCATAACACTGTTGTATTGAATACACTTACCCTGATATTCATTGGTAGACTGTCATCTGTTTATATTAAATTCAATCCAAGCTGCTTTGTGTCTTCTTATCCACTCACCACATTGTACATTATCTGGTTGGATTTGCTGACCAAGGTAGACATAATTAGCTATTATGTCTTATTTCTATTATATCTAGGGCAATAACAGTAGAAAAATAGTTATAGTCCTCTGGGTGTACCACCTGGTGAAAAAAGTACCCTTCCATGCTTATCTAATACATACATGCACATCTACTAGCTTGATGCCCCATTTTTTAAAATTATTTTTGCATGCTCATGAATAATGGGTGGTCATTACACCTGGTAGAGCTTCTTCGGCAACAGTGATGAGCAGATCATATCATGAAAGAGTCTGCAGTAACTTCAAAGACCTATTTCAAATGTCCTGAGAACACAGTAGATATATTGAAGACATGGTTGGCAAAAAAAAGACGTGGTTGGCAAAGTGGGTCTGGGGGCCAGGATTGTCAACAAACTCCCCTTTTTGGCTCATCTGAGGCTCCCCACCTCCTGTAATTAATTATTTAATGTTAAGGTTTTGTAGATTTTATATTTGTTTTTAGATAGTAAATGGCACCGGGGGGGGGGGGCTAATATTGCTATATTTCTAAGGGTTTTTAATTGTTTTATATTGGTTTTAACTTGAGTACACTGCCCATAGTCCATTGGATAGGGCGGTATATAAATCTATTAAATTAAATTAAATTACAAAGATGAGTTCTTCCAAGATCGTATTTGGCATTTGAGATGTGACTTTGGCCTAAACCCTAATGTTACTCCTAGTTAGATAATCTCTACAGAATCAATGCATTTATCAAGTCCCCAGTGACACAGTAGATCTATTCTAGATTAGAATAATTGTTCATGTTACATCCTTGCTCATTTTCTTATTGTTTTAAGACAACAAGGTGCTGTTCTGCAAAGTGAGAAGATTTGCTCCACCCGCGCGCCCCCCCCCCCAAGACAGGGATGAAATGGTAGAAATCTAGTTTGTATCTACACTGCACAGTTACAACAATTTGAGAACACTTTAATTGTCATGGTTCTTCCTTATGGAATTCTGGGATCAGTAGTGTGATAATGGTGTCCTTAGAATTTTCTGCTACAGTGGATTAATGCAGTAGCTCCCCCAGTGGCTTAGTAGTTAAGGCGCTGAGCTGGAGACTAGAAGGTCTGGTTTCAATACTCAAGAGCTGCACTTGCAGACATGAAAGTAGCCTCATTCTGACATCCCCTAAAAATTCTTTCAACCCAGAGTAATTTCTGACATGAAATGAAATTTTAAATTTAATTTTAATTTAATTTTTAAATTTCTATGCCAACCACTCGGGTGAACCCGACTCTGGGTGGCTTACAACAATTAAAAACATATAAAACAGGTTAAAAAAACTTAAATCATCCACCCACCTACCCCCTTCATAAAAAGAGATAAAAAGTGGTACAGAGGAAGGGTCTCTAGATTGGTGCTTTTAACTTGAAATGAGCCAACAGGCGGGGGCTGTGTTTCCATTAAGGCCCCACACCTGCCCTGCCAGCCTGGTTTTCAGACCTTTTCTAAAGGGCAGCAATTCTGTCTGTAACCTTAGCTCTGTTGGCAGGAGGTTCCAGAGGGCTGGAGCGGACACGGAGAAGATCCTCTTTCGTTTCTAGAGAGGTGAGCCCCTCTAGTTGTACCATCAGCTAGAGGGGCTCACCTCTCTAGCACACAAAAGAGACCCTCTCCAGTCCGCTCTGGTTGGACAGACAGACATGCTTGGGGCGATGCGGTCTCTTGGGTATCCTGGCCCACTAACATGTAAGGCTTTAAAGGTGAAAACCAGCACCTTGAATTGCACCCGGAGGCAAATTGGTAACCAGTGCAGCTCCTGAAGCAGCGGGGAGGCACGGGCATAACGCCCACACCCCATCACAACCCAGTCAGCTGCATTCTGGACCAGCTGTAGCCTCCAAATTGTCGTCAAGGGCACCCCCATGTAGAGAACATCACAGTAATCTAGTCTGGAAGTGATCAGAGCATGAGTGACCATGAGTAAGGAGTCCTGGTCCAGGAACGGGCGCAACTGGCGGATTACTCGGAGTTGAGCAAAAGCCCTCCTGGCCACCTGATCTTCAAGCCACAGCCATGAGTCCAGGAGGACCCTCAAGTTGCACATCAGGTCTGTCTGGGGCAGAACTGTCCCATCCAAGACCAGGGATGGTAACGCCCCAGGTAATGTGGGGCCCCCAATCCATAGCCACTCAGTCTTGCCGGGATTCAGCTGAAGCCCGTTGTCCCCCATCCAGACCCCGATGGCCTCCAGACATCCAGACAGGACTTTGACAGCATCACCAGGATCACCATGGGCAGAGATGTACAACTGAGTGTCATCCGCGTACTGATGGTACCACACTCCGTGGGAACAGATGATCTCACCCAACAGCTTCATGCAGATATTAAATAGGAGAGGAGATAGCACCGAATCCTGAGGCACCCCAAATTTGAGGGGCCTAGGGCTGGATCTCTCACTCTCCAACCATACTGACTGGGTACGACCCTCCAGAAAAGAGGAAAACCAGGACAACACCGTTCCCTGGATCCCCAATCCTTTAAGCCGTTCCAGAAGGATACTGTGGTTGATAGTATCGAAGGCCGATGAGAGGTCAAGGAGAGCAAGGACAGTTGGATGACCACCGTCCTGCTTCCACCAGAGATCATCCATCAGTGTGACCAATGCTGTCTCCGTACCATGTCCAGGCCTGAATCCTGACTGAAAAGGGGTCCACATGATCTGCTTCCTCCAAATCCCCCTGCAGCTGGAGCGCCACCGCCTTCTCCAATACCTTCCCCAAAAAGGGAAGGTTGGAAACCGGCCTGTAGTCGGTTAGGACAGCTGGGTCAAGGGATGGTTTCTTCAGGAGCGGGCACACCAAAGCATGTTTTAACAGTGTAGGAAATGAAATGCAGTAGCTGAAATGAGCACACAAGACCACTAGCAGACTATTCTAATTGACTCAGCACCAAACTACAAGTTCCAGGATTCCAAAATATGTAGCCAGCAAAGTAATATAAAACTCTCATGTAGACACACTCCTGGTTTCTAACATTCTGGTGATAGACTGTTGGATTGGGGCCGAGAGGAGGCCCTTAGGATCCCGGAGGAAACTGGTCAAAGGAACGACACGAGGCAAGATGGAGCGAAGACCAGTGATTTATTGAGGGAAAATCATCAGTATATATTATGTTCAAGGCTGCGTGTGGTAGAATGGTCATCTGACAGAAAATCACATCACCCATTTACTCAGGTTAATGGGGAATCTCTCTTGGGGAAGTTAATTAGCGTGGGCAAACATTGACAGGGGAAACACCATTGTCTAGGGCTTAGACCGGGGTAAATATGGCCACTATTTGCCCCAGGGATTATGCTAAACTCGGAGATGAGGGATTACCTTAATGGGTAACAGAGGCTAGAGGAATGCCTCCTCAGCGGAACCGTCAGTCAGGTCATAATTGGGTGAATCAAACCCTATTATTAATCCACCCCCCGTAATTTCTCTGCCCGCAGAGCCCACGGGCCAGGAGCGTTTTCACTGAAGTGGCCTCTGTGCGGGCCGTTCCCTGCCATAGGGGCATGGGAATCCACATCTCCCCTTTTCGTTTTACTTAAGAGCCTGACCGGCGATTCTGCGTAAGAGGGGCATCAGCTGATGAGCGGGAATGACACTTCGGGGTTCCCTCCATGGGGGACATCTCGATAGCAGTGAGGGAATACATTGCACGAAACAACACACTGTTGTGCCCAGTATTGCCACCCCCACAATCACTTTGAGTGTCGTCTGAAGCCATCCCCATGGGAACCACGACCACAAGGAATTCCACCAATCCCATGAAGAAACCTCCTTGATATTCTTGACTAGGGTGTGGAGGTCCGTGAGCTGGCTCTGTACTTTGTGGGTATTGTCTGTGAGGTTAAAGCAACACATGCCATGGACAGACTCGCAACCCAAATGATGTCAATAGCTGCTCAATTGTCTAGGATGGCATGGCGAAGCTCTGCCTGCTCCTGATTGAGCAGCGCTATCGCCGAGGAGGTATGGTTAATGGCTTTTGCTAATCTGCAAGCCAATTGACCCATTCATTCTCCGAGCGTTGCCTATGGCTAAGCCTGACACGCTGAATATACTGACTGCTGCCTGGCTTTTCAGAACTGTGGGTCTGAATCCAGACTGCTTTCTGTAGCAAGGCAAGATAATGAGGTGTGTCATTGATCTCTTA
Source organism: Bradypodion pumilum (assembly GCA_035047305.1). NCBI lineage: Eukaryota > Metazoa > Chordata > Lepidosauria > Squamata > Chamaeleonidae > Bradypodion > Bradypodion pumilum. The sequence goes on along the minus strand of JAWDJD010000003.1, from coordinate 21,535,436 downwards.
CTGTGACCTGGGGTGATTCCAAGCTATCTCTGCAACTTCTGGTGTTGTGCAAATGTCTTTCTAGCACCTATGGAGAGGTGTGAAAATAAACTGGGGATTACCGGCTGCCGGGTGCTCAATCTTTCCAAGCAATGGGCCGGTGCAAACATGGGCCGGTCTGGCTTCCTTTGGTGGAAGCTGGCCGTTATTAACAACATACAGAAATTCAGGTGTCCCTTGCAAATCCCAACTGGAGCATTGTACAAGGCATGTATAAATAAAGAGCAACTACAGATAATAATAGCAATAAAAGACATTCAGCAGCTTTTCGAAAGATGAGGCTTCTCTTCTTGGTGGGGTTTCATGTGTAGCTTGAGCTTGGAAAAGTCTTGTTTTGGGGAAAAGCATGGTCCTTAGAAGTAGCACTGAGTATGCAAAATGTTCATAGGAATGTCTTTGGAGATGTAAGTCATAAAGGAAGACGGACAGCTGATGGCATCCAGGACAGTGACTGGCGCCCGATTCTGGCCTCTGGGACCTGCATGGGGAAGAGACTTGTTTGGGAGATAAAAATTCTGAAAGAGTTAGTTAGTTTTTGCACTTATAGGATAGCAATTGCTGTGCAACTATGGGATGTTGTTCCCCCCTTTCTGTTTGTTTGTCAATGTAGGACTTAAGAGTCCGATAGGCCCGTTCCACAATCGCTTGCCCCTGCGGATTGTACGGAACGCCAAAAGGTGTGCTTAATATCCCAGGTGGCCCTGAAGGTGGCCAGCTGCCTGGAGCTGTAAGCTGGGGCGTCATCGGACTCCGTGTGCCGAGGTTCGCCCTTGGCCGTGGGAAAGGAGATGCTGCTCCACACGGGGAGCCGTTTCTCCCTTCTGTGCTGTTACCCAAACAAACTGTGGGAAGGTATTAATGCAAACGTGCATGTACTGCCATTTGCCAAAATGTGGGGCATGTGTGACGTCCATTTGCCACACCTGGATGGCCTCTGTCCCTCGTGGGTTGACCCCCCATGAGGGCCCCCCCGGTGCCCCTGCACGATGCAGGCAGGGACGGACTATGCCTTGAGCTTGGGAAAGTGGCAGGTTGAACTGCCTTGCGAGCGCTTTGGCATTCTGAATTGGAGTAGTGAAGAACAAACTTAGCAAATTTTTGTCTGTCGCGGGAGTGATGTATGCTCCCGGTAGACTGTGAAGCAAATTCCTGTACTGGCTGTCAGTAATTATGTTGAAGCGTTCTTTGGCAAAGGTGCGCAAAGCGAGGTTCGCGGCTGCCAACTCTGCCCGCTTGTGGAAGAGTCAGGAGCGTGCGCCAAGCTTGGTCCTCTTGCCAAGTAAGAACCTAATATGTGCGACCCCCATAAGTGAAAATTGTCCTAGCCCCCCGAAGGGGAACCTAGTGACATTAATTCACACAAGGTGACTGTCTGCATATGAAGCGAGACGAGTCTGGGGTCTTATGGCAAACCTTGGCGCATGACGTGCCAGGCCTCCCTTGGGTAAATTTCTCATGAAGGCCCCCCGGCGCACATCCACCCATGGCGTGCGTGCACACTTTTATTCTTGTGCCCCTGTGAGAAGGGTGCCAGATGCTGGCTTAGCCTTTTGCCTGTGCTTAGACTAGCAGCAAAAAAGGAAGGGGTGGCCTGAAAATGCCTGTATCTGACTGAAAGTGTGACCTGACTGCATTCTTAAAATGGTCCTAGGCCGTCCTGGCTAATGAGTGGCACTCCGCACATTCTCAGGAGCTCAGGGACTAATCCTCCCTTTGTGCTCTGGAGTTTGCGAAATGTGTCTGCTCACTAGAGAGGGTGCTGTGGGCCAGGTGCCATACTTAAAATGACCGACTAAGACTTATTAAAAACAATCCAACTATGACGTGCCAGCCATAAGGAAATAATACACAAAAATGAAAAGACACACAAGTTAAACATTTCCAGCAGGGAGTTCCACTGGCGAAAGGAGGAAAGGAGGAAAGACAAGTCAGAAGTTAGCACAATGAGAATGCAACAACCCTTATCAATCAGATTAGGTCAGGTAATTAAGACCACCGGCTCTTCCTGTAAAGAAATCACTACCAGTAATTAACTCAGGAGCCTGTGAAAGGAAGCAACTTAAGACTTAGAAAGAAACAAATTGGTTATTTTTAAGGCCTGGAGAGGATTTTTGTTCCTGTAAAAAGGTAACGATTAAGCATTTTCTGAATATACAGAGCGCAAGAATGTTTGCGTGCTTTTTCCTGTGAAAGGGGTACAATGAGTGAGTTACTTTACACAGATTAAAGTCCAAATACCAGAACAGTATCTTTCTTAAGAGAATGAAGGAGAGTTAGAACAATTCTCAACCCGCGGCCAGATGTGGGTAAGTGGGCCAGAGCCCACGTTGCTCTGCCCCTACCTCCACCAAGCCAAGAAGGGCTGTGCGGCGAAGGAAGGGCAGGATGACTGTCCGGACCCCCAGAACTGCCTGAGGCCCCGGAACATGGCCCCTGACTTTAAAAGATTGAGAACCGAGGTTACAAGATGATAACACAGTATACACATGAAGACAATGCAATTCTCTCACTCCTAGTGAGATACGTGACTCCAAGACGCTAAGAGACATTCAAAAAACCTTAAAACACAGAGATGGGGGTTTGAGGAACGCAGACGTAGGGAGGGGCCCCATAGTTTATGATCTAGTGAGGAAAACTCATAGAAGTGATTTTTGTTTTCAGATCGCGCTTCTGAAAAGAAAAATCTGTTTTCCTGAGTGGCAAGGGTTGCAAAACCGGTTTCCAAGAGTGGCTTAATCCTTTGACAAAGAAAAAAGTCTCAAGGGAAGAAGGGGGTCACTCTGCCCTATTGCAGGTTAGAATCCCCCCCCTCCTGCTTTCGCCGCCCTTAAGCTGCTAAGCAGGCAAGGCAAAGGGTTTTGTTCATCATGCTTTCTCAAACTTTAAATAGTTCCTGCCCATGAGCAGAGTGCAAACTGTTTAACACATATTTCACAGTGACATTACCATGCAGTTACACACAAGGAACACTTTTCCAATCATACTGTGGTCATAGAGACAAGGCTTTTGCAATCATACACAGTTCTTGCAGTCATACATTCAGTGGTGCACCACGCATACACACATTTATTTACGCATTCGCACATTCCTCCCCTGATCTGCAGTGTTCTATCCTACACATGAGGAGATGACATACACAGCTGGCTATCACAGCCATCTGGGTGCTTCTACTTAGGGGTGAGTTTCTCTGGCATAGCCAGGGCGATGGCTGCCTCCTCTCTAGCCTGGGCCAGATGCATGCCAGAGGGCCGGACTCGCGGATCTTGGTGCTGCCTCCTTTCCAGTGCCAGCGTGGCAACCTTTTGAAGATCTGCCTGGTCTAGATTGGCATTCTCTTCTAAGGTGCCTCATCTTTCCACACTGGAAGCAGGCGCCTTGGGGTTTTGGCACTGCTCTGCGCCTGAGTGTGGCAATGGGTCTGCTCTGGAGCCCTGCGTGGCCAGGGGCCGTGCAGGTTTCCGTGAGCAGTGGGCGCTGAGCAGCCCTGCCTGAACGTGTGTCTGCCTTCAGATAGGCTGAGCACAGCAGTTGGGCGCTAGCTAATTGTGCCACTGGCAATTTCCCCGTGAATGGATCTTCCTCACCCATGCACTGAATGTTCTTAATTGGCAGGGGACTTTTAACTGTCAGAGAAGCGCCAAGGCCTCTCATGCCATGAATTCCTTCAGTGACGTCTGCAGCTGTCACTGGGGGAATGCTCCCTACACTGCCCTGCTTAAGCTGAAATGACGGATAGAGACTCCTTGGGGCTGATGGTTCTGACTGCGCTGGGGGTTTCTGGGTCTCTATCCGGACTGGGTCATCCTCTACTGAGAGTTTCCTACATTTGCTCCATGTGTGAATTATGCCCTCTGGAGCTTTCGGGGGTTGCTGAATGCAGTCTCCTATCTGATCCCAGAGCTGAAGGGTTAACGTACCTACTTCTGGGTAAAGCAGGCAGTGTTACCTTAGGTACACCAAAAGTCTCGCTAGTTTTCCGTTGTGAAACCGTAACTGAAACACCCTGGCCAGGATTCTGAACTCTTCCTCATGAGTTCTTTGGCTAGCGGACAGACGTTGCCGCTGAGGGCAAGTCCCCATATTACCTGTGAAGGGTCCTCCGAAGTTTCCTCCTCAGGACGAGTCGACGCGTCTCGGGCAAGTAATAGGTTTTGGCGACGATTCTCTAGGTAGAGCTCGGAGCGTGGCCCCGTGCCATGGGCCCTCGGCGGCCTCTGTGCTGTCAGGGGTTCACAGCTGACCCTGAGGGGAACGTGTTTTTCCATAACCGCAACGCCTCCGCGAAAGTCGGGAGCAAGCTGTAGGATGCCTCTTCTGTAATGCCTCGCCGCTTAGGCCGCCTTCCCGACCGGCTGGTTTACCGGCCGGGCTGCTGCGCTGTCCTCCGGGATGAGTGGACGTGGTTCAAGCGCAGAACCGGACCGTGTAGATCGCTTACTCACGAGTAGGATCACGTCGGGGTCACCAGATGTTGGATTGGGGCCGTGAGGAGGCCCTTAGGATCCTGGAGGAGACTGGTCAAAGGAACGACACGAGGCAAGATGGAGCGAAGACCAGTGATTTATTGAGGGAAAATCATCAGTATATATTATGTTCAAGGCTGCGTGTGGTAGAATGGTCATCTGACAGAAAATCACATCACCCATTTACTCAGGTTAATGGGGAATCTCTCTTGGGGAAGTTAATTAGCGTGGGCAAACATTGACAGGGGAAACACCATTGTCTAGGGCTTAGACCGGGGTAAATATGGCCACTATTTGCACCAGGGATTATGCTAAACTCGGAGATGAGGGATTACCTTAATGGGTAACAGAGGCTAGAGGAATGCCTCCTCAGCAGAATCGTCGGTCAGGTCATAATTGGGTGAATCAAACCCTATTATTAATCCACCCCCCTTAATTTCTCTGCCCGCAGAGCCCACGGGCCAGGAGCGTTCTCACTGAAGTGGCCTCTGCGCGGGCCGTTCCATGCCATAGGGGCATGGGGAATCCACAATAGACAAGCTAAAAAATAGTGCAAATCATGAAGCTTAAAAAACGTTTTTAAAAGGATACCCATGATGTGATATTAATAGAAAAACCAGACCAGCTCAAGTGCCAATCATTAAATATATACATATATGTAGAACTCCCATTATTTTCTGTGCATTTGAACAGGGTGGAGTTTATATGTGTGTCCTGCTCAAATTGACCACTTCTTGACCAACCAGGTATATCTCACTCAAGCACAAAAGAGAAGAATGACTGATCACAGAAACACAACTATCCATCCAATGGCATTATGTTTTCTATCTCATTCAAAAGCCAATAAGCACATTTTCCGATATAGCTTTCTTGTTGACTGCAACTCGTATCTGAGAATACATTTTTTTCCTGAAGCAGAAAAAATGTCATTGGCATGAATTTGTTTAAGGTGGATCCCAGCTTGCCATGAAGTGACCCACACAATATGATCATGGAGCCATCCCATATAGCACATTCTATGGAAATGTGAAAGCCACTTAAAAGGTGCAGATTTACAAATGCAAAAGTTCTTTTTGCCAAGAAAACAGAGCAAGTGGAGATTTATGTCTCCCAGAGTTGCTATGTAGATCTTACTCATTTTGGGGGCTCTGAACAGCATCCGGCCCGTGTCTCTTGGTTCCTAGTTTCAAACTCATGTCCAACTGATACCCATGACTCACCCCAGAGAGTGACCCACTTCAAGAGTTGGGAACCCTTGGTCCTCCACTTGTTTCAGACTGCAGCTTCTAAGATGAGGGTGGACGGCCACATGAAGGTTCCTCATTGACATGAATCACCATCAATTTCCCCCCGACATTAAAATGAGAGGTGGGCAGATTTGTGTTTTGGGAACTCCTCAAGCTGCAAAGCCTCTGGGAAAGTTGCATACAACTACTACTACTACTACTACTACTACTACTACTACTACTACTACTACTACTACTACTACTACTACTACTACTACTACTACTACTATATCCGTACCCATATCCGTGTCCAAATCCAAATCTAGACAATCATCATGGTGATCATCCATGAAGACTGTCCTGAGAATATAATGCAGTGGCTTTTCATCTGCCTTCCAGATGACTCCCATACCACTGATGCAGTTCTGTGAGTCACTTTCTCATCCCGAGCTCTTTTGGCATGCAAAGCCCTCATCAGCCCAGACCAGGATTGATGAAGCTGCTGTCCTGCATCAAGATAATCCACTTGGGGACCATCACTCTTCCCTATGGACTTTGGCATACAAGGCTGCTAGTCCTCAGGGTTGTCAGGTTAGTTAACCACCGCCTGACACTTGGATTTGAGTTGCTGGCAGTCTGGTCTGCTCTATTACCATAGCAGGATAACCTGGCCAAACTGGGCACACCTCTAGGAACTACTCTGCACAGTGCTAGCCTTTTTTCTCCACCTTTTGGACTTGTAGGCAAGAAGGAATGGAAGTGAGTGTAACAGATTTCTCCACACAGAAGCATCTCATGTTACAAAGGGCTGATGCCCCCATGCTGGTTTTTTATAGCTTTCTTATCCTTGAAAGTATAAAACAAGCTGAAAATATGCTTTAATCTTAAAAGAGATAAAAGGTGGAGTAGCAAGAAAGATGAAGGCTCGGGCTAATAAGACATCAGAAGAGCCTGAGGGGGATCGTAAGTGAGAACAGTAACTTTGACAAAGGACTGTAAATAGTGATGTGAAGTTGTAGAAAGAAATTAACAAAGTCAGGAGACCACTGAAGAACATGTATGAAAGGGCCCAATTTGAAACTGGCTGAGATCTGTCAGAGTGTATCAGTCTCCAGAGCACCAATTTGCAACTTTTCTTCAACACACACATACGCGCACACGCGCGCACACACACACACACATGCACAGACACACAGAGAGAAAGAATTTCAGGAACTACAAAGTCTTTAGATCAATATGGAAAAATGGGCTGAATCAGGGGTATTTATTTGTGCAAATTCCTTGAGTGACTATAGGTAAAGTTTGCACTCACTCAAAAGCCTGTCATATCCAACTCTAGGGTTTGGTGCTCATCTCCATTTATAACCAAAGAGCCAGCACAAAAAACACAGGCCATATCAAGCCAAGAACCAAACTAAATTAAGGCTATAGTACTCTGGTCATGAGAAGACGACAATAATGCTCGGAAAAGTTGAAGGGAACAGGAAAAAAGGAAAACCAATTAAGGGCTGAATTAACTCAGTAGAGGCCAGAGTTCTTGTTTGAGCATGGAAGAACTGAGCAGGGCTGTTTATGATAGGATATTTTGGAAGTCATTATTTCATAGGTTCAGTTGATGGCACACACCTTGGATCTTCTTGGTAAGATAAAGGAAACATTCCAGTTCAATTTATTGCAGTTCAGCTACTTTGCTAAAATGTTCAGATCTCTTTCAATTCAGAACAGAAGGAGTTTTTAAACATATTCAGATATGGGAAACAATGAAACTATCAATATTTTCCATCTCTAGTCTGGGATCACTCTGCATATGAGAATCATAAACCTACTAAATTCAATGAGTGAGTCAAAAGATTTTGGTGTCATCACTATTTGGGATGATGATCAGCTTATTCACAAATTGAGAGGATAAGGCTAAAAACCAAGAAGACAGTGAAATAAGACAAACATGCCTGTATTTCTCCTAATGGTCTCCCATAGAGTTCTCACACTCTTAAAGTAGGAGAATACCACAAAATTCCCAGGAGCTGAAAATGGAAAATGTTCACAATTTAACATTTACAGTGCAGTATTCTTCTTCGAGCTACAGCAAAGAACACCATAAAGTCCCAAGAGCCTGTTGAAGTTCATTATATAGGATTGCTATCCCTCCGAAAAAATCATACCAAGGATGTATGGCAAAAGCCATTATAATGAAGGAAGATTATATTTGTGATTGTATTGCACACAATTCTAAAAATAGTCAGCTAACTAGAGCCTGCAATTAAAGACAATTTGAGAGGTTTCCTTATTGCTGCATGCACTTGGTAGTTCAACTGAAATGTGGCTAAAATCCCACAAGGTAGTATTACCTGAGCTATTCTTCATTTATGGCATTCTTTCCCTTCACCATAAGTGCTCTGCTGCACTTAAGATTGAAATTGTACCCTTTCCTGATCATTCAAATAAGCTAGAAAGGTAGCTATTTTGTTTAGGTAGCAGCCTATTGACCTAGCATTTCTCAATGCCTCATATTCAGAAAGTAGTGATGCAACCCTTGAAAACATCTTTCAGAAGTGAAGTAGGATTTAATCCATTTAAGCAAGGCCACTTTGCTTCAAATGGTGAGAGGTTTACAATACAGAAGCAGTTATCTTTCCACTTGTAGATGCTAGGGATTTTTCCCAGCCTCTGTCTCTCTAACACCCAACTCGGATGGTGAGCATGGATAAGATTCAAGACAAAATAAGGCCATTGTGAAACATCCTTGTCTGGGGTTAACAGTGATACTCTGGATTTGAAATTAAAAAAGCAAAAAAAGTTAAGGGAGGAAGAAATCCTTCAATCTAGTCCATGGAGACCAGGCCATGCATAGTAACCAGTCTCCAGAAAATAAGTGTGTGGTAAAAGGGCTCAGGACCAGAACGTGACTCGCGGAACTGGATCAGTGGTATGGGGGGGGGGGGTCACACTGCAATGCAGAAGGCAAATGAAAGGCCACAGCATTATATTCACATGACAGTCTTCATGGCTGATCACCATGATGATTGCCAATATTTGGAATCAGATACGGCACAAGAAGAAGAAAGCTGCTATCAAAAGCTTAAACCATTACAACCAAAAGGCAACACAATGGCTTGAAAAATATGTTCCCACAGTTCTAGGAATTCAACTACTGAAGGGTCTCGGAGAGTCACCAGAAAGTTACTGTGGTTTGTCAGGTGTGATTCTTAACAAATGAAGCAGACATGGCAAGGATTTCCTTAATGTTCTTAAAAAGGGCACTTAACATTTCTGCCGTCAGAGATTGCACTTTGGAGAGTTCCTTTAATGGATTCTGTGACCACTGGACAGTCCTTGTTAATGAGATTGAAGCTTCATTTGGAAAATGCATCACATTAAGCAGAAATGGATCAGACATAGTCCCAAATGTCTGTCCATATCAGACAGTTTAGATTGCCTTCTAAAGAAGTATCTGTAATTGTTACTGAGTTACAAAGAAGAAGGTTTTAACTTAAAGAGGGAAGTTGATTATAATACAGTATCTGACATTGTTGTTCTCATTTTAAATCTGTTTTTATAATTGTTATATATTTACCTTAATACCCAGATAAATCTTAAAAAGCTTGAAAATGATTGACTGATTTCAATCTGGAATTAGCCCTTTATAAATGCTTTATAGAGCTTCCAGGACTGTGGTGGCTCAGTGTTTAAGATGCTGAACTTGAAGACTAGAAAGTCAGCAGGTCAACAGTTTGAGACCCGAGTGTTGCATGATGGAGTGAGCTCCCATCTTCTTCTCAGCTCCTGCAAACCTAGCAGTTTGAAAGCAAGAAATTGCAAGCAGATGAACAGGTACCACTTTGGTGGGAAGGTAAACAGTGGTCTGTGCACTCCGGTGTCTAGTCATGCCGGCCACATGTACACGGAAATGTCTGCAAACACAGGCATTGCTGGCTCTTTGGCTATAAACAGAGATGAGCATTGAACCCTAGAGTTTAATATGACTGGCTTTCGAGCAAGTGCAAATTTTACCTTTACCTAACATTTGGTAGGTAGGGCTCTTGGCCAATCCATAATTATTTTCTCTGCTGATGGGGCTTCTCACAATAGGGACTCTCACAGAAGTGTCAGTTTCTCTCCACAGAGCACCTCTTTCCTCAAAACAATTTTTGTGTGTTTTTTTTGGGGGGGGTTGCTTTTCTTTTAAGGTTTGGTGGATAGAAAGGGGCAGGAAATCGACAATTAGCATTTGTTTAAAAGGACCAGCTGGTGTAAGTCTTTTTCTTTAAATAATCAGGCAGGAGTAAGGAAAAAGAGAGAGAGAGAGAGAGAGAGAGAATTGGAAATCAGCCTTTTTTTGCATCTTGTTAAGGTAGCTTTGCTGTAGCTCTGCTTCTTGCTAATCCAGAAGGCTATAGCAGAATCTGCCTTAACAAGCTGCAACTAAACACTGATCATCAGTTTCCTCCTCTCTATCTCATTCTTCACTCCTATCTTTTTGGTTAAAACAAATATGCCAAAGAATATTTGACTTACTGGATCTGAATTTACAGTATATAAATTCACATTTTTCCCCTTTCAGTGTAGTAACACTCCTAGACTTTTAAATACTGAAGCATTAAACACCCTGGATGAATGGAATATGTTAGCATTCATTGTTTTAATAACATGGTATTTCCATGTTATAATGAAGAAATGTACCGTAAGCATTTCAAAATTATGAATGAAACTAAAAATATCACCCATCCCTAGTTCCAAAGCCACCCAAAATTAACACTAATTTTCTTTCTCCTTCTTTCCCATCCATAGTGATTGTGGGAGGTATAATCTGATTTCATAATAGCTTGTAACTACTAAAATCAAGAGAAACCAAACTGAACTTGAAAAAGATAAGGGAGAATACGGTAAGGATTCTTCTTCTTCTTCTTCTTCTTCTTCTTCTTCTATGTCTAGGCTAGCCTTGAAACTGTCAAAATGCATTCCCCCCCTTGGTGAGTTCATTCTGCAGCTGCTTTTATCTGGCCTAGTGTGAGGAAGATTAGCCAGCACAAGTGCATGTGACTAGCATACAATTTGATGAAATCCTCAAAGGAAGCCATTAATCAGTGGTGATTTGTCACTGCAGCTGATGCCATCAACACTGAATAGTTTAAAGGATTAGGCACCTGGCTACAGAGCCAGAGGTTGTGAGTTCAGTTCCCCACAGCGTATCCCAAAAGAGCCAGCCTGCATGACCTCAGACTAGCTGCACAGATCCATGTCATTCCCAGAGGGGGGAAATGGCAAATTACATCTATGTATTCTTTATCTAGAAAACCCTGGAAAGGTTGAAATAAGTCAAAAATTCATAGTTGCATCAACAAAGCATAGGTACATCAGTGTAAAATTTAAAATTACTCTTTGATCCTTCTTATTATACTCATTCTTGTTGCAGATGAATATGGCAAACAATGCACAGAGAAAATGGCAATTAAGAAGATATCCGGGATGACATAAGTCAAAGTTGATTTGATGGCACACAATTATGATTGTATTATATTGGTAATTGGTTGGGATTTGTTTTTTTTTAAATCCTTTGTAAGATTCTCTGAGTTCCTTTACACAGAGAAGTGGAATAAACAACAACGAAAATCCTTCATGATCCTGCTGCCTTGAGGAGATGAGAGATAGCCCTAGTAGATTTGCCTTGGCAGTCTTGAGTTGATACAGATGAAGATAAGGTGGTAAATCTGGTCCATAGCATTTGCCATGCTGATTGAAACATTCTGAGAGATGGAGTTGTGTGTGTGTGTGTGTGGGGGGGGGGATGAAGTCCTGAAACCTCCACGTCTTCTTTAGTGGTTCTGTGCAGAATTCTCAAAGTTATCATTTTGAGGAAGGGATCACATACAGCCCTGTTTTTACCCAGATATGGTACAAAGACACTGTTTAAATCTTCAGCTTTTCTGTAAAACAAGTTGAATAGTTCCAGAGTGTACATACAGAGGAATTTTGGAAATGTTGCCAGCTTAATTGGACTTACATGCACCCATTTGTACATCCACCAATATAGTGATATTCAATTAAGGAGATGTATTAAACCAAAGGCATTAGTGTGCTGCAGTCTCTTCCTAATACAACTTTTTACAGCATCTATCAGAAAGTTTTTTATCCAACAGGTGGCATATATAAATGACTGATAAATGAAAATTGTCTTAAGTATGGCTTTTTTATATATAGAAAAAGAACCTTTAGCAAGATTGAAAGATATGGGGAAGGGGAAACAAACAACTTTTTAAAATCAACTGTTTTTAGAGATATTTATTCCTATTCCAGACCTGTGAACACACTTTAATTTGTGAAAGATATTATATTTGCATTACAGACAATTAACAGAGTAGTTGAATGCATGCATCAAAAGGGCAGAGATGGGAAGAAGCAGATTGTTGGTTAAATATTAGGGAAAACCAACTAATAGTGAGTGACGGTGTGAAAGATAGGCATTGACCTGACCCTTGCCTTTGGGGCTCTCCCATTCATGACAAGCAATTTTTACCAGCTTGCCCTATTGAACTTCCCCAAAGACTCCCGGGACTCAGGAGGCCTATATGCCATCCTGCAGATCCTTCTGCAGCAACCTGGGGCTTACCTGTGTTAGCAGAGCCCAGCAAGTATTATGGAGAGTATTGTATTAAATGTGGTTGCGTATGGCTTATGGCTTAACTCTTGTCTTACCCCCTCTCCCAAAGAACAGGCGTTGTTGATGAAGTAAAAATGTTTATTGTTCTCGAAGCATATTGTAGAAATAACAGTTCTTCCATTGGTTCAGGATACAGAAGTACAGCATACAAAAATATTAATAAAAAAAGACAGTTAGGGAAATCCGCACTCAGGCCTTACCCCAGAAACAAAAGGAAAACCTGACTAATCTAGGTAATTATGACTATACTTGGGTTGGAATCCGGACTTAGTGTTAGAGTTCCCCTCTCCCTTATGAGGTGTAGCTCTCAGAAACTCCAAACTCTCACTAACTCCCAAACCCATGTGCCTATAGGAAAGACATGAGCTTAGCCCTCCTAATTAGCATACAGCCAATTAGAGTCCAGGGTTTGTATAAACAACCACTGGTTCTCATAACAAATGTGTTCCCAGGCTCTGGATGTTGATGTAAATGGACATTCCAGACCTGAGGAAGAAGACAAAACATAGGCCTGAACCTTGGAGAAGCTTCTACAAGGCCCATCTGCTTGATAAGCACAGCAGAAAGAAATTTGAGGCCTTTGCAAAGAAGCAAAAGTTACATTCTAAGATAGTTTAAAAACCAAAGAAACTCCATGTTGAATAACTTGTGACCCATTTTATCACAGATGGTTGACAGAGAGCTGTCCTCTGCCAGTATCAGTGGCTGGATAGACATCTGTTATATTGCTATAGTTGCTTTCAGTGCTACAGGTTCTGCAACAAGTTAGATGATGGACTAGATGGCTTGAAAGATCCCCTCTAATGCTCTGATTCTATTTAAGAACAGCAGTTAGCATTTCTTTTATTGTTATTATAAGTTGTCAAAGTGCTTCTGAGTTATGGTAACTGTAATAGGATTTGTGAGATAGGTGAGATATCAAAGCAATAATTTACCATTGTTTGTTTGTTTGTTTGTTTGCTTATAACATTTATATCCCGGCAGACTTAGTGATGAACACTATTCCGAATGGCCAGTTACAATAATAATACTGAACAAACTGACTAAACCTCAAATACATGCTAATCCAACTTCATAGCCCACAATATAACAATAGATAAAAATAAAGTAACGGTAAAATACCTCTAAGACAGCAGTGCACAGTGGCCTCAATTAAAACTTATGTCAAATTCATAACAACTTATCTTTCCACCCTCTATCCATGGAAAGAATGTTTTTAATGGCCTCTTTAAATAACACTGTTTTATTGCCTTGAAAGGCTTGAATGGAGAGGGCCTAACAAATCTCAGGGTCAAGCTCATTCCATAATAAAAGAGCCATCACTGAAAAGATGAGTTTCCATATTGGAAATTTGCTGATGTAATTAAATATGCATTACTGTAAATTTTCCTTCCCCATTTTCTTTATCTTTCTTTCTAAATTTGCAGGATAGCTAACAAAACAACAGTTTGAAAAGTTTGGAAAACTCTTCTCCCTCATAAAAGAGGTTTTAATAAATTAGTAATTCATGTTTATTGTTTAGAAATAATGTTTGTTTCTCCAAATCATTTATTAGACCCGTGTGAATTATTTGTTCAGCAAACAACTGTGTTAGTTGTTCAGGGTTATGCCTCATGTCATAATTGCTTTTCTTTTCTTTCATTTTTTAAAAAATAAAAAGAAAACAATACTGGAAATACATAAAGGAAAATAGCTACTCTGGAGTATGAGTATGTGTTTCCCGTCTTCCAAATATTTCCCTGGATACAATCTATAATAAAATTCTGAATTAATTGGTTTGTAGCTTATTAGCATGCCCGAAGATAATGTTTCAAACAACAACAGTAAAAGTATTTTTCAACTCCAATTTTGCTAAAATGTCTCAGAAAATATCTCTAGAAACATCTATGTTCTCAATTCCCTCCAGGAATTTGAGGTGTTCTATTTTATTTGCACACAGAGATCCTAATTTCTAAATGCCTTCACAAGTACTCTGAGAATGACAGGAAAATAGCTTCTCTCTAGTTAAACGCGCCTTCCAGGTCTGACTCAAATGCCATATCCTGCATCTAATGTTTTTGGTAACAAGTGTATATAAATATTATATTTGTTAGTTGCCTGGTTTCTCAGCAATGCCACTTTCCACCCATGAACATCTGTGCATTAAAGTTTAATTGTCTCTTTCTTTGGGGTTGAAAATTCCCGAAAGATGTCCACACTGCTAGCCATCAGTTAGCCGGAATACTTTATGCATCTCTTTTATCCCACATCAAATGAATGACAGGTTGGACTGCTTTGTGTTCATGACAATTGTATTGGTGGGAGACGAGGATGCTTGTCATTCTGCCCTTCCTTTGCTGAGGCATCAGTCCAATTTTCATCCCATGTTTAGCCAGTGCCTCTGGAATTGGAGGCCCTAGAGCAGGGGTGCATACAGGCACATTTTACTTCCACTTCTGGGAGCAACAAGGGCAGCGTGAGCCAGATGAATTGCCATTGGGGGCTGGATCAGGCCCACAAGCCATAGTTTGGGCATCCCTGGTTTAAGCAGAGAAAATGGCAGCGTGAAATCTATCTCATCCTGTTGCAAAACACTCCACAAGGCACATTTTCCTTCCACTTCCAGTGGGAGGAACCATGTAACCGGCCTGCTGAACCACATGACCGGTCCACATCCCGAAATGTTTGGGCACCCCTGCCCTAAAGAGCTGCTCGAAATTGCTGATTTAGCATCGAGGAAGAAGTCTGAGCAGTTGAATGGCAGCAAACAGGCAGTGCAGCAAACTAATGAGGGTCTTAAAGTCGTTAAGTTCCTGAAGGGAGATGGATAATTACCATAATCCATAGTGGTTTATATGACCAGCCTAGGAAGGGCTTAATATTTCTACTAAAGTGATGGCAGCTGGTGATGCAGTGGATGTATTCCAGGTTTTAGTTTAAATTTAAAGGAGCTGCTGAATATGCTGAACCTGTTTTAGGGATATGTGTCAGCACCACAAATGGCTCATGTAGAACTGAAACCTAAACTAGGGTAGCTTCACCATCCCCACCAAACTGAAGTACCAGTTTCACTCTACTCTACTCACTGCATTAAAAAGCTGGGGGAAAATACTGCAGAATGTTCTGTAGATGCTGCTCAGGGGAATTATAGGTAAAGGTTCCCGTTGCTCAAAGGTTAGTCACATCTGATTCTAGGGGACAAAGATCATCTCTGTTTAGAACCAAAGAGCCAGTGCTGTCTACATCTGTAAACTTTTCCATGGTCACGTGGCAGGCATGACTAGGTGCTGGAGCGCACAGAACACTGGTACCTTTCCCACTGATTTGGTGTCTGTTTCTCTACTTGCAATTTCTTGCTTTTGAACTGCAAGGTTGGCAGGAGTTGGAACAGAGATGGGAGCTCACTGCATCATACAGTACTCGGGCCTTGAACTGCTGACCTGCCAACCTTCCAGTTGCCAAGTTCAGCATCTTTACTAAGCCACCCCAGTCCTGTTCAGGGGAATTATACATGGTGCTAAAATGTGGGTAGACATAACATGATTACTCCCTCCCAGATATTGTTCAGCTGCAACTACAGTACATCATTCTTATGTTTACAAGGAGTAGTGGGAATTGATATTAGAAGTTGACCAGCAACATCTAGGGGACAATATTTTGCCCTCCCCAGAATGGTTGGAAGCACTTTGAAAGCTTCTCCCCTCATGGTTCACACCTTAATAGCATGTGGTAGCTTTATCCCCACATAGGCAATGCCAGTATAGGTAACTGAGAAGAAAGTTGTAAGTCCATTCTGACCAAGTCTTTCTTCTTGGAACCTTCTAGAAATCTACAACTAAAGATATAACAATAGCAATTACACTTATAAACCACCCCATAATGCTTAGTGCCCTCTATGGGTGGTTCACAAGGTAATTAGTATTTTGCCCCCAACATGCTGGATACTCATTTTACCAACCTTAGAAGGATGGAAGGCTGAGTCAACCTTGAACTCACAATATTTTGCATGCAGTACAGCAGTCCAACCACTGTGCTGTCAGAGCTCTAAGACATAGCATCAAAGCAATTTGAAAGACATTTCCTTAGCAAACATCAAGAGACTGGTGCCTTGAAAGTACAGCTTTCAACAATATTGATTATTTCACTAATGGAGATGCAACAGTTGTATCAAACACTAGCTGATTACCCGGCTTCATTCTGGTTTTTCTTTTTTTTAACGTAGGCCAGCCTTTCCCTCTTGGAAACCTTGTGGGGTGTATGTAGGTCACTCCTTCCTTCCTTCCTCCATTTCTCTCTTTCCTTACCCGCCCCGCTTCTCCATCGACGGTCACTTACAGTGCTAATCTCGCATGCCCATTTGCCTTCCACCTACTGTGAAAACTAGAGCTGAGCTTAGAGGGCTACAGCTGAGCTAGTCAGATGATATCACAATCTCAACCTACCTGAGACTATGACATCAGATCAATTACATCACTAAGAAACACACACATTGTATAGATCAATTGCATCCCAATTTTGGGGGTGCACCCCCCCAATGGGTTTTGAGACCCCCGCAGTGCTGATCTCCCAAGCCCAAGGTATGTATGTGCCAAATTCCAGCAGGATAGGTGCAGGGGTGTGGGAGTCTTTCGAGCACATACAAACAAACTCTTCTGTTTTACATATATAGATACTTGTGGAGGAGGTAAGTGGACTGATTGATAGCCAGATGGGTGCCCTTCTTGACCTATTATCATTTATTCTTTCCTCCCGAGATTAAATCCTCTTCCCCTTTGTAAAGGAAATTACTTCTGTTTTTGTTTTGCCTTTTTCTGCTTCTCCCCTCCCCTCCTGCAACCATTTGGAAGGATCCTATAAGGCAAACTATGACCCACAGGCTGTATCAGGCCCCCAATGCCAATTCATCAGGCCCGTGACGTCCTCACCGCTCCTGGAAGTGGATAGGGGACATGCTCGCCAATGCGCATGCACATCCGGAACCACTTCCAACAGTGGCAAAACCACTTCCGGGAGTGCTGGGTGCATTTGTGCATGCGCAAATGCACCCAAAACCACTCCCAGAAGTGGTTCCTGATGCACATGTGTAAACGTGCCCACTTCCAGGGCCCACTCAGGTGTTCCAAGTGCGTGGTCTGGCCCTCAGTGCAAAAGGTTTAGGCACCCCTGCTATAAGGCCATTGAGGTCAACTCATTACTCAATGTATGAACCCAAGTTCAAGTACTACATCTGGGGGGAAATTGGCTATATACCTGTAGCTCTCTCTTGACCATCTCCAGTGTTGGAGAGTTCACTACCACCTGAAATAATTGTTTCTATTGTCATGTGCTGTGTAGTTGCATGCATGGAAGCTAATCCTAGAAACTTTAAGACTAGTTTTTACCCTGTCTCAATCTGAGAAGATTTACTACAACAATAAAAGTTCATTTCTTCTTTATACATTAAATAATAATTTAGTGTCAGAAATTTTTCTGGATTGAAAGGATTTTTGCTGGAGGAACTCCACTCAGGGGACACCCAAATGAGGCTCCTTTCATGTCCCCAACAGCAAAGTGGTCCCTGTTTATCTACTTGCAATTTCTTGCTTTCGAACTGCTAGGTTGGGCAGGAGCTGGGACAGAGATGGGCGCTCATTCCGTCATGCAGTACCCGGGCCTCAAACTGCCGACTTGCCAGCCTTCCAGCTAACAAGGTGCGCTTCTTAACCACTGAGCCACGGCAGCCCTGTTTATACATTACTACAAACATTCAGAGCGATTACTCTTAATTAATCAACACAAGTTTACCTAACTTTCCTGCTACATGCTTTTAAAGTAATTAATACCACAAATTTCCTACAATTCAAAACATCTAGAAGGCATTTGAAGAAATGTATTTCAGAGAGGTTTGGTGGGGGCAAAAGCCAAAGAGTGATGATAACCTCTGTCTCTCTAATTTGTAAAGTAGCCACTAACAGTCATTTCACTTTACCCAAAGGTTAAATAGTTAAACTGCTCAAAGACTGCAAAAGAAGGGCGACAAAGAGAAAGAAAACACTCTGAGTCCAAAAACTGAGAATCTAAATTGCTAATCAGTTGGTGCTACTATGGTTGAAGTTGGCACATTCCAGCTACATTGTTATAGAGAGGGCAAATGAAAGGTGAGGTTCGTTGGGGTTGCACATTTCAATTACACATTTGGTAGCTACAAAAAGCCCTTCTAAAGTGAGCTCCAGCAAGGTGAAGGGAAGCATTTGACTGTGAAACGGTTGCACTCATTTTTGTTCTATGCAGCAGACTCTTTTTTCAATTAGCATTGTAAATGCCACTAACACGTCAAAACATTTGCAAATTGCAAACAGGTAAAAAAAACAATGACAACAATAATTGAAACATAGCCCGAACCGATCGCTATACTAATATATACCTTGCTGAGTACTACAGCCCCATAAGGTGTTAGAGCAGGAGTTGCTTTTATAAAGTCTCTTTAATCTATAATGTCTAAAATTAGATCTAGGGCAACACTCTCTCTTAAAAACTGAGGCAGGGGTGCCCAAACTATGACCTACAGGCCGTATCAGGGTCCCCAATGCTTTTTGTGTATGGATTCAAGGTAAAAAGAGGACATACCAGAGGCAGAATCTTAAGGCCTTAAAATAAAACACATAAGCTATGAAAGTCTCCCTTGCTTGAAAGCCATTTGTGTCTGACTCATCTCTGTTTAAAGCCAAAGATCTGGCACTATCTGTGTTTGCAGACATTTCCATGGTCATGTGGCAGGCATGACTAGAAGACAAAACACACAGTATGCTGTTACCTTTCCCAGTAAAGCAGTACCTATTTGTCTACTTGCAATTTCTTGCTTTTGAACTGCTAGGTTGGCAGGAGAAGGGGCAGATAATGGGAGCTCGCTCCGTCGTGCAGCACTCGGGTCTCGAACTGCTGACCTGCCGACCTCCCAGTCATCAAGCTCAACGTCTTAACTACTAAGCCACCATAAGTTCCCTACATACACTGGTACAAATACATTATCACCTGAAGGGAAGAAGGTTTAATTTTCTTTCTCTTTCTTTTTGTTGAATAAACAGATATGCTACAATCACTACCCATCCCTATGGACTGCCCCACTCATTGTGCTGAATCAGATACCCCATAAAGATTGCAAAGTCACTTTAGAAGGAAGGCCACTTTATGATCCATGTGGACAATTAATTCACTTTGCAGGCGCACCCCCCAATAACGGACTCAGACACCATTGAAAGTGGATAACGGCATTGGGCCACATTTATTGATTCATGCCCTAGTCCGAATTATAAATTTGTATTGGTAAAACGACCAATCATAATTCTTAAGGCAAGCAGGCCGAAGTAACACTGGTAAGGTACCACCCAAAATTGCCAACGGCAATTGGTTACAATGTATCAATTTGTATCAATTTGTTTGTTGACAACAAACAAATTGTTGACCGTAGTCAATATCTAACTGATGACCCCACCCTCTGACTCGTATCCGTGAAATCACGGGGTGATGCATGCTGGCTAGCTATCGCCATCACCCCATCGCCTGGTTCGTCGTTGACCGGACAACGTTTAACTAATTTATTCCTATCTAGTGTTGTCCAGTCAATTGCGAACCTGCCGGATACCTGTGGGTCATAACAGTTTACCTTACCAGTGCTACCCGCCCATGTGACCAAAGTCAACAGCAGTCATAGCAGAACCCCTATATCAAACCATAGCAACAGTGTGGGATGGGCAAAAAAACCAGGACCCGGAAGCCAATGTGGGTCCCAGCCAAAAATTCCCACCCGGCCCCGAAGCGACCAAAATATCACACTGTTAACTAGGGAGGGGGTGGAGGGGAAAAACTTCTCCGCTCCGTCGCTTAGCTAAAATGGCAGCTCGGCTGCCTCGTGGCCACCCCTTTTATGAGGGAGCTGGCCACGCCCTAAACTACCCGGATCATTCGTCCTGTGGGGGGGGGCCCGCAAAGAGCGCGGCAGCCATTTTGGCGCCGCGCTTGCATTGCAGGCGCACCCCCCAATAACGGACTCAGACACCATTGAAAGTGGGTAACGGCATTGGGCCACATTTATTGATTCATGCCCTAGTCCGAATTATAAATTTGTATTGGTAAAACGACCAATCATAATTCTTAAGGCAAGCAGGCCGAAGTAACACTGGTAAGGTACCACCCAAAATTGCCAACGGCAATTGGTTACAATGTATCAATTTGTATCAATTTGTTTGTTGACAACAAACAAATTGTTGACCGTAGTCAATATCTAACTGATGACCCCACCCTCTGACTCGTATCCGTGAAATCACGGGGTGATGCATGCTGGCTAGCTATCGCCATCACCCCATCGCCTGGTTCGTCGTTGACCGGACAACATTTAACTAATTTATTCCTATCTAGTGTTGTCCAGTCAATTGCGAACCTGCCGGATACCTGTGGGTCATAACTGTTTACCTTACCAGTGCTACCCGCCACACGGAGGGGCTTCAAAGAAGGCCTGACGCCCCCCCACAGACCGTCAGCTCGGTCAACAGGCCTGCTCGCCAATCACCCAACAGGAGGTCCATACCTCCTCGCGACAGATGGACCCCATCCCCTGCATACAAATCATAATTTTCTAGTCCAATAGCGGGGTGATGACTGACCCGTCCCCAAGCCTTGTCGGCAAGGAACCGCGCCACCGCCTTATTGACCGCGCGCCTAGCGCGGTCAATGGCCATGAGGTCAACTCCTCCTCTGTAAGAATGGCGCGGGACAATGTCCGACCAAACCAGGGTTGCGGGAGGCCAGACGTAGTGCAAGTAGGCGAGGTCCTCGCAAATCGCATGCTTGAGCGACAAGCCAGTGACCTGACCCAAATCGTTGCCCCCCAAGTGCATGATGAGAATGTCAGGCGGGGCAGCACTTCTGCCTGAAAACAGGAAAGGCAGCAGCTCCCGCCACAACATCCCAGGCTTACCATGCCATGTGAGACTGGCGTGTTCACCCAGTCCCAGTCGGGGTCCCCACTCTGTCGCCGCAGCGTAACGCGCTGCCCTTTGCACGTAGCTGTGGCCCACCAGCCATACTGTCACCGGTGTAATACGACACCCAGGGTCTGTAAGGAAAAAACGAGGGAAATGATGTAAGGTGACTGGGTTGGTACTCACGGGGGGAGTGGGCGCACATAAAACTGAAAACATCGTGAACCCCACCTTCCCATGCTGCGTATGTCAGCCCCGGAGTACCCAAACGCAGCTGCTGTAGAGGCTGCCCCGATACGGAATGAATGTGTGCCATAACGGGCACCTGGTAGGCCCACCCTGGCGAGGGCTCTGCCTGTCACCTTCCAAAACTGAAATTTAGTGAGGGGAGACCCATCTTGGTGACAGAAAAACGGGCCATGGTGCGTGCCACGCAGTGCAATAAACTCCTGTAGGGCACCAACCGGACAGATGTCTGCCAAAGAACACCGTAGCAGTCTTACACCACTGCCTACGCCCTGCTGATCAGTCTTAGAGGAGCGTATCCTCAACTGGGCCCAGTCTTTGGCAACATATACATCTTCGAGTTCCAGTGCCCTACAACTTGCATCCGCCTTAGACAGCATCACAAGTTCGCTGATGCGGAGCGCTCCAAAAAATGCCACCGTTGTGGCTGCATGAAAAAGGGCTGCCTCATAATGATCAAAACAGAGGCCTGGCCAGCCCCGGGCCAACTGGGTAAGAACCCCTGGGGAAATAGGGTGCCGGTCGTCTGGGCAACGCCCACGCTCGCGCACCCACCCCTCCAAAACATGTCTCACACGGAAGTCAGAGGTGCTGTCCACATGACCCCCCACCTTGGCCATAAAAGCCAACGCTGACAGCTTAGATGCTATGGTGCGAGGTGCGAGGCCCTGGGAATGCAGGTGAACCATGAACCGCAGCACATGGTCCACCGGGATAGGCCAGGTCTCTGGCAGGTGAAATTGGGCGGAAAATGCCCTATAAGAATTAAAAGCTTGTTGATACGCCTTACGCGTGCGGGGCGCCAGTGACAGGCCGATCGCCCGGCTCACCTCTCCCTGCCAATGGTCCATATCTCGTCCGGGAGTGGCGAGGGAAATTCCTCCGCATCCGGGGCCAAGGCACGGAACCGGGAGATCTGCAGGCGGGACAAAGCGTCGGCAATATCATTATTAACCCCTGGGACGTGCCTAGCCCTGAACAAAACGTTGAGGCGCAGGCAGCGCAGCACAAATTGGCGCACTAGGTCCATAACCCTGGGTGATTTAGAAGTCTGTGCATTGATGATGCGGACAACCGCAGCGTTATCACACCAGAAATGCACGACTGAGTTGGCCCATTCCTCACCCCACAGCATCAAAGCCCCCAGGATAGGAAAAAATTCAAGGTATGTGAGATCACGCAGGCGACCCGTGCCTGCCCATGCCGGTGGCCACCCACCATAGGCCCACTTCCCATTGAAGTACATCCCATAACCCAGGGATCTTGAGGCATCAGACTGGACCTGAAAACTCGGGGAAGCCAGGAGGTCAGACCTCCAAAAGGAGACCCCATTGAACTCCCTCAGGAACTGTAACCAGACGAACATGTCTGCCCTGATACCCCGGGTAATCCTGACTCTATGGTGGGGCCTGGATAACCCTGCCATGGCATCGCATAAGCGCCGGGCAAAAGCCCTGCCCGGTGCGACCACCCTGCAGGCAAAATTAAGGTGACCATGTAACACTTGGAGTTCCCTCAGCGATGCCTTGCGCCTGGCCAGCAAATCCGAGATGAGGGCCACTAACCGGGACACCTTATCCCCCGGTAACCTAGACGCCTGCGCTACTGTGTCGATCTCCACCCCCAGGAATACTAGCTTGTTAGATGGGCCCTCGGTCTTTTCGGGCGCTAAAGGGACACCGAGTTCCTCCATTAGCGTCTGAAATGTGTTGAGGAGACGTGGACACGTGTCCCCGCCCAGTTCACCCCCGAATAAAAAGTCATCCAGGTAATGGGCTACAGACCGGGACCCTGACCTGCGCACGAACGCCCACTCCAGGAAGGTACTGAAACGCTCGAATGCAGAGCATGATATGGAACAGCCAAAAGGCATGGCCTTATCAAAATAATATTCACCCCGGAATTTAAAACCCAGCAATTCAAAGTCGCCCGGGTGCACAGGCAAGAGGCAAAAAGCCGACTTAATGTCACACTTAGCCAGTAGCGCACCCGGGCCACATGAGCGCACCATGCACAGCGCGTGGTCAAAAGACGTATACCTGACCGAGCAAAGGTCATCAGGTATAGCATCATTGACCGATCGGCCGGCTGGGTAGGACAAGTGATGGATAAGGCGAAACTCGCCCGGAGATTTCTTGGGAACCAAGCCCAGGGGCGATACCTTAAGGTTAGTGAACGGGGGTGCAGGGAAAGGGCCGGCGACCCTGCCCGCAGTAACCTCCTTATTAATGCTGGCGGCAGCCACCTCCTCCCTTCCCCTAAGGGACAAAAGGTTGGGGGCATCCTGAGGGGACCTGTCACCCATGAAAGGAATACGGAACCCCTGTCTAAAGCCCCGAAGCAGATAATCTGCATCCTCCCCCTTCGGGTACAATGCGAGCCAACGCTCCAACATGTCCACATTAATTGGGGAGGGAGCCTTTCGGTGAACTAGCTCCATCTGCGGCAGGCTTGCCGGTCCACTGCCCACCCTTCCCTCTGCCCCGCGTCCCTCCAGGCCTGGGACAGGCAGAGGCTGCGTGGGGGCCCGCACAGGTGGGACACTCATGTCTGTACCTGCAATTTTTCCTATTGCAGGAACCATTGGACGAGAAGGTCCAGCACAGCAGGCAGGCTGGAACCCCCTGCCCCGCCGCCTGGTGGGGAACCTGAGCTGGAGCCGCTCGCTGGACCGCATGTCCACAATGGTATCTCTCCCCTGGCGCAGGGCGCGTGGGCGTCATATACAGAAGCCAAAGCCTCTGGCACGGCTCGTCCCACCTCATCTCGGGGTGCAGGGGAATCCGCATGCGGAATTCCTCGTCATAAGCCAACCACGAGGGGCCCGGAAAGTCGACCATCGCCCTATAGATGTTGTCCAAATATTGGACCATCGGAATAGCCAAATCTGGCCGCGCTCTCAAGTACACTGCCATGTAAATTAAATAAGCCGGCAGCCAGTTGGCCCAGGTACATGGTGGCTTGCGACGACGTGCCAGCTCCTTATCCTTCTCATCCTGCCCCTCCCTCTCCTCCTTGGCGGGCTCTCTGTTTAAGAGTGAGAAGATATCGACATACTCCCCCCGCCATATCTTTTCCCTGGTGGCTTGCGCTAGGTGGTCACCCAGTGGCAAAGAATATCCTGCCGTTGGCAAGGCCGAAACTGGGACCGCAGCCAGCGCGGGCATCTGAAAAGGGGCCTGTGCTGGCCCCGCCACCCCCAATAAATTCCCGGCAGGGTAGGGAACACCTGTAACCCCAGCAAGCTGTGCAGCAGTCGACATTGCCGAGTGGGGCGCCGGCGGCTGGGCCACCGCACCACCCGCGCGAGGCCAAGGCCATTGAAAGGCCCCCCCAGTAGTGGCAATGTGTGTAGGTGTATTGGCTTGCACCGGATACTCACATGTCGCACCCCCGCAGGCCGCCCCCACCGGGGGTTCCGGCCCACCGGGGGCGTCGGAGCTCACGACCGCCGTAGAGCTCATCATCGGGGCCTGACCCACACCTGCTTGCTGGCCGGGGAGCTGCGAGGCAGTGGCTGAGGATGCGCCACACGCCTGCAGCAGCTCTACCCGTCCCATCGCCTGCTGCTGCCCGACCGACGGCGCCTCAAAACTAACCCCACCGGCAGCCCCAGCGTGGCTGGCCCGAGCCAAAGAGGCCTCAAGGGCCGCCACACGGGCCAGTAAGGCCTGCACGCTAACCTGGGGCCAAGGGCCGGCCGGCCCACCTGTGAGAGGCGCGGGTACAGGGCCCTGTACCCCAGGACCCGGGTAGGGCCATTGTCCCACACCGAAGCCCGGGAGGGTCGGTGCCGGCACCTGCCAAGGCAGAGGGCCAGACCACCCCCCGAGGCTAGAAGGCCCCGTGGGGAGCTGCGCCACCGCTGGTGCAGGCCCAGCAGAATGAGCAGATCCAGAAGCAGTGTCCACCGCGTGTGGGGCGCGGGCCGCAGCTTCCGGCCAAGGGGTGATTGACCCCATCCCGCCGGGCCCGGCGGGTGCCGGCAAAGGCGGCTGCTGGGGAGGCGCCACCGTGGTCCTCCGACCCGGATTGCGCCTCCTGCTCGTACGAGCCGCACCCGAAAGTGCCTTCTTCTTCGAAGGCATCTCGCTCAAGGCAAAGGAAGCCGAAAGAGAAGATTCGCCGCCAAAAAGGCTTCCAGGTAAGGAGCGACGGAGACACAGGGGAAAAACATCTCCGCTCCGTCGCTTAGCTAAAATGGCAGCTCGGCTGCCTCATGGCCACCCCTTTTATGAGGGAGCTGGCCACGCCCTAAACTACCCGGATCATTCGTCCTGTGGGGGGGGGGCCCGCAAAGAGCGCGGTGGCCATTTTGGCGCCGCGCTTGCATTATCAGCAATCAATGACATTATAAGGTACCCAGATATGATTGGGCGTACATTACCTGAGAGACTGGTGTGGCATGTCCTTGGAAGAACTGCTCTGGTGAGTTAAGAACAGGAAGACTATTGCCATGATGATAGCCAATATTCGAAACAGATACAGCACTAGAAGGAGGAGGTGAAGAAGAAGGAGAAGGAGAGGGACGAGGTGAAGGAGAAGACGAAGGAGAAGATGATGAAGAAGAAGAAATACAGTACCATTCAAAGACATATATAACACAAAATCCTAAATGGTCTGAGAATACATAATGAAAAAGAAAATATATTGAAGTGGAAGAGGGAGTGAATGACTGTTAAACAGTATTAGCAGGTTAAGATATAAAAAGATTGTTGCTTTGAAATGCAGTATCTTAGGGGAGAAAACTCTTTCCTAAGCATAGGGATATTGATCTTCAAATCTCTTATTGTGAGAGTATAACTGGAAAAAAACCAACCCTGGGTCACCACCACCACCACCCAGAAAATTGTCTGTTTCTCCTCCTCCACCCTCAAAAAATAATTTCTTGCATGAAGTCCTGCAAGATTTCTGGGGCTTATTGTGGACATTTTTCCTTGGAAAACCTGCACCAAATTGCACCTTTACAATTCCTGCAAATAATGACATATTTCTTGTGCAGGATTTCACAGAGCAGGGCATTATTTATTTATTTGGATTTGTATCCTGCCCTCTTGCCCTAGGGCAACTCAGGGGGGCATTACATTTATGTACTGTTTGTGTGCAGAACAGATAAAAAGGGAGATTGGGCTCTATTTTTTTCTGAAAGCTAGGCAACCTTAGTGGTATGTGGGGACCATCTTCATGGCAAGACATGGAAAATGATAAAAACTAAAAAAAATGCCTACTTTTTATGCTAAAAGTTGAACATTCTGGAAGTCATGAATGGGCTCCTTGAGGTCACCAGAAATATTAAGAAAAATAAAGAGAGTCTCATTTTCATTCCCACATTCTTGTTCATGACTATCAAAAGACAACCTTTAAAATATGAATGATTTGGATCAACAAAAGAGGAATAAACAAACACTTTGTATTTCTTTTGTGTTCTCTCTGACTAACTCTTCTTTCACCCATTTGTGTGTCAAATTACATTTTTCATCCAATAGTATTACATGGGTTATTGCAAAGACATGGTAGTGTGACCAATGAGAAACATCAGAAGAATATGAGAATATTTGGTAGGAAGAGAGTAAGCAATACTATTTAATTTTTTTAGATGGTCCTGGTATTTAGTGCAAAGAGTTCATTATGCTGCAGACTTTCCATATGAGCAGGAATACCTGCACTCCATATTCAGAAAGCCTCTCCTCCATATCTGTCAACCCACGGCTCCAGAAAAAACGGGACCTGTGCAGAGCGGTTCCGTGCAGGTTGCCTTCCACACATGCGTGGAAGGCTTCCATGCATGCATGGAAGGCTATGCCACTTGCCCAGCCCCCTACGCAAGCGGCGTAGGCTTCCTCGCATGCGTGGAAGGGTTCTACATGAGTGTAAAACCCTTCTACGCATGCGTAGAAGGCATACCTGTCAACCTTCCCGATTTGGCCGGGAAAACCCCGTAATTTGACGTCCATTGACATCATAACCCGCCCAGCGCTGCCAAAACCCCATAATTTGGCAGCCGGCATGGCCATAAGAAGATCTGCCATGCTGGAGCTGTCAGACTCGCCGGACGCTGCCACCAGTGAGAGCGGGGGCAGGAGCGAGAAATTGGCCCCAGCTGCAAGGCGGCCAGTGTGGCCATAAAGACTCTTCTTGGCATTTTTCTGTCAGCCTTTCTAATTTGAGTCGCTGCACACGGACTCTGTGAGGACATCAAGCCTTAGACTCCACCTGGGATATGAGCTCCAGACTCTGTCTGTAATGTATTGTTTTGACCATATTATTGTATTGTTAAATTGCTTATTTATATTTATATTTTGTATCGAAATGTATTTTTGGTTCTTGCTTTTGTATTTGCTTGATTTTATACTGTTTACAGAGTATATTGTATTTTTGATATATTTGTATACGATATTTGTGTTATTGCTATGATATTATTGCTGAAACGGTACCTTTGTTGTTCAGTCGCACAGTCGATTCCGACCCTTTGCGACCCCATGGACCATTTTCCTCCAGGCACCTCTGTCCTCCACCATTCTCCTCAGCCGGCCAAGCTCTGTGCCCATTGTGTCCACAATACCATCTATCCATCTCATCTTTGGACGCCCCCTTCTTCTCTTGCCCTCAACCTTTCCCAGCATCAAGGCCTTCTCAAGTGAGTCCTCCCTTCTCATTTGATGTCCAAAGTACTTTAGCTTCATCTTCACTATTTGTCCCTCCAATGAACAGTCAGGATTGATTTCCTCCAGTATTGACCTATTTGTTCTCTTTGCTGTCCAAGGGACTCTCAGGACTCTCCTCCAACACCACATCTCAAATGCATCTATTCTTCTGCGCTCAGCCTTCCTAATGGTCCAGCTCTCACACCCATACATTACCACTGGGAATACCATTGCTTTGACTATGCGAATTTTTGATTTCAAGGTGATGTCTCTGCTTTTCACTATATTCCCCAGGTTTCTCATAGCTTGTCTCCCCATAATCAGTCGTCTTTTTATTTCATGGCTACAGTCTCTATCTGCAGTGATCTTAGATCCCAGGAAAGTAAAATCTGTCACTGCTTCTACTTCTTCCCCATCTATTTTCCAGGGACTGATTGGACCTGTTGCCATTATCTTTGTTTTCTTGATATTAAGTCTCAAGCCAGCTTTAGCACTCTCCTCCTTCAATCCAATCAAGAGGTTCTTTAGGTCTTCCTCACTTTCTGCCACTAGGGTAGTATCGTCTGCATATCTCAAATTGTTGATGTTTCTCCCAGCAATTTTGATCCCATATTGTGATTCCTCCATCCCTGCATTGCACATTATGTGCTCTGTGTATAGATTGAATAAGCAAAGTGATAAAATGCAGCCTTGTCTTACTCCTTTCCCTATTCCAAACCACTCTGTAATTCCGTGTTCTGTCCTAACTGTTGCTACTTGGTTCGTGTACAGATTTCTCATGAGGCATATGAGGTGTTCTGGTATTCCCATCTCTTTAATTACTTGCCACATTTTGTTGTGGTCCACACAGTCAAAATCCTTGGTGTAGTCAATAAAACAAAAGTAGACTTGTTTCTGGTATTCTTTTCTTTTCTCCATGATCCAACATATGTTGGCAATGGAGTCTCTAGTCCCCCTGCCTCTTCTGAAACCGGCCTGCACCTCTGGTAATTCTCTCTCCACATGTTGCTGCAGCCTATCCTGTAATATCTTGAGCATCACCTTGCTGGCATGTGGGATGAGCGCAATTGTTCGGTAACTTGAGCATTCTTTGGAATTGCCTTTTTTGGGGATTGGAACGTACAATGATCTTTTCCAATCCTGTGGCCACTGTTTTGTTTTCCATATTTGCTGGCATATTGAATGCAGTAGTTTGATTCCATCATCTTTTAGGGCTTTGAAAAATGCAACTAGGATACCATCATCTCCACTAGCTTTATTGTTTGCAGTGCTTTTTAGGGCCTTTCTGACTTCACTTTCAATAATGTCTGGTTCAAGTTCAAATTTCTCATTATTGTTATTATCAGGAGTGTTGAGGTCCTTTTTGTAGAGTTCCTCTGTGTACTCTTGCCATCTTTTTTTGATCTCTTCTGCTTCAGCTTTCCATCTTTGGCCCTTATCATGGTCATTTTTGCTTTAAATGTTCCTTTGATTTCCCCATTTTTTTTGAAAAGATCTCTAGTCCTGCCCCTTTTGTTGTTTTCTTCCATTTCTTTGCACTGTTCATTCAGGTAGTTTTCCTTATCACTCCTTGATTTTCTTTGAAATTCTGTATTCAGGTGATTGTATTTTTTTCTTTCTCCTTGGACTTTTGCAATCCTTCTTTCCTCTGCTATTTTAAGGGCCTCATCAGACAACCACTTTGCTTTCTTACACTTCTTTTCTTTTGGTATGGTTTCTCTTGCTGCCTCCTGCATGATGTCCCACGTCTCTGTCCATAATTCTTCTGGTACTCTGTCTATCATGTACAGGACATTAAATCTGTTCATGACCTCTACCATGTATTCTTTAGGGATGTTGTGTAGGTCATATCTGTCTGGTCTAATTGTTTTCCCCATTTTCTTTAGTGTACGCCTGAATTTTGCAATCAGTAATTTGTGATCTGAGCCACAGTCTGCTCCAGGTCTTGTTTTTGCTGACTGAATGGAGGTTCTCCATCTTTGACTGCAGAGTATGTAATCAATCTGGTTTCAATGCTGGCCATCTGGTGATGTCCATGTGTAAAGTTGCCTCTTGTGTTGCTGGAAGAGGGTGTTTGCTATGACTAGTGCCTTCTCTTGGCTGAACTCTATCAATCTTTGCCCTGCTTCATTCTGTGTCCCAAGACCAAACTTGCCTGTTATTCCATTTATTTTTTGATTTCCTACTTTGGCATTCCAATCTCCTAAGATAATGTGGACATTATTTCTTGGTGTCTGTTCTATGAGGTGTTGTAGGTACTCATAGAACTGGTCAACTGTGGCTTCATCTGCACTAGTGGTTGGTGCATAGACTTGGATTACAGTGATATTGAAAGGTTTGCCTTGCATTCTGACTGACATCATTCTATCATTTTTGATGTTGTATCCCATTACTGCTTTCCTCACTCTTTTTTTTTTTTGACAATTATGGCTACTCCATTTTTTGTGAGGTTTTCTTGCCCACAGTAGTAGATATGATGGTTTCCAGAGCTGAATTCACCCATCCCTGTCCATTTTAACACACTGATGCCCAGGATGTCAATGCTTATTCTTTCCATCTCATTTTTAACCACGTCCAGTTTTCCTTGATTCATAGACCTCACATTTCATGTCCCTATGCAGTATTGTTCCCTGCAACACTGTATTTCTCCTCCCCCTTTCAAGTCCCTCCCCTTTTCAGATCTGCTGTGCTGATCTGCTGTGCTGAGCATCCCTTAGTTTTGCCTTTTGTTTTGGTCCTTAGGATTCTCTTGGGGCATGCCAAGTCTATGCCAGTCTCTTCCCATCACACATGTTATCACAGTTTAAACAGTTTTAAAACAAAGTATTATCATGCACAATATCACAGTTTATCACATAGTATCAAAGTAAAAAGGACTAATTAATAAAAGGGAAAGTTTAGTGTAAGGGACCAAAGACAATGAAACAGCCGAAGGGTTGGCTTAACACAGGTTTATTGCATGATGATCCGGGGGAACATGTGGTAATGGCGGATGGGTAGCTCAATATATACAGCTGGCTATACATTTGAATGTGGCTCGTTGACAGACTATTGGTTGCTGCCTGCGTGACGTCGTAGGAGGTCACGCCCTTCTTGACCAGGTGAGGAAGTCGCGGGGAATCTTCCCGCGCTGCTGAACCAGGTGGCTGATGATCCATTAGAGCTGGACGCTCGCTACTGCCCTCTGGTGGTCACTAGCTCGCGTCCCCTTATTAGGCTTACATTGATACAGGTGATGGTTATAATGTTGCACACAGAAAGGTTACATTGATAACACATGGTAAAGGTACATTGTTAAAGGCACTGCTTTACAGAACACAACATCCCTCCCCCCTAGGATGAGACGAAGTTTCTCAGCCAAGATGGCTTGTTGCATGTGCATTTGGGCCGTGAAGAGGGCTGCCCCCCTGGGGGCGTTATTGCTTCTTTGTTCCCTGGTCCCTTGTCCTGAAATGGGAGAGGGAGACTTGTTAGTGGCTTGCCGCTGTCTGGCGGTCTTAGGGGAAGGGAAAAACTCCATTGTGGGCAGACCGGGGGGCGTCGGGACTAACGGAAAACCCCTCTTCTCGCTTGGACAGGTGGGGGACCACTCCGAAACCCCCCCGGTTCTGAAAATCAAAATCTAAGTTGGTAGGGGTACCCGCATTTGTGGGGACTTTCCGCGAGATATGTATGGGGCCGGGTTCCTCCCCCTCGGAAAGATCCCCCAGGGTATCTACGAGGATATCCTCCTCCCCCCTTGGTGGGGGCCCACGGTCCCCTTCTCCTCCCCCTTGGGCTAAACGGGTGGGGGAGAACCCTAACGCTGACTTATTTCCTGCGTGAACCGTGTCCTGCTCATCGGAGACTCTGCGTCGGAGCTGGTCTGCGTGCCGCCTCCATAGGAGCCCTGTGCTGGTTTCCACGCGGTACGACACGGGGCCGGTTTGTTCCACGACTACGCCCGGCACCCAGGCTGGGCCCGTGCTGGCGTAATTCCTGCAATGCACGGGGGCGCCTATGCTGAAACTCTTTGTAACTTCCAGCCCGATGTTCCTTCCTTTGTCCTCTACCCTTGTGGGGTCTAGCCTAGTAAGGATGGTGGTCCGTCACAATGGTGAAGGGGCGGCCATACAGAAAATCGTGAAATTTTTTCGTCCCCGAGACTATCGCTAAGGCCTCCCTGTCCGTCTGTGCGTAGTTTCTCTCTGTTTGGGACAGGGACCTGGAGTAAAATGCTATCGGGGCCTCCCTTCCGTTCTCCAGCACGTGGCACAGCACCGCCCCCACCCCCACTGGAGATGCATCACAGATCAGAACTACTGGGCGTTTGGGGTCGAAGTGGGTCAGTATGGCGTCGGACGCCAGGAGGCTTTTCAGCTCACTAAATGCCCTCTCTTGGTCATCGCCCCACTTCCATGCCTGCTCTTTCTTTAGCAGCTTGTGTAGCGGTTCAGCCACCGCTGCCTTCCGGGGAAGGAAGGAGTGGTAAAAGTTGAGCAGCCCTAGGAACGACTGCAACTCAGGCTTGGAGGTGGGGCGGGGGGCTTTCTTGATGGCTGCCACCTTAGACTTGGATGGTTTTATCCCCTCAGGAGTCACACAAAACCCTAGGAATTCAACCTCGGTTGCGAAGAAGACGCATTTGTCCTTTCGCAACCTCAGCCCCGCCTTTTCGAATATAGTCAGGACCTTCCCCAACCTCTTGGCCAATTCCGCCCGACTCCCCCCTGTTATTAACACGTCATCAAAATAAGGCAACACCCCCTCCAGACCCTTCAGGAGGCGTTCCACGAGTGACTGGAAAATTCCTGGCGCCGAGTTCACGCCGAATTGGAGGCGCGTCACCTGGAACGCCCCCTTATGGGTGACTATGGTTTGCACAGCAGCTGCGGCAGGAGACACCGTGAGCTGCTGGTAGGCCTGTGCTAAGTCGAGCTTAGCGAAACATTTCCCCCCCGTGTAACCTGGCCAGCAGATGGCTGACTACCGGCACCGGATATGCATTCGGGCGGATCGCCTTGTTGATGGTGCACTTGTAGTCGGCGCATATGCGGACCTCCCCATTGGACTTAAGAGCAGTTACAATTGGAGTTTCCCACTCCGCAGAATCTACAGGCACAAGAATCCCCTGACCCACCAATTTGTCCAGTTCCGCCTCTATCTTGTCCTTGAGTGCGAACGGCACCCGGCGTGGTTTTAGGCGAACAGGGCGGACCTCCGGGTCCAGGTCGAAAGTCACTGGGGGCCCCTTGAATTTCCCCAGTCCCATTTTGAAGACTTCGGGGTGCGCCTCGCACACCTCCTGAATTGGGTCAGTCCCAACAGCGTGCATCCCCATGGCATACACCCCCCCAATGAACAAACCCAGGGGCTGGAACCATTGAGTCCCGAGGAGGCTGCAATTTCCTCCCTTGAGCACGACCAGGGGAAGGGACACGGCGTGCTCCTTGAACTTGACCTGAAATTCTCCAACCCCCAACACTGGAATACTGTTCCCTTGCACGTCCCGTAACGTGGCCCTCAATGCTTTGAGCTTGGGCCACTTTTGGGGGGCAATTCCGAAAAACTCCCTCTGGGAAATGATTGAATATGAGGACCCCGAGTCAATCTCCATCCTAATGGGCACCCCTTGGACTAGTACCTCAACAAAGTAGCGGGGGTGTCCCGTAGACACGCTGAACACTGGGGTGTCATCCTCGCTGCCGTCGGCGATGCGGCCCACGCCGTCCTGCTTCCGTGTGGCCTGGGCACCGTCTTTGGGTCTCGCTGGGCGGTCTCGTCCCGCGGAACAGTCTGGGGAGCTCCTCCGGGACTCGCGCTTCTTCCTGCACACCTTGGCGATGTGCCCGCGGCGGCCGCAGTTGTGGCACTCGGCCTTCCGGAAGGGGCATTTCACGCGGTCGTGGGCCGCGCCACAGCCGTCGCATCGTCGGCTCTCCTTCCGGACCCTCTGTACGTCCTCGTCGTCGCTGCTCTCTGTAGACGACCTCGAAGTTCGCCGGGCCGCCTGTACCGGAGCCTCTGCTTTGCTCGACTTTGGCCGCCAGTCCTGGAGTTCTTGGACCCCGGCCTTCGTAGCTTCTGCGGCCTGGGCCGCTCTGACGACCTCCTGCAGCGTGGGAGGCGGCTCTTGGTTCATTAATGTGCGCTGGGTTTCGGCGTCGTTCAGGCCGCACAGCACACAGTCTCGGAGGGTGATTTCGATGTTTTCCCATTTGCACGGGCCGGCCGCCAGCCGCAGGGCCGCCACGAACGTGGCGACCATCTCCCCGGGCGCTTGGACTCGCCTCCAAACGCACTCTGAGCGGGAAACATCGCCGTGGCCAGCCGGACGTGCTCACGCAGCAACTGCATGAGTTCCTTGGCTTTGAATTCGCTCACCCTCCTCGGTGCAATCAGGTCCACCAAGGTCCTTTTTGTTTCTTGTCCGAGCATTCTGGTGAAGATGGCCCTTTTCTTCGCCTCTTCCGTGACTTCGGACTCGATCAGTGCGGCCTGGAAGTCCATCTCGAAGATCTCCCAGTCAACCGGTTTCCTGATTTCGAAACCGGCGCATGTCTTGGTCCCATGGGCTGCCATCCCACCTTCGTCGCCAGTTTAGTGTAAGGGACCAAAGACAATGAAACAGCCGAAGGGTTGGCTTAACACAGGTTTATTGCATGATGATCCGGGGGAACATGTGGTAATGGCGGATGGGTAGCTCAATATATACAGCTGGCTATACATTTGAATGTGGCTCGTTGACAGACTATTGGTTGCTGCCTGCGTGACGTCGTAGGAGGTCACGCCCTTCTTGACCAGGTGAGGAAGTCGCGGGGAATCTTCCCGCGCTGCTGAACCAGGTGGCTGATGATCCATTAGAGCTGGACGCTCGCTACTGCCCTCTGGTGGTCACTAGCTCGCGTCCCCTTATTAGGCTTACATTGATACAGGTGATGGTTATAATGTTGCACACAGAAAGGTTACATTGATAACACATGGTAAAGGTACATTGTTAAAGGCACTGCTTTACAGAACACAACAGAAAGAGAGAAAGAAAAAGTCCACTATATCAAGTCTCTATGTAAGTCAGTTTCTTGTGCAGTCACTATGTCAGTTGCTATAAGCCATCTATGTTTAGTCAGCTATATTATTTCATTTTGATTACTTATCCTTTGCATGCATGCAGAAGCTCTCGCCTCCCTTCGGCCGCATGGAGTTGGTCAAAGGCACTGACTCAGGCCTCGCTGTGATGGTGGTTGCGGATGGAATCTCCTGGGGTGGTCGGGGGTCTCCAGAGGTGTCCGCGGTTGGCTGGAGTGGCAGCGCGGCCCTTCTTCTTTGCCCTCTGGGGCATTGCTATTCTAGGAGGGATCCCCCTGGGCCTCTGGATGGCAAATGGGCATCCTAGTACCTTGTATTTTGTAATTTGTATTATGCTGTAATATGACAAAACATGAATGAAAAACCAGGAAAGATGTAAGTACCCAAAAGAGGATTTCCAATTTGTGTAAAATCAAAGGAAAGATGCATGAAAAATACAAAAATGAATATAACCCTAAACCCGAAATATAACCCTGTGGTGGCTCAATGGTTAAGAAACTCACCTTGTTAACTGGAAGACTGGCAAGTCAGCAGTTTGAGACCCGGGTACTGCATGACAGCTTGAACACCTGTCTCTGACCCAGCTCCTGCCAATCTAGCAGTTCAAAAGCAAGAAATTGCAAGTAGATAAATAGGGAGCACTTTGGTGGGAAAAGGTCTTGGGGACATGAAAGGAGCCTCATTCAGGCACTCACTGTGCGGAGTTTCTCCAGCAAAAATCCTTTCAACCCAGAATAGTTTCTGACACGAAATTATCATTATACCCTAAACAAAAGAAATATCTTGTCATGTACAATCAAGAAATAGCATTCAAGACCAAGAGAGAGAAGTAGAGTTAAATCATTTAAAGTGGAAAGTACAGGATAAGGTGACAGAGGAAATGGATAAAATAAAAATAATAATTTCATGTCAGAAATTATTCTGGGTTGAAAGGATTTTACTGTTGTATATTATTATCTATACCTATAAATCCAGGCGTTAACCATTGGAATTTGGCATATGCTTCCGCACCCGTCCACACTATCCCGTACTAAGCCTCCTGCACTCATCTGAACCCGGCCCACAGGGAACTGCAGGGTTGCCGAAGGCACCAGTGGGGCAAGAGCACCACAAACATGAACAAAGGTAAACAACTTCAATTCCCAACGTCCTCTGTGCCATGCCTCAGCCAATCAGGCTGAGAGGTGCAAGCAAAAAAAAAAAACGTTGGGAAACGCGGCATGGCCAATTGAAATCAAGCCGCAGGAAAAAACCACCGCACAAACGCAAACAAAACAAACAAAACTCCAAGTCCCAGCATCCTATGCGCCATGAGCACTTCAGCCATTCAGGCTGAAGGGCACAAGCACGCAGAATGCTGAGAGAGCCAGTGTGCAAAAAATAAAATTTAAAAATGCCAGCACCCCGCAACTGGAGCGCAAGTCCACCGCATGCAAAAATGCTGGCATCTTGCAATGGGAGCACAAGTCCATCGCAGGCGAGACACCCGCCAGCCTTCTTTCCCGGAGCAACAGGGAGAAGAGGGACTCCCTCTCCTCCACGCTACCCTGCTGAAGACACGGTGTGACTATCAACAACAAAATCCACAAACAAAAAACATCCACAATACCAGGAAAGCACAGAAAAACTCCTAATTACAACATGAAAATACCTAACTGTAACAACACAACTACCACAAATTACACAAATAAACACCAATGAAATCACAAAAATAAAAGAAACCAGAAATAAACAAACCAATCAAACACATCTAAAACCCAACAAAACCACAAAAGAACAAACAGAAACCTCCCAGCCCACCACCACAAAAACAAAACAAAGAAAAAACCCAGAAGAAAGATAACCAGAGAACTCACCAGCACGTCCTCCCTCTACAAGACCGGAACAGAAATGAAGAAACAAAGACTATTTACCGGAAGAAGCCCCACCTAGAGGCCAGGAGAGAAAAACAAGTGAAAGAAAAAAAAGACTACAACACTATTACTAACAGCCCCACTTGCAGGCCAGAAGATTAAAAACAAGTCAAAATAATGCAAAGCAGTCCTCCTTGCTAACAGCCCCATCTAGAGGCCACAAGTCAAAAAAATAAGAATAAATCAAAGGTTTACACAAATAACAAACATATGTTAAATAAACAAAATAAAAAGATTTATAGCATCCTCTGTTGATTTTTAACTAAAAAAACCCAAAAAAGCAAAACACAATTTATAACAGCCCGGCAACGCCGGGCCGCCTATGCTAGTATCAAATAAAAAAACAGTCACCTGAATGATTGAGTTATAATTCCATCTTGAGACCTAGATGAATGCATAAACCACTGAAGCTTTGCCCTTCTGGTTTATCATATCTCTGGAGTAGTGCAACCTATAATTTACGTCTTTGATAAGGCTTTTCCTCCTCTTTGCAACTTCAAAAGGTCTGCATGCTAATGAATAATTTCCACTTTGCTAGAAACCATGACCAAATTCAACTCATTGTATATTCTTTTGTTTTTAAAGTCAGAGATATATTATTGCTCTAATTTGAGAACCACATGCAGCCTTGCTGTTATTTAACATCCATAGAAGCTTCAAGGTTCATTAACTTGGCTCCCATCATAAACTGGTTAATCCTTAAGATATCATTTTTCCATTAAATGCTTTAAAGAAAAGTTCAGGCCAGGTAAAGTTTTATAATATCACCTTGAATAATGCCGCCACCCCCCCCCCCCCCCCGTATTCCACCTATCACTCCAAAGTACAAGAAAGGGAATTTTCTTTTTAGAAAAGCAGTTTATTAAATAAATTCTTGCAACATGTTTTTTTTATTATGGCCATATGTATGTGCATGATTTTACTGGTGGCAGCAATTTTAGCTATAGTAATCTCATTTATATACTGCCTTTTGAGCATTCTCTGCCTGGCTCACAAGGTAATTAGCATTTTGGCCCCAATATGCTGGGTATTCATTTTACCAACCTTGGAAGGATGGAAAGCAGGAGGTTGAAAAGGAAGCTGAGCTGCTGCAGCCACCGGACCCGCCACACCTCTCCCGGGGCTCCCGTCATCAGCCCAGGGATGGGAGGAAGCTGAGCTGGCACCCCTCCACCCTGGCCCTGTCTGGGCAGGGGATAGAAAAGGACGCTGAGCCACTGCAGCCACTAGATCTGCCACGCCTCTCCCGGGGCTCCTGCCATCAGCCCCGGGATGGGAGGAAGCTGAGCCGGTGGCTGGCATGGCCATGAAGACTTGGTTTACATGTGGGTCCCCCCCCCCATGGATATTACTGTGTATGATGCGTCCTCTATATTGATATTATATATTGTATTGCTGTATCTCTGCTTTATTATGTATTTATTTATTTTGCATACTGGTACTTATTGTATTTTCATTTTTGTTTCATTGTATTTGTATTTAAATATGTTGTTATGCTACCCTGAGTCGGCCTGCGCTGAATAAACTAAACTAATAAACTAACTAAAGCTGAGTTAACATTGAGTACATTGGGATTGAACTCCGATCATTAGTAGAGTTTTGGCTTTATTAATGCAGCTTAACCACTAAACCACACAGTTTCTTACTTTAGTATTCTGACACTGATGACTCCCTCATCTTGTCATTCAACTCCCAATAGTGCCCCCACAATGAAAGGGATCCAGAGGGATCTTGGGATCTTCTGAGGGAGACAAGAAAGTTTTAATTTCTAAAAATTCACTTCTACTGATGGTGTCACCAGCCTTACATGGCATAGGTTATGTCACTGGGTTTCAACCTCATCTTTCAAACTCCAGTCTTAAGAAGAACCTTAAAGTAACAAGATCACTGGTCTGTCTTGGTACAAGGCAGCTTTTGCATGATGTAAGCTACAGTTCTTTGCTTATATGTTGTTTGGCAGTGGTATTGAGATAATGCAGTTTAAGCCATTTCAAGTACATTTCACTAATACAAATGGTGGGGAGAAGACATCCTGAATTCATTCCAAGTCAAGGAGCATACTAATCCAGAAATTAATGAAGGGAGAGAACTTGTGTAAAAAGCATCACCACTCACTATGATTAAATGAAAATGCAAAGGGTTGGTAGTTTGATGGATACAGGTATGTGAGTCCCTGAAGAACCATCAAAACAGTTAATCATAACTGTGCAGATAACCCATAATCCTGATATTGTATAAACATACGGGTTCCCAACCTAAGGCCTGTGGGCCGGATCTGGCCCATGGCACCATTTTATGTGGGCCCCCATCTCTCCAAGGGCATTCTAGAAACAAAATGGCCACCCCTTTGAAGCAGTTGGGACAAAATGGCCACCCCCATTGTGCAGGCAGGGCAAAATGGCCATCCGGCCCTCAAAGCTGACTGAGAGAGCATAACCTGGCCCCTGGCTTGAAAAGGTTGGGAACCCCTGTATAAACAGGAAAGCCACAGTTACAAAGGTAAGAAAGATGGAAGAGGGAGGAATCTTGCCATTTCCTAGACTATAATTGAGACAGGCCATCTCTAAAAGAGAAGTGACATGCTGAGCTTTTTCTCCTGTCCAGCATGGCAGTGAGAAAATGGCCATTTTTTTCCAGCAATGTTTTCCAGAGTTTGTGCAAAATGGTTCAGTTAAAAATTAGGGGTTTTTTTTTGTAAAGCAAAAAACACTCATATTTGTGTGGGCACACATATACAAGTATGCACAATGCAAACACAAAAGGCCAGGGCTATTGGTCATAAATAAACAAACCCACATTTATCGCTTTTTCCAGTACCGTATTTTGGAAATGTAAAAACAAGTCTTGAAAGTACCAAATTTCTTTGATGCCAGTTGTTGGTAGGGAAATCTCATCATTCTGCAACAACAATGATTTTCTGATGTGGTCTCTCATTCATACCAAAGCAGGCAAAAAAAGAACCTTTACATCAAATACGGATGGGCAACTGTGGCTCTTCCAGACATTTTTTCACCCATGAATCCCACCAAACTTAGCCAATATTGATATATTAATCCTCTTTCCAAAATTGTTGATCCTATTACGAAAACATCTTTGGCCCAGGCTAGTCTCAAAACACTGCTAGACTGTACCTCATATTAGTACTGGCCAGCAGAGATAGCAGTGAGAGACAAGAAGAACTGAATCCCAGCAACATCTGGACAGCATTCGTGCACTTGCCCAAACTGGTTTTGCAGGTAACTGTTGGGTTGAGAAATGCAGCAGTGGAGCAGGAGACCCACGAATGCAAAAAAACAAAAAGGTCTTCACTACCCAACATCCTATGCGCCGCGCTGCACCACATCCAATCAGACTAAGAGGCGCATTGAAAAGATACGTTGTGAGCTGCGCCGCAGCCAATCAAACTAAAGCGGTAGAAAACATTACAATGTAGGTTCACAAAAATCCCAAGTTAAACTACATGTCCCAGCATCCTTTGCACTGTTCAACCCCTCAGCACAGAGGAGGCTGTGAACGCGCGCACTGACTTTAAAAAAAACACCAGTGGTGGGAGCCAGAGGTAAAGACTTTGAAAGACCCAGCTGGAGGGAGCCAGGAAAAGGTAAGTGCAGTCGGTGGGGGTTAGGGAGTGGGTGAGGGAGGCAATGAAAGGTGCTGGGTCCAGAAGGGTTGGGGGGACAGATCCCTTTTGTCCCCCAACCCTTCTGGACCCAGGAGACCCAGGAGAGGGGAACAAATCCACCCCCACCCACCCCAAACACTCCGTTTTTAAAGAGAAGAAACCACTTGGTTTCTTCTCTTTAAAAATGGAGTGGTTTTTTTTGGGGGGGAATGATCCCCTCTCTGCTGGGTCCCCTGGCTCTGGAAGAGTTGGGGGGACAGACCCCTTTTGTCCCCCCAACCCTACCAAACCCAGGGGACCAGGGACAGGGGATCAAATCCACCACCACCAAAAAACACTCCGTTTTTAAAGAGAAGAAACCGCTTGGTTTCTTCTCTTTAAAAACGGAGTGTTTTTTTCTGGGAGGGATGATACCCTCTCTGTTGAGTCCCCTGGCTCTGGAAGGGTTGGGAGAACAGACCCCTTTTGTCCCCCAAACCCTACCAAACCCAGGGGACCAGGGACAGGGGATCGAATCCACCTCCCCTCCCAAACACTCTGTTTTAAAAGAGAAGAAACAGCTTCGTTTCTTCTCTTTAATAATGGAGTGCCCTGCAGGGGGATCCCCTCTCTGCAGGGTCCCCTGGGTTTGGGGGGTTTGGGGGGACAACACACACACACACACAGCTTCTCTTTCTCTTTCTCTCTCTCTCTCTCTCTCACACACACACAACACTCCTGCCTTGCCAGGAATTTTTAATGTGTGTCTTGGTGGTTGGAGTGGTATTGTATGGGTGGTGGTGGTTGTGCACACCCAAAACCACCCCAACCACCAACACACCTTTTTTTTTACATAAATTACCAAAAAATTTATCCCTTACAACACAATTTAAAA
This sequence comes from Bradypodion pumilum, assembly GCA_035047305.1. Taxonomy (NCBI): domain Eukaryota; kingdom Metazoa; phylum Chordata; class Lepidosauria; order Squamata; family Chamaeleonidae; genus Bradypodion; species Bradypodion pumilum. The sequence goes on along the minus strand of JAWDJD010000003.1, from coordinate 21,493,750 downwards.
CAGCCCGGCAACGCCGGGCAAACTATACTAGTTTCCTATAATATTCTCAGCTGAGGAGCACAAGTCACATTCATCTAAAGCTTCAATCACCCTTTTAGCATCAGCCCCTATGAAATTGTGTCTGATTTGTGTTGTACTACCTCACCACAAAATCTCAATCCTCTCTTTCATTTCGTTTCTTCCCTTCCATTTTACCACCTAATCATTTTATGTATAACTGCCATTGACCAGTGTATAGGCATTTCTTTTGGGCTTGCTGACTCCAGTAGCTTTTGTTTATAGTCTAATTTACAGACCTCAAGAGGGAGAATATTTGTGCCAAGAAATCCTTTAATGGCTGCTATATGTATTTTCCCTCAACATATTTATATGTTGAGAGTTCACATCAGTTAATATTTCTTGCATGAAGATGTGAAAACTGAGTGAGTGTGAGAGAGTATTATAATAAAAATATTTTAAAGAGAGTGAATAGGGAAGCTGAGATTTATAGATATATAGATATATATTGTTGTGTTGGCTTTTGTTTACTATGATTTAATCTCAGGGTATTGGGGCAAAATTATTCCACTTTCTTAAAAAAGTAGGATTTGGATTTCTTACACAAATGAGAAAGGAAATAATTGAAGGCTGTTTATTTTATTGCAGTTATTCTAATAGACCAGATTATTACACCACATGGGATCACAGATTTCCACACAGTCTTCTGGTCTAACAGTCCAAAAGTTCTCCCTTCAGTTAGAAAAAAAAAGAGAGAGAGAACTCTTATGGAACAGGATGAGAGTACCCTGAAGCTGAAGTGGCCTAGACAAGGAAGAAGTCATAGACTTCTCTTTCAGAAATAATGAAAACTTATAAATGAAATGAAAGACTGTACACATTTTTGGACATCATTCTTCTCACCAAACTGTGATATAGGAACCAGAAGAATCTGATCACCTCATGTGATTTTTCACCTCAGGTTGATATACAACCAGGGTGACAATCCTCACGAGTCTCACTTATTTACATAAGAACAAAGAACCATAAAGCTATTCTTCTTATAACCTGAGAATGTGGAGGAAAGAGGAGGAGGAGGAGAAAGAAGAGTGGCACTTTCGTGTTCAGGAAATGAAGAAGCAGACGAGTGACGTAGTGAAATTCAGCTCTTTAATAGTGGGGTTTGAACACAGTTTGGATGGGGCAAAACTCGGACTTATATACACTATAAACAGTAACAGTAACAATAATACTACAAGCCCATTGGCTAACAAAGTGTGCACATTTTCGATCCACTTATTTGTATAAGAATAGATACATGAGAAAAGATACATTCTGCTCCTGTCAGAAAACACAGTTAACATACATAACATTCTTCCCTCCAGGTAAAAACAAAATCCTTTAACCAGGACGGCGGTCTAGTTTCCCTTCTGGGTCAGACGCTTGGCTGAGCCAGCTCAGGGGCTCGTAGGATGGGAGACCTGACTGGAGTGAGGGATTGACTAGAGGGGGAGGATTGTAAACCCAAATTAAAGCCCCATTTGTCAGATGGAGGAGCAGGGGATCACTCAAAACCAAAATCTAATTCTGTGGATGAATAAGACAACTCAGGGTCCGTCCTGTGTGTACTAAGAGTGGAGGGCAACTCCAAACAAAATTGGTCATCATCAATAAAGGAATCCAGAGTGCTAGGCTGGGACAGTGTAGGGGTACACCGGGCCAGAATAGAAGAGCATTCCACAAATTCCCCTTGAAATCGGTTCCTAGAAGTCACTTCTGGGTCAATGTTGGCTGGCTGCTGAATATTAGCTTTTCCCCCTGGGTTTAAAAGGGTGGGGGCCAACCCTAGTGTTGAGTGTCTGTATTCATCTTGTGGGTCCAGTACTCTGGGTCTCAATTGATCCGCATGCCTCCTCCAGATCAGACCAGGGGCTGTTTCGATTCTGTAAGAAACAGGACCAGTTTGATCGATCACAAACCCAGGCACCCACGTAGGGCCACCAGCTGCATAATTGTGGCAATGTACAGGGTCTCTGGATGAGAAACCCTTCTGGTGTTGGATTGCTATATTTGTGCCTTTGTCCTCTACCCTAGAGGGATCCAATCTGTCCAGCAAGGATGACAGTTTCCTTCGCTGGAGCAATTCAGCAGGGGACAGCCCTGAGGCAAGGGGGGTGAGCCTATATGTGAAAAGAAACTGGCATAACTAGACCTCCAAATCCCCTTCACCCATAAACTGAAGCACATCTTTAGTTGACTGCACCTGCCGCTCTACCTGACCATTGGTGGCTGGGTGGAATGGGGTGGCAGTGATGTGCCTAATTGCATTCCTTTCCATGAAGGATTGGAATTCTGCAGATGTGAACGTGGACACGTTGTCGGACACCAGCACATCTGGAAATCCAAATGCTGTAAACAGCCTTCTTAGGTGCATTATCGTGGTGGCTGAAATGGTATTAGGCACCCTAATCACTTCCAGCCACTTAGAGAATGAATTCACAACCAACAAAAATAGGGCAACTCTAAATGGACCTGCAAAATCTATGTGCAACCTGGACCATGGGCCCCGAGCAGAATCCCATTCCCGAGAGGAAAGGTGGGATTGCTCTGGGCGAGAAGATTGACAACTGGCACAAGTGCCGACAATTTGTTCTATGTCATGGTCCATTTGAGGCCACCAAAAGTAGCTACGGGCAAGGGCTTTGGAACGGACAATTCCCGGGTGACATGTGTGAAGTAGATGTAAAATCTTTTTCCTGAGAGTGACAGGAATGACCACCCACTGGCCCCATAGAAGGCAACCTCATTCTACTGACAGTTCCAAATGCTTGCGGTGGAATGTTCTGAATTCCTCAGCTAGAGGAGAGACAGGCTAGCCTTTTTGTACCCAAGACATTACTTTAGTCAATGTTACATCCTTGGCCGTGGCCTTGGCTATATCTGAGGGGATGACTGGGGGCGAGTCAAAAGCCTCAATCATAAGGACCTGGTGGTCGCATTCGATCTTGCAATCGGCTTCCCCGACCCCTGGCAGTGGAGAATGTGACAGGGCATCAGCGTGGCTGATGTTATTGCCAGGCCTGTACACCAAAGTAAAATTGCCCAATGCAACCTCCTTGGGGACAGAATTTGAGGTGTGGGCTTCCCGTTCACAAAGATTCCAAGGAGGGGCTTGTTGTCAGTTACAATGGTAAAAGGTCTTCTGTAAAGGTAATCGTGGAATTTCTTAGTGCCAGCCACAATTGCCAATGCTGCCCTGTCTGTCTGAACATAATTTTTCTCAGGCTTTGAGAGTGAACGGGAATAGAATGCTACAGGGGCTTTCCTCCCATCACTTAGTACATGGCATAACATAGCTCCTACCCCCACAGGGGATGCATCACACACAAGTACAACTTCCTTGTTAGGATCAAAATGAGTTAATACAGCATCCGAAGATAGCAGCCTTTTAAGTTCTAGGAACGCTTTCTCCTGGCAATGGCCCCAGTGCCAAACAGTATCTTTCTTAAGAAGCCAATGTAATGGTTCAGCAACTGAGGCTTTGCAATGGAGAAAAGCATGATAGAAATTTAACAATCCTAGAAATGATTGCAATTTGGCTTTACATTTTGGCCTGGGTGCATTTCGCACGGCCGCCACTTTGCAGTCAGAGGGCATGATACCTTGGGGTGTAATGCAGTACCCCAGGAAATCCACTTCCTGTGCCAAAACCACTCATTTGTCTCTTCTGAGACATAGACCGGCCCTCTCGAAATGTGAGAGGACACTAGTTCGATGGTGTCCTTAGCGGTGATCAGGACATCGTCAAAATATGGCAGGACACCGGGCAAACCTTTTAAAATAAGTTCTGCAAGAGATTGAAAGATTCTGGGGGCCGCATTCACCCCGAATTGTAGTCAAGTTACCTTAAATGCCCCCCTATGCATTACTATGGTCTGGGCTATGGCAGCAGCAGGAGACACAGTCAATTGTTGGTAAGCCAGGGCAAGGTCAGGTTTTGCGAAGCAATTTCCTCCATGCAAGGAGGCAAGAAGGTGGCTAACCATGGGCACAGGATATGCGTTCGGGCGAATAGCTTTATTGATGGTATACTTGTAGTCAGCGCATATCCTGACCTCCCTGTTACTTTTCAAAGAAGTCACTATTGGTGTTTCCCACACTGCGGAGTCCACTGGCACTAGGATGCCCTGCCCCACCAGTTTGTCCAGGTCAGCTTCCATCTACTCCTTTAAAGCAAGGGGTACCCGGCGTGGTTTCATTCAGATGGGCCGGTCGGTTGGGTCAAGCTCAAAGTCCACAGGGGGTCCTTTGTATAACCCTAAATCCTTTTTGAACACCTCAGGATGTGCAGCACAAACATCCCAGATTGGGTCAGCATCTATTGCGTGAATTCCAGAAAGCTGGATTCCCAGGGGCCTAAACCATTGGGTCCCAATAAGACAGTTAGTGCCCTGCTTAACTACAACCAATGGCAAGGAGGTGCAAATGTTTTTGAATTTGACCAAGAAATTTCCCACCCCTAGGACCGGAATCTGGCAACCTTGCATATCCTGGAGGGAAGTTTTAAAAGGTTTGAGCTTGGGCTGAGAGGCAGCGGGAATTCTAAAAAACTCCCACTGTGGGATTATGGAAAAGGTAGTACCTGAATCCACCTCCATCTTGAAGGGGACATCCTGCAGGCTCAGGTCTGCAAAGAAATGCTCACTGACAATGCCCACTTGGCACGGCTCAGGCTCTGGTGACACTTTGGCAATGGACGTTTTGTGGTGATGACTCTTCTTGGACTCATGTGCTGGAGTTCTTTGCTTTTGCTGTCGGCATACATTAGCAATGTGCCCTCATTGCCCACAGTTGTGGCATTCTGCAGTGCAGAAGGGGCACTTCCTGCAGTCATGCCGGGCTCCACAGCCATCTCACTTGCAAAGGTATTTCTTTTCCCGATCGTCATGGTGTTCTCGTTGCTTTTGTCGGACCGCTCGGACTTCTCCATCTGCGTTGCTGGACTCCAATGAAGAGGTGGAACCAGGCGAAGCTGAGGAGGATGAAGATGGATTTTGCTGAGCTTGCACAGCTGAGTCAGTGGCACTGGTGGTGGAGTGGTGATGCCAGAAAAGCTTGATGCCAGACCGTGCAGCCTCAGACGCTACCGCCTCATCTAGGATAGCCTTGAAAGTTAGCATCTTCCTGATCATGAGGCGACATTCAGCATCTTCGTCCCAGCCAGCAGATGGGCCCGGAGTGCTTGTTCGATGTTGTCCCACTTGCATCGGGCGGCAGCAATGCGCAGAGTGGTGGCGTAGTCTGCAATGGACTCCCCAGTTCGCTGCTCCCTTTTGTGGAAGGCCACCCTGGCCGGGAAGATCGAGACCTCTGGCTGCAGGTGTTTCCTCAGTGCAGACATGATTTCTGCGAGTGGCACCACATCCACGTCCCTTGGGAGAACGAGGTGGGTTGCCAGCTCAAGTGTCTCAGAACCGCACTGAGCGAGGAAACAGGAGCGCTTCAGGTCTTCGTCTGTGATCTTCTGTGAGGCCATTACGTGGCGGAATCAGCATTCGTATGTTGCCCATTTCTCTGGATGTGCTGTGTCAAATGGGCCGATGTTGCTGCCATGTGGGGACGCCATCCCATCCTCATCGCCAGTTTCGTGTTCAGGGAATGAAGAAGCAGAAGGGTGAAGTAGTGAAATTCAGCTCTTTAATAGTGGGGTTTGAACACAGTTTGGATGGGGCAAAACTCGGACTTATATACACAATAAACAGTAACAGTAACAATAATACAACAAGCCCATTGGCTAACAGAGTGTGCACATTTTTGATCCACTTATTTGCATAAGAATACATACATGAGAAAAGATACCGAAAACATAATTAACATACATAACATAAATAATGGGCTGTATCAAAATAATTTGGCTTAGTTTTGCCTCTAAGACCCTATCCCAACTTGGGACAACTTTGGCAGCTATGATGATCACTTTTCACCTCCTAGGATCTACTAAGAGCCACATACATCTTGATGCCACTGTTCAAATTTGCAGTGAAGCAGAAGTGGAAGGAGTTTTGCAGTGGACAAGTGTTGGAAGCAGTAGAAACAACTTTAATTTAAACATGGTTTGCTCAGAGCATGTGCCTAGTTTTAAAAGAGAATGATCCAAGAAATGTAATTAGCCTTTATTATGTCATACCTTCTTCCTGCCTGCATTTCTGAGAAAAAATAGGAGGTGACTAGACCGAAATTCAGCAGCAGCGTTGCAACAGAAAGTGAGAGGTGATACATAGGAAATATGATGCCCACCTTTGGACTTATACTCTATAAATGAATTTATTCGCTGGGTATTAGCAAAAAGGTATTTTTCTAATCCTAGGTGTTAGTTAATCCAGAATGCAACTAGCTTCACAGGTTTAAAGCTCTAAAATTATATGTTCAGATCAGGATATGAAGATTCAAGATGCATGTAGGGCAGGGGTTCTCAATGTTTTCCTGCCGTGGGCCAGACCACGCCCCCTCAGTCAGCTGAGATGGCTGGAATGGTGAAGAAAAATGCATCAGTGGCTGCCATAAACATGTTTACAATGGCTGAGAACTCATATGCAGCTGTTTATGACAGCTGCAGTCTCATTTGCAGCTGTAGTAAATGCGTTTATATGGCTGTAAATGAGTCTGTGGCCGATTCCGGTGGTGGCGGCTGGAGCAATGTCCGGGGCCAGATTATTTGGTGATGTGGGCCAGATCCGGCCCATAAGCCATAAATTGTGAAGCCCTGATGTAGGGAATTGGCTGTCTTTGTCACTGAGTGAGATTGACGGCCATTGTAGAGTCTTTGGGATGCATCAGATCATTGTTGCTCTCCTTTTAGACAGGTCATTTTGTTTACAATGAGTTGGGGCTGTGTAGCTAGAGGTTTGGAGTTTGATTCCCCACTATGCCTCCCAGTAGAAGAGCCAGCCTGTGTAGCCTTGAGCAAGCTGTGCAGTTCCAGGGCTCTCCCAGAAAAATAGAATGGTAAAACCACTTCTGTGAATTCCCTACCTAGAAAAGCTTGGAAAGTGTCACTATACACGAGAATTGACTTGGTGGTACATATGATTAATATTTTACCTGTACAAATCAAGATAAGAGGAACATCTTCTGGATGTCAGGTGTTGCCAGTAAGATCATGGCCTAGTAGAGAGCATAATTGGTACAAATATCCCATTTCTTTACCGTCTTCCTGTTAAGCCAGTTTTGGAAAATCTCCACATGTACACATTATACATAGATGATTAAACTGAACATCACAGACACACATACTTAGCTATTCATGCATGGTAGATGAGCTTTTCAGTATCATTGAAACAGGAGTAGCAAAGAACCAATTTCAATTTCTTTCCCCCTATTATATATATTGCCACTGTTGGACATATCCCTGAGATGGATTTAACAAATGACTGCAAGCCAACAGGAAATACCAACTCTCTATTTCCCAAAGGGTAATACCTGCTCTGATAAGTTGCTCTGTCTTATTTAACTCCTGCTGATATTTTTATTTTCATACTTATTTTTATGGAAAGGAAAAGGTTATGCGGCTGTTGTAGTAAATTGTATGCATATTTTGTGCTTCTATTTTCTTGTTTTCGGTTAGTAAACTACCTTGAGATGGCTTCAGTTTGAAAAATGGTATAAAAATATTTTTAAACCAATGAAGAAAGAGATAAGCAGAAGTCAAGCCTCTCCAAATGGTAGATTCATATTCTAACTGTTCAGCCTTTACTCTTAAAAATAAGACCCACTGATTTTAATGGGCCTTACTCTTAGATCAGGGGTTCTCAACCTTACCACAACACGGGCCAGACAACTCCCCCTCTGACAGCTGAGCAGGCCAGACACATGGTTTCCCCCTGCTGAAAATGCTGCCATAAACCATATCGAGCACATTTGCACAGGTGCAGGTGCATTTACAGCTGTTGTGAACACGTCCACTTCTGGGGTCATCACCACAGGCCAGATGGAATGGTGTCAGACTCAGGGGCTGGGTCCAGACTGTGGGCTGTAGGTTGCAAACACCTGTCCTAGATAGAAAGGGAGGAGAGTTGTGCTTTAATTTGATACAGATTAAAAAATGAGGGTGTTTCTTTAAAAAATTTGAGATTTAATGAACTTGAGCATAGGTTCTTTCTTAGAAACCTGAATAAAAATTAAATGCAACCGAATTGCAGTGTTTCTTTTTCCAAAAATCCCAAAATTCTATCACTTCAGGCAGTATGAGTAGAATCATAGAATCGAGTTAGAAGGGGTCTTTGAGAACATCGAGTGCAACCCCATGATCAATGCAGGAATCTGAATCAAAACACATATGGCAGATGGTTGTCCAATTCTCTCTTGAATGCTCCCAGTGTTGAAGATTGTGTGTAAAGCACACAATAGCTTGGGATCTTTTTGAGAGGGCTAGGCTGGTGACAAATAATGACTTTAATTCTCATTTCATCCATAAGGATGCATTTCAAAAAGTGAAATGACAATTTATTCACCAAGCTATATGCACAACAGTTCCTAAAGTCATTCCTAAAGGGTGCTATTTCTGGGACAAAGGGATCAAAAACACCCAAATCATATTTCCTACATGGTAAAGGAATGAGTTTGCAAGATTAGTAGGACAGGTTGTAAAAAGAGATTTGAAGCATGCAGAGATAGCAGAACTTTGGGTCTGGACATGAATGGAATAGAACAATTCACAAACAACACAGACACATCTCTTGTGGCCTCATTAAGAACATAAGAACAGCCTTACTGGAACAGGCCACAGCCCATCCAGTCCAGCATTCTGTCTCACACAGTGGCTCACCATTTGCTTCAGGGTATTATTCCAAAGCAGATGCCTTCACCTGCTTAGGATTCCCTGGAAATGGCATTGAGAGATATCCTGCCTATCTCTCCAACCCGGAGGTTGTTCTTAGGTATCCATAATTATAGCCATTGATACCCTTGTCCTCCATGAACTTGTCCAATCCTTTCTTGAAGCTGTCAAGACTGACAGCTGTCACCACTTCTTCTGGCAGGGAGTTCCACAGACCAGTGATCCTCTGGGTGAAAAAGTACTTTATTTGTTTGAGAACTAGTATCCAAATGTTTCATGGAGTGCCCCCTAGTTCTAGTGTTGTGCGATAGGGAAAACAGTTTTTCCTTATCTACTTTGTACACGCCGTGCATGGTTTTATAAACTTCAATCAGGTCATTGGATGCAGCTCATTGGATGCAGTGCTATCAGATATGATCTTTCAATAGGTTGAACTGTAAAGCTACAAAAATTTTCATAATTAAATCCATCACTCAGATCCATTATACTCAGATGGAGTATGATTCTACTCGAGTATGATGGAGTACTATATCCATCATACTCGGATCCGACTTCTAGCCAACAACGATATCCATCACATAATTTCTAATGTCCTCCACTCTGTCCACCACCCTAAAGTTGTTAGTCACAAATGGCAAATAGATTTGGATTGTTACCATGTTCTACATTCTTCCTTTCCCTAGATTCTGGTTGGTCCATATACTTTTTACTTGGCTAAAAAAAATGAGATTGCAGAACAGACCCCCACTCAAAAAAACAAAAACAAAACCCAGATCTTTATCCAGGAAAGAAGTGCTATAACATAATTGTTCCCCTAAACAATGTTCAGGGATTGCAGTGGCTCAAATGGTTAAGACATCGACTGGAAGGCAGCAGGTCAGCAGTTCAATACCCGAGTACTGCACGACAGAATGAGCTCTTGTCTCTGTCACAACTCCTTCCAACCTAGCAGTTTGAAAGCAAGAAATTGCAAGTAGATAAATAGGGACCATTTTGGTGGGAAGGTAAGCAGCGTTGTGTGCACTCTGATGTCTAGGCATGCCTGCCGCATGCCCACGGAAAATCTGCAGATGCGGACAGCACTGGCTCTTCGGCTATAAACAGAGAAGAACACTGAATCCTAGAGTCGGATATGACTGGCTTTTGAGCAAGAGTGACCTAAACAATGTTCATCTCAAATAACTATTTACAGGCACAAAAATCAAATGGTTTTCTATGGGTTGTCTGTATAGCCTGCCTAGAAGGCTCATGTGTTATTCATTCTCATCACTTATCCTGCTATAAGTAGCGGCTGTATTTTTGTATTAGTAAATTTCTGTTACATGATTTGACAAAGTGACTGCCACACATACTATTTACTTAAGCACTGCATATCAATGCATTTAAAAAGCTGCATGCTCTGGGTTTTTTAGCTTTACTAAAAGTCTGTTCCATCACCTCCTTCAAACTCATGCAGTTTTAATTTATTTCAAATGCTTACGACTCCTTTTGCCTTATGGTAACATTTTTCAGTAAATGACATTTTCATTTACCACAAGAATTTGCCAGCAATAAATTCTGAAGGTCTCCTTCACTGGAGATTTCTAAGCCAAGGTTGATTGACCACCTAACAGATGGTCATTTTTATATTTCTTCACCGTGCACTCCAGACTAAACAAATCACTCTCTGTCACACAGAAACATCAACTGCATGTCTAGAGATTCTGAAACAAATTCTCCCCCACTTACTCCTTTTGTATCTCATCTGTACTCATTCTCACCAACCAATCAGCATCTAACACCATCTGCAAACATTATAATACCCATCTCTCAATAATTCCAGCACTCTTCCCATATGTACAAACCAACATACATCTATTCACTTACACAGCAGTAAACCAACATTATCACTACACTACACAAACTGGGATTGCCTCACTTCAGGTGTAGAAAAACATAGGGAGGCATTTATATGCTAGGTACAATGTGTAAATCAGGGATTCTCAAACTGTGGTCCATGGGCCGGATGTGACCCATGGCACCATTTCATGTGGCCCCCACTTCCTCTACCACACCTGGAAGTGCCATGTCTTGGAGGAAGGGCAAAATGTCATCTGGCTCCCAAAGCTGTCTGAGGGATCATGATCCGGCCCCCAACTTTAAAAGGTTGAGAACGTCTGGTGTAAAGAAGTGTGCACTTGAAAGGTAAATAACAAAATACTCATGGAAAGAAACAAATAAAAAAAGTATTGCAACCCAATACAGATAAAAGATAAGAACAAAAGGTATTCAGAGAAATAAGGCAAAACTGCATAGGAGAGAGATGTATCTCTCTACACTCAATTGTCTTGGATGGTAAGAGCACTACTAAGGTATTGAGAAAAGTAGATATCATGATGGGTAAGCTGCCAGTTTCAAAGATTTTCCAGACTTCTACCGGTCAAAACAGAAAGTGAGATGTTAGATAGAGTTAATTTAAGCATCCAGATTTCCATGAATTATAATTTCACCTCTCCTTAAGGGAACAACAGCTGGCTAGATAGTTCAGTGATTTAGATAAATGGCTACAGAGTCAGAGGTTGGGAGTGATTCCTCAATGGTGCCACTTGGAAGAAGAGTCAGTCTGTGTAGTCATGGGCAAGTTGGACAGTCCCAGGGCACCCCCAGAAGAAGGGAATGATAAACCACTTCTGTCTAGAAAACCCAGGAAAGGGTTGTCATAAATCAGAAATAACTTGACGGCAAGCAATAATTATAATAGAGCAAGATTCACAGAAAATGGATCTGTTGAAAGAAGGTGAGCAATGTATGCTATCTTGAACACATAGGAAGAAAAATTGAAACAGTGCAACAAATAAATAGAATATAATGCCATCTGGTCAATAACAATTATGTAAATGGTTTTGAATTGTAACCAGCAGATATGTTAGTCCTGATATGAACTGGGATTGTGTTGGAAGGGGTGGCCCTAATTCAGACCTGTCCTCACTACTCATCCTCCTACGTACACTAGTTATTTTGGCCCTACTTTTAATCCCACTGATATCACCCCAGTGCAAGTATGGCAATTAGCCATAGCATGTTATACAGACCTTATGCCAAGACGGTTCAAAGCAGTAACCATTTTGATTTCTATGTTTAAAAACCTCACTTTATGTGTCTGGATCTATACATTTTCATCTACAAAATAAACTTGGTAAAGAATTCAGCCTAACTGTGGTTATAAGCCTTACTACTTTTACAGTTTGGTTTATGAAGTTTAAACTTTATTGATTTAGGGTCCTGAATAGATTAATAAATATATAAAATGTCTTTCCCCAGAAGAGCATGTGTATGAAAGAGGAAACAAGCTAACAAAATATGAAGAATTGAATTATAATCCTGTAGGGCAGTCCATTGCAATTGATTTCTAAGACATTAAGTGAAAATCATTTGAAAGACTAAGCAAGTGCCCCAGTTACAGTTTGAAAGTGTGGTGAAGAGTTTAGAATTAAAAACCAAGTGTTGCACAACAGACAGTTCTATTTTAGAAGCTGAAGATCATAGCAATGTATGAATATTCATCACACCATTTGTGCTCTTCCTCCTGGGAAATATTTACAAGATTCAAAGAGAAAGCAGAGAAAGAAGATTGACATTGACAATAAGAAGACAAGGAAGAGAACAATGGTTAAATCAGTTTCACAAAGCTGTAAAAGATGGAGTGAAAGCAAACTATGTATTGAAAAACTGCACTTAGGGAGAGACAGATCGTTACAGTGGTGAAATGGAAAAATAAATTGTAAGGTTGCATTGCTTCTGTAGTTAAGGTTGAGTCACACTGGGGATGGTGAAAGTAAAGGTTTCCCTTGATCGAAAGCCAGTTGTACCTGACTCTAGGGTTCAGTGCTCATCTCTGTTTCAAAGCCGAAGAGCCAGCGTTGTCTGCTTCTGCAGACGTTTCCGTGGCCATGTGGCAGGTATGACTTGACACCGGAGTGCACGGAATGCTGTTACCTTCCCACCAAAGTGGTCCCTATTTATCTACTTGAAAGTTCTTGCTTTCTAACTGCTAGGTTGGCAGGAGGGGGTTGGTGAAACAGACCTGATATGTACAGAAAGATCAAAAATTAATAGACATCCATTCTGATGAAAGCTGCTTTAGGAACCTTTGGAGAACCACATTCCAGTTCTTTGATGAATAGCAATGCCACAACATCAAAATGTGTTATCCTTAGTAACTAACTTTTGTTTAACTGCACTCAACTGCTTGAATAAACTAGCTGTTGGGAAGAAATTGTGACAGCACATAGGTTTTGTTAATATGGTAGAATCTTACATGAATGTTGTGGCTTTAGCCACTGTAAAACTGATAGTTACTACAGGCAGTTCGAGGATTCTGTACACAAGGGAGCTGAGTCTCAAAATTTAATTCCAAATAAATTTTGTTAATCATATTTTTATCTTAATCTTCTCCCCTAGGATGACTTCATTCCAAGTTTTCAGGCTCCCTGAAGGTGTGCAGTTCAGTCTCTATGTGAATTGTGATGCCGGTGTAACAAACATCTATGTGTTACAAAAAGGTTCAATCAAAATATAGTACCATGCAAAGGTCTTAGGCAACTATCAGCTGGTTTGGGGGAAATTCACTGAGTGATTGGATACAACCCAGCCTCTGAGCCACCAAGATGCACCGAAATTGGACGTCGTCTTCTGCTAGCTATCCTCTCAACTCTCTCCAAGTTTGATGAAGTTTGGAGTTAGGCTGTCCATGTTATGACCCCCAAATCAATCACTGAATTTCTCCCAAACCAGCTGGTTCTGGCCTAAGACTTTTGCATGGTACTGTACATTATCTCTGTTCTCTCATCTCTACAACAAGCATGCACTGTACATATTTAGATATCCTAGTCTATGTGATGTGTGGACTTCTTCAAATGCTCCTAGCAAGATTTTGATTGCTATAGCAAAATAAAAAAAATATGGGATCATTGTGAGACAATGCATAATTTAATTCTTTTTCTACAAAATTTGCTGTAATTTAAAGCAGTAATCAGACGTTTTTGGAGGCAGAGATATAAACACGATATAATAAGGTCAGTGCTATCCCTATTGACCAAATTGGTTACAACAGATTCTGGTGCAGCATCCCTGAGTCTGCCATCCATTCTCTTGTAATATTTATATTCCTTTTTGTCAGCTGACAAAAGCAGGCTGTAAGGAAATACACAACTGGTGCCCTTAACTGAATGACAATCACAAATATTTATCAATCTTTTTACTAGATTATGGACTGGAATTATATGCACCAGTTACATACATAAATTAAGGGCCACATCTGAAGTAACAGAAGCCCAAAAGATCGCATCAAGGGCAGAATGGTGACAACTACACATGAGGATATCTCTTTAAGCATTGGTAGCCTGAAGCGAAGTTGTCCCTTGGATGATATCCAGCTTTTACATGCATGTAGGACTTTCATTGCCTTTGCCTGCATGCACCTGAATTTCAAAAGGCTCTTCTAATTGCAATGGTATATATTATATGGTTCTTGTGCCAAGAAATTACTAGAAGCATATCATTTCCTATTACTAATTCACTCTTGGCTTCAAATGCAAGCCTTTTTTATCTGTTAATTACTAAAGGGAAACCAAACTTCAATTGGTCTCCTAGCTGAAGAAGATATCAAAGCAACCGACACCTATACCTTTATAGGTAACAACATCAAAACAATGCCAAAGGAGTCTCACACCTCAAACATATACAGTATAGTATTTTGATTTGGAAAGCCAGACATCTTCCTTTACCAAAGACATGCTAATAGAGAATGCTCATCTGTGTAAATAAACAAAGTATATTCAACATCTCAATTGAATGGACCAGTTAAGATATAGACAAGAGTTTGAAAGTTAATTAGGGACTGCAATGGCTTAATTGGTTAAGATGCTGAACTTGCTGACTGGAAGGCTGGAGTTCATTTCTCAGGTACTGCATGACAGATTGAACACCCGTCTCTGTCCCAGCTCTTGCCACTCTAGCTGTTCGAAAGCAAGAAATTGCAAGTAGATAAATAAGTACCACTTTGGTGGGAAGGTAAACAATGCTCCCTGCACTCCGGTGTCTATTCATGCCTGCCACATGTTCACAGAAATGTCTCCAAATGCAGACAGTGCTGTCTCTTTGGCTATAATGCAAGCGCGGCGCCAAAATGGCCGCCGCGCACTTTGCGGGCCCCCCCCCCACAGGACAGAGAATCCGGGTAGTTAGGGGCGTGGCCAGCTCCCTTATAAAAGGGGTGGCCACGAGGCAGCCGCGCTGCCATTTTGCCTCAGCGACGGAGCGGAGAAGTTTTTCCCCTGCGCCTCCGTCGCTCGTTGGTATTGCCGGGAAGCCTTTTGGGTCGATTTTGCTTAGCTAGCTTCCCTTTTTTGCTCGAGATGCCTTCCAAAAAGAAGGCTGCTGCGAATTCAGCTCGGGCTGTTAGGAGGCGCAACCCAGGTCGGAGGACCGTGGTGCCGCCTCCTCAACAGCCACCTTTGCCATCCCCGGCCGGGGCTAGTGGCTTGGGGTCTATCGCACCTTGGCCCGTTCAGAGTGCGGGCGCGGAGGGCGCTCCGGCCCGCGGCCCGCGAGCGGTGGGCACCGCTCCTCCTTCCGCCCAACCTGTTGGGCCGACTACTGCTGGACCCCAGCCTCTCCCGGGGCCCTCTAGCCTCGGGGGGTGGCCTGGTGCCCCGCCTTGGCAGGTCTCCTCACCAGCCCTACCGGGCTTCGGCCCTGGCCAATGGCCATATCTGGGCCATGGGGTGCAGGGACCTGTACCCATGCAAGGGTCAAGTGGGCCGGCCGGCTCTTTGCCCATGATTACTGTAGACACCTTGCTGGCCCGTATTTCGGCCTTGGAGGAGTCTTTGGCTCGTGCCAGTCAGGCAGGTGCCCCTTTCGGGGTACCTTTCGAGGCGCTATCGGCAGCAGGACAACAGCCGGCGGGGAGGGTTGAGCTGCTGCAGGCGGGTGGCGTGCCTCCGGCCACTGCCCCGCAGCTCCCCAGCCAGCAACCTGGCGCGGGTCAAGCCCCGGTGATGAGCTCTACATCGGTCGTGAGCTCCGACGCCCCCAGTGGGCCGGAACCCCCGTTGGGGGCGGCCCGTGGGGGTGCAGCGTGAGTATATGGTGCAAACGAGTACATCCACACACATTCCCAATATGGGGGGGACCTTTCAGTGGCCTTGGCCTCGCGCGGGTGGTACAGGGGCTACGCCGCTGGCGACCCACCCGGCGACAACTACTGCCACCATGCCCGCTGGGGTGGGCATTGGTTCTTACACTGCTGGGAACGTACTTGGGGTGGCAGGGTTAACTCATGCCCCTTTGGGTAGGCCAGCTATCCCCTTTTCGGCCTTGCCGACGGCAGGGTATTCCCTGCCATTGGGTGATCACTTGGCGCAGGCTACCAGGGAAAAGATATGGCGAGGGGAGTACGTGGATATCTTCTCACTCCTGAACAGAGAGCCCACTAAGGAAGAGAGGGAGGGTCAGGATGAGAAGGACAAGGAGCAGGCACGCCGCCGTAAGCCGCCGCGTACCTGGGCTAACTGGCTCCCCGCTTATTTGATATACATGGCGGTGTATTTGAGGGCGCGGCCGGACCTAGCTATTCCCATGGTCCAATATTTGGACAACATATACAGGGCAATGGTAGATTTCCCGGGCCCCTCATGGCTAGCGTATGATGAGGAATTCCGTATGAGGATTCCCCTGCACCCCGAGATGAGATGGGATGAGCCGTGTCAGAGACTGTGGCTCTTGTATATGACACCCACACGTCCTGCCCCGGGGGATAGGTATCATTGTGGACATGCGGTCCAGCGAGCAGCTCCAGCGCAGGTTACCCGCCAAATGGCGGGGCAGGGGGTTCCAGCCCGCCTGCTGTGCTGGACTTTCTCGGCCAATGGTTCCTGCAGTCGGAAGAACTGCAGATATAAGCACGAGTGTCCCACATGTTCTGGTCCCCATGCAGCCTCTGCTTGTCCCAAGCCTGGGGGGGTGCGAGGCAGAGGGAGGGGTGGACAGTGGGCTGGCAAGCCTGCCACGGACGGAGCTAGTTCTCCGAAAGGCCCCCTCCCCAATTAAGGTGGACATGCTGGAGCGCTGGCTCGCATCGTACCCAAGGGGGGAGGACAGGGAGTACCTTATCCAAGGTTTTAAGCAGGGATTTCGTATCCCTTTTATGGGTGATAGATCTCCTCAGGATGCTCCCAACCTTTTATCCCTTAGAGGAAGGGAGGAGGTAGCCGAGGCCAGCATTAGAAAGGAGTTAGACGCGGGCAGGGTCGCCGGACCTTTTCCCGTACCCCCCTTTCCCAACTTGAAGGTTTCACCATTGGGTTTGGTTCCTAAAAAGTCCCTAGGCGAGTTTCGCCTTATTCATCATTTGTCCTACCCAGCCGGCCGATCGGTCAATGATGCGATACCTGATGACCTTTGTTCGGTCAGGTACACATCGTTCGACCACGCGCTGCGCATGGTGCGCGCGTGTGGCCCGGGTGCCTTGCTGGCCAAGTGCGACATTAAGTCAGCTTTTCGCCTCTTGCCGGTGCACCCGGGCGACTTTGAATTGCTGGGTTTTAAATTTAAAGGGGAGTATTATTTTGATAAGGCCATGCCTTTTGGCTGCTCCATATCATGCTCGGCTTTCGAGCGTTTTAGTACCTTCCTAGAGTGGGCTTTCGTCCGCAGGTCAGGGTCCCGGTCTGTAGCCCATTACCTGGATGACTTTTTATTCGGGGGTGAACGGGGCTGGGACACGTGTGCACGTCTCCTCAATACATTTCAGACGCTAATGCAGGAACTGGGTGTCCCTTTAGCGCCCGAAAAGACCGAGGGCCCGTCGACCAAACTAGTATTCCTGGGGGTTGAGATTGATACATTAGCACAGGCTTCTAGGTTACCGGGTGATAAGGTGTCTAGGATAGTGACCCTTATCTCGGAATTGCTGGCCAAGCGTAAGGCATCCCTGAGGGAACTGCAGGTGCTACACGGGCACCTCAATTTTGCCTGCAGGGTGGTCGCACCGGGCAGGGCTTTTGCCCGGCGCTTATGCGACGCCATGGCAGGGTTATCCAGGCCCCACCACAGAGTCAGGCTTACCCGGGGTATCAGGGCAGACATGTTTGTCTGGTTGCAATTCCTGAGGGAGTTTAATGGGGTCTCATTTTGGAGGTCTGACCTCCTGGCATCCCCCAATTTCCAGATCCAGTCTGATGCCTCAGGATCCCTGGGTTATGGGATGTACTTCAATGGGAAGTGGGCCTATGGTGGGTGGCCACCGGCATGGGCAGGCACAGGTCGCCTGCGGGATCTCACATACCTGGAATTTTTTCCCATTCTGGGGGCTTTGATGCTATGGGGCGAACAGTGGGCTAATTCGGTGGTGCATTTCTGGTGCGACAATGCTGCCGTGGTGCACATTGTCAATGCACAGACTTCTAAATCGCCCAGGGTCATGGAACTAGTGCGCCATTTTGTGCTGCGCTGCCTGCGCCTCAACGTCATGTTCAGGGCCAGGCATGTCCCAGGGGTTAATAACGATATTGCTGACGCTTTGTCCCGCCTGCAGATCTCCCGGTTCCGCGCCTTGGCCCCGGATGCGGAGGAATTTCCCTCGCCACTCCCGGACGAGATGTGGACTATTGGCAAGGAGAGGTGAACCGGGCGATTGGCCTGTCACTAGCGCCACGCACGCGTAAGGCGTATCAACAAGCTTTCAATTTGTATAAGGCTTTTGCTACTCGATTTCAATGGCCAGAGACCTGGCCCATCCCGGTGGACCATGTTCTGCGGTTCATGGTTCACCTGCATGCACAGGGCCTTGCACCTCGCACCATAGCATCCAAGCTCTCGGCGTTGGCTTTTATGGCCAAAGTAGGGGGTCATGTGGATACCACCTATGACTTCCGTGTGAGACACGTTTTGGAGGGGTGGGTGCGCGAGCGCGGGCGTTGCCCGGACGACCGGCACCCTATTTCCCCAGGGGTTCTTACCCAGTTGGCCCGGGGCTGGCCAGGCCTCGGTTTTGATCATTATGAGGCAGCCCTTTTTCATGCAGCCACAACGGTGGCATTTTTTGGAGCGCTCCGCATCAGCGAACTCGTGATGCTGTCTAAGGCGGATGCAAGTGGTAGGGCACTGGAACTCGGAGATGTATATGTTGCCAAAGACTGGGCCCAGTTGAGGATTCGCTCCTCCAAAACAGATCAGCATGGCGTAGGCAGTGGAGTAAGACTGCTACGGTGTTCTTTGGCAGACATCTGTCCGGTTGGTGCCCTACAGGAATACCTGGCACTGCGTGGCTGGCACCATGGCCCGTTTTTCTGTCACCAAGATGGGTCTCCCCTTACTAAATTTCAGTTTTGGAAGGTGACAGCTAGAGCCCTCACCAGGGTGGGACTACCAGGTGCCCGTTATGGCACGCATTCGTTCCGTATTGGCGCAGCCTCTACTGCAGCTGCTTTTGGGTACTCTGGGGCTGACATACGCAGCATGGGGAGGTGGGGCTCACAATGTTTTCAGTTTTATGTGCGCCCACTCCCGCCATGAGTACCAATCCCTTCGCCTTACCTTCCTTTTTTCTCAATTTTCTTACAGACCCTGGGTGTCGTATTACACCGGTGACAGTATGGCTGGTGGGCCACAGCTATGTGCTCAGGGCAGCGCGTTACGCTGCGGCGACAGAGTGGGGACCCCGACTGGGACTGGGTGACCACGCCAGTCTCTCATGGCACGGTAAGCCGGGGATGTTATGGCGGGAGCTGCGGCCTTTCCTTTTTTCTGGCCTGGGGGCTGACCCGCCTGACATTCTAATCATCCACTTGGGGGGCAATGATTTGGGCCAGGTCACCGGCTTATCGCTCAAGCATGCGATTTGCGAGGACCTCGCCTACTTGCATTATGTCTGGCCTGCCACGGCCCTGGTTTGGTCGGACATTGTTCCGCGCCACTCTTATAGAGGGGGCGTTAACCTCCTGGCCCTTGACCGAGCTAGGCGCGCGGTCAATAAGGCAGTGGCGCGGTTTCTCACCACCAGGGCTTGGGGACGGGTTAGTCATCACCCCGATATTAGTCTGCAAAATTGTGACTTGTATGCAGGGGATGGGGTCCATCTGTCGCGAGGAGGTATGGACCTCCTGTTGGGTGACTGGCGAGCAGGCCTGTTGACCGAGCTGACGGTCTGGGGGGGGCGTCAGGTCTTCTGTGAAGCCCCTCCGTGTGGCGGGTAGCACTGGTAAGGTAAACAGTATGACCCACAAGTATCCGGCAGGTTCGCAATTGACTGGACAACACTAGACAGGAATAAAGTAGTTAAACGTTGTCCGGTCAACGACGAATCAGGCGATGGGGTGATGATGATTGCTAACCAGCATGCATCACCCCTGTGATTTCACGGATACGCGTCAGAGGGTGGGGTCATGAGTTAGTTATTGACTACGGTCAACAATTTGTTTGTTGTTAACAAACAAATTGATACAATTTGATACATTGTAACCAATTGCCGTTGGCAATTTTGGGGTGGTACCTTACCAGTGTTACTTCGGCCTGCTTGCCTTAGGAATTATGATTGGTCGTTTTACCAATACAAATTTATAATTCGGACTAGGGCATTGAATCAATAAATGTGGCCCTTTGCTGTTATCCACTTTCAATGTTGTCTGTGTCCGTTATTGGGGGGGTGCGCCTGCAATGCAAGCGCGGCGCCAAAATGGCCGCCACGCACTTTGCGGGCCCCCCCCCCACAGGACAGAGAATCCGGGTAGTTAGGGGCGTGGCCAGCTCCCTTATAAAAGGGGTGGCCACGAGGCAGCCGCGCTGCCATTTTGCCTCAGCGACGGAGCGGAGAAGTTTTTCCCTCCACCCCCTCCCTAGTTAACAGTGTGATCATGGTCGCTTCGGGGCCGGGTGGGAATTTTTGGTTGGGACCCACATTGGCTTCGGGTCCTGGCTTTTTTGCCCATCCCACACTGTTGCTATGGTTTGATATAGGGGTCTTTCTTCGTTCCTACTGTTGACTTTGGTCACATGGGCGGGTAGCACTGGTAAGGTAAACAGTATGACCCACAAGTATCCGGCAGGTTCGCAATTGACTGGACAACACTAGACAGGAATAAAGTAGTTAAACGTTGTCCGGTCAACGACGAATCAGGCGATGGGGTGATGATGATTGCTAACCAGCATGCATCACCCCTGTGATTTCACGGATACGCGTCAGAGGGTGGGGTCATGAGTTAGTTATTGACTACGGTCAACAATTTGTTTGTTGTTAACAAACAAATTGATACAATTTGATACATTGTAACCAATTGCCGTTGGCAATTTTGGGGTGGTACCTTACCAGTGTTACTTCGGCCTGCTTGCCTTAGGAATTATGATTGGTCGTTTTACCAATACAAATTTATAATTCGGACTAGGGCATTGAATCAATAAATGTGGCCCTTTGCTGTTATCCACTTTCAATGTTGTCTGTGTCCGTTATTGGGGGGGTGCGCCTGCAAACAAAGATGGGCACTGAACCCTAGAGTCAGATATGACTGGCTTTCGAGGAAGGGCGACCTTTACCTTTACTTACAAGGTAAATAGAGGGTTAAGTCTCACTCAATAGGTGGGGGGCTTTGTCCAAAAGCAGAACATGCCTCTTAAGGGGAACACTAGATCACCTCCTGTCCATTTGCCATTTTTTGATCCTGTGCCAGGAAGGGTCACATGCCGTGCATGTCCCAGAGCTAACATGTCTCTCCACCAAGGTACAAGTATTAGATAGGCTAGCTAGCTTTGTTGTTTTCCTAGTGTGTTTGTCTTAATTGGTCAGAACCTTGCCTCTGCAATTTGCTCTATTATTTTGGGAAACTTTTGTTTTGTAACTGAATGGAACTTTTTGCTATTTGTACCCTTAAACTTTTATTCTTTAAATAAAATTTTAAAAAAATCATTTCAAGTAACTCCTTGGATTTTTGGCTCCAAGGGTTTGTGGTACTACAAAACACGTCTTGCCTCAACCAGGTCCTGGAGATTTTGGTACTTTTAGTGAGAGAAGTGGGGTAGGCAACTTGCTTTCCAGTGCTTGTAGTTTTTGATGCTGAACTCACTGGAGCACTGTCAAGTCTAAAGCAGATTGTAGTGTTGGGAGAATACATTACCAGGCAGGGACTTCTACGCAACATTACAACTGTTTTTTCCCCCCTTGGGCCCACCCACCCTGAGATAAGCAGGGTAAATAACCACACATACTGTACTGAATTACTTCTCTTGAGTGACAATGACAAAGTCAACATTTCCTTAGTCTTGTCAATAATCAAAAATAAAGAATGTCAATTACACTTGATTGGATGTCCCTTCATGGTATGATGTAATGATGTTGGCTGGTTGGTTGGTTGTTCAGCTTTCTCCAATGGGGTTTCAAGGTCACCCACACAATATTAAAAAGATCAAATTAAAACACAATACATTATAGATTGGGAAAAAAATAAACTAAAATAATAGTTTAAATACATTAAATGATTAAAAGCAGGATTAAAACTTTAAAAAACCATTCTTCTACTGTCCTCACTTGTCATCCACACAGAATTCTTTGCACTAGATTTCATCTGAAAATGACCATCACTTAACACCCATTGAACATCATCATAAGTTTGAATTTACAGTTGAGCCTATTTGATCTGAACTTAACATTTGAACAGCCTAGAGTTGACATGTGATCAAAAGTCTATACTACTGGTTCTGCTGACAGGGGAATTCAAGGAACTGTAATACAAAAAAGTAAGTTTTCCAATCTCTAGGTCCTGTACATAGTACATTTTAAAAAAAGTATTTTCATTTTTTTTCTTACAAAAGAATATCAGAAGTCTTGGAGAACCTTTAAAACTAACTAGTATTTATTTTTCTTAAACTTTCATGTGTGTAGTCACATTTCTTCAGTTCAACGCCCATTCATCTGAAGGTGTGTAGTTGGACACATGAAAACTTTGGACAAAATAAAAACTACGTAGTTAGTCTTAGAACCACTGCAAAGATCTCTGGTTTTTCTTGCACTGCACAATACTAATATGGCTACTTGCTAGATTGCTTTTGCCAAGTTATAAAATGGATCTGAAACACTGGCTTGTCAAAGAGTGTGACCAGCAAGCTATTATTCTCTGAGGCCTATAAAAGCAATCATGATTAAATTAATGTTATGAAGGAAATTAAGGATATATGACTGACTTGCATCAGGTGTTTGAAGCTGAATTAAGAAAATCATTTTTGCTTCCTTTAAAAAAAACCTTTTAGGCAATACCTCCTGTGGTGCTTAATTATGTCTAGTGATTCATTATGTGAGGGAACTGCTTATGAATCAAGCAAGGGCATTTTTTAAACCGATGAACAAGTTGCATGCCATCCAGAGGCTATTGAAACAGTCTCAATAATTGGGAAAGGTTTGAAATGGCATATTGTTCTGCAGAGGAAACATGTGCAGATAAAGGACTTGGAGCAGAGCATGTTTTAGGTTTGTTTTATTTGAAGGAATACTTTACTGGAAGGTCAGTATTCTTAATTCATTTTCTTATATTTGAAAGATCACATTTCTCCATAGAATCCTTTGATATCTCCAAGGAAAGTTCTTCGCTCAGTACTATCATCCTCAAAGCATGTCTGGGAGGAAACAGAGGGAAAGACCTTTGTTTGCAGGCGCACCCCCAATAAAGGACTCAGACACTGGTAAAAGTGGATAACGGCATTGGGCCACATTTATTGATTCATGCCCTAGTCCGAATTATAAATTTCTATTGGTAAAATGACCAATCATAATTCTTAAGGCAAGCAGGCCGAAGTAACACTGGTAAGGTACCACCCCAAAATTGCCAACGGCAATTGGTTACAATGTATCTATTTGTATCAATTTGTTTGTTGACAACAAACAAATTGTTGACCGTAGTCAATATCTAACTAATGACCCCACCCTCTGACGCGTATCCGTGAAATCACGGGGTGATGCATGCTGTCTAGCTATCGCCATCACCCCGTCGCCTAGTTCGTCGTTGACCGGACAACGTTTAACCAACTTATGCCTATCTAGTGTTGTCCAGTCAATTGTGAACCTGCCGGATACCTGTGGGTCATAAATGTTTACCTTACCAGTGATACCCGCCACACGGGGAGGCTTCCAAAAGGCTCACCGCCCCCCCCCCAAGACCGTCAGCTCGGTCGACAGGCCTGCTCGCCAGTCCACTAATCCAGAGGTCCATACCTCCCTGCGACAGATGGGCCCCATCCCCTGAGTAAAGCTCGTAATTTGCAGACTGATGGCGGGGAGGCTAATGACGCGTCCCCCGCCCTTATCAAAAAGGAACCGGGCAATAGCCCCGTTCACGGAGCGTCGGCTCAGTGAAGAGCCTCAAGGCCGAACGCCCCCCTGTAAGCGTACCGCGGTAACGTGTCCAACCAATTGAGGGATGTGGCAGGCCACACATGATGTGAGTAGGGCAGGTCACTGCAAACCGCAAGCTTCTGTGATAGGCCAGTGACCTGCCCCAAGCCATCGCCCCCAAGGTACATAACCAGGACATCAGGCGAGTCAGCATCCCTGATGTAGAAAAGGAATGGCAACAGTTCCCGCCATAACATGCCGCGCTTACCATACTACCTGAGACGTGCGGCTGCACCCCGTCCCAGTCAGGGTCCCCACTCTGTCGCCGCAGCGTAACGTGCTGCCCTGTGCAGCGTAACGCGCTGCCCTGTGCACGTGGCTACGGCCCACCAGCCATACTGTCACCGGTGTAAAACGACACCCAGGGTCTGTCAAGGAAAAAAGGGGGGTGATAAACAGTGCAGTGACTAAACTGGTACTCACGGTTGAAGAGGGCGAACACAAAACTGAAAACATTGTGATCCCCACCCTCCCGTGCGGCGTATTTCAGCCCCAGAGTACCCAAAAACAACTGCAGTAGAAGCCGCCCCTATCCTGAACGAATGGGTGCCGCAACGAGCCCCAGAGGGGCCAACACTGTCTAGTGCCTTCCCGGCACCCTCCAAATTGAAATTTAGTAAGAGAAGACCCACCTTGGTGACAGAAAAACGGGCCATGGTGCGTGCCACACAGTGCAAGGAAATCCTGTAGGGCACCAACCGGACAGATGTCTGCCGAGGAACATCGTAGCAGTCTACTCCACTGCCTACGCCGTGCTGATTCGTTTTAGAGGAGCGTATCCCCAACTGAGCCCAATATTGTTCACACAGACATCTCCGCGTTGCAGTGCCCTACGACTTGCATCCGCCTTATACAGCATCTCAAGCTCGCCGATGCGGAGCGCTCCAAAAAAGGCCTCCGTTGTAGCCGCATGAAATGGGCTGCCTCATCTTATCAAAACAGAGGCCAGGCCAGCCCCGGGCCAATTGGGTAAAAAACCCCTGGGGAAATCGGGTGGCGGTCGTCCGGGCAACGCCCACGCGCGCGCACCCACCCCTACAAAACATGTCTCACACGGAAGTGAGTGGTGCTATCCACGACTTGCATCCGCCTTATACAGCATCTCAAGCTCGCCGATGCGGAGCGCTCCAAAAAAGGCCTCCGTTGTAGCCGCATGAAATGGGCTGCCTCATCTTATCAAAACAGAGGCCAGGCCAGCCCCGGGCCAATTGGGTAAAAAACCCCTGGGGAAATCGGGTGGCGGTCGTCCGGGCAACGCCCACGCACGCGCACCCACCCCTACAAAACATGTCTCACACGGAAGTGAGTGGTGCTATCCACGACTTGCATCCGCCTTATACAGCATCTCCAGCTCGCCGATGCAGAGCACTCCAAAAAAGGCCACCGTTGTAGCCGCATGAAATGGGCTGCCTCATCTTATCAAAACAGAGGCCAGGCCAGCCCCAGGCCAATTGGGTAAAAAAACCCTGGGGAAATCGGGTGGCGGTCGTCCGGGCAACGCCCATGCGCTCGCACCCACCCCTCCAAAACATGTCTCACACGGAAGTCAGCGGTGCTGTCCACATGACCTCCCACTTTGGCCATAAAAACCAACGCTGACAGCCTAGATGCTATGGTGCGAGGTGCAAGGCCCTGGGCATGCAGGTAAACCATGAACCGCAGAACATGGGCTACCGGGATTGGCCAGGTTCCTGGCATTTGAAATTGGGTACAGAATGCTCTGAAAGAATTAAATGCGTGGTGATACGCCTTACGCATGCGTGGCGCTAGTGACGGGCCAATCGCCCGGTTCACCTCTCCTTGCCAATGTTCCATATCTCGTCCGGGAGTGGCGAGGGAAATTCCTCCGCATCCGGGGCCAAGGCACGGAAACGGGAGATCTGCAGGCGGGACAAAGCGTCAGCAATATCATTAGTAACCCCTGGGACATGCCTGGCCCTGAAAAGAACGTTGAGGCGCAGGCTGCGCAACGCAAACTGGCGCACTAGGTCCATAACCCTGGGCGATTTAGAGGTCTGTGCATTGACAATGTGGACAACAGCCGCATTGTCACACCAAAATGGACAACCGAGTTGGCCCACTCCTCGCCCCATAGCATCAAAGCACCCAGGATAGGGAAAATTCCAGATACGTGAGACCACGCAGGCGGCCCGTGCCTGCCCAGGATGTTGGCCACCCACCATAGGCCCACTTCCAATTGAAGTACATCCCATAACTCAGGGATCCCGAGGCATCGGACTGTATCTTAAAGAGAGGGGAAGCCAGGAGCTCAGACCTCCAAAATGACACCCCATTGAAATCCCTCAGGATCTGTAGCCAGACAAGCACGTCTACCCTGATACCCCGGGTAAGTCTAACCCTATGGTGGGGCCTGGATAATCCTGCCACGGCGTCACGCAAGCGCCGAGCAGATGCCCTGCCCGGTGCGACGACCCTGCCAGCGAAATTGAGGTGACCATGTAGCACCAGCAGTTCCCTCAGTGATGCCATGCACTTGGCCAGCAAGCCCGAGATAAGGGGCACTAGCTTTGACACCTTATCCCGCTGCAACCTAGAAGCCTGCGCTACCGTGTCAATCTCCACCCCCAGGAATACTAGCTGTGTAGGTGGGCCCTCGGTCTTTTCAGGCGCTAAAGGGACACCAAGTTCCTCCATTAGCATCTGAAATGTGTTGAGGAGATGTGTGGACGTGTCCCAGCCCCGTTCAGCCCCGAATAAAATCATCCAGGGAATGGGCTACAGACCGGGACCCTGATCTGCGAACAAAAGCCCACTCTAGGAACGTGGAGAAACGCTCGAATGCCGAGCCCGAATTGGAACAGCCAAAAGGCATGGCATCATTGAAATAATATGCTCCCCGGGACGGGGGTGCAGGGACAGGGCCAACGACCCTGCCCGCATAGATCTCCTTATCATTGCTGGCAGCAGCCACCTCCTCCCTCCCCCTAAGGGATAAAGACTGGGGGCATCCTGAGGGGACCTATCACCCATGAAAGGGATACGTAACCCCTGCCTAAAACCCTGAAGGAGATATCCACATCCTCTCCCTTCGGGTACAATGTGAGCCAGCGCTCCAACATGTCCACATTAATTGGGGAGGGAGCCCTTCGGTGAACTAGATCCATCTGCGGCAGTCTTGCCAGCCCCCTGTCCACCCCTCCCTCTGCCCCGCATCCCTCCAGGCCTGGGACAGGCAGAGGCCACATGGGGGCCAGCACAGGGGGGACACTAATGTCTGTATTTGCCATTCTTCCTATTGCAGGAACCATTGGACGAGAAAGTCCAGCACAGCAGGCGGGCTGAAAACCCCCTGCCCCGCCCCCTGGCAGTGGACCTGTGCTGGGGCCGCCCGCTGGACCGCATGTCCACAATGGTATCTCTCCCCGGGCACGAGGCGCGTGGGCGTCATGTACAAAAGCCACAGCCTCTGGCATGGCTCAACCCACCTAATGTCGGGGTGCCGGGGAGTCCGCATATGGAATTACACGTCATCAGCCAACCACGATGGGCCCGGAAAGTCAACCATCGCCCGGTAGATGTTGTCCAAATACTGGACCATCGGAATTGCCAAATCCGGCTGGGCCCTAAGGTACACCGCCATGTATATGAGGCAGGCCGGCAACCAGTCGGCCCACGTACGTGGTGGCTTGCGACGACGTGCCTGCCCCTTATCCTTCTCATCCTGCCCCCCCTACTCCTTGGTGGGCCCTCTGTTGAGGAGTGAGAAGATATCCACATACTCCCCCCGCCAGATCTTCTCTTTGGTGGTCTGTGCCAAATGGTCACCCAGCGGTAAGGAATACCCCGCCGTCAGCAAGGCGGACACAAGCACAACAGGAACTGCTGGCATCTGAAAGGGGGCCTGTACTAACCCAGCCAACCCCAAAACATTCCCCACAGGGTAGAAAACACCCCCCACCATGGGGCCCTGGGTGGTAGTTGTCATCGGCAGGTGGGGCGTCAGCGGCTGGACTGCCGCCCCACCCGTGCGAGGCCAAGGCCATTGGAAACCCCCCCAACGTGGCCACGTGTGTAGGTGCACTAGCTTGGACCGCATACTCACATGCTGCACCCCCGTAGGCCGCCCCCACCGGGGGTTCCGGCCCACTGGGGGCGTCGGAGCTCACAACCGCCGTCGAGCTCGTCGATGGGGCCTGACCCGCACCGGTCTGTTGAATGGGGAGCTGCGAGGCAGTGGCCCAGGTCGTGCCACGCACCTCAAGCAGCTCGACCCGTCCCGTCGCTTGCCGCTGCCCAGCAGACGACGCGTCGAAACGAACCCCAAAGGGAGCCCAAGAGTGGCTAGCCCGGGCCAGGGATGCCTCGAGGGCGGCAACGCGGGCCAATAAGGCTTCCACGCTGACATGGGGCAAAGGGCCAGCCGGCCCGCCTACTACAGGCATGGGTACAGGTCCCTGCGCCCCGGGGCCCGAATAGGGCCACAACCCCACACCCGGGCCCGTTAGGGCCGATGTAGCAACCTGCCAGGGAAGGGGACCGGACCACCCCCCAAGGGGAAGCCCTCAGAGCGAGCTGCGCTCCTATAAAGGAAGGCCCAGCGAATGGGCAACACCAGGAGAGGTGTCCACCGCTTGCGGGCCGAGGGCCGCAGCCCCTACTGGCCCCGTGCGTGGGCCACCATTCTCTGGCCAGGGGGAATAGACCCCATTCCACCGGTCCCGGTGGGTGCAGGGCAAAGGCGGCTGCTGGGGAGGCGCAGCCGCGGTCCTCCAACCCAGATTGCGCCTCCGAACCGCACGAGCCGCGCTCGCAGCCGCCTTCTTCTTCGCGGGCCCCTCAGCCAATCGATGGGAAGCCGAAAACGAGAGAATTCAGCAGCCAAAAGGCTTCCCGGTAAAAGCAAAAGCGACGGAGGGAAGATGGAAAAACTTCTCCGCTCCGTCGCTTCGCAAAATGGCAGCTCGGCTGCCTCATGGCCACCCCTTTTATAAGGGAGCTGGCCACGCCCCCTAACTACCCGGATGCCTTCGTCCTATGGGGGCCCCCGCAAAGGGCGTGGCGGCCATTTTGGCGCCGCACTTGCATTCTGCTTGCTTTATACAGTAATTTATACTGTCTGACTGGACATCCCACTATGTTAATGGAGTAGACCATACAGCCAGTGACTCAATGCCAAGTGTCGAGTGGCAGTAAATAACCTGACTCCCTAAAGGGGCAACAGCTATGGGCAGATGAGCCCCTTTAGGTGGGGTGATGGTCCCCTAAGTGGAGGAAATGCCACTGGAAAACATCGCACCAGGCCCAACGGCAAAACTAGCAGAGGAGGAACTCTGATTCCCAACAGTCATGGAAACAGAAGAGGCCATGCCAGATGGACTGGCTGTGAAGGTGCACCTAGTCCATATCCTCAAGGCTGTGGCAGTTCATTGCAGTCCCAGTGTTTAATCTTGCATGTTTTATTCATATGTGCCACAGGAGATGGCTCCATGATCATAGTGTGTGGGACACTTCATGGCAAGCTGGGATCCACCTTAAACAAATTCATGTCAATGGCATTTTTCCTGCTTCAGAAAAAAAATGCATCCTCAGATACGAGTTGCAGCTAACAATGATGGCTTGCTTTAATTCTACAGAATTTCCTCCCAAAGAAAGCCCTTGGCAGGGCCCCTCCTTATTATTCCTTGCCTGGGAGTCAAAGCCCTTCTTATTCATAAGAACTTCAGACAACTAACAAGTTAGTAAAGAAATGACTTGTTCCTGGTGGGTTTGAGGAATGCTATATGTCCCTGGTGGCCAACCTTGGTGCTCCAGCTGTTCTTGGACTTCAATTACCAGAACCCCAAGTCAGCATACCCAGGTGAGTCCTTGCAATGCCCTATGTAATAACTGCAAAAGTGCAGGTAAGCGTATGTACGGAGGTAGGGAGCTGAAGAGCTAATACTGAGTTTACAAGCCAGTCTGGATATTCCAGCCAAAGACCTGCCAGGCCTGAAGGCAGAGAAAAAACTGCAAAAACAGAGGGAAAAGTGTCTGACTGCACTTCCTGCAGTACTTCTCAAACAAATATTATGTCCACAACACACCTGGAAATAGCTTTCTGGCTGTGTAGACTCACTTTATTCCTAAATATTAGGTTTCTTTCAAAAACAATTGGGAAAAGAACATTTATTTACTAGGGAAAGTTTGGCACAAGCGTTGTCTCATGCCCCTGGTCCCCAGAAGAAAAGGGAAGAGTAGCTATGAATGACATAGTAAGTACACTCCCAATATTGAGGATCAAAACTCCCTTCTCTGGGTCGATTTTCATGCTGACTGGGACTTATGAGACTTGTCCAGATGTTGTTGGAGTGTATCCTCCATGAACCTTCACTGTTGGTTGTGGAGGTAAAGGTTTGTTGCAGAGATTGAGTCCAACAACATCTAGATCAGGGGTTCTCAACTTTTTCAAGCCAAGGGACAGGTCACCCTCCTTCAGACAGATTTCGGGGATGGATGGCCATTTTGCCCTGCCTGCATGATGGGAGAGGCCTGTACATTAAATAGGAACCACACATGGCACTTTAGGGTGTGGTGGAGGCAGTGGGGGACCACATAAAACAGTGGTGGAGGCAGTGGGGGCCACACAAAATGGTGCCACAGGCTGTATCTGGCCCACAGGCCATAGGTTGAGAACCCCTGATCTAGATTGTGTGTCTGTTCCTCTGTTCCACATTTTTTATTCTTTTGCTTTCCCCCTCATCTCATCACTGTTAATAATTTGGGGGAAAGGTTGAAATAAATGAAAGACAGATCTCACTGCATGGAACTTAGTGGAGTTAGAGTGAAATTTAATATTTAGGATAGGCAAGAAATCTATACTTGCATGGATTTATATGTCAAGAGAGAGATGGATTACTGAGGTGAACACAAGGCAGCTTAACACCCCTTTCAGATTCCTTGTTTTAAAATTGACATTTGTGAGATTAAACAGTTAAAATAAAATGTAAAAAGACATCATGTGTTCTCCTCCTCCTTCTTCTGTGTCCAAGCCAGAGGTGAAACTGCCAAAATGAAGGCACCCTTTAGGGAGTTCATTCTGCAGTGCCTTTTGCCTGACCTAGTGTGAGAAAGATTAACTGGTTGCCATAAGCAGGGTACTCCTGATTGTGGTTCAAAAATACCACAATCTTCAAGGAGGCTCTTTCTGTGTAATTGAAAGTGGGGAAAGGGGAATCAAAAGTATTATTGCCTTGTAAGAGAGTAACTGAGTCAGAACCAGAGGAACAAACTGATACCTTGCCCCTGCCCCCAATGTAGCCCAAGTTCTCTTCAAATCAATCCAATTATTAAGTGTCTCCAAATGAGAAGACTAGATTGTAGCAGTCCTTCTCTCTCTTCCCTCTTGCTGCAGTACAAAATGAGGGCTGTTTTCTACCATCACCACCATTGGTTTCTCTTGTCTTTTTAGTACAATGATGTACTGTCAATGTTCAAATCAGCTATTTCCTGCTTCTCTTTGGTTTGTGTTCTCTGGGTATGGAGGTGAGCAAGTAATTCTACCCCAAGTACTTCTGATAGTGTTGTATGACTCACCACCCCAAGCCACAGCCACGCACATTTGCCCATTCTGGAAGCACACCACAACCAACACAGAGCTGAGCAGGGATCACATCAGATTATCTCTAAAAGGGCACCAGGTGTCTTCTTGGACAACACAAGTCAAGTCTCATGATTCCACAGACAGGGAACATGGTGATCAAATCAGGAACAGAACTACTATAACACAGATATTTCCTAAACCTTGATCTAATCCTTCGTGTTGATTTGATTGAACTGAGTCCAATTGTTTTTCCCCAAGTATAGTCCCATGGAATAATTAGGATTCAATAAGTCAACACTTATGTAAGTTTCATTACTGCAAAGGATCTACTCTGTTTAGAAGTAGCCATTATATTTAGCCCTTCTTCTCAGTTATTCTCTCACAATAACAGATTTGAAGATCAATATCCCTTATAAAAAGTATGCTTAGAAAGGGGTGTTTTCTCCCCTAAGATGCTGTTAATACTGTTTAACCGTCATTCCCTCTTCCACTTCAATATATTTTCTCTTTCATTATGTATTCTCAGACCATTTAGAATTATGTGGTCTATATGTCTTTGAATGGTACTGTACTTCTTCTTCTTCTTCTTCCTCTTCTTGGGACTGTGGTGCCTTAATGTTTAAGATGCTGAACTTGATGACTGGAAGGTTTGCTGGTCACCTGAGGGATGCACCATGAACTCCCAGCTCCTGCCAACCTAAAAGTATGAAAGCAAGAAATTGCAACTAGATAAATAGGTACCACTTTGGTGGGAAGGTAACAGCATTCCATGCACTCCGGCATCTAGTCATGCCTGCCACATGATCATGGAAGCATCTGTAGATGCAGACAGCACTGGCTTTTTGGCTGTAAACAGAGATAAGCACCAGACCCTAGAGTTTAATACAACTGGTTTTTGAGCAAGGGCGACCTATTCTCATTTTTATCCTTATCTCTATTCTGCTTCAATATAAACATTTGAGGTCTTGTTACAAAGCTGAGTTTCGAAATTACTGAACCAAACAAAAGCAGCTACAGAAAAAAGCTCTCTGGAGATTGTGAAGGTCTTAAATACTATAATCATTGTAATTTGAGAGTAACTTAATTAAGGTTCTTGGCTGGAAATATCACAGAAATCATTATTATCTCAGTACAAAACTTATTGTATAGGTTTTTTTTAGAGAAGAATTTTAAATACGACATATTAACAAAAACATGTATAGTCCTTCAAAAAGTGCACTCTCTCTCTCTCTCTCTCTTTCATTTCCCATGTAACTGGCACATGTATTCACATTGTAAAGGAATTAAGAAATGTCTGTCCAAAGCTAAAGACTTTAATCGTTTTTTAAAATAAAAGCAACTGCAACTACTGTAGGATTGGGGGAAAAGCTCAATGGCAGCAATCCAACCAGCAATTAATTTCAGAAAATGCATTGTGATTCTCCACTTTATATGGCAAATGAGAATTTTAAGGCTCTGCATTTTAGATATCAGTGTGGTTGCTACTTCTCATCTTATTCTCGTGCTAGTTTAGAAAACAGAAGAAAGGAGAAACCGTACTGGCATCAGAAGCAGATGTCTGGATCATAATGGAATGGTTCTTCCAACAATAATTGCTCTTTCTGTGTCATCCATACATTCATGGCATCAGGCCCCATCACTCCTTGGCAAATAGAAGGGGAAGAAATAGAAGCAGTGACAGATTTTACTTTCTTGGGATCCAAAATCACTACAGACATAAAAAAGAAAAGATGCCTCACTCCTTGGAAAGTAAGCTAAGGCAAACCTAGGCATCATATTAAAAAGAAAAGACATCACCCTGTCAACAAAGATCTGCTTTGTTGAAGCGATGGTCTTCTTAGGAGTAATGTATAGCTGTGAGAGCTGGACCATAAGGAAAGCTGATCTCAGAAGAATAGACACCTTCAAACTGTGGTGTAGGAGAGGATGTGTGAGAGTCCCCTGGACTGTAAGAAGATAAAATTAGTTAGTCCTAAAGGAAATCACCCCTGACTGCTCCTTGGAAGGTCAGATATTGAAGCTGAAGCTCAAGTACTTTGGCCACCAGAAGAGAAGAGAGGACTCACTGGAGCAGGCCCTGATGTTAGGAAAGATTGAAGGCAAAAGGAGAAGGGGATGGCAGAGGATAAAATGGTTAGACAGTATCCTTGACTTGGTGGGTGTGGATCTGAGTAGACAGATGTCAGAAGAGCCTGCCGTGCTTTGTTCCATGAAGTCACAAAGGGTTAGATTTGACTGTGCAACTGAACAACAACAACAAAAATGGTCAAGGAAGGCTGCCTCCAGTAACTTTCCCTAATGCTCATGTCTATTGCCAATTCTTCCACATATTTATACAGACTTCATCTGCTTTGAGCATTACACACACACAGCTTATTCCAAAGTAGCAACAGATCTAATTTAATTCTTTTAAAATGCAGTGAGCTTTTAGCTTATTTCTGCAAGGTTTGTTACTGTGGCGATTAGAGAGATCTTCTGATTGTATGCATTTCTTGTTGGTACCTGGTTTGGCATCAGATAGCAGCAGTATTGTTTCTTTAATCATTGTTTTCCTTTGATGATAACAAATACTGGCTGTTGTATCAAAGTAATAAACTCCAAGAGTGCAACATGCTGTGATGTACTATTGAGAAGGATTTGTGTAGCAACCCAAGAAAAAGAAAAGTTTTCCAATTTTTTTAAAAAGAAAAGTCTTTAATAATTATAATGAGAGAGAGAGAGAGAGAGAACAAAGTTTTACTTTTTTTTCTTGCACAGAAACGAATCTCAGATTGAGTTTTGGTGTGTTCCATATGTTGCTGACAAGTGCAGCTCATAAGTAACTGTTTGGCTTTAAAAATGCAGTTACTGATGGCGATAATCTCCCTATTGAATGTTCAAGTTGTCTTACTAGCAAGTACTGCACTCAGTCAAACAGAAACCATATTCTTTATTCCCATAATGTCATCACCTGGAGCTTTTTCAACATGGTCCACAACAAAAGCAAATACAAAACTCATATCCATGAGATAATACTGTACAGTGGTACCTCACATAAAGTCCAATTTGGATAAAGTCCTTTTCGGATAAAGTCATGATTTTCATGCACACGTGATGCATCACATAAAGTCCAAAACCGCTAAAAATGGACGTTATCCGAGGTATTTGGTATAGGAACCTCGGATAAAGTCCATTCTTTGGACATTATCCGATGCATCGCCCATTTGATTCGGATAAAATCCAAACTTGTAGAACAGAGTTTGGACTTTATCCGAGGTTCTACTGTATTTGTTAGAGAGAGTTCTCTTCTGCTGATGTGAGGGAAGGAATGCCTTTGAAAACTCAAGGTGCAACTGCCCTACAAAGTTCCAAAGAGCAATTTGATGTCTAATTGATGACAGCATTTGATGCTACTGCTCCTTCCTAGGAATCCTGAAATTAAAAGTAAGACTTACTTTCTTGGTTACTTAATTGATCCATGTTTCACACATCCTGTTGACATGGCAAATTGAAGCATTGTCTTCCACTTTTTCTTATCCACTGCCAGTCTATTCCAAGGCCTCAGGAACTTTGCCCTGAACTAGTCTTCCCATCTAGCTGCTGCAGAGTTGTAGCCAGGATTCTAGATGTGGGTGGGCAAAAACTTTTTCAGGATGGGCAACAATGTCACATATCTATGTCATATATATAAGCAGCTGGGAATTTGAAGGTGGGCAAACTGCTAACTCAGGGTTGGTGATGCCCACCCTGGCCATCCCCTGGCTATGGCCGTGAGTTGCTGGCCTTCCTAGCGATCACGTTATGACAAGTGGTATCCATTCTGTGATAGCTTCCATCCACCTGCCATCTTTGAAATGGCACATGTGCCCGACCCACCAATGCCTTGCAAACTCAATCAATGTTGATGCTTGTATTGCACCTGATCTTATATGCAGTTCTCCACTTGATATTCGATCAACCCATCGTATGCATAGCATCCATCGCTCGATTGCTCTTTGTGTTTGGTTAACAGCTTGATTTGGTGATTTGGATCTGACCCTCATTCAGTCCAGAATCATTCAAATGCAGAGGGATTTGGGGTAGATTTCAAATCCAAAGTACAATTTGAAAAATCTGGGACAAAAAAAACCTCCCATTAACATGCATGAACGAGGGTCAGATATAAATCACCAAATCAGGCTATGACTGGTGCTGGCTGGGTCATACAGCAAGTTTTTACATCAAGTTTTCCTACTGTTCTGAGTGTTTTCATATCATACTGTAATGGTATACTGAAGGACCCAAGGTGTAAAGTCTGATGGACAGGGCAATGCTACAGAGCAAAGGAGGAACAGGCTGTCATGCATTTCACTCAGTGAAATCGTAATCCACCTTTAAAGCATTACCATCCCCAAGTGGAGACCAGTTATGTGCTGGTTCTTAAGCTATATGGCCATCAGATAGTGTTTAATTATCATTAAAAGCCTTATCCCCATAAATTGTTGGAAATCCTATCAGCAAGTGATTGCCCCAACATCTTGTTTTGCTGTCTATTGCATGAACTTTTTCCTTCTGTCTGTTTGACTCTGTGACCTTCATGTTCACAAAGATTTTAACCAACACAGACTTTATAGATCAATTGTTTAAATCATATGGATCCTAAAGCTGTTCACCTTCCTTTTGGCTCCCACTGCCTTCCAAAGATTTCAGATTTTAGATCTGCGGAAGGACATGAAGAGCATTATGTTTCTGAGTAGGGCTGACATAGACCTTTGGGCAAGTCAGATGTTGCAGTTCTCTGAAGATAATTACTAAGGCAATCTATATATATGGAGTGGTGTGTCACCTTCTTGCTACGAGGGAAGGTTAAATACATAAATTTTAATTAATGAAATTGCAGCCTCTTGACTTCCTGGTTTATTTTTTAAATGTAGAAACACTAATCAGTAAATGGTTCTCAGATTTGCCTACGAAATTTTTGATTCACCTTTCTTTTATCCCCTTTTTGATTGCTTGATGAGTAAACCTAGAAGTTTTAGGATGAGAGATGAGAATCACAATTATTTTTATTCACTTCACTGTGTCAATAAAATGAACAGCAGTAAACTAGAATTGGTTTCTTTTCTTTTCTTTTCCTTTCGCTTGTTTCTTTCCAAACTCTGGCATCATTTCATTGAAATAATATGTTCAAGTATGATCTGCAGGAGGATATGCTCAATGGTGTCAATATTCATTGAATATTATAACCTGTGTTGTGTGGAAATGGCATTAGAACCTTAGCTTAGAGATGATGGCATACAGTATGTCCTTCTTGTGTAAAAGTTGTGTACCAAAGCTAGCCTTGTTTATAACTCAAAGCAAAAGCCCCTTGTGTCATTGAGACACAAAAGATATGTTATGAGCAAGAACACATGAAATGAGTTCTGCTGCTTCTGACCAAAGATGCATATCAGATCAAGCCTCATGTCTCCTGTCAAGAAGATGCCTCCAAAAAAGACCACAAGAATGTTCTCAAAGGCAGTACATCTCTCCTGATATAGCTTTTAGTATTTGATTGCAGGCAATTTTGAATTATGGAGTTTCATTATGACTTACAGACATTGACATTGTTCTTCTAAAAGTAGAATATCTTAATCTTTTATTGGCTAAATGTAAATCACCTTTGCCCAGTCCTAATATGTTGTTGTTGTTCAGTCGCATAGTCGGTTCCGACCCTTTGCGACCCTATGGACCATTGTTCTCCAGGCGCCTCTGTCCTCCACCATCCCCCTCAGCCCTCCCAGCTCTGTGCCCATTGTGTCTACAATGCCATCCAGCCATCTCATCCTTGGCCTCCCCCTTCTTTTGCCCTCCACCTTTCCCAGCATCAATGCCTTCTCAAGTGAATCCTCCCTTCTCATTTGATGTCCAAAGTATTTTAGCTTCATCTTTACTATTTGACCTTCCAATGAGCAGTCAGGGTTAATTTCTTCTAAGATTGACCTATTTGTTCTCCTCGCTGTCCAAGGTACCCTCAAAACTCTCCTCCAACACCACATTTCAAAGGCATCTAATCTTCTGCGTTCAGCCTTCCTAATTGTCCAGCTCTCACATCCGTACATCACTACTGGGAAAACCATTGCTTTACAATTTCCATAAATAAACTGTTCATATTTGTTTGCTGCTTCCTATATGGGATTTGTCAGCTACGTTAACGTAACAGCCCAAGGGCTTAAGCTCAATGACAGTCTTCTGAGAGAAGATTATCTTTGTAGATGATACTTTTTCCTGCCTGGGTGGAAGATCTTGTCTCTCTTTCTCCATAACCCACTCCTATTCTTTTTTGATCTATGACAACCTGCCAAACACTTCTGTTTGCCTACACCTTCGCAAGCTGGCAACATTGTGCAGCTCTAGTGCTGCTGTCAGCTTGGGAGGGGAAAATATTGCTCAGCCATTCAAGAGTCAGAAGGAGAAAACACTAAGACAAGTGTGCTGAGCAAAGTTATTTAGTGTTACTTCTCAGAAAGTTATTTGGGTTACTTCTCAGGAGCACGCAATTGATGAAGACAACACACACACACACACCTACCTCATGGGCAGGGATCCTGCTCAACTTGCAAAATAAAGTAGGATTTCCTACTTCTGTATACAGGACCCAAACAGAGATCTGTGCTCCAGGAAGCATGCTTATGACTGTGCAAAGTGACCTTGAATACCTAATTGTCCACTGACTGATCATCCTATGAGGTGAACTGTGTGTTTCATGATTGGGTCAATTCTGAAGATCCTAGCCATGGTCCTGCAGAGTTTAAGACTATTTGGAAACAACAGAAGGCATTTTGCAAACATATTTTCAATTTGTGCAAATATCTGTAAAGCAAGACATTCAGAATTCACACACACATACAACTGGGAAAGGACTTATTTTTAACATTGATCTTTGAGTCCAAGAATGAAAGATGGCAGATCCTACATTAGTACAGATATCAGGAAACTGTTTAAGAGCTAGCTCCTCCAGCCAGATTAGAGCTAAATCAATTATAATTCCTTTGGTTTATACAAAACTACAGATGGCTTTAGCTTTTGCTGAGACCACATCTCCTTGCTCTTCTAATAAGTGCCAGGGATGGGATTTTTGCATTTTCTACACTACAGACCCACAATTCATTATTCTGAGAGTTCTACTTGACAGACAGACACCGGAGTGTGACTCGCCTTGAAGAAAGGTTTTGAAGCTTAGTAGGTCTAGCTCTGCCTAATTCCCTCTTCAGAATAAAAGCACCATATTAGCATTGGGGTAGGAACAGGATGTTCTGATAGCACTAAAACAAGACTAACCTCAAAGACTCCCAATTTAAGCTTTCTACCACGTGAGTCACATTCAAATATCTGAAAGGTGTCTATCTCTCACGTATAACTTGCAAAATGAAGAATTATGGGATTGTAATCCAAAAATCCCATCCCTAATAAATATCATGATGGAGATATCCTGGTGCTAGCTTTGGGCTTGTTTCAGAAATCCCTTACTCTAACCTTTACTAAGCTTGTTTTGTATTAGATATCTACCTTGACTAGATTTTAAGGAAGACTTTCAAGGTTGAGTCAGCCTTCTATCCTTTTGAGGTTGGTAAAATGAGTAACCAGCATGTTGGGGGCAAAATGCTAATTATCTTGTAAAGTGCCCAGAGAGTGCACTAAATGCTATGGGACAATATATAAGTGTAATTGCTATTGTTATTTTAGGGCTGTGGTGGCTTAGTGGTTAAGATGCTGGACTTGATGACCGAAGGTCAACAGTTTGAGACCAGAGTACTGCATGGTGGAGTGAATTCCTGTCATCTGTCCCAGCTCCTGCCAACCAAACAGTTTGAAAACAAGAAATTGCAAGTAGATCACACAAAATATTAATCCATTTGACCCTCAAATAAAAGCTGTCAGTATAAATTGTTGTTGTTGTTCAGTCACACAGTCAATTCCAAGCATTTGCGACCCCATGAACCACTGCCCTCCAGACACGCCTATCCTCCACCATCCTCCTCAACCCGCCCAGTTCTGTGCCCACTACATCAACAATACCATCTAGCCATCTCATTTTATGCCACCCCCGTCTTCTTTTGCCCTCAACCTTTCTCATCATCAAGGCCTTCTCAGGTGAATCCTCTCTTCTCATTTGATGTCCAAAATACTTTAGCTTCATCTTTACTATTTGACCTTCTAAGGAGCAGTCAGGGTTGATTTCTTCTAGGATCAACCTATTTGTTCTCCTCGCTGTCCAAGGTACTCTCAAAACTCTCCTCCAACACCACATCTCAAAGGCATCTATTCTCCTGCACTCAGCTTTTCTTATGGTCCAGCTCTCACACCCATACATTACCACTGGGAATATCCTTGCTTTGATTATGTGGACTTTTGTTTGCAAGGTGATGTCTCTACTTTTCACTATGTTCCCCACGTTTCTCATAGCTTGTCTCCCAAGAATTAGTTGTCTTTTTATTTCATAACTACAATCACCATCTGCAGTGATCTTGGATCCTAGAAAAGTAAAGTCTGTCACTGCTTCTACTTCTTCCCCTTCTATTTTCCAGGGACTGATAGAGCCTGTTGCCCTATCTTGGTTTTCTTGATGTTGAGTCTTAAGCCAGCTTTTGCGCTCTCTACTTTCAACTTAAGCAGGAGCTTCTTCTTCACTTTCTGCCATTAGGGTAGTATCATCTGCATATCTCAAATTGTTAATGTTTCTCCCAGCAGTTTTGATTCTCACTTGTGATTTGTCCATCCCTACATTGTGCATTATGTGCTCTGTATATAAGTTAAATAGGTAGGGTGACAAAATGCAGCCTTGTCCTACTCCTTTTCCTATTCCAAACCACTCTGTCATTCCATGTTCTGTCCTAACTGTTGCTTCTTGACTCATGGAGAACACTTATTGTACTCAATGCTAGAATTGTTATCAACTCAGAGTCTCCTGTAGCTCAACCCACAG
The DNA here is from genome assembly GCA_035047305.1 of Bradypodion pumilum. Lineage (NCBI taxonomy): Eukaryota > Metazoa > Chordata > Lepidosauria > Squamata > Chamaeleonidae > Bradypodion > Bradypodion pumilum. Next base: position 21,453,060 of record JAWDJD010000003.1, on the reverse strand, counting down.
GGATTGCCAAAGAAACTGGCATGAAATTCTAGCTGAGATTTCCACTATCACCCAAATGTAGCTTGCTTTGAAGACATACCTGATAAAATGGCCATCCCTTTATGCAGAGTGAACTAGATAGCTCAGTGAGTTAGGTAATTAACTCAAAGGTTTGGCATTTGATTCCCCTGTGCTTCCCAGGAGAATAGTTGCATGTAGCCTTGGGCAAGATGCACAGCTTCAAAGCACCCCCAGGATCAGTGACTGCTAGGGGGCTGTGGTGGCTCAGTGGTTAAGAAACTTGCCTTGTTAGCTGGAAGGCTGGCAGTTCGAATCTCGGGTACTACTTGACAGATTGAGTGTCTGTCTCTGTCCCAGCTCTTGGGGACATGAAAAGAGCCTCATTCGGGCATGCCCTGAGTGAAGTTTCTCCAACAAAAATCCTTTCAACCCAGAATAATTTCTGACATGAAATTATTATATTTTTAGGGGTTGCAGTGGCTCAATGGTTAAAAAGCTCACCTTGATAGCTGGAAGGCTGCCAAATAGACAGTTCAAACCCTGGGTACTGCATGACAGATTAAGCACCTGTTTCTGTTCCAGTTCTTGGGAACATGAAAGGAGCCACAACTGGGCATTCCGTGAGTGGAGTTTCTCCCACAAAAATCCTTTCAACCCAGAATAATTTCTGACTTGAAATTATTATTATAGTGACTGTTAAACTACTCTGAGTACAGAAAGGATCACCATAGTGCAGAATTCATTGTATGGCAATTATTTATTTATTTATTTATTTATTTATTTAAGTAAGTAAGTAAGTAAGTAAGTAAGTAAGTAAGTAAGTAAGTAAGTAAGTAAGTAAGTAAGTAAGTAAGTAAGTAAGTAAGTAAGTAAGTAAGTAAGTAAGTAAGTATATACAGAGAGATGAATGAAATGCATACCTCTATAGCCTGAAGCAAGGCATCAGACAGCTATCATTATTGTTACTGCATCCCAGGAAACTAATTATTTGTATTGTTCATAGCATTGTATAATGTTAACTGTTATGATAATCAGCATATTATGTGTACCTATTCTAGTAATCAGCAATAGGCCCTTATTCCCATTCCCACCTCCCTGATAAGTAGTAAATTACAGATTTCATTGTCAGAGGTAAAAAAAAAAACAGTTGCAGCTTATCACAACAAAGCCAAACTTTTACAGCAAGGGTTCTTTATGCAGTTTTCCCCTGGTAAGATTTCCTCATCAGTAAAGAATTTGAAATAATGCAATTATTTATCTCATTTCTATGATTTTGTTTTTGATTTTTTTGATTTTTTGCTATTGCAAAATGTTTGGAGTGGTAATTGCTGGGAAGTTTCTTCTTGACATTTCTCCAACTCTTTCCAAATACATGTCTTTAAGAAACCCTTATCTTTTAAATGCCAACAGAAGTTTTGTGAAGATGAAATGCCATGTTCTAAAAACAATTGGCAACCAATATGCTTTCAGGATTAGTATCAATCTAATAAAGAGGAAAGGAAATCTGGGCGGTGTCTTTGGAAGGGAAAGGGATAAATTCTTTCAAACAGAATTTTAATTCTGATGGATGCTACATCCTTAATATTATAAGAATTTATTTCATCATTTTACAGATCCTTAAGAAAAAATAGGTTTCTAATAGGTACCCCAATCTGATTTTAAGACAGATTCAGATCATTGGTATAGATCTCAGTTCAGTCCAAAATGATTTGAGCCCTATCTGATTCAACTGATGACGTGGATCTGCACCAGCTTGTAAACTTCCTATTGACTTGCCCTGGACAACAAAAATGGCTCTTTCTTTCTTTCTTTCTTTGGTGGGGTGTACATGACATTTTGGGGATGTAATCTATACCTCTAAAGAAAGGGTTGGGCTGTGCATGTGCAGAATGCATTTCTACACACGTGCAGCCTATCCCATAATGCGCTGTCCACCCTTACTTTTTTGTCCTTGACACCATCACCACAAGGGTCCAGAAGCCGAGAGTGGGGCCAATTTAATTTAATTTAATAGTCATATTTATATATGCCTCCCACTCAGGCAGAACCCGACTCAGGGCGGCATTACAACAAGTTCTAAAAACACATAAAAACGCTTTAAAAGCCCCATATCCCTGCCATTTCCCCTCCACTATTTTGAAGACAGCCCTCGAAACAGTGGAGGGGAAAATGCACAGGCGCCTGGCAAGGATCCACCAGGGAAGGCACCTCCCCTGATAGATTCCTGCCTCTCGCCCTTGCCATTCTCCCTCTGCTGTTTAGAAGGCTGCCTTTGAAACAGCACAGGGAGAATGGCAAGGGCGAGAGGCAGGAATCCATCAGGGGAGGTGCCTTCCCTGGCGGATCCCTGCCTCTCACCCTTGCTGTGTCTTTGCCACCCACCCCCCAAAGCCACCCCAACATAAAAACAACATCAATACCTGCCCGGCAAGGCCAGGCAAAATAGCTAGTAGACTCTAAAAAGATTATCAAACACACCTGACTTCAGACAGCTGGCTTCAAGACTTTGCACACACACCTTGAAAGCTGCCTTTAAAAGCAAGAAAAGGAAAACGAAAGTATGAAACAATTAGTGCCCCAATTTATTTGATCTGTGGTCTAAATTCAAATTAGTTTGTAAATTTGCTTAACGCCTTCCCTGCAACAAATCTGGTCACTCTATTTCTGTCTAGGCCTGATAGAAATGGTCCTGGATCAGTTACATTGGGATGGAAATTCAGAATTTGCCTTACTCATTTATGACTTTAATTTCCAAGGCTCCATAGACAATTTAATGATGCTGTCATTCAAGATGCCAATGATTTTAAAGGCTTCACAGCAGGAGGCACTGAGTTGATAACAGTACTGAGTACTGAGTACATTAAATGTTCTCCATTCATACTGACAGCTTTCATTTGAGGGTATAATGGATTGATATTTTTGTGCCATCTGTAAAGTACAGCAAATGTGACCAAAGCTCCAGAGAAGTTGCCAGGCTGGCTGATGTTTCAACCAAGCCACCATTTATAAAAATAACTAGATTTTATTATAGTGCTGAACGGACGACTAAGGTAGATATATTTTTTGCCCAACGAGTATGCAGGCCGCAGCACTGGATATACGACTTTCCCCTTCACCGCTGCAGCCAGTTCTTTTGAAGAAAGATTGCCCATTTTAGTGCTCATTTGAACAACTGCCAGAGAGGTTTCATGGTTTGGACAATAATTTCTGCAAACAAATATCAGGTCACTAATTTCCTTCAGAGAAAGTTCAAGTCCTTGGTGACTTTTCCTAAAGAGTAAGTCATCTGAGTCCAGTTGAGAAAGCAGTCAATGACACAGTGTCAATTTCCTTTCCAAGTGCATGTCACGTCTGGAAATTAAGGGAGTAATTAGACAAGACTAAATGGAATTCATTTCCATATTAGACATAGGCCAGTTCTTGCCTCCTCCTTCTCTCCTGATTATGCTATAAGAGCCATGTACATTAGCGGCGAAATACAATCAAAGATCAGCAGCTCATGTAACTACAGATGTTTAATTCCCCAGTGTTGAGTACATCAAAACACTGTGCTGAAATTACAGTATATTCAATAGACAAGAATTGGGGCAGTCAATCATATGATAAAGTCTGTCTACAACTTCCCTTCCTTCCCCACAACCCATACCAAATGGGAGGAAGAATAGGTGTTGGCATTTCGTATCTTTGCCCTTCATTATACCCACCTAGTGAATGAATTTTCAGAATAACCCATGGGTCAGTGTGCATTAATTATAGCTACAACTAATTAACATATATATTCAGCATCAACAGCCTGCTAATTGCTGGGTCGAACATCCAATTAATGTAAGAAGGCAGACACAAGAAGAGCCTCTGTCCTTTTATTTTATTTATTTTTAAATGTCATTACTTAGTTAAGGAAATAATTAGAGTTGTCTGGCTCAGTTTTGTCCAGCTGCCAGCCTTAGTGATCACCCTTTCTGTCTCCACAAAAGGGGGAAACATTTCATGGGAGAATGAGTCAAATACAAGAAGGAAACCCATCACCAAATGGTTTGGGTTGGGGTGATCTACATATAATGATGAAGTTGACCAGCATAGTAGTTAATAAAATGGATTGTCTTGAGTGGCCTGCTAGCCAAAAGGCCAGGATATAAATAAAATAAAATAAATATATTATTCATCACCAACAGATATCTATACAGACAGGGGACATAAAGTCTGGTGAAATCAATGGAAAGTCTGACCCTTCTCTTGGGAGAGAATATAGAGAATATCTGAGGAGAGTTATTGTCATAGTTGATAACACTGGGATAATGGATAAAGGGTATGAATCAATCTAAGCAAGTGAGCTATGAGAGGGGTACAAGAGTCAGGTTTCCCTTGCTCGAAGGTCAGTTGTATCCGACTCTAGGGTTCAGTGCTCATCTCTGTTTCAAAGCCGAAGAGACAGCGCTGTCTGCTTCTGCAGATGTTTCCATGGTCATGTGGCAGGCATGACTAGACTCTGGAGTGCACAGAACACTGTTTCCTTCCCACCGAAGTGGTCCCTATTCATCTACTTGCAATTTCTTGCTTTCGAACTGCTAGGTTAGCAGGAGCTGAGACAAAGACGGGAGCTCATTCCGTCCTGCAATAGTCAAGCCTTGCCCTATTCAGTCCTGGCTTTTTAGTGAGTCAGAATATATCCTCTTGTTGGTTTTGCTCCACCTAAAATAAGGAGAGAAGTAGCCAAGAATACCAAGAAAATAAGCAAGAGAAGGACCCTCCATACCCTCTAAATGGATAGGAAGCTCAAGTCCACCAACTCAGATACAGGGCTTTTTCACCAGAACAAACATTGTTGAGGATACACAAGAACAAAATTAGAAGATGGGTGAAAGATCTCACTGGACAAGGAATATCATTAAAGGATACTTACCTGGCCAGGGAAACATCTTGATCATGATTTAATTTAATTTAATTTAATTTTTACATTTGTATTGCCACCCCCTCGCCAAAGCGACTCCGGGCGGCTCACAATAAAAGCATAAAAGACAATAAAACATCAGTTTGTCTGAGAAGGAGGGCAAAGGGCCGAAAGGAGAGAATGGTCTCTGTAGTCCATGAAACTCAAAAGCCCATCCTTCCCCTTCCTGAAATAAAACCCACCTTGGAATTTGCACTTGTTTCTGTCACTCATTCCCCACATGATCCTTCCTCTCGTTTCCTGTTGCATTTTCCCACAAACATCTTTCTCTCACACACCACTGAAAATGTGTCATGTCCCCCCCACACACACACACCATTTCCCCACCTTCCACTGGGCCAACTCTTTACACCAGGGATTCTCAATCTGCGGCCCGTGGTGCCATTTCATGTGCCCCCCACACCACTTCCAATACACCCAGAAGTGCCATGTGGCAGAGGAAGAACAAAATGGCCATCCGGCACCCGAAGCTGTCTGAGGGAGTATGGCCCAGCCCCCAAAGCTTTAAAAAGGTTGAGAACCCCTGCTTTACATCATCTTTTTACACTGGAGGAGGGATTATAAACCACATTTGATAGAAGGAGTTTGGAAGTTTGGAAAAACCAGAAGCAGGGAACCGAGGCTGTTCGGGATGCTACAAGAAAATGGGGATGGCTTGGGTTGCTGGCATGTGGCAGGCTAGGCACTCTGGGGTGGGCTGCCTGCAGATGTGCCACACACACTGCAGGCAGAAGAGGTTGTGGCCGCATGGGACCAAGGCAGCGATCACCTCATTTTTGAAGCACACCATGCACTCCCACGAGTTCTTGCAGAGCCCCTCGGAGCCGGTCGATTCTGTCGGGGACCTGGAGTTGCCGGAGATGCTGCCTGGCAAAGATGAAGAGGATGAGTAGCCGGTACTGTTGGAGAACTAGGATAAGGAGTCTTGGGACGACAACCAGGCAACGTGTGTGTGGCACATCTGCAGGCAGCCCACCCCTCGGGGAGCATTGGGGAATGACACAGCATGGCGGTTGTATGTCTGAATAACTTGACCTCCCCTGTGTCACTTGGCTGACCCTGAATTAGCTGAGGGTTGGAGTCCCTAAAATGTTCAATGAGGGTTTCTGGTGGATAGCAACATGCTGTGTGAATGTGGAGAGATACAGAATCCAGCTCATTTACTGGTCTGCCGATTACTAGCAGAAACATGTACCAACAAAGATTTAAGTAAGGCCAATGACGAAGCCTTAAGAAGGTAGCTTCATTTTAGCAGTCTAAAGTTTGACCTGGACATGAAAGAAGAAGTGACTCAATGAGACTTAATCAGATCTGTGTTTGAAGAGGGTGGTTTTCCCCACAGGCTACCAACAGAATCAGAGAGCCTATGTGCACAGTAAAGGCTCTTCCTAAAACACACCTGAGGTAGGAAGATGCCAATATGATAATAGGGGACTAGCATAATCCCTCCCCTTTTTTCTCACACTGAAAGCTTGAAACAACTGGTAGTGATGGCCAACCTTAGCACTCCAGGTATTCTTGAACTTTAATCCCCAGAAGCCCTGATCAGCAGGTGTGCTGATTTGGGCTTCTGGGAATTGAAGTTCAAAAACAACTGTAGTGCCAAGGTTGCCCATCACTATAGGACTTAATATAATCTTGCAAACAATTGGCAGGCACTTTTCCAATACATCTCCACATGGAGAGAACAGGGTTTCATTCTCTGTCTTTTCTTCTCTTTTTTAAAATTATCCCTTGGGCATCTGAGGTAACATATTTGCCAGAGCATTTGATCCCCATGAGGCAACTTCCAAGTCATACAGAAATTGTATTGTCCCCCTGTTCTGGCTGAAGAAGTAACACACCTCATTTTATTGACTTTGATGAATCGCTGAACTCCTAGCACTGTTGGTTTAATACCAGTTCTTGGCAGGTTTTATTATTGACTGTCATTTTTACTCTTCTTATCTGTACTTTCTTAAATGCTTTGCTCAAAAGCAGCTTAAGACTTCTCCATACTTTTCTTTGTTCCCGGGGGTCTTGACAACAATTGTCAGGTTGTTCCTACTTTTCCCCCAGCCTATCCTTGCTGGCCTTTGATTAATAAATAATGAACTAATTTACAATTCTTTCACATTTGTATTTACATAGGCTTCTCATTACAACTTTGCTATGATAAGTCTTTGATTTTCTCAGTGCATTTACTGTAGCACCTTTTTGTTTTCGTCTTTGAAATTTAGATGCCAGATATGGAGCATATTTAATCTCACAAATAGTATAAGAAACAAATGAATGCTTCGTAAAGTAGTTCATGCAAAATAGAAAGAAGGAGAGGAGGCTTTGAACAAGGAGTACTTGATAGTAATCGGTGACTCCTAGTTTCTCAGGGATTATTATTCTTTTCCAGGTTTCACTCTGAACTTTATAGGAGCTGAATCTCTTTTGGCTGGTGAGGTTCAACACCATCATACTCCAATAAAGCTCAGATTAAAACTAGGAACATATTCACTGCCCCAATGAAATCAAAGTCAGTAGTCTCTACTGAAGGGAAGGTAAAGATATCTTCTTTACCTAATGGAATCTCATCAAATATTATCATCTAAGCAGTATCTGATTTGCTTTTTTGGGGGTAGTTACCATTTAAAGTTTTAAAGCTGCTGTTCTGGTTAAAAGGTTGCAGCTCTTTTTCCCAGGTAAAGAACATTGGTGTGTACTGTATGCCCCTTTTGCAGTCATTTATTTATTTATTTTATTAAATTTGTATTGCTGCCCCCTCACCTGGGGCGACTCTGGGCGGCAATGGTGGGGAGGAGTCTTTGGCAATAGTGTGAGCATTTTCTCCTACTTTTTTCACATCCATGGAATCATCATATAAACACCCTAAGTGAAATTCTATTTCTCTCGCTCAATCTCTCTCTTCCCCCTCTCAGCCTAAATATGTGGCACAATATTCTTGACAGGGTTTTGGGGCTATGAAGATGTTCCGGGTACAGGGTATAGCTCCGTGTTTCCCAACCTTTGGTTTTGGGACTTAAATTCCCAGAAGCCTAAGTCAGTAGTCAGCAGGTGGGGTGGGGGTACATGCTTCAGACACAGCAGATTGGTGGGTGGCCAGGACCCTCCTTCACATTGCTTAACTGCAGTGGGGTTCCACCCCCTGCCTGTCTGCAGTATGATGCCTCACTGCCCGAGTCTAGTGGTGTGGCTGGTGGGCATCTGGGCCCCTCCTCCTTGTTTTTTTGCTGCAGCAGGGCTCCTCCTCCTGGAAGTGTGCATTGTGCACTTTGTTGTATTTTGTTGTGTGTTTGCTCCATCCGGGTCTGCCGCCCCCACTTGCTGGTCTGTGGAAAGGTTGTTTGGCATGAAGACAGTCCTTGGTGCAGGAAAGGTCGGGGACCCCTGCTCTTCAGTACACAATTACTACTTGGATTGGATTGGCTTCATCCAACAGCATCCTCAGCTTTGTAGTCTGGTGAGGTACTTCAAATGTTCCCTGAGGCAACACCATAGCAGCTACCCTGAACTGCAGAACACCATTCCATGTAACTCTGCAAACTACAAAACCAAAGTTTCCATATGATGGGACATTGACAGTTAGAATGGCATCACTCCACTATAACTGTACAGTGCAAGTGACACAATTGGTAGTAAAGGAAAGCCAAAATTGCAGTCAGGTTCTTCAGAACCTAGGAGAGCTCACAGGGAGAAGAGATGGTGCTCTGACATTATTCACATCTCAGCAGGGCTGTTATAAAACCAACATTCTGCCCTTTGGCTGTTTTGGAATACAGGAATATGACCAATGGTAGCTGTCTCTTTGGAGGTGACAGTTATGGTAAAAGAAAGAATGGCATAGGGTATTCAAGTTGAAGGTATGTGGCTAGCTGACTAGCCTCCTAGCCAGAATCCTGAAAAGAAGCACTCACTGCACCACATTTTGTTGCAACTCCTAGTTAAGCACATGAGAGCTGACTATACCAGTCTCTTGGGTGCCAAAAGAAGGGACAAAATTGTTGATGAAAACTGGGAAGTAATTTTCTCAAGCATTTCTCTCCCCATTTCTGATTGTCATAATTCATATCCAGCATCAGCCCTTGCTTGTCTAATTTATAGTTCTCCAGTTTTCCTGTTACAGAACCTGCCGGCTTTTGCAAGGGAATCCTGAAAATGAAAGATTTAAGCCATTAAATTACATTCTTCCCTATACTTTCACAGGTCAGAAAAGGTCAGAGCAACAATATTTCAAGAACTGAAGTCTTTACAGCCTTGTGGCGCATTTATGAGAGTGAATGTCTAGTTTATGTTAAGGGAATTCTAGACAAATCAAAGGTAACTCAGGAAAAGTACAAGTATCTACAGGTATGTACCACAATAAAGTGTGAACTCCCTGGAGCTAAATGACTTGAAGACCAAAATGTAAATTAAATCACTGGGATTTTTCATTGGTTATGTAAAGGTAAAGGTCGCCCTTGCTCAAAAGTCAGTTGTATCTGACTCTAGAGTTCAGTGTTCATCTCTGTTTATAACCAAGGAGCCAGCACCGTTTACCTTCCCACCGAAGTGGTCCCTATTTATCTACTTGCAATTTCTTACTTTTGAACTGCTAGGTTGGTACCCATGTTTACCATAGTTAGAATATTCGTGGCTCATATCATAAACTTCAGGGTTTAAGCATGGGCCTCAGCATAATGAGCTATCATGGAACTCTTCTGGTTTATGCAAAATACTGTGTGGAGAAAATACTTTGTGGGGCAACCTATACTTTCCAGAAACTTCCACCTCACATGGCCAGTATCTATTCTGGCTGGAGGATTGTCATATTTTTTCCAGGCACAACAGGTGAAGGCTGGTGGCCCCCATTTTGTGGTGGGGAGGGTGTTGAATTGGCTCTGGGTCTTATTCTGGACTTTAAAGTAGATATCCGAGGTGCTGAATTACAGCAACACCTTATGTCCATGAACCAAGCATGCAAGATAAATAACATGAGCCTCAGTAAAAAGAAGACTGAAGTAATGTCAATTGGAAGGCAACAGCATACTTTAAGTATCAAAATAGAGGTAAACAGGTATAAAACAAGTGGCAGAGTACAAATACCTAGGAACAACACGCCGGGCACCCTGGTCGGCCAATGCCTCCAGGAGAAGGGCCTTGCCTTGTCTGGCAGGCATGGGTGGAACGGAGCACTGCGGGCACCCCAGGCCTCCTGGAGAAGGCCAGGCAGAAGGGTGTCTCTGCCCTCTCCGGGAGGCAGCTGAAATGGTGGCCAGCCAGCCAGCCAGTGGATCCTCCCACCCAGGGAGGCAGTAATAGGCATGTACCAGAATACGCACAGGCGCAGAAGCCTGGCCGCAGTTCCAGGCAGTGCTGCTACCTGTAATTCCAGGCAGGCTTCTGCACCTGTGCGGATTCTGGTGCATGCCTATTACCGCCTTCCTGGCCATTTCATGCTCCGGGGGGGGGGGGCTTCACGTCTGTTTTTTGGGGTAAAAGACCACAAAATGGTCTGCCGGGACCCTGCGCCGGACACACCTGAGGTCTGAGGTAGGTGGGGCCAGTGTTGTCAGGGCTGGGGTTGCAGGTCTCGTGCTGGTCTTGGCAACGTACAGCACGACACCTTGATTTTAGTTATATATAGATTGGTTCTATTCCAATTCTTTCCCTTATAACCTCATTCCTGATTTTATTCCTTCTAGTCACTCTAGTAGCCCTCCTCAGACATCTCATTCCCCTGGTGACCAACTTTCATTTATGTTTTGTTGTAAGTGTCCATGCTTGGCATTCATAACATATGGGAATGAATATGCTTTATATGAGGTGTTTCTTTGTGCTGGTCAGTATTGTATTGTCTTGTATTGTATTGTAAGAGTGGAGCTAACTGTCCCAATATAGGGCTTGCCTTACTGCTCTGTCTTTGTCCATTTTGCCAGCTTCAGTAAATGTTGTTCCTAGGTATTTGTACTCTGCCACTTGTTTTATACCTGTTACCTCTATTTCGATACTTAAAGTATGTTGTTTCCTTCCAATTGACATTACTTCAGTGAGAGAGAGTGTGTGTGACTGTGGGTAAGAGAGGGGGTGGGAGAGAATGGATGCAGCATGGGTTGTGTGTGTGCGTGTGTGTGTGTGTGAGAGAGAGAGAGAATGAGAGAGAGAGTGTGTCTGTGTGACAGAGACAGAGAGTGAGAGAGTCAATCTGATGAAAGCCACTGGTGTGTGTGTGTGAGTGAGTGAGTGAGTGAGTGAGTGTGAGAGAGAAATAGTGAGAGTGTCTGGGTGTGACAGAGAGAGACTGGGTGAGAGAGTGAATGCAGGGTAGGTCGTTGTTGTGTGTGTGTGTGTCTGTGTGAGTGTGTGTGTGTGTGTGCGCGCTTGCATGCGTGCTAAATAAATACATCCTGGGGAGCACAGAGGCATGGAACAGCATGCTCGAACACAACCCTGGGAGGTAGGACAGCTTCCCCCCCCCAAAAAAAAACCCACGAAGCACGGCACCCCTGCTAGTCTTAAACTATACAAAAAGACAACAAATAAAGTGGTTTGCCCATTTGGTGAGATATAATTCAGCATGGAACCTGCGATTTCAAACACAGGTTTTGATTTTTTTATTGATGATTATGATGTTCATTATGTTGTCCATTCATTCATTCATTCATTCATCCATCCATCCATCCATCACTTCTACAATCCCTTAATGACCATACTGACTAAGAAATTTCTTCTTCATCATCATCATCATCATCAAACTGCAGAGCTGGAAAGACTTTATGGATCATCAAAGGCTAGCCCCTGTCAAGGAGGTACAACTCCCATCCTCTGGCTCCACAGCCTGATATCTAAACCACTGGGCTATCCAGTAATTAATTTTGTGACTTATAGTCCAAAACAAGTAACTTTTCCAAGTATTGCTTATTTCTTTTGTTTCCATTTGATTAGAAGACTGTGAGTTTATTGCTTGTCTAATTAATTATATTTATATATTGCTTTTCTAGAAACATCATCAAGGCTATGCAAGCTTTTCAAAAAAGGTAATAATATGAAGAACATTACAAACATGAAGCCAAATTAAACTATTCAAAAACATTTGAATGATCAAAGAATATCAGTAATGGCCATATAATATCCATAGTTTGAATATAAATTCAGTCACTTTGTAAAAACACACATTTTTTTTAAAATCATGGCAACATGAGCGATGGAACAGGTTTCCCCCACAAACTGCTCTTAATGCATGTGTCATGTTCTGGGGGGGGGGATTAGGTCATATAAATTTATGACTCTAAATGAAAAGTTTTAAGTGTCACATTGCTCATAAATGTTTGTGAAACTAAACAGTCATTTATCATATTGGCTCATTACTACTGAACTGAACAAGAAGTTAGCTCTGAATGGACAATTAATGTCACTTTTCTGAGTGCTCTCATTTTATTTCAGTTATACTTTTAAATAGTTTTTAACAGTTATTGGTTCAAGGTACAGATGGTTTGAGCTGATGAATTTGGAGCAGGCTGTGTTGAAAATTAACACAGGATTTATTTACATAAGGTTGCTGTTGGTATTTTTCATCAAGTCACCTCTGACTTATGGCACTCCCTATGAATGAGTGATCTACAAAATGCTCTGTCCACAACAGATCAGCTCTGCTTTTTCAAACATAATCCTGTGGCTTCCTTCAGGGAATCAACCCATCTCATATTTTGTCTTCCTGTATTCCTGTTGCCTTCAATGTTTCTCAGCATTCTTGTCTTTTCCGCGTAATATTACCTTCTTATGATATGTCTCAGTTTCCACATTTTTGCCTCCAGATATAGTTCAGGCTTGATTTGCTCTTGTCTTTTTGAAAGTCCTCGATGTCTACAAAACTTCCCTCTACCACCTCATTTCAGATAAAGATTTAATAAAATACAACTGAAAAATTATAGGCCAGAAACCTATTGGTTACAATCCTGCACCTTCCCAATTCACTTCACTTGCTGTTGGATTAAAACAGGAATTCTCAAACTAGGGCCCATGGTCCAGGGCCGGTCTGTGGTGCCAATTAATCTGGCCCATGGTAAGGACCCCTCCACCGCCAGCCCAAGACCCAAAAATGGGCCAGAAGTACCCAAAACGTGCTGGAAGATCCCAAAACCAACCAAAAACATGGGGGAGATGGCTAAAAATACCCAAGAAAGGTCACAAAATGTGCCACCCTCACTCCCCCTGCCATGAGAAGTGGTGGAAGTGGCTAAAACAGCCGTGAATGCACCCACCACTGCCGCCGCCACAAGGTCCCGAAAATGCACCGGAAGCCCCCAAAATGCACCCAAAATATGCCGGAAGTGCCTGAAAATGGCCTGAAATGCCCCCAAAATGGCAGGAAACATGTTTCCCTCACTGCCGCCTCCACAGGTAGTGGTGGAAGTATTAAAAACAGCCATGAATGCACCCACTGCACCCGTCACACCCGCCACCTCTGGAAGCACCAAAAATGAACCACAAGCACCCAAAATGTGCTGGAAGCTCTTGAAAACAGCAAAAAAATGCACTGTCCTTGCTCCTGCCACTACAGGAAGCAGTAGAAATAGCCATGAATGCACCCACTCCCATCACCAGAAGCAGCAGGAGGAACCACTCCTCCAGCCCGCACAGATGTGTGAGTGGGTGTGACCGGCCCATGGTGCAAAAAAGTTGTGAACCCCTGAATTAAAAGAAACTGCCAGCCATAAAAAAATTCTGGGCCCAAACATTGAAAGCCTCTTCTTTAGCAAGAGTCAAAGGCCCAGATGATTGGAAGTTCATTGCTTGCCAGTAAATGGGCAATAAATAGATGGCCCAGCTCCATTGTTTGGATACGGCTATCCATCTCTGAAAGAAAGGATCCCTCCTGATGATCTCAAACCTAAGTAAATGCTTATAGAAGAATACAGTCCTTCAGATAGGACTTAACCAGAGCTTTGAATTGTGCCAGGTAACTGACTGGTGGCTAAAGAAATTGTCTTTCCAAGGGTGTGTGTAATTGTCCATGCTTATTCATTTGGACACAGTCTTGTGATCCAGCTGAAGTTTCCAAAGCACTTTCTGAAGGCTAAACTGCTTAGATTATATCACAGCAATACAAAAAGGGTGGAGATGAGGCATATCGCACTGCAGCATTGGACAAACTGTTAGCCTCCTAAATGATCTCCAAAGCCTTTTTCAACTCCAAAATTATGTGGCCTTTCCAACTGTGTCATTCTGCTTATGCAGTGCCTGTTTACCTTATACTCAGGCATTGTAAATTCCTGATTAGCTTCACCTCAATTTCCTACTTTCTGTGCTTTCACCTCAATGGAAATGTGAATTATGAACTTGTTGTAGGAGCCATGCAAAGTTATCTCTGACCTTTCATACCCCAATTAACAGACCAGAAATAGGGGAGTTGAATTATTTTGGTTAGATCTGGAATTATTAATTCCAGATCTAACCAATACTTCTTGTGTCTAAATTTCACTGGAAGTCAAAGACCAGAGATTATTAGTTCAATATTAGTCTAAGATGCATTTAACGTTAAGCATGTACTGGAAACCCTCATTCCAAAGCGTTTCTGGGAATCACCATCATTGCTGAACTAAATCAATCAGTAGTCCACATTATGAATTTTATAGGTCTTCATACACCCATCCAACATTGGCTACATATAAATCAATTAAATGATAACTCTTGTACTAGTGACTATATAGCTCAGACATAAAGGCTCCAACATTTTAATGATTAAGAATAGTGGCTTGATTACCTATGTACAGTATTAGCCTGAAGAGATTTTGTCTTACCCACACATCAGTGAAACAGGAAGCTAGAAAGGCTGCAACAAAGTATGTAGATTTCAATATAACACAAAGAAACAATTTGGGAGTCATGGTTAAGGATGTACAAGCAATTTGCATCCTTGAATTCTTTCTGATTTATCCAATCCTGATTGCCTAGAGCATAATTGTGATGCAGAATAAATTTGCAGTCCAAAATTTGTCCAGTTTCATGCCCCTCCCCGTTGGAACAAATAAGGAGGAAATGCACACCACATTATGTCCACATATTAAAAATCCACACAGGAAAAAATACACATAGCTTTGGTCAACAAATGCAGGCAATTAAAGCATATGCATAATAAGGGAAAATAAAATACATTTTAAAAAGTGTGGATTTCTGACGGTAAGGTTAAATTCACACAAAATGAGGATGGAACAAGCTTCGTGATGGTGGTAGCCATCTACTGTATAGTCATAATTGTGACCTTGTATAGCTATGAACCAGAAGATACTGTCAAGATTAATGTTTCTAAAACAGGAAACATAAATGTTGGGTGATACAGCTAAGCTTCTTCTGAAAGTGTTATAATATCTGACTTTACAGAATGAAAAGTTAGCTTCCAGTGGATGTTCAATGGGAAAAGGAAATGCAACTGAAGGATAAACTACATGTATATGTTACAGTTAACTTAAAAGGTAAAGGTAAAGGTTTCCCTTGCTCGAAAGCCAGTTGTATCCAACTCTAGGGTTAACTTAGCATTACAGCAACACTTACGAGATGTGATTCAGGCAGACCTTTATGTCTAAGAAATAAGGCTCACAAATGATGCACATCTAAAAGCCCCAAAGATGAGCCACAAAACAAAGTAATTTGCAAACTACAAAAGATGAGAAAACTATACTCTGTGCTCTAAGAAGTTCATATAGAAGGGGTGGGCATGGCAAATGCACCCAAACAATTTTGTCCCATGTCAGACTCATGTGGGTTTCTCCCACCACTCCTGATGATGCTCAAGAAGACCAGAAGGTAATGTCTACTTTCCCAGGAGATAGGAAACACCACTTTTGGGAACTGCCATAACCAGAATCCTGAAGCCCACATGACCAATTACCATTGTGGGATTCTGGGACATGTAGCCCTCAAAAGTAACATTTCTTTTCTTGATTCTCCATTTTTGAAGGATTTTTTTCAAGTAGGGGACCTGTTTCATTAACAGAAGGAAGTGCACACAATAATTGGTGGCAAGCATGTGACTCAAACACCACAGAACTCCCAACCTGGCCCTACACAACAATTTCAGAGACTCCTCCTTCTTCTTCAGGTGACAAGGAAGATACAAGGTTCTTGCGCTGGTACTTCTAGCAACCTCCAATGGTGTTATTTGGTGCAGTTGTAATATTTCTTTGATGTTCTCCCTCGACCTTCCTCTGTGCCTGCCACATGCTCTTTGTCCTTTTCCTCTTTCCACATATGCCTTGTATGGTATAGAATTCCAAAACATTCTCTCCAAATGGGCAAACCGCTTTATTTGTTGTCTCTGTATGTAGAGGGCATGGGCCAAATCATTTGATGCCATGGGCCAGATCTGGCCCACGGGGTGTAGTTTGATGGCCCCGATTTACAGGATACCCTCTTGTGTTCACTGCCATTCACACTTGTTAAAGCCAGTCATGACAATTGTGTTGAGGAGTGGTTAACTAATAAAAAAGGAGTCAGCTTCTGGGATTTTTCCCTTTCTTTGTGTCCCTATGTGAATGATGCTAAATGAATGGAACTATTCTCTATGTGAATGTAGTCTTGCCTATTTAATTTATATGAGCTATATGCAGCGGTGGGCATCAGCAGGTTTGCACCAGTTCGCCAGAACCAGTAGCAGAAATTCTGGTTGGCCTCGCCCATCCAAGTTTTGAAATAAAGTAGTCCCAATTTGGGTGCAATACAGGGCTTTCCCCCGGTCATGCCCACCATACCATGCCCACAGTGTGGTAGTAAAAAGTTTTGGAGCCCACCACTGGCTATATGTTAAACTGAGGGACATAAAATGTTGCTTCTTTCTGTATGTGTGGTGTAAAACAGATGGACTTCATGGCTGAAGAACCTGAGAGACTGGTGTGGCATGTCCTCGGAAGAACTGTTCTGAGGAGTTAAGAACAGGAAGACTATTGCCATGATGATCGCCAATATCCAGAATGGATAGTCACCTGAAGACGAAGAAGAAGAAAATAGTTTAAGATTGGTTCTATTCCAATTCTTCCCTTTGTAAACTCATTCCTGATTTTATCCCTTTTAGTCACAGCAGCCTTCCTCAGAGATCTCATTTCTGTGGTGAACAACTTATTGCTCATGTTTTGTTGGAAGTGTCCACCCTCCTGAGGACATAAAAGGATTAGGCTTCCAATGTATCTTCTTATGGTGTTGTCAGTAAACTGCTTCCTGTCATCCACTCCATTGTGCCTCCTCTTTAGTTTCCTATTTTCCATTCAGACTTCATGTTTTATTTTTCTGTACTGAGCTGACAGCATATGGAAACCCATCTGAAGTAAGCAAGAGTACAGGATATGCAAACAGAAGCCAGAAATGTGTAAATGTATGTATTATGTCAGAGTTGATTTCCCCCATACCACATGAATGTAATCACATTTGCTAGCCATCTATATTTGCCTTGACAGAAGCAGGTGTACAGAAACAGATGTGTGACAGCCAGGTACAGCTCAAGGGAAGATGAATTACTGTTGTACAGTGGAATTTATCCATCAGTTTAAGAGTGGGCAGACCAACCAGGTTTGCATTTAATAAAAATGCTTACTTGATTTTGGTGCAAAACACCAGAGCCCTATTCAGCTCTTCCTTGCCCTGGACTCTGGCAACAAACTTTAGTTTGTCCTTGTGGATAGGGATGTCTCAGCAAAGAAAGAGGTTCCCACTTCTGTGTAGGCTATTGATGCAGGCAAGAACTTTGAAAAATCACATTTTCACTAATATGGTGAGTATGCATACATTGCAAGCGCGGCGCCAAAATGGCCGCCGCGCCCTTTGCGGCCCCCCCCCACAGGACAGAGAATCCGGGTAGTTAGGGGCGTGGCCAGCTCCCTTATAAAAGGGGTGGCCACGAGGCAGCCGAGCTGCCATTTTACCTCAGCGACGGAGCGGAGAAGTTTTTTCCCCCGTCGCTCTGTCGGACCCCTGAGGCTCAGGGGATTAAGATCCTGAACTCGCTGCCTGGAGGGTCGGAGTTTGATTCCTGAGCACTGCAAATGCTCTCGTGCTCCGGCTTTCCAGTCAGTGGGTGCTGAGCCCTGGATAGGGATCGTGTTGCTCTATACTCCTTGAATGGCTGGTGAGTGTACAAATAAGGCGACGGTGAGGAGGAGTTTTTTCCGTCGCTTTATTCCCTTCTGCCTCTTTGCAAGAGGCTTGAGTTGCCAGCCTTTGTTCGAGGCTTCCTTTCGGCTTTCCAGCCTATTGCCTTCAGAGCGCGGGGGAGCAGAGAAGTTTGCTCCGTCGCTCACTGATTTTTCCAACTTAGGGGTGCCCAAACTTTAAGTAGGACTGCAGTGTATCCAGTGCTGCAGAAGCTGACTGGGTTGTTTAAGGTCAGTGTTTCAATTTCTGCGCATGCAGGACAGGATGAGCTCCCGTGCCGTGCCGTTTTCAACCCCAGGCCGGCCCTGCGGGGGATGCGGCCCTCGGCCCACGGCGGCCCGCCAGGGGCCGGGACAATTGGGGGGAGGGCCTGGTGCTGCCTCACAGCATGTTTTTGCCAATTAGGGGCTGGAATTTTGGGGCATGGCTTATTCGGGCACAGGCTCTGACTTCAGGGCCTCTGGCACACTTCCCGTCGGGCCGTCCGGCCCGCCTGGCCCACCTACTGGGGGTTTACTGTGGCTGGGGGTGCCTGGTTGGCACGTTTGGCTGTACTGGAGGCATCCTTAGCAATCCAGTGGGTGGGGGGTCCTTTTCCGATCTACCGGGCCCTCCTGTCCGCCGGCTACTTCCACCGCTGTCACTCTGTAACAGGCGGCCGGCTGGGTCGGGCTTATGGAGACAGTCCAGCCTGTGCCTGCCGCTGCCTCGCAGCTCCCTGTTTGTCCGGTACAGCGATTGGAATGCGTTGGAGGTCGTCCTAGAGCTCGATTTCGGTCGCGAGCTCCGACGCCCACGGTGTGCCGGAACCCCCAGTGGGGGCAGCTCACGGGGGTGCAACTAGTGAGTATGGGGTCAAGTTGAATACGCCCACATCTCAGTCCACTTTCAGCGGGGTGGTTCAGTGCTCTTCGCCTTGCCAATTAGAGGCTAGTGGGGCATCACTTGTCATTCTATCCCAGTGCCCTTGGTTGCATTATGGCACGACCCTGGGGGTGGGATTTCTGCCCCGGGGCAGTATGTGGCACTGCATGGGCTATCCAGGTCCCGCTGCGCATGCCTGGTCTACATTTTGTACCGACAACGGCCTTCCCGATGATTGGCTAGCCACCACGCACGTCGTGGTTGGCTTATGGAAAAACAGAATTCCGTACAAGAGTGCCCCTACACCCGGAGATGAAGTGGGATGAGCCCTGTCAGAAGCTGCGGCTTCTGTACATGACCCCACGCGCACTGCGCCTAGGGAGATGTATCATTGTGGAATTGCGGTCCAGCGAGCTGCTCCAGCGCAGGCACCCCGCCAAGTGGCGGGGCAGGGGGTTACAGCCCGCCTGCTGTGCTGGACCTTCTCGGACAATGGCTCCTGCAATGGGAAGAATTGCAAATACAGACAGGAGTGTCCCACCTGTGTTGGCCCCCACGCGGCCTCTGCCTGTCCCAGGCCTAGAGGGATGCGGGGCAGAGGGTGGGGCAGACAGGGGGCTGGCAAGACTGCCGCAGATGGATCTAGTCCACCGAAGGGCTCCCTCCCCAATTAAGGTGGACGTGTTGGAGAGTTGGCTCACATTGTACCCGAAGGGAGAGGATGCGGGTTATCTCCTTCAGGGTTCTAGGCAGGGGTTCCGGATCCCTTTCATGGGTAATAGGTCCCCTCAGGATGCCCCCAGTCTTTTATCCCTTAGGGGGAGGGAGGAGGTGGCTGCTGCCAGCTTTCACAAGAGGGTCTATGCGGGCAGGGTCGTTGGACCTGTCCCTGCACCCCCGTCCTGGGGAGCATATTATTTCAATGATGCCATGCCTTTTGGCTAGTCCATGGGGGCTCGGTATTCGAGCGTTTCACCACTTTCCTAGAGTGGGCTTTTGTCCGCAGGTCAGGGTCCCGGTCTGTAGCCCATTCCCTGGATGGTTTTATTCGGGGCTGAACGGGGCTGGGACACGTATACACGTCTCCTCAACACATTCCAGACGCTAATGGAGGAACTTGGTGTCCCTTTAGCGCCCGAAAAGACCGAGGGCCCATCTCCACAGCTAGTATTCCTGGGGTGGAGAGTTACACGGTAGCGCAGGATTCTAGGTTGCAGCGGGATAAGGTGTCAAGGCTAGTGGCCCTTGTCTTGGTCTTGCTGGCCGAGCGCGTGGCATCACTGAGGGAACTTCTGGTGCTACATGGTCACCCCAGCTTTGCTGGCAGGGTCGTCGCACCGGGCAGGGCATTTGCTCTGCGCTGGTGCGACGCCATGGCGAGATTATCCAGGCCCCACCACAGGCTCAGATTTACCCGGGGTATCGGGGCAGACGTGCTTGTCTGGCCATAGGTCCAGAGGCAGTTCAACGGGGTGTCATTTTGGGGTCTGATCTCCTGGCTCCCCCTTGCTTTCAGATGCAGTCCGATACCTTAGGATTCCTGGGTTTATGGATGTACTTCCATTGGAAGTGGGCCTATGGTGGGTGGCCACCATCCTGGGCAGGCAAGGGTCGCCTGCAGGGTCTCACGTATCTGGAATGTTTACCTACCCTGGGTGCTTTGATGCTATGGGGCAAGGAGTGGGCCAACTTGGTTGTGCAATTTTGGCATGGCAACGCGGCTGTTGTCCGCATCGTCACTCCACAGATTTCCAAATCGCCCGGGGTCATGGAGCTGGTTTGTGTTATGCAACCTGCGCCTCAACGTTCCCTTCAGGGCCAGGCATGTCCCAAGGGTTGATAATGATATTACTGCTGCTTTGTCCTACCTGCAGATCTCCCGGTTCCATGCCTCGGCCCCCGGATGCGGAGGAATTTCCCTCGCCACTCCCGGACGAGAGATGGAATGTTGGCAAGTAGAGGTGAACCGGGCGATTAGCCTGTCAATAGCGCCATACATAGTAAGGCGTATCACCACGCATTTAGTTCCTTCAGAGTATTATGTACCCGATTTCGATTGCCAGGAACCTGGCCGAGCCCAGTAACCCATGTTCTGCGGTTCATGGTTTACCTGTATGCCCAGGGCCTTGCACCACGCACCATAGCATCTCAGCTGTCGGGTTGGCTTTATGGCCAAAGTGGGAGGTTGTGTGACAGCACCAATGACTTCCGGGTGAGACATGTTTGGAGGGGTGGGTGCGCGTGCGCGGGCGTTTCCCGGGCGACCGCCACCCCATTTACCCAGGGGTTTTTTACCCAAGTGGCCCGGGGCTGGCCTGGCCTCTGTTTTGATAAATGAGGCAGCCCATTTCCTGCGGCTACTACGGTGGCCTTTTTGGAGGCGCTCCGCATCAGCGAGCTTGAGATGCTGAATAAGGCGGATGCAAGATTTTACCAGGGTTTTACCCAATTGGCCCGGGGCTGGCCTGGCCTCAGTTTTGATAAATGAGGCAGCCCACTTCATGCGGCTACAACGGTGGCCTTTTTGGAGCCCTCCGCATCGGCGAGCTTGAGATGCTGAGTAAGGCGGATGCAAGATTTCCCCAGGGTTTTCACCCAATTGGCCCGGGGCTGGCCTGGCCTCTGTTTTGGAAATGAGGCAGCCCACTTCATGCGGCTACAACGGTGGCCTTTTTGGAGCGCTCCGCGTCAGCGAACTCGTGATGCTGTCTAAGGCGGATGCAAGTGGTAGGGCACTGGAACTCGAAGATGTCTACGTAGCCAAAGACTGGGCCCAGTTGAGGATACGCTCCTCTAAAACAGATCAGCATGGCGTAGGCAGTGGTGTAAGACTGCTACGTTGTTCTTTGGCAGACATCTGTCCGGTTGGTGCCCTACAGGAATTCCTGGCACTGCGTGGCATGCACCACAGCCCGTTTTTCTGTCACCAAGATGGGTCTCCCCTTACTAAATTTCAGTTTTGGAAGGTGACAGCCAGAGCCCTCACCAGGGTGGGCCTACCAGGTGCCCGTTATGGCACACATTCGTTCCGGATTGGTGCAGCCTCTACAGCAGCTGCTTTTGGGTACTCTGGGGCTGACATACGCAGCATGGGGAGGTGGGGCTCGCAATGTTTTCAGTTTTATGTGCGCCCACTCCCGCCATGAGTACCAATCCAGTCACCTTACCGCCTTTTTTCTCAATTTTCTTACAGACCCTGGGTGTCGTATTACACCGGTGACAGTATGGCTGGTGGGCCACAGCTATGTGCGCAGGGCAGCGCGTTACGCTGCGGCGACAGAGTGGACCCCGACTGGGACTGGGTGACCACGCCAGTCTCGCAGGGCATGGTAAGCCTGGGATGTTATGGCGGGAGCTGCGGCCTTTCCTTTTTTCTGGCCTGGGTGCTGACCCGCCTGACATTCTAATCATACGCCTGGGGGGCAATGATTTGGGCCAGGTCACCGGCTTGTCGCTCAAGCATGCGATTTGCGAGGAACTCGCCTACTTGCATTATGTCTGGCCTGCCACAACCCTGGTTTGGTCGGACATTGTCCCGTGCCATTCTTACAGAGGGGGCGTTAACCTCCTGGCCCTTGACCGCGCTAGGTGCGCGGTCAATAAGGCGGTGGCGCGTTTTCTTACCACCAGGGCTTGGGGACGGGTCAGTCATCACCCCGATATTAGTCTACAAAATTATGACTTGTACGCAGGGGATGGGGTCCATCTGTCGCGAGGAGGTATGGACCCCCTGTTGGGCGATTGGCGAGCAGGCCTGTTGACCGAGCTGACGGTCTGGGGGGGGGGCGTCAGGTCTTCTTTGAAGCCCCTCCGTGTGGCGGGTAGCACTGGTAAGGTAAACAGTATGACCCACAAGTATCCGGCAGGTTCGCAATTGACTGGACAACACTAGACAGGAATAAATTAGTTAAACGTTGTCCGGTCAACGACGAACCAGGCGATGGGGTGATGACGATTGCTAACCAGCATGCATCACCCCTGTGATTTCACGGATACGCGTCAGAGGGTGGGGTCATGAGTTAGTTATTGACTACGGTCAATAATTTGTTTGTTGTCAACAAACAAATTGATACAAATCGATACATTGTAACCAATTGCCGTTGGCAATTTTGGGGTGGTACCTTACCAGTGTTACTTCGGCCTGCTTGCCTTAGGAATTATGATTGGTCGTTTTACCAATACAAATTTATAATTCGGACTAGGGCATTGAATCAATAAATGTGGCCCTATGCTGTTATCCACTTTCAATGTTGTCTGTGTCCGTTATTGGGGGGGTGCGCCTGCAATGCAAGCGCGGCGCCAAAATGGCCGCCGCGCCCTTTGCGGGCCCCCCCCCACAGGACAGAGAATCCGGGTAGTTAGGGGCGTGGCCAGCTCCCTTATAAAAGGGGTGGCCACGAGGCAGCCGAGCTGCCATTTTACCTCAGCGACGGAGCGGAGAAGTTTTTTCCCCTCCACCCCCTCCCTAGTTAACAGTGTGATATTATGGTCGCTTCGGGGCCGGGTGGGAATTTTTGGTTGGGACCCATATTGGCTTCCGGGTCCTGGCTTTTTTGCCCATCCCACACTGTTGCTATGGTTTGATATAGGGGTCTTTCTGTGTTCCTACTGTTGACTTTGGTCACATTGGCGGGTAGCACTGGTAAGGTAAACAGTATGACCCACAAGTATCCGGCAGGTTCGCAATTGACTGGACAACACTAGACAGGAATAAATTAGTTAAACGTTGTCCGGTCAACGACGAACCAGGCGATGGGGTGATGACGATTGCTAACCAGCATGCATCACCCCTGTGATTTCACGGATACGCGTCAGAGGGTGGGGTCATGAGTTAGTTATTGACTACGGTCAATAATTTGTTTGTTGTCAACAAACAAATTGATACAAATCGATACATTGTAACCAATTGCCGTTGGCAATTTTGGGGTGGTACCTTACCAGTGTTACTTCGGCCTGCTTGCCTTAGGAATTATGATTGGTCGTTTTACCAATACAAATTTATAATTCGGACTAGGGCATTGAATCAATAAATGTGGCCCTATGCTGTTATCCACTTTCAATGTTGTCTGTGTCCGTTATTGGGGGGGTGCGCCTGCAAACAGTATTGCTCTGTAGATATGATGTTCCCAATGGAAGAACAAGAGTGAGAAAACTCGCTCCACATGCCTCGCTGCACATGCCTCGCTCCACATGCCTCGCTCCACATGCCTCGCTCCACATGCCTCGCTCCACAGCTGATGCACCTGCGATGGGCCCTCTCGGCAGTGCACTTGTCCAATGTATTCTTCTGGACCTTCCGGAACTGGACCCAGACCCCGATGTGGACGTAGATGCTGACAACGCTAAGACGTGGAGGAGCGGGGTGAAGAACAGCGATGGGCCTGCACAGCGGAATCCGAACCCCTGGAGGTGGCAGGCCTGTGCTTGAACAACTTGATGCCCGACCTCACAGCCTCGAATGCCAATGCCTCCTGGAGGACTGACTTGAAGGTCAGGATGTCTCTGACCATAAGTCAGCGCTGTGTCTCCTCATCCCACATGCCGGCCAACAGGCAATCCCGCAGTGCTTCCCCAAGGTTGTCCCACTGGCACGGGGCAGCAGCCAGCTTCAGTGCAGTGACATAGTCGGCTACGGACTCTCACGGGTGTTGATTCCATCTGTGGAATGCCACCCGAGCCGGGAAGATGGACACCTTCAGCTGGAAGTGTGTCCAAAGAGCCGCAAGGATCTCAGCCAGTGGGACGGTATCATTGTCCCTGGGCAACACGAGTTGCATAGCCAGTTCAAGGGAGGCCAGGCTGCACTGTGACAGGAAGCAGGAGCGCTTCTTCTCATCATTGTCAATGTCCTAGGCTGCCATGGCATGCCTGAACTGCTGCTTGTAAAGAACCCATTTCTCGGGAGTGGTCACGTTGAATGGAGCTAGGGTAAGTGTATGAGACACCATTATCCCATCCTCATAGCCAATTTCATGTTCTGGTAGAAATGCGAAGCAGCCAGCAGAACAAGGCCAAACAACTTTATTAGGCAGTCAGAACATGGGGAGCAATGGCGCAGCACTGCTCAATATATACACTCAGAAATTGATACATTTGGGCGGGAAATGACAGGAGGGGGAGTGGGGTGACTGGGAGGTCAATAGACTGGAGTGAAGACTGTACAGACCACATAGTTTAGGCGGGAACGCAGTCCCACGATATTTCAAGACCAAGAAGAAGGAGACGAAATAGAGGATCGTACTGATCCCAATTATTTCACAAATGTTATAGCAATAAATATATTCAAACACAACAACCACAGAATACCATAGCTGGGCTCTTGCACAGCTTTAATTCTCAAGTAACAAATGTTACTAATTTAGAGGAACAAATGCCAAAGAAGAGGGAAGGACAGCACGGTGGATTGGACCAAATTTCTGTCGAATATTCCATTTCCACAACAACAAGCCAAGTGCCTAAGGGAAGCTCAGCAGCAGGACAATCAAAACTCATAAGCAAATCCCTAATTAACTTTAAGTCAGGCATTAACGGAGACATCTCTAATTAGTCAAGATGGGACAGGTTATCTGGTATATGGAAAAGGACAACATTGGATCCAAATCCTGGAATGGAGCTATTATCTTCTTACAGAGTATCTTGGTAGATCAATAACATCAGCCAGCATCTATTGCCTGAGGTGCTTGGCTCATTCTCCCTCAGAGGAGGACAGGCCTTTGAAGCAATGGCTCCCATTGCACCAGTACTGTTGAATGTAAAGGCTTTTACAAGCTGCTTTCTGATAATCCAGAAGTTCAGTACACACCAAATCTGAGCCACTAAAGCACTTCCGGAATTTGCTAGAACTAAAGTAAAGCTCCTCTCAGATCTGTTTTTTGTAGTGTCTTGCAACTGGAATAAGACTAATCTTTTTCTACTTTGAAAACAGTTTTCTTTGGGGGGAATTGCTTTTTCAGTATTGCTTTTGAGAAGTGCTTTGTGAGATCTGAGAGGAGAAAAGAAAGGAAATGGTAAAGGGGGGAGCTGTTTATTGTATTTTTGCTAGTACTTCTTTGGTGTTGTGGGAGTTTTGTTATTGATTCAGATGTTAGCAAAAAACACGAACAATTAATGAATACACAGGTAAGCTTGGTGCATTATCAATAAGATAATCAGGAGCTGCTATCAGTAAACAGAATAAGAGAAATAGTTCACTATTAACAAGAAGCAACATCACTTTGTGTTGTTTTTATTTCATCAGCACCTATTTTTTCTGCACATTTCTTCTCATGTAGCCAAAATTTGTTTGCATTTCCCTGTTACACCAATTTTTGCTAACTGATTTCACATTCATGTCAGTTCACACAATGTCTTTTTTCAAGTATGGTTTTCATGAAAAGATACACTTGCAGTACCCTTTAGTTAATTTAACTCAGGGATTCACAACCTGGGGGCCAAGGGCCAGATGTGGCCCATGGCACCATTTCATGTAGCCCACCACCACCTCCACCACATCAAGAAGTGCCATGTGGTGGAGGAAGAGCAAAATAACTGTCCAGTCCCTGAAGCTATCTGAGGGAGCGTGGCCTGACCCCCTGTTTAAAAACATAGAGAACTCCTGATTTAACTACAGTATTTGCTGCTGCTGAGATCTGGAGATTTCAAAGTGTATACAAGGATAATAAAAGGTACATTAGAAGGACCAAGAAAATAAACCTACAATGTTTACATTGCCCATGAAATTGACAATACAGTATATCAAACTAGGCAAGAAATGCTTTATCAGAACAAATAACTTTTCAACATGCATCTGAAAATAAAATTGTTGGAGCATGTTGTATAATAAGCTTGAATATCCACATTTTGTACACAGTTTGTTCAGACAGTTGCACTACAAAATCCAGAGATGAGTGGCAGTCAAAGGCTCCTTCCATTGTTAATATCCAGTATCGTGATGTAGTTTACAAGCCATTTCAGGGTATCATCAAATTGAGCAATTATCTGCTCAGGTGTGAAAGGGCAGAGGAAGTGAAATTATTTTGATTAGGTCTACTAGATGGTTGCTCGTATGATGATTTACTTAGATTATTTTTTTTAAACTTTTTGCTTGTCTGTGTAACTAGGCAAAGGAAATAATTTTCTTTTCATTTAATCTTGTGCTGCTTCAGGAGCTGCACTGGTTGCCAGTGTGCCTCCGGGTGCAATTCAAGGTGCTGGTTTTGACCTTTAAAGCCCTTCATGGCAGTGGACCGGGTTACTTACGGGACTGCATCTCACCAAAGCATTCTACCCATCCTATGAGGGCAGACCGTAGAGGCTTTATGGTGGTCCCCTCGACAAGAGTAGCACATCTGGCTGGGACCAGCCCTGTGGAACCTCTTACCATCGGATGTACACCTCCAGATGGAGCTGCTCCCTTTTCGGAAGCTCTCAAGCCCTGGCTGTGCCAGCGGGTCTGGGACCCATCCTATGGTATGGCCCAGGTCTGCTGGCTAGTCTAGCTGTCCAATATTACAGAGCATTGCTGGAGCAGTCAGATGTTTTTTATGTTTTTGTTGTTGTTGTTGTTCAGTCGCACAGTCGATTCTGACCCTTTGTGACCCCATGGACCATTTTCCTCCAGGCACCTCCGTCCTCCACCATTCTCTTCAGCCCACCAAGCTCTGTACTCATTGTGTCCACAATACCATCTATCCATCTCATCTTTGGACGTCCCTTTTTTCTCTTGCCCTCCACCTTTCCCAGCATCAAGGCCTTCTCAAGTGAGTCCTCACTTCTCATTTGATGTCCAAAGTATTTTAGCTTCATCTTCACTATTTGTCCCTCCAAAGAACAGTCAGGGTTGATTTCTCCCATATTGAACTATTTGTTATCTTTGCTGTCCAAGGGACTCTCAGGACTCTCCTCCAACACCACATCTCAAAGGCATCTATTCTTCTGCACTCAGCCTTCCTAATGGTCCAGCTCTCACACCCATACATTACCACTGGGAATACCATTGCTTTGACTATGCGAATTTTTGTTTTCAAGTTGATGTCTCTGCTTTTCACTATATTCCCCAGGTTTCTCATAGCTTGTCTCCCCATAATCAGTCGTCTTTTTATTTCATGGCTACAGTCGCCATTTGCAGTGATCTTAGATCCTAGAAAACTAAAATCTGTCACTGTTTCTACTTCTTCCCCATCTATTTTCCAGGGACTGATTGGACTGCATGTCTCAAATTGTTGATGTTTCTCCCAGGAATTTTGAACCCATATTGTGATTCCTCCATCCCTGCATTGCACATTATGTGCTCTGTGTATAGATTGAATAAGCAGGGTGATAAAATGCAGCCTTGTCTTACTCCTTTTCCTATTCCAAACCACTCTGTCATTCTGTGTTCTGTCCTAACTGTTGCTTCTTGATTAATGTACAGATTTCTCAGGAGGCATATGAGGTGCCCTGGTACATACCTGTCAACCATCACAATTTGGCCGGGATTACCCTGTAATTTGACATCGATTGACCCTTCCACGCATGCACGGAAGCGCTACGCCGCTTGCATAGGGGCTGCACAAGCAGCATAGCGCTTCCACGCATGCGTGGAAAGCAACCTGCACATAAGCGATCTGCGCAGGTCCCGTTTTTCTGGAGCCGCGGGTTGGCAGGTATGCTCTGGTATTCCCATCTCTTTAATTACTTGCCACATCTTGTTGTGGTCCACACAGTCAAATGCCTTAGTGTAGTCAATAAAACAAAAGAAAACTTGTTTCTGGTATTCCTTTGTTTTCTCCATGATCCAACGTATGTTGGCGATGTGGTCTCTAGTCCCCCTGCCTCTTCTGAAACCAGCCTGCACCTCTGGTAGTTCTCTCTCCACGTTGTTGAAGTCTACCCTGTATCATCTTGAGCATCACCTGGCTGGCATGTGGGATGAGCGCAATTGTTCGATAATTTGAGCATTCTTTGGCATTGCCTTTTTTTGGGATTGGAACATACACTGATCTTTTCCAATCCTGTGGCCACTGTTTTGTTTTCCAAATTTGTTGGCATATTGAATGCAATAGTTTGATTCCATCATCTTTTAAGGCTTTGAAAAATTCAACTGGGATACCATCATTTCCACTAGCTTTATTGTTTGCAGTGCTTTTTAGGGCCTTTCTGACTTCACTCTGTCTGGTTCAAGTTCAAATTTCTCATTATTGTTATTATCAGGAGTGTTGAGGTTCTTTTTGTAGAGTTCCTCTGTGTACTCTTGCCATCTTTTTTGATCTCTTCTGCTTCAGCTAACTCCTTTCCATCTTTGGCCCTTATCATGGTCGTTTTTGCTTTAAATGTTCCTTTGATTTCCCCAATTTTTTTGAAAAGATCTCTAGTCCTGCCTCTGTTGTTTTCCTCCATTTTTTGCACTGTTCGTTCAGGTAGTTTTCCTTATCTCTCCTTGCTTTTCTTTGAAATTCTGTATTCAGGTGATTGTATTATTTTTCTCCTTGGACTTTTGCATTCCTTCTTTCCTCTACTATTTTAAGGGCCTCATCAGACAACCACTTTGCTTTCTTACGATTCTTTTCTTTTGGTATGGTTTCTCTTGCTGCCTCCTGCATGATGTCCCATGTCTCTGTCCATAATTCTTCTGGTACTCTGTCTATCAGGTACAGGACATTAAATCTGTTTGTGTATTCTTTAGGGATGTTGTCCAGGTCATACCTGTCTGGTCTAATTGTTTTCCCCATGTTCTTTAGTCTAAGCCTGAATTTTGCGATCAGTAGGTTGTGATCTGAGCCACAGTCTGCTCCAGGTCTTGTTTTTGCTGACTGAATGGAGGTTCTCCATCTTTCACTGCAGAGTATGTAATCAATCTGGTTTCGATGCTGGCCATCTGGTGATGTCCATGTGTAAAGCCGCCTCTTGTGTTGCTGGAAGAGAGTGTTTGCTATGACTAGCACATTATCTTGGCACAGCTCTATCAATCTTTGCCTTGCTTCATTCTTTGTTCCAAGACCAAACTTGCCTGTTATTCCATTTACTTTTTGATTTCCTACTTTTGCATTCCAATCTCCGAAGATAATGTGGACATCATTTCTTGGTGTCTGTTCTATGAGGTGTTGCAGGTCCTCATAGAATTGGTCAACTGTGGCTTCATCTGCACTAGTGGAAAACTAGCATTTTTATGTAGCTGTTTTTATGCATTTTTGTATGGTTTTAGCTATTAGCTTTTATACTGTCTTTTATTTTGTCTTAATGGGTTAGGGAGGGTCTGAGCTGGGTTTTTAGATGTTTTTATGATTGTATGTACTATCCTATGTATATGTTGTTAGCCGCTCTGAGTGGCGCATGCGCCAGAAGAGCAGGATACAAATATGAATGAATAAATAAATAAATAATCTAAGTGAATCAGTGCATCAGCAGCCATCTAGCAGATGCAAAAGAAAAAGGGGAAATCAGTTCATAAGAGCCCTAGTGGTGCAATGGTTAAACTACTGTACCGCAGCCGAAATGATGTAAGTTTGATCCTTATAGATTTTAAAGTTGACTCAGTCTTCCATCCCTCAAGGCTGGTAAAATGAGTGCCCAGCATGATGAGGGCAAAATGCTAATTAACTTGTGAACCATGCCAAGCGTGCTAAGGAGTAGTATATACTGTACATGTAATTGCTGTTGTTATTGCTATTGCCCTGACCTTTCACACTAATTCAGACCAAAACAGTCTATCTAGACAGGCTCTGAGTTAGGCATCTGAGTAGCTGTGAGTTTGATTTTTGTCTGTGTATCCCTTTTTACTTGGACAAGATGTGTGATCCCAGAGCATTCCACAAAGGAAGGGAATTTTAAACAACTTCTGAGTGTTCTCTAGCTAGAAAACCCTGAAAAAGCTCACCATTAGAATCAACTCAAGGGATGCGCAGCGGTGTGGCTTGGCTGCCGCGCGCTTTGCCAGCCCCACCCCATGGGAGACGGCACGGGGCCAGAAGCAGTGGGGGCCGGGCCTTCCTTAAGTGGAGAGGTCCAGACTTCCCCTTCCTCTTTCTTTCGGCTGGGCCAGGCAACGTTTGCCCGCCACCCCCTCCCTTGGTGTCAGTGTGAATTTTTTGGTTGCTTCGGGGCTGGATGGGAATTTTTACTTGAACCTAGATTGGCCGTTTGGTTCTTGTTGTTTTCGCCCATCCCACACTGTCGCTGTTGGTTGAGTCCTAGGGTACCTTTTGATACTTGTCTTTGGTCACTTGGTGGCTAGCACTGGTAAGGGGGTACTGGGTGACCCCTAAGAGTCCAGCAAGTGCACACTTGGTTGGCCACAGGATGGATAAGATAGAGGGAAACTCGGGTGGCCAATCAGGTGTGCTTTAGGAACAAGGGAAGGCTATGCTAGAAACAGCTTGCCTAACCTCCAAGTTCGCAGGACTCATGTCAGAAGCAGAGGTTATGTCATTTGCTCTTCTGTTGGGGGTCGAGATAATTGGTTATAACCATTCACCCTTACCAGTGCTATGGCAGCCCGCTTGATTATTGAATTGTAATTAATAAAGTGGCCCAGTTTAACCCGGCACGGTGTCCGTCTCTTTATTGGGGAGTGGGTCAGGCAATGACATGTAGCTCTTATTATGTGAACAAAATTGAACTCTTCCTTTGATATTTGCACTTCTACAGATGTCATAATGCAATTCTCTGAACAAATGTCCTTCACTCCCTCCCCTACATGTAATCTTCTAGCCATGTTGTCAACCTACAGAGATATAAACAGCCATGCTTGTAAAAAGAACCAAGGAATCAATGTGATATACCCAAATATTTAACTCTGCTACCTGTACTAGCATTACTGCCATTTATCCCAAACAGGTGAACTTTCATTCATTTTATTCTAGAATTCTGTGGTTGTTTTAGACCAGGACTCACAAGTGTTATACTAAAGCTGGATTTGGGCTAATTTCATGTAGTCTAAATTCTAAAGCTCTGTACAAGCTTCAGTTTTGCAGCAAGAATGGCTTGTCCCTTCTTAGCCACCCACTTACAAATGGGAAAATAGGCATCCCGGAAAGAAAGAGGATGCATGGCCTCATCAGCTTTGGCCACCCTAGCATGGTGAAATGTCTTCTTTTAGAAAGAGCAGTCCTCTATTTGAAGAGTATCCCCAATCCAAATCTAACTTAATAATAAAATAATAAAGAACCCAAAGGAACCATGAAGTTAGCCAACTATATAAAGTTACAGAGTAGGATCAAGTGAAATTTCCAACTTATTATGGAAATCTTCTTCAACTGAATGAGAAATATTGGCTAAAATCTTGCTGTTTAATGCAGCAATTTGCACTACAATAGACCCATTTGATCAATGGGATTTTGGTGAGAATTCTTCTTGAAGTTCTTTTGATTCAAATGT
This sequence comes from Bradypodion pumilum, assembly GCA_035047305.1. Taxonomy (NCBI): domain Eukaryota; kingdom Metazoa; phylum Chordata; class Lepidosauria; order Squamata; family Chamaeleonidae; genus Bradypodion; species Bradypodion pumilum. The sequence continues at coordinate 21,420,809 of JAWDJD010000003.1, read as the reverse complement.
ATCTACTCTAGATATGGATTACTATGCTAAAGTAAGTTTAAAGGTAAAGGTTTCCCTTGCTTGAAAGCCAGTTGTATCCAACTCTAGGGTTCAGCGCTCATCACTTTTTCAAAGCAGAAGAGGCAGCGCTGTCTGCTTCTGTAGACATTTCCATGGTCACGTGACAGGCATGACTAGACACCAGAGCACACAGAACGCTGTTTGCCTTCCCACTGAAGTGGTCCCTATTTATCTACTTGCAATTTCTTGCAAGTATACCTATTTGAATCAATCGAATTTATGAAGGAATCGACTCACTAAATTCTTACTGAATTAATGGCCCTAATCTAGTGTAACTTGCTACACTAAACAACAGGATTTCAGCCACTGTAATTCTGTTCATTTTGTCAACATCAATACAGTAGACCCTCACATAATGACATTACTTTGTTCCCCAAGTAGTGTTGCTAACCAATTTTTGTTGTTATGTGAGTTTCTATTGAGTTTCCCGCATAATAACATTTTTAGCATCGTTGTCCGGATAATGACGGTTATTTTAGTCTTGTTGTCCGGACAATGACACTAAAAACGTTATGTGGGGGAACACGTGGTGCATAATGATGCGTTGTTAAGCGAAAATGATGCTATCCAAACATGTTGTCATGTGAGGGTTCACTGTACTAATCATGCTCTACACACAAATCAGCATATCCAATTTTATGTAAATCAGTATTTCTTTCCTCTTCATTGTTTCTTTTTATGAGTATGTAGCCACACTAGACCATACCTAGAGTTCAGGACTAATGTATTTTTTGGAGTTGTTGTAATGCCGCCCTGAGTCGGGTTCTGCCTGAGTGGGCGGCATTTACAAATGTGAATGATAAATAAATAAATAAATAAATAATTCATACAGCTGGAACAAAGTCTCCTTTCAGTAATAATAAAGTAATAACAAATTTACATTTTAAAATTAGAAGAAAAGTAGCATAGGGCAACAGAAAATAAGCCCTAAGTTACATGTAAAGCATTGCAATGTTAATTAATTGTTAGGGGAAGGTTGATAGCATTTGCTTTACAAATTGCTATCAAAAAGTAGCTAAATGCCACTCTTCCAAAGAAACTTGCTGTAGACCAGAACTTACTGTAAAGTAATTTGAACCAGGAGGGGAGTAGCTGATATGTTTCCAGCCAAAACTGTTTTGTGTCAATTCAAGTAGAAATGGCACTTAAGATGAAGGCAATAATAACAGTGGACTTCAAAAGAAAACTAGGCCTGATAATCTGAAAGTCTCTTCCACTTCACAAGACCACAAATGACATTATGGAATTGATCTTTCTATCAGATCATATAAAATGGTGAAACACCCATCAATGGCCAAAGACAGTAGAAGGGCAAGAAAATAGATTTTCTTTCCACTATGAAGTAAATGATTTTTTATCGCGTCAGAAGCACACAAAGGTGCTTTCTGGGTTGAAAGGATTTTTGCTGGCGGAACTCCACTCGGGACACCTGAATGAGGCTCCTTTCATGTAAGCTTTTATTCAGTCCTCCAGTTTTAATTCGGTTTGATATTTGTATTTTGTTAGGTGATTTATTATGTGCTTTTATTATCTGGTTTTAATGTGTTGTTGTTAGCTGCCCAGAGTAGAGGTAACCCCAGATGAGCAGGGTATCTGACTCTAGGGTTCAGTGCTCATCTCTACTTCAAAGCCGAAGAGCCAGCACTGTCTGCTTCTCCAGATGTTTCCGTGGTCATTTGGCAGGCATGACTAGACACCGGAGCGCACAGAATGCTGTTACCTTCCCACTGAAGTGGTCCCTATTTATCTTCTTGTAATTTCTTACTTTCGAACTGCTAGGTTGGCAAGAGCTGGGACAGAAACGGGGATTCATTCCATCATGCAATACTTGGGTCTTGAACTGCTGACATGCCGACCTTCCAGCTAACAAGACAAGCTTCTTAACTGCTGAGCCACTGTAGTCCCTGTAAGTAAATGATAATATATTTTTTAGAAAGTATGGGCAACAACTGTTACAGGAAAAAAACCTACAATTTATCTGTGCTCATTCTCAAAAGAAGATGGCCAATTTTTGGATATTTCCAATAAAGAGCAGACTATGGAAGTAGCAGAAATTTATTTACTAGTGGGTTTTTTTCCTTTCAGCTGAGAAAAGTATCTGGGGGAGGAGTTAGAAAAGACCTGAAGAAGAAGTACTAAGTAACACTCAACTGGTCAGTGCTTGATTGTGGAACAGGAAGAGAGAAATGTATGCATCTCAGTGACCTTCTGAGTCTTCAGGAGCCTCATTCGGGCATCTCTTGAGCAGAGTTTCTCCTGGAAAAAACCTTTCAATCCAGAGTAATCTCTAATACATTATTATTATTATGGAATTTCATCTAAGTGTAGTCTCTGGAATTCAGGCTAAGTACGAGGACTCAGATTTCTTTATCTTCTGAAGGGGTGGCCTCCCAAGGCAGCATCTCACTTTAGAAGTCCATTCTCGGTCCCATTGGAATGTGCTCCTTCTTCAAAGGCTTCCGTGAAGTCCCCTCTTCTGCTGGAAAGTGTCCCTACTGAGCTCTGGCAGCCCTTTTTAAAGGGTGTTTTACAAGGTATAATGCAACTGCTTGCCCACGGGAAATTGATGTCTTTGGGATTAGATCATTATCAGGGATTGCCCATCCCCCAACGTCAAGGTTACTTCAAGGTCGCTTGAAGGTTGCCTTTCCCCCACTCTTGGGTGCTTGAACCTTAGGGTCAAAGTGTGTGAATCTGAGAAGCTTTTTATGGGTAAATTCTTCTCTCAATAATTAAATGCTCCACTAGAGGCTCTGTTTAAACTTGGCACAAAGCCCTGCTGTTAAGTAATTCAAAACAATAACAAGGAAAATGAATTCGTTTCTCCACAGCGTGACTCACCAGACTAAGTGAATCACTCAGGCACGTTTGCGTACCTAATCAAATGGCAAAAACATTCAGACTCCTTTACATAGACAACTGAAGTCTACATAAATTGTCTACAATTTAATAAATGAATGAATGAATGAATGAATGAATGTGGTTTTGGTGGTAGTTGGTTCAAAACAATGTCCTCAGCTGAAATCAAGACCAAGACGGGATTGTTTATAGAGATAGATAGATAAATAAATAAATTTTGTGTCAGAAAGTTCTCTGAGTTGAAAGGTTTTTTGCTGGAGAAACTCCACTCAAGAGATGCCCGAATGGGGCTCCTTTCATGTCCCCAAGATCTATCTTGCAGCACTCGGGTATCGAACCCTGGCCTTCCAGTCTCCAAGCTCAGTGTCTTAACTACTAAGCTACCGCAGTTAAGCTTCTTCAAATAATTCCTATGGAGAGACAGACTCCTACATGAAGTGTTCAGAAGCATGTGTATGGATTTTGAGGACAACAGCAGCATTCTTCGTTCACCTTCATTAACTCCTGTCACTGCTCTAAAACTACAGCACTACTGTTTAATGATCGACATTCAATCAAGAAAGCATGTTCCCCACCTTTTACTCTTTTCTTCTGTCTATTTAATACAGAACATTACAAAATTCTGAATAAGCATGACACATGCATTCTCTAGGGGAAATCTGTGAAGATAGAGGAACCATGCAATTTTTTTAAAGTGGAACTCTCCAGGCCTCTCTAGCAGAATGAATGAAATGATAAATTTAAAAATTGAATGTTGATTGATCATATCACTATGTCTGACTAGCCTATTTATGAGTGAGTATAAAACTATCCAACCATGATATTACACATGTCTTGGACTGAACTCAGGGAGAGTACAGTAAGATAAAAAAAAATAACAGTTACTAATTTTAAAACAATAATGTGTGACTTTCCCTACATATATAATGTATGTGCATCACATTGTATAGAAAGTCCTCTTCTGGAGCTATTATTTACCTCCAGAGATACAATAAAAACTAATGCCATATCTAGGGGCAATTTTCAGTGGCAAAATCCCTTTTCCCTATGGTCATTTCCCTTAATGTGAACAGCCCTTGGAATAAACAATCATAGGTTAAGCGTATAAAATTATTTAGGCACTACTTACCCAGTTCTCTCAAAAATATTTAGAACAGACTGTCTTGTAGCGATGTCTGGCCGCTAGGGCGGCGTTAGAGCCCGGAGGGGACTGATCAATGACAACACGAGGCAACAGGAGCGAGATCAGATCAGTACTTTATTGGAAAAAGGCAACATCATTTATAGGGAAAAAAGCACAACGGTGGCAGGCTGTCATCTGACAGGAAAATTACCTCACTCACGTACACAGGTTAATGGGGAATTCTTCAAGGGGAACTTAATCAACGGGGGCAAACATGGACTTAGGAGTCCCATTGTTCAGGGATTAGGCAGGGGCAAACATGGCCCTTATTTGCACCGGGCATAACCTTGGGTAGCAGGTGAGTCATTACTCAAATGGGTAACTGGGGTCAGCGAGATGAGCTCCTCGCAGAATCGCTGGTCAGGCAATAAGCGGCCGGATTAATCCCTGCCATTAATCTCCCCCCTTGCTCGCCGACAAAGGCCAGAGGCCAGGAGTCTGCTCACTGGTTTAACCTCTGCCAGAGGCCACCGATGCCCAACCGGGCACGCGGAATCCTCATCTCCCCTTTCTGTTTAATTTAAGAGCCTGGCCGGCGATCCCGCGCAAAAGCGGCATCAGCTGTTGGGCGTGAATGATGTCACGGGGTTTCTCCTTGGGGCGGCACTTAGAGATCAGCGAGGGAATGCACTGAGCAAAGCAACAAAGCGTAATGCCTAATATGGCTATCCCCACCACTACCTTAAGCACCGTTTGCAGCCACCCCCAGGGGATCCACGACCACATCCAATTCCACAGGGAACTCCACCAAGCCCCCCATGCGGAACCCTCAGTAATACCCTGGACTATGGTGTGGAGGTTCGTGATCTGGCTTTGGATCTTACGGGAGTTGTCAGTAAGATTGAAGCAGCACATTCCATGAAAGGATTCGCAACCCAGGTGGTGCAGCAAGAGGAGGTAGTCGATAGCCGCTCGATTGTCAAGAACGGCCTGGCGAAGTTCTGCCTGTTCCTGATTGAGGAGCGCTATCGCTGTGGAGGTATGGTTAATGGCCTTTGCCAAACCGCAAGCCAAGCGGCCAATCCTCCGTGCGTTGCCGACGGCCAAGCCTGGCACGCCGACAAGGCTGACTGCTAGGGATACATACTCAGCGGGACTCATTACTCTGAAGCTGCTGTCACAAGAGCTATCTAACTGGGTTGTGCGTGTGTGCCGTATGAGTGGGGAGACATTTGAAACATTAGAAACATGTGAGACATTAGAATCATTTGTGCTTGGGGCAATCATGTCCTTAGTAGGGAGTAACAGTGTCAAACGACTGATACAACACATTGAGTCCGACAAATTCGCAGGAATATAGTTCCATGTGAACTGGTTGCAGGTGAAAAACCACCCTGAAGGTAGGGTGACGTGAGCGTACAGCGAAATGAGGGTTTCTGGTTTATTACAAGTCCAGTTGCCGCTGCCGGGGTCAAGGCAGCGGCGCCGAGTCGGACCGCCGGGGGTGCAGCCGGTCATTCGGGTGCAAGCAGCGTCCGGGCTGACCGCCACTCGAGGGGTATGAAGAGTGGCTGCGTCAGCCGGCAAGGTCGATGCAAGTCGCCGTCCCCCCCAGCGGGCGTATGCTGAGAAGGTGGTAGGAGTGTGTGGGCCAAAGAACGCCTTCAGCAGCCAGTCGCCATCCTTGGTGCGCGCGTCCAGAGCGTGGCACACGGGGATGAGACAGGTGCTGAGGATAGATGCAGAACCAATGTCCTGCTGTAGACAAAAATCGGACTGGTTGACGAGACCCGCCAACCTTTCCCACAAGTTGTACCGCATTTGTGCGGAAAGATCTTCACCAGGCGGCAAGCCGTTGGCCTGGAGTGAAGCGGCCTGAACGCCTCCCCCCAAAAGCAGGAGGAGGGCCAGGAGGATGGTGTAGATCACCGAATTGATGTGAATCTGGGCAAAGACAGCTGCAACGAAGTTCTCCGGCGTCGGCTCCTTCCCCTCGCGTTGGAGGGCATCCCGGGCCTCACTGCAAAGGGTCTTGACCATCCCCCAGGTGATCCTCTGTGCCGGGGTCCGCAGCCGCCGCGTCCCCCGGTGGGTCTCCTCGATCAGAGTGAGGTCCTCCATCTCCGGGATCGGACTCGGGTCGGTCTGGGTCCACGCCATGTGGTTCCAAGTGAGGCTTGACACACCGGGCTGGAATCCAAACGACACCTGTAGGAGACATAACTGCAGCATACCCTCTTCCCCAGGTTATGAGCGGCACCGGGCCCCTCCAAGAAGGGTCTGGTGGCACTCGGTACCGGACCATAGGTCGCGGGAGAGCTTCCGAACGGCGGAAGTGCTTCTCCTGCGGCGTGCAATCCGAAAAAACATTAAGGTGATTGTAGGTGAACAATACCTTGTTGAGACACATCTGTGCTTCTCCCTGTGACTTGGGGAGGGCTGGTGGCTCCCCCCTTTCTGTTTGTTTGTCAATATAGGACTTTAGCGTCCGATTGACCCGCTCTACAATCGCTTGCCCTTGCGGATTATAGGGAATTCCAAATGTGTGCTTGATGTCCCAAGTAGCCATGAAGGCGGCCAACTGCCTGGAACTGTAGGCCGGCGCGTTGTCCGTCTTCACGTGCCGCGGCTTGCCCATCGCCGCAATGCAGGAAAGGAGGTGCTGCTCCACGTGGGAAGCCGCCTCCCCTTTCTGCGCCGTTGCCCAAACGAATTGAGAAAAAGTGTCAATGCAGACGTGCATGTATTGCCATCTGCCGAACTGCGGCACATGCGTGACGTCCATCTGCCATACGTGATTAGCCTCTGTCCCTCGTGGGTTGACCCCCCACGAGGGCCCCCCGGCGCTCCTGCGCAATGCTGGCAAGAGCGGACTATACCTTGGGCTTGAGAGAGCGGCAGATTGAACTGTCTGGCGAGTGCCTTGGCATTTTGGTGAAAAAAGGCATGACTTTGAATTGGAGTAGTGAAAACTCCCAAAACTGAACGTTGCTGAATTTCCTTTGCCGCCGCGTCCACTCTGCTATTGCCCGCGGAAATCGGACCCGGCAGGTCTTGGTGACTTCGGATGTGGGCAATATAGAGCGGCTCGGTGCGGTTCCGCAAATGAAATTGAGCAGTGAGAAACAGACTGAGCAAGTTCTTGTCTATCGCGGGAGTAATGTAAGCTCCCGGTAGACTGTGAAGCAAATTCCTTACATACAGACTGTCAGTGATGATGTTTAAACGTTCCTTGGCGAAGGTGCGCAAGGCGAGGTTCACGGCTGCCAACTCTGCCCGCTGCGCGGACTTCTGTGGAAGAGTTAGCAGCGTGCGCCAAGCCTCGCCCTCCTGCCAGGTCAGGACACCATATGTGCGTCCCCCATCGGTGAACACTGTCTTGGCCCCTTGAAGCGGGACCAGCGAGAGCAATTCGAACAAGCTGACTGTTCCTGTCTGAAGTGAGACAAGTCTAGGGTCTTTGGGCAAATGGTATGCCAAGCTTCCAGTGAATCCCTCCAAAGCTATCGGAAGCGAGTCACCTAGCTGCATCAACTGATGGATTTGTTCCTTGGTGAACGGGACTATGATCTTAGCTAAATCGTGCCCAGAAATGTCCCTTGCTCTCAGCCTGCCGCGGTAGATCACCGCGGAGACCAGTTCTTGGGGCGGAACGATGTTCCGAGAAGAGGTGTTAGGCAAATAGACCCACTCCACAATTTTCGCTCCCTTCTCTGAGTCTACTCCTAGCGCCCCAGTGAACATGGATCCTGACCGTACGATGTACAAATTCAGGATCGGGGCATATGGCCCCGGGGCGATCCTATCCACCCACCTCTGGCTGAGAACTTGGTTCACCTTCTCGAGCGCCAAGCGCGCGTCTCGAGAGATCTTTATCCGGTCTGCCGGCTGCTTACCTAGGGTTAGCAGCGAGAAGAGCGGTTTTAGGAGATCCGTATCTAAACGAAAATACGGCCTGGCCCAATTGATGTTTCCCAAAACTTGCTGCAACTCTACAAGGGTGACTGAGTCTTGTAAATTTATCTGAGGAAGAACTGGCGCTGCGAAAGAGCGGAGAAGCCGATGGCCCAAGTATGAAAAGGGCTCGGTTCTCTGCACTTTCTCAGGGGCCATAAGTAAGCCTTTGTCCCCCAGGCTGGCCTGGAGGTCAGAAAATATTTCGCTGCCGAGCTGCGGCAACGCTACTAAGATGTCGTCCATGAAGTGACAAACAATAGCTTTAGGGTAAAGGCTTCGGAACTTTGCCAGTGCGCCGTGAACATAAATTTGACACAGGGTGGGCGAGTTGAGCATGCCCTGTGGCAAAAATTTCCACGCGTAACGCTGCGTGGGCTCACCGTGGTTCACGACCGGCACTGTAAAGGCGAACCTTTCCCGGTCCCTGGGGTCTAAGGGGATTGTATAAAAGCAATCCTTGAGATCTACAACTAGGATCTCCCACCCCTCGGGAATCATATTCGGATTAGGGATGCCGCATTGGAGCGGACCCATCGGCTGAATGCATTTATTGATCTCCCTGAGATCGTGGAGGAGTCGCCACTTCCCCGACTTCTTCTTAATCACAAAAATTGGCGAATTCCAGGGGCTTGTGGACTGTTCTATGTGTCCTGCGTCTAGCTGTTCCTTAACTAGCTGCTTGAGGGCAACTAATTTCTCTCCCACTACCGGCCATTGTTCTACCCATACCGGAGTGTCGGTGAGCCATTTAAGTGGCAACGCCATTACCCGAAGGTAAGCGTAGCACCGTACTGCTGGAGAATGTCTCGCCCCCAAAGGTTGATGTGCACGTCAAGAATGTGCGGCCGAATTACCGCTGTGCCGTCAGCCCTTGGGATTGTGACTTCTACCCACTCTCGGCTCCTGAACGCTTCCTGGACGCCTCCTACCCCCCACACATCGGAGACCGGCTCAATGGCCCACTCTCTTGGCCACTGGCTCCTGCTTATCACACTCACATCCGCTCCGGTATCGAGTAACCCTGAGAACACCCTTTTGTTCAAAAATACCTCGATAACGGGGCGCTGTTTCCACTCAATGTTGGTCTCCACTGTCGCTAAGACCTGGTATCCTTGCACTGCCTCACTCGCGCCCGAGCGGTCTGCTGAACCGGACTCTGAGCTGTCCCTGAGCCTTCCCTGGCTGCCTGCTGGCGAGTGACAAGGAACCATGATCAGTTGCGCTAATGTGTCTCCCTTGTGGATGGTTTGGGGCAGGTGCGCCCAAAGCTGGACCTGGAGAATGCCTGAAAAATTCGAGTCAATGACTCCTGGAATTATGAAAATTCCGCGTGCTCCAGCCACACTACGGGGCAAAACTAAACCTATAAAGCCTCTGGGCAGGGGTCCCATATACTGGGTGTCGACTAGATAGACTGTGCCTGGCAGGTCGCATGTAACGTCCGCCTGGCAAGTCAATTCTAGCCCCGTGCTGCCCTTGGGGCTGGCCTGTGCCCTCGCAGTGCCTGGGATGTGCCTAGACTCTAGTCTCGGTCTGGGGAGTTCTGGATCTGGGTAAGGGAAGCCTCTGTTTGGACTGGGGCCAGAGACGTGCCCGGATTCCGGTTTCCCGAATTCGGACAAAACCTGGCCCAATGGTAGCCTTTCTTGCACTTCGGGCAGGGGGTGTTCGGAGCCTTGGGACGACCAGACTTTTGTCCGCCTCCCTTGGATCGGCACTCCCTAGCGAAGTGACCAACCTTGCCACAAGTGTGACATGCCCCCTTGTTCTTGCCATTGGATCTTCTTCCCCCCTGCACCGCTGCCGCTAGCAGACCCATCTTGTAGGAGTCTGTGCCAATGTCGGAGCATGCTCGAATCATGTCCGTTAAGGTTATGTCAGGGCGATTGCCCAGGGACTGCAAGATTTTACGGCAGTCCAAGTTGGCGTTGTCTTTGGCTAGCTTGATCATGAGCTCTTCCTGGGCGTGCTCATTGTCAATCTGCCTGCTAATTGCTTCTTCCAGGCGATTGATGAAGTCCATGTAGGGCTCTTGGGCTCCCTGCTTAATAGCGGTGTAATTTTTGGCCGTTTTGCCAGACGCTGGGACCTTGAAGTATGCCCTATAGGCAGCCTCGGCTGACATCTCTAGGGTGGCGAGAAGCAAGTTGATTTGAGCGTTGATGGACTCAAAGGCACCTGAACCATACAACTGGTCAGGGATTACCGCGCCTCCCATCCTGGCAGCCCGAGCTTGCGCCTCTAGGCGGAACTCGCTGTCCCAAATCATGTACTGGCTGGGGGTAAGCATCATCCTCATGACGGCTTTCCAATCGTGAGGAATCCACATGGTGGTCTCGCACACTTGCTGAAGCGTGCCCCTCGTAAAACGACTTTGGAGCCCTGTCTCTGAAATGGCCTTCCGTAAAGCCATGAGAAGCTTGTACGGGACTGGGGAGTGTACTACCTGCTGTGCGCCTGTGAGCGCGTCCATCTCTAAGCGGATGGGACAAATCTGTCGAAGCTCTGCTAGCTGTTCTACTGGCAATTCCCCCTTCTTGAGTTCTATCTCAGCTGTGCGCTGAAGGGCACTCTTCACGACTAGGGAACCTGGGGCTGTCAGAGAAGCGCCAGCGCCTCTCATTCCTTGCGTTCCCTCGGTGACGTCTGCAGCTGTCACCGCGGGAGGGCTCCCTGCGCTACTCTGCTGATAACTGAATGTCGGATAGAGTGCGGCGGGCGCAGTCGGCTCGACTGGCATGCCTGATGGCTTCTCTAACGGGGGTTCTTCCGCTTCTACCCGGACTGGCTCGATCTGCTCTAAGAGTCTCCTACATTTCCGCCATGTGCGGACTATCCCTCCTGGAGCTTTCGGGGTTTGCTGAATGCAGTCTCCTATCTGATCCCAGAGCTTCAGGGTTAACGTACCTACTTCTGGGTAAAGTAGGCAGTGTTCCCCGAGGTACGCCAAAAGTCTCGCTAGCTCCCTGCTGTGAAATCGTAACTGAAAAACCCTGGCCAGGATTATGAACTCTTGCTCTCGAGTTCTTTGGCTAGCGGACGGACTTGGTCGAGGAGAACAAGTCCCCATATTACCTGCGATGGTCCTCCGAAGTTTCCTTCTCGGGACGAAGTTCGACGCGTCTTTGCAGGCAACAGGTTCGGGCGACGGGTGTCTGGGGTAGACCTCGGAGCGTGGACCTTCTGCCACGGGCCCTTCTATCGGCCTCTGCGATGTCAGGGGCTCACAGCCTGCCCTGAGCGGAACGCGTTTCCCTCTATGGCAAACCTCTCGAAAGCGGGGAGGAAGCGGTAGGAATGTCTCTCTGGAATGCCTCGCGGCGGGCCGTCCTCTGTCCGGCTGGCTGCCGACCAGAGCGCCGCGCTATCCTCCGGGCTGGCAGGTCGCGGCTCAAGCGCAGAACCGGACCGCGTGGAGCGCTACTCACGAGTAGACCTCTCCGGGGTCTCTTACTCACGAGTAAATCACGTCGGGGTCACCAGCTGTAGCGATGTCTGGCCGCTAGGGCGGCGTTAGAGCCCGGAGGGGACTGATCAATGACAACACGAGGCAACAGGAGCGAGATCAGATCAGTACTTTATTGGAAAAAGGCAACATCATTTATAGGGAAAAAAGCGCAACGGTGGCAGGCTGTCATCTGACAGGAAAATTACCTCACTCACGTACACAGGTTAATGGGGAATTCTTCAAGGGGAACTTAATCAACGGGGGCAAACATGGACTTAGGAGTCCCATTGTTCAGGGATTAGGCAGGGGCAAACATGGCCCTTATTTGCACCGGGCATAACCTTGGGTAGCAGGTGAGTCATTACTCAAATGGGTAACTGGGGTCAGCGAGATGAGCTCCTCGCAGAATCGCTGGTCAGGCAATAAGCCGGCTGCAGCCCATGGCACCTTTTCATGTGGCCCCCCCACTGCCTCCACCACATCAGGAAGTGCCATGTGGTGGAGGAACGGCAAAATGGCCATTCAGCCCCTGAAGCTGTCTGAGGGAGTGTGACCTGGCCCCCGGCTTTAAAAGGTTGAGAACTCCTGATCTAGATATTTTAGCAACAACATTGAGCCATACCATCCTTTTTCAATCATACTAACCTTTGTATCACATTAATATGATAACGATATTGATCTTGCTCTACTTACAAGACTAAGCAGGTTGTGGTCCTGCAGATTTCAAAGGGAGAGTAAAGAATTGATTGTGCTATTCATTCTCATTGTTATATTTCTTCTAGCAAACTGATGTGAAAGTTGAGATTATTTTCAACTGAGAACACAGCAGTTGATACAAATATAGGTAAAACAATGGGAAAATGTTGATGCATCCAGATGCTCTTGGTTTTGTTTTGTTTTTTGTTTTTTAAGATTCTAAGCAACATTAAGCAAATTAATTACCAAGTCTTGAAATATGCATTGTAAAAGTTTGCTGAAAACTTCTGTGGGAGTAAAATATAAAGGTTCAGTAAACTATAATATTTCAGGCTGAAATTGTTCAAGGTCTCTAAAGCACAGTAATAAAATCTGGACTGCCATCTTGTCCCTAGACCACTTTTCTTCAGATTCTGTGCTAAACTTATTGATTGCTGCAATATCTCTCTCACTTAATTCACATAATACTTCTTTTCTGACTCTTGTGAGCAATCATTCCTCTTTCAGAGTCTAAACTATTGCATATGTGTTCTCTTGATACTTATAATTAGACCCCTAAATCCATATGGAAATGCCATGGTATATAAAAAGATATCTCAATAACAGCCCTCAAAAATATAAATTGGTACAGTTGAATATGTATATCCAAAATATTATATACCAAGAATGAAGCCAGAGATTTCGTCAATTTCCCATTTTCTTGCTTATAAAATGTTCTATACAATGTAAGATTGCTATAGCAAGTTGCAGTTGTGATCATTGATCCAGAGTACGAACAAACTGATAATAAGTGACTATATATACGCTATTAATAAAACACTATATGATGGTATGCATGGTAAACAAATATTGGAAAGACAATAATGCTAGGAAATTAGAAGGCAGCAGGGAAAGAGGAAAACCAAATATGAGATCGATTGATTCTGTGAGGGAAGCCACAGCCTTGTGTTTGCAAGACTAGGGTTGTTGAGGACCAGATAGTTTGGAGATCTCTCACTCTCATGGGGTTACCATAAGTTGGAGACCAACTTACAGCACAGAAGAACAAAAATAGAGGGTCATTTGTATTCTTACTCAAAAATAGAACACAAATTCATACATTTATCACTGAGCATGGGAAGGAAAGAAATGGTGTTATATAGTTAAAAATGGATTCTGAGATAATGGTAATAAATCATGATTTTGAGTAAGAAATCTTGTTAGTTTTCCTTTCTTCTCGATTTCCAATTTTGAAAGCCAAGGTTCATTTTAAGTATTAAAAAATCATTAAGTTTGTATATATATTTTCCAAACTAAACCTAAATATAATTCTTTCCCATTGACACCAACTGAATTCAACAAGCACTACCTGTAAAGCAGTGGTGCTCAACCTTTCGTCCTCCAGATGTTTTGGATTTCAATTCCCAGAATCCCTGATCATTGCTCATGCTAGCTGTAGTTTCCAGTAGCTGATGTCCAAAACATCTGGGTTGGCAACTTCTGATCTAAAGCTAAACATACTGTGAATTCAGGGGAAATAGTGGGGATGTCTTTCTCAATAAAGTATCTGAGATATCTCTTCTTCACATGAAAAGCCATTGCTTTTTTGAGGTAAACCTGAATAAAAACAACAAGAAAAACAAAATTAAGGTGGGTGAAATTTTCCATGGCAAATCGGCCTAAATTGAGGCTATACATATACCTATGTTGCCATGGATATGTTTGTAGGCACACCATCTTTCTACTAAGAGGCCTCAATTCTGATGTGAACCTCCCTCATACTTCTTATTTGTGGTGAATTTCCTTCATACTTCATGTTTCTGATCTACTTCATGTTTCTTCCTCCATTAATAACGAAGACTGCAAACCTTTACTACTTTCCATAGGCATAGGTTCTATTGTACTCATGCTTTCTTCTGAGAAAGAAAAGACCATGTCTTACTTCTGAGTAGAAGTAATGAAATAGCTTTTATTGATTTTGAGGTCTGGGGAGAAAATTATCTGACAGCACAGCTATTCACATCTCTACTTGAAAAAGGTAAAATAGGGGTTCAGTGCTATTTACCCACACAGGTAAGTTGAATCAACAGAGTTAATGGACTTTATACATGAAAAGATAAACTAGAAAACTAGAAAACTAGAAAAACTAGAAACTAGAAAACCCAAGAATCCAATGCAGAAAATCCCAGGACAGGCGGATCTTAAGACCTTTCAACTCCATGCAATTTTCTCCAGAGTGATTACCACACCTGACCCTTCGGATCACAAAATGCTTTCTTCTGTCCTTAGTGGAGGTTTATTTTTATAATGTTACAGACAGGTTTATATCACTAAAAGACAGGTCAGTGGCTTTATGTCCCTAGAGCATCACACCAATGCTTGGCTGCTTTGATTTCTGACAGTCAGGTCATTTACCCATGTTGGAGATAATACGATCTGACATTCCATAAACTCATCTATAAAGCCTCATATTTGGAACCGGGAGACATATCCTCAGCCACTCAAGCTACCACTCACAAAGCAAAAATAAACACATGTGTTGTTTTTTCTATCACATCTTGCTCTTGCACTTTGCAACTTAGGGCAATATGAAGCTAGAAACAGATCGTCCTTTTTTAACCTTCACATGCATGGTGCAATAGGTTAGGAGGGGACATAATTATGGGCACAATGTCACACTGCAGGTTTCATGGCTAATTAGCAAATGGATCTGAACCTTTGTCTCCCCAGTCCTGCTATACTGATCATCCACCACTACATTCCACCACTTCTCTCTAGAAAGTGTGAGGCAAGGTTGGAGGTAATAATAATTTCATGTCAGAAATTATTCTGGGTTGAAAGGATTTTTGATGGAGAAATTCCACTCAGGGGATGCCCGAATGAGGCTCCTTTCATTTCCCCAAGATATTTTCCCACCAAAGCAGTCCCTATTTATCTACTTGCAATTTCTTGCTTTCGATCTGCTAGGTTGGCAGGAGCTGGGACAGAGATGGGCATTCAATCCGTCATGCAGTACTTGGGGCTCAAACTGCCAACTTGCCAGCCTTCCAACTAACAAGGCGAGCTTCTTATATTATTATAAGGTTGGAGGTACCCCACACAAAAGAGTACCATTATATTCCTACTGATCTTATATATTGATACGTACGCTCTACATTTGGAATATTTTGGTTTATTTTAAACTGCACAAGTTGACTATAGGTGGAAGTTGGCAACCATAACACTCCTAGAAGAAACACGTTGTCTCTCCTCAGATCCCCCAACCATCTAGAGCAAAATACTTTCTTTTCTCAAAATGGAGTTCAAGAATATATTGAAGGTCTTTGTCTTTCTTTTATCCTTCAGAATTATAAACAAAAGAAAGCTAGAAAGTATGGCAGGGGAGATTATTGTGGTGATATAACTTCTAAAACAGCCATGGTCTTATATGGCAATAAGTGCATATTTTATTTGCATATTTTGTATTCTGTACCGCTTGCATATAAATAACAGCAAAATACAAAGTAGATACAAAGACTTTTTTATACAGTTTGAGGGTTTTTTTTAATCCTTCCAGGCTTTGGCCCTATGGGTATCTATGCTGAAGGAGGCCCACAAAACATCAGCAAGAAACCAGGGGCTTTTTAAGGGTGGGTGGCCCCATTTTTATGAACCTCACTGCTATGATGGATTTGCAATACTTAGAATATATTTTATGCTCTTGGGTTAGAAATGTGTTAAGTGTTAAAGAATGCTTCTAGAAGTTTTGCTGCAAGTTATCAGTAGATGTTGTACTTTCCTGGAAGAGGTGCTATCGCAAGCCTTCATGAAGCCATAAGAACTGTGCTTTATACATGACCACAAGCTGCAAGAATGCTGGGTTAACTGTAAAAAATGGTCTGTGAGAGTGTTAGAATGTTATGGGAACATGAATATGTTTTGGGTTAAGAAACCATTTGATTGGTTGTCTGCAAATGAGCTAAGCAAGATGCTGTGTTTAACATAGTGACAGATGGAACCTAGAGTTAAAGTTCCAGTTCTATTCCATTTTGGATCTCAAGATGTTAGTTTGCTATCATAGAGCTGCTAAAAGGATGCAGAAACGAGCAAAATGATTACTTAGAATAGATAACTTATTTTACTTTTGGGAAATGGAGCTTGTCTTGAATGTCTCTGGTATTTTTGATTAGCTTTACGATGTTCTGTTTTTGATCCTGACTACCTACTGAAGATCTACATGCTTTTACCTATCATTTAATCTAAATAAAGAATTGCTTCATCAACTGGTGTGTTTATTGAAAGGGGTAAGAAGAGAGTGTAAGCCAATCTGAAGCCATTGCTACCATATAAATACTTTTATTCTCTCAGATGAGATTGCTTTAATTAGCTGAATATCTCAGGTGGCTGGACATTTAGTCAGCCAGGTTTAAGTCTAAGTAGATTTCCCAGAGTCTAGAAGTTCATGTACTGTGGCCTGGGTAAGTTTTAAGGCTGAATGCAGTGTGAACACGAGAGATTCTAGGTGAGGGTCCTGCTTAGCGGCACATCTTTGTCAGATACGGGTTGTGGGTATCTGAAAGGATTGCTGACAGTTTACAGCTAAATTCTGTCAGGCCCCCTCCCTCCAGATTTTCCAAAAACTGCTTAAAGTGGTACTCTATAGAGAGGCCTTCAAAGATACAGTACGTGGATTACCATAGCTATAGACTTTCTTAGTATTGCTGACCCCTTGCTCTTAATTGGATGTCTAGGGGCTGTGCATCTTAATCTCTGGACTCTGAAGGGCTAAAAAATTTCTTACATTGTTTTTGACCCAAAAGCCTCCTTGATTTTAAAGTCAAGGCCCCCACATGTTGGCTAAATGGTTACATTGGTATATACACTGCTGGGATGTTGGGGTAGGGTTGCCATATGTCCTGTTTTTTCAGGATTTTCCTGGATTCAAGCTGTCCTGGCCGGTTCAAGAAAAAACATGTAAAAGTCCTGGATTTATTATTATTATTATTATTATTATTATTATTATTATTATTATTATTATTATTATTATTATTATTATTATTATTATTATTATTATTATTATTATTATTATTATTATAGGTTTATTTATATACAGTGATACCTCATACAATGTCCAAACTTAGTTCCACAAGTTTGGACTTTATACAGATTTGGACTTTGTATGAGGCATGCAAAATCCTAGCCGCGATGCCTCATACAACGTCCAAATCCTTGCCACGATGCCTCATACAACGTTGTTTCCATAGAGATACATTGTACTGTAACAGCACAGACTTCAGGGCAAAGTCGAGGAAACCGACTGGAAACTGACAGAACTTTAGGAAATCATTGTCTAAAGGCTAAAAACATTACAAAAACATGTCAAACAACCCTGATTGTCCAAGAACCTGAAGAATGCTGTAAAAATCCCAGGAATGCTTCTAAAAATTCTGACAAACAACCCCAGAAAATCCAAAATCGTGCTCAAAACCACTCCTAAACACTCTTCGCCTCATGCAAAACCCACAAGAGCAATGCACACATGTGTCCTGCCTTTTATACTGCCCAGGCACAATGCAACCTGGGGAAAAACCCAAAGCCTCATACAAAGTCGCACGACTTTGTATGAGGCAACTTTTTTCAAGGAATTAGGTGATGTTGTATGAATCCAATGTTGTATGAAGCGGACTTTGTATGAGGTATTACTATACCACCTTATTCAAACCCATTGGGTGACTCAAGGCGGTTTCCAACAAATAAAAAGCACAATATAAATACAAGAGCAATACAATATAAAATACAATATAAAAATTTACAATCAAAAATATACAATAAATATACCGAATACAAAAGCAGAAAGCAAAAAGTACATTTTGACACAATCTCAGTAGAATACAAAGTTTAAACAATACAATTTACTGGAAGGGTCCAGCGAGTCTGGTGGCTCTGGCATGGCAGGTCTTCTTATGGCCGTGCTGGCTGCCTCACAGCTAGGGCCAGTCTCTCGCTCCCACCTCCCCGCTATCACCAGGGGAAGCATTTGACAGGTCTAGCGGTGTTGGCAGCTCCGGTATGGCAGGTATTCTAATGGCCGTGCTGGGTGCCTCACAGCTGGGACAGTCTCTCGCACCTGCTGGCATTGGAACTGGCGGCAGCGGCTTTTCTGGGCCCTGCCATGATGATCCTCAGCTGGGCCCAGCTGCGCTCCCACCCCTCATGGCTGGCCAGGCCATGGTAGGGGGGGGGTGAGATGCCACTCGTCTTTCCTCCTGGCCAGCCACTGGTCAAGCAGAGATGGTGGTCTCAGTGGCAAAGCCAAGCGGCTCCCAAGGGCATCAAGACTGCCCTCAGGTGCCACTCATCTTCTCTCCTGGCTGGTCGCCGGTCGAGTGGAGATGGTGGTCTTGGTGGTGGAGCAAGTGGCTTTTGAGGGCATCAGGACTGCGCTCAGGTGCCACTGGTCTTCTCTCCCGGTCGGCCACTGGTTGAGCAGAGATGGTAGTCTCGGCGGCAGAGCAAGCGGCTTTTGAGGGTGTCAGGACTGCGTCAGGATGGTGACCATAAATCAGAGTTGATGGGAAGTTGTTACTGTTGTTAATCTCATTCTCAGTATTCTAAAAAGGAATTAATTACATGTAATAGTTATGTTCAGCTAGTTACTTCTGATCTTCAAGACCAACCATTTTTCATTATAACATATCTAATCAGCCATGGCCCCTCTAAACCTACTTCAGAGCCAACTACTACAACAGATTGTTGCATTGAGCTCTCTCAATTTATTCCTGAACATTTGTCTAATGTGGTGACCTTTTCTACAGAATATTACACTCATACATTACAGTCCAGGAAGAACAGGCTGCCTGCCAATGGTTCTGCAGAATCAAGAGTACCCAAGAGCCACACAGGAAACATTTATTAATTACCCCCTGCCTGTTGAATAACAATGCCATTTATTATTGTTAGAAGCCATGAGGCATATGATACATTAGATGCCATATGGATGGTCATTCCAGGTCATCTAGAGCTAGAGAAGATAACATAGGGAGCACACATGATAAAATGTCCTGTAACAATTTTGTTCTCTTCTGGTTTGGATACTCATCAGGGAAATGATGTAAGAGGCTGAATCCAGCACTTGGTAAAGTTCTTTTTGCCTTCCCCTCAAGAATCTCCCAACTGGTAGGGCTTATGGCTCTGATAGCAATGGAATACAGGGAGTTATAATCCAAAAGTAATGCTTCCAAAATCTGGATCAGGCCACAGCCTACATCAGATATTACTAGTCAGTAAGTCTATGATTCCCACTGATACTGGAATGCATTTGGCTGTTTGATCACAAGTGGGGCAGGTCCATAAAACTCCAAGTCAGAAAATGTCAACAAAAGGAGAGACTATCCCCAAACAGATGTGAATACTGGTAGCAGCTGTTCATAAAACATGTGTTCTGTGTAGGCTGGTGAAAGCGTCAAAATTAAAGAGTCCTGTCGGTCTTATCCTAATTATTTGGCAGCATTTGTGCCCCTCTTTATGAAAGGCTGTAAGAGGTTGTTGATATTCAGGTATGGGTTCTCTTCAAAGAGAGCTAATTAAAAATTGTCACAAAACAGAAAATTGATCAGCAGAAGTGAGTAAAAGAGTACCTATACAGTCTCTATTATATTTGTCATGTCAGTCTTCATGTAAAAATGCATGTAAAAATGCAGGTTTGGAAATAGTTGCTATCCTTTAAATAGAAATAAAAACAGAGAGTCCACCACCACGGAGGAGACTGTGACCAGATGACTTGGATGCTTGTTGAATTTGCTATCTTGATGGTAATGCTAAAAGGGGAACTTTAGCATCTTATAATTCATTGTGTTAATCATGTTGCTATGAAGCCCCACATGGTCAATGATTTTATCTAGCTGGGATTGAGCATTAGATTGTCTTCTGTGTTGGGCAAAAGGTGATCAGATTTACTTGGATTGCATTGCTGACCAGAGCTATCATATAACAACTAGCAGTTTGAAAGCAAGAAATTAAAAGTAGATAAAAAGGGACCACTTTAGTGGGGAAAAGATCTTGAGGACATGAAAGGAGCCTCATTCGATCATCCCCTGAGCAGAACTCCTCCAGCAAAAAATCCTTTCAACCCAGAAAGCACCTTTGTGTTCTTCTGACATGATAATAACATCACAAAACCTCAAAGGCCAATGTGCAAACATAGTAAAGTTCAGCTGGAATTATTTATTCCAGAGTTAAGCCATAAGAATCCATATACAGTCCTCAAACCTTCACACAAATTCCCAACATTTTCAAAAATCTTTCTGGGGGGAGAAATCCCTTTATGACATCTGTCATGTCTACTTTGTTTTGGATTCCTGCATTGAGCAGGCAGTTGGAACCAATGACCTAAAAGGCCCTTTACAAATCAGTTATTCTATGAGTTTATGATTCCATGTTCTCTGATGAACAAGAAGGCTATTTTGCCATATTTTCATGACTCAACCCTCATGTACTTGGGAGCCCCCAACATAGGGGTGCCATAATTCTCTATGTCAAACCAGGAAAGCCACATGATATTATTACATTCTTCAAACTATGCGTGCTATGCGGGCGGGGCTGTCAGGGAGACCATGGCTCTAAGACCCCGTGGAATCCCTGTCCAGGGCGGACAGCCTTCGTCAGTTTAAAATAAACTGTAGTCAGAAGGCTTTTTCCTGTGTGATTCTTCTTGCAAAAGACTATTCTTGATGGTTCTCTTTTTATTTTTTATTTTTTGAATAAAATTTCTTGTGCCACTCTTCAAACCACCCTTCCTCCCCTTGAGGTCAATGCACCCTCCCCTTCACACACACCCCACTGAAATAGACACCCTCAAACCCCACACGAGGATCCCTTGGAAGAAAGTTCTAAAGAGGGGCCCGGAATGGCAATGCAGTACATGACGCCTCTGTTTCCCTCCGGAAGGAGAAAAGCAGGAGTCAGGAAGGGACTTATTTTGGAAGAGGACCTTTGATAAGTAGGACTCTTCACTTTCTGTCAACCCTGTTCCCTTCCTCTCTAGAAATACCGACCCTATGCAATTAACCCTTTGCAGTCATGTGAAGAAGGAATCCTCTGTCCCAGTGTATGGTAGAGGTTTGGCTTTTTAGATATGGGTATTTCTTGCTCCCTCCTGGCTTTCAGGGAAAAGGGCTGAGGATGACTCCTTGTCCCCCAAACTTCAAGGTGAGCCAAGGGATTTTTGCAAAGAGTTATTTCACTGCCTCCATGCCTTTCTTTCAATTATCTCACTTGCAAGTGTCCCCCCCCCTCCCCGATGGGCTTCTGTGCTGTTTTGCCTTTGCCGCTTTCAAGCAGGATAATTGAAAGAAAGGCAGGGAGGCAGGGAATTAACTCTTTGCAAAAATCCCTTGGTGAGGGGTGATCTTACTTCCTTTGTTCAAATTTAAAAATCCAGGACTTTTACATGTTTTTTCTTGAACCGGCCAGGACAGCTTGAATCCAGGAAAATCCTGAAAAAACAGGACATATGGCAACCCTACCCCAACATCCCAGCAGTGTATATACCAATGTAACCATTTAGCCAACATGTGGGGGCCTTGACTTTAAAATCAAGGAGGCTTTTGGGTCAAAAACAATGTAAGAAAATTTTTAGCCCTTCAGAGTCCAGAGATTAAGATGCACAGCCCCTAGACATCCAGAGTTTCCTCACTCTTGATTTATATTATCACACTGCAGAATATTAGAGCCAGTCCAAATTCTACACTCCATTATTCATTGCCTCCTTATGTTACTGGTGCCAAACAGGGACACTTCTAACAAAAAATAAACAAAAGTTGGTCACCATGGAAATGAGATTCTGAGGAAGGCTGCTGGAGTGACAAGAAGAGATAAAATCAGGAATGAGGTTATAAGGGAAAGAATTGGAACAGAACCAATCTTGCACTACGTACAGAGACAACAGATAAAGTGGTTTGACCATTTGGAGAGAATGTCTTGGAATTTCATACCACACAAGGCATATGTAGAAAGAGAAGAACAAAAACCATGAGGCAGACCCAGAGGAAGGTGCAGTGATAATATCAAATAAATATTACAAGAACACCAAATAACACCAGTGGAGACTGCTAGAAGTTCCAGAACAAGAACCTTGCATCTCCCTTGACACCCAATGGGGTAACCGAAGCAAAGGTGAAGATGATTATGGGAGGTAGGTTCAGAAATCTTACTTGTGAAATCCTTACTAACACAAAGATCTTATTTTATTTTATTTTATTTTATTTTATTTTATTTTATTTTATTTTATTTTATTTTATTTTATTTTATTTTATTAGATTAGATTAGATTAGATTAGATTAGATTAGATTAGATTAGATTAGATTAGATTAGATTAGATTAGATTAGATTAGATTAGATTAGATTAGATTAGATTAGATTAGATTAGATTAGATTTCTATTGCCACCCCCTCGCTGAGGTGACTCCAGGCAGCTCACTATCACCAAAAAAACATTCAGATGTAAAACATCCCCACGACAATAAAATCAAAAAAACCATTTAAGGTTTAAAGCCGGTGGCTGCCACACTGGCAGCACCCCACACCTGCTGTGCCAGCCAGGTTTTTAAACCTTTTCTAAAGGACAAAAGCTCTGCCAGGAGGTGCAGCTTGTTCTGCAGGAGGTTCCACAGGGACAGCGCAGATGCCGAAAAGGCCCTCCTTCTAGTGCTAGAGAGCCAATGTAACCATTAGGGAGCCCCTCTGGTCTGCTCTGGTAGGACGGGCAGATATCCTTGGGGTAATGCAGGCTCCTAAGTAACCTGATCTACTACCATGTAGGGCTTTAAAGGTAATCACCAGCACCTTGAATTGCATCCAGAGGCACACCAGCAACCAATGCAGTTCCCGCAACAGGTGTGAGGCATGGGCATAACACCCACACCCCATCACCACATTGGCTGCCACATTTTGCACCAATTGCAGCCTCCAAATGGTCATCTAGGGCAGCCCCATGTAGAGTGCATTACAATAATCTAGTCTGGAGGTGACCAGACCATGTGCAAGGAGTCCCAGTCCAAGAGCGGGCATAATTGGCAGATCACGTGAAGTTGAGCAAAAGCCCTCCTGCCAAGACTGCCACCTGCTCATTGAGCAGGAGTCATGAGTTCAGAAGGACCCCCAAATAATGCACCAGGTCTGTCTGAGGCAAAAGAGTCCCATCCAGTACCAAAGGCAGTAACTCATGGGATAACGCATGGGCTCTTACCCACAGCCACACAGTCTTGCCAGGATTCTGTTGTAGCCTGTTGTCCTCCATCCAGACCCTCACAGCCTCCAGACACACAGATAGGACTTCAACTGCATTGCTTGGATCACCACTGGCTGAGATGTACAATTGGGTATCATCAGCATACTGATGGTACTTCACCCTGCGGGAATGGATGATCTCCCAGAGACGCTTCATGTAAATATTAAATAAGAGAGGCGAGAGCATCGAGCCCTGCAGCACCCCATATTGGAAAAGCCTAGGTCTGGACCTCTCTCCCTCCAACAACACCAACTGGGTGCTGCCGCTCAGAAATGAGGAAAACCAGGGCCACACAGTGCCTTGGATCCCCAATCCTCGGAGCTGTTCCAGAAGGATACCATGGTCAATGGCATCGAATGCCGCTGATAGGTCAAGAAGAGCAAGGACGGACAGATTATCTTGATAACTAAGGGTTCTGAGGAGTTACTCAGAGGAGTTCACCAGAAGACATTATGGGTTATGGGAGCCATCATGGAGAAGACCCCATCCCATATTCCCTGATACATTCCACCAGTGTCAATGAAGCTAGACAAGGAGGAGTCATGTCCTCATCTTGATGTATCAGATCCAGAAATCAGTGCAAAAGCTTACACTATACAAAAAACAAATGCTGCCGAATCCAGACAGTATGAGTTGCTTGACAGAGAAAAGAGCTTTTTTGGAGGGCTTTGTTTCAGTTCAGTTTGAGCTCCTTCAATGCCTGCCATGAGAATTATGCAAAAGTCTCTGTTGATAAACTATGTGTTGACCTTTAAAAGGATAACAGCAATATTTCAAGCAGCTTGAGCAACCTTGGCAACAGAAACCCAGCCAACCAGAATGAGAATACTCAGGGAAAGTTAGAAGTGTCAGGGAAAAGCACATTCTGTAACTGACCAGTTGCTGAGATGGCATTTTTAAAAAATTAGACTGGTTAATTTAATTTAATTTAATAGATTTATTACACGCCCCCCCCCCTGCCGTGGCATCTATTATCTAAAAACAAATATAAAATCTATGAAAACCTTTTAAAAAATTAATTACAGAAGGGGGAAAGCATCAGATGAGCCAAAAAGGAGAGCTTGTTGAGAATCCCGGCCCTCAGACCCATTTTGCCAACCATGTCTTCAATTCTTTCCTAAATGGTAGCAACTGGGCCTGGAGGTGTAGTTCTACTGGGAGTAGGTTCCATAGAGTGGGGGCTATGACCGAGAAGGCCCTTTTCTTTGTGCTGGAGAGGTGAGCCTCCCCAACAGATGGCACCTGAAGGTTCATGGACTTGAGGGCTTGCCATTGTCTATTAGTGTACCTGCTGAATCAGTAGCCCATGTGCAGCTGTTGACACCAACCCAAGTCTGCCACAGATCAGAGCAAGGAGTTATGGGTTGGTCACAGGATGAATCAGAAGCCCATTTTACAAATCAACACATACTCTGAAGATTATTGACTTTCAATTTCAGTGCTTCTCTGAATGTTGTGATTCAGTGCTCTGATAATAATGCATTACATTATATCACATAAGGGAAAATTGCCTAAAGAGCAGTGCTTCCCAACCTTTGGTTTTTGAACTTCAATTCCCCAAGACACTGATCAGCCTGTGTACTAACTTAAGCTTCTGGGAATTGAATTTCCCCCTGTGGGGCCTGGGGCCCACACTGGGAAACACTGCTATAGGGTTAAGACTCCATGATGTTGTGTGTTCATCCATATTCACAGATTCTTATGTATGTACCACTAAACATTGTACATTTAATGCCTGTTGTTTAGGGTCTCATCTGTTACAAAAATGATTTATTTATTCTTTTCCTCTGGCGGAACTCTCCAAACATCCTGACAGATTGAGACAAATAACACCACCCACAAAATATTCTACAGGATAGTGACACTGGGACAGAATTAGTCCAAATCAAATACCTGTCTTTATTAGGTAATCACAGAGCTCAAATAGGGTTTTGATGTATAGATTCTTCCCAGCAATTAACAAGCTGACGAAGTATTCATAACAGAACATAAAGTACTCTATTTCTAATGTCCCTTTCTGTCCTTGCTTGTGAAAACCTCAGCAATGTTGCGAGTTTGTCTTATTAACCCTGAATGCAGAGCAGCAGAGACAGCATGACCCTGTATCTTAGCTACAGGACTTTAAAAACGGTCAAAGATTTAAACTGAACTACTGCTCCTAATAGCATATTTTTAAAAGTTACAATACTTTTACAATAGTACATTTAAAATTGGAAATAAAAAATGCATCTATATAATCTTTTTATAACACTTCTTATTGTGCTTTATGCATTCAGGAGTGAAATACCATGGGCAAAATGCTCATAGATTGAAAAAAGGGAATCCCAAATTCTGCTTGGAGTAAGTGCTAATTCTGAATGTGAAGTTACCAGAACCTCCCAAAACAATCAAACCAATCTGGCATGACAAGAGGACATATAATTCTCACTGTCGAATGGTGTGAATCATAGTTTTCTCCCACCTCCACTCTTGGGATATCCAGAAGAGTCCAATATAGAGGAAAGACTAGGTTTCAGTATAACTGAGGTCTCTCATCATGTGCAGAGTGTTCTGGAGTGCAGAACCATGTGATTCTACACATTCCAGAGCTCTGTATGGACTTTTTGATTTCAACTTCTTACAAATAGGCAACAGAATTAGTAATAACAGAGAATAATGGAGTTAGTCAAGATAAGACCATACCAGTAGATGTTCTTCTGCAGGGCAAGATGATTGTTTTTGCTGACAAAAAAACCTGCAAGATAAGTGTCCAAAGGGCAGAGAAAAAACTGTAGACAGGTGTTTGAACTAATAAATAAAGGACCAGATAAACAACAAACGGCCAATGTGAATCAGAAGAAAACAGCAATAGAAGACAGTGATCTGGAAGTGATGAGAAAGCAACTTCAGCAGGAAGACCCCAAAACTTGTAAAAGAAGGGTGACTGCAGCTCTTATTTGGTGAGACACCCACAGAAACATCAAGGTACGGCCATCTCCCCAGTGTTCAATATATGTGTGTGAATGGTTGCACTAATGTGATTTACTGAGCACTCAAAATTAAACTGCATAGCATTCACAATTGGTCTCCGTGGCATCCTTTCTCTGATGTAACACCCCATAATAAACTGCAAAAAAGCCTTAAGGCTTTTGTAACAGAAGCTCAGCTCCGCAGAATTCACAGGACTCATAAACTTAATTCAGCCAGCTAGTTTAGCTTGAGCTGAAATAATCATTTATTGTTTTGTGACCTCGTTACTTGTTGGGACTTCTCTTTCAAAGTTCAAATACTTGATCCTCTACAGCAATGGTTCCCAACGTGGCAGGACAGGCCCCACAGGGGGGATTCCAATTCCCAGAAGCCTAAATCAGTACATGGACTGATTAGTGCTTTGAGGAATTGGCTTAGGTTTCTGGGAATTGAAGTCAAAAAACCAAAGTTTGGGAAACACTGCTCTACAGCTTTGCATCTCAGGGTACTTACCTTAAGGGAGACCAAAAAAATGTCCCAATTGAACTTTGGACTGCCAACTTGAAGCCACCTTCTTGGCTTTGTTGTTAGCCAAATTTAAATCCTCATTGCTACATGTTACTTGCAATTGTGCCAGATTCTATATTTTTCCACATTCACACACTGTGTTGATGTCCACCAGCAACCCTCCACTTAAGCATGTTGGTCGTATGTTTACGCACAATTCAGGGTCCTCCAAGTGACAAAGTGGCAGGAATGGAATTAGTGATTGATAGACCACATGAGCAGTATCAGTATGTATGCTGAGCCCCTTTCCTACAGATTTTGAAGAGGATCTTGAAAACTGAACTATTTACAAAGACTTGTAGAAAGCGATTCCACTTTTGTCTCCTTTACTTGATCATTATGATTCATTGCTACTGAAATGTATTATTTTTATTGATTCTAATAGCCTGCCCCTACAGCCAGCGACTCAATGTTGAATGTGGGGTGACAGTAAATAACCTGTCTCCTTAAAAGGGCCAACGACTATGGGTGGATGAGCCCCTTTAGGTGGGGTGGTGGTCCCCTCAGTGGAGGAAATGCCACTAGAAACCATCATATTGGGCCCAATGGAAAAATGAGCGGACGAGGAACTCTGATTCCCAATGATCATGGAGGCGAAAGAGGCCATAACAGATGGACTGGCTGTGAAAGCGCACCTTATTCATATCCTCAAAGCTGTGGCAGTCCATTGCAGTCCCAGTGTTAAATCATGTATGTCTCATCTCATATGTGCTACAGAAGATGGCTCTGTGATCACAGTGTGTTGGTCACTTCATGGCAAACTGTGATCCACCTTAAACAAATTG
This sequence comes from Bradypodion pumilum, assembly GCA_035047305.1. Classification (NCBI taxonomy): domain Eukaryota; kingdom Metazoa; phylum Chordata; class Lepidosauria; order Squamata; family Chamaeleonidae; genus Bradypodion; species Bradypodion pumilum. Next base: position 21,393,121 of record JAWDJD010000003.1, on the reverse strand, counting down.
ACAACAATGACATTTTTCCTGCTTCAGGGGGGAAATGCATTCTCCGATACAAGTTGCAGCCGATGACTACTTGGTTTAAAATTGTACTGTTATTTGTTCATATTTGTTATTTATTACTGCTTGTTCATATTTGGTTATAAACCACTCAGAGTGGTTATATTTATTAGAAGGGCAGAGTGTAAGTACAAGATAGAAATAAAATAAATAAATAGCTGTATCATTGTTTGTAGATGAAAGAAACAAAACAAAATCATCCACAAAAATAAGTTTGCAAAAACCAAAAAGGTATAATTGATTGATTGATTGTTTGATTGGACTTGTATGCCGCCCACTCAGCTAGGTGACTCAGGGCGGCTAACAGCAATCATAATATATCACAATACCTTTAAAATTAAATACAATGAAAATACAGTATAATACAATGCAGCAACAAAAAATAGCAATAAATACTGCATCTAGGATCCATTTGGATACCACTAATGGTTAGTTGCCTTCACCACCAATAAGTTCTACTCCTCCGTCTACCTTCCAGCTACATGTCAGGACCATATTGATGACTTGCCATATTTCATTTTATTCATCAGCTCACTCAGAGCTTCATAACTCACAGTTCTATGCCAAGATCACCAAGCAGGTAATACAGTTTCCTGAACATCCACCTAATGCAACATTTTGATAAATATTTGAACATTTCTTCAGCATGCCTAGAGCAGAGGCTAAGGGCTAAGCTGCAGGGAGTAGGATAACAAATGCCTTTTGTGGTGCAACGCTCTTTGATTTCCAACGTTACAGTAAATATCAGGAAAACAGAAGGCAAAGGATGGGTTCTTGCTGGCAACTGCAAGTCTCCCTGGGTGGCTGAGCTTTGAGTCATTCTGAAAGGGTAGATTCATCCTTCTATCCAGAAAGAGATGGATTTGCCCCCAACATATCATTAAAAGCCCATCTCCTCCCTGTATTTCTTATGGTGACACTTCTGAAGAATAAGCAGTATTGCATCATTATCATAGAAATCTTCAAAGGAATGATTACAAGAATTGGACGGGGAGATTTGCAAGATCTTTCACACAACAGTTGTATAATCTGTCACACAATTGTGGGGGGAAAGAGCTGGCAACTAGGAATGCTTGTTTAGTTGCTCTTCCGTTCCAAATTTTTAACATATCTAGAATCAGCTGTTTCCGATGTTTGAAAAAGTGACCCCATGAACCGAGAGAGAATGAAACAGCCTTTGTCTTAGAGACTTTATCTGGACAGATCAGATTACTGACCTATGCAATGGCATTGTGCTGGGCAGTTTAGAGTCACACTCAGCAGAGTCCCAGGGAACCTGTGGCCAGAAGGTTGTGGACAGGGTGAGCTAATAATGGGGGCATTTTCTTTGGGATGGATGGAAGAGCCAAGTGAGGGTGAACAGTGCCTGCAGGCTCAAGGCTGACAGTTGCCTGAGCTGTTTGGGGTTTGATTTATTTATTTATTTATTTATTTATTTATGTTTACACTTGTATGTTTACACTTGTTTATGTCATGCATTCAGAACCTTTGGCCCAAAAGCCAGACCTGGCCCCCAACACAAATTCATCTGGCCCACTCTGCCCTTGCTGCTTCCGGATGCGGAAATAAAACGTGCATGGCAAAATGCTGTCATAAATGCCCTTGACCAGTTTGACAAGAGGGAGGAGGATTGTGTTGTATTTTTTCTTGATTGTTTAACCAAGAGATGTAATGATTATTATATTATTGATATTCTGTACTTATTGCTTTTTTTCTATTGTATTCTGTATGATTATATTGTATTTCTTCATTTTGTTGTAAGCCACCCTGAGTCAGCCCTGTGCTTAAGTAGGGCGAGGTATAAATTATTATTATTATTATTATTATTATTATTATTATTATTATTATTATTATTATTATTATTATTATTATTATTATTATTATTATTATTATCATCATCTTATTATTATTATTATTATTATTATTATTATTATTATTATTATTATTATTATTATTATTATTATTATTCCATAAATAACGATGAAGATGGTCTTTCTCTTATGGCAGGAAGCGGGAATGTGTGACTCACCAGATGTCATAAGAACAGCCTTGCTGGAACAGGCCACAGCCCATCCAGTCCAGCATTCTGTCTCACACAGTGGCTCACCATTTCCTTCAGGGTATTCCCAAGCAGATGCCTTCACCTGCTTAGGATTCCCTGGAAATGATATTGAGAGATATCCTGCCTATCTCTCCAACCCGGAGGTTGTCCTTAAGTATCCATAATTATAGCCATTGATATTCTTGTCCTCCATGAACTTGTCTAATCCTTTCTTAAAGCTGTCAAGACTGACAGCTGTCACCACTTCTTCTGGCAGGGAGTTCCATAGACCAGTAATCCTCTGGGTGAAAAAATACTTTCTCTTATTTGTTTGAGAACTAGTACCCAAAAGTTTCATCGAGTGTCCCCTAGTTCTAGTGTTATGCGATAGGGAAAACAGTTTTTCCTTATCTACTTTGTCCACACCGTGCATGATTTTATAAACTTCAATCAGGTCACCTCTTAGACGTCGTCGTTCAAGAGTGAAGAGGCCCAACCGTTGCAGCCTCAGATGGTAAGGAAGGTGTTCCAGTCCCCTAATCATTCTGGTTGCCCTCCTCTGCACTTTTTCCAGCTCCATAATATCCTTCTGGAGGTATGGCGACCAGAACTGTACACAGTATTCCAGATGGGGCCTCACCATAGATTTATAAAGAGGCAAAATGACACTTGCTGACTTATTTTCTATACCCTTCCTAATGATCCCTAGCATTGAGTTTGCTTTTTTCACTGCTGAGGCACACTGGGTTGACACCTTCATTGAGTTGTCCACCAGGACACCAAGGTCCCTTTCCTGGTTTGTCGCAGAGAGTTCAGACCCCATCAGTTTATAAATGTAATTGGGGTTCTTTGCCCCAACATGCATCACTCTGCACTTACTAATGTTGAAACTCATTTGCCACTGTTTTGCCCACTCCCCCAGTGTCGAGAGATCCCTCTGAAGCTCCTCACAATCTCTCACAGTTTTCACTACCCTGTATAATTTAGTGTCGTCAGCAAATTTGGCTACCTTGCTTTTTACTCCTACCTCTAGATCATTTATGAAGAGGTTGAAAAGCAGGGGTCCCAGTACTGAACCTTGGGGGACCCCACTCTTTACTTCCCTCCACTTGGAGAAGTGTCCATTTAGTGCTACCCTCTGTTTCCTGTCCCTTAGCCAGTTGCTGATCCAGGACAAGACCTGTCCCTTTATTCCATGACTGGTAAGTTTATTCAAGAGCCTTTGGTGTGGGACCTTGTCAAAAGCCTTCTGAAAGTCCAGATAAACAATGTCAACTGGATCCCCCTTATCCACATGCTTGTTGACACTCTCAAAAAATTCCAACAGATTAGTGAGGCATGATTTGCCCTTGCAAAAACCATGTTGGCTCTCCTTTAGCAGCGCCTTCTCTTCTATGTGCCTATTAATTCTATCTTTTAGGATGGTTTCCATCACTTTACCTGGGACACATGTCAAACTGACAGGTCGGTAATTTCCTGGATCACCCCTGGATCCTTTTTTGAAAATTGGTGTTACATTCGCTACCTTCCAGTCATCAGGCACAAAGCCTGATTTGAGGGAAAGATTATATATTTTGGCTAGGAGATCAGCAATTTCATCTTTAAGTTCCCTGAGAACTCGTGGATGGATGCCATCTGGTCCTGGTGATTTGTTAGTGTTTAGCTTAACAAGACATGCAAGGACCTCCTCCCTGGTTATTTCTATCTGGCTTAATTCTTCGGTTTCCCTCCCTACGAAGATAGGCTCTGTTTTGGGCATGTGGCCTCTGTCTTCTTCAGTGAATACTGAAGCAAAGAATTCATTGAGTCTCTCTGCAATCTCTGTTTCCTCTTTAATAACCCCTTGCCTTCCATTGTCATCTAATGGTCCAATGGCCTTCCTAGTTGGGTTCTTACTTCTAATGTACTTAAAGAAGTCTTTGTTATTTCTCTGAGTATTTTTAGCTATACGCTCCTCAAAGTCTTGCTTTGCTTTCCTGATTGTTGCCTTGCATTTGTTCTGCCAGAATTTATGTTTCTGCCTGCTGTCCTCATTCGGACAAGCCTTCCATCTTCTAAATGAGCTTTTCTTGCTCTTGATCACTTCCCGAACAGCTCCTGTAAGCCACATTGGAGTCCTCTTGGACCTGGCAGTGGCCTTTTTCCTTTTGGGTATGCATTCCAATTAGTCATTAGGCTGCAACTATCATTCTTCATCTTTGGCTTTGCTGGATGATGGAAGTTGCAGCCTAATTACACCAGGAGGGCTGCAAATTCCAAGTACCACTTACATTTCCTCTAATGGTTGTGTTCATATGGCATTCCGTGATACTAGGCATCCCTATGTATTTCCAAATTGTCCAGTCAATGTTCTCTTTCTGGTATGGCTTTCTTCAGGACCTTCAGACCCTCTGGTGGTTGATGAGAGATGTGTATGTGTGTATATATATACATCTCTAATCAGAATATATACTCTCTTCAAATCAGATATGACAGAAACAAAAATCATGAGAATTTGATTTGTTTCAAAAAAAATCCCATTACAGAAAATTCCAAGACACCAGAAAGAGGTTCTGGAGACAAAACCTTCCAGGCAATAAAATATAACATGAGGACAGTACAGACTCCAAGGAGAGTCTTTAAATTGGTTACTCCACCACATAGGTATTAATATTCTAATGCATAAGTCAGGATGAGACTTTCTCTTTTTAAATCAAAATTGTACCATTACAGGCCCTTCCCAAGCTGAACCGCATAGACCATAGGGGTTGTACCTCTCCTTGACCATACTATTTGCCTCTTACCCTTATGAATGCCAACACAGAGATTGCCCTGTTCATCCTTCCTGAATAACATTGAAGCTTGTAAAAATTGGTGGAGAGCAGGGACAGTGATAAATTTGGACGAGGAGGCCTACATTAAGCCATGTAAAGGAGGCCTCCCAAAGCCATGCCTACTTATATATGCCTCCACAGTGTTCCAGCCTGCCACCTCATTGTGGCATGTAAGTGATTTGTGGCCCTTGAAACACTACAAGTTTAGTTCTAACAAAAGCTTCAACCTTTGAGGTGAGCCATCTGAAGACCAGCCTAAGGAAGTACGAAGAGGATCTCTAGATGTTTAGTCAGTAAGTGATGATTTGCTAACAGCTAAAGCAGCCTCTTCCCAAATTGGTGAGGAGATCAATGCAGGCCACAGCAACAGCAAATGTGATGTTCTGACCCATGTTAATGCAGTGACTATCAACAGGGATTAAACCATAGCTCTTCAACATATTCAAGGTGTGTGTCTTTCAATATTGAGAAAATAGATATACAGTAAGTCACTGCGACTTTGTATGAGGCATTGGGGTTTTCCCCAGGTTGCATGGTGCCTGGGCAGTATAAAAGGCAGGACACATGCATGCATTGCTTTTGTGGGTTTTGCATGAGGCAAAGAGTGTTTAGGAGTGGTTTTGAGCACGATTTTGGATTTTTTGGGATTTTTTGGTCAGAATTTTTAGAAGCATTCCTGGGATTTTTGCAGCATTCTTCAGGTTCTTGGACAATCAGGGTTGTTTGACATGTTTTCGTAATGTATTTAGCCTTTAGACAACGATTTCTTAAAGTTCTGTCAGTTTCCTGTCTGTTTCCTTGACTTTGCCCTGAAGTCTGTGCTGTTACAGTACAATGTATCTCTATGGAAACGACGTTGTACGAGGCATCGCGGCAAGGATTTGGACGTTGTATGAGGCATCGCAGCTAGGATTTTGCATGCCTCATACAAAGTGCAAATCCGTATAACGTCCAAACTTGTGGAACCAAGTTTGGACGTTGTATGAGGTATCACTGTATACAATTAAACCAAAGCTCACAAACTGGGCTTTCCCCACTCCAGAACCAGGAAATAATACCTCCCAGGTCCTGTGAACTTGCAACTAAGTTTAAAGGAATCAAGGATGCCTAAGGGAAAGAAGGGTTAATGATTTCATCAGCCTTGTTAATCAAACATCCCTGCCATTTTGCATGGAGATGTTTGGATATCCCATCATGTCAGATATTGCAACAGGATCTTCCAGCAACAATTAAACCTAATGGACATGTTTTGCATGCCAAACAAACAAACACACTGAATAGCCTTTCCAGAGCAGTCATTTCAATTCCCATTCTCCTTCTGTGTCTCTGTCTGTCCCATTACCTGGTATCAGATCCATAAATGCCTTGCCAGCTTTAAATCTTTTGCTTAATGTAATCCAATCTATGCTTCCAACATAATGAGATGGCTACATATGCTTGTCAGCATTAATCATTGTGGTTCTTAATGTACTCTAATTTGTCTTCCAATGTATTTATTTAACATGAGTGAGAGAGAGAGGGGGGGGGCTGGTTTGTGTTATTGAACTGTGGGAAACTGTTATTATCTTACCTATATTCTCTGCCATGTAAAACTCAGCTACTGATTCCCACATGCCAGACTTTTAAAGAAAAATCCTCCACAAAGACACATGATATATCATCCCATTCAGTGGATTTCTGCAGAGAAACTAAGTCATGGATGCAGGAATAAATCAGGTAATGCTGACCATCACATATACTAGCAAAGTTGGAACTGTGCATTATGGGGGAAACAGAGCAGCCACTGACAGTGACTTCTCCCTGTTGAGTTCTCCCCCTCTAGGACAGGTAATACACATATTCCATGTCATGCTCGCATATCATTACATTATGTTCTGGTTCTTCCAAAAACAAACACTACTTCTACCGTGTCTAGGCCAGAAATGAAACCACAAAAATGAAGCCACCCTTTGGTGAGTTCATTCAGCAGTCCCTTTCACCTGACCTAGTGTGAGAAAGATTTGCTGGCAATACAATGCTGCCATTACCAGAATACACCCGATTATGGTTAAAAAATACCACAATCTTTGAGGAGGCTCTTTCTGATTCTGACTGATTCTGCTTTTCCACTAAAAAACTTGCAATCGAGTTAATAATTTTCATGTGCTGTTAAGTCAATTCTGAGTTAGGGTGAGCCACTCACAGTTGTCTAACTATGAGCCCTCATATCACAATGGGCTGTGCTGCTGCCAAAACTCTGCTTGTGATCTGAATTCAATCACAAAGTGGGAGTGTGTGGCAAATACTATTACTTTGTGAACCATCCAGAGAGTGCTCTACATGCTAGGGGGTGGTTTATACATACAATTGCTATTCCTATGGCTATGGCAATGGCTAAAGTACACAGCACAGGTTTATCCATCCCTCTTTCTAGTGGCATTCTGGGATTATGCAGCTTGCCAAGGCCACACATTTGGCAAGACATTTAAACTCATAAGCCACATGTAGTTGGGTGGGGTTCTTGTGTTGCCCATCCTCTGAGATGCACAGTGAAGAATTTGAACTCCTGGTCCCAGGTACTCCAACCCACTGAGCTCTAGTAGTTCAGCTCCATGGTGGGAAAGGGAATTTGAATTTGCAGTGCAACACCAGCTGGTTTCCGTAAAATTCAATGAGTGATTTGTGGGTGCATAACTCAGCCCCAAGCCACTCTAGACAACCCAAAATTGGGGAGACTCTCCTGCTTTCTCTCTTCCAAATGCTCTCCAGGTTTGGTGAAGTTTGGAGTTAGGGTGTCTAAGTTATGGCCCCCAGAAGTGGCCTCTTCTGATCCAACAAGGTCCCTTCTCTCACTCAACAAGGAAGTTCAGAATCACTGTATTACATTCATCCCAAAGCCCAATCCAAACAAGACACTTTGCAGGCACACCCCCCCCCCCAAAGAAAGACTCAGACACCGGTATATGGATAAAGGCATTGGGCCACTTTTATTGAATAATGCCCTAGTCCGAATTATAACTTTCAATTGGTGTATTCATCCAATTGTAATTCTTAAGGCAAGCAGGCCGCAGTAACACTGGTAAGGTTCCTCCCAAAATTGCCAATGGCAATTGGCTACAATGTATCCATTTGTATCAATTTGTTTGTTGACACAACAAATTGTTGGCCGGAGTCAATAAACTATCTACTGACCCCACCCTATGACGTGTATCCGTCAAATCATGAGGTGATGCATGCTGAAAAGCTCCTGCCATCACCCCCTTGCCTGGTTCGTCGTTGACAGGTCAAAGCTATTACACCTGTACCTGTCTAAGCGTTGGCCAGTCAATTGCCAACCTGCCGGATACCTATGGGTCATAAATCTTTACCTTACCAGTGCTACCCGCCACACGGGGAGGCTTCAATGAAGACTCACCGCCCCCCCCCCAGACCGTCAGCTCGGTCAACAGGCCTGCTTGCAAATCTTCCAGAAAGAGGTTCATACCTCTAGCCGACAGGTGGACCCCATTCCCTGCATAGAGATCATAATTTTGCAAACTAATCGTGGGGTGCCGGATGACCATCCCCAGACCCTTGTCTGCCAAGAACCGGGCAACAGCCCTGTTCACCGAGCGGCGAGCGCGGTCAAGGGCACGGAGGTCAATACCTCCCCTGTATGAATTACGTGGTACGATATCCGACCATAGCAGCCTTGTGTACGGCCACACATAATGCAAATAAGCTAGGTCACTGCAAATCGTGAATTTTAAGGAGAGGCCAGTGACCTGGGTGAGGTAATTGCCCCCGAGGTGCAGTACAAGGACATCAGGCGGTTCAGCATCCCTGATGGAAAACAGGAATGGCAACAGTTCCCGCCATGTCATTCCGCGCTTACCGTACCAACGTATACATGCGGTTGCATGCAGTCCAAGCTGGGGTCCCCACTCTGTCGCCGCAGCATACTGCGCTGCCCAGTGCACGTAACTGTGGCCCACCAGCCATACTGCCACCGGTGTGCGGGGACACACAGGGTCTGTAAAAGAAGAAAAGAGAATAATGACTTAACTGGTACTCATGCCTGAAGTGGGCGAACATACAACGCAAAACGCGTGGATCCCCATCTCCCCATTCGGCATATATCAGCCTCAGAGTACCCAAATGCAGCCGCAGTGGATGCAGCACCTATCCTAAATGAATGGGTGCCGTAACGAGCCCCGGGGAGGCCAACACTGGATAGTGCCATACTGGTCACCTTCCAAAATTGAAATTTAGTAAGGGGAGACCCATCCTGGTGGCAGAAAAATGGGCCAGGGTGCATGCCATGCACTGCCAAGAACTCCTGTAGGGCACCAACCGGACAGATGTCTGCAATGGAACATCGTAGCAGTCTAACTCCACTGCCTACGCCATGCTGATCAACCTTTGAGGACCGTATCCTCAACTGAGCCCACTCATTAGTGACATAGACATCGTCAAGTTCCAGTGCCCTACGAGTCGCATCCGCCTTAGACAGTAGTACCAACTCACTGATGCGGAGCGCTCCAAAGAAGGCCACCGTGGTAGCCGCGTGAAAAAGAGCCACCTCATACTTATCATAACACAGGTTATGCCAGCCTCGTGCAAGGTGGGTCAGTACCTCTGGTGAAATTGGGTGGCGAGTATCCGGGTGGCGGCCACGTTCCCGTGTCCACCCCTGCAAAACATGTCGTATGCGGAAATCGTTCACGCAGTCAGCAAAACCCCTCACTTTGGCCATAAATGCCAGTGCCGACAGCCTGGATGCTATAGTACGAGGAGCCAAACCCTGACTGTGTAGATAAACCATAAATTGTAAAACCTGTTCCACTGGAATGGGCCACACTTCGGGCAACTGAAGTTGCACACAAAAGGTTCTAAATTGAACGAAAGCATGTTGATACGCCTTACGCGTGCGAGGTGCCAAAGACATGCCGATCGCCCGGTTCACCTCTCCTCGCCAAATGTCCAAATCTCGACCAGGAGTGGCGAGGGGAATTCATCTGCTTCCGGAGCCAAGGCACGGAACCGGGGGATCTGCAGGCGGGATAAAGCATCAGCAATATCATTATTAATGCCTGGGACATGTCTGGCCTTAAAAAGCACATTCAGGCGTAGGCTTCGTAACACAAACTGACAAACCAACGCCATCACCCTGGGTGATTTAGACATCTGAGCATTGACAATGTGCACTACAGTCGGATTGTCACACCAAAAATGGACCACTGAGTCAGCCCACTCCTCGCCCCATAGCATCAAAGCTCCCAGAATTGGAAGGAACTCAAGAAATGTAAGATCGCGGAGGCGATCCATGCCCCGCCATGCTGGAGGCCACTGGCCATAAGCCCACCTTCCCTCAAAATAAATCCCATATCCCAGGGAGCCGGAGGCATCCGATTGTACTTGGAATCTAGGGGAAACCAAAAGGTCGGATCTCCAGAAAGAGACCCCATTAAATTCCCGTAGGAATGTAAGCCAAACCAAAAGGTCGGCCCGCATGCCCCTGGTCAGTCGGACCCTGTGGTGGCGCTTTAACAGGCCATACATGGCGTCACATAGGCGCCGCGCAAATGCTCTGCCGGGTGTCACCACCCTGCAGGCAAAGTTAAGATGGCCATGAAATACCTGAAGCTCACGAAGTGACACTTTACGTTTGGGCAGCAACGCCAAAATCATTGCGGAGATCCGGGTGACCTTCTCAATGGGTAACCGGGGTGCCTGTGTGACCGTGTCAATTTCAATACCCAGAAATGTGAGCATAGTAGATGGGCCCTCGGTCTTTTCGGGCGCTAAAGGGACACCCAGTTCCTGCATTAGCGTCTGAAATGTAGTGAGGAGACGCGTGCACGTGTCCGAGCCCCGTTCACCCCCGAACAAAAAATCATCGAGGTAATGGGCTACAGACTGAGACCCGGACCTGCGAACAAAGGCCCACTGAAGGAAAGTGCTAAAACGTTCGAATGCCGAACATGAAATAGAGCAGCCAAAAGGCATGGCCTTGTCTACATAGAACTTCCCTTGGAATCTAAAACCCAATAACTCAAAGTCCCCTGGGTGCACTGGCAGTAATCGGAATGCCGATTTAATGTCACATTTCGCCAGGAGGGCACCGGGACCACAAGAGCGCACCATGCGTAGGGCTTGGTCAAATGACTTATACCTGACCAAACAAAGGTCATCAGGAATAGCATCATTGACCGAATAACCCGCCGGGTACGATAGATGGTGGATTAAACGGAATTCACCCGGGGTCTTTTTAGGTACTAGCCCCAGAGGGGAGACCTTCAAGTTAGGGAAAGGTGGTTTGGAAAAGGGGCCCACTACCCTCTTGGCCTCTACTTCTTTGGCAATACTCAGGGCAGCTACCTCCTACTTACCCTTCAAGGAAATTAGATTGGGGGCATCTTGGGGTCCCCGCACCCCTTTGAATGGGATACGAAAGCCCCACTGGAAACCCTCCAGGAGGTACCTCGCATCCTCCCTCCTTGGATAAGTTGAGAGCCATCGCTCCAACATATACACGTTAACTGGGGAGGGGGCCTTTTGACTGGCCAGCTCCATCAGCAGAAGCTCTGCCCGCTCCCTGTCCACCTCTACCTCTGCCCCGTGACCCACCAGCCCGCGGGCATGCGGAGGCAGCGTGGGGGCCAGCACAAGAGGGACACTCATGTTTATATTGACACTGTCGCTTATTGCACACGCCATTAGCTGAGAAGCTCCAACACAGCAAGCGGGCTGGAACCCCCTGCCCCGCCGGCTGGCGTGGAGCCTGTGTTGGAGCAGCTCGCTGCACAGCATGGCCACAATGGTACCTATCCCCAGGCGCCGGACGCGTGGGGGTCATGTACAAGAGCCACAATTTTTGGCAGGGCTCATCCCATCTCATCTCTGGGTGTAGGGCCACCCTCATTCTAAATTCCTCATGGTAAGCCAACCACGATGGGCCAGGGAAATCAACCATCACCCTGTAAATATTGTCCAAGTATTGGACCATAGGAATGGCCAGATCAGGCCGGGCCCTAAGGTATACTGCCATATAAATAAGATATGCCAGCAACCAGTTGGCCCAGGTGCGCGGTGGCTTACGACGATGAGACAGTTCCTTGTCTCTGTCATCCTATCCCTCTCTCTCTTCCTTAGTGGGCTCACAGTTCAATAGGGAGAATATATCCACGTACTCCCCCCGCCAAATCTTCTCCCTCGTGACCTGGGACAAATGATCACCAAGGGGCAAGGAATAACCAGCCGTTGGCAAAGCCGTCACCGGCACATTATGTATAGAGGGCATACGCAGCGGGACCTGGATAGCCCCTGCGATGCTTGGCACTGCCCCAGGGGCGGAAACCCCCGCCCTCAACGAGGTGCCATTTTGAAACCAAATGGCACTGGGATAGGCTGGTAACTGATGCCCACTCACCTCAACTTGACGAGGCCAGGGCCACTGAACCCCACCACTGGAAGTGGGCTGTGATGTAGGTGCACTAAATTGAACCTGATACTCACTAGGTGCACCCCCGTGAGCCGCCCCCACTGGGGGTTCCGGCCCACGGCGGGCGTCGGAGCTCGCGACCGGAATCGAGCTCTGGGGCCACACCTGATTACTCCCAGTCTGTAGATCTGGACAAACAGGGAGCTGCAAGACACCGGCAGGCGCCGTCCGGAGCGTCTCAAGCAGCTCAACCTGGCTGGCCGCCTGTTGCAGCATTGCGGCCGTCGAGGTAGCCGGTGCCAACGAAGGGGCCCCGGCAGAAAGAGAAGTGCCCCCCTCCACAAGAGTCTGTGCAATGCCCAAGGATGCTTCCAGCACCGCTAAACGTGCTAGTAGAGCATCCACTGCCACAGAGCCCCCTGCATAAGGCGGGCCGGGTGGGCTGGACGGCCCACTAGGCAGTTGGAACGGTACCCCAAAAGGAGAGCCAGGGCCAGAATAGGGCCATGCCCAAAACTCCGGTCCAAGAGGGGCCGGAGGAGGAATGGGTTGTATGCCCACACCAGGCCCTCCCCCACTGCCCTGACCCATGGCCGGCAACGGCAGGCCGAGGGCCGAAGCCCCTAAGGGGCCGGCCTGTGGCTGGCCAGCCAAGCCCAGCTGCCAAGTGCCAGCCTGAGTAGCCCCACCGGTATCGGTGGGCAAGGCTGGCACGGTGCCCTGCCGTGGGGGCGCAGCCCTGGTCCTCTGACCCGATGGCTGTCCCCTGTCCTGCACAGGGCCAGTAAAAGTCCTCCCCCTTGGCCACGGATTCATCACCGGGGCCTTCCGTTTGGGAGGCATGTCTTCCGAGGAAAGAAGAAGCAGAATCCCTTTCCAGGGATCGCAAACCTAGCGCCGAAGCACGCAGTAGCCAAGCGAACTAAGGCTCTGCGTGCGCTAATCCTCCTTTCCCAGCCGGGAAAGGATCAAGTGCTAAACAGCCGAAGACTACAGGACAAACAGCGACGGAGAAAACTTCTCCTCTCCGTTGCTATTTCTTTCTTTTTTTTAATAATTTTTATTGAATTTTTTTCAAAGACATACAAAAAAGAAAAGAAAACAATGACTAACAATACAATACATAAACAAATCCATAGTATCATCTTAACAGACATTGCTAAATGTTAGCACATAACAATATCTAGACTCATTAATTACTATATAACCACCGAATATTAAAAGCCATTGTTTCAAGATCCAAAATAATAAGAACTTTCTGTGCTACCACTAATCTTTGGATAAATAATAATCACCCTGTGAATATATACAATGCCCGGGGAGTTTATTTTCTGCTCAACTCCAGAAACTTCTTTGAGATGGTACTGGTCCTGAACTATCATTTGCCATACAAGAATGGTCCACAAATGGTTTCCATATGTTCCAAAATCTATTCTCTTTTAAGTTATCTCTTTTCACTTTAATCTCCCATGTCAATTTATCATTCAGTGCTAAACTCCACATTTCTTTATACCACTCTCCAATCTGTATATCTATATCATTTTTCCAGTTTCTAGCTATACATTGTCTACCCGTTGTCAATACAATTTCCAATAATTCTTTTTCCTCCTTGTTTAAACCCAAACCCACATTCGTTAAAAGAATGGTACTTGACACCAACTTAACACTTCTACCCATTATTTCACCAAGCTCACCTTCTATTTTCCCCCCAAAAATCCCTTATTTTTTTACAACTCCACCACATATGTTCATATGTTCCATCGAATTCTCTACATCACCAACATAACTTATCTCTTTTATTATCCATCTGGTAAAGTCTTAATGGCGTCAAGTACCATTGCCACAACATTTTAACATTATGTTCTTTAATTCTTACAGACATTGTTCTCATAATCCTCTTTTTCCATTTATTTTTCCACTCAATCTCCCCAATTGTTATATTCAAATTTCGTTCCCACTTCCGTTTCAAATCCTCCTGTGGATCTGCACCTCTATTCAGTATGTTATAAAGCTTACTTACAAGACCTTTAATACTACTTTCCCCTTTTCTAATCTTCCTTACCAACTCCTCAAATTCTGTATGTATTCTATCTAACCCTACTTCTTTTTTTATATTTTTTGTTCCAGTTGTCCACCTTTAACTTCTGAAACCAATTCAAATTTAATATCTCAAATATTTTTTTCCGCTCAACATCAGAATCACATGTTTTTAACCAATCCTTCAATAAAAGCATCCCATTTTTATCCAATATTTCCATTTTTTCCTTATCTAACTTTATTGGGAAACACATCATATCAGTCAATTCCAAAATTGGAGAGAGATTTGGGACCATGTCCTTTTTTACCTTCTTCCACACCTCCATGAGACCTCTCATCATAGTATTATTTGACCTTTTCACCTTATCCTTTATTCCCAAAAAAATCATATTTCCAATATTTCTATATTCCTTCATCTCCAATTGCTCCCAAATTGTCTTTTCTCTTGTCAAAATCTTCACAACATTCTTAACTTGAAAAGCTCGATAATATGCTAGCAAGTTCGGCATACCCAGACCCCCTTTTTTTTGGGACAAGTACCATAGCTTCTTTGGGAGCCTAGATTTTTTGCCTCCATTACAAAAACCATTAAACATCTTTTGAAACTCATTAATTTCTTTCTCTTTCAAGTGGATCGCTAGTGTATCAAATAAAAAGTTAATCTTTGGTAACAATATCATTTTGCACATAGCAATCCTTCCGAACCATGACAGCTTTGACTTCTGAAGCTCTTGTATTTTGTTCTTAAATTCCACTTTCAAGCTGTCATAGTTCAATCGTTTAAGTTCTTCTAATTTATTTGAAATGATTATCCCCAAATATTTCAGCTTATCTTTAATTTGTATATTAAGTGTCGACACTGTCCTACCCATCTCACTTGGTTTCAAATTACACAACATCAGTTCTGATTTATCCCAGTTTATCTTTAATCCAGTTATAGCTTGAAATACCTGTAAGTAATCTTTAATCCTGTCCATTACCAGCTCCGGGTGCTTCACCATAAGCAGTGTGTCGTCTGCATACATACTCACTTTATTACCCATGATCCCTTCTATATTTAAATCCTCCCTTATACTTTTAGCTAAGATCTCCATTGCCATAATAAACAGGATAGGAGATAATGGACAGCCCTGCCTAGTGCCAGCTTCTAGCTTTACCACATCCGTACGCTCCTCATTTACTCTAACCCAAGCATTTCCTTTTTGAGATAACAAATCTATAACCCTATTGAATTTATCCCCAAACCCATATTTTTAACTATTTCCTTAATTGAAGACCACTGCAATGAATCAAATGCCTTAAAAATATCCAATGATAATAATCCCACCTTTTCCTTTGTTTGATTAACGTTGTCTATTAAGTCTAATACCCTTCTAGTCAAATCCGCCATGTGTCGTCCTTTTAGAAACCCAACTTGATCAACATTTATATATTCCCCCATGAAACTATTTAAGCGGTTAGCCAATATTGCTGTGAAGATCTTCGCATCTTGATTTATAAGTGAAATTGGTCTGTACGAATCCACTCTTTCCAAATTCTTACCAGGCTTTGGCAGAAGAACGATTGTAGTGTTATACCATGAAGTCGGAATTGGTCCTCCATCTAGTATATAATTATATAACTTCACCAGCTTCGGGACCAGCACCTCTTTAAATTCTTTATAGAACTCTGTCGATAATCCATCATCCCCCGGGGCTTTCCCTGTCTTCAATCCGCTTATTACCTCCTTAACCTCTTTATCAGTTATCTTTTCCTCCATTTTCTCCCTATGCTCTTGCTTTATTCCATTCCCTAACTGTCTCTCCAATATCTTTTTGAGCTTCTCCAAATCTACTTCCTTTTTTGCATATAATACCTGGTAAAATTCCCTAACAATTTTACATTTATCTCTATTCTTATTACATCTTAAACCTTGACTATCAACCAATACCCCAATTTCTCTTTTTTCCCTTTTAACCTTGGCTGCTCTTGCTAATAATTTTGAGTTCTTATTACTAAATTCAAAATATTCTCTATTTAGATAAATCAAATCTCGTTTAACTTTATCAATATCCTTACCCATTACTTCTGCCTTAAGTCCTTGTAATTTCATGAATTTTTTTTTGTCTTTGTTTTTTGCATGCTCCTCCTGTAATTGTTTTATTTCTCTTTCTTTTTCTATCTGTTCTGCTTTATATTGTTTATATTTGTAGCTTGCCAATTTTATACTTTCCCCCCTAAAAACTGACTTCATGGTATCCCATACAACGTTAAAATTGACCTCGTTGTTGTTGTTCCACTGCCAACTTTCTTTCCAACTTTCCATAATTGCCTCTTTGCTTTTCTGGTCTTTGAACAAGTTAGGATCGTACCTCCAATTTCTTACTCTTCGAATATTTTTTTGTACTTTCAATTCCAAATATACTTTAGCATGGTCCGATTCCTTAATAATCCCAATTTCCGTACCTTCTATATCCCCAATTAAATTTTCAGAAAGTAAAACATAATCTATTCTTGAATAGGTCCCATGGACGTGTGAAAAAAAGGAATATGCCCTTTCCGAGCCCTTAAACTCTCTCCACGAATCCTTCAAGCCCATAACACCCATCCAATTATCCAACACCTTCCCTTTCAAACCAATTCCACTTCTAGCTATGTTTGTACAATCTAATCCTGACCTTATCAAATTAAAATCACCAGCCACAATAGTTTTTGCAACATTTTCCAACTCCACTATTTTCCGAATTTTTTCAAGAAAATCTGCTTGGTGGTCATTCGGAGCATAAATATTTACCAACATAATTTCCTCATCCTCTAATTTTCCTCTTAGCAACAGATATCTACCCTCTTGATCAGCAATCTTTTTTGTAATTTCAAATCCCAACTTTCTAGAAATCATGATTGCCACCCCTCTTGCTTTTGAAGTACCATACGCCATCTCATAATGTTGCATCCATCCCAAATAAAGTTTGTTCGTATCCTTTGACTTCTGATGTGTTTCCTGTAAAAACAATATATCTGGTCTATCTTTTTTCAGCGCCAGTTCCAATCTCCATCTCTTAAGAATAGAACCTGTACCTTTCACATTCCATGATATTATTTTACTACTTCCCATAACCAAATTCTTTTCCCAGCTTTAAACTCTCCATTGGGCGTGCCACCAACAACCCTACCACAATACCAACTACATAAAACACACACTTCCGCTCTCCCCACCTTCCTATAAAAAGCCGCCTCTGTCAACCAAAGAGGGGAGAGGGGGGACATGCAAGATGCGCCCTACTGTCGGCGCTACGCGCTATTTGCCCATTCTACCTCTAGTAACTACTTAAAGTTACCGAAATCTAATGCTCATTGCTCCTTACCTATCTCCTCCTCCACCATGATCAAAGATGGCTCCTCTTCCTCCTCTCCTCGCTGTGGTGTTCCACCTGTAGCCCCAGTGGCTTCCTCCCTCTCATATTCCCTCCCCAAAGCTCCAGAATCCGTCAATTCCTTCTTAAGATTTTTCCATTCTTCCGAATCTACCTTTACCAATTCCAACAAGCTCAAATATTCCAATGGATTAGTACCTTCATGAATAACTTGCATTCTTTTATCATAGAAAAAACGCAGCTGTTGCGGAAATCTCCAGTTATACCTTATATTTTTACCCATCAATAATTTAGTAACAGGCCTCATTTTATACCTCCATGTTCTTTCTTTTAATGAAATATCATTATACACTTCAATATCTGAACCATCAAATTTCAACGCATCGGGACCAACCCGTTTCAGATGGGCCATTACTTTTAACTTATCTGCCCAATTCGCAAATTTGACCAACACATTTCTTTAAACCACCCTCCCTCTTCTTGGACCCACCCGGAATACTCTTACCAAATCCTCCTGAACAAATTCTTTCCCCATATTCAGACCATTTAACCACTGAACCACCCTCTCTCTTAACAAATCCAGAGTGCGTTCCACCACCTGACGAATCACAATGTTCTGCTTTCTCATCATGTCTTCCACAGCATCTATCCTTCTCTCTTGTTCCTCCAGTTTCAGCTTCTTCTCCCGCACCACCTGCTGAGTCCCTTTTACTTCCTCCTTTATGGCATTTACCTCAATTTGAACCACTTTCACATTTCCCTCCATTTTTTTTCAAAGTGAAATCCACCTTTTTTGAAAAATCTGCCATTGATGACATCAACTTGTCTTGTTTTTTCATCAATTCATTTCTGTCTTTCACCCTTGAATCCTCATTTTTCTCCAATTTTTGAAACAACTTGCCAATTTCCACCATAATTTGAGTCTGATCATTTGGCACTGTGGGCGGGGATGAAGACTGAGTGGCTTCCTCCATTGGTGCTTTTTCTTTCTTCTTAGGTTTTACAACTAGTTCTTCTTCCTTCGCTTTCCCTCTTGTACCTCTATCCATAATAATGTAATATATAAAAATCCCAATGCTGCATTTCATTGTAAAAGTTAGTCACTGAAATGAAGCTTATAACACTGCAGCCACTGGTTCCACAGATCCAATAGGAAAATTTATATGCAAGCAGAAAATCAAAAAGTTATTGTAATCCACAAAAGTCAAGCTGAAGGAAAAAACTCCCCCAACAGGCAGCTTGGGGGAAAAAAAGAAGAGCAAGTAAAAATGTTGAACCACAGCAGGTCC
Source organism: Bradypodion pumilum (assembly GCA_035047305.1). NCBI lineage: Eukaryota > Metazoa > Chordata > Lepidosauria > Squamata > Chamaeleonidae > Bradypodion > Bradypodion pumilum. The sequence goes on along the minus strand of JAWDJD010000003.1, from coordinate 21,374,132 downwards.
GTTTCCCCAAAGCAGATAATCCAATCAATCGTTTTCCAACTGCGATAAAAGGGCTTCAAGGGAACAGTCAGCCCAAGCTTCTCCTTTTTTAAAAAAAAAAAACAAGCTGCCAAAGAGGGAGAAAAAGCCCGAAATCAAATCAGCAAGGAGAAGAGGTGAGGAGCAGTATATTCCACAATAAACAAACAAGTATTTATAATCCACACGGTGAAGGAACCAAAAAGCCAAACCACCTAGTCCTTCTCTTGAAGCGGACAATCAAAACTCCATTTTCCAGTGGCTGCCTTAACTTTTGGGAAAGAAAAAAAACCCCTTCTCCTTCTGAGGAACGGAAAACTTTCTCCAAGTGGTTTGAGCCGGGGAACTCCCAATCACCTTCCAATATTATAGCCCAGACAGGATAAATAATCCACTTTGTTATTGTCAAAACGTGGCGCGGTCTTCTGGTGTGTAAGAAAAAACCAAAGCCCAAACACGATCACTTTCGTTTTCCAGGACCGCCGCCATTAACGAAACCACCACTTGCTTTCATCCGCTTCCACCCGCTTCCATTTCAAAGTCCGAGCTCATTTAGCAGAAAACCCCAGCCGATTTTAGAATTCAAAGATCCATTCATGCACTTACATGCAGGCTATTTTCGTGTCAAACAACTTCTTGCCAGTTCCAAAGCCTTCTCCGCTGTCTCGCTGGTCCCGTTCTCGGCTCCTCGGCAGAAAAGCCGCCCAGAGAAGCCTCCCGAACTTCGACCATCCAGCCTCAAAAGATCACAAAATTTTCCAGAACGACAGGCAAGGTTCTTATCTTTAAGATTTACCACTTTAAAACTTCCTCATTTCGCTCCGGCACATTAGTTACCACTTTGTTAAGTGCGAGCGTCTGAGTCTAGATGTTACTCGGCGGCCATCTTTCTAAAATGGCAGCTCGTCTGCCTCATGGCCACCCCTTTTATAGAGGGGTGGCCACGCCCCCTAACTCACCCGGATGTCTGAGTCCGGGTGGGGGGCCCCCCACAAAGAGCACGGTGGCCATTTTGGCGCCGCGCTTTCATTGGCTGATGGTATCAAGTGGACACCTGACAAAACGTTTAGGTGAATAGAACCTTGTTCTTCATGTCAAGTCACCAACACAGGTCATTTACCAAAATAACCAAAGCTATCTCAGGGCTTTATCCAGGAAAAAGGGCAATTTAAATTATCCAAGATAAAACATGTCATCCAGCAAAGTTATACCTTTCACCTTCCCATTCATATTACAAAAGAAAAGTAATGCAAGAGCAGTCCATAATTAGATGAAACTGTTGGGCTGGGGAAAATGTTCTCTAATAAAAAGCCTATAGCATCAGTGCCATTTTGATCAAACAAGAAAGGCAAGGTTTGATTAAACAGGTAGCAGCTCCTAACACTCCACACACACTGCCCATATCCTAGAGAGACATATGCTGAAAAATCACCCAAGCAGCATGGTGCCATCACCCTAGCCTGTTCCAATATCAGATCTTGAATCAAGACAAATCGGAGCAGTTCCATCAACCAGGAAAATGAAGCAAACGTCTCACAGTGAACAGTGAGATTCTCTGGTCCATACTTGTCCAGCAACCTGCCTCTGATGAAGAGGGCCGTAGCCAATCTATGCTGTGTGGACAGAGAAGCAGGTTTTCTTAATTGTCCTTATCGCCATGGTACAGGCTCTGACATGTTCCTAACCTCTTCATGATCCAATCCATGCGGAGTTTTTCTCTATTATTCCATCCTTTTCTTCACTCTCAGCATTCTGTGATAGCAGGTAGCTGACCTAACAGTGCAAGAGAAGAAGGATTCTTCGGCTTTTGAGCATTTGTCATCTGCCTTTGATTAAAAAACTCTGGATGAATTTAATACTTTCTTTGAGATTCTCAGGGAAGGACAAACGAAAGCTTCACTGATTTTACTATCAAACCCATATGTGATAATAACAGGACCCCGGGAACTCAACTTTTCCAGTCATTAGATTGGTTCTGCTATATGAATTTTATTTTATGATAAATCTGAGCCCTTGCAAAGTAATTATTACAGAATTAAAAATCTTCCTGAGGAACATTACTAGGGAGGACTGACTCAGCTTTCCTTACAAGGTGCCTCCAGATCAGGTGACAAAAGAAACGTTCTTGAAAGAGTCCTTCTCAGCCATCTGGTGATTAGGCTCTGGTGGCAACAAAGATCTCATGGGTTAGAATTATAGCATTAGAAGAGGAACAAACCCTTCTCACTAAAAGCATAAGTAACTGGAGAAGGTCACAAAAAGAAATGTAGGATTATTATCTACAATATTTATGCTGGAACCCTGAAACCTGGGACCAAACCCCAGCCCTCCTAGGTTCCTGGTATCTCTCTCTGCAATCCCACAGATGTCCATATCCCTAATCTATTGAACAATTGTTCACAGTTGTCCCCCATTTTTGTCCAAAACCCCCTCAATTCTACATGGTTTGGATTATTATTTTAAGGCTTAGTTGATGACAACTTTCATTTCTTTAAATGAAATTATGCTGGAATTCTTGGTCCTAACTTTTTGCCTTCATTCCTGCCCATCACCAAGCAATGTCTCCAAAACATCTCTGAAATTGATTTCAGTGCTCAGGCTGAGAGCAATTAAGACTAATATATTTTAAGTGTTGCCGTAGTGCCATGATTGAAATTCCCTTCATTGTGAGACTTAAATAATTTAATAATAAACACTGAATAATAATTTTAAATATTAATCTCTCAAATAATTACCAACCTATCACACCAAGCTGGAAAACTTTTGAAACAATTATAAAAGCCAATTCACCTTTATGTTTGCCGCTGCTACAATATATGTTGCTGTTATAGTTGCTGTAATTGAGCAGTCTTTCAAATGTCCTGTCCTTGACAGCCTTGTCTAGTACTTATAAGCTCAAGCCTTTTCTACGATCCATCTCGTATATGGCCATTGTCTTTTCTTGCTGCCTCCAGCCTTTCCCACAATTTTTGTCTTTTCCAGAGAAAAAGTGAACTTTTTCCTTTTCCTGAGAAAAGGTGACCTGTGTGACCTTGAAATCCCCTAGAAGAAGGGAATGATAAACCACTTCTGGGTATTCTTTACTTAGAAAACTCTGGGGAGGGTCAGTGTGACTCAGAATTGACTTGAAGACCCACAAACACACACACACAGCTCAATGAGTTAGGAATCTGACTATGGAACTAGAAATTGAACCGCCTTGAGTCACCTGTTGGGTCGAGAAAGGTGGTATACAAATAAAACTTGAAATGAAAAAAAATTGAAATGAAAATTTGGAGGTTTTTTTTCCTCACTGTGTGTCCCAGGAATAAAGCCAATCTACATGGACATGGACATGCAGCACATTTCCAGGGTATCACAGAAGAAATCAATTCTGAGTACTGTTCACCTAGAACAGTGATGGTGAACCTTGGGACTCCAGATGTTCTTTGGCTTCAATCCCCAGAAGCCCAAGTCCCCGTGAATCCACGTGAATGGGTTTACTGTGCATCTGCACAGTAAACCCATTCATGTGGATTCACGGGGACTTGGGCTTCTGAGAATTAAAGCCCAAGAACAGCTGAAGTCCCAAGGTTCACCATCACTGACCTAGGAAAACCCTGAAATGGGTTCTTATAAGACAGAATTGACTTGGTGACACACACTTACTATATTTAGGACGTAAGCCATTATTTCAGTTGGTCATGAACATGCTGCAGGAACAATAAACGGCAAAAATTCAGGTCATTCAAATCCCCCCTTGCTTAGAGGATGGGTCAAAGTCAACCCCATCTAGATCTCGGAATTGTCATGATTTATGTTCTTTTAATTAGCTTATGATTAATTAAAAATGGAAAAATACTAGCCAAGACCTAATGGAGGGGAAATGTTTGCATTAAATGTTTGCAGAATGATGCTATAGAAATTTATTTTTTCCATATCTTCATTTCTTCAAGGCTATATTACACTCCATGCCAGCCTGTTTCAGTATTATTCATTTAAATCTTTGCAAGATGGCCAGGGGGAGGGGTCCATTTGTGACTGTTACAAGAATTATTTGCATGGAATCTGGTTGCAACATCAACTTTTGAATGGAAATCTCCTGTTATTGCTATTTGCTATGGCATTTCATTATGTGTCAGCACAATTTCTGATGAAATATTACCCCACATATTCTGTATGACTCCCTGGGATTTAAAAAATAATAAAACAAACTCTAGAATCAGCTCTGGTTACAAATTGTTTTTCATTCCAAACTTTTGCTCACTGAGAATAATTTTTGAAAACAAGGTGAAGTTTGACATGAGGCTATATCACTATAGAGCAGTGATGGCAAACCTTTTAGAGACCCAGTGGCAAAGGAGGCAGTGGTGGTGCATGGGCAGACACCATGTGTGCACACTGCACATGCATCCATGTGATGTCGCCGGCGCGCCTCTGGTGACATCACGTAGGTGCGTGCGCTGCTCGATCCTTAAGTCTAAAATGTTTTGCTGGAAATCAAGATCAAGATGGTCCATTCCATGGCATTCTTGATTTAAATGTATACATATGAAAGCTGGACAGTGAAGAAAGTTGCTAGGGAGAAGATTGATTCATTTATGACACAATGTTAGAAGAAATATGTTTTCAGATATCATGTATCATAGAAGAATAAAAAAGTGGGCTGTAGATCAAATCAGGATTTTAGCTGATAGTGCCAGAGACTGGATTCCACATACATACATAATATGGGGATATTAATGCCATATTCATTTTTCTGTCAAAATAAAACCTTCTGCTGACATTCCCATAAGTTATATTCCAAAATAATAAGGTAGTGATTTTCTGTACTGCAGTTCACACAGTGTGTAGGTTATAGATGTAAAGGAATATAATTATTTATGAGATTCTGCAGTTGTGCCTTTAAAAATATTATTATGTAGGTGTGGATTTTCCCCCACAAAATCCTTTTTAATTTAATGCTGTTTAATATTCTTATATATCCAATTGTATTTTTAATATAAAATGTGTTTTCAGAGGAAAGTGCTTTTTGGAATGCATAATGAGAGGCAAAAGCAGTTGAAGCCATCCCCAAGCACCAGTTCATGTTATCCTTCAAATCGGAGGTGGATCCAAGGTTATTACCCAAAGAGAACTTCAAGAAAGGGAATTGTTTACTTAGGAGGATCAGTATCCCCTTCTGTGTTACAGTGCAATCCAATGAGCTAAAATGTACAAAGTCATCATATAGATGAAAATTAGTTGTGCTGAATCCAAAACTTCTTCTTCATTGAGAATATGCTTCAGCCTAATGGTCACCCATACAGCTGGCAGCTGGCTAAGAATGTCTACTGTTTTGTTTTGAGGGAGCATTTGGTGCATCTACATAACAAGAGTGTTTTTCTTCAAGGCTCTTCATGTAGGGTGTTGAGTTTCCCACTGTCTTCAACTTCTTTCATAATGTCCTTCATTATATCAATGACTTTATTTTTCACATGATCAGGCATTGATAGCAAGTACTGTACAGCTAAGGAATTGCAGCAACACCTTATGTCCATGAACTAAGAATGCAAGAAAAATAATATGAAAATCAATAAACAGAAGACTGAGGTAATAGAAAAAGAAGGAAAAAGCATACTTTGCATATCAAAATAGAGGGACCAATTATAAAACAAGTGGTTGAGTTCAAATACCCAGGAACAACATTTATTGAAGATAGCAAAATAGACAAAGAGATTAATATATGGAGCAGTAAGGCAAACCAAATATTGGGACAGTTAGCATTGTTCTTACAATGTAAAACAATACCAAACAGCATAAAGAAACACCTAATACAACGTATACCAATTCCCACCTTATATTATCAGTGCCAAAAATGGACACTTACAACAAAACATAAATGAAAGTTGTTCAGCACAGAAATGTGATGTCTGAGGAAGGCTGCTGGAGTGACTAGAAGGGATAAAATCAGGAATGAGATTATAAAGGAAAGAATTGGAATAGAACCAATCTTGTACTACATACAGAGACAACAAATAAAGCCCATTTGGAGAGAATGACTTGGAAGAGGAGAAGGACAAAGAGCAAAAGGCAGACCCAGTGGAATGTGGAGAAATAACATCAAAGATATATTACAAAATAACACAGGTGGAGGTCGTAGAAGTGCCAGAACATGAACCTTGTATCTCTTTTGACACAGAAGAAGAAGACATTTTTCATTCTTGTTTCTTTGTAAACTTTTTGTAGATGTGCAGAGGCCTCCAAAAAAGCAAAGTAAAACTATTAAAAACATACAGTAATATGCCACATAACAAAAAAGCTTTGCTCCACGGAGCTCTTTGTTATGTGGTTTTTTCGTTATGTGGTTCAAATGGGCGATACCACGCATAACGAAAAGAAAATGTTCATTATGTTAACCAGGATATGCCCCGCTTAGCAAAAAAAATAACAAAAAACAATTAATTATGCAGGGTATCACGATTGCCTAACGTATGCTTTGTTATACAAAATTTTCATTATACGAAGGATTCGTTATGTGGGGTTTTACTGTACATGAAAAAACTCTGGCGTATTATTGTACAAAGCAGTCATATGTTTACATTTCCTACTAGCAGATTTTGCCCGGCGGTGCCGGGCTGTTTAAAGTGGTTTTGGAAGGTTTTTCTTTTTTGTTTATGGAAATGAGGTTAGTCTGTTATTTGTGTTTGTGAAAATGTTTATTTATACACACTGACTGTTTTAAACTGTGTTGTTGTTTTTGGTTTTTTTTTTGGATTTTAAAAAGAGGACAGGTTGTTATTTTTTTTAATTATTGTATTTTAAAAAAAGAATGTGTTACTTTGTGAATTTTTGTAAATAGTTGTACTTTGGATAATAATTTTAAAAATGTGTAAATATATGTTTTATTAAATTCAAGGTTTTTTCTGTGTTTATATGTTTTTTATTGAAAATTTATTTATTTATTTTTGAATTGTTTTTTGGATATTTTTGAATGTTTTTGGAATTGATTACCCTAATTTTTGGGATTAATTGAATTTTTGGAAATATTTTGGATGTTTTTTCTCCTTTGGCCACTGGGTGGTGGTGTTGAGAATTTTTTTTTTGTATTGTTTCTTCTGGTGAGTCTCTTCCTATCTTCCTTTCAGTTCTGGTTGTTGTTGAGGCAAGACGTCTAATAGTAAGCTCTCTCCATTGTTGTTTTTAGGGGGGTTGTTTTGGGTTTGGGGGGCGTTCTGTGTGTGTTTAGGGCTTTGGGTGGGGGTTTCTGTATGTGTGTTTTTGAATGTTTTTGGTGTTTTTAAATGTTTTTGCATTTTTACGTGTCTGTTTTTGACTTGTGTTTTGGGTATTTTCGTGGGCCAGTCTTGATGGCTGGACCGCAGAAATACCATCACTGCTTCATGCGGCGTTAGGGGGGTATTGCCGTGGCCCGGGCTGGGTTGCGGTGTGTGTGTTTGTGGGGTGGGGGTTTGCTTCGCCGCTTCATGTGGCGTTTGGGGGAGGGTATTGCTGTGGCCCAGGCTGGGTTGGGGTTTGTGTGTTTGGGGGGTGGGGGTTTGCTTGCTGGCCTTTTTTTGTTTTGTTTTTGGTTGCCGCCACCACGGCGATTTTTGCAGCGGTTGGGGGGGTGTTTGGATTTTTTCCAGCGAATTTGTCTCGCTGGGCTCGCCGTGTCTTCAGTGGGGCAGCGTGGGGGAGAGGGTGTCCCTCTCTTCCCCATTGCTCCGTGCAAGAAGGCCGGTGGGTTTGCGTGATTTAGTGATGTCGGGGTTTGCGTGGTGTTGGGGTTTGCATGTTTTCGGGGTTTGGGTGTTTTCGGGGCACTGCGTCCGCCTGCAGCGGACTTGCGCTCACGGTGTGAGTTTGTGTTTTCATTTTTCACACGCCGGCTTCTTCAGCGTTCTACACGCTCATGGCATGCAGGACGCTGGGGATTGTAGTTTGGCATTTGTGTTTTCAGTTTGTGCAGCGGTTTTTTCCTGCAGCTTCATTTTGATTGGCTGCGCCGCGTTTTCAAACATTCAATTTGCTCGCACCACTCAGGTTGATTGGCTCTGGTGCGGTGCGGCGAAAGGAATGTTGGGAATTGAAGTTCCCTTTTTTGGTTTGCGACTGGGGGGCTCCTGCCCCCGGGTCGAAAATTTCGACCCGACAGTTACCTGCGAACCCCATTCAGGTGAGTGAACAGAGGCTCGGACGGGGCTAGTGGGGCCTGGTGCAACATCCTTTGTCACATTCCAACGGTTAACGCACCATTTTATAGGTATAGATTGGATCAGCATGTTATGCTACCTTTTTCAATTGCCTCCAGTTTATCCAATAGCAAAATCTTTCTCAATAACCAAACTTCTGGTTGGCTGGGCCGATATCGTCTGACTGTTTCCCACCAAAGCATCTCTTACCTGGTATTTCAGTGGGTTTATGAGCAGTGTATGGAGAGCAATTAACATTTGGATTAAATTCCATGAGGATAACAACAGGCAATTACCCCATTTAGCAGCTGTTATGTGGTGTTAATTACTGGCTACAGACCACAAACTGAGTCATTTTCGGCTGCCTATATAAACAAAACAAAACAAACTGGGCAAAATAGAATAGGAAGTCTGAGCCCACATTCACAGCATCCCCAACAGCTGGAAATTATACAGGGTACAGTGGAGCCAACAATTTGTCATATTCAGCTCCGTTTATTTCTGGGAGGAAAACGCGTAACAATAACAGTACTTCTAATTTGATCATTGCTGCTGTCATTTAATGAATGTTTTATGTACTTTTCTGCTTTAGAATGAGCTGAACAAAAGTGGCTTGAGAAATCGCAAAAAACCATTTGCAAATGGGGACAGTTAAGAAAATATGCAGTCAGCATGCAGAACTGAGTTGCAGCAAAGTTAGGAAAAGTAAGTATAAATACATAGATTTAATAATGAAACTATCTTGGCACTGCAATTCTGAATTCCCACAGTAAAATATAACTGTAAACTATGATATAACTGGGTCTCAACAGTTAAAGGGAAATATAATCACTCATCATACTAGGAATACACAGAACCAATAGAAACTGCTTCAGGACCAGAGCCCTGGTGGTGCAGTGGTTAAACTGCTGTACTGCAACCAAAAGGTTGCGTGTTTGATCCCGACTGGGATCAAGGTTGACTCAGCCTTCATCCTTCCAAGGTTGGTAAAATGAGTACTCAGCATGTTGGGGGGGCGGGGAATGTTAATTGACTTGTGAACCACCCAGAGAGTGCACTAAGCACTATGGGGTGATATACAAGTAGGATTGCTTTTGCTTTTTCACTTTTGCTTTTGAGATGGCCTGTCAAGGAATGCAAAAACTGGTCTGTTCGGTTTCTTCTGCTTTCAGAATTTGCCCACTTCAACTTGTTTCCATCTCAAATACAAAAGGTGGGGTTTTTATTAAATGCTTCAAAAATGAACAGAATCAATATTTTCATCCAGATGCATTGGTCAGAATCCATAGGTACACTTATCCTCATTATGAATAAGATCATATTGTACTGTCTTCTTTTTTTGTTTAAAAAAAATGAAATGAAAGGAAAAAGTAATTGATTCAATTTCGTGCTCGGGTGGTTGAATCTACAAGGACTGGAACCCAAGTGTTTGAGAGCACCATAGGTCGGAGTTCGATTCCCGAGTACTGCATGATGGAGCGAGCTCCCTTCTGTGTCCCAGCTCCTGCCAACCTAGCTATTGCAAGAAATTGCAAGTATTTTATTTATTTATTTATTTATTAAACTTATATCCCACCCACTTGCCCTAAGGCAACCCAGTGCGGCTCACAACACACAAACAGTATATATACACTCCTAAAATTCCAGATTAAAATAATAAGAATATGTTAAGAACACTATAAAAACATCCCCAATTAAAATACCCCTCCCTCCCCCACCCATCAGTAGTGGGGCTAATCCACTAATAGAGCCAACAAGGAGAATCAACCACCCCGTTGGTCCCCCAAATTTGCCCTGCCAGCCAGGTTTTCACCCCTTTCCTAAAGGGCAGCAATTCTGTCTGTAGCCGCAGATCTGCTGGCAAGAGGTTCCATAGGGTTGGGGCGGACACAGAGAAGGCCCTCCTCCGAGTGCTAGATTGGTGAGCCCCTCTTGCCGATGGAACACTGAGGGTGCCCCTCCGTTCCGCCCTTGTGGGTCGGGCAGACTCTCTTGGGGCGATGTGGTCTCTTAGGTAACCTGGCTCACTACCATGATAAATAGGGACCACTTCGGTGGGAAGCCATCGGCTCCCGGGTTATCCTTGTCGGCGCCCCAGGATACCTTACCACCATCCTCTTGCCACTGGCTAGGACTTGGGGCCATGATGGCAATGGGTCCATTTCTCCCACTTTGGGACTTTTCGGGGGGGGGCTGGGGTGAGTCATTGTATTTATAGAATCTTGTCTGTATTTGTTGCATTGCTGTATTTAGCTTATTGTGTGATTCTTGATGCTTTTTATTTTGTATATTGTTATTATTGTTTCTTGCACTTTCCTTGATGTAAACAGCTTAGAGTCACCTCTGGTTGAGTTAAGCGGTATACAAAAATAAAGTGAAATAAAAGTGAAATGAAAAGGTAAACAGCATTCTGTGTACTCCAGTGTTGATGCATGCCTGCCACATGTCCATGGAAACATCTGCATATGCAGACAGTGCTGGTTCTTTGGCTATAAGCAGAAATGAGCACTAAACCCTAGAGTTGGATACAACTGGCTATCGAGCAAGGGTGACCTTTACCTTTAAGTCTTTTGGCCTGGATGCACAATTCTGTTCAATTCACATTCAAGTGTGTTTGCACTCAAGTTCTGTTCAAAGTAAATTTGAAATAATTTATAAATTTTGAGAAATGTTGATAACAATGGATGTAAATACAATTACCTGGCATCCTAAAGCCATCTACTAATCCTTGCTCAGGAAGAAAAAAGAGAAATCATTCAGAATTATCAAACAAAATGGTCTTGACACTGGGAATTTTGTCTCCCACAATCACTCCCCAGTTAGAACTTTGTTACTGATTAAATGTTTACAATATTCACAAATTGCTGCACAAAACCATGTATTTGATCATATGTTTAGGAGTATTTCTCTATCAACATGTCTATTTGTTACATCTGTCATGATCCTAGGGTTGCCATAGCCATTTGCTTTGCTAGAGCTGGTCAAACTGTGACACAGCTGTCTGCATTCTTTCTTTTGTTTATACATATCTCAGATTCCACAGAGATTAGGTCAACACCAGGTGTCAAGACAGAAATGTCCATGAAATATTTCAGAGAGTCCATCAGAGTGTCCATAAGCCTGTGGATCAAAAGAACCCCCCAAAGTCCATCAGTCCATGAAATGGCCAATTATTAGCAAAGTCCAATGTCATCATCAGAGGACAGAAGGAAGAGGTCAATTCCATTCCCATGAGAGCCCAGGTGCTTTCCCATGAGCTAAACACATTCCATGGATGGTGGTCAGGTGCCCTCCCAGGATGTCATGAATTCTAGAGGGAAGTGTGCATTTCCCATTATGTAATCCCACTATGTAACCCCATTATGTAATGCATTCCAAGGGGTGGGTAAATACTCATTTTGCCTATATAAACCAGAGGTTTTGAGACCCCAAATTGGTTCTCTAACTGAAGGCTACCAGGCTCTTGCTAACTGAACTCTATTCCCTGGAGGGAACAAAACACCCTAAAGGCAGGATGTAATCCAATGAGATTGGGTGGAATTGGATTGGAATTGGATTCTGTCTTGGAGATGTACCCTGCCCAACACATCTGATGGATGGCTGAGAGACTTGGACTTTGCTGGATTAACCTAAGATGTTGCCATCCTATGGATATTGGACTTTGCTAATAATTGGCCATTTCATGGACTGATGGACTTTGGGGGTTCTTTTGCTCCACAGGCTTATGGACACTCTGATGGATGCTTTGAAATATTTCATTGACATTTCTGGACCTAAAAGAGCCATATGGACTTTGGGATTTGGGGATTTTTTTCTCTACAGGTACATGGATTGTTTAGTCTTTACTGCTTTGCTTCTTCATTTTATGGAATAGAAAATAAAGTTCTGTTTTGGGAAATTACCTTGTTGGCTTCTACTTGGGCATAACACTGCCACCTAGCTCTCTGCTTCTACCACACACTGCTACTGCAAAATCCACGCTACTATGGAAAGACCACACTCCCTGTGACTGGGTAAGATCAGGGTGTCTGGGTCCTTGGCAGAGGCTGACAGTTGCTGAAAGGAGGGAGTTGTGGTGGACTGCATCATATAGAGCACTCTGTCACCACCAAAGTCTCTTAGGACCCTGAAACCCCAAGACAACACCATATGATTTTCCTCACACATGTGTCCTGTTTTTAGCATGTGTTCTTTTGTGACTGATGATTAGAAAGTAAGCACAGACTTAATTTGCAGGGACTGCAGTGGCTCAAGTGCTAAGATGCTGACTGGAAGTCAGCAAGTCAGCAGTCCAATACCTGAATACTGCAGGACGGAGTGAGCTCCTGCCTCTGTCCCAGCTCCTGCAGTTTGAAAGCAAGAAATTGCAAGTAGATAAATAGGGACCACTTCGGTGGGAAGGTAAACAGCATTCCATGTGCTCCAGTGTCTAGTCATGCCTGCCACATGACCACGGAAATGTCTGCAGAAGCAGACATCACTGGCTCTTCAGCTATGAATCAGCACTGAACCTTAGAGTCGGATATGACTGGCTTTCAAGCAAGAGTGACCTTTTACCTTTAATTTGCAATGTCTGGTTGTTGAGCCTTGTATTGCTGAGGAAATCTCATTGTGGAAAGGAAAAGAAGGAAAATGCATTCACTATAATGTCTTTCACTGAAGATCCAGGTTGGGAAAGTGATGGATAATCACAAAATTTCTCATTCTAGACAATTTTCTGAATTGTGCCAAGATTTCTTGCCATGAACCCTCTCTATATCAGGCTTTCTCGCCCATTAAATGTTGTTGTTGTTGCTGCTGCTGTTGCTTCTGCTGTTTAATATCTAGCCTGCCTTTTTCCTCAATATAAGATGCTGAAGTGGTTTAAATGAGCTTCAAGTCTAGACTTCTACAAATATTAATTGCATTTAGAAGGAGTTGAAAACCTAGAGTCAATATAAAAAAATCAGTGGTATTAATTCCGGCAGAGGATGGGAGAATGCCCTGTGACAAAAATAAAACCTTCAGAGTCTTTGATTTATGGACATGTGTCTACACTGGATTTAAAGTCAGCCACTACATTGTCATTAATGCTGCCACCCCCACCCCCCACCCCCAATGGATGCAGTGTGTAGTAAGCTGCAAGTGATGCTGGTCTTACTCCTTTCAGTGTAATTCACATCTGTAATGAATTGTGTCAGTTTTCTGGGCCTAAGCAATTCTCATGAATGTTGTAATTAATTTGTATGAAGACCCCAGTCAACTGTAAAGACTGTGACATAAAACTGCAAATCAGAAACTGGTTGGAACATAATCTTTGCCGTAAAAATCATAACAAGAGCAACAAAAGTAATTGGAAAGCTGTGTGTAAGTAAATTACTGTTGTGGTGTTCATCTCACTGTGGTTAATGTTGTGTCAGCATTTTCATTCCTGTTCCACACACACATAACCACAAGGTTTTATTTAATGAAGAAAAAAATATTTTTCAATGAAGAAAAAATATTTTGACATTGAAATCTGTTATGAACAGACAGACATGAGAAGAAATGTACTCTAGTTCATGGCCCCTGCCTACATTTTGTATCTTTAAGAGGTGAATAAAACTGGGATACAAGTTTTTGAAGAAGTAAATAATATTATATATTATCAGTTAGGGAACTGCAGAATGAACTGACCAAAATGTTCCTTAGAATATGACTGTGTCCTAGGATTACTTTGTTAAATCAACTGGGAGGATTGAATAGGATCATAGGCTTAAAATGAATTTGAAGCCCTGGCCAGACTCCTCTCAATGTTCATGTAAGATCTATATGTGTTGCATAACATGAAGTTGGAGTGGACAATCACTTACACACAGTGATGCACTGAAGGAGTTCATATCCTGTTCAGGAGAACCCAGTAATGAAAAATCCCCCAGGCCACGCCCACCTGGCCAGCCACACCCACCTCCATACCCCATTGTGTTGGCCATGCCCACAGATTTGGCCCCGCCCACAGAGGTGGTAATATTTTTTTGGGGTGTGCATCACTGTTTACACACTCATTTACTTGAACTTCTATGCAGCAACCCAGGTCTCTCACATCCTAGTTCATCATTCTGTCCACTGCAACTCACTGAATACCTAAGATCAGTATAATTTACAGCTAATTAACCAGGTACCAGGGCATATCTCAGTTACATCTCAGTTCACCCTTCAATCTCAGAACATTGCAGGCAAATCCTATGTAATGATTGACAGCTGTGTCATAAATCCACCAGAACCCACTCTTGGTGGAGGCTCCCACCTGATAGTCCTTAATATTTTTTTAAAAAATGTGTGACTGTTTTTAATGTGTGAGTTTTGTGTTGTTAGCCGCCCAGAGCAGAAAAATCTTCTAGATAGGCAGGGTATAAACATAATAATAAATAAAAATAAATTAACAGCTGTCCTATTGCAAGCAGAATAGAAATGGCTGCTGTATATTTAGAAAATCAGTGGTGGCGGTGGCTGCTACTCATACATTTGTTCCCCTGTGACTGGAAAAATGCCACTGGTGTGAATTTGTTTAAGGTGGATCCCACCCAGCTTGCCATGAAGTGACCCACACACTATGATCTCAGAGCCATCTCCTGTGGCACATATGAAATAAGACATGCAGGATTTAACTGCAATGGATGCAATGGACTACCACAGCCTTGAGGATATGTACAAGGTGTGCCTTCACAGCCAGTCCATCTGGCATGGCCTCTTCTGCCTCCATGACCGTTGGGAATCAGAGCAGTAAAGTGGTTCCTCCTCCACTCATTTTGCCCTTGGGTCCAGTATGGTGGTTTCCATCACCCCACCGAAAGGGGCTCATCCACCCATAGCCATTGACCCCTTTAGAGAGTCAGGTTATTTACCACTGCCCAACAATTAGCGTTGAGTTGCTGGCTGTACAGTCTACTCTATTACTGTAGCGGGATGTCTGGCCAGACATGCTTAGAAAATAGAAATAGTACTGTTATTTATATATATATATATTAAGCAGGGTGAGAAGAACCATCTCAGAAATTTCTTCAGAAAAATATCCCCTAAGAAATTTCAGCTCAGTGGTAATCAATATTCTCCTTTTGGCACTTTTTATCAATTCCTTGTGTATGTTTTGTTATATTTATATTTCTGCATTTGCTTTGGAGGTTTTTTAATACAAAAACCAAAGTCGATGGAGAACCTCAAGCAGACAAAATTGTGGAAGTTTCCTACCTCAATGACTTTATTCAACTGACATTTTTGGTTGTCTGTAGTGATATGCTTTTAAAACATCATTAAGAATGGGAGGTCTCTCCCTTAATTAAGAACTAAAAGCCTTCATTTCCTAAAACAGAAAACCTGTGGCAGGTTAGATTGATCTTCTTCATGTCGCCAGCTGAGCACATTAGCAGAAGTTATTGATTATTCTAGTCATAATGAGCTTTCCTCTTTGCCAGGTAAAGCCCATATTGCTAAAAAGAGTGTCTTTGAATATTCAAAGCAGCTATGATACAATTTGTACTGTAGCCAAGATACAATCAGATTTCTGAGACTGTTTTTGAAAAGCATGTTTTTATTCCCTATGTATCAGTTCCTACTAAATGCAACAGCAGAATGGTACTTTTACAAAAATCATGCTCCTATTATTTGTCTTGAGCCCTGATGATCCACTCAAGAAATGGAAGTAAAGCCATATTTAGCATAGCTTCCCACAGGTAATACTATGGCCGGGCCTTCATTTTGTAATCATAATACTCTTCAACTACTCTTCAAGACATAACTTTGAATTACAACAGGGATAGAAGCAACAATAAAGGTAAAGGTTTCCCTTGCTCGAAAGCCAGTCGTATCTGACTCTAGGTGCAGTGCTCATCTCTGTTTCAAAGCCAAAGAGCCAGCGCTGTCTACTGCTGCAGATGTTTCCAAGGTCATGTGGTACGCATGACTAGACACTGAAGCACACGGAACGCTGTTACCTTCCCACCGAAGTGGTTCCTATTTATCTACTTGCAATTTCTTGCTTTCAAACTGCTAGGTTGGCAGGAGCTGGGACAAAGTCGGGAGCTCATTCTGTCCTGCAGTACTCGGGAATCGAACCGCTGACCTTCCGCCTCCCAGTCAGCATCTTAGGCACTTGAGCCACTGCAGTCCCCAGATGCAACAATACATAGTTCCTAAAACAGTACATGCGTCCCCAGCTACTATAAGGACTGCAACTCAGATCAAACCAAATAAGATAGCTTGAAGAAGGTGGCGGATACTTTCATAATCCTAGCCACTCAGAAAAGTCCTTTTAACCCTGTGAGCCTTGGCTTCACTTCACAACTGATCCATTTATATGCTAATAAAAATCTCACTTCTCAATGTATGGTATCATCTCTGTATACCTAAGGTTCTCAAACTTTTTAAGGCGGGGACTAAATCATGCCCCCACAGACTATTGGTGGGCCAGTCTACTGTCCCTACCACCACCACTACGACTGCCTTTGGCAGTAGCAGCAGGGGGAGAACACCAGTCTGGCCTACCAATACTCCCCCCATGCCGCCGCCACCAACACTCCCCACATGGCAATAGCAATGCCACCAACACTCCCCACATGCCACTGCCAACACTGCCAACATTCCCCCACATACACCCCAGTCCAGCCTGCCAACACTCTCCTCCACACTGTCACTGCCGCTGCTGCCAATACTCCCCCAACACCAATGCCAATATCAACACTGAAGCTACCAAGACTCCTCCACATGCCACCACCGCTAACACTCTCCCCATGCCAACAAAAACACACCCAACACTCTCACACACACACCACCAGTCCGGCCTGCCAACACTCTCCCCCACACTGTCGCCGCTGCCAATACTCCCCCTATGCTGCTGCCACTGCCGCCCCGCCAATACTCCCCCCTATGCTGCCAACACCACCAACACCAACACTACCCCATGCCACCACTGCCACTGCCAACACTCCTCCCCCATGCCACCAGTCCGGCCCACCAACGCTCCCACACACACCACTGCCACCACTGCTTCCCTGATTACCAAGCAGCCATGGGTGAATAAGGGGTCCTGCCTGTCCCTGCCCATGCTCAGCCAGGGTGGTCCTTAGGAAAGATGCAGGCAGCTGCATGCACCTGTCGCTTTCACCTCTGATGCCATTGACACCGTTCTTGTCCCCTCTACCTGGCTTGGTGTGTTCCTAATGCTGCTCCATAGCAGGGTGGATGTTGTAAACCTCTCTCAGAGTTGCCAGATTTCATCTTTATAAGAAATGGAGAGTGGAGTACACCATTAAGCTGAGCACCATGATGTCCCAACAATCCACAGGTATTTTTCCTTCACTAGCTTTACATTGTCCACTGCCCTTAACTGAACCACAGTTTTCTTCATTTGCTCAGCCCAGGCTCCTGTCCAAGGCCAGGGTCAAGTTTGTAACACTGACTCAAACTAACCAGTAATGCTGGGCCAATAGAGGTCATGATGATAACCAATATCCAGAATGGATACAGAACCTGTAGAAGAAGAAGAATAGAAGTCTCCAAGTCCCAACAGCTCAACCCACTCCTAGAGCAGCTGTCACAGTCACTGATTGGTTTATTTAATGCACTTTATACTGCCCACCTGGGAGATTTTCAATTAAAAAAAAACATAAACATAATGCGACATTAAAATAATATTTCAAACATAACAAAAACTCATCCTCTCTGTGGCAATATGACCAATTTCATTCATAACTATTACATACACACACACAGCAATGTGTCCAGTAAACAATAAACAATACAAGTTAAACTAAACTAACTGCCCAGTAGCTGGTGGTCTTTGAAAGCCTCCCTAAATAGTAAGGTTTTGAGGTGTTTCTTAAATATGTCCAAGGATAGGGCTTTGCACAGTTTCACAGGTAAGGACTTCCACATTGGTGGGTGCAACCATTGGGAAAGCTCATTTCCTTGTTTTAGTGTAAGGGACCAAAGACAACGAAACAGCCGAAGGGTTGGCTTAACACAGGTTTATTGCATGATGATCCGGAGGAACATGTGGTAATGGCGGATGGTTAGCTCAATATATACAGCTGGCTATACATTTGAATGTGGCTCGTCGACAGACTATTGGTTGCTGCCTGCGTGACGTCGTAGAAGGTCACGCCCTTCTTGACCAGGTGAAGAGGTGGTGGGGAATCTTCCCGCGCTGCTGAACCAGGTGAATCTGAGCCATGAGAGCTGGACGCTCGCTACTGCCATCTGGTGGTCACTAGCTCGCGTCCCCTTATCAGGTTTACATTGATACAGCTGATGGTTATAATGTTGCACACAGAAAGGTTACATTGATAACACATGGCAAGGGTACATTGTTAAAGGCACAGCTTTACAGAACACAACATCCCTCCCCCCTAGGATGAGACGAAATCTCTCAGCCAAGATGGCTTGTTGCATGTGCGTTTGGGCCGTGACGAGGGCTGCCCCCCCCCCCGGGTCTGTGCCCTGCTCATCGGAGACCCTGCGTCGGAGCTGGTCCGCGTGCCGCCTCCACAGGAGCCCTGTGTTGGTTTCCACGCGGTACGACACGGGGCCGGTTTGTTCCACAACTACGCCCGGCACCCAGGCTGGGCCCGCGCCGGCGTAATTCCTGCAATGCACGGGGGCGCCTACACTGAAACTCTTTGTGGCCTCTAGCCCGATGTTCCTTCCTTTGTCCTCTACCCTCGTGGGGTCTAGCCTAGTAAGGATGGTGGTCAGTTTCCTACGCATTAAGAGTTCTGCGGGGGAGTATCCTGACGCCAAAGGGGTCACCCTGTACCCTAGCAGAAACTGACAGACTTGTAGGTTCAGATCCCCGGGGCCCATGCGCCGCAACGCGTCCTTCGTGGTGCGGACGAGGCGCTCTACATGGCCATTGGTGGCTGGGTGAAACGGGGCGGAGGTGATATGCCGAACGGCGTTAATCTCCATGAATGCCCTAAACTCGGAGGACGTGAAACAACTAGCGTTGTCGCTAATTAACGTGTCGGGTATGCCGAACGTGGAAAAAAGAGCCTCCGCAAATGCCTAATGGTCTGGGCCGAGGAGGTGCTCGTGACTGGGATAACCTCCAACCATTTGGAGAAAGCGTCCACTACAAGAAGGAACAGGGTGCCTCTGAACGGACCCGCAAAATCAACGTGCACCCGGGACCACGGCCCCTTAGCCGCGTCCCATTCCCTGTGGGGAAGGCGGGCCTCCTCTGGTCTGGAGCATTGGCAACTTTCACAAGTGCCGACCATGTGCTCAATGTCGGCGTCCAGCTGGGGCCACCAGAAGTAACTCCGGGCCAGTGCCTTAGATCGCACGATGCCGGGGTGGCTGACGTGCAGCAGCTTGAGCACCCGCGGCCGAAGGGAAGTGGGAATCACCACCCGCTGCCCCCACAAGAGGCACCCCCTCTCTAGGGACAGTTCTAACTTTTTTCTGAAAAATGGAGCGAACTCCTCCGCTGGGGAGGACGCGGGCCACCCTTTCTGCACCCAGGAGCTTACTGCCGCTAACGTCTTGTCCTTCTCTGTCGCTTTGGCAATGTCGGCGGGCATTACGGGGGGCGAATCCAGCACCTCTATCATGAGGACCTGATGGTCCCGCTCCCCCTTGCTCACCTGGCTGGGCGTTAGGGGGAGGGGAGACCTTGATAGAGCGTCCGCATGGCTGATCTCTTTCCCGGGCCGGTAGACCAACGCGTGCTGATACGCGTTGAGAAAAATGGCCCACCTGAGCATCCTCGGGGACAGGATCTGTGGGGTGGGCTTATCTGCGGTAAAGATGCCTAGCAGGGGCTTGTGGTCCGTCACAATGGTGAAGGGGCGGCCATACAGAAAATCGTGAAATTTTTTCGTCCCGGCGACTATTGCTAGTGCCTCCCTGTCTGTCTGTGCGTAGTTTCTCTCCGCTTGGGACAGGGACCTGGAGTAAAATGCTATCGGGGCCTCCCTTCTGTTTTCCAACACGTGGCACAGCACCGCCCCCACCCCCACTGGAGATGCATCACAGGTCAGAACTACTGGGCGTTTAGGGTTGAAGTGGGTCAGTATGGCGTCGGACGCTAGGAGGCTTTTTAGCTCGCTAAATGCCCTTTCTTGGTCATCGCCCCACTTCCATGCCTGGTCTTTCTTTAGCAGTTTGTGTAGCGGCTCAGCCACCGCTGCCTTTCGGGGGAGGAAGGAGTGGTAAAAGTTGAGCAGCCCTAGGAACGACTGCAACTCGGGCTTGGAGGTGGGGCGGGGGGCTTTCTTAATGGCTGCCACCTTAGACTTGGACGGTTTTATTCCCTCAGGAGTCACACAAAACCCTAGGAACTCAACCTCGGTTGCGAAGAAGACGCATTTGTCCTTTCGCAGTCTCAGCCCCGCCTTTTCGAATATTGTCAGGACCTTCCCCAACCTCTTGGCCAATTCGGCCCGACTCCCCCCCGTTATTAACACGTCATCAAAATAAGGCAACACCCCCTCCAGCCCCTTCAGGAGGCGTTCCACGAGTGACTGGAAAATTCCTGGCGCCGAATTCACGCCGAATTGGAGGCGCGTCACCTGGAACGCCCCCTTATGGGTGACTATGGTCTGCGCAGCAGCTGCGGCAGGGGACACCGTAAGCTGCTGGTAGGCCTGTGCTAAGTCGAGCTTAGCGAAACACTTCCCCCCGTGTAACCTGGCCAGCAGATGACTGACTACCGGCACCGGATATGCATTCGGGCGGATCGCCTTGTTGATGGTGCACTTGTAGTCGGCGCATATGCGGACCTCCCCATTGGCTTTTAGTGCGGTTACAATTGGAGTTTCCCACTCCGCAGAATCAACAGGCACAAGGATTCCCTGACCCACCAATTTGTCCAGTTCTGCCTCTATCTTGTCCTTGAGTGCGAACGGCACCCGGCGTGGTTTGAGGCGAATTGGGCGGACCTCCGGGTCCAGGTCGAAAGTCACTGGGGGCCCCTTGAATTTCCCCAGTCCCTTTTTGAAGACTTCGGGGTGCGCCTCGCACACCTCCTGGATCGGGTCAGACCCAACGGCGTGCATCCCAACGGCGTGCACCCCCCCAATAAACAACCCCAGGGGCTGGAACCATTGAGTCCCGAGGAGGCTGCAATCTCCCCCCTTGAGCACGACTAGGGGAAGGGACGCGGCGTGTTTCTTGAATTGGACCTGAAATTCTCCAACCCCCAACACTGGAATACTGTTTCCTTGTACGTCCCGTAGTGTGGACCTCAACGCTTTGAGCTTGGGTCGCTTGTGGGGGGCAATTCCCAAAAACTCCCTCTGGGAAATGATAGAATATGAGGACCCCGAGTCAATTTCCATCCTAATGGGAACCCCTTGGACTAGTAGCGGGGGTGTCCTGTAGACACGCTGAACACTGGGGCGTCGTCCTCGCTGCCGTCGGAGATGCGGCCCACGCCGTCCAGTTTCCGCGTGGCCTGGGCGCCGTACTTGGGTGTCATTGCGCGGTCTTGTCCCGCGGAGCGGTCTGCGGAGCTCCTCCGGGTCTTGCGCTTCTTCCTGCACACCTTGGCGATGTGCCCGCGGCGGCCGCAGTTGTGGCACTCAGCCTTCCGGAACGGGCACTTTACGCGGTCGTGGGCCGCTCCACAGCCGTCGCATCGCCGGCTCTCCTTCCGGACCCTCCGGACGTCCTCGTCGTCGCTGCTCTCTGTGGACGACCTCGAAGTTCGCCGGGCCGCCTGTACCGGAGCCTCTGCCTTGCTCGACTTTGGCCGCCAGTCCTGGAGTTCTTGGACCCCGGCCTTCGTAGCTTCTGCGGCCTGGGCCGCTCTGACGACCTCCTGCAACGTGGGAGGCAGCTCTTGGTTCATTAATGTGCGCTGGGTCTCGGCGTCGTTCAGGCCGCACAGCACACAGTCCCGGAGGGTGATTTCGGCATTCTCCCATTTGCACGGGCCGGCCGCCAGCCGCAGGGCCGCCACGAACGCGGCGACCGTCTCCCCGGGCGCTTGGACTCGCCTCCAGAACGCACTCCGAGTGGGAAACATCGCCGTGGCGGGCCGGACGTGCTCACGCAGCATCTGCATGAGTTCCTTGGCCTTGAATTCACTCACCCTCCTCGGTGCAATCAGGTCCACCAAGGTCCTCTTGGTTTCTTGTCTGAGCATCCTGGTGAAGATGGCCCTTTTCTTTGCCTCTTCCGTGACTTCGGACTCGATCAGTGCTGCCTGGAAGTCCATCTCGAAGATCTCCCAGTCGCCCGGTTTCCTGATTTCGAAACCGGCGCATGTCTTGGTCCCGTGGGCTGCCATATCCCACCTTCGTCGCCAATTTAGTGTAAGGGACCAAAGACAACGAAACAGCCGAAGGGTTGGCTTAACACAGGTTTATTGCATGATGATCCGGAGGAACATGTGGTAATGGCGGATGGCTATACATTTGAATGTGGCTCGTCGACAGACTATTGGTTGCTGCCTGCGTGACGTCGTAGAAGGTCACGCCCTTCTTGACCAGGTGAAGAGGTGGCGGGGAATCTTCCCGCGCTGCTGAACCAGGTGAATCTGAGCCATGAGAGCTGGACGCTCGCTACTGCCATCTGGTGGTCACTAGCTCGCGTCCCCTTATCAGGTTTACATTGATACAGCTGATGGTTATAATGTTGCACACAGAAAGGTTACATTGATAACACATGGCAAGGGTACATTGTTAAAGGCACAGCTTTACAGAACACAACACTTGTCAAAACCTATTTTGCAACTCTCAGTGTCAGCATCTGGAATTGTGCCTTCTGGTTGTGATTTTTCCTTTTCATCTTCCAGTTCCTCTTCTGGGTGATCTACTGGGTTGGGGTTCAGCAGGGTGCCTGTACAGTAGTGTCATTTTGGCATCCAAAGTCATGCAGCAATGGGTGCTCTTCCTATCTGACCTTTACAAGGGGCAAAGCATATCCACCCACCCTTCCATGGGTCTTGGAGCAGCAGGGAATGGTTAAATGCCAAGGGTGCATAAGATAAGAATGGGTACTTATCTTATGATAGAAGAGTCTTCTGCTTCTTTGTTGTTATGTATTGAATGAATGTTGCAAGGTTCCCTGTAACAGAGTGTAACCAGCCAATGTATCCAATTGTATCAAATCAGAGACACATGGTAGCAAGCTGTATAAGGATGCGAGCTAAGTGGCCACAAGTGGCAGTAGCGAGCATCCAGCTCACATGGTACAGATTCCCCGAAAACCTGGATAGCGGGAAACCTTTCCGCCACACCGCACCTGGAGAAGATGGGCGTGACGGCCTATGATGTCACGCGGACAGTAGCCAATGAGCTACCACACCGGGATATTCAAATGTACAGTGTACTATAAATAGAGCTGTTTGGCCACCATTACCTCATGTTCACCCTGACCATCATGCAATAAAGTTGTGTTTAGCCCTACTGCGGCTCCTTCTATTGTCTTCCTTGCAAGACACCAAATTTGTCTAATGAAGGTGATGAACCTTCCTCCTTGTCCTCCTCTTCCTTGTCCTTTAAAACTGGCTCCCACCATCATTCTTCAACTCCAGCTCCCCGTCCAGTTGTAATTCATCCAAATGTAGACACCTACTTGGGTTCTGTTCTGCCTTTCCATGCCTTTTAGCCACCCTGCCATGAGGGTCTTCAAGTAGCCTACCAGGGGATTGGGTTGGCAGGTCACTTGTTGGGGACAGTTGGAGCATCCCCTTAAAATGCTAGTAATTTACATTTTTCCCAATCATCATCCAGTGCTTCTGTGTTTGTTTCATTTTTACTTTGTATCTCAAAGGGAGAAAACACAAGTTCTGTGCTGAGACAGTTTGTTCAATTAACCGCACTGTTGTGTATTGAGGCACATTTGCAGGGAGTGCTCTTGTAAGAGGAAAGGGCGGTTTGCCGCCATTCTAACTAGAAGCCAAAAGTGGCGCAAATCCCCTACAAAAGGGTGCGCTTGTTAGGCTAAACCAAGCCCTGTGATTGGTTACAGATTTGGATCCTGATCTCCATTGGTTAACTACATATATTCCCTGTTGTGATTGGTTAGTTATGTTTGCCTGGCGGGTCGCTACCTTGTATCCAGGAGCTACCCCTGGGGAGACACTATATAAGCCCCACGGGTGAAAAAGGGTGGGGCCGGACTGGATCTATACTTCCTACTCCATACAGGAAGCCGGGTAGCGCTAAGCCTGGGTCCCTCCATTATCCTACGCTTCTATGGTAGCTTGTTTATTGTCCATTGCCGGGTAAGAGTCAGGAGGGACTGACTCCACTAGGATTGTATAGCCATCTCGGGATCCGGAACACCTTGTGAGCTCATCTCTAATTGACTGTTAAATAAAACCTGTTGCTGTTTGTTCATTGTTGTCCTGGACTGGTGCTTATAAGGGCCAGATCTAACATGCACTGAGGGGGGGAAATAGCACTCTTTCTTTTACTCTTGCAGATAAGAAATACTGAAAGTCTTGAAAATTCCTTGCTGAGTTGTTTCAACTAAAGTAAAGAATCTAGCAAGTATTCCTTAATTCCCTGCTCTATCCCACAAGATGCTGCAATGATACCCATTACTGTCAAGCATTTGGTCTTTCCAAAGAAGTTGTAAACAGAAAATTTTGAGAGAATCCTTTCCTTTAGTTACTTCCACTTCCAAAAGGAATCTATCGACAAAGTTTGAGTAAGAACTATATAGAATGGAAACAGGTTGGAAAGGGGCATGGCTGCCTTTCCACAATGTGTGGGTCAACAAGGAGGAGAACCTGGAAGATCTCATATTCTGCACTGGCTGAACATGATGGAGCAAACCCTTTGTGGTGAGGTAAACTGAAGAAGTTTCCAAAGCCACATTGGGTCCATCACTCGTATTCTTCTGCCAAAAGAGCTAAAAGGTAGCTCATGTAACTAACAGGCATTGATAGCCTTACTCTCCATGAAGTTGTCTAATCTTCCTTTAAAACTACAAGTTAAGAGTTTGGCAGCTTAGACTATGAATATCATGGGGTGGGGGGAGCATGTTGATTTTAATATTCCACACAGGACAGCAGCAGCAACAGAATCAATTTGCTGAATAGTCACATTAACATAAGAACAGCCTTGCTGGAACAGGCCACAGCCCATCCAGTCCAGCATTCTGTCTCACACAGTGGCTCACCATTTGCTTCAGAGTATTCCCAAGCAGAAGCCTTCACCTGCTTAGGATTCCCTGGAAATGGCATTGAGAGATATCCTGCCTATCTCTCCAACCCACATTGCTTTAGTGCTGCTTCCTGTCTTTCCTCTCCTTGTCACATCCTCCAGTTCTTCATCCTACCCATCTTCTCTTCCACCTTCGCCTTCTTTGCGTTCACTATTGACAGCCACATTTCACCATGCTGCCATTCAGCCTGAATGGTCATGGCAACCCCTGTGATAATCTCAGCAAGCATTCATGATGTAGTCACATCAGACATGGGGCTTGTTGACATCATCAATAAAATCACAGACATTAATGCAGGCAACTAGAATTATAAAAGTACCCTGGGACACTGCTTCTAAAGTCACAAAGGAAGCCAGACATTCCCTATCACAGAATTCTCCATTACAGCCTCCTTCTGTCTTATTATTTCTAAATCCTTTCCTCTTATTTCCTCCTACCCCAATACAGTAGTTTGAAATTTGCTCTGGAGGACAGAGTGGCTTCAAGACTGACAAATATGCCAGCAATTAATATTTTACACATTTCCTCTTAGCAAAGAGTTGTTCAGTGATTTATGCATCAGTCAATCAATCAACACTACGTAAATTCAGTTTTTACTCCAATACAAGAAGGAGCAAAGCTTCTTCTTCTTCTTCCATGTCTAGGTCAGATGTGAAACTACCCGAATGAAGCCATATTTGGTGAATTTATTCTGTAATTCCTTCTGCCTGACCCAATGAGGGAAAGATTAGCCAGCACAACAAGGTTGCCGTTGCCTCAGGTTCGCTGGCTAGTCTAGCTGCCCTAGATTATAGTTTTTGCTGGAGCTGTCTAATGTTTTTTAACTGTTTTTAATGCATTTTTGTATGGTTTTAGCAGTTTACCGTTTTTACTGTTTTATTTTATCTTAAGGGGTCGGGGTGGTTTTTTGGACTGGGTTTTTTAAATGCTTTTTATGATTGTATGATATTCATGTGTGTGTGTGTGTGTGTGTGTGTGTGTGTGTGTGTGTGTGTGTGTGTGTGTGTGTGTGTGTGTGTGTGTGTGTGTGTGTGTGTGTGTGTGTGTTGTTAAGCGCTCTGGGTGGCGCATGCACCAGTCTCTTAATGTGATAGACGTGTACATTCATCCTATACAATACACATCAATATATCATACCTGACATATACCTGACATATCTAACTGGTAGAGCGTACATAATCTAAATAATTTGTTTAGTAGAATGCCAAAAAATGATGCTGTGAGAATTTTTACCACTGTGAATTTGATCAAAATCATATTCCTTTTGAAAATAATCCCAAATGAGTAGTGTTTTCAGAGACATTTGTATGATAATATTTACTATTTATGTACTTACCTTACTTATGAGATAACTGAAATGTGTGCACACATATTTTTCATTATGTATTCATGTATCTGGCAGTGGCCCTCCTTCAATAAATGAAGAAACAAAGCTTTATTAAACAGTTCTCTAACTAAAACATAACAGAGACAGAGTAAGGAACAAGAACACAAACTATACATGCCTAGCATACATTTCCTCTGTCCTTTCTCAGGTCACCTGGTGTTGTGTTTGGAATATTGTGCCTTTAAGTAATGTAACACTCGAATGAGTGGATATAATAATCATCAGCTGTAACACTGTAACCTTCTGTATCAGGACGCGAGCTAGTGACCACTAGGGGCAATAGCGAGTGCCCAGCTCACATGGTTCCAATTCCCCAAATACCTACAGCGCGGGAAGATTCCCGCCACCACCTCACCTGGACAAGAAGGGCGTGACGGGGAATGACATCACGCAGACAGTAGCCAATGGGCTATCGAGGAGCCACATTCAAATGTATAGCCACAGTATATATTGAGCTGTTCATCCGCCATTACCACATGTTCCCCCGGACCATCATGCAATAAAGATGTGTTAAGCCAACCTTTCGGCTGTTTCTATTGTCTTGGTTCTCATACACTAAATTGGCGACGAAGGTGGGATGATGGATCCCCACGGAATCAAGACAACTCAGGCCAGTTTCAACATCAACAAACCGGAAGAATGGGAGCTGTTCGAGATGGACTTCCAAAGCGCACTGATGGTGTCCGACATCTCAGACAAGGGAAAGAAGAGGGCCATCCTCATCAGAATGCTCGGGTTCCCCGCCATGAAGGTATTGGTGGACCTGGTGTCTCCGAAGAAGGTGAACGAAGTGCCGGTCAAGCAGCTCCTGAAAGCAATGCGGGACCATTTCCAGCCCTCGGTCTCAATGTTTTCGGCTCGGGACGCGTTCTGGAAGAGAGTCCAGGCGCCGGGTGAGTCCGTGGCTGCCTTTGCAGCGGCCCTCCATTTGGCCGCCGCCCCATGCAAGTGGGAAAACCTGGAAATCGCCCTCAGGGACCGCATGCTGTGCGGCCTGTGGGACGAGGAGGTTCAGCGAAAGCTGATGAATAAGGAGCCGCCCCTGACGCTGCAAGAGGTCGTGAAGGAGGCGCAGGCGGCGGAGGCCACGAGGGCCGGGGTTAAGGGGTTCAGAGCAAGGCTCCCACAACCCGACAAGGCAGCGGGCGCGGTGCAAGCGGCCAGGCAGGCCCCACACTCCTCCACGGAGAGCAGCGAGGACGAGGACATCCGGAAGGTGCGGAAGGATGGCCGGCGTTGCAATGGCTGCGGGACGCACCATGACCGCATCAAGCGCCCGTTCAGGAAGGCCGAGTGCCACAACTGCGGGCGCCGAGGCCACATAGCCAAAGTTTGCAGACGGCGGCGCAGAGACCAGAAAGCCTCAACAGACCACTCACCAAAGAACCAGGAAGGCATCCGGCCCTCGAGGAAGCAGGACGGCGTGGGCCGCATCTCCAACGACAGCGACGTCAACACGGCAGTCCACAGCGTGTCCTTAGGACACCCACGTTATTTTGTTGAGGTACTGGTGCAAGGGGTCCCCGTTAAGATGGAGATAGACTCGGGTTCCTCATATTCCATCATTTCCCAGAGGGAGTTTTTGGGAATTTCCCCCAACGTGCGGCCCAAGCTCGAAGCACTGAGGTCTACGCTGCGGGACGTGCAGGGAAATAGCATTCCGGTGTTGGGGGTTGGAAAATTCAAGGTCCAATACAAGCAACACGCCACGGAACTTCCCCTGGTTGTTCTCAAAGGGGGGAGTTGTTGCCTCCTCGGGACTCAATGGTTTAAGCCCCTGGGTTTGTTCATTGGGGGGGTGCATGCCGTTGGGACTGACCCAATACAGGAGGTGTGTAACGTGCATCCCGAAGTGTTCAAGAAGGGACTCGGAAAATTCAAGGGGCCCCCAGTTGCGTTCGACCTGGACCCGGAGGTCCGCCCAATAAGACTCAAACCGCGGAGAGTGCCTTTTGCACTTAAGGACAAGATAGAGGCGGAACTGGACAAATTGGTGGGCCAGGGCATCCTAGTTCCTGTTGATTCCGCGGAGTGGGAAACTCCGATTGTAACAGCACTTAAGGCCAACGGGGAGGTTCAAATATGCGCTGATTACAAATGTACCATTAATAAGGCGATACGCCCAAATGCGTATCCAGTGCCGGTAGTCAGCCACCTGTTGGCCAGGTTACATGGGGGAAAGTGTTTTGCAAAGCTTGACCTGGCGCAGGCTTACCAGCAGCTCTCGGTAACCCCGGCTGCAGCTGCTGCGCAAACGATAGTCACTCATAAGGGGGCCTACAGTTTGTCGTGAACTCGGCGCCAGGCATCTTCCAATCGCTAGTGGAACGTCTCTTAAAGGGTCTGGAGGGGGTCTTGCCATATTTTGACGACGTATTGATAACAGGGGGGAGTGAGTCAGAATTGGCTGAGAGGCTAGACAAAGTACTGACGGTATTTGAAAAGGCGGGGTTGAGGTTGCGGAAAGACAAATGCGTCTTCTTCGCAAAAGAGGTTGAGTTCCTGGGTTTCCGGGTAACTCCTGCAGGCATTAAACCCTCCGAATCAAAGGTGGCCGCCGTTCAAAATGCTCCTCGCCCCACCTCCAAGCCCGAATTGCAGTCGTTCCTGGGGCTCTTAAACTTCTACCATTCCTTCCTGCCTAGGAAGGCGTCGGTAGCAGAGCCGCTTCATAAGTTACTAAAAAAGGACGAGGCATGGAAATGGGGCGAGAGCCAGGAGAGGGCATTCAATGAGCTGAAACAACTCTTATCCTCAGACGCCATATTAACCCATTTTGACCCCAAGAAACCGGTGGTTCTGGTATGTGATGCATCTCCAGTGGGGGTGGGGGCGGTCCTGTGCCACATGTTGGAAAACGGGCGGGAGGCCCTGGTGGCATTCTACTCCAGGTCCCTGTCTAAGGCAGAGCGTAACTACGCACAGACAGACAGGGAGGCACTAGCGATAATTGCTGGGACGAAGAAGTTCCACGATTTCCTCTATGGCCGCCCCTTTACCATCGTGACTGACCACAAGCCCCTGCTAGGCATTTTTACCGCAGACAAGCCCACGCCACAGATTCTGTCCCCTAGGATGCTCAGGTGGGCCATTTTTTAAACGCGTACCAGAACGCGCTGGTGTATCGCCCTGGAAAGAACATAAGCCACGCGGACGCCCTGTCGAGGTCACCCCTCCCCCACACGGGCAGCCACGTGTGCGAGGTGGAACAAGACCACCAAGTGCTCATGATAGAGGTCCTAGATTCACCCCCCGTAGTGCCTGCAGAGATCGCCAAGGAGACGGGCAGGGACAAGACATTGGCCCTGGTTAGTTCATGGGTGCAGAAAGGGTGGCCAACGTCCTCCCCGGCGGCGGAATTTGCCCCGTTTTTCAGGAAAAAGTTAGAACTGTCCATGGAGAGGGGTTGCCTCCTGTGGGGCCAGCGGGTAGTCGTCCCTGAGAGCAAGGGTGCTCAAGCTGCTGCACGTCAGCCACTCTGGAATTGTCCGCTCCAAGGCACTGGCCAGGAGCTACTTCTGGTGGCCCCAGTTGGACGCCGATATCGAGCACATGGTGGGCACTTGCGAGAGTTGCCAAAGCTCCCGGCCCGAAGAGGCTCGACTTCCACACAGGGAATGGGATGCGGCAAAGGGGCCGTGGTCCCGCGTGCACATTGACTTTGCGGGCCCTTTCAGAGGATCGCTTTTTCTCCTCATAGTAGATGCTTATTCCAAATGGTTAGAGGTTATCCCAGTTGCGAACACCTCCTCAGCCACAACAATTAAACAATTGTGCAGGGTGTTCAGTTCGTTCGGTATACCCGACACGCTTGTTAGTGATAACGCTAGTTGCTTCACGTCCGCCGAATTCAGGGCATTCACTGACATCAACGCCATCCGGCACATCACCTCCGCGCCCTTCCACCCGGCGACGAATGGCCAGGTAGAACGCCTCATGCGTACCACCAAAGACGCACTGAGGCGCATGGGCCCCGGGGATTTAAACCTGCAGTTGTGCCAGTTTTTGCTGGGATATAGTGTGAACCCCTAGCGTCAGGATACTCGCCCGCAGAGCTCCTAATGCGCAGAAAACTGACTACGGTACTGACCAGGCTAGACCCCACGAGGGTGGAGGACACTGGGAGGAACATCGGGTTAGCGGGCACGAAGAGTTTTGAAATAGGCGCCCCGGTCCATTGCAGAAACTACGCTAGCGCAGGGCCAGCCTGGGTTCTGGGCATAGTCATTGGGCAAACGGGTCCCATGTCATATTGCATAGAGACCAGCACAGGTCTACTCTGGAGGCGGCACTCGGACCAACTCCGACGCCGGGTTCCCGGTGACCAGAGCGCGGAAAGCGCGAAACAGGATTCAGCGTTAGGGTTCTCCCCCAGCCGTTCAGCCCAAGGGGGAGGAGAGGGGGGCCAGTGGTCCCCACCAAGGGGGGAAGGGAATAAGTTTGTCCCCGCAGATATCCTGCAGGATGCCCCCACAGATATCCCAGAAGATGAGTTTGAGTTTGAGTTACAAAACCGGGGGGGGTTTCGGAGTGGTCCCCCACCCATCCAGGCGAGAAGTGGGGTTTTTCGTTAGCCCCCAGTGCCCCCGGTTTTCCCACAATGGAGTTTACCCCTACCCCGAAAACCGCAGACCCGCGGCGAGTCGCTAATGAGTCTCCCTCTCCCATTGCAGGACAAGAGACCAGGGAACAGAGAAGTGATAGCGCCCCCGGGACAAGCCAGCCAGCCTTGCGCCCAAAACGCGCTTGCAATAAACCATATTGGATGAGAGACTTCGTCTCATCCTAGGGGGGAGGGATGTTGTGTTTGGAATATTGTGCCTTTAAGTAATGTAACACTCGAATGAGTGGATATAATAATCATCAGCTGTAACACTGTAACCTTCTGTATCAGGACGCGAGCTAGTGACCACTAGGGGCAATAGCGAGCGCCCAGCTCACATGGTTCCAATTCCCCAAATACCTACAGCGCGGGAAGATTCCCGCCACCACCTCACCTGGACAAAGAAGGGCGTGACGGGGAATGACATCACGCAGACGGTAGCCAATGGGCTATCGAGGAGCCACATTCAAATGTATAGCCACAGTATATATTGAGCTGTTCATCCACCATTACCACATGTTCCCCCAGACCATCATGCAATAAAGATGTGTTAAGCCAACCTTTCGGCTGTTTATATTGTCTTGGTTCTCATACACTAAACCTGAGAACCCATTTAGACGTAAGGGACACTTCCTGGCACTTATGATATATGGAGAGTCCCAAACTCTGGGGGCTAAGTCCCCTTTCTCTTATACATAGTAGCTAAAGTCCTATCTCATCTTCTTTGGCTCTACGTCCCTTGTTCAATAGCCATCTGGCCAGGGCTAATTGATATCCTTGCAGATGTGATTGCACCTGGAATTGGTTAATTGATGTAACATCCTTACAGTCTGGTTACATAAATTCATTACCAGCCATTATCAGCCAAGAACACAGGAGTCACTGTGTCCTGTCTTATCCATTCCTTATTTAGTCAGGGACTTTCATATATGTTCATATGATCTTAACCATTTCAGAGCTTGGAGTGGGAAAATGGGAATGTCAATAACTCTTCAGATTTACAAATGTCTTGTGCAATAACCCATCATACTGGGCAATACAAGCACCTTCTTTGGTTTTTCTTTCTTTTTTTCATTTGTATTCCCATTAAGTTCTTTTTAGTTTAATATTTTAACCTCACAACACCAGATTTAACATCTGTGAGGGTGCTGCTCCATCCCATGAATCCCTCTCGGCTCTTTGTTTGCCATGAAAATGCACGAATACCCTGAGTTGGTCCCTATTGGATACATTGGTTATGCACATCACAAGCTATAAGCACTTCTAAAGGTGAGCTTCACTTCTAAGAAACAATTTAAAGATCTCTCTTCACCCTAGTTAAACTAGAAAATTTTTCATCCCAGTGTTTCTTCTAGACAATTTAGAAAAACTTCTTACATACATGGCCATGACAGAAATGTGATGAATATATATCTGCATATTTCAGAAATGTGATGGATCTATGTCACCTGTGATCTCAAGACTAAAATTATAAATTTCCAAATGCCTAGTGATAGGCCAAAGATCATTGAGTACACTTCATGGTTAAGTAGAGATTTGACAGACATCTTCCTGGTTTCAATTCCATCATTCTAGCCAACATGTCAGTGCTAGTCAGTTCTGTAAATATTATTTGCAACTGAAGTTGTAGAAATAGCTCTGGCCCTTGGTTACTACAATAATGGACATTCAAACTGCATCTTGCTAATGAAATATAGTGAGGTCTATGAACTAAGTCCAGTAGATAGATTTTCTTGGCTGGTGGTGGGGAATTAAGAGAATTTTTATCATTATTTATTTATTATACCACCCATCTGGGATATTTTCCACTCTGGGTGGTGTACAGACAAATAGCATCAACATAATAATAAAATTAAAAATCAGAAAAATAAAAACCTAATGGCATCTGAGGGCAAGCAGCTCAAAGAAGAAGAAAGGTCTGTTTTTCTGACAAATGGAAATGGTTGTCTACTTCATGAAAATTTAGATTCATATGTTTGTCAGATGGCATTAGAAATATCACAACTATTTTTCATATCTCCAACTCTGATTTCAATAAAGCAAGTAGCAAATTTCAAACACTTAGATGTCACATCAAGCTTGTTTGGCTTTTTAAAAGCATGAAATTAAATAAAAATGGAAGCATGGGAAATTTAACTCCTGTTCAGTCTAATAGCTGTACGCTTTTCAGAGACATGAACCAAGCACCTAATAAATGATCCATCAATCTCATCCGCTTAAGTGTCTAAAGAGTTCAAGTAATTACCAAGATGTTTCTGACTATGGAGCAGGAAACATAAAAGTCTCACTCCATGCTGGCCTCATTATTTAAATTGCTGTTTCTACAAGATATAGAGGGAGAGCAACAACATGCAGACCATTTTAAATAGAAACCTTTCCGATGACAAATGGGAGGTCTAAGATTTACATTAATGAGTCCAAGATATGAATTTGCTATGATAACTCAAAGCTTTTTTTACAAAAGATTTTTTAATGCAATAAACCAGGAGAATCATCAAAATAGAAAGGTAATACATAAAACATGTTTTGAAAAATCACTCCCACTCCAAGGAAAAGACATCCTGTTGGTTGATTTGGCCTGGGAGCCCTGGTGGCATGGTAGTTAAATGGCTGCACCACAGTCAAACCATTGTGAGTTTAATACTGATGTGACTCAAGGTTGACTCATCCTTCCATCTTTCCAAGGTCAGTAAAATAAGTACCGAGCAAGTTTGCGGCAAAATGCTAATTACTTGTAAACAGCTCAGAGAGTGCACTAAGCAATACATGATGGTAAATGATGTGCAATTGCTAATTGCAACCTTTTCATCCTTTCTCGAGCAAATATCTTGGCTTTAATGTTTTCCACTGCTGTCGATGAGGATAATCTCCCAATATACCCAGAGTATGAGATGTGTTATCTGTAGAATTTTTTTATCTCCTAACCAATGCAGTGCTACAACAAGCAGCTGGGAGGAGGAAATGATTACACTTTCCCTACCCCTCTGCAGAGGAGCAGGAAAAGTGTTTAGCTGCAATTTCTGATAAGCTGAAGGGGCTTGTTAGCTGCTTTAGCATACTAGATGTTGATAGCAGAATCAGCTTTTTATGGCTGCAAGCCTCCCATATGCACCATTCCCAGTGGCACTGGGAATGCCACAAAAAGGTAAAACCTCCTAAAGTAGGAAAGATGGATGCTTCAAGATCCACAACTAAACTATCCAGCCAGTTAGATAATTCTTTAATACTCCACAACCCCCACCCAAAAAAGCACAGTTTCTGATCACATAGAGGGGTGGTTATCTTCTTAAGATTTAGCTCTCCATTCTACCCTAAAGAAATGGATAGGATCAAAACTTACTATAACTCTTCACCACCCTCCAAAACCTTAAGGTTTTAGCACTGTTCATTTGTTCAGGTTAGGATAAAGAGCTAAACCTGGAGAAGAAAAATGGAAAGCTCTTTGATCAATTCATATCAGGTCTAGCATACAGTTGGGCTCTAAAATGCCAATTCAGGACTAAACCATACTCAAATACTTTGAATTATCTCACAGATAGCTTGCTCCTGGGAAAATCTATTACTGTCTTGGCTATTGTAAGTATTCTAGGTAAGCTCAATGGAAACAAGTAGCCCTGAGGAGGTGGTAGACTGATGTTCTGGTGAACCAGTTCTTGCTACTCAGAAAGTCCCAGGATTTTGACCTTGTGGACAATAGTTCCATTCCACTGCTGTTATTACCACATCCATTCCAAACAGCACCTCCCCTCCTCCTTACCATCATCATCTATCATCAAGTGTTTAGCTGTAGCCCATTCTCCCACCATCGGCACCAAAGCAGCTTAGAACATATTGGCTTACTGAAAGCTCTTTCTCAAGAGGGTCCTTACCTACTGCCTTTCACTTGTTCCCTTAAGCATCTTTGTCATCACTTCCTCATACCAATGGCATATGGGCAATTAGCATTGTTCACTGTCTTGTCAGTGGCCTTGTGTAAATAATAGCCATAAAAACTAGAAGAGTTTGCTGGATCAGATCCAGTGTTTCCCACAGTGGCTAAATAGACATTTCTTTGGAAGCTCCTAGGTAAGCATTCTTTGCTTTTGTATTCATTAACACTCGAATTGGTGACCATTAATTATGCCCACTATATTTTCCCTTATTTATAAGTAGGCAAAGAAACAGGAAACATGTGGAGTGCATTGCAAAGAAATACCTCTTGGATGTTCCAAACTTGCTATCTAAGGAGAATGTACTTGAGGAGTTGTATACAGTAATACCCTGGTTAATGTGTGCACCGCACAGCATTAAAACCGGATAATGTTGGGGAATTTGAGGAAAACTTTTGCACGACACAATGTTAAGATAACGTTGTGCAATGCAAAGGTTTTCCTCAAATTCACCAATGTTGATCTCTGCCCCAAAGTAGAGATCTCCAGAGGGCCCCTTGCTGGGGGGGGGCAAGTGGGCCTCTGTAGACCCAAGCATTGGATTGCCGGTTTCCTCTGGGGGGAGACCATGCACATGTGCCCTCAGCCCAAGGAAACCAGTGCTCAGACGCTCAGAGCGCCGACTTCCTTTGGGGGGAATGCGCACACATGCCCTCACCCCAAGGAAACTGGTGCTCAGATGTTCAGACCACCGGTTTCCTTGGGGGGAGAACAGGCACATATGCACCCTCACCCCAAGGAAACTGGAGCTCAGACACTTAGACCACCAGAGAGCCAAGTCCCAAAGTTGGAGACCAGTCCTGCCGACTTTGGGACTTGGCTCGATCCATCTGCCTCTTTGGAAAGGGCAGCGGGGATACCATGCATGGAATCCTTGCTGCCCTTTCCAAAGAGTCAGGTGGATCAACACCCTGTTTCTTTTCCTCTTTGGAAAGGGAACCAGGCTTTTTTTAACATTGTGCAATCAATGTATCACACAAAATTAAAAACCGGATAACGCTAAGACTTGTGGAACCAAGTTTTAGCGTTATCCGAGGTATTACTGTATAATAATTATAATCAATAGAGATGCGCAGGGGGAGAATTTTTCACTCACTTCTTTCATTTCAGGATCTTTTTTGGGAAAGACTACTACTTCAGTTTTGAGTTCTTTCAGGTTCCTTTCATTGTAGGAAGGGGACCCAAACATACCTACAACTTTCTGATTCTTTAGTTTCAGTTTTCCCATTATGGTATCAGGTGCCCTACAGAACCCTCAAATCTCATACC
Source organism: Bradypodion pumilum (assembly GCA_035047305.1). NCBI lineage: Eukaryota > Metazoa > Chordata > Lepidosauria > Squamata > Chamaeleonidae > Bradypodion > Bradypodion pumilum. Next base: position 21,337,640 of record JAWDJD010000003.1, on the reverse strand, counting down.
AAAAATGCAAGGGAAGAGCAATAGACAATCATCTCTAATCCAAAATATGGACATCAACAACAGTACATGGGGGGGGGGGGACAAATATCCACAGACCTAAGCAGACAGTAACAGTACTTTAAAGTTCACATTTATCATCATGCTAATTTCTTATCAGTTTAGCAGTGGAAAACACTAGAGAAAAAGAAATTGTTCATCGCCATGATCATAATCAAAATGGAGCATGTATACATTCATTGGGGCAATATAATCAAAACCCACAACCCCAAACTTCAAAATATGTGGGTTTGGGGAGACAACTCTCTCCTTCCATTTCAATGGCTTCAATCCAGCAGCACAGACTCAAGTCCACAAGGGGAAGGCAAACAGACAGGCATTCAATGCAACATGTAAAGTAATGGCAGGCTAAATCCCTCCAAAATCAATAAAATAAAAGTAAAAAAAAGTCAGAAATCCAAATAATCCATCAAGTTATCCAAAAGTTTCAGATCAGCAGCAAAGATTTTTTTTAAAAAAATCAATCAATTGGTACAGCAACAGTACCAATTACAAACCAGTGAGGTATAAACCAAATCCAAAATGGAGGTCACAGGAATTCTAAGAACAGCCAGTCCAATTTTCCAAGCCCTTTTAAAGACTTAAACTTTCCTCCTACTCCTTCCAGATGTTCTCTGAATCCTAACAGGCATCTGTTAACCCACCTCATGAGACCTGCTGGAATCCAAAACAGAAATTATTTTTAAAAATCCATATATTTCATTAAGCTTTCTTTCTTTAACCTGAAATCTTTCATATTTTTCTGCATTTCTGTGGTAAAGCTGTGAAAGACTCTAAAAATGAGTGAGCCTCTTTTATGTTTTACTTTTCATTCAGATTAAGCCAAAGTTCCATCCCTAATCATCATTATCGTCATCATCACCAATGACAACACCTTCATCATAATACGTAGAGGTGCATTTTGGATTCTCAAAACTTGCTGAATGTTCAGAAATGCCTCAAAATGCTTCAGAGAGATACTGGGATTAGACCCAAACTCTCCTTTATTTCAATTATGATTTCTGGTATATGGGTCTTCTTTTTGCATTTACATTTGTCTCACCACAAGCTGTCAGTGACATGTGGTCTGAGTGGAGGGGGACAAGCAGAAGAGCCCACATGGTACATGACCACCTCCTGCCAGTCCAAGATGACCCACCAACCAAATTAGCTCTGGTGGCCTTTTGAGATGCAGGAGGGTCAAATGTACCCTATACAATGCCAAATCCAGCAGACATAAACAATAAAATGCACCAATAATGTTAACTATCTTGTGTGTTTTTTTTAAAAAAAATATTTTATTTTATTTTAAATTTGCAAAATACAAATACGGGGGGCGTGGCTAAAATGGCCGATGAGTAACATCTCGATTTGGCCGCTCGCGCTTACTCAAAGTGGTAATCAATGAGAATAAGTAAAATGGAACAATCTTAAAGAGATATTTTGTGGCGATAAGACTCCTGCTTGCCTGCTTGGAAAGTTTTTGTTGGGCGGTCGAAGTTCGGGAGGTATCCCTGGTGGGAGAGGCGCGCGACGGATGCCGCGGCTTCCCCAGCCGAGTAGCCGAGAATGGGACCAGCGAGACGGCGGAGATTCGAGGAAGTAGGAAAATCAGCAAGAAAGTGAGTTAATGAAATCTTATGTTGATGGGAGTTAGAGGCAACAGGGGATTTTGCTTTGAAGAGCCTGGACTTGGCAGTGTGTGCAGAAGTGGATAGAAGGGTGGTAGTTGAAGCGATAATGGTGGCGGTCTTGGAAAACGAAAGTGATCGCTTTTTTGGACAATGGCTTTTTTGTGTCCCAGGAGAGCCACGGCATGGTTCGGAGGCTTTGAGAAGCGGCTAAAGAAGAAACCGATTGGGTTCGAGCTTTTGGTTACTCCAGTGCTTTTTGAAGTTAAAATAAGGGAGAGCGGCTTTTTTTTAAAAAAAGAAAGTTTGCTGATTTGGAGAGGAAGAAGGGGGGTTTCCCCCTGAAGCCGCCACAGCCGCTGGGAAAAGGGTGCTTTGTTTCGTTCACTCCTAGAGAGGGATCATCAACTTTTTTACTCCTTCGCTGTGTGGATTACAGCTTTCAAAAAAAAATTATATATACTTCTCCTCTTCTTTTTTTTAATTACAAGTTGGAGCTTGGGATTTTTGGTTTTCCTTCCCCGCGGTCCTTACACAAGTGGATATATTTGGGCATCTGTCTCCTTGGAATTCCTGTTTATGCGGTTGGGAGTATTCTATTTGCTTGCAAAGAGGAGAATTTTGTGAAAGATCTGTTTTTTTTTTTACAAGGGCAATCTTTGCGAGCTGTTGTTACCTGGGCTGAACTGACTATTCTTGGTGACAAGCTTCCTGTGGATTACAATATTTTTTTGTTTGGGGTGTTTTTGGTTCCTGCTCCCTTACGAATTACAATAATCAAATTCTTCGCTGGACCTCCTCTTTTCTTCAAGTTCTAACAGAATTAATACGACTGTTGTCAGTTTTGGCTGCATCAGAATAGGTTTAAGTGGAGTGTGTAACAAACTTACAATATGCTGCAGCATTAAAACTTTTTAGGGGTCTCTACCATGGATATGGGCACATGAGGAAAAGCAAAGGAGGAGGAGCCAGTGGTGAAATCTAAGAGAAAAGAAAATTCACCGATGGAAGAGGTCCCTCCATCATCATCACCACCACCTGAACCTTACGATCAAACTCAACTCATGGTGGAAATTGGTAAATTGTTTCAGAAGATGGAGAAGATGGAGGATTCAAGAGTGAAGGATAGAAATGAAATGATGAAAAAACAGGATAAGGTGGTAAATACTGTTGTGGACTTTACAAAAAAAGTAGAATTAAGTTTACAAAAAATAGAAGGAAATGTGAAATTGGTCCAAAATGAGGTGAAGGTTATGAAAAAGGAAATAAAAGGGACTCAGGAGGCGGTGAGGGAGAAAAAACTGAAAATGGATGAACATGAGAAAAGGATTGATGCTGTGGAAGATATGATGAGAAAGCAGAATATTGTGATTCGTCAGGTGGTTGAAAGGACGCCAGACCAGCTGAGAGAAAGAGTGGTCCAGTGGTTAAATAATTTGAGCATGGGAAAGGAATTTATACAGGAGGACATTGTAAGTGCATATAGGGTGGGTCCAAGAAGAGGGAAGGCAGTTCAAAGAAATGTTTTGGTAAAATTTGCAAATTGGGGAGACAAACTTAGAGTAATGGCCTTCTTTAAACAAGCTGGTTCTGGCGCCCTGAAAATTGATGGTTCTGATGTGGAAGTATATAATGATATCTCAATGAAAGAAAGAATTTGGAGATATAAGATGAGACCGGTAACTAAATTGTTGATGAGTAAAGGTGTAAGGTACAATTGAGATTTCCACAGCAATTGCATTTCTTTTATGAGAAAAGAATGCAGGTTATTGATGAGGGGACCGACCCACTGGAATATTTGAGTCTGCTGGAGCTCATTAAAGCGGGTTCGGAAGAGTGGTTAACTCTTAGGAAAGATTTGTTGGAATCGGGAGCCATAAGAAGGGATTATGAGGGGGTGGATGCCGGTGGTGCTATGGGTGGAACCCCGCAGGGAAGAGAAGAAGAGGAGTTGTCATTGATCATGGTGGAGGAGGAGGCAAGTAAGGAGAATTGAGCAATAGATTAAGATGAAAAAATCCTTTATATTACTTAAGAATGTATAAAGGTGGGTGGCACATTGCACTAATCTGTACGTACATCTTCCATGTCCCCCCTCTCCCCTCTTTGGTTATCGAAGGCGTCTTTTTCCCCCGGAGAAAGTGGGGAGAGAGATATTGTGTGTTTTATGTATAATTTTGTGTTTTAGTGGTAAGGGGTTTGTGGTGGCACGCCCAATGGAGAGTTTAGAAGTTAGAAAAGATGAAATTGTAATAGATTATGGGAAATATTAAAGTATTAACCTGGAATGTAAAGGGTACAGGCTCTGTTCTTAAGAGGAGGAGGTTGGAATTGGCTTTGAAGAAAGATAGACCCGATATAGTGTTTTTACAGGAAATGCATCAAAAATCGAAAGACACAAACAAAGTATTTTTAGGATGGATACAACACTATGAAATGGCGTTTGGTACTTCAAAAGCAAGAGGAGTGGCAATTATGATTTCTAAAAGATTAGGATTTGAGATAACAAAAAGCGTTGCCGATCAGGAAGGTAGATACTTGATCGTAAGAGGAAAAATAGATGATGAGGAAATAATGTTGGTGAATATTTATGCTCCAAATGAACATCAAGCGGAATTTCTAGAAAAAGTCCAAAAAGTTGTGGAGTTAGAAAAAGTGGTAAAAATGATTGTGGCCGGAGATTTTAATTTGATAAGGTCAAATTTAGACTGTACGAACTTAGCAAGGTACGGATCTGGATTGAAAGGGAATGTTTTAGATAAATGGATGGTCACGATGGGACTGAAGGATTCTTGGAGAGAGATCAAGGGTTCGGAAAGGGCATACTCTTATTTTTCACATGTTCCTGGGTCCTATTCTAGAATAGATTATGTATTTTTAACGGAAAACATGATCAAAAATATTGAGGGAATGGAAATAGGGATTTTCAAGGAATCAGACCATGCCAAAGTACTTTTGGAATTGAGATTACAAAAGGATAACAGGAGAGGAAGAAGTTGGAGATATGATCCCAACCTATTTAAAGACCAAAAATGTAAAGAACAAATTATGGAAAGTTGGATGGAAAGCTGGCAGTGGAATGATAATGAAGAGGTAAATTTTAATGTGGTTTGGGATGCCATGAAGTCGGTTTTCAGAGGGGAAAGTATAAAGTTGGTGAGTATAAAGTACAGAAGATATAAGGCTGATCAGGAGGAAAAAGAAAAAGAAATAAAACAATTACAGGAAGAACACTCAAAAAAGAAGGATAAAAAAATTTCGCTAAATTACAAAGACTTAATGGGTAAGGTTATAGATAAAGTTAAAAGAATTTGATATATTTAAATAGAGAGTATTTTGAATTCAGCAACAAAAACTCAAGATTATTAGCAAGAGCGGCTAAAGTTAAAAAGGAAAAAAGGGAAATTGGGGTGTTGGTTAATAAACAAGGGATAAGGTGCAATAAGATTAGCGATAAATGTAAAATTGTGAAGGATTTCTATCAAGCATTATATGCAAAAAAAGAGATAGACGTTGGGAAGCTTAAAAGGATATTGGAGAGGCAGTTAGGGAATGGAATAAAGCAGGAACACTGTGGAAAAATGGAGGAACGGGTTACTGATAAAGAGGTAAAAGAGGTAATTAGTGGTTTGAAGTTGGGGAAAGCCCTGGGAGATGACGGATTATCGACAGAGTTTTATAAGGAATTTAAAGACGTTGTGGTTCCAAAGTTAGTGAAGTTATATAATTATATTCTAGATGGTGGACAAATTCCAACTTCATGGTATAGGACCATAATTGTTCTGCTGCCAAAATTGGGAAAGAATTTGGGAAAAGTGGAATCATATAGACCAATTTCTCTTATAAATCAAGATGCCAAGATCTTCACAGCAATATTGGCTAATAGGTTAAATAGATTTATCTTCAGTCATCATTTTATACAATTTACTTATTATGCCAGTCAAATCCATTTTTCCAGATCTTATTTTGTACACCAACTGTTCAAAATCCGTATTGGATCTAGTTAAACTTACTTTTTCCGTATATTTTTTATTCCAGGAATTGACTGCTGCAATTTGTTGCAATTTAACAGTTTATATAAATCTAATTTCTTTATGTAACCTCTGCAGGTTTCAAACCATTTTCTCAGCAAAAGTACATCATTTTCCTTATATAATACCTCCATCTCCTTGGTTATATTCAACGGGAATTTTTAAAGATCTTTCAATTCAGTGATTGGAGATACATCTGGGGCCATTTCATTCTTCACCTTAGACCAGTGTTTCCCAAACTATGTTCCGTGGAACACTGGTGGACTTCAATTCCCAGAAGCCTAAGTAACTATATTGGCTGATCAGTGCTTTGGGGAATGTTGACTTAGGCTTCTGGGAATTGAAGTCCAAGAACCAAAGATTGGGAAACAGTGCCTTAGACCAAACTTCAAGCATTGCTCTCAACATTTTATTTTTGGGGTAAACTTTAATCTAATCTTGTCCAGAAAAATCGCGTTGCCTAATTTAACCAATTCTTGTTTTTTGGGCCTTTTCCATATAGGATTCACACCTGTTAATATTTTGATAATGTTCCTCAAATGATATGCTATGTAGTAGTTTTTAATATACGGTATTCCCAATCCCCCTTCCTTTTGTGATAGGTACCAAAGTTTTTTGGAATCATTGCCTTATTTCCCCTGTTGCAATACTCATTAATCAAATTTTGAAAATTCCTAATGTAATTCTCATTAAGATGGATTGTTAGCGTATCCAACAAAAAATTATTTTTTGGTAATATTTTCATCTTAATTAAAGCAATTCTGCCAAACCATGACAATTTCAGTTTTTTGCATTGTTTAAATTTTTCTTTAATTTCTATTAGTAATTTGTCATAGTTCAGCTTCTTTAAATTATCAAACTTATTAGAAATGCATATTCCGAAATATCTTAGTTGTTGTTGTTCAGTCGCACAGTCGACTCCGACCCTTTGCGACCCCATGGACCATTTTCCTCCAGGTGCCTCTGTCCTCTACCATCCCCCTCAGCCCTCCCAGCTCTGTGCCCATTGTGTCTATAATACCATCTAGCCATCTCATCCTTGGCCTCCCCCTTCTTCTTTTGCCCTCCACCTTTCCCAACATCAATGCCTTCTCAAGTGAATCCTCCCTTCTCATTTGATGTCCAAAGTATTTTAGCTTCATCTTTACTATTTGACCTTCCAATGAGCACTCAGGGCTAATCTCTTCTAATATTGACCTATTTGTTCTCCTCGCTGTCCAGGGGACTCTCAAAACCCTCCTCCAACACCACATTTCAAAGGCATCTATTCTTCTGCGTTCAGCCTTCCTAATTGTCCAGCTCTCGCATCCATACATTACTACTGGGAAAACCATTGCTTTGACTATTCTAATTTTTGTTTGCAATGTAATGTCTCTGCTTTTCACTATGTTCCCCAGGTTTCTCATCGCTTGTCTCCCAAGAATCAGTCGCCTTTTTATTTCATGGCTGCAATCCCTATCTGCAGTGATCTTTGATCCTAAGAAAGTAAAATCTGTCACTGCTTCTACTTCTTCCCCGTCTATTTTCCAGGAACTGATGGGGCCTGTTGCCATTATCTTGGTTTTCTTGATATTGAGTCTCAAGCCAGCTTTTGCACTCTCCTCCTTCAGCCCAATCAAGAGATTCTTTAGGTCTTCCTCACTTTCTGCCATTAGGGTGGTATCGTCTGCATATCTCAGATTATTGATGTTTCTCCCAACGATTTTAATCCCATATTGTGATTCCTCCATCCCTGCACTGTGCATTATGTGCTCTGTGTATAGGTTGAATAAGCATGGTGACAAAATGCAGCCTTGTCTTACTCCTTTTCCTATTCCAAACCACTCTGTTATTCCATGTTCTGTCCTAACTGTTGCTTCTTGGTTCATGTACAGATTTCTCAGGAGGCATATGAGGTGCTCTGGTATTCCCATCTCTTTAATTACTTGCCACATCTTGTTGTGGTCCACACAGTCAAATGCCTTAGTGTAGTCAATAAAACAAAAGTAAACTTGTTTCTGGTATTCCTTTGTTTTCTCCATGATCCAGCGTATGTTGGCGATGTGGTCTCTAGTCCCCCTGCCTCTTCTGAACCCAGCCTGCACCTCTGGTAATTCTCTCTCCACATGCTGCTGAAGTCTGTCCTGTATTATCTTGAGCATCACCTTGCTGGCATGTGGGATGAGCGCGATTGTTCGATAATTTGAACATTCTTTGGCATTGCCCTTTTTTGGGATTGGGACGTATACTGATCTTTTCCAATCCTGTGGCCACTGTTTTGTTTTCCAAATCTGCTGGCATATTGAATGCAGTAATTTGATGCCATCATCTTTTAGCGCTTTGAAAAATTCAACTGGGATACCATCATCTCCACTAGCTTTGTTGTTTGCAGTGCTCTTTAGGGCCTTTATGACTTCGCTCTCCAGGATGTCTGGCTCAAGTTCAATTTCTTCATCATTGTGATTATCAGGAGTGTTGAGGTCCTTTTTGTAAAGTTCCTCTGTGTACTCTTTCCATCTTTTCTTAATTTCTTCTGCATCAGCTAGCTCCTTTCCGTCTTTGTCCCTTATCATGGTCATTTTTGCTTTAAATGTTCCCTTGATTTCCCCAATTTTTTTGAAAAGATCTCTGGTTCTGCCTCTTTTGTTGTTTTCCTCCATTTCTCTGCACTGTTCTTTTAGGTAGTTTTCCTTATCTCTCCTTGCTTTTCTTTGAAATTCTGTGTTCAAATGGTTGTAGTTTTTCCTTTCTCCTTTGACTTTTGCGTTCCTTCTTTCCTCTGCTATTTTAAGAGCCTCATCAGACAACCACTTTGCTTTCTTACTCTTCTTTTCTTTTGGTATGGTTTTCTTTGCTGCTTCCTGCATGATGTCCCTCATCTCCGTCCATAATTCTTCCGGTACTCTGTCTACCGAGTCTAAGCCATTAAATCTGTTCATCACCTCCACTGTGTATTCTTTAGGGATGCTGTCTGGGTGATATCTTTCTGGTCTCCGTGTTTTCCCTATTTTCTTTAGTCTAAGCCTGAATTTTGCGATCAGTAGGTTGTGATCTGAGCCACAGTCTGCTCCAGGTCTTGTTTTTGCTGACTGTATGGAGGTTCTCCATCTTAGTTTGTCTTTAATTTGTATTTTACGTTTGTCCTTTAACCTTCCCAAATCTTCACTATTCAAATTAAAAACAAGAGCTTCTGATTTTTCCCAGTTCACGCTTAAACCAGTCATATCCTGAAAATTCTTTAAATGCATCTGTATTCTTGGTAATGTTTTTAGTGGGTTTTTTACTATTAATAATGTATCATCAGCATACATATTTATCAGCATTTACCCCTTCCACATCCTTATCTTCTCTTAAAACATTCGCCAAAACTTCCATAGCCATAATAAATAAACTTGCTGATAGGGGGACCCCCTGCCTAGTACCTGCTTCCAATTTAATGTCATCCGTATATTCCTCATTTATCTTCACTTTTGCTGTACTTGATTGATATATTTGTCCAACTATATTTCTAAACTTCTGTCCAAATCCAAGATTTTTAGTAATTTCTTTGATAGCTACCCATTGTAAAGAGTCGAACGCTTTGTAAATGTCCAACGATATTACTCCTATTTGTTCTTTTGTTGATTCAGTTGTGCACATTGTATTTACTACCCTTCTTGTCAAATCTGCCATACTTCGGCCTTTCATAAAGCCAACCTGATCTGTATTTATATAATTACCCAAAAACGTATTTAGTCTATTTGTTATCATGGCATTAAAAATTTTGGCATCTTGGTTGATCAACGCTATTGGTCTGTATGACTCTATTTTTTCTACATTTTTTCCTGGTTTAGGAATCAGTGTTAAAATAGTCCTGTGCCAAGAAGGTGCCATTTTCCCCACAATTCAAAAAATAGTTTAAAATCCTTTTAATTTTTGGGACAATTAACTCTGTAAACTCTTTATAAAATTCGGCTGGGAAACCGTCTTCACCTGGTGACTTTCCAATTTTTAGATTTTTTATGATGTTTGTTATTTCTTTTTCGGAAATTTCTTCCTCTAGTATGTCCCTATGAGTTTGAGTTATTTTAAATTTACTGTTCTTCAATAAATATTCCTTCATTTTCTCTTCATCAATAACTTTCCTAGAATATAATTGCTTATAAAATTCTTCCACTATTTCTTTTTTTCCTTTATTTTATTACACCTCTAACCACCCTTATTTATTAATGTTCCTATTTCACTCTTTCCCTTTTTTTCCTCTGCTGCCCTAGCTAACATTTTTGAGTTTTTATTATTATATTCAAAGTAATCTCTTTTTAGATATATCAAATTTCTTTTAACCTTCTCAATATCTTTCCCTACTAACTCTTTTCTACCTTGTTTTTGATGTTTCTGTGCCATATCCAATTCCAAATACTGTACTGGCGATCATCATGGCAATCAGCCATGAAGATTGTCCTGAGAATATAATGCAATGGCCTTCCATTTGCCTTCCACATTGCAGTGTGATACCCGTACCACTGATCCAGTTCCACAGTCACTTTCTGGTTCTGAGCCCTTTTGGCACACAAAGTCCTCCTCAATCCCAGGCCAGTATGGATGAAGCTGCTGCCCTCCATCAAGATAGATTCAAGTGGGATTTAATCCATTTGGGAACCATCACCCATCCCTGTGAACTTCGCCACCCAAGGCCGTTAGTCCTCAGGGTTGTCAGGTTAGTTAACCACTGCCTGACGATCGGCATTGAGTAGCTGGCAGTAGGGTCTACTCTATTACCATAGCAGGATCACCTGGCCAGACTTTATTACCTGTCTAAAATAGGTACTGTATTGTTATTTTGGCATTAAAAATTTTGGCATCTTGGTTGATCAACGCTATTGGTCTGCATGACTCTATTTTGTCTACATTTTCTCCTGGTTTAGGAATCAGTGTTATAATAGTCCTGTGCCAAGAAGGTGGCATTTTCCCACAATTCCCTCTGTTGAGTCCACTTCCAGGCTACAGTTTGAGACATAATCCTGGGCTCTTCTTTGTTCTTCCAAGGATCAACCAACATCCCATTCCATAAGTACCCATTGAACATCCTTGGATTTTGCTCAGCTAATTTGGGTCAGCTACCTTCTTGTTTCCCAACCAATTCTATATATGATATATTACGCAGAAGTTAACTCAGCCTTTACACCAGAGGCAGATACACATCAGCAGCCTCATGGTGTGAGCCACATATGGATAACATATTTATTTTGGAAGGATATGAAGAAACATGTGTTGATTTATATTGTCAGCCTCTGAAAGAAGAAACCCAGAACAATGCTAGAAAATGAATATTTTCCAGCTGCAATCAATTGAGCAGCCAGGACATGTTTTTTTCATCCAATTTGGCATACAAGCCAAAATCATGAATGAATGAGCCATTAGGAAAGAACCCCAAGCATCTGTAACTCACACTACATGCTAACCAGATTAAGAGACAGCTTTAGATGGACATCTGTTCCCATATAATCATGGTATTTCAAATTCCAGTTCTCTGGCCTCTTGTGACTATAAACTCTTCCCTCCATTAAATTTCTGTCAAAATATTGAAGGAAATATGCTTGGGAGTAATTTGGGAAGTTCCAAATCTACCTTCCATTATTAAGACAAAAATGTTCCTTCTGCACGGAGTTGTAGGTATGAACTAATTGTGTATGGGATGTTCCTGCAAGCAGAAGTGAGGTGATTTCCTGTAGTCCCTTATGTATCTAGAGATTTGCTTGAGTCATTGTTGTGTCCAACTGTTATATTGCTTTAAATACTGCAATTGCCAGTGAGACTTTGCTGTAACTGCGTGCCCTTTTCTGTGAGGCGCCACATTCCTGTGTTGTCATTGTACTCTGATTGGTTTACACAGGTTTCCCACATTAGCAAAAGCCTGGGCAAATGTATCACTGTAACTGCCGTTAGCTGTGTATATAAGTTGCTACCTCATTCCCTGTTTCCCCAGTCTGAATTACCCTTGCAGCAGGAGCTGAGCTTTAATAAACTCTGATGTTAACCCTGAACTTGCTGTCGTGTTGCTAATTACCTTCGGACTCAATAGTCATGGTGTGTTTCAGAACAGGATAAGAGGGGAAACCTTGGTTTGAGGAAGTAAAAAATTATTTGCTTGGATAAGAATCCAGTTTTTCCCCTAGAGCCAGTTTGACTCAGTTTACACTGGTTGGTCAGGGATGAATTTAAAATAAAATCCAGTGACTATACAGCATGAATGTAGGTAATCCAGTGGTGGGCATCAGCAGGTTCGCACCAGGTTGCCAGAACTGGTAGCAGAAATTCTGACTGGCCCCGCCCATCCAGGTTTTGAAATAAACTAGTCCTAATTTGGGTGCAACAAAGGGCTTTCCCCCGGCCACGGCCACCATACCATGCCCACAGTGTAGTAGTAAACTTTTTTGGAGCCCATCAAAATTTCCCATTGTGAAATTGCCTCTTTTTACTGGGGAATCCTCTTATTTTGTCCATCTAGCAGGGCTGGTTTAAGTTTGTTGCAATTATGTTGATGATACTTTTGTCCACTTTCTGCTCAGTGTAATTACTTGATCAGATAATTACCTTTAAACCCCAAACTGGTTTAAAAAAAGTTTTATCTCAGTGCTAGAACAGACTATTGCAAAGCCATTTAGAACAATGAGAGAGAGAGAGAGAGAGAGTGCTACTAAATGTAAAGGTCGCACTTGCTCAAAAGCAAGTTGTATCCGCCTCTAGGGTTCAGTGCTCATCTCTGTTTATAGCCAAAGAGCCAGCATTGTCTGTCTCTGTACATGTTTCCATGGACATGTGGCAGGCATGACTAAAAACCAGAGTGCACTGTTTACCTTCCCACCAAAGTGGTACCTATTTATTTACTTGCAATTTCTTGCTTTCAAACTGCTAGGTTGGCAGGAGCTGGGACATAGATGAGTGCTCACTCTGTCGTGCAGCACTCGGGTCTTAAACAGCTAAGCTGTCAACCTTCCTGTCATCAAGTTCAGCATCTTGATAACTAAGCCACCACAGTCTTCCAAGCTAGAAATTGCCAGTTATCACCTTGTTAATCACAATAGTACCTTTGAGAAATGCATCCTATGAACCTACTACATGTGAAAGAACATTCTCAGAGGTGGCCTCAGCTATGACACCTCCTCCCAAAGGGAATTTGGCTCTCCATCCCACCACCCTCTGTTGTTATACATTCAAAAACAGGACACAATCATGTAGAACCCATAACTTTACTTATTTTTCTTTTTATGTCTTTATTTTTAATGGGTTTATAAATTGCTTTCCTTCTGGGTAGGGCATACCAATCAAACACGGCTCCAGAAAATAGGGGAACTGCTCTGACCCGGGTGCACATGCACACCAACAACTCCTTTGCACATGTGCAGAACCTCTTTGTGCATGAGCAAAACTGCCTCTGATGGGCACGCATGCACAGTAACCCCTTTCCCCGCCATTCAAAATACAGGATGCCAGCGGGAAAGGGGAGGAATGACCACTGAAATATGGAAAATCCCAGCCAATACAGGATACTTGACAGGTATGGGGTAGGGGACGTGAACCTGTCAGGTCAGGGAGACTATAATAATAATTTTGTGTCAGAAATTATTCTGAGTTGAAAGGATTTTTGCTGGATAAACTCCACTCAGGGGATGCCTGAATAAGGCTCCTTACATTGAAAAGCTCGCCTTGTGAGCTGGGAGGCTGGCAAGTCAGCAGTTCAAGACCCAGGTACTGCATGACTGATTGAGTGCCTGTCTCTGTTAGTTCAGGATGAAACCTTGTATAATTAACTCCAGCTTAAGTTAAGAGAATCAAGAAAGACTATTTTTTCCCTTGTGTAAAAATAGAAAGAAGTTCCAATCATCAACAGCCTGTTACTTCATTGAAACCCATGTCACCACCTCCATGCACTACAGACATAATCAAAATCAGCACCGGATCTGAGACTAGGGTGAATATTTCCATTGGAAACATCTTTTGTTTTCCCTTTTTGCTTGTATGCTTTCCAAGGGTATAAAACAACAGGAGACCAGGAGAGATGGAAGCTGTTAGCATGTAAATGTTTTGCAGTTTCGAAGAGGAAGTTTTATTCAAAATGGTTCTGTAGTCACAGATGTTGGTGATTATCTACAATCATATTTGTAGCTTGGATCTAACAGCACAATACCCACTGAAGCTGGCAACACATAAACAAACAAGAGGAAACATTCCTTGTTTAGAAACAGGTGGAGTGGTATGTGTATTGCTTACAGGTGAAATGCATTTCCTCTGCTCATCACTCAAAACACTCCTCCACACCTGCCTCAGCAAATCTGATGGCAAATAATAACCTTCCAATCAAAGCTTGGAGTGAAGCTGTTATAAGTAATCGATTTTATTTAGTTATTTATTTATTTTGGATTTTTATCCTGCCCTCTTGCCCCAGGGCAACTCAGGGCAGCACACTTCCACATAAATAGTTATAAAATCCCCTTTAAAAATTCAATAAAAACTATTTAACACCATCCCGAATTTAAAAGGCCCTCCCTTCCCACCCAACAATAAAAGGGACACATAGTTCTAACAGAGCCAACGAGCGGGAGTCAGCATCCCGTTGGCCCCCCAAACTTGCCCTGCCAGCCAGGTTTTCAACCCTTTCCTAAAGGGCAGCAATTCCGTCTGTAGCCATAGGTCTGCTGACAGGAGGTTCCACAGGGTTGGGGCAGACATGGAGAAGGCCCTTCTCCTTGTGCTAGAGAGGCGAGCTGCTCTAGCCGATGGGACACTGAGAGAGCCCCTCCGGTTGGCCCTAGTGGGGCGGGCAGACTCCCTTGGGGCGATGCGGTCTCTTAGGTAACCTGGCCCACTACCATAAAGGGCTTTAAAGGTCATTACCAGCACCTTGAATTGCACCCTGAGACAAACTGGTAACTAGTGCAGCTTCCAAAGCAGAGGCAAGGCACGGACGGACATAACGCCCACACCCCATCACTACCTGGGCCGCCGCATTCTGGACTAGCTGCAGCCTCCGAATGGTCATCAAGGGCAGCTCCATGTAGAGTGCATTACAATAATCATGTCTGGAGGTAACCAGCGCATGTGTGACCATGAGCAAGGAATCCCTATCCAGGAACGGGCGCAACTGGCGAATTACACATAGCTGCAATTGATCTGCTGTTCAATAGCTAAAATTCAGTAATAAGTCACAAGGAGAGAAGGACCATTGAATAAGAACTGGTACTACAACTCCACATGTTTTATTGACCAAATTCCTTTTGCTTTAGCATTGTAATTTACATTAAAGTAGGCCCATTGAAGCAATTTGGATTTAGTGAGTCGTCTCTTCCATAAGTTCAATTTATTCAATGGGCTACTCTAACTGCAACGTACAATGCAAAAATAAGTCACAATCTTAGCAGGATGATTTGAATCGATGAACTGACAGAGAAGGTGACTCACCAAACGCCCATTAATTCACTAGGCCAGTGATGGCAAACCTTGGCACTCCAAATGTTCTTCAACTTCAATTCCCAGAAGCCATGATTAGCAAGAATGCTGACTTGGGCTTCTGGTAATTGGAGTCCAAGAACACCTGGAGTGCCAAGGTTAGCCATCACTGCACTAGGCTGAATTTAGTGTAATATGCTAAGCAACACAGTTTTGGGCAGTGATCCAGAGGACTTAGTCTAGATCTGATTTTATATTGCATCTCAGTCATTTTTCTCTCCAATGTCAAAGTTATCAAGAGATTATCAAGAATCCCTGAACCCTACATTAGCATTATAGAAGGGGGGCTCCACATAGGGAGCAAATAATAGCATACCTGGTCCCTGCTCTGCATCTGAATAATTTCTTTTAGGTGTGCGGTATTTCATCTTATGAATTTGTCTATTAATTTAACTGTAACTTTTAACTACTATAGTTACAGGGTGCAGGCTTGATGAATAATAGAGGAGGCACTCGACATGGTTCAAGTACTGTTTAGTGCTCTATTGTGGGTGGTGAGGAGATGGGGGGGACACAGGATGAGAATGTGTTTTGTATATTTTGTAATTTCAGTATTGATATGTTTGTGGACTTCTCCTGTGTAACTAACAGTAAGTATTATTACTTTCCCAAAAACCAGAAGATAAAGTAATAATCAAGAAAGTATTAACTATGCGGTGGCTTAGTGGTTAAGATGCTGAAATTGATGACTGGAAGGTCGGCAGGTCAGTAGTTCAAGACCTGAGTCCTGCCGTCTCTGTCCCAGCTACTGCCAACCTAGCAGTTCCAAAACAAGAAAATGCTAGTAGATAAATAGGAACCACATTAATGGGAAGGTAAACAGTGTTCCGTGCACTCCAGTGTCTAGTCATGCCTGCCACATGTGCACAGAAACATCTGCAGACATAGACAGAGCTGCCTCTTTGGCTATAAACAGAGATGAGCACTGAACCCTAGAGTCAGACATGACTAGCTTTCGAGCATGGGCAACCTTTACCTAAGCTGGATATTTATTTATTTATTTATTTAGACTTATTTAGCTGCTCCCTCGCCAAGGTGACTCTGGGTGGTTTACAATGTAAGAAACCACACTGACATAAAAACTTCAACACACAATACACATAAATAAAACATCATAAAACTATGAAATCTAAAAATCTAAAATCTAAAAATCTAAAAACCAGATGGTAGAGTTGATATACAACCACCACTACTTCTTTAAAGCAACTATCCAAGCTCTTTTCCCAGTGTTATTAGGCTGTGCAAATATTCAAACAGTGGGATCTGAAACAAACTGTATGTTGTAGAAATTAGAGGACTGGTCAGGGATTTCAAAGATCCAGAGTCAAGTCCTACTGAACTCTTAAACTTGCTGCTACCTGGAAAATTCTGGAAGATGTAGTCCGAAACCATAAATCTGTTCACCTTAGGCTTCCATTGAATCAATCCCTTAGGAACAGAATAAAAAACCTGGATAAGGACACCCCCCCCTCCGAATACAGCCCCTGAAACCCTTCACAGTTTAAAAATTGGGATGATAAAGGTCTTCCATCTCCTATGCAGAGCTTAGTCACTTGATACACTTGATGACTTTCATTTTAACTTGAGTTGACTTCCTGTCATACTGGCCTGCTTCTAGACACACTTCTGTATTGGGTGGCCCAGCTGACTGATTTTGTACAGGAAGTAAACCCCAGCTCACTTTTAGTCTGACTTTTGAAAGGGATGGATCCTATCTCCAAAACAAGTTTAGTACCATTGATAACTCCTGTAATGTACAGACTAAAAACTGGAACAGATTCGTTCTTACCCACACCCCAGAACTGAAGACATCACCAGGCTGTAGTGGGGCTGGATCCAGGTTTCAAAGTGACATGGGATCTCTTTGCTTGTAGGCATTCTTGTCTTTCACAGGGCCTTCATTAACCAGCTCTGTCTATGTAGTAACAATAAAATTTCTTCATAGCATCATGTGGTTGGTCCCAGGCCTGTAGCCAGAGGTGGGCCAGGGTGGGCTTGGGCCACCCTGAGTTATCACTTTGCCCACCCTGGTAAGCTGTGGTTTCCCATATCAATGCATTGAAAAGAGACTCTGTTGCCCACCCTGAAAAATATTCACCCACCCACATCTAGAATCCTGGCTACGGCCCTGGTTGGTCCTCCACATTTCACTGTCTACGATGTTATCTATCTTTCCATAAAAAGACACTAAATTAATACATAATGATTGACATCCTGTGAACTTATACTATATTATATCATATTTGATTATGACTTTCATATTTTTAATTATTCTTTCTCTTAATATTTGCAATGTCTTAGCGGTCTATTTATGTTAAACCAACAATCTGATAGATGGAATAAGAGCTATCTTGCAACACCATGAACAAGAATGACCAGATTTTAGAAAATCTTTCTTTCTAGAGTTAACATTTCTTGTGGCAATCTGCTACTATGATATAAATTACAGCTAAGAAAAATCATTTACTTTGACTACAACACTGATAATCCCAAAGTCAGCATGGACATAGAGGCTGAAGAGTTACAAGAGTTTTAGTTCCACAAAGTAACTTCTCTGACCAAGAGTGAAGAACGCCCTGTGCTTGAGCACCACTTTAATACAATAGCAAGAGTTTTGGATGATCCTGATTTTGTGGGGTAATAAAACTGCTGTCGGTTTTAGTCTGCACACTAAAAGAATATAAAAGGTGATACACCTATTGGAGGGATAAGGTCTAGGACTTTGGACAGCTCCTGTAAAATTCAAACTGAAATCCGGCATGTTGTTTACCATCCCTACAACATCAAAAACTACTAGGCTCAACTGCATTGAACTATTGAATTTACTCTAGATTTTAACTTTTGGTAGCAGTTTTAATGGGTTTTTTATTGGTTTTAAATTTTGATATTGGTTTTATTCTCTATGAGCTGCCCAGAGTCTTCGGAGTTGGGTGGTAATATAAATGAGAATATATATATATAATAAATAAATAATCTTGGAGCTATCCAAGATTCCCCTTTTGACTCTGCATGTGCTCTTAAGCAGAGCTGCTGCTGAGGAGAGCCAAACAAAGGAAGTGAGCACTGGTAAGTTTTGCAGTTGGAGTAGAGCTGCTTTAGAGGCCTCCACTAATTTAAATTGATAATTTAAACTGCTGAGAGCCACCTCTGTTCAAACAGAGGAAGCAGTTTGAAGCTTCCAGAAGCAGGGGGGCAGAGCCACACCAGGCCCTTCCCTGAACTGTGACTCATAGGGGCGGAGCCACACTAGCCTTTAAAAGCTCTGAGCTCTTTCAGGGTCAGCCCTTTTGACTCTGCATGTGCTCTTAAGCAGAGCTGCTGCTGAGGAGAGCCAAACAAAGGAAGTGAGCACTGGTAAGTTTTGCAGTTGGAGTAGAGCTGCTTTAGAGGCCTCCACTAATTTAAATTGATAATTTAAACTGCTGAGAGCCACCTCTGTTCAAACAGAGGAAGCAGTTTGAAGCTTCCAGAAGCAGGGGGGCAGAGCCACACCAGGCCCTTCCCTGAACTGTGACTCATAGGGGCGGAGCCACACTAGCCTTTAAAAGCTCTGAGCTCTTTCAGGGTCAGCCCTTTTGACTCTGCATGTGCTCTTAAGCAGAGCTGCTGCTGAGGAGAGCCAAACAAAGGAAGTGAGCACTGGTAAGTTTTGCAGTTGGAGTAGAGCTGCTTTAGAGGCCTCCACTAATTTAAATTGATAATTTAAACTGCTGAGAGCCACCTCTGTTCAAACAGAGGAAGCAGTTTGAAGCTTCCAGAAGCAGGGGGCAGAGCCACACCAGGCCCTTCCCTGAACTGTGACTCATAGGGGCGGAGCCACACTAGCCTTTAAAAGCTCTGAGCTCCTTCAGGGTCAGCCCTTTTGACTCTGCATGTGCTCTTAAGCAGAGCTGCTGCTGAGGAGAGCCAAACAAAGGAAGTGAGCACTGGTAAGTTTTGCAGTTGGAGTAGAGCTGCTTTAGAGGCCCGCGCGCATAACGGCGCGCGAGATTGCAAACTAGTAACAAAAGAAGAATATAATCTTACTAGGTAGAAAGGTAGTAAACGTGTACATTTTTGAGGCCCAGAATACTGCACTTGTTAAAATGGATTCTGAGGGAACCGTTGTAGTTACCTGCAATACTTGTGCCATGTTTGTGTTCTTGCCAAAGCTTATGGAGAACTACACTTGCAGCAAGTGCAAGCTGGTTGCACTACTAGAAGAGAAGGTCCAGCAGCTAGAGGCCCGCATATCTAACCATCAACAAATTAAAGAGCTTGAGCTGTTCTTGGACAGAGCGGAGCAGACTATGCTGGACAAAGAAGAGACAGGGCACAGTTCTGAGGGAGAAGGCCCTTCACTAACTCAGGAGGGAGATGGTTGGAGGAATGTGACTCAAAGGAGGAGAAGAGTAGGGGATCACTCTGAGAATCTGAAATTACAGAATAAATTTGAGGCTCTTTCCCTCATCACACCTGATGAGGAACACACAGAGGAACAACTGGTTCCACCTGATGATCTCTCCTTCATCACACTTGATGAGATCCAGGAAGATGAACAACAGGAACAAACTGAGGTTCTCTCCCTTAATATGGTTGATGAGGTGCATGTAGATGAACAGATTGCAGGAGAAAGGCTCCTTGTACTAGGCGATTCAATAATTAGAAATACAGAGAAATGGATTTGTGATGCACATGATAACCGTATGGTGACTTGCCTGCCAGGTGCAAAAGTTGCAGACATCACAAGAAATCTAGATAGATTGTTAGAGAGAACTGGGGACGAGCCAGTTGTCATGGTACACGTTGGTACCAATGATGTTGGGAAGGCCAAGCGGTCTGTCCTGGAAGCCAAATTCAGGTTGTTAGGAAGAAGATTGAAGTCCCGGACTTCCAAGGTAGCATTTTCAGAAGTGCTGCCTGTCCCTCGCGCAGGACCTACCAGGCAGGCAGAGCTCAGAAGCCTCAATGCGTGGATGAGGTGGTGGTGTCGAGAGGAGGGTTTCAGATTTGTCAGGAACTGGAGAACATTTTGGGACAAGCCAAATCTGTTCAGGAGGGATGGGTTGCATTTGAACCATGATGGGACCAGATTGCTGGCACTCAACATCAAAAAGGCTGCAGAGCAGCTTTTAAACTGATAACTGGGGGAAAGCCGACAGGAGCTGGGCAGCATCCGGTTCGGGAAAGTGTGTACTTGGGTAGTGAGGAGGATGCAAAAATTACTGAGCAGAGCGAGGAGCTAGTCACTAGCATTCTAGCAGAAGGATGCAAGAGGCAGTCTAACAATGCAACTGGACACAAAAGACTGTGTCAGAAAAGCATATATAAATGCTTGTATACAAATGCCAGAAGCCTCCGGAACAAAATAGGGGAGCTGGAATACTTAGCAATAGATAAGAATATTGATATTATTGGTATCACTGAAACCTGGTGGACGGATGATAACCAATGGGATACAGTTATCCCAGGCTACAAACTGTACAGGAAGGATAGGAAGGGGCAAACGGGAGGTGGTGTAGCCTTGTATGTCAAAGAAGTGATAAAATCGTATGAACTGGAATATCTAGGTGATTTGGAGTCACCATTAGAAGCTCTGTGGGTAAGAGTACCAGGCCACAAGGATGGTCTAACAGTAGGCATATACTATCGGCCTCCGACCCAAGCTCTTGAGGGAGACTGGCAGTTGGAGAATGTTGTAAAGGAGGCATCCAAGAAGGGAAGCCTGGTTATAATGGGGGACTTCAATTACCCTCACATAGACTGGGTGAACTGTTGTTCAGCACATGATAAAGAGATAAAGTTCCTAGATATGCTAAATGATTGTTCCCTGGGACAGATGGTTGAAGACCCAACTAGAGGTGCAAGAATCCTTGACTTGATCCTGAGTAATACTCAGGATCTGGTGCAAGATGTTAATGTGACTGATCCAATAGGGAACAGTGACCACAACTCAATTATGTTTAACTTGATCATAGACCACAAGTCACTGATAAAATCTAACACAGAGACCTTAAATTTTCAAAAAGGAAATTTCGCAAAGTTGAGGAAACTAGTAAAAAAGAAGCTGAAAGGGAAAATTGAGAGAGTCCAAACACTCCAAGAGGCATGGAGGCTGTTTACAAAAACAATAACAGAGGCCCAATTGGAATGCATACCCAAAAGGAAAAAGGGCACTGCCAGGTCCAAGAGGACTCCGATGTGGCTTACAGGAGCTGTTCGAGAAGTGATCAAGAGCAAGAAAAGCTCATTTAGAAGATGGAAGGCTTGTCCGAATGAGGACAGCAGGCAGAAACATAAATTCTGGCAGAACAAATGCAAGGCAACAATCAGGAAAGCAAAGCAAGACTTTGAGGAGCGTATAGCTAAAAATACTCAGAGAAATAACAAAGACTTCTTTAAGTACATTAGAAGTAAGAACCCAACTAGGAAGGCCATTGGACCATTAGATGACAATGGAAGGCAAGGGGTTATTAAAGAGGAAACAGAGATTGCAGAGAGACTCAATGAATTCTTTGCTTCAGTATTCACTGAAGAAGACAGAGGCCACATGCCCAAAACAGAGCCTATCTTCGTAGGGAGGGAAACCGAAGAATTAAGCCAGATAGAAATAACCAGGGAGGAAGTCCTTGCATGTCTTGTTAAACTAAACACTAACAAATCACCAGCACCAGATGGCATCCATCCACGAGTTCTCAGGGAACTTAAAGATGAAATTGCTGATCTCCTAGCCAAAATATATAATCTTTCCCTCAAATCAGGCTTTGTGCCTGATGACTGGAAGGTAGCGAATGTAACACCAATTTTCAAAAAAGGATCCAGGGGTGATCCAGGAAATTACCGACCTGTCAGTTTGACATGTGTCCCAGGTAAAGTGATGGAAACCATCCTAAAAGATAGAATTAATAGGCACATAGAAGAGAAGGCGCTGCTAAAGGAGAGCCAACATGGCTTTTGCAAGGGCAAATCATGCCTCACTAATCTGTTGGAATTTTTTGAGAGTGTCAACAAGCATGTGGATAAGGGGGATCCAGTTGACATTGTTTATCTGGACTTTCAGAAGGCTTTTGACAAGGTCCCACACCAAAGGCTCTTGAATAAACTTACCAGTCATGGAATAAAGGGACAGGTCTTGTCCTGGATCAGCAACTGGCTAAGGGACAGGAAACAGAGGGTAGCACTAAATGGACACTTCTCCAAGTGGAGGGAAGTAAAGAGTGGGGTTCCCCAAGGTTCAGTACTGGGACCCCTGCTTTTCAACCTCTTCATAAATGATCTAGAGGTAGGAGTAAAAAGCAAGGTAGCCAAATTTGCTGACGACACTAAATTATACAGGGTAGTGAAAACTGTGAGAGATTGTGAGGAGCTCCAGAGGGATCTCTCGACACTGGGGGAGTGGGCAAAACAGTGGCAAATGAGTTTCAACATTAGTAAGTGCAGAGTGATGCATGTTGGGGCAAAGAACCCCAATTACATTTATAAACTGATGGGGTCTGAACTCTCTGAGACAAACCAGGAAAGGGACCTTGGTGTCCTGGTGGACAACTCAATGAAGGT
Source organism: Bradypodion pumilum (assembly GCA_035047305.1). Classification (NCBI taxonomy): domain Eukaryota; kingdom Metazoa; phylum Chordata; class Lepidosauria; order Squamata; family Chamaeleonidae; genus Bradypodion; species Bradypodion pumilum. The sequence continues at coordinate 21,314,941 of JAWDJD010000003.1, read as the reverse complement.
GTCAACCCAGTGTGCCTCAGCAGTGAAAAAAGCAAACTCAATGCTAGGGATCATTAAGAAGGGTATAGAAAATAAGTCAGCAAGTGTCATTTTGCCTCTTTATAAATCTATGGTGAGGCCCCATCTGGAATACTGTGTACAGTTCTGGTCGCCATACCTCCAGAAGGATGTTATGGAGCTGGAAAAAGTGCAGAGGAGGGCAACCAGAATGATTAGGGGACTGGAACACCTTCCTTACCATCTGAGGCTGCAACGGTTGGGCCTCTTCACTCTTGAACGACGACGTCTAAGAGGTGACCTGATTGAAGTTTATAAAATCATGCACGGTGTGGACAAAGTAGATAAGGAAAAACTGTTTTCCCTATCGCATAATACTAGAACTAGGGGACACTCCATGAAACTTTTGGGTACTAGTTCTCAAACAAATAAGAGAAAGTACTTTTTCACCCAGAGGATTACTGGTCTATGGAACTCCCTGCCAGAAGAAGTGGTGACAGCTGTCAGTCTTGACAGCTTTAAGAAAGGATTAGACAAGTTCATGGAGGAGAAGAGTATCAATGGCTATAATTATGGATACTTAAGGACAACCTCCGGGTTGGAGAGATAGGCAGGATATCTCTCAATATCATTTCCAGGGAATCCTAAGCAGGTGAAGGCATCTGCTTGGGAATACCCTGAAGGAAATGGTGAGCCACTGTGTGAGACAGAATGCTGGACTGGATGGGCTGTGGCCTGTTCCAGCAAGGCTGTTCTTATGTTCTTATGTTCTTATGAGCCCTTAAAAATCAGGGGGAAATCATGCTTTTAAAAAGCCAGAAGCAAAACATTTAACACCTCAAGAAAAATCTTGAAAGTCTTAGAAAAGTCAGGCTGAGAGAATATGTCCATGCTCTCTATCTTCCCTTACCCTCTTGTATGCAATGATGTTCTTCCCTTCATCAAATGTTGTTGGACTGTATCTACTTTTAATGAATCACAGTGAACCCAAGCTTAATTGTCACCCAGTTAAATTAAAAAGCCAAATCTACTAAAAGTTGATCAAACTGATGTCCCTCTGATATTAGTAAAATATGTTTAAATGTAAAATTAACTGCCAAATTGACATCAATGCAGCTCTGTGCTGGGGAAAGAATTTACTGAGAGGGGCAGGGGTGTGCCTCTGCTCAAAGCCCATATTTTAAAGCACTTCAGGAGAAGTTGCCAAAGCTCCTGAAGTGCTTCAGACTTTCTCCCACTAAACGGAGGAGAGCCTGGTGAAAGCAAGCGAAGGGGAATCTGCCGATGTGCTGTTTCACTTTAAAATATTGGCTTTGAGCAGAGGTGTGCCCCCGCCCATCCCGGTAAATTCTTTCCCCAGCACAGGGCTGCATCAATGCATGTATTTTAAGCACTTCCTGAAATCCCATTTGAGCTGATGGAATTTGGTGGGTCACAAGTCTACCAGGCAAAGAATTCTAATTTTAGATACTGATGAGGGACTTTACAGGGCACCATTTCAAATCACAAATAGAGATGAACAGCACCCAAAACATATATTTTTTCATTCTCCTCCTCTTCTTCCTCTTCCCCCTCCCCCTTTTCCTACTGGAGCCTGGACATCACCATAGCTGAAGAATGCCCCAGTCCTAGACAACATCATGTTGCATCCAAAACCACTTTCTAAGGTTTTTTTTGATCCATTGACTTCGACAGAATGGTTTGGTTTCTTATCTTCCAAGAGTAAAGCAAGAATGAGTAACAATTGATTAACATTTGCTAGTTCCTTCACCACAAGTGGGAAAGTATTCGGTATACTGATTATTTCACCAAGTGCCCCCAAAGTCTCTGGTACCAGTTAAGTCATTGACAAGTCCAACCTTCTCTTATGGGAGGGTTATATCCTGACAGCACTTATGGTAAACTATAGGGTACCCTTTGTTGGTCTCCATCCCTGCTAAGAGTAGAACACAGCTGGCCTCTTCTAGCATGACATGTCTGATCTTGTTGACAACACTCATATTATCATCACTCTTCTGAGTAAGATAGTTTCACTGTCTTCTTCTCTGGAGCTTGCTGCTCTGGCTCTTCTAAGGAGGCACATAACCATGCCCAAGGCTCTTTCTTTTTTTTAAATACTTTTTTTATTAATTACTTTACAATACATACATCCAACAAAATAACATTACATACAATACATACAACATAGCACCCCCACCACCCAACCCTGTATAAAGTTAAAAAAAAACTACCCTTGTCACTCAATTATTATTTATAAGTTTATAAATCCGCCCAAAATTCATATTCTTCTTGTACAGGCTTTATTCCGTCTTCACTTGACATACCATATACTATCCAAGGTCTCCAAATTTTCCAGAAAAGGTTACTCTTAATTTCACCTCTTTCTACTCTCATTTCTGATGTTAATTTATCATTTAACGCCAACCGCCATATTTGTTTAAACCATCTTTTTCTGCATTTATTTATTTTGTTCTTCCATTCCAAAGCAATTATCTGCCTTGTTGCAGTAAGCAGAATGGATAGCAACTCCTTTTCATTATTATCAATGTTTATATCTTCTAACTGTCCCAGCAAAGCAATTTTAGGGTTCAATACTATATTTTTATTAAAGATCTTATTTATTTCCTGTTCTAGCATCTTCCAATAGCTTTGTGTATATTCACAGTCCCACCACATGTGAACATAGGTACCTAAATCTCTATTGCATCTCCAACATTTATTTGATCATGCTTTATCCATATGATGTAAAATAACCGGGGTCAAATACCACTTCCAAATTAATTTAAAGTTACGTTCCCTTTCCCTCATTGATAACTGCTTCATTATTCTTTGACTCCACCTTCCTTTCCATGCCTGTTCATTTATCTTTATATTTAATTCTTCTTCCCATCCATTCTTTATTAATCTTTGCGGATCTTCCTTTTTGTTTATTATTTTATATAATTTACTTACCATTCCGCTCTTAACTACAATCCCCTTTCTTAAGCTGTATATCAATTCTTCAAACTTTGATACCTCTCTAATTTTTTGTCCCTTTTTTCTTATTTTGCTATCCCATTTTTCCAACCGAATTTTTTGAAACCAATTTAACTCTAACTTTCGATAAATTTCTTCCCTCAATTGGGATGTAGACCCCTTTGAAATCCAGTCATTAATTTGTATTAAGTTATTCAACCTTAATTTCTTTTTCATATCCTTTATCTCATTTAATCGACAATCTGCAAAATCCATCACTTCTAATATTGGAGAATCTCCTCTGACTAACTCTTCTTTTATTCCCTTCCAAAATTGGTATAATTCTCTTAATGTCTTAGTATTTAATTGTATTTTCTTAACCTGCGCTTCTAAGAATAAACTACAATTGTATTTTTTATATTCCAACTGATTTATATCTTCTAATTCATCCTTATTCTGTACTAACAAATTAACAATTCTGTTTAGCTGAAATGCTTTATAATAATTTGTTATATTGGGGATACCCAACCCACCGTCGTCTTGACTTTGGTACCATAATGATTTCATTATCCTTGGTTTCCTTCCTCCGTTACAAAAATTGTTTAACATTTTTTGCCATTCCTTTAATTGCTTATTACTTATCTTAAGAGGAAGGTTACCTATGACAAAATTTAATTTTGATAAAATTTTCATTCGCCCCAAACTCACTCTAGCAAACCAGGACACTTTTAATTTATTGAGTTTAGCTATGTTTGACTTTAAATCTTGCCTTAATTTGTCTATGTTTAACTTATGAAGTTCCTTAATATCCTCAGTTATATATATACCCAAGTATTTCAAACTTTTCTTTATATCTATTTTATAATGTTTTTTAATCTCTTCCTTGTCCTTTTCATTATAGTTACAAGCTATCGCTTCAGTCTTTTTCCAATTAATTCTTAAACCAGTTATTTTTTCAAACCTGTATAGATGTTCTTGAACTTTACCAATTGTATTTTTAGCATTTTTTAATACAAGTAACGTGTCATCGGCATACATACTAATTTTTTGACCATTAATAGCCTGAATGTCCTTATCCCTTCTAATGACATTTGCTAATAATTCCATGGACAAGAGAAATAATAACGGGGACAATGGACACCCTTGTCTTGTTCTTGCCGTAATATCAATCTTTTTAGTGAATCCATCATTTACTTTTATAATTGTTTGCGCTTTACTGTATAATTGATTAAATACATGTAAAAATTTATCCCCAAAGCCCATTCTCTGTACTATAGTTTGCAGTGTTTTCCATTGTATTGAGTCAAAAGCCTTAAATAAATCAAGTGAGAGAATACATAGTTTTGTTCTTTCCCTTTTCACTATTTCAAGTATGTTGATTATTCTTACTATGTGCTCTCCTAATTGACGTCCTTTGAGAAATCCTACCTGATCCCTCTGAATATATTTTCCTTAAAAAGTACTCAGTCTATTAGCCATTACAGCTGTAAATAATTTGGCGTCTTGATTTAGAAGTGATATCGGCCTATAATGATCAATTACTTCTGGATCCTTGTTCGGCTTTGGGATTAATACAATTATTGATTTATTCCAGGAGTCAGGGACCTTTCCTCCATCTAATATTGAATTATATAAAATGCATAACTTTGGGATAATAATTTCTTGAAATGCCTTATAAAAGTCAGTCGTATACCCGTCTTCACCCGGAGATTTCCCTGGTTTAAGCTTCATTATAGCCTCCTTTATTTCTTTCTCAGTAACTCTTTCCTCCATTATTTGTTTATGATTGTCCTGTATTTTTAACATCGTTTCTATTTCTAGTTGCCTTTTCAATTCCTCCATGTCTATAAGTTTTCCTGTATATAACTCACTAAAGAATTGTTCTACTATTCTTATTTTCTCCTCCGTTTTTACCATACGGTTACCCTTATCATCTACTAATACCTTTATTTCCCTCCTCATTCTCTTATCTCTGGCTGCTTTTGAAAGTCTTTTAAGACTTTTATTATTAAATTCGAAACTATCTCTCTTTAAATAAATCAGTTCCCTTTTAACTTTCTCCATATCCTGTCCTAAAAGCTCACTTCTCAACTTCGCTAGTTTTTGATATACTTCTTCCTTCTGACCCTTGCCATGTTCTTTTTCTAAGCTTTTTATCTCTTTTTCTATATTCTGCACTTTTAACCTCCTTTGCCTATTCAACGTTATTATTTCTTTAATGCAATCCCCTCGAAACACTGCTTTCATAGCATCCCAAAGTGTATGCATCTCTACCTCTCCTGTATCATTTAACGACCAGTCTTCTTGCCATTTTGATTTTAACTTGTTTAATATCTCCTTATTCTTAATTAAATATGTATCAAACCTCCATTTCTTTTGTTTATTATCCCTATTAAACAACAATTCCAACTTGAGTATTGCATGATCTGATTCCCTGATTATTCCGATTTCTGTATCCTTCAGCCGTCCTACCAAATTGCTTGAAACCATCAGGTAATCAATTTTCGAATATGTTTTGTGCATTTGGGGGAAAAAAAGTATAACCTCGTTCAGTTCCTCTTAAGATTCTCCATGTATCATTAATCCCTAGACTCTCTATCCAATTTTCTAATCCTGATTTTTTAACATTCTTTCCTACATTAATTTTTACAGACGTATCTAATGCCGATGCGGTTAAATTAAAGTCTCCTCCTACTATCAAGTTCTGTGCATCCTCATTTTGCAATATTATCCTTATTTTTTCTAAATACTCTTCTTGCTTTTGGTTTGGAACATAAATATTGACCAATGATATTTCTTCTTCCCCAATCTTTCCCTTTAACAACAAAAATCTCCCCTCTTCATCCTTTACTGCTTTTGTTATTGAAAAATTTAATTTTTTGGAGATAAGGATAGCTACACCCCTTGCTTTCGACGATCCAAATGATTTTTCATATACTTCCATCCATCTTAAGTAAAGATTATTCACTTTATCCATTTTTTGATGTGTTTCCTGTAAGAATAGAATATCGGGCATTTCCTTTTTTAATGCATTCTCAATTCTTTTTACAGGGCACCATTTCAAATCACAAATAGAGATGAACAGCACCCAAAACATATATTTTTTCATTCTCCTCCTCTTCTTCCTCTCCCCCCTCCCCCTTTTCCTACTGGAGCCTGGACATCACCATAGCTGAAAAATGCCCCAGTCCTAGACAACATCATGTTGCATCCAAAACCACTTTCTAAGGTTTTTTTTATCCATTGACTTCGACAGAATGGTTTGGTTTCTTATCTTCCAAGAGTAAAGCAAGAATGAGTAACAATTGATTAACATTTGCTAGTTCCCTCACCACAAGTGGGAAAGTATTCGGTATACTGATTATTTCACCAAGTGCCCCCAAAGTCTCTGGTACCAGTTAAGTCATTGACAAGTCCAACCTTCTCTTATGGGAGGGTTATATCCTGACAGCACTTATGGTAAACTATAGGGTACCCTTTGTTGGTCTCCATCCCTGCTAAGAGTAGAACACAGCTGGCCTCTTCTAGCATGACATGTCTGATCTTGTTGACAACACTCATATTATCATCACTCTTCTGAGTAAGATAGTTTCACTGTCTTCTTCTCTGGAGCTTGCTGCTCTGGCTCTTCTAAGGAGGCACATAACCATGCCCAAGGCTCTTTCTTGAAGCTATAAGTCCACCAAAATGATGGAGGTTCGTCCTTGGACCTCCACCAGCTGGTTCTTCTGACCTCCATGGACTTAAACTCTTATCCTACATCTTCCATCTTCCTCATCTCTTCCCATGCTTACTCCTCCACATACCCAAAATTCTTATTTTATGTTTCTCAGCCATATCAACTCCTTCTTCTCCTCTTTAGCCAAGATTCTTGAACCTTCTACCTCCTGCTGAACTATCCCTGCTTCTACTTCCACCTTTCCCAGTCCCTTTGCCTGGAAAGGCTTTTCACCCTTCAGCATCCTTTAATTCCTTAAGCATGCCCCAATCAACCAGAAAACTGATTATCAGGAATTCCAGGTATAAAGTTGCAGGGAGTACAAGTTATGAGCTCCCAGAGATTCCTCCTGACAAGTCATTTTGCCTTGGTGTTTTTTCCACTAGATAAGTTTACCAACCAAATAAACAGTGAATTAAATGTAAGGAAAAAAGAAATCTTTATTCTTGCCCATTCTGTGCTGCTCACCCAGAGGCGCCTATACTTCGAAGTCCTAAGAATGAAATAAGGCAAAACTGGAGAAAATTTTTAAAAATCAGGTAACTCATGCATAATAAATACATTTATATCATTATTTTGGACATTGGATGAGTACATTAAATATGCATCTTGTTCTTTGCCATATGCTGCATGTAAAACAGATGTTATGTAAATTGTTGGCAGCTTATTTGCTCTGACAGTAATTGAAGAAAGAAAAAAAGAAATGTCTTTTTCTTTTACTGTGGAAATGATGGTTATGTTTCTGACATCCTGCTTAGACAGTCAACACATGCACAACAAGGAGCTCTGCCTAAAAGCTTCATGAGGGCCAGAATGCCCAGTTGCATTTGAGAGCCAGACAACCAGGCCGCACATCAAGAGGCAAAGATCTGTTCACTCCCCTTAAGAAAATAGGAATGGACTCTCTCAAAATGCTCCCCATACACACTTCATCCCTATATGTGTAAATCTCAACGCAGAGGGATGACTGTGCTGCCGAGGGCCTTCATAGGAGAGGTGAGTTCACCTGAAACATCAATTCCTTCCCATACGGGAGGACACTGTTGAAGTGGCCTTTGTCCCAATCCTTATCATCCTTCTCCCTCAGCACTTGCTAAAATTTAAAATTAAACTTCTTGTTGGCCGGAATGTAGAATTATGTAAGGCCAGTGAGTAACCCTGCTTAAATTGCCAGCATGTATGTATTGTAGCTACATAATGGGCCATGGTGGCTTAGTGGTTAAGACACTGAGCTTGACAATTGGAAGGTCGGTAGGTTAGCAGTTCAAGACCTGCAAGATGGAGTGAGCTCCTGCCATCTGTCCCAGCTCCTGCCAGCCTAGCAGTTTGAAAGCAAGAAACTGCAAGTAGAAAAATAGGTACCACTTTAGCGGGGAAGGTAACAGCATTCCATGCACTTTGGCATATTGTCATGCCTGCCACATGAACACAGAAACATTTCAAGACACAGACAGTGGCCGGCAACAGAGATAACACAACCTAGAGTTGGATACAGCTGGCTTTTGAATGACACACACTAGCATTTATGTTTGCTAGATTTCTGACAGCTATTCAAAATATTAAGGAAACCAGTTGCTCAGGTTTACTTTGGTGAAGAGTAGAGAACGTGCATGATAATTTCCAACTTATTGATTGCTGTTTATTCCTTCCATTCTGCAGAAAAAATATATTGATTTTAATGCTATGACTTCCAGAGACATTACGTATGACATTTGATGTTCAATTTCACACATCACTTCTTTTATCTTGCTGGGATGGCCATAACAAGTTGAAGTAATAAACATTTTTAAAGTTTCCCCCCCTTAGTAATAATCATTGGCTGTTCTACCAAAATAATGTCCAAATAATTCATAAATATGATTCATATCCACAACTGAGGTACTACAATACCAAAAATTGAATTACTACTTAATTGTTGGCAGATATGTATATCTTCTAGTCCACCCTATTTCCAATCAGGAATTTGCAGTAAAAGCAGTCCTGATAGTTGATCACCTAGCCCAGGAGTTCCCAACCTATAGCCCATGGGCCTAATCCAGGCTGTGGATCTCATTAATATAGCTAACAGTGGCCACCCTGGCACCTCCATCACCATCAGAAGTCCCAATATGTCACTTAGTGCAGTGGTTGTGGAAATCATGCCATTTTTGTGGCTTCTTGCACCATCTCCTCTGTTTCCCTGGCCAAGTTTGAAAAGGCAGCTAGGGTGGCAGGCAGCAGGACTTGCCGCTCCCACCCCCGGACTCTGGCCTCGGCTAGAGCAAAGAGGACCCCTCCACCTGCTGGCACTCCTGGACTCTGCCCCTGGCCGGGCTTGAAAAGGCTGCTATGACAGAGGGCGGTGGGACTCGGACTCTGGCCTTGGCTGGGGCAAAGAGGCCCTCCAGCCATGGGAGCCAGGACCCCTCCACATGCTGGCACTCCTGGGCCCCAGCCCTCTGCAGGCTTGAAAAGGCTTTTATGGTGGCAGGACCTCGCCACACCACCCTTGGAATTTGCCTGTGGTCAGGGTGGAGAGGCTGCTAAAGTATTGTATTGTGTTGTTTTATATTATTATATGCTGGTTTTGTAGATTGAATTTTGTATATTGTATTACTGGGTATATTGTTTAATTACCATGTGAGCCACACTGAGTTGGGTTCCCTGACTGGGTGGCATACAAGTGCGAAAATTAAATTAAAATTAAATTAAATTCCCAGAGCAGTGGGAGGCTTTTCAGAGCATTTTTGCTCCATTTTGGGAATTTTTTTGCCATTTGGCAGCTGAACTGCAGCGATTGGTGACTTCTGTTGCTGAGTGGGGCTTACATCAGTGTCTAGGTTCATACCACAGAAACAGGAAGTGCCCAACCATCATGGTTTAGCTGCCAAAACTCAATGGAGTAGCAGTGGAAAAATCCGAAAATGGAGCAAAAATGCTCTGAAATCCTCCCACTGCCCTGGGAAGCAATGGAGGCTGTGCAAGAAGCCACAAAAAACAGCATGATTGCCGATGACAATGCAAACATACCACACCTCCAACCCCCACAGCTGAGTATCAAGGGCGGGTCTGGCCCATGGTGGGAAAAATTTGGGAACCCCTGACCTAGCCTATCTTTAAAACTTCCAACAAAGGAGATCTGATATTTTCTCTATAGCTCATACTGGATTACATTGAAAAATAATAATAATGAAAGCTAACATGGTGGCTGAAATCCTACACCTGCTGAAAAGTAATAATGTCACAAGCAGAGTGAGGTTTTTGAAAAGACAAGATTACCCTCTGCTCTCTTATGGCTTTTCTGACTGGCAAATAATCTTTCATTGAGAGGAAGCTATGGGAGTCACAGGACAGGAAGAGAAAGTCTTTCACTACCAAAAATTGATGCTGCCAGAGTAGACTTCCTTCTCCTGTCCTTTGGCTCCCATAGCTTCCATTTCATGAAAGGGATTATCTGCAAATCAGAAAAACCATGAAGGAGAAGGGAGTGTTTCTCAACCTTGGTTCTCCAGGTGTTCTTGAACTTCAATTACCAGAAGCCCAAGTCAGCACACCTGTTGGTCAGGGAACATCTGAGGGCTCAAGGTTAAGAAATCCTGTACAACATTATTTTAAAAATCCCCTGCTGGTGATGCCATTACTGTTCCACAGACTCAGCTATGCTAACAGGATTTGAACCTTTATTTTTTTTCCCAGAAAATAATGTTGCAAGCTCCAAAAAATGAAAAATGTTGGTCTTTAGGTCTACAACTTGCAGAATCTTTACTGTTGTCCACAGAATAAACAATTCCTTTTTTATTTTTTGAAAACTCTTGAATAATATTCCTCAGTAAGATCTTAATATTCAGGAATGTGGCACTGAAAATTATGCCTGCCCACGACTTTGCACACACAATGGCTAGAACTGAGAGGTCAGGATTGTAAATTTCCCACAAGGCCTAATGCCTACTTCAGACACCCTGGGGAACAACAGGACATATAAATGGCTTCTTTCCATTCTGCAATAGGACAAGCCTGCAGCTTACTAGTTATTTGGTGTTCTTGTAATATTTCTTTGATGTTATTTTTCCACCTTCCTCTGGGTCTGCCTCATGCTCTTTGTCTTTCTCCTCTTTTCACATATGTCCTGTATGGTATGGAATCCCAAGACATTCTCTCCAAAGTTGTATCATTAATACAGTTTATATAACAAGATGTTACAGAAATGAGCTATTAGAATGAAAGAGTTAGAATATTAAATTTTAACACCAGTACAATGTAACAGATCTGTTCTTCCTGGCAGATCTGATATTGGTTCAATGTACAGTACTGTGCAAAAATCTTAGGCCGCCACCAGCTGGTTTGGGAGAAATTCAATGATTGATTTTATAAGTCATAACTCAGACACCCTAAATCCCAACTTCACCAAAGTTGGAAAATGTTGAGAGGAGAGTCAGCAGAAGATTATTTCTTATTTTGGTGTGTCTAGGTGACTCAAAGGCTAAAATATGCCCCCCACCACAATCACTAAGAATCTACACAGAGTCTAATACAGTAAACCCCCAGTTAGCGACGTTTCTTGGTTCCCAATGTTGCATCGCTAACCGGAAAACATCGTTAACCGGGAAGCATAAGCCTACAGCAGACGAAGGGGTTTACCCCAGTGTTTCTGCTTGGAGCAGCATCGGAAAGGGTCCGTGGGGGTCAGAAACAGCTTGGATCACCTCTCCCGACCCCCCCCCAGAGGTGGCAGGGGCAGCGGGGACGCAACAAAGGGGGTAATCCCGTTGTGCTAGAGGTTGTTCTGCACATTTGGGGGTCTCCACCACCCCTGCCCACCCCCACAAAAAGGCTGCCCACCCCCACAAGAAGGAAGACTGATCTCCTACCTTTCCAGCTGATTGCGGGCAAAAAATTTGCCATTTTTGGGTCCCTGTTTCAGGCTCTCCGGGTCCACAGCAACATCAGGGGTGCTTGGAGGACCTCTCCCATGCAAACCCCATTTTCCTACAACCTTCCTGAGCCGCCATTTTGAAAGACAAAAAAACCCAAACAAAATGGCAGCCGCAACTATAATCAACTGTTGGGCAGCACAGGAAGCACCTAGGAAGGTGAGAATAGTGCATCATAGGTCCTCCAAGCCTCCCACACACTGCTGGAGAGGCAGAGAGCCTGAAACAAGGACCCCACCGATGGTGATTTTCCAACTTCATAAGGTAGGAGATGAAACACGGTGCCCTAGGTTAACAATGCCAGATCGTTAACCGAGAGATGACTTTTCACAAAAAAGTCACATTATTAACCAAAAACGACGTTGTCCAAACGCATCATTAACCGGGGGTTTACTGTACTGTATTTCCATGAAAAACGAGTGTTTTCCCTTTATGAAATTAAACAAACAAGCATGGAAGAACAGCTGATTGATCACAAGGACACAACACATATAGTGCTGTTGCTTTTAGTTGTTCATCAAAGCAACAATTCACACATTGAGCTGGTTTTGCACATTTTAGAGAAGTGTACCTTAAATTTTTGGGTAGACCTCACCTTGAGGATATGCTGACTTCCGCACAGGTCTCAAGTGTATTAACTTGAGTGATTGAGAATGGTTGGCATGATTATGCACTGCAAAGGAATATGGTCTAGTAGCAGCTGCCAGCATGAAGTACAGGAAGTGCTAAACCAGTGGAAATTGAGAATTAATTACACCGGGAGTAATTAGGATGCTTAGATGAAACACAGAAGCCAAAAAGTTACCCTGGGAGTCCAACCGGATGCAATTACTTCAACAGACAGTCATAAAGGGGGAGATGCATCCATAACAGCAGTTCTTTGAGAAGTTTCTTAGAGGTACTAATTTTTAATTCAAGAACAAACAAAAAAAGAAGTTGCTGGGGGGGGAAATGAGCAACGTTTATTGCCAAGGAAGAATGGTTGCAATAAAAATAGGTTGATCTAAAAGAAACAGCTCCAAGATGCTCACTGTCATCACTTAAAGAGAAAAGAGTATAACACCAGACACTGGAGATGTAACTTTCACAGTCTGCAGTTTTAATCATCACAGTTGGGAATCAAACAAGGGAATTTAATGAACCTGAGTTGCAAGAGGGGAAATTCTTAATATTTTTGAAGAAGAGAGGAAGATGGGTGCTTTCTTGGAGATGTTGTGTTGGTTGCCAACTGTGTGAATTGTACGGAAGTATATATTATGGAGATTTGTGCAAACAGTAATTATATATGTGCAAGGAAGATTTGACATATATTATTTTCTTCTCCTGTTCAACTCAGTGCTGGAAAAATGAATTTATCCATGGCTGATTCGACTGCAATCTCTCCATTACATTTTTGCATGTTTCACTTGAGGGAGAAAAGGTTAGCAATTGAGAAAAGGACAATTCAACTGAAATATACATCTACTGCCAGGATGTTTCAGTGTTGGCCATTCATGTAAGAGATGGCGGGGGGGGGGGGGTGTTAGTCCAAATATAACTGTAGTAGGAATGATCAGGTCATCGCTAGGCTGCACCTGATATATATGAATCAACACAGGAATCATCTGGCCATTATAAATATGAAAACTTCAACATTTTCCTCCTTAACATGAGATGCTGTGAGGCAAGTAACATTTTTGGTTTCTCTGTTTTTTTGTAAGCCTTGGAGGAAATCACTGCATTTTTATGATTCTTTATCTTCACAGTTATAGACATCTTTGAACTGTGGTGCTGGGGAAAACTGGACTGCATGGAGATCAAATCAGTCAATGCTAAAGGAAATAAATCTTGACAGAAGCTGAAGCACAAATACTTTGTCCATCAAATGAGAAGAGAGGACTCACTCAAGAAGTAATGCTGGGAAAGATTGAAGGCAAAGGGAGTAAGCAATGGCAAAGGATGAGATGGTTAGATGTCACCTTTGACACAGTGGACATGGATCTGGGCAGAGTCTGGAGGATGGTGGATGGCAGAGGAGTTTGGTGTGCTGTGGTCCATGGGGTCACAATGGGTTGGACTCAATTGTGCGACTGAATGATAAAATCTTTGTGATATCCACCACCTCTGCCTAGGGTGAAGGTGACTGGGAAATACTCCTCTACCATGGGATTCATGCAGAATCCACATTCTCATTGCTACTTGAATTGGTCCAGTGGTGGGATTCAGCAGGTTTGCCCCAGTTCTCCAGATCCAGTACCAGAAATTCCGACTGGACTCACCCATCCAAGTTTTAAAATAAAGTAGTCCTAATTTGGGTGCAATGCAGAGCTTTCCCCCTGGCCACGCCCACCATACCACGCCCACAGAGTAGGTAGTAAAAAAATGGAATCCCACTACTGAATTGGTCTTTCCAAAGATGGGGAAATGAGGTACAAAAATGTTTTTAAACTTATTTTCCTGATGCTATTACTCTCTCTCTCTCTCTCTCTCTCTCTCACACACACACACACACACACACACACACACACACACACACCGGGCCAAAAAAAATGCATACCAGTTCTTCTGCAATCTCCACTTTCTCCTCTCCTCCAAATCCATGGAGGGTGATTAATCCTTCCTCCTCCTCCTCCTCCTCCTCCTCCTCCTCCTCCTCCTCTTCCTCCTCTGAGCCCAGGTCCTATGATCCATCCTCTGCTTCTTCCCTCCTGCTAAAGGCTCCACAATCCCTCAGACTCTTCCTGTGAGCCTAGATTACTTCACCTGAGTTTGCTCCTATATCAATGTTGATTACAATATCGGCTGTGACTCAATGCGATTCTATGTTTTCTCCTGAGCACCAGGAGGCCTGGTCTTGAAAGCTGGATGGTTCTGGGCCACTTTTGCCCTCCTAGGCAAGCGGAAAAAATGCCACTGACATGAATTTGTTTAAGATGGATCCCAGCTTGCCATGAAGTGACCCACACATTATGATCTTGGCACCATCTCCTGCAGCACATATGAAATGAGGCGTGTAGGATTTAACACCGGGACTGCACTGGACTGCCACAGCCTTCAGGATATAATCAAGGTGCGCCTTCACAGACAGTCCATTTGGCATGGCTTCTTCCACCTCCATGACCATTGGGAATCAGGATCATGAAATGGTTCCTCTTCTGCTCATTTTGCCATTGGGCCCAATATGATGATTTCCAGTGGCATTTCCTCAAATGAGGAGACCATTGCTCCACCAAAAGGGGCTCATCTACCCATAGCTGTCGGCCCCTTTGAGGAGTCAGGTTATTACTGCCACCCAATACACGACATTGAGTTGCTGGCTGTATGGTCTACTCCATTACTGCAGTGGGATGTCTGGCCAGATAGAAGCTGCTATATAGATACAGTAGCGCCAAAATAAATTGTACAGGTACTGAATAGATAAAAATTCTGCCTTCCTAAAGTTTTCGCTATCATTCCATTTATTGTTTCATTAACTGTCCTTCAAAAGTTCATTATGGAACGCTGAACTCTATGCTAATTATTTTCAAGGGGTCTTTACCCTCCTGTCATAAAAAGAAAAGTGCCAACCTCAAAAACAGGAGGGAGGGAGACCATAACAAACAGAAAGAGTTCACTGATATTTTGCTTCCAATTAATTTTTTTTAATTATGACTGACACCTCAGGCCAAAACAATTTCACCTTCCCCTCCTCACCTTTCATGTGGCACAATGCTTGATGATACATTTGCATATACAAATTAGCAGCCAATAAAGCTCCAGGAAGGTCTCTTGTAAATACTTCAGGGAGAGATTTTGCATTACTCCAAGCTTTCATCCCCTTAATAAGAATCTGTAATTTCAAAGAATTGAGTGCAAATAGGAGAGCAAGAGTGACACATTATAAATATGACGATGAGCCCATATATACACAGATCACTACCCACAAAATGTCAATGGTAAGCTTCCCTTGTTTGTTAACCAATCTGGTTTTAGCAAACATGCAAGGTAGAGGTGAACATTAGGCCCATGTCTCTTTGTCCTGCTACTTGTGATGCCCACTGCATGTGAATGATTACTGTACTTTCTCACACGGACAGCTACCACCATGCAAGGTGTATCACTGCAGTTTTAAACATAGCTTGCAAGATATGAAGATTAGTTATTGAATTCCTCATTCTGATTAGTATTGGCCAGGGATGGCGAACCTTGGCACTCCAGTTGTTCTTGAACTTCAATTCCCAGAAGTCCTGATCAGCAAGAGTGCTATCTTGGGCTTCTGGTAATTGCAGTCCAGGAACACCTGGAGTGCCAAGGGTCACCATCACTGGTATAGGCTTTCTTGACCTGAAACATCTCAATGAGAAATCCCCAAATCCTATGAGATTGTTTATTTCAAGAGTGAAAGTGAGACTGGGTTGTTGTTGTTGTTGTCGTTGTCATTGGCGGAGGCATTGTCATTGTCTCCTCCTCCTCCCAGCATTTTTGCAGTTACTGTAGTGCAAAATAAGTCTGCAGCAGTCTATGTAAATCCAGTGCCCTTTAGTTATTATTTATTTCATTTCTAAGCTGTTTTCTCCACCTGCAGGGATTCAAATTGGTGTCACAAATTATTTTAAAAACATATATAACAATTCACACAAATAAAAACACAATGGTCCAAATCCTGTTATCTATGTTACATGTGGGAAAGAGTTATGACATCACTGGAGAGGCAGACTTTTCTGTAATTAAACATTTCCCCCTCATGATCCATGAGGCTCAAATCATCTCTTTCACTGTGTGGAATTCATAGGGAGCGAGAGGTCAAAGAAGAAACTTCAATTCCTGAATACCTTTCCATGCCAATAATGTCACCATTCCTCCACAGATGCAATCTGCATAGCAAAATATTCACCAATACATTGTAACATTTTTTTAAAATATTGAAAATATAAAAAGTCCTCCTCTAGACTCTATTGGGTAGTGAGATAACCATTCCCATGGAGCACCTTTAAAAATAAATATAAAGTCTAAAAATGAATTGCACTCCACATGACTCCCTTGCTCAAAAGCCAGTCATGTTGGATCGGTCAAGTAATGACACGAGACAAGATGGAGCGAAGACCAGTGGTTTATTGAGGGAAAATCATCATCATATATAGGAATTCAAGGCAGCGTGTGATAGAATCGTCATCTGACAGAAAATCACACCACATGTTTACCCGGGTTAATTGGGAACCTCTCCTGGGGAAGTTAATTAACTATGGCAAACACTGGCAGGGGATGTCCATTGTTCCTAGCTTGCACAAGAGTAAATATGGCCACTATTGACGCTAGGGCTTGGGGTAATCCGCAGGTGCGGTATTACCTATTTCCTAACTGCTTAATTAGGCATTCAATTTCCTCCTGCTTGGACTGCCTGTCAGGTCAGATATGGGTGAATCAATCTTATGACTATTAATCCGCTCCCCAATTTCTGTCCCCGCGGAGCCCAGAGGCCCGGAGTGTGCTCACATGACATGGCCTCTGTCAGGGACAGTTATGCCAATTGTGCTCGCGGATACCACACAGTCATGTACAACTCTAAGGACTGCTTTCTTCCAAACTGGAACAAATCCCTGCCTTCTTGTCTGTAGGTAATTCCTACTCACCATTGGTAAGGAGACAATGGCTATTTACAAGCTGACATAAGCACTAGGTACCTGAGAAGAAGAGATACAATTTCAATATCATGTGGAAAGAAAGAGAGCAATTATCTGATTTGGTAGTCATAATAAAAATCTCTTTTTCTGAAAGAGAACAGCACAAAAGTTCAGGTAAATGGCAACAACAATATGTCATATTCTTGGCCAGGTAGTATTCTTCTTCTCTAGTCCAATCCATTGCTTCACTTGGACACCTGAAATTATCTAAAACTGTGCCATCCTTCATCTTTGCCAACAGCTGTTTTCATCTTATCCAAAGCCGAGACATTTCATTCTACAGCAGGAGTTCTCAATCTTTTTAAGCCACGGGCCGGGTCATGCTCCCTCAGACAGCTTCAGGGGCCAGATGGCCATTTTGCCCTTCCTCCACCACATGGCACTTCCTGGTGTGGTGGAGGAGGTGGGGGGCACATGAAATTGTGCCATGGGCCGCATCCAGCCCACAGGTCACAGGTTGAAAATCCCCATTCTACAGCAAGATTAAAATTAAATGGGATTGGACTGATTTTTGTTTACAAGCCTGATCCTATTGAGCAAATCATTGTCTGGATTGTCTCAGAGCATGTTGGCAAAGCCTCGTGTTTGTTGGGAGTTGATCTCTGCTGAATGGTTCACTCTGGCTCGGCTCAGCATTTAGATAGGGCCATTTTGTGCTGATGAAAAGAGCCCTTAATGCTTTTGCAAAACCCTTTTCTTCCTTAGCTAAGTTGATCTCACATGCCAAGTCTATTACAGTCTAAACAAAAATAACATTCCACTCACCAAACTAATCTAACCTAGCATATTTTCTAGGGACCGGCTCAGGGTGATTATTTTTTTAAAAATGTCATTGCTGGACTGAATTGTGGACTGAATAAATGCATAAAACGTAACTGCTGAGTTTTTAATATTTCTATTCCTATGAGCAATGCAAGATTTCATAGTTCATTAATCTGATGTAGTAGTCCCATAAATTGAAATGCATGAGTTCATCCGGTCTGTAGCTCTCCCACTAACTGATATTTTTTAAATGCCTGAAGCAGATTTTTTTTTATCCAACTCACAAAAAATGTAACTAGAATATTTCTTTATGAAACTAAGAGCCCTTGTCTCTCAAGAATTTTCCAGATTTGTCAAGATTTTTGAAAAAGAATTCATGTTGCTAGTAATAAATGTGATTTGATCAACCGGTAATCTCTAGTTAGCCAACCTCTCAGCATATGTATTGATTTGTGGTTTATTAAGTTTTATTCTGCGATATTGTTATGTATCCTGGCTATGTATAAATTCTTACTAGGAAAAGACAGGAGAAATAATC
Source organism: Bradypodion pumilum (assembly GCA_035047305.1). Taxonomy (NCBI): domain Eukaryota; kingdom Metazoa; phylum Chordata; class Lepidosauria; order Squamata; family Chamaeleonidae; genus Bradypodion; species Bradypodion pumilum. The sequence continues at coordinate 21,296,422 of JAWDJD010000003.1, read as the reverse complement.
TGATATTAGCATCTATGGCTGTAATGACCCAGGCTCAAGTCAGGCATGACTTAAATAGGTTGAGCTCAGTCCATCACTATCATACCCAAATTTTTCTGTTACATGGACTGGTTTCTTTACATATCATTTTCTGGAATTGTTTCTGAGCATCAGAAGCTAGGCCATAAAACATGCTTTATAATGTTTCTAGAAGATCATTGATGAGTGGGTAAGTCCATCATTTGGAAGCAGCCATAAAGAAAGTCTTGTTTCCATGTTTTTGGTGCATCTTATACACAGATCATATAATGCTGAGGGTGTCTAATTTTTCACTGCCTCCATGAGGTTCATAAGCAAAGACAATGGTTTATATCCTGTTGCTTAGCATACTAAATCACAGTAGAGTATGTCCATTGAATCAATGGGGATTTGAAGAATCAACTCTTCTGTAAATTCCTTTGACTCAAACAGGCCTATATTACCATGACGTGCTTTAGCATAGTAAGTCGCAGTTAAAGAGGGTCAATTTGAATCAATGGAAATTTTGAGTTAACTTACTAAATCCACATTGATTTACTAGGCCTACTCTAGTGAAATTTACTATGCTAAGCAACATGGCTTTGGTCATGATCTTCAGGTCTGTGGAGGCTAAGCTGTTTAGGACATCCCAAGTGAAAGTCAACACCATAATAAATGGCTTCCCAAAAAGGTCAGCATGTGAAAGTATAGATAACAAAGGCTGGAGTAATGTTGTCCCAACAGGACAATATATTTGGTACCAATAGATGCTTCCAAGTATTTATCAAGGAATGCACAATAGCTATCTAGACAGGATGACACAGGGACAAGCAAGAGACTGTACATTCACAGGAAAGGAACTGCATATATGTTTTCCATAGCACTCCACAAACAATTTTAAACAAAAGGAGTGCTGCTGTTGGTTGGGCAGTCTCAATCCATGCATCTGGGCAGTTTCGTACGCCTCAAGGGTTGGCAAGAGATTTCATGGAAAACCCAGAGCTCCAAAATAACATTGATGTTGATCTTGGATGTTCCTCCAGAGAAAACTAGAGTAGACAAGTGCACTGTACTTATTTTAAATGTCACAAAGCATTTCTTCAGAAATTTCCAATTCAAACACTGCAAAAGGCCACAACCCTGTAGGTTTTGATACAACTGCAACTGAGGACAATTATCAGAAAAACAGGACTTCTGGAATCTTCAGTGGTATGCATTTTGGCTTCAAGCACTGGTGATAAAGGATTCCCTACCCCACCCCAAGCAAGCTATAAGGAAAGTCAGAATATTACCTGCACTTATTAAAAAGGCCTTATTACTCTTACATTCCTCTTTCAAGCTTTCTGTCTATATGTCTATATTATTTTCTCACTGAAAGAAAATGGGATGAAAGAAAGAAAGCTTTGAAGAAGACACAAATTAATTTAATTTGTATCACAGCACTAAATAAAGTCTGGGTTTTCAACTGGAGCATCAAATCTTGTGACTATATGTGAGCCAATTTGCTTTGGCTTTTAATTTTATATCTAGGTGCTGGACCTATTTTTAGGGATAGCTTCTGTGACATTCAAATGAAAACTCAATGACGATTCCCTGAAATGACAATCGCCAGTCTTAGATTCTTTCCCAGCAGAGCAGAGGTTCTCAACCTACAGACCATGGACCGACCCTAGCCCACATCACCATTTCATATGCCTTGTGTCGCCACCGGCACCAGAAGAATTTGTGACAGCTTTAAATGCGCCTGCAGCTATCATAAACACATTTATGACAGTCACAGATGCATTTAACAGCAGCATTTACAGTGGGGGGGGGGGGGGACAACCAGTCTGGCCTGCTCAGCTGTCTGGGGGGATGTGGTCCAGCCCACAGCTTTAAAAGGTTGGGACCTGTTGAGTCTGGCACAAAGAGGTAATCTAACCAGCAGGGTTGGGTTAACAACAGTGATTATTCAGCTCAGGAACCGGACTGGGTACTATGTCCAAGGTGGCCTCCTTATGTACAGTGGATTTGACTGTTACAACAACTAGATACATTTCGGCGGGCTTCTGGAGAGCTGCAAAGTTCAAACTAGCAAATCGGTGCTCTAACATCCCTTTGAATTTCACGCCTACGTAGAGGGCACGCATTTCCCTTTATTCTGATTGGCACAGTTTTACAATTCTACAGAATTAGGCTTTGGACACAACAGAACCCCTGCACTAGAGACTGATTTAAGTCAAAACCTTTTCTGTTTGCTGTATTTAACTTTTAACATGTTTTCCAGCTCAGTAGTCTATCCTAAAAGGTATCTCTTTATACATTGACATTTCTACTGAGATTCCCAAAAATGTTAATAGCAGGAGACCCAGTCTTTTCCAGCCTCCCATGTCCAGCAGTTACTGGATTGCAACTTCCAAGATCCCAACATGCAAAAATGTCTAGAGACCTGAGATTCAGAAAAGCATGTTTACTGTTCAATCTGGACCCCAGCATTCTTGGTTTCCCTACAGAAGAACAGCAACATATCTTCTATTTGGATTGTTCGTGTGATTCCCCGCTTTGAGGAGTAGGCATTTTACACTCCTCTGTGCAAGCATGTTTATTGATGCGATAACTTTGTGTGCTCTGTTGATAAGTAAATAGACCCGATTAAGTGCTCCAGCAGAGCACAAGAAAGTGCATTTACAACTGAATGAGGAATCTGTGCTCCCTGAACAAATATTTAAGATTCAGCTATACGCTGGAAAGCTATTACTGGGAGGCAAACAAACAGAATGCTACACGTCTTTAAAAACAAAACAGAACTTCATTATCATACAACAGGTAGTAAAGTGGGCAATTGTTTTTCATTGATTCTCTTGGTGTTATTACTCAACTACTGCTACCAAACAGCACAAGTTTATGGCTGAATGATCTGTTTCAATCCACAGGTAGGCAACCTGGAAGGGAACAAAGAATGGATGCACAAGAGGAGAAGCTGCCTGCCACTGAGGGTGCCATCAGAAAACACATGAGCATGAATCATGTCTTGATTTATATCCCTAACTGTACCAACTGTTGCACTGAACTTGCTCCATAAAATGCTTGCTAAAACTATACAGTTGTGCAATTCACATTGCCATCTCAAGCACAACAGCCCCAGTTCTACGGACAATTAGGCTGAGAGTCGGAGTTCCCTAAATGTAAAAGCAACATGCTCATGTGAGGGCTGCTGGCAGACTGCAATACACGGTGTGAATGTGGAGAGATTCCGAATCGAGCTCATTTACTGGTCTACCGATTACTGCCAGAAACATGCACCATTGTGGACTTAAATCTGGCCATCAACAAAGACAAGAAAATGGTTTCATTTTGGCAGTCCAGGGCATGAAAGAAAAAGAACCTAGGAAGATTTTGAATACTGGATAGTTTCTACCATTGCTTTTTTCAAGATGCTTCATTTCATATCACTCTTTAAGACACAGGCTGGGTACAGTGGAAGCTAGTGACTGCAATTTTGCAGGGTTGATGTCCAGATTTTAGTCTGAACTTTTCAGGAGCTATGCAAACTACTTAACCTTTTTTGAAGTTCCAGTAAGGTCCAACTAGTAAAGCAAACCAAATATTGGCGCAGTTAACTAGTAAGCCAAACCAAACATTGGGACGGTAAGCTCCACTCTTACAGCACAAGGCAATACCAACTAGCACAAAGAAACAACTCATACAAAGCATATTCATTCCCACCTTACATTACCAGTGACAAGCATGGACACTTACAACAAAACAAAAATGAAAGTTTGTCACCACGGAAATAAGATATCTGAGGAAGGCTGCTGGAGTGACTATAAGGGATAAAATCAGCAATGAGATTATGAAGGAAAGAATTGGAATATAACCAATCTTAAACTACATACAAAGACAACGAATAAAGCAGTTTGCCCATTTGGAGAGAATGTCTTGGAACTCCATACCATACAAGGCCTATGTGAAAAGAGGAGAAGGACAAAGACTATGAGGCAATCCCAGAGGAAGGTGGAGAGACAACATCAAATTTGTTGTTCTTGTAATACGTTACAAGAACACAAAATAACACCAGTGCAGACCATCAGAAGTGCAAGAGCAAGAACCTTGCATTTCCCACAACAACTGAAGGGGTAAAAGAGGAAGTAAAGAAAAAGAAGAGAAGTTCGATTCCCGAGTACTGCAGGACGGAATGAGCTCCGGTCTTTGTCTCAGCTCCTGCCAACCTAGCAGTTCGAAAGCAAGAAATTGCAAGTAGATAAATAGGGACCACTTTTGTGGGAAGGTAACAGCATTCCATGTGCTCTGACGTCTAGTCATGCCTTCCACGTGACCACGGAAATGTCTGCAGAAGCAGACTCTTCGGCTTTGAAACAGAGATGAGCACTGAACCCTAGAGTCGGATACGACTGGCTTTCGAGCAAGGGAAACCTTTACCTTTACCTTAAGGTTCAAACTAGAACCTAAAACCTAGAGCAGATTCACCACTCTAATAAAATCTCAACCACCTGCCTCCACTGTGTGTTTAACCCCAGAGGTTAAGGATGTATCATCAACAATATTCAGCAGCTAGGACATCCTAGTGTTATATGTATAGTAATTAAAAACCTCTGTCCAATACAAGAGTAAGAGAGCTAGACATAAGGAACAGAAAGAATATGTGAATCTCCACATCTTTCCTAATGGTTGAATGACCGCTGTTAAATAATCTTCAATATCTTTATCATCTGTTGAATTTTTTGGAATAGTAGCTGTGTTAGTCTGTGGTTCAGGCATATCAGAAAACAAAAACAAACCAACAAAATATAAAAACACTGCAGCACTTTAAAGACTAACTGCTATATTTTTACTGTGAGTTTTTGTGGATCAAGTCCACTTCTTCAGACAAAGGAGTAAAACATCCAGTCATGGTTTATATACACCAGATGCAGGGGTCAATATGTCACAAGGCAAATGGATCACAAACCAATGAAGTAAAGAGTAATCAAGCAGAATGACAGACAAGCATGCATATCAATAAAGCTTCCTACAGCTAGCAGCAACAAATGATTATTCTAATCATTAGGTGCAAAGGGGAAAATATTCACTTCCCTTAGTTCTGCACAGAAATGTGAAGATGGAATGTTACAATTGTCATGAGTGATACATACACAGGGATTTTAAGCTGATAGTGTAAGTAATGAGTACATAACCGTCTCATGTTGGATGATCACTGAACGGTTCATTTCACTTAAATGATTTTGTATTGTTCTTCCATTTCTTGGCAGATTTTTAGATTGCTTCCTTTCTTAGTTTTGAGTTTCATGTAAAGATGATTTTTATAGATTTATCTGTGTTGGAAGGAGAAATAGCATTGTTGGGGGGGAATAGATTTGTGAAAATGGTATGAGGATTAACTTTACAAATAGGTCAACATGACTGATATTGAACTGCATTTTAAAATAGCTTTGGGAAAATATTTCCTTTCTTTTCCTTTTTGTTTTTTTTAAGGAAACGAGCCAAAAAAGCACGGTAGCTTTACAGAGACAAAAAAGCACGGTAGCTTTACAGAGGAAGCAAACCTTGAGTCACTCTTTACATCAGTGGATATCAAATGCTCAACAACTTTTGAGACTGAATCGGGGGCCAAATCATAAAGCAGTCTTCCTCACCTTCTGATATGTTGCACTAATAATTCCATCATCCTCAAGGCCATGCTATCTGCAAGCAAGGAAAGTTGCAGTCTGACACAGTTGGCTTACAAACTGAACAGCGAGTTAGCAGGATGCCTAAGTTGTAAAAAATGTACTCTCATTGAGACTTTACGTCTACATCTGGATAGGACATTCCACCCCACCCAGTTGGAAAGCAGGCATTCATGAGCTGAATGCACTTCACCGGAGAACTCTGCAATACAGTAATACCTCGTATAATGTGAAAACCTGGTTCCACAAGTCTTAGCGTTATCCAATTTTTAGTGTAATCTGATTTATTATTTATTTATTTTATTTATTTAGTCGTATTTATATATGCCGCCCACTCAGGCAGAACCCGACTCAGGGCGGCATTACAACAAATTCTAAAAACATATAAAAACACTTTAAAAACCCCTTATCCCACCCATCCATTCCACCCACTCTAAAAAAGGAAGAGAGAGTTCTTAATTCTTTACGTAATGGGAGATTTTCTAAGTACAGTGATACCTCATGCAACGTCCAAACTTGGTTCCACAAGTTTGGACTTGATACGGATTTGGACTTTGTACGAGGCATGCAAAATCCTAGCTGCAATGCCTCATACAACGTCCAAATCCTTGCCGCGATGCCTCGTACAACGTCATTTCCATAGAGATACATTGTACTGTAACAGCACAGACTTCAGGGCAAAGTCAAGGAAACAGACAGGAAACTGACAGAACTTTAAGAAATCATTGTCTAAAGGCTAAAAACATTACAAAAACATGTCACACAACCCTGATTGTCCAAGAACCTGAAGAATGCTGCAAAAATCCCAGGAATGCTTCTAAAAATTCTGATGAAAAAAATCGGAAAAATCCAAAATCGTGCTCAAAACCACTCCTAAACACTCTTTGCCTCATGCAAAACCCACAAGAGCAATGCACACATGTGTCCTGCCTTTTATACTGCCCAGGCACAATGCAACCTGGGAAAACCCCAATGCCTCATACAAAGTTGCACGACTTTGTATGAGGCAACTTTTTTCAAGGAATTAGGCGATGTTGTATTAATCTGATGTTGTATGAAGCGGACTTTGTATGAGGTATTACTGTAGTGTGGTAAACATGTGCAAGCACAGAAAGGTGTTGTTAAATCCCACACACAATTCAGACTCATCACTTTCAGTTGTCTTTTCTGAAGAGACCTGGTGCGAACTCTCCATTTTATTGGAATAAAATAGAAAATACAGTCCAGAAAATAAAGATTCCCGTAGTAGGGTAAAACTCTAATCTAAAAGCAAACTAGTTTCTAACAAACTAATCTCCTAAACACAAAGTCTATCACACTTTGTCTAACAAAACAACAAACTGCATTGTCTCTAAGTAAAGCTAAGCAATCTGCCAATATCTTCAAAGTTCGAAGATGTTGCAAATTTGCCTAAGTCCAAGAGAATTTTTCAAAGTATTCAGCTCTCCCCTCGAGATCAGGTTAAAACCAAAAGACTACCTTTCTCCTGATACAATTTCAAAGAGTCAGGCCATCCCCGGCCTCATCTTCTTCAGAAGTCCATTCGCATCTTCAAAGATCAAAGGCTCTCGCTGAATCCCGTGATGAGCTCTCTAACTGAGCAAAATTCGCTCCTTTTATTTGCAAAATTGTCTAACTCCCCATCTAAGGAATGTTGGAGTGTCCTTGACTTAGATCAAGAGATAAGAAATCTGTTATCTCCAAGATCTTTCAAGGTTGCATTACTAGGATCCAAGCCTGTATCCTTAATTTAATTTAATTTTCATATTTCTATAGCCACCCTGCTCACAAGGACTCTGGGTGGCTTACAATACTAAAAAAAAAAAAACACAGGTTACAAATCCCATTAAAGTACAAATACACCCCATTAAAACCCATTTAAAAAACCACCCGCACTTACTAGAAAGAGAGAGAATTACTCTGTTACGTTAGATCAACCAGCAGATGGGGGTAACTCCTCCATCAGCGCCCCACACCTGCTCCGCCATCCAGGTTTTCAGTTCTTTCCTAAAGGGCAGCAATTCTGTCGGTAGCCTTTGTTCAACTGGCAGGAGGTTCCATAGGGCTACAGAAAAAGGCCCTCCTTGTGCTAGAGAGATGAGTCCCTCTAGCAGATGGTACAAGTAGAGAGCCCCTCCGGTCCGCTCTGGTTGGACGGACAGATGGTCTTGGGGCGACGTGGTCTCTTAGGTATCCTGGCCCACTACCATGTAGGGATTTAAAGGTAATGACCAGCACGTTGAATTGCACCCAGAGACAAATTGGTAGCTAGTGCAGTTCCCAAAGCAGTGGTGAGGCACACGCATAATGCCCACATCCCCATCACCACCCGAGCAGCCGCCTTCTGGACCAACTGAAGTCTCCAAATGGTCATCAAGGGCAGTCTGCCAACCTTCCAGTCATCAAGTTCAGCATCTTAACCACTAAGGTGGTGATGCATGAGAAAAATCAAATTAGAAGATGGAGGAAGGAGCTCACTGGACAAGAAAAAACAAAATAGGGAAAGTAGAAATCCAAAACCCATCCCTAGTCACAACTGGGCCTTTGGTGTGATCCACCAGGATTCAACTGCGCTACTTAACAGTATTGGAAAAGGCACTGGCCTCTCTCCAGTAAAAGTCAAAAGGAGCTGTACATTAGCTCAGTGAAGGAATTTATCACAGTGAAGCCATGAGCTTTGAAGGCAATAGCATGCACTCGTTTCCCTTTAGAGCAGCTGGAGAAGGAACAATCCACGCAGGGTCTAGTGATAAAAAAACTTGATTTATTCCTCTCACGGCCCCCCTGGCTTCTAATTAAACCCCACTTACATTCCACTCAGGCATATAACCCTTCTGTTCTGCATGAGATAAAACCTGTTGCTGCACCTAATGCCCACAGCCCACCTCATTTATTCAACAAAGCTCTTTTTCTCAAAGAAAAAAAAAAGGAACCCACGATTAGCCTCTGCAAATAGTAAGCAGAAATTGAATTTTAAAATTCCCAAAGTGTCCACCATATAATATACAGCCTGGCCTCGCTTTACTTTGGCTAAAAAAGAATAACAATGCTTAAATTGCAAAGGATTTAATGAGGGAGACAACTGTTTTGGTAGTTTTGTCATGAACGGCACCAGTATTATATGGGGATTTGCTCATAAAACATCAGCTCTGAGAAGTCAGCAACTGTTGTGGCCCACCCCACATGGGAGATGAGACTGGCCAGTAGCCACTGCACAAGGAACAAGGACAAGAGGCAGAGTCTTACTACAGTCTGAAGGATAAGACAGAGTTGTTAGTCAGGAAGAGCTGAGTTCTGAAGCCAGTTGTTGGAGAACTGAGACAGGAGGTTGATTCAGAAGAGTAGTCAAGTTTCCAGACAGTGGGTCCAAGGTCCAGGGTCAGTAATCAGGCAAGAGGTCCAGGTCAGAGTGGCGTGGAGGTGGCACGAACACAGATTGTTCTGACAAGCTTGTGTTGGCATACCTGTCTGCTGAAGAAGGTTCAGGCTCAGGGCTCACAGCTGGGAGTGGTCATTGTAAACAAGCCCTTACTTTTCTCCTTCTCACCTGTAGCTCATTTCTCAGCTGCATGCAGTTCTCAGCTGCATGCCTGAATGTTGCTCCTGTCAAGTCTTGATCAACAGGAGGCAGCTCCATGCTGGGCTGAGATACTGGCAGAAAGTCTTCCTCATTGGAGTCCAACTTTCAGCTTGTCAGTGGGGAAATCCTGTGCTCTAGCATCCATGAAGAGACAGCATTGTGTCAAAACCATAGCACAGTAATCACACCTCCTGCTAAACTTATCAGAAGTAGCCAGGACAGGGCTGGATTTAAGCATAGGCTACCTAGGCTGCAGCCTATGGGCCCGCACCACAGGGGGACCCGCACCACAACCCCCCTCATAAAAAATGAAGGCAGGCACCAGGCAAGAAAGAGGTGCGCGGGCAAAGGAGGGAGCAAAGGAGGGACGAGAACGCGAGTGACAGCCACCTGTCTGACTCAGGGGATTGGCTGGCATGTTGCCCCAGCAATGGAGGGGATGAGGCAGGAGCCGCGCTTGCCCCCTCCCACACCGCAATGCTCCCCGGGCCTGGCCCCTTCGGAAGACTGAGGCTCTGAGACTCGCCCGCTAAAAGCCACAATTTTCTGCTCAAGCAACAGGGAGCAGAGCAGCGTTTGCCGGCTACCTTTCTCCCCACAGTGACCCAGGCGAGGGGGGCGGGGATGAGGGGGAACTGGTGTGCACCTTTCCCTGCTCCTATTGCCTGGGCATCATGCATGCATGCAAAACACTGTCATTCCTTTACTGGCGCGCGTGTGCGTGTGTAGAGTGAGCTCCCATCTGTGTTTCAGCTCCTGCCAGGCTACCAGTTCGAAAGCAATAAATTTCAAGTAGACAAATAGGAACCACTTTGGTGGGAAGGTAAACAGTGTTCTGTGCACTCTCCAGTGCCTAGTCATGCCTGCCACATGACCACAGAAAACAGCACTGGCTCTTCGGCTTTGAAACAGAGATGAGCACTGAATCCTAGAGAGAGTTGGATATGACTGGCTTTCATGCAAGGGCAAGCTTTACCTTTACTAAGATGCTGACTGGGAGGCATGTCAGATGCAATATCACACTGCCTGAACCACATGTACCATAATGCCTTGCTGCTGTTTAGTGTAAGGGACCAAAGACAATGAGACAGCCGAAGGGTTGGCTTAACACAGGTTTATTGCATGATGATCCGGGGGAACATGTGGTAATGGCGGATGGGTAGCTCAATATATACAGCTGGCTATACATTTGAATGTGGCTCGTTGACAGACTATTGGTTGCTGCCTGCGTGACGTCGTAGGAGGTCACGCCCTTCTTGACCAGGTGAGGAAGTCGCGGGGAATCTTCCCGCGCTGCTGAACCAGGTGACTGATGATCCATTAGAGCTGGACGCTCGCTACTGCCCTCTGGTGGTCACTAGCTCACGTCCCCTTATTAGGCTTACATTGATACAGGTGATGGTTATAATGTTGCACACAGAAAGGTTACATTGATAACACATGGTAAAGGTACATTGTTAAAGGCACTGCTTTACAGAACACAACATCCCTCCCCCCTAGGATGAGACGAAGTCTCTCAGCCAAGATGGCTTGTTGCATGTGCGTTTGGGCCGTGAAGAGGGCTGCCCCCCCGGGGGCGTTATTGCTTCTTTGTTCCCTGGTCCCTTGTCCTGAAACGGGAGAGGGAGACTTGTTAGTGGCTTGCCGCTGTCTGGCGGTCTTAGGGGAAGGGAAAAACTCCATTGTGGGCAGACCGGGGGCTGTCGGGGCTAACGAAAAACCCCTCTTCTCGCTTGGACGGGTGGGGGACCACTCCGAAAAAACCCCCCGGTTCTGAAAATCAAAATCTAAGTTGGTGGGGGTACCCGCATTTGTGGGGACTTTCCGCGAGATATGTATGGGGTCGGGTTCCTCCTCCTCGGAAAGATCCCCCAGGGTATCTACGAGGATATCCTCCTCCCCCCTTGGTGGGGGCCCACGGTCCCCTTCTCCTCCCCCTTGGGCTAAGCGGGTGGGGGAGAACCCTAACGCTGACTTATTTACTGCGTGAACCGTGTCCTGCTCATCGGAGACCCTGCGTCGGAGCTGGTCTGCGTGCCGCCTCCATAGGAGCCCTGTGCTGGTTTCCACGCGGTACGACACGGGGCCGGTTTGTTCCACGACTACGCCCGGCACCCAGGCTGGGCCTGTGCTGGTGTAATTCCTGCAATGCACGGGGGCGCCTATGCTGAAACTCTTTGTAACTTCCAGCCCAATGTTCCTTCCTTTGTCCTCTACCCTCGTGGGGTCTAGCCTAGTAAGGATGGTGGTCAGCTTCCTGCGCATTAAGAGCTCCGCGGGGGAGTATCCTAACGCCAACGGGGTCACCCTTTACCCTAGCAGAAACTGACACACTTGTAGGTTCAAATCCCCTGGGCCCATGCGCCGCAACGCGTCCTTCGTGGTGCGGACGAGGCGCTCTACTTGGCCGTTGGTGGCCGGGTGAAACGGGGCGGAGGTAATATGCCGAACGGCGTTAATCTCCATGAATGCCTTAAACTCGGAGGACGTAAAACAACTAGCGTTGTCGCTAATTAACGTGTCGGGTATGCCGAACGTGGAAAAGAGCCTCCGCAAATGCCTAATGGTCTGGGCCGAGGAGGTGCTCGTGACTGGGATAACCTCCAACCATTTGGAGAAAGCGTCCACTACAAGGAGGAACAGGGTGCCTCTGAATGGGCCCGCGAAATCAACGTGCACCCGGGACCACGGCCCCTTAGCCGCGTCCCATTCCCTGTGGGGAAGGCGGGCCTCCTCTGGTCTGGAGCATTGGCAACTTTCACAAGTGCCGACCATGTGCTCGATGTCGGCGTCTAGCTGGGGCCACCAGAAGTAACTCCGGGCCAGCGCCTTGGATCGCACGATGCCGGGGTGGCTGACGTGCAGCAGTTTGAGCACCTGCGGCCGAAGGGAAGTGGGAATCACCACCCGCTGCCCCCACAAGAGACACCCCCTCTCTAGGGACAGTTCTAGCTTTTTTCTGAAAAATGGGGCGAACTCCTCCGCTGGGGAGGACGCGGGCCATCCCTTCTGCAGCCAGGAGCTGACTGTCGCTAACGTTCTGTCCTTCTCTGTCGCTTTGGCAATGTCGGCGGGCACTACGGGGGGCGAATCCAGCACCTCTATCATGAGAACCTGATGGTCCCGCTCCCCCATGCTCACCTGGCTGGGCGTTAGGGGGAGGGGAGACTTAGATAGGGCGTCCGCATGGCTGATCTCTTTCCCGGGCCGGTAGACCAACGCGTGCTGATACGCGTTGAGAAAAATGGCCCACCTGAGCATCCTTGGGGACAGGATTTGAGGGGTGGGCTTATCCGCGGTAAAAATGCCTAGCAGGGGTTTGTGGTCCATCACGATGGTGAAGGGGCGGCCATACAGAAAATCGTGAAATTTTTTCGTCCCCGAGACTATCGCTAAGGCCTCCCTGTCCGTCTGTGCGTAGTTTCTCTCTGTTTGGGACAGGGACCTGGAGTAAAATGCTATCGGGGCCTCCCTTCCGTTCTCCAGCACGTGGCACAGCACCGCCCCCACCCCCACTGGAGATGCATCACAGATCAGAACTACTGGGCGTTTGGGGTCGAAGTGGGTCAGTATGGCGTCGGACGCCAGGAGGCTTTTCAGCTCACTAAATGCCCTCTCTTGGTCATCGCCCCACTTCCATGCCTGCTCTTTCTTTAGCAGCTTGTGTAGCGGTTCGGCCACCGCTGCCTTCCGGGGAAGGAAGGAGTGGTAAAAGTTGAGCAGCCCTAGGAACGACTGCAACTCGGGCTTGGAGGTGGGGCGGGGGGCTTTCTTGATGGCTGCCACCTTAGACTTGGATGGTTTTATCCCCTCAGGAGTCACACAAAACCCTAGGAATTCAACCTCGGTTGCGAAGAAGACGCATTTGTCCTTTCGCAACCTCAGCCCCGCCTTTTTGAATATAGTCAGGACCTTCCCCAACCTCTTGGCCAATTCCGCCCGACTCCCCCCTGTTATTAACACATCATCAAAATAAGGCAACACCCCCTCCAGACCCTTCAGGAGGCGTTCCACAAGTGCCTGGAAAATTCCTGGCACCGAGTTCACGCCGAATTGGAGGCGCGTCACCTGGAACGCCCCCTTATGGGTGACTATGGTCTGCGCAGCAGCTGCGGCAGGAGACACCGTGAGCTGCTGGTAGGCCTGTGCTAAGTCGAGCTTAGCGAAACATTTCCCCCCGTGTAACCTGGCCAGCAGATGGCTGACTACCGGCACCGGATATGCATTTGGGCGGATCGCCTTGTTGATGGTGCACTTGTAGTCGGCGCATATGCGGACCTCCCCATTGAACTTAAGAGCAGTTACAATTGGAGTTTCCCACTCCGCAGAATCTACAGGCACAAGAATCCCCTGACCCACCAATTTGTCCAGTTCCGCCTCTATCTTGTCCTTGAGTGCGAACGGCACCCGGCGTGGTTTTAGGCGAACAGGGCGGACCTCCGGGTCCAGGTCGAAAGTCACTGGGGGCCCCTTGAATTTCCCCAGTCCCATTTTGAAGACTTCGGGGTGCGCCTCGCACACCTCCTGAATTGGGTCAGTCCCAACAGCGTGCATCCCCACGGCATGCACCCCCCCAATGAACAACCCCAGGGGCTGGAACCATTGAGTCCCGAGGAGGCTGCAATTTCCTCCCTTGAGCACGACCAGGGGAAGGGACGCGGCGTGCTCCTTGAATTTGACCTGAAATTCTCCAACCCCCAACACTGGAATACTGTTCCCTTGCACGTCCCGTAGTGTGGCCCTCAACGCTTTGAGCTTGGGCCGCTTTTGGGGGGCAATTCCAAAGAACTCCCTCTGGGAAATGATTGAATATGAAGACCCCGAGTCAATTTCCATCCTAATGGGCACCCCTTGGACTAGTACCTCAACAAAGTAGCGGGGGTGTCCCGTAGACACGCTGAACACTGGGGCGTCGTCCTCGCTGCCGTCGGCGATGCGGCCCACGCCGTCCTGCTTCCGCGTGGCCTGGGCGCCGTCTTTGGGTTTCGCTGGGCGGTCTCGTCCCGCGGAACGGTCTGGGGAGCTCCTCCGGGACTCGCGCTTCTTCCTGCACCCCTTGGCGATGTGCCCGCGGCGGCCGCAGTTGTGGCACTCGGCCTTCCGGAAGGGGCATTTCACACAGTCGTGGGCCGCGCCACAGCCGTCGCATCGTCGGCTCTCCTTCCGGACCTTCTGTACGTCCTCGTCGTCGCTGCTCTCTGTAGACGACCTCGAAGTTCGCCGGGCCGCCTGTACCGGAGCCTCTGCTTTGCTCGACTTTGGCCGCCAGTCCTGGAGTTCTTGGACCCCGGCCTTCGTAGCTTCTGCGGCCTGGGCCGCTCTGACGACCTCCTGCAGCGTGGGAGGCGGCTCTTGGTTCATTAATGTGCGCTGGGTTTCGGCGTCGTTCAGGCCGCACAGCACACAGTCTCGGAGGGTGATTTCGACGTTTTCCCATTTGCACGGGCCGGCCGCCAGCCGCAGGGCCGCCACGAACGCGGCGACCGTCTCCCCGGGCGCTTGGACTCGCCTCCAAAACGCACTCCGAGCGGGAAACATCACCGTGGCGGGCCGGACGTGCTCACGCAGCAACTGCATGAGTTCCTTGGCTTTGAATTCGCTCACCCTCCTCGGTGCAATCAGGTCCACCAAGGTCCTTTTTGTTTCTTGTCCGAGCATTCTGGTGAAGATGGCCCTTTTCTTCGCCTCTTCCATGACTTCGGACTCGATCAGTGCGGCCTGGAAGTCCATCTCGAAGATCTCCCAGTCGCCCGGTTTCCTGATTTCGAAACCGGCGCATGTCTTGGTCCCGTGGGCTGCCATCCCACCTTCGTCGCCAATTTAGTGTAAGGGACCAAAGACAATGAGACAGCCGAAGGGTTGGCTTAACACAGGTTTATTGCATGATGATCCGGGGGAACATGTGGTAATGGCGGATGGGTAGCTCAATATATACAGCTGGCTATACATTTGAATGTGGCTCGTTGACAGACTATTGGTTGCTGCCTGCGTGACGTCGTAGGAGGTCACGCCCTTCTTGACCAGGTGAGGAAGTCGCGGGGAATCTTCCCGCGCTGCTGAACCAGGTGACTGATGATCCATTAGAGCTGGACGCTCGCTACTGCCCTCTGGTGGTCACTAGCTCGCGTCCCCTTATTAGGCTTACATTGATACAGGTGATGGTTATAATGTTGCACACAGAAAGGTTACATTGATAACACATGGTAAAGGTACATTGTTAAAGGCACTGCTTTACAGAACACAACATGCTGTAACCTTACCCCTATGACCCTTACCCCTATGACCTCACCTAACCCTATTAAAGGACCCTCACTCACCTGATGACTCTCTCTCCTCCCCTGACCCCTGACTCTCACTGACCGCCATGCGGCCAGTGGAAATAAAAAGACAATAAAGACAATGAACTGAGTACTGTCATTGGGCCGAACCATCAGAAAACACCTCTAACAAGGCAGAAGGTCAGCAGTTCAATTTCTGAGTACTGCAGTATGGAATGAGCTCCTGTCTTTGTCCGAGCTCCTGCCAGGCTAGCAGTTCGAAAGCGAGAAATTTCAAGTAGATAAATAGGGACCACTTTGATGGGAAGGTAATGGCGTTCCGTGTGCTCCGGTGTCTAGTCATGCCTGCCACATGACCATGGAAACGTCTGCAGAAGCAGACAGCGCTGGCTCTTTGGCTTTGATACAGAGATGAGCACTGAACCCTAGAGTCGGTTACGACTGGCTTTCGAGCAAGGGAAACCTTTACCTTATTAATATATTATGTATTTTGTATAGGTTAAGTAAATTTTGCTTGTTCATTACATTCCTATTTGTTATCTTGCATTTTACATTTTTAAACATGTTTACTTAAAATTACGATATGTTATTTTTAAAACCGTAATACTCATATTTGCATATTTAGAAACATAGACTTGAATCTCAACTTTGTATTCTTTTTTAATAATATAGTTGTTTGTACCAATGTTAATAAATCATGCTAAATACCATTAAGATATATTACCTTAATGACGTTCAGTTCTTTTCATTTTTATCATCTCATGAATTCATCAAATTCTAAATACTGTATAGGAATGTCGTACGTAAAATTTCTATAATTTAATTTTAAAAACTTGAAACGTTTATTTTTCAGTTTTTAATTGAATAATTGCTGAAAATGCGGTTTTTGTAGGTTAGTTTTAGAAAAATACTTTTCCCAGTAGGGCCCGCGCCACAGATCCTAAATACGGCCCTGAGCCAGGGGGCATCTCACTGGCATGGAGGCTGCCCTGGGGGTTGCCTGGAGAGTTTGCACAGGGGCAGGAAGTCCTCCTCATCATACCTGGGTTCCAGGGGCAGAAAGTTTTCCTCCTCAGACTCAGGCACCAGGCCACAACACTACCTCAACATTTAGAAAAGAATTTCCTAACAAGATGGATTCCAAAACTTTCTTGTAAAGGCAATATTTTATCTTTTGCATATCTCAAACTTTCTATGCACACTCATCAAGGGGTGAGAAATGTCTAGCATACCTCTCTAGCATAGTGGCAAGACAGAATTACACCAGTCTAAGTAACTTGACAGCTTAGTGATTAAGACACTGAGCTTGACAACCAGAAAATAGGCAGGTCAGCAGTTTGAGACCATAGAACTGCATGATTGAGTGAGCTCCCATCATCTGTCCCAGGTCCTGCCAATCTAGCTGTTCAAATCTAGCGCTGGTTCTTTGCCTAAAAATGGAGATGAACAATACTACCGTAGAGTCAGACATGACTGGATTTTGAGCAAGCGAGACCTTTATCTTTACTTAAGGAACTCAACATTTTAAATCTGAAGATGTTTTTACATGCAAAATGTGACTTACTTTTTTCAAAACAATGTTTGGAATGTGGGTGACAAAACTGGAAATGAAGACTTCTTTGAAATAATTGCAGAATTTCAGTTCAACTCCACTCAGTTTCATGTTCTAGCACAAGATAAAACCTGTTGCGTCACCGAATGCCCACAGCCTGCCTCATTTACTGGACTTTAATTTACTTAATTTTGTTTTTATTTTTATGTTGACTTATTAGTATACTTATTTATATATTTTGCCTAATTTATGTTGGGGTATTTGCAATACTTCATTATTTCTTTTCTAGCTAGTTCTGTATTTGTTTGAGGTCTAATGTTCGGATTTATTATTTATTATTATTGGAATTAATGCTTAGATTTGTGGATCTGTTCTTTATAATATTGAACTTGAAGACTGGAAGGTCAGGGTTTGATACCAGAATTCTGCATAATAGAGTGAGCTCCTGTCTCTGACACAGTTCCCATCAACCTAGCAGTTCAAAAGAAAGAAACTGCAAGTAGATAAATAGGTACCAATTCGGTAGAAAGGTAAACAGCATTCCATGCGCTCCGGTGTCTAGTCATGCCTGCCACAGAAATGTCTGCAGACACAGAGAGTGCTGGCTCTTTGGCTATAAACAGAGATGCGCACTAAACCCTAAAGTCAGATACGACTGGCTTTCGAGCAAGGACGACCGACTAATTATTATAATATTTGTTAATGTCTTATTATAATATTTGTTAATGTCTTGTTAATGTCTTATGTTATGTGTTGTATGTTATTTAGTGTCCCCAGAAAGGGTTGAGCTTTGTGTTAATTATAGTTATTTTGTCTAGAACAATTTTTTGGGGAATTTATTTATTTATTTATTTATTTATTTATTTATTTATTTATTTATTTATTTATTTATTTATTGTTACATTTTTATACCGCCTACTCAGCCAAAGATGACTCCGGGCGGTTCACAACAGTGGGTAAAAACAGATAAAAAGAAATAAAACAGATAAAAACCAGCAATAAGAACCCACCCCTAAAAAGAGAGGGGTGCAGGAACTGAAGAAACTATGGGGCAGGCATCCTCCCTGCATCCTCCCTAGTGAAATTTACTGGGGGGGGGAATAGTTTTTTCTAGATTTTGGATTTCTTTTTTTCTTTGAGGGGAAGGGGAGAATAGGCTTTGGTTTGCCTGTGTGAGGAGGGTTAGTTTGATATCATACGGAGGTGACCTGGGCGGTTGACACAATTATTCCTAAACAACCTCTCCACCTCAGACCCTGACCCACTCTGTGGTTTATAAACAAGCTTTGGTCAATGAAACAGCTAAGGTGAAGGCTGGAGAACAAATGAAGAAAAGCTCCCTCAGATGACAATCTACAGGGATTTTATCAGAATTTAAGGGAGTGTGAGGGTTATTTTGGGTTTTTTAAAATTCTACAACTCTTTGAAACCTGCAATCACATGGTCATAGGGGTTCTGCAAGCTACAGTCCAAAAATTAATGCTTCTAAGCTCTAGGATTTAATTTAAATTTAAAGGGGGAGAGATCTAATTCTTTGTCTTTCATATCTATTCACAAATAAAATGTTGTTCATGTTAGGAAAGCAAAGCAAGACTTTGAGGAGCGTATAGCTAAAAATACTCAGAGAAATAACAAAGACTTCTTTAAGTACATTAGAAGTAAGAACCCAACTAGGAAGGCCATTGGACCATTAGATGACAATGGAAGGCAAGGGGTTATTAAAGAGGAAACAGAGATTGCAGAGACTCAATGAATTCTTTGCTTCAGTATTCACTGAAGAAGACAGAGACCACATGCCCAAAACAGAGCCTATCTTCGTAGGGAGGGAAACCGAAGAATTAAGCCAGATAGAAATAACCAGGGAGGAGGTCCTTGCATGTCTTGTTAAACTAAACACTAACAAATCACCAGGACCAGATGGCACTGGACACTTCTCCAAGTGGAGGGAAGTAAAGAATGGGGTCCCCCAAGATTCAGTACTGGGACCCCTGCTTTTCAACCTCTTCAAAAATGATCTAGAAGTAGGAATAAATAGCAAGGTAGCCAAATTTGCTGATGACACTAAATTATACAGGTAGTGAAAACTGTGAGCGATTGTGAGGAGCTCCAGAGGGATCTCTTGACACTGGGGGCGTGGGCAAAACAGTGGCAAATGAGCTTCAACATTAGTAAGTGCAGAGTGATGCATCTTGGGGCAAAAAAAACCAATTACATTTATAAACTGATGGGTTCTGAACACTCTGCGACAAACCAGGAAAGGGACCTTGGTGTCCTGGTGAACAGCTCAATGAAGGTGTCAACCCAGTGTGCCTCAGCAGTGAAAAAAGCAAACTCAATGCTAGGGATCATTAGGAAGGGTATAGAAAATAAGTCAGCAAGTGTCATTTTGCCTCTTTATAAATCTATGGTGAGACCCCAGCTGGAATACTGTGTACAGTTCTGGTTGCCATACCTCCAGAAGGATATTATGGAGCTGGAAAAAGTGCAGAGGAGGGCAACCAGAATGATTAGGGGACTGGAACACCTTCCTTACCATCTGAGGCTGCAACGGTTGGGCCTTTTCACTCTTGAACGATGGCGTCTAAGATGTGACCTGATTGAAGTTTATAAAATCATGCACGGTGTGGACAAAATAGATAAGGAAAAACTGTTTTCTCTATCACATAACACTAGAACTAGGGGACACTCCATGAAACCTTTGGGTACTAGTTCTCAAACATATAAGAGAAAGTACTTTTTCACCCTGAGGATTACTGGTCTATGGAACTCCCTGCCAGAAGAAGTGGTGACAGCTGTCAGTCTTGACAGCTTTAAGAAAGGATTAGACAAGTTCATGGAGGACAAGGGTATCAATAGCTATAATTATGGATACTTAAGGACAACCTCTGGGTTGGAGAGATAGGCAGGATATCTCTCAACGCCATTTCCAGGGAATCCTAAGCAGGTGAAGGCATCTCCTTGGGAATACCCTGAAGGAAATGGTGAGCCACTGTGTGAGACAGAATGCTGGACTGGATGGGCTGTGGCCTGTTCCAGCAAGGCTGTTCTTATGTTCTTATGTCTTGATCTTAGGTTTACAGCTCAAGCAGCTAGACTGACAGGACTCACTACGCAGTTAAAATTCTCTTATCTCAGATATCTGATTCCTTGGGTTAGGGAAGATACTCCTCAAGCTAGTAAATTTCCAGACTTCTAGAAGATTGCCCAAGATTGCATCAACCAGGGGATATTCCATGAAGTAATGCATCTCTATGCATTCCTAAGGGAGGGAGAAGGCACTTTTCTCTCTATAAAAGAAGCATCTTTTCAGACCCCAAATCGGTTCTCTAACTTGAGGCTACCCAGCTTCATTAGCTGAACTCATATTCCCTCGGAGGGGCACCCATCCCTGGAATGAGCCATTCCAGGCTTTTTGTAGACAATCACCAGATTGGAGATTGTCCTCAACCTTACTAATGATGTCTATGTGTTCTTTTCTTGTCTTTCTTACAAGAATAATGCTATGCTATTATTCAGTGGAGGGGTAAGATGGCGGTGCATTCAGACGCTGCAGCTGAGAGCTCCTTGCTTTTGAGACAGGGTCAGTTAAGTAGGGTTATTTATAGCCATCAGGAATTGTTGTTTTATAGAAGCAGAAGTGGAGACTGTGTTATGTGTGGAAAACTGTGTGAAAAACTGTGGGCTTGCAAGATTCCAGAAATCATAAATCATCAAACTTGGCGGAAGACGAGGAGGAGGAGGAGAGAGTGAAGGCAAAAAAGAGGCTGTAGAGGTAATGGCCATGTGAACACGAGGGCAAAGATAAGAAAACAATGCTATAAATTACCTCTCCCAAGTATTTTCTATTCCATTGTGAGGTCTTTGGTGAACAAACTTGACGAGTGGAGGCTGCGTGTTGGAGCTGAGGGAGACTTTCGGGATTGCTGTGCATTGCTACTCACAGAGACATGGCTTAACTCTTTCATTCCCAACACAGCTATTGAATTGCAAGGCTATACTACACACCGGTTGGACAGGACAAAGGATTCTGGCAAGAAACAAGGTGGGGGAGTGTGTATCTTCGTAAATCACAACTGGTGCAAGGACTCAGTCAGGTTGGATAGTCACTGTTCACTGGAGGTAGAGTTTTTAATGATTAAATGTAGACCTTTTTATCTCCCCCGGGAATCTACAGCAGTAGTATTAATGTGGCACCAACTGCAAATGCATGCATGGCCATGGATATTTTGTATGGAAACATCAATACGAAACTGAGCAAATACACAGAGGCTGTGCTGATAATCGCAGGAGACTTCAATCATACAGACTTGAAGGCAGTATTCCCAAAATTTCATCAGCACATTAAATGTGCAACTTGGGGGGAGAATACTCTTGACAAGGTGTATACAAACATTAAACGGGCATATGAGGTTAAGCCCTTGGCACACCTTGGCAGGTCAGATCATGTGTCCCTGCTTTTGACACCAGCATACACACCCCTTAGGAAACAAGCCCCGATACAAACATGGACTGTTACTGTGTGGCCTGATTGAGCCTCTCAACAGCTGCAGGACTGTTTCCAGGAGACTGATTGGAATGTGTTTGACCATCAAGATCTGGAGACCTACACATCAACGGTCCTGGATTATATTAGATTCTGCACCGCCAACGTCACCAGGGAAAAGCATGTAAAGATGTATCCAAACAGGAAGCCCTGGATGACGAGTGAAGTTCAGAGACTGTTGAAGGCCAGAAACTTTGCTTTTAGAACTGGAGACCGGGTATTGTATAGTATAGAAAGGGCAAACCTGAAGAGGGGTATATGGAAGGCAAAAGCTGTGTATAGAGGAAAAAATGAAGATCACCTGAGTAGTCACAACACCAGGCAAGTGTGACAGGGGATCCAGCACCTTACTGACTACAAACCCAGTAATTCATCACCTGTAGAGAGCAGTGCTTCTCTGGTGGAGGAGCTGAAGCCTAACATAGATAGTCTGAATGACTTCCGCCCTGTGGCGCTTACTCCTGTCATAATGAAATGCTTTGAAATTTGGTGTGGAACCGTATTATGGCTTGTTTACCAGTTGGACTTGACCCTTGTCAATTTGCATATAAGAGAAAGAGATCCACGGAGGATGCTGTGGCTACGGCCCTACATGCTCTTCTGACCCATTTGGGGAAACAAGGAACTAATGCGAGACTGTTATTTGTAGATTTTAGTTCTGCTTTTAATACTATTCTTCTGCATAGACTGGTGCCCAAATTATTAGATCTGGGGCTTCCACCATGCTTATGCAGGTGGATACTAGTTTTTCTGTCAGATCGTTCCCAACGGGTCAGGATGGGCTCTCATGTCTCTGCGGATCTCAGTATAAGTACGGGGACACCGCAGGGGTGTGTGCTGAGCCCGCTTCTGTACACGCTTTACACATATGATTGTGTTCCCAGTTACCCCAGCAATAACATCATCAAGTTTGCAGATGACACAACAGTGGTGGGTCTGATTACTGCTGGGGAGGGAGAGTTGGCTTATAGGAAGGAGGTTGAGATGCTGACGGAGTGGTGTAGGGAAAACAATTTATTCCTCAATGTAAAAAAGACAAAAGAGATCATTGTGGACTTTAGAAAATGCAAATTGAACATCTAGCCACTTATTATTGAAGGGAATTGTGTGGAACAGGTCTCGGTGTTTCGATTTCAGGGAATGGAGCTGAGGGATGATCTAACATGAGGAGCAAACACCAAAGATCTGATGAAGAGAGCACAGCAGAGGTTATACTTCTTGAGAATCCTCAGGAAGAACAATCTTTCAAAGGACCTGCTGTTGGCATTCTACCACTGTACCATAGAGAGTGTGTTAACCTATGGTCTGTGTGTATGGTTTGGGAGTTGTACAGCTAGGGAAATAACAATGCTGTCCAGGGTCGTAAAGACTGCAGAGGGGATAATCGGGCGTATCTTCCCACTCTAGATCAAATCTATGCCACCAGGTGTTATAAGAAAGCTGTAGAGATTGCGCAAGATAGTACGCACCCTGGAAATAATCTCTTTCAGCTTTTGCCTTCTAGAAGAAAGTATAGGGTCATAAAGACCAGAACCAGCCGCTTGAGAAATAGTTTCTACCCAAAAGCAGTTCTGGCTTTGAATACAGTGCAATGCAGTCTATGAGGGAGCTTCTGTATATCGTTTTTAGAGTTTTTAGGGTTTTAGAGTTTTTAGAGTTTTAGAGCTTTTAGGGGTTAAATGTGTATATGTGGGGTGGGAGTATGTTGATAATTTTGTATAATTGTATTTTGTTTAGGTTTTGTTGGGTTGTTAAGTGTCTCCCCCCCCCCCCAATCTCGTTGTTCTGTGCAGGACAATGACAATAAAGATTTATCTATCTATGCTATGCTTATATGAAATTGCACATTGGAAAATAAAGCTCTTTGTGAGTTTTAATATCTACTGAGTTGGAGTCCGTTTATCAGGCATATCCAAGCAATATTGCTCTCTGCTTAAAATACCCTACCAAACCAACCAAATAACTGCATGCTCCCTGTATAGGGCAGGTAGAGTGCAACGAGCTGGTTTCTGGATGGAGAGGTGACACAAGGCTGTTGAGGGAGTGTGCAGAGAAATGGAAATTGAACAGCTTATTGACCGCAACCAGCTTCTCGAACCCACGGTAAGGGTCTGTATCACGACAGTTCATGCCCCCACCCCCACCCCCAGAGATATAACTTCTGCATTTAACATTGTACTGTTGTTTCATTGTGCTTGAATGGAGAAAGCTACCTATGACCC
This sequence comes from Bradypodion pumilum, assembly GCA_035047305.1. Classification (NCBI taxonomy): domain Eukaryota; kingdom Metazoa; phylum Chordata; class Lepidosauria; order Squamata; family Chamaeleonidae; genus Bradypodion; species Bradypodion pumilum. Next base: position 21,272,584 of record JAWDJD010000003.1, on the reverse strand, counting down.
AACAATCTATAGGACACTGCTAGCAATATCCTTAGAAGCAGAGCTATTTTAAGTACCATATTTTCCGGCGTATAAGACGACTTTTTAACCCCGAAAAATCTGTGCCAAAGTTGGGGGTCATCTTATATGCCGGATACTCTGGAGCCAGGGGCCGCCCGGTGGGGAAAGCCATTCACTGCCGCTGCGCGAGGCCTCCGGAGCAAGGGGCCGCCAGGATACCACCACCCCCAGCCTTGCGGCGGAGGTAGTGAATGGCTTTCCCTGCCAGTCAGCTACTGCTCCTCCTCCTCACCCCCGGCTGGGGGTGGTAGTGCGGAGGAGAAGGAGCATCAGCTGACTGGTGGGGGAAATCAGCTGCCACCACGAGGCCTCCGGAGCAAGGGGCCGCCCGGATACCACCACCCTCAGCCTCGCGGCTGTGGCTGGCTCCCCCCGCCGGTCAGCTGCTGCTCCTCTCCTCACCCCCCAACCCCAGCTGGGGTGGTGGTATCCACGAGCCACGCCTCCCCGCCCCCTTCACCGGCAGGGAAGGTAACAGGAGCCCTGTCGGGCTCGGAGACACCATGAGCTGCGCCTCCCCGCCCCTTTCACCGGCGGGGAAAGTAAAAGGAGCCGGTGAAGGGGGCGGGGAGGTGCGGCTCACAGCGTCTCCGAGCCCAACGGGGCTCCTTTTACCATCCCCGCTGGTGAAAGGGGCGGGGAGGTGCGGCTCGCGGCGGCTCCGAACCCGACAGGGCTCCTTTTACCTTCCCCGCCAGTGAAGGGGGCAGGGATGCCATGAGCTGCACCTCCCCACCCCCTTCACCGGCGTGGAAGGTAAAAGGAGCCCTGTCAGGCTCGGAGACACCGTGAGCCACACTCCCCGCCCCTTTCACCAGTGGGGAAGGTAAAAGGAAGGTGCGGCTCGCGGCATCTCCAAGCCTGACGGTGCTCCTTTTACCTTCCCCACCAGTGAAGGGGGCGGAGAGGTGCGGCTCGCGGTGCTCCGAGCACAACAGGGCTCCTTTAACCTTTCCCGCCAGTGAAGGGGGCGGGGATGCCACGAGCTGCACCTCCCCGCCCCCTTCACCGGCGGGGAAGGTAAAAGGAGCCCCATCAGGCTCGGAGATGCCGCGAACCACACCTTCCTTTTACCTTCCCCACCGGTGAAAGGGGCAGGGAGTGCAGCTCGCGGCGGCTCCGAGCCTGACGGGGCTCCTTTTACCTTCCCCGCCGGTGAAGGGGGCGGAGAGGTGCGGCTCGCGGTGGCTCCGAGCCTGACGGGGCTCCTTTTACCTTCCCCGCCAGTGAAGGGGGAGGGGATGACGCAAGCACATGTAACCAGCATGTTGGGGACAAAACTTAGTGGTTAAGGCGCTGAACTTGGAGACTGGAAGGTTGGATTTCAATACCCAAAGGCATGAAAGGAGCCTCATTCGGGCATCCCCTGAGTGGAGTTTCGCCAGCAAAAATCTTTTCAACCCAGAGTAACCGAAGACGCCGCCGTTGGAAGAGGGGTAGTCATATGGCGAGTATATTGCAAACTCTACATTTTAACTAGAAAAGTTGGGGGTCGTCTTATACGCCCATTCGCCTTATACGCCGGAAAATACGGTACTAAAATATTCAGTCAATTCTAAAAACTAGTTTATTTCAGTCTGTCTGTTTAAAATGTACTTGCTTTTGTTTTATGCCTGGTCATTGAGAGGGGAAACACCAGCTTCATTTTCAATTGAACTGCTCTGGAAAAAACATGTGTGCCTGCAGGGGAAATGTTGTCATAGCGGGAAACACACACTTCCCTCAACATGGGATGTGATTCTAAGGCATTTCTGTATCTCCATTAAACAGTGCAAATGGTCTTTCCCTTCCACAGATTGAGAGAGAGCCCAATTCATAAGGAAATTCTTTCAAGCCATCCTCCTCAAAAAGATATGAGCAAAATGTTTGGTTTGGATCCAAGAGCTTTCCCCAAGGGCTGCAAGAATAAACATCCCTTTGATTATTGCCAGAAGCAGGATGGAATACTGTGTATAAAGGTCCCATGTTGTGAACCATTGTCTTGAAGATAGCAGGCTCTCAGTGAAGTTCCTTCAGGGCACCTACTCAGGCCTACAATTGATTCCTTTCTGAGCAGGAAGAGATATGAGATGGTTTCTTTTTCCATTTTGATTTTGTCTGAACAAAAATTCATTTTCAAGTCCTGACATACTCTTGTGGCCTTGGTTGTCCTTTCGTGACTTCTAGTTTCTTCTGCCCTTTGGTATCATCTAGTTTCTTCTGCACTAAGCAATGGCTTAGTGGTTAGAATGCTGAACTTGATGACCAGAAGGTTGGCAGATCAGCAGTTCAATGCCCCAGTACTGCATTGTGGAGTGAGTGCCTGTCTCTGTCTCAGCTCCTGTCAACCTAGCAGTTTGAAAGCAAGAAATTGCAAGTAGATAAATATGGACCACTTTGGTGGGAAGGTAAACAGCATGCCAGTGTCTAGTCATGCCTGCCACATGCCCATGGAAACTTCTGCAGAAGCACACAGTGCTGGCTTTTTGGCTATAAACAGATATGAGCACTGAACCCTAGAGTCGGATATGAATGGCTTTCGAGCAAGGGCGACCTTTCCCTTGTTTCTTCATATACCCTGTCTCACTTAAATTTTGCTCCTCACTGGTTCTTGCTCATGGCTGCTGGCTTCCTTCCCAACCTCAGTACTTTGGGCTGTCCTCAATTTCGACTGTCTACTTGTCCAATGGTTGCTACCTAGAGTTTGTGGATGTTTTCTGGTGCTAAAAATTCTAGAATGCCCCAGCCAGCATTCCTAGTGGATCAGGGATTCCGAGATTGGATTCCAAACTTACCCCAAATTAGTGCCTACAATTTAGCCTTAATAATTATGTGTTAAGTGAGGCTGTGAACCATAGCTGGGCAAATCCAGAATTACTGACCTAATCTGATCAATTTGTATTTGAAGCATAATGTCAAGGTGAAGCAAAAAGAATTTGGTGATTGATTTGAACACTAAGCACAAATTAAATTGGATCAAGGCACAAATTGCTATAGCTGTCCTTTACTTTCTAGGTGGGAAAATGTTATGTATGCATATCAATGTACTGTAAAGCTATCAAGATATAAATGTCCCATCACAATTACAATGTATCTCAGCTGAAAGGAACGCGAGCAAGCAACCCCTTGGGGCAGCTGCGAGCGTTCAGCCTCACATGGTTCACATTGCTCAATCACGGACAGCCGCGGGAAATGCCTCCGCATTCAGCAGAATGAAGATACTCGCATTCAGCAGAATGAAGATACTCGCATTCAGCAGGAAGAATATACAACTGCGAGAGTAAGGCGTGCCTGGGCGAGGCCACGCCGACAGTAGCCAATGAGCTACCGTGCTGCAAGATTCAAATGTATAGTCCTCAGTATATAATGAGATGTACCACCACCATTACCCCCATGCTTCACCGGAACACCATGCAATAAACCTGTGTTAAACCAACCCTTCGGTTGTTCTGTTGTCTTTGGTCCCATACACTAAATTGGCGACGAAGGTGGGATATGGCTGCCCACGGGACCAAGACATGCGCCGGCTACGAGATCAGGAAGCCGGGAGACTTGGAGCTGTTTGAGATAGACTTCAACGCAGCGCTGGTGGAGCTCGAAGTCTCAGATGAGGCCAAGAAGAGGGCCATTTTCGTCCGCATGCTCGGACACGAGACCAAGAGGACTTTGGTGGACCTGATCGCGCCGAGGAAGGTGGGCGACCTCAAAGCCACAGAGCTCCTGGCGGCGCTGCGCGCCCATCTCCGGCCAGCGATAGCGATGTTCCCCGCTCGGAGCGCGTTCTGGAGGCGAGTCCAGGCGCCCGGGGAATCGGTCGCCGAGTTCGCCGCGGCCCTGCGGCTGGCCGCCGGCCCATGCAAGTGGGAGACCCCAGAAGTCACCCTCCGGGACTGCCTGCTCTGCGGTCTGAGGGATACCGAGACTCAGCGCGCGCTGATGAAAAAGGAGCCGCCTCCCACGTGGCAACAAGTCCTCGACACGGCGCAGGCCGCGGAGGCCACGACTGCTGGGGTGCAAGAGCTTCAGGACTGGCGCCCGAAGCCCGCCAAGGCAGAGAGCTCGGTGCGCGCGGCCCGGCGAGCTTCGAACTCGTCTGCGGAGAGCAGCGACGACGAGGACGTCCGGAGGGTCCAGAGAGAGGGCCGGCGCTGCGACGGCTGCGGCGCCGCCCACGCCCGCGCCAAATGCCCATTCCGCAAGGCCGAGTGCCACAACTGCGGCCGGCGCGGGCACATCGCCAAGGTCTGCCGGAAACGGCGCGAGGCCACAAGGAATTCTCCAGACCGCTCGGCGAGGCAGGACCGCACCACGAGGCCAAAGGACGGCACCCGGACCACGAGGACGCGGGACGGCGTAGGGCGCATCTCCGACGACAGCGAGGACGACGCTCCGGTTTGCAGCGTTTCCACGGAGCACCCCCGTTACTTCGTTGAGGTAGTAATACAAGGGGCCCCTGTTAGAATGGAGGTGGACTCGGGTTCGTCATACTCTATTATTTCCCAGGGAGAGTTCATGAAAATCGCCCCCCGCGTGCGGCCCAAGCTCAAAGCGTTGAGGGCCACACTGAAGGACGTGCAAGGGAACCGCATCCCAGTGTTGGGGGTTGGGAAGTTCCAGGTCCAGTTTAAAAAGCACACCGCAACGCTTCCCCTAGTCGTCCTCAAGGGAGGAAAATGCAGCCTCCTCGGGACTCAATGGTTCCAGCCCCTGGGGTTGTTCATTGGGGTGGTGCACGCCGTGGGAGCACACGCCACCGGGACTGATCCAATACAGAGCGTGTGCGACGCGCACCCCGAGGTTTTCAAAAAGGGGCTCGGAAAATTCAAGGGGCCCCCAGTGACTTTCGACCTGGACCCTGGAGTACGTCCAATCAGACTTAAACCGCGCAGAGTGCCTTTCGCACTAAAGGACAAAATAGAGGCGGAGTTGGACAAATTGGTGGGCCAGGGGATTCTTGTTCCTGTTGATTCTGCGGAGTGGGAAACTCCAATTGTAACAGCGCTCAAGGCCAACGGGGAGGTCCGCATATGCGCTGATTACAAGTGCACCATCAATAAGGCGATCCGCCCTAATGCTTATCCGGTGCCGGTAGTCAGCCACTTGTTGGCCAGGTTACACGGGGGGAGGTGCTTCGCTAAACTCGACCTGGCCCAAGCCTACCAGCAACTCCCGGTGACCCCCGCCGCAGCTGCTGCACAGACCATAGTCACCCACAAAGGGGCGTTCCAGGTATCGCGCCTCCAATTCGGCGTGAATTCGGCGCCCGGGATTTTCCAGTCACTCGTGGAACGCCTCCTGAAGGGGTTAGAGGGGGTGTTACCCTACTTCGATGACGTATTGATTACAGGGGGGAGCCGGGCCGAATTAGCAAGGAGGTTGGGAAGGGTCCTGACAATATTCGAGAAAGCGGGGTTGCGGTTGCGGAAGGACTAATGCGTTTTCTTCGCAACTGAGGTTGAGTTCCTAGGGTTCCGTGTTACTCCCGAGGGAATCAGGCCATCCCAATCCAAGGTGGCCGCCATCAAGAAGGCCCCTCGCCCCACCTCCAAGCCCGAGTTGCAGTCGTTCCTTGGACTGCTCAACTTTTACCACTCCTTCCTTCCGCGGAAGGCAGCAGTAGCGGAACCGCTACACAAATTGTTAAAAAAGGACGAGGCATGGAAGTGGGGCGACGACCAGGAGAGGGCTTTCAATGACCTGAAGCGACTCCTGGCATCAGATGCGGTACTGACCCATTTCAATCCCAAACGCCCAGTGGTCCTGATATGCGATGCATCCCCGGTGGGGGTTGGGGCGGTGTTATGCCACGTACTGGAGAACGGGAGGGAGGCCCCGATAGCGTTCTACTCTAGGTCCTTGTCCCAAGCGGAGAGGAACTATGCTCAGACAGACAGGGAAGCACTAGCGATAATTGCGGGGACTAAGAAATTTCATGATTTTGTGTACGGCCGCCCCTTCACCATAGTGACTGACCATAAGCCCTTGCTAGGCATTTTCACCGCAGATAAGCCCACACCCCAAATCCTGTCCCCGAGAATGCTCAGGTGGGCCATTTTTCTCAACGCGTATCAGCACGCGTTGGTATACCGGCCCGGGAAGGAGATCAGCCATGCGGATGCCCTGTCGAGGTCCCCCATTCCCCGGGATTGCTGCCACGTGGGCGAGGTAGAGAGGGACCACCAGGTCTTAATGATAGAGGTCCTAGACTCCCCTCCAGTAGTACCGGCCGACATCGCTAAAGCAACCGGCAAGGACAAAACGCTGGCCACAGTTTGCTCCTGGGTACAGAAAGGGTGGCCCGTGTCTTCCCCAGCAGCGGAATTCGACACATTTTTCAAAAAGAAACTAGAGTTGTCCCTAGAGAGGGGTTGCCTTTTGTGGGGACAGCGGGTAGTGATCCCCACGTCTCTCCGGCCGAGGGTGCTTAAACTGCTGCACGTCAGCCACCCGGGGATCGTCCGCTCTAAGGCACTGGCCCGCAGTTACTTTTGGTGGCCCCAGCTAGACGCCGACATCGAACACATGGTCGGCACTTGCGAAGCGTGCCAAAGCTCCAGGCCAGAAGAGGCCCGCTCGCCACATAGGGAGTGGGACGCAGCAAGGGGGCCCTGGTCCCGGGTACACGTAGACTTTGCTGGCCCATTCAGGGGAACGCTTTTCCTCCTTGTGGTGGACGCGTTCTCCAAGTGGTTGGAGGTCATCCCAGTCTCGAGCACCTCCTCGGCCACAACAATTAAACAGTTACGGAGGGTCTTTTCCACGTTCGGTTTACCCAACACCCTCGTCAGCGATAACGCTAGCTGTTTCACGTCCGCCGAGTTCGGGGCGTTCATGGAGCGCAACGCCATTCGGCACATCACCTCCGCCCCCTTTCACCCGGCCACCAACGGCCAAGTAGAGCGCCTCGTGCGCACCACGAAAGACGCGCTGCTGCGCATGGGCCCCGGAGACCTCGACCTGAAATTGTGCCAATTCCTGCTAAGGTACAGGGTCACCCCATTGGCGTCAGGGTACTCCCCCGCAGAGCTGTTGATGCGCAGGAAGCTGGCCACGGGAATCTCCAAGCTAGACCCCACGAGAGTAGAGGACAAAGGGTGGAACATAGGGGTGGAACCCTCAAAGAGTTTCAGCATAGGCGCCCCGGTGCACTGCAGGAACTACGCCAACGCGGGGCCAGCCTGGGTGCCGGGCACCGTAATAGCACAAACCGGCCCCGTCTCATACCGCGTGGAGACCAGTACAGGTTTCCTGTGGAGGCGACACGTGGACCAACTCAGGCGCAGGGTTCCCGGAGAGCAGGACGGAGACGAAAGTAGCGTCGAATCAGCGTTAGGGTACTCCCTCACCCGCTTAGCCCAAGGGGGAGGAAAAGGGGAACATGGGTCCCCACCAAGGGGGGAGGAAAGGGAATCGATCCACAGAGATCTTTTGCGGGAGTCCGCGGCGGAAAGGAAGAGCCCCGACCACACACATACCCCTCGGAATTTTCCCCGAAACACAGATGCCCATAGAAGTTTAGACGTTGATTTACAGTACCAGGGGGAGTTAGCGGAGTGGTCCCCCACCCGTCCTAGCGAAAAGAGGGGTTTCAGTTCAGCCCCTGGTACTTCCAGTCCCAGTAGCCCCTGTGAGTTAGAATGCAATATAGCGCCAATTTCCCGGAGACCGACACCCCCAAGACGGGAGGCAACAGCGAGTCCGCCCACCACAGCCTCAAGGTCCCCCGAGCAAGGATCAGAAGGTAGCAGGACCACAAGGGCGACCTCATCGGTTCCGCGGTTCACAATAGGCGGGTCCCCGGGGTCCGAGAGCAACAGGCAGGGGTTCACCTCCCAACTATTCATTCCATTCCCATCCCCGGGCGCAAGGCAGGCACGGACGCCCCACAGAGCCACTAACGAATCCCCGTTTCCCGTAGCAGGACAAGCTCCCACAGAGTCAGGGATCACAGGCTCTCCGGTACTAGGTCAGGCGCAAGCACGCCCCAAGCGCACGTGCGGCAAGCCACAATGGTTGCGGGACTTCGTCCCATCCTAGGGGAGAGGGGTGTTATGTATGCATATCAATGTACTGTAAAGCTATCAAGATATAAATGTCCCATCACAATTACAATGTATCTCAGCTGAAAGGAACGCGAGCAAGCAACCCCTTGGGGCAGCTGCGAGCGTTCAGCCTCACATGGTTCACATTGCTCAATCACGGACAGCCGCGGGAAATGCCTCCGCATTCAGCAGAATGAAGATACTCGCATTCAGCAGAATGAAGATACTCGCATTCAGCAGGAAGAAGATACAACTGCGAGAGTAAGGCGTGCCTGGGTGAGGCCACGCCGACAGTAGCCAATGAGCTACCGTGCTGCAAGATTCAAATGTATAGTCCTCAGTATATAATGAGATGTACCACCACCATTACCCCCATGCTTCACCGGAACACCATGCAATAAACCTGTGTTAAACCAACCCTTCGGTTGTTCTGTTGTCTTTGGTCCCATACACTAAAGAAAACAAAGTTTATAGGTATTTAGTACACAAACTCCTGTAGTTAAGTGTCTGAAATATACCATGTTTTGATATTGAGAACAAAACAAAAAGTTGTGTCCTTGTTGGTTTCCCCAGGCAAATCAGTGGGAATCTTACAAGCCAGCTCTAACCATAATACTCAAATCACGATACTCTAAAGTAAACCAGGGGTTCCCAACCTAATGCCTGTGGGCAGGATCCAGTCTGTGGCACCATTTCATGTGGCCCCAACCCTCTAAGTTCATTTGATAAACAAAATGGCCACCCTTTTGAAACTGTTGGGACAAAATGGCTACCCATATTGTGTAGGCAGGGCAAAATGGCTGTCCGACCCTCGAAGCTGACAGGCTGGGAACCCCTGCTCTAAACTATTCTAAACTACTCTAAACTATTCTAAACTAAAGACTAGAATTGGCATTCAAATTGGGCCATATACAATCCTAATCTGAAATTTTCCATTTACATAAACAATATATGACTCATCTTGCAAACCACTGGAATTTGACATGCAAAGCTGCTGAAGTCTTGGGAGGCCTCTAGAGTGGCTTTTGATGGCCAAATAGGTGACTCTCAGTCCCATGAATACAGCATGAATTGATGCTCCTTAGCGGGTTCAAATACAAATCCTCATTCCATTCACATTTCCTGAACAAGAATGACTTGATTGGGAATGTGATTCTCCAAATTAAGGTTTCACACATGCATTCATAAATTATTAATTTCATTAGGCCCAAAGTACAAATAATGAATGTGTAGCTCCATGTGAAAAATGGAGGAGAGAGTGTGGATTATGATGTTGTCTTTTCTCTTTCTGAATATATATATTTGCCTAACATTGATGGCATTTGAGAATGTTTCTTTCTCTCTCTCCCTCTCTCCTGCAGAGGAAACAGGAGAATGGGGATAAAATGACCAAACTGAAATTTAAATGGATGTAATTTCTTCTAAATACATGAGCATGTTTATTGTGCATGAGCATTGGGAAATGAGTGATCTTTATGCTAATCAACAGTAATGATTCCTCCCAATCAGCTTTATCTTAATGTACTTCTCACCATTAACGGTGATGAAATTCCTATCAGTTGACCTGTAATAAAAGGCAATTACATTAGCCACCTAATTCCCAGCCTTCACAGCACATTTTGAAATGAAAAACCATTCAAGAGAGAGCCTTGTATAACTTAACCAAACACCATAAAGCATATTTATTACCTAGCAGGGGAAACCATAAGCACAGTAAGACCACAATAAGCAGTAGAAGTGAACTGTTCATTTACGAACAAAAGCATTCCTGTTATTTTCCAGTGACCTGATATTGCTTGATGTTTGAATTCACATCGGATTGCTGCCCTTGCCCATGTATGTGTGTGCGCACGAGCATCTGTGCTTGGTTATGACTATGAACACTATTCCCTCTGACATGACAACTAACAGATCAACATGATTAGAAAAGATCTGTAAAGCAGCTGTATGGCATGACTTTTATATAACAGTTCCCTCCAGGCTATTCTGTCAAGGGTAATCTGAAGTTAAGTACATTGCCTTGTTGAGTAAGCTCATTCTGCTTTGTACTTAGCTCTCTCATGTACTAAAAAAAAGTCGTTATTGGGGGGGGGGAACCTCTGTGAGCATTATCTCCATCTTTGAGGGATCAGTTTAAAGAGTAGGAGCAAGCAATCTTAGGTTTTGACTTTCTTTCTCCTTCTCTTTCCTCACCACCTCAAGGACAGTATTTAAGAATCCTAGATAGCAAATGTTCATTGATAAATGAAAAAATATTCTCCATCCTTCCTTCTCACTAGATGAGAGCCTTGTTGGGGTGCAGGGGCTTGAGCAGTCTAGCTTGGCGGTGATGCTCATCTCTCACCAATGACGTTAGGTAAAGATAAAGTTCGCCCTTGCTTGAAAGCCAGTTGTATCCGACTCTAGGGCTCAGTGCTCATCTTTGTTTATAGCCAAAGAGCCAATGCTGTCGTTGTCTACAGACATTTCCATGGACATGTGGCAGGCATCTCTAGACACCGGAGTGCATGCAATGTTATTTACCTTCCCACCGACGTGGTACCTATTTATCTACTTGAGAACTCACTCCATCATGCAGTACTTCAGAATCAAACTCCAACATTCTAGTCGGTGAGTTCATCATCTTAAACACTTGAGCGACCAAACTAAAACTCACCAAAGTATCCTTGGTCGGATGCCTTCGGCAAGGTGAAAGCAGAGGACACAGGTCATGGTCCGCCTAGTCAGCGGGTTATGAGATAAAAGTAAATAAATAAAATAAATATCCAAACAGCATTAAAAAACCTGCATACAAATGGACTTGATTTCTCAGGTCCATTTGCATATGTGGACTGTTGTAATGGAAACATCTACATATGTGTGGACTCCTCACTGAATAATGACTCCAAGGTATCCAAGGTATATATATATTTATTTATTTAATTAATTGGATTTATATCCCGCTCTCTTGCCCTACGGCAACTCAGGGTGGCACAATTACACCTAAAAACTGTAAAATCCCCTTTAAAAACTGTAAAATCCCTTTTAAAAACTTCCATAAAAACAAACCATGACCCTCTCACAGTTAAAAGACCCTCCCTTCCCACCCAACAACAAAAAGGGGCCACTGCTTCTAGCAGAGCCAACGGGCGGGAGTCATCACCCTGTAGGCCCCCCATACTTGCCCCACCAACCAGGTTTTCAGCCCTTTCCTAAAGGGCAGTAATTCAATCTGAAGCCGCAGGTTCCACAAGGTTGGGGACACATAAGAACAGCCTCGCTGGAACAGGCCACAGCCCATCCAGTCCAGCATTCTGTCTCACAAAGTGGTTCATGATTTGCTTCAGGGTATTCCCAAGCAGATGCCTTCACCTGCTTAGGATTCCCTGGAAATGGCATTGAGAGATATCCTGCCTATCTCTCCAACCCGGAGGTTGTCCTTAGGTATCCATAATTATAGCCATTGATACTCTTGTCCTCCATGAACTTGTCTAATCCTTTCTTAAAGCTGTCAAGACTGATAGCTGTCACCACTTCTTCTGGCAGGGAGTTCCATAAACCAGTGATCCTCTGGGTAAAAAAGTACTTTCTCTTATTTGGTTGAGAACTAGCACCCAAAAGTTTCATGGAGTGCCCTCTAGTTCTAGTGTTATGTGATAGGGAAAACAGTTTTTCCTTATCTACTTTGTCCACACCGTGCATGATTTTATAAACTTCAATCAGGTCACCTCTTAGACGCCGTCGTTCAAGAGTGAAGAGGCCCAACCGTTGCAGCTTCAGATGGTAAGGAAGGTGTTCCAGTCCCCTAATCATTCTGGTTTCCATTCCATTCCATTCCACTTTATTTTTGTATACCGCTCCACTCTGCCCGAAGGAGACTCAGAGCGGTTTACATAGGTGCATGCTATCTGAAAGCAGACAGCAGCAAAAAAGTATACAATAATAGAGATATAAAAATTACATCAGAACACAATACAATAAAAGCATAAACAAGTACAAAATACAATGTTCAAAATACGTATAGTCAAGAGCCCCAAATACACAATTAAGTAAGAGAAGAACCCGCGCTTACATAAAAAATAGAATCTGAGAGACGGAGTCCTTCTCTGCACTTTTTTCAGCTCCATAATATCCTTCTGGAGGTATGGCAACCAGAACTGTACACAGTATTCCAGCTGGGGTCTCACCATAGATTTATAAAGAGGCAAAATGACACTTGCTGACTTATTTTCTATACCCTTCCTAATGATTCCTAGCATTGAGTTTGCTTTTTTCACTGCTGAGGCACACTGGGTTGACACCTTCATTGAGCTGTTCACCAGGACACCAAGGTCCCTTTCCTGGTTTGTCGCAGAGTGTTCAGAACCCATCAGTTTATAAATGTAATTGGGGTTTTTTTGCCCCAACATGCATCACTCTGCACTTACTAATGTTGAAGCTCATTTGCCACTGTTTTGCCCACTCCCCCAGTGTCAAGAGATCCCTCTGGAGCTCCTCACAATCGCTCACAGTTTTCACTACCTGTATAATTTAGTGTCATCAGCAAATTTGGCTACCTTGCTATTTATTCCTACTTCTAGATCATTTTTGAAGAGGTTGAAAAGCAGGGGTCCCAGTACTGAATCTTGGGGGACCCCACTCTTTACTTCCCTCCACTTGGAGAAGTGTCCATTTAGTGCTACCCTCTGTTCCTGTCCCTTAGCCAGTTGCTGATCCAGGACAAGACCTGTCCCTTTATTCCATAACTGGTAAGTTTATTCAAGAGCCTTTGGTGCGGGACCTTGTCAAAAGCCTTCTGAAAGTCTAGATAAACAATGTCAACTGGATCCCCCTTATCCACATGCTTGTTGACACTTTACTCCTTGTGCTAGAGAGGCAGGCCCCTCTAGCCAATGGAACACTGAGTGAGCCCCTCTGGTCCATCCTGGTGGGACGGGCAGACTCCCTTGGGGTGATGCGGTCTCTTAGGTAACCTGGCCCACTACCATGAAGGGCTTTAAAGGTTATTACTAGCACCTTGAATTGCACCCAGAGACAAACTGGTAACCAATGCAGCTCCCGAAGCAGAGGCAAGGCACGGACATAGCGCCTGCACCCCATCACTACCTGGGCCACCACATTCTGGACCAGCTGTAGCCTCCGAATGGTCATCAAGGGCAGCCCCATGTAGAGCACGTTACAATAATCAAATCTGGAGGTAACCATGGCATGTGTGACCATAAGCAAAGAATCCTTATCCAGGAGCGGGCGCAACTGGCGAATTACATGTAATTGTGCAAAGGCCCTCCTGGCCACGGCCGCCACCTGTTCTTCAAGCAGCAGATGTGCATCCAGGAGAACCCCCAAGTTGTGGACTGGGTCTGTCTGAGGCAAGGTAGCCCCATCCAAGACCAAGGATGGCAGCTCCTGAGATAATGCGGGACCCCAAACCCACAGCCACTCAGTCTTGCTTGGATTCAGCTGTAACCCATTGGCCCCCATCCAGACCCCCACAGCCTCAAGGCACTCGGACAGGACATTGACAGTAACACTTGGATCCTCACGGGCCGAGATGTACAACTGAGTGTCATCTGCATACTGGTGGTACCGTACCCCGTGGGAACAGATGATCTCACCCAACTGCTTCATGTAAATGTTAAATAGGAGAGGAGAAAGCACCGAGCCCTGAGGAACCCCATATTGGAAATGCCTAGGGCTGGACCTCTCACTCTCCAACCACACCAACTGGGTCCGGCCCTCCAGGAATGAGGAAAACCAGGACAGCACAGTGCCCTGGAACCCCAACCCTTTGAGCCGTCCCAGAAGGATACCGTGGTCGATGGTATAAGGCTGCTGAGAGGTCGAGGAGAGCAAGGATGGACGAATGACTGCCATCCCGCTCCCTCCAGAGATCATAGGTATCCTTCCTTCCAACCAAGCAGAGGACAGAGAGGAACGAAACACCTTGCTGGTCTCCATAAATACCAAATCATTGACTAAATTTTTTTGGTAGAATGTCTCTGTGTTAGGAACCGAAAAACTAAATGGCTAACTGCACAAATAAACAAATATCCCAAAAAGAAACATTTAGCTGATTCTTCTGGCTGAGATCTTGTCTTTTCATGTGCAAAATCTTTTCCTACTGTGTGGAAGGACTCTGTTTATGCACCCAGTGAGGTTAGGACCAAACCAGACCCCACAACCACAGAAACAACAGAAACAACAGACAACAACATCAACAACAACAAATAATTGTGTGCTATCCAGTCAATTTTGAGCTTTGGTGATTTTCCCCCCAGAGCTTCCTAGGCAGAGAGTACTGAGAAATGGTTTATTGTTGCTTTCCTCTGGGATTACTGTAGGATTGTGCAGCATAGCCATTAGTTCACAGGCTGACTATTCTCTCAGGAGGCTCAGTGGGGAATCAAACTCTTCCACCCAGCTTCCCGTGAGTGGCATCCTAACTCCATGAAATATTTTTCTGTTCTTAAGAATGGAGCGTGGCAGACCAACGCACCATGAACATTTTAAAACTTGCCTGAAGAAGTGGTCTTTAACCATGAAAGCTCGCACAACATTTTGTTTTTCTTAGTGATCCAATAAAGGTACCACATCTTTTGCATTCTTTACAATTTAACAATACCAACAAGTTCACAGCTGGTAGATGAGTTGCTTGAGGTCTGTATGCCATTTGGATGCAAAGGTTGCTCCTAATGGTATATTAGACATCATAAGTGACCTATTTAGCCCACTCCATCCTGCTCCTGATGTCATAAGTAAACAAAGCCTATGTGTGTAAGATAACAGGAGTCTAAGTTTTTAGACTTTTAAGAGTCGACCCTTTAAAATTCTTGGCTCAAATACACTCTTTGGCTGTGTGTTTCCTTCAGATTCCCCCATGTACCAAACTTCCGGTTGATTTCATACACCAGTAATGAGAAAAAAATGTTGATTTGGTTAAATTCATGTAAAAAATGAATTTACATATACTTACCTATCCGTAACCTCTGATAAAGGTAAAAGTTTTGCTTTTTCAAAAGCCACTCCTCCATGACTCTAGAGGGTCATGTTTGCAGCCAAAAAGCCAGTGTTGGATGAGATGAGGAAACAAAAATAGACAATGCCTCTGGGGAAGATTGGAGGCAGCAGGAAAAGAAGATCTAATGCAAGATGGATTAACTCCCTGAACACATTTTGAAGATCTCTCATTCATAGGAGGCAACTTGATAGCACATAACAACAAGAGCATCATGTCTCTTAATTTGGTAGGTAAAGTAAAAATAAAGTTTGCCCTTGCTCTACAGCCAGTCATATCTGACTCTAGGGTTCAGTGCTCATCTCTGCTTATAGCCAAAGAGCCAGCGCTGTCTGTATCAGCAGACATTTCCGTGGACATGTGGCAGGCATCTCTAGACACCGGAGTGCATGCAACGCTATTTACCTTCCCACTGACGTGGTACCTATTTATCTACTTGCAATTTCAGCTGGGACAGAGACAGGAACTCACTCTGTTGTGCAGTACTCGGGCATTGAACTGCTGACCTGCCAACTTTCCAGTTGTCATGTTCAGCATCTTAACCACTAAGCCACCACAGTCCCCTAATTATAGATTATACATTTGGACATTATACATATTCTGGTGCAGCCTGGGAGTGTTAGCTCTTTTGGCAAACACAGCCAAAGAGTGTAATTTATATCCAACTGGAGTAATCTGATCACAAAACAGTCCCCCCGCCCCTCCATCCATCCTGGCATCATATAAGGCACATTCAAGACAGGCTGTTGAGCTAAATTGAGACTATAGAACCAGGGAACAGACCAAAATGCTTTAAAGATTATAAATCAAGCACCTTCCTATTTCACATTTGCCCTTTTTTCTCAGATCCTCTCCATGTTGAGCAAGAAAACATGGGGAAATTATCACAGCATGGTGGTGAAGATTTTGATTCAGCTATTCTCCTTCAACAATAGGGACACCACTCTTTCCATCAAAGCCTATATTTTCCTTCACTTTTTATCATTATTTCACAGCAGGGTGATATATTAAACTTTATTCCTTTTTCCCATGAGAAAATAATCAGGAATTTTTTTTGTCCAAAAGAGTGAGGATTAGAGTACTTTTAAAATGGCCTTTCTCACATGATGCTCTACACAGGGTGCTATAGACAGATTGTAAGGTCAAGAGGGGGGAAAGTGCCATCTGAGGAAAATGTAGCACCTTCCGGAAAAATGATTAATTCCAGAATGTATTCTTTTCTTCCAAATTTTTAGCTGTCTTACCTATTTGCCCAGACCAGGGAACAAACAAACAGAGCTTATACAATGGGGGAGGAAAAAGAGAGAATTTGCATATCCATATCCATCACTTAATAACTTTAACTGACTAAGTTCTCTTTTTTGGAAGGATATATATAGCACAGTAGTAAAACAGGAACTGTGCATGTAGAAGGTCTCAAATTCAATTCTGGCTCTCTCCAGGGGAAAAAAAAGACAATGGGTAACATATGGGTTTCATGGTTCTATGGGTAACTCTGGCTCTAGTCATGCATGCCACATGCCCATGGAAATGTTTGCGGATGCAGACAGTATTGGCTCTTGAGCTATAAACAGAGGTGAGCGACATGCCCTAGAGTCAGACACAATTAGCTTTCGAGCGAGGGAGACCTTTACCTTTAGAACAGTGGTTCCCAACGTGGGGTGACTTCAATTCCCAGAAGTCTAAGTCAGTACACTGGCTGATCAATGCTTTGGAGAATTCAACTTAGGCTTCTGGGAATTGAAGTCCAAAAGCCAAAGGTTGGGAAACACTGCTTTAGACAGAGGGGAAGAAGTTGCTCCTTGATTTATTCTCATGGCAAAAGCAAACAGTCCCACAGGAAGTTTCTTGTTGAGGTGTCTCAGTGGTATGTCACCATGATGACCCTTCTGTCAAAGACCCGGGCATTTTTCTCATACCATAACAAATTGAAGGCGAAAACCAAAGTCCAGGGCTGCAACCTTCCCAAAGCCAACCACAAGATGTCTAAAGCAGTGGACTTGAGGCAAAAAAGTTCACACTAAACATAGCAGTTAGTCTTTAAGGTGCTACAAAATAGAGAACAACAAATTCAGTCCAGTATAAAGTGGCTATTTCAGATTATACAGATTATCCAACATTGCAGAAAGAAGGCAGTGTGGTATATAGTTTCTCTTCTTTGTTTTCCCCCCAAGGTGCAGGATTAATAAACTGTCTCCTGGAGTCTGCATTTTATTATTTATAACTTCACCTCCGTTCTTATTTCTCCTTGCTGCTTGAGCCTCAGCATAACAGCTGACTGGAATACAAAAGAATGTTCTTGAAGCATGTGTTGCTTCAAAATGATAGTGGTGAGGTGCTTTTTCCGCCTCCCCTCCTCTCAGAGGCATATTCAGATCAAGGTCAGCAGCAACACTTTGGAGGTTCACAGTTCATTGGGGAAATCAGCAACTTGTCATGCTACAGCTGGAGCGCCTGTTAAATCATGCTGGCATCTGTGCCCATTTGACGGCACCAAAAAATTATTGTTCTCAACAATGCCCCCTGGTCCATGTGGTCTCTTTCCAGGGAGCAGATTCAAAAGAGCAGGCCAGATTTATCTGTGTATTTGACTGCAAGCTCTGAATTATAGGTCAAATTTGGTGCAGCCAGGTCTTCAAAAATGACCTGTTTTTTACATCTGGCAAATTTCTTGTTTATTTCATTGAATTTCCACCAATCAGTCTGGGATGGGGTAATAAACCCATGTATATTTTCCTCTGTCAAAGCTCTCTAAACTTCACTGGATGCTCAAGCCTTCTATCTCTGCCTTTTTCACAGTTGCCCAAGTCAATTTCTCTCAGAGGCAGGGAAGAATTTGGGATGGAAGAAATGGCGATAGTTGCAATGTGATGGTGGAAAAATCAAAGGAGTCAAAGTGTTACCTGGAAAAGAAAACCATATTGAATATGCTCCTATGATTCTAGATAAAATCTCAACAAATGAAGAGCAGTTTCTAGACCAACCAATGGTTTCCACAAACCTTTTCTAGTAGTGTTCATCTCCAATCATCAGCAGGTCTTCTTTTTTTAAATTTTTTTATTTATTAATAATCATAAAATACAAACAAACATAAAAAATATAAATACTTAAAAACTAACAATAAATAAAGAAAAAACACCAAGAAAAGAGAAAGGAATAACAACAATATATCAAAATCTTGTTCACTCTTTCATTCTTTCAACTTTTAATCCATGCAAAACCCTATTGTGCAGCAATTTCAATTGGCACAGTATACTTAAATCTTCCAAAATTGAATCATGTCAGGGCCAGGCTTACTTACTTCTTCACTTGTTAACGCGTGCTGTATGAAAGGTTTCCATATCTCCCAAAATTGTATTTTGATTTTAAAACCCTGTTTTAACCTAATATGGCTAGTTAATTTTTCATTTAGTGCCAGTTGCCAAACCTCTTTATACCACCTATTCTTATTTAGATTTTCGTTACCCTTCCATTCTTGGGCTATCAGTTGTCTAGCAACCAGCAACAATGTCAAAATTAATTCTTTATTACCCTCACTTAATCTCATTTTTTCCTATTTCTCCTAATATAGCTAGTTTGGGTTCTAAAATCATTGTTATGCCAAGAATCTCGTTTATCTCCTTCTCTACCACTTTCCAAAATTTATTTGTTTTCTTACAAAACCACCACAGATGCAAATATGTCCCCTTTTGTTCATTGCATCTCCAACACAAATCAGATTTATTAATATCCATTTGCTTGAGTCTGATTGGGGTAAGGTACCACCTCCAAAGTACCTTACAAACATGCTCCTTTTCCTTGATTGACATAGTTTTTGTTATTCTGTTTCCCCACTTTTTCCTCCACTCTTCTTCTTCAATTTTAATATTTAAATCTTCCTCCCAAATTCGTTTAAGTGTATAGTGTGATCCTTCCCCTGGGATAAGCATTTGGTACAGTTTACCTACTAACCCCTGTAATCTTGTCTTCCCTTTCCTTATTTCCAAGACCAGTTCTTCAAAGGGCGTCTTTGCCCTAGGTACTCCTATAATCCCCCTTATCGATTTGTCCCATTTCTCCATCCCCAATTCTTGTAGCCAATTTAATTTTAATTTGTTATATACCTCCTTCCTTTTCTGATATGTATTACAATTTTTAATCCACTCTGTTATTAACAACACTTTTTCTTGCAATAGAATAGGTCTTATTTTTTGCGAGGATAATAATGGGCAACTCTGGAAATCTAAAATTTCTAAAATTGGGGAAATATCTGGTGCCAATTTCCTCTTAACCCCTTTCCATACGTTATAAATATTCTTTATAGAAAAGCAGTTAATCTCTGTTTTATTATTTACTTGAGCAAGAAATATTTCACCTTTTAATTTTTTAAATTCTTCTTGATCCCCTTCACCTATTACCTCATTTTGCTGAATTAATAATTTAATTAATTTCTTTATATGAAAGGCTTGAAAATACGCTTTAATATTTGGAATGTTTAACCCTCCCTGTTTATTCTTCATGTACCATAATCCTTTACTAATTCTTGCTCTTTTATTATTATTGCAAATTCCGTTTATCAATTTTTGCCATTTATTTAGTTCTGACTCTTTGATTTTAATCGGTAAGTTTTCAAACAGAAAATTCAATTTGGGTATAACTTTCATTTTGCAAATATTAATCCTTCTAAACCATGAAGTCTTTGCTCGTTTTATCTGTTCTAGTAATGGTTTCAATTTATTTCTTAATTTATTGAAGTTAATATTATATAGGTCTTTTGGTCCCTTCGTCACGAATATTCCCAAATATTTCAATTCATCTTTTATTGTAATATTAAATCTATCTCCAATTTTTTCCTTTTCCGCCTGGGTTAAATTGCATGTGATAGCCTCAGTTTTCGTCCAATTAATTTTTAATCCTGTTACTTCTTGAAAGGCTCTTAAATGTTCTTGTATTTTGTTTAAATTATTTAAAGGATCTTTTACAACTAATAGAGTATCATCCGCAAATAGACTTATTTTTTTATTTTCTATTCCTACTAATTTCTCATTTTGCCTTATATCATTTGCTAGTAATTCCATTGCCAGTATAAATAGACATGGGGACAATGGACATCCTTGTCTTGTCCCCGCGTTTATATCAATTTCTTTCCCCAGACAATTATTCATTTTAATTTTAGATTTACTTTCTTTGTACAATTGTCCTATCACATGATTAAATTTAGGGCCGAATTGTAATTTTTTACATATTCCTTTTATTGTTTTCCATTGAATTGAATCAAATGCTTTATATATGTCTAATGCCACTATACATACTTTTTGTTTATTATTTTTTAATTTATCAATAATATTAATTAACTGATTTATTAATTTATCCATTTGTCTTCCTTTAACAAATCCTACTTGGTCTTCTCCAATATAAGTGTCTATGAATTTATTAAGCCGATTATTAATTATTGAAGTAAAAATTTTTGCATCCTAATTTAATAATGATATTGGTCTATATGTTTCTATATTCTCTTTATCCTTTCCAGGTTTAGGAATTAGAGCCATTATCAAATTACTCCAGGACTTGGGGATCACCCCCCTTCCAATATATAATTATATATATTTTTAACTTGGGAATTAATACCTCTCGGCATTCCTTATAAAATTCCGAAGGGATACCATCCTCTCCTGGTGTTTTATCCTTTTTTAAGTTGTTAATTACCTCTTCAATCAGCAGGTCTTCTGTAAACTAATGGATCTTACTTCCTGACTTTGAACACATCCAAAATTATTGTGTTTATAAAATGGCTAGACCACAAGACTATGATGTTGTGGCAAAAAAACATTCTCTTCTCTGCCTTCAATTATTATGAGGTATATGGTAAAACTAAGAGGGAAAAGGAAAACTTTTAGGTCATCCTGTCCCTGGTTTATAGCATTTTCTTAAAATATTTCCCCCAAAATTCCAGCATCCTACCCATGGGAGCCCTGGCTTCATGATATTACTGTTTTGAGGTTCCCACTCTGAAAAAGCAAGTCTGAAAGATATCAGTTGACTAATGAAAATCTATGTGTTTCATGAGTAATTATATGGAGATAATCAGATCTGGCTATGGATATGTGATACATATCATCAGAATCTGCATCCATTCACATTTTCCCTTTCACTCTTCTACTTTGAGGTCTTCCCAATTCTGTCAAGTTTTTGTTCATTAAGAGAATTGATAAAGACCATGAGGCAAACCCAGAGGAAGGTGGAGAGACAACATAAAAGAAATATTTCGAGAACACCAGATAACACTGGTGGAAGCTACTAGAAGTGCCACAGCAAAAACCTCAACAACAGAAGAAGAAGAAGAATGACTGCCTGCAAATTTCTATGCATGGCTTAAATGATGTACATCGTAGTCACGTTGGCTGCTCATTTCACCCTCCTAGAAATTGTTTTCACATTGATGGATGTGTTTCAGGGCAAATGTCATTGCTGTGAATTTGTTTAAGGTGAATCCCAGCTTGCCATGAAGTGACCCACACACTGTGATCACAGAGCCATCTGCTGCAGCACATATGAAATGAGACATGCAGGATTTAACACCGGGACTGCAACAGACTGTCACAGCCTTGAGGATATTAGCAAGGCATGCCTTCACAGCCAGTCCATCTGGCATGGCCTCTTCCACCTCCATGACCATTGTGAATCAGAATAGTGAAGTGGTTCCTCACCCGCTCATTTTGCCATTTGGCCTAATATGATGGTTTCCAGTGGCATTTCCTCTACTGAGGGGGACCATCACCCCACCTAAAGGGGCTCATACACCTGTAGCTGTTGGCCACTTTAGGGAGTCAGGTTATTTACCACAACCCAAAACTCGGTGTTGAGTCTCTGTTTACTCCATTACTGTAGCAGGGTTCGGCCAGACACAAATGGTGCACATAGCTTGTGTACATAGCCCATTGACCTGAGGTTACTCGAGCAGTGCTTTGTGCACATTTATACACACTTTTCAACTGTGCACTTTTTACCAAAATGTATTAGACATTTTCTCAGATACACTTGCCAACTGTTGTTGCATGTTGTCCACTCCCCCATACGGCAGCTATGCCATTCAGAAAACAGGCAAAGGAAATCTGCCACCAATTGCTTGCCCTAGAAGGGAAAGTGAAGGCTGTTCTGACTCCTTCTGACCCCATGAGGCTTTTGCTGAAGAGTGTCATCACAACCCATAAATATAATGGCCATTCCAAATTCCTGTCCAGCACAGGATGTCAGATGTCATATTGTGGCACTTTTTTCATCTATCATGTTGATTCCACTTGCCACATTCCATAACTGTCCCAGCTCTTTTCGTGAAATCTCATTTGCATCTTATACTGTTCTGTTTGAATTTCCCCACAACACCAATTTTGATGGATCATCACAGAATCTGATCAAAGCCGCTCTTCCACAGGAATCTGTCGGCAGGAAAATAAGACCAAATCTTCCCCTGCCCAAACATATTTTGTTGTGAAAGGAGTTGGAGTTGGACAGGTGTCAGACAAAAAGCACACAAGTGCATAAAGGGGTGGGGGCAGAGAATGAATGAGAAAAACCTCAGTGGAGAAAAGCCTGAGTAAAGCCCCCTCTCACTAATTGCTTTTTACATGGACAAGAACCTTCCCACAGGCATTAGTAGGAATTAATTTCTAGAGCTACCTGGAGATTTTTGTCAAAACTCAGTGGGGGAAATAGTTTAAACCCTTTTTCTGAGCACTGTGATCCCAGTCCTTCTTGCCACACAGAGGTAATTTTCTCCCTAAATGTGCTCTCCCCCACCCTCCATTAATATAACATTTCATTTGGCTCCTTTTTTCACGAGTTAATGGTCCTGTTGTCACTGAACTTGCTTTTATAGTGATTTTAGTGTGATGGATTGTGGCTTCCTTTGTATTTTATTGCCAGTTTGTTATAATGCTTTGTAAGCAACATGTGTTATTGGAGAAACAAGATAAAATGGGGGATGAAGGAAGGAGAAGTTAAGATGCTTTTGAGTATTCATTCAGTTGCGACTGCCTGAGGATCCACACAGCCCATGTGTATGAGCTGTTGTGGCTGTGTGTTGGCAAGTCACATCAAACGTGTAACCCTAATCAAGTTTTCAAGTCATGTGAGTTTAACAAGTGGTTTGGCTACTGTCATCCCCCATTCAACAGTTGGCCAAAGCCTGTTTGAATGAATCTGTTCTAAACTACCACCTAGATTCAGGCTTTAAACTTCAAATTATCAACTCCTTATAACTCATCCACTCAATCCCTCCCCTGCCACCTGGCTGAAGATAACCTAACAGAGCAACTATGCTAGTTCCAGGATTTTAGTTTAGTTAGTTTAGTTTATCCTATTCAGCACAGGCCGACTCAGGGAGGCTAACAATATATACATACCCCAAGGTAACCCAAGGGGTTTACATACAGAATATAAAATACACAATAATATAGAGTCCCAAAAAACTTTCTAGCCCCTCGAGCAGGCAGGGCTCTAAAGGGGTGGAGTGGAGGCGCCAGTCACACCTGCCTCCCATCCTCAAGCCAATGGTGTGGGCTCAGGGAGAGGCAATGGGTCCTGGGCAGCGGCAGCAGTATTGGTGTCTCTTCTTCAAGCCCCTCGAGCAAGCAGGGATCTAGAGGGGTGGAGCGTAGGTGCCGGTCACACCTGCCTCCCAACTTCAAGCTGATGGTGTGGACTCTGGGAGAGGCCCTGTGTTTTCAGGGCCCTTGAGCTAGTATACTTCTTTGGGTTGGAACATGATGGAGTGGACTTACCCACAAAAGCTAACATTAAAATATAAGTTAGTCTTCAAAGAGCTGCAGTGTGTTTGTTTTGTTTATTCTCTGATATCCTCTCAATGTGTCTCAGAGTAGTGAGAATGCAAGCGCGGCGCCAAAATGGCCGCCGCACTCTTTGCGGGGGCCCCCCCACTGGACGAAGGCATCCGGGTAGTTAGGGGCGTGGCCAGCTCCCTTATAAAAGGGGTGGCCACGAGGCAGCCGAGCTGCCATTTTGCGAAGCGACGGAGCGGAGAAGTTTTTCCTCTTACCTCCGTCGCTTTTGCCTTGACTGGGAAGCCTTTTGGCTGCTAATTTCTTCCTTCGGCTTCCCATAGGTTCGACTGAGATGCCTTCAAAGAAGAAGGCGGCTGCGAGCGTGGCTCGTGCGGTTCAGAGGCGCAATCCAGGTCGGAGGACCGCGGCTGCGCCTCCCCAGCAGCCGCCTTTGCCTGCACCCACTGGGACCGGTGGGATGGGGTCTATTCCCCCCTGGCCGGAGGCTGGGGACCCGAGCAGGGGTCCAGCATGGGCTGCGGCCCGTGGCCCGCAAGCGGTGGACACCGCTCCTGGTGCCCATTCTACTGGGCCTTCCTCTATAGGGGCGCAGCTCACTCCGGGGCCTTCCAGCCTTGGGGGTTGGTGTGGTCCCCTTCCTTGGCAGGTGCCTACATCAGCCCTACTGGGCCTGGGTGTGGGGTCATGGCCATATTCGGGCCCCGGGGTACAAGGACCTGTACCCACGCCCGTAGCAGGCGGGCCGGCTGGCCCTTGGCCCCACGTCAGTGTGGAGGCCTTACTGGCCCGCGTTGCGGCCCTCGAGGCTTCCCTTGCTCGGGCCAGCCACGCTGGGGCTCCCTTTGGGGTTCATTTTGACGCGTCGTCTGCTGGGCAGCGGCAGGCGACGGGACGGGTTGAGCAGCTTGAGGCGCGTGGCGCGACTTCGGCCACTGCCTCGCAGCTCCCCAACCAATAGGCCAGTGCGGGTCAGGCCCCAGCGACGAGCTCTACGGCGGTCGTGAGCTCCGACGCCCCCTGTGGGCCGGAACCCCCTGTGGGGGCGGCCCGCGGGGGTGCAGCATGTGAGTATGCGGTCCAAACTAGTGCACCTACACATGTGGCCACGTTGGGGGGGGCTTTCCAATGGCCTTGGCCTCGCGTGGGTGGTGCGGCGGTACAGCCGCTGACGCCCCACCCGGCGACGTCAACTACCACCCAGGGCCCTGGGGTGGGGAGTGTTTCCTACCCTGTGGGGAATGTTTTGGGGGTGGCTGGGCTAGTCCAAGCCCCTTTCCAGATGCCCGCAGTTTCTGCGGTGCCTGTCTCGGCCTTGCCGACAGCGGGCTATTCCTTGCCACTGGGTGACCACTTGGCACAGGCCACCAAAGAGAAAATATGGTGGGGGGAGTATGTAGATATCTTCTCACTCCTAAACAGGGAGCCCACCAAGGAAGGGAGGGAGGGGCAGGATGAGAAGGATAAGGAACAGGCACGTCGTCGCAAGCCACCACGAACGTGGGCCAACTGGCTGCCGGCTTACCTCATCTACATGGCGGTGTACCTGGGGGCCCGGCCGGATTTGGCAATTCCGATGGTCCAGTATTTGGACAACATCTATCGGGCGATGGTTGACTTTCCGGGCCCGTCGTGGTTGGCTTATGATGAGGAATTCCGTATGCGAATTCCCCTGCACCCTGAGATGAGGTGGGATGAGCCATGCCAGAGGCTTTGGCTTCTGTACATGACGCCCACGCGCCCCGCGCCAGGGGAAAGATACCATTGTGGACATGCGGTCCAGCGAGCGGCTCCAGCACAGGTTCCCCGCCAGGTGGCGGGGCAGGGGGTTCCAGCCCGCCTGCTGTGCTGGACTTTCTCGTCTAATGGTTCCTGCAATAAGAAGAATTGCAAGTACAGACATGAGTGTCCCACCTGTGCAGGCCCCCATGCAGCCTCTGCCTGTCCCAGGCCTGGAGGGACGCGGGGCAGAGGGAGGGGCGGACAGTGGGCTGGCAAGACTGCTGCAGATGGAGCTGGTTCACCGAAAGGCTCCCTCCCCAATTAATGTGGACATGTTGGAGCGTTGGCTCGCATTGTACCCGAAGGGGGAGGATGCGGATTATCTCTGCATGTGCTCTTAAGCAGAGCTGCTGCTGAGGAGAGCCAAACAAAGGAAGTGAGCACTGGTAAGTTTTGCAGTTGGAGTAGAGCTGCTTTAGAGGCCTCCACTAATTTAAATTGATAATTTAAACTGCTGAGAGCCACCTCTGTTCAAACAGAGGAAACAGTTTGAAGCTTCCAGAAGCAGGGGGCAGAACCACACCAGGACCTTCCCTGAACTGTGACTCATAGGGGCGGAGCCACACTAGCCTTTAAAAGCTCTGAGCTCTTTCAATGTCAGCCCTTTTGACTCTGCATGTGCTCTTAAGCAGAGCTGCTGCTGAGGAGAGCCAAACAAAGGAAGTGAGCACTGGTAAGTTTTGCAGTTGGAGTAGAGCTGCTTTAGAGGCCCGCGCGCCTAACGGCGCGTGAGATTGCAAACTAGTAACAAAAGAAGAATATAATCTTACTAGGTAGAAAGGTAGTAAACGTGTACATTTTTGAGGCCCAGAATACTGCACTTGTTAAAATGGATTCTGAGGGAACCGTTGTAGTTACCTGCAATACTTGTGCCATGTTTGTGTTCTTGCCAAAGCTTATGGAGAACTACACTTGCAGCAAGTGCAAGCTGGTTGCACTACTAGAAGAGAAGGTCCAGCAGCTAGAGGCCCGCATATCTAACCATCAACAAATTAAAGAGCTTGAGCTGTTCTTGGACAGAGCGGAGCAGACTATGCTGGACAAAGAAGAGACAGGGCACAGTTCTGAGGGAGAAGGCCCTTCACTAACTCAGGAGGGAGATGGTTGGAGGAATGTGACTCAAAGGAGGAGAAGAGTAGGGGATCACTCTGAGAGTCTGAAATTACAGAATAAATTTGAGGCTCTTTCCCTCATCACACCTGATGAGGAACACACAGAGGAACAACTGGTTCCACCTGATGATCTCTCCTTCATCACACTTGATGAGATCCAGGAAGATGAACAACAGGAACAAACTGAGGTTCTCTCCCTTAATATGGTTGCATGTAGATGAACAGATTGCAGGAGAAAGGCTCCTTGTACTAGGCGATTCAATAATTAGAAATACAGAGAAATGGATTTGTAATGCATATGATAACCGTATGGTGACTTGCCTGCCAGGTGCAAAAGTTGCAGACATCACAAGAAATCTAGATAGATTGTTAGAGAGAACTGGGAAAGAGCCAGTTGTCATGATACACGTTGGTACCAATGATGTTGGGAAGGCCAAGCAGTCTGTCCTGGAAGCCAAATTCAGGTTGTTAGGAAGAAGATTGAAGTCCCGGACTTCCAAGGTAGCATTTTCAGAAGTGCTGCCTGTCCCTCGCGCAGGACCTACCAGGCAGGCAGAGCTCAGAAGCCTCAATGCGTGGATGAGGCGGTGGTGTCGAGAGGAGGGTTTCAGATTTGTCAGGAACTGGAGAACATTTTGGGACAAGCCAAATCTGTTCAGGAGGGATGGGTTGCATTTGAACCATGATGGGACCAGATTGCTGGCACTCAACATCAAAAAGGCTGCAGAGCAGCTTTTAAACTGATAACTGGGGGAAAGCCGACAGGAGCTGGGCAGCATCCGGTTCGGGAAAGTGTGTACTTGGGTAGTGAGGAGGATGCAAAAATTACTGAGCAGAGCGAGGAGCTAGTCACTAGCATTCTAGCAGAAGGATGCAAGAGGCAGTCTAACAATGCAACTGGACACAAAAGACTGTGTCAGAAAAGCATATATAAATGCTTGTATACAAATGCCAGAAGCCTCCGGAACAAAATAGGGGAGCTGGAATACTTAGCAATAGATAAGAATATTGATATTATTGGTATCACTGAAACCTGGTGGACGGATGATAACCAATGGGATACAGTTATCCCAGGCTACAAACTGTACAGGAAGGATAGGAAGGGGCAAACGGGAGGTGGTGTAGCCTTGTATGTCAAAGAAGTGATAAAATCGTATGAATTGGAATATCTAGGTGATTTGGAGTCACCATTAGAAGCTCTGTGGGTAAGAGTACCAGGCCACAAGGATGGTCTAACAGTAGGCATATACTATCGGCCTCCGACCCAAACTCTTGAGGGAGACAGGCAGTTGGAGAATATTGTAAAGGAGGCATCCAAGAAGGGAAGCCTGGTTATAATGGGGGACTTCAATTACCCTCACATAGACTGGGTGAACTGTTGTTCAGCACATGATAAAGAGATAAAGTTCCTAGATATGCTAAATGATTGTTCCCTGGGACAGATGGTTGAAGACCCAACTAGAGGTACAAGAATCCTTGACTTGATCCTGAGTAATACTCAGGATCTGGTGCAAGATGTTAATGTGACTGATCCAATAGGGAACAGTGACCACAACTCAATTATGTTTAACTTGATCATAGACCGCAAGTCACTGATAAAATCTAACACAGAGACCTTAAATTTTCAAAAAGGAAATTTCCCAAAGTTGAGGAAACTAGTAAAAAAGAAGCTGAAAGGGAAAATTGAGAGAGTCCAAACACTTCAAGAGGCATGGAGGCTGTTTACAAAAACAATAACAGAGGCCCAATTGGAATGCATACCCATAAGGAAAAAGGGCACTGCCAGGTCCAAGAGGACTCCGATGTGGCTTACAGGAGCTGTTCGGGAAGTGATCAAGAGCAAGAAAAGCTCATTTAGAAGATGGAAGGCTTGTCCGAATGAGGACAGCAGGCAGAAACATAAATTCTGGCAGAACAAATGCAAGGCAACAATCAGGAAAGCAAAGCAAGACTTTGAGGAGCGTATAGCTAAAAATACTCAGAGAAATAACAAAGACTTCTTTAAGTACATTAGAAGTAAGAACCCAACTAGGAAAGCCATTGGACCATTAGATGACAATGGAAGGCAAGGGGTTATTAAAGAGGAAACAGAGATTGCAGAGAGACTCAATGAATTCTTTGCTTCAGTATTCACTGAAGAAGACAGAGGCCACATGCCCAAAACAGAGCCTATCTACGTAGGGAGGGAAACCGAAGAATTAAGCCAGATAGAAATAACCAGGGAGGAGGTCCTTGCATGTCTTGTTAAACTAAACATTAACAAATCACCAGGACCAGATGGCATTCATCCACGAGTTCTCAGGGAACTTAAAGATGAAATTGCTGATCTCCTAGCCAAAATATATAATCTTTCCCTAAAATCAGGCTTTGTGCCTGATGACTGGAAGGTAGCGAATGTAACACCAATTTTCAAAAAAGGATCCAGGGGTGATCCAGGAAATTACCGACCTGTCAGTTTGACATGTGTCCCAGGTAAAGTGATGGAAACCATCCTAAAAGATAGAATTAATAGGCACATAGAAGAGAAGGCGCTGCTAAAGGAGAGCCAACATGGCTTTTGCAAGGGCAAATCATGGCTCACTAATCTGTTGGAATTTTTTGAGAGTGTCAACAAGCATGTGGATAAGGGGGATCCAGTTGACATTGTTTATCTGGACTTTCAGAAGGCTTTTGACAAGGTCCCACACCAAAGGCTCTTGAATAAACTTACCAGTCATGGAATAAAGGGACAGGTCTTGTCCTGGATCAGCAACTGGCTAAGGGACAGGAAACAGAGGGTAGCACTAAATGGACACTTCTCCAAGTGGAGGGAAGTAAAGAGTGGGGTCCCCCAAGGTTCAGTACTGGGACCCCTGCTTTTCAACCTCTTCATAAATGATCTAGAGGTAGGAGTAAAAAGCAAGGTAGCCAAATTTGCTCACGACACTAAATTATACAGGGTAGTGAAAACTGTGAGAGATTGTGAGGAGCTCCAGAGGGATCTCTCGACACTGGGGGAGTGGGCAAAACAGTGGCAAATGAGTTTCAACATTAGTAAGTGCAGAGTGATGCATGTTGGGGCAAAGAACCCCAATTACATTTATAAACTGATGGGGTCTGAACTCTCTGAGACAAACCAGGAAAGGGACCTTGGTGTCTTGGTGGACAACTCAATGAAGGTGTCAACCCAGTGTGCCTCAGTAGTGAAAAAAGCAAACTCAATGCTAGGGATCATTAGGAAGGGTATAGAAAATAAGTCAGCAAGTGTCATTTTGCCTCTTTATAAATCTATGGCGAGGCCCCATCTGGAAT
This sequence comes from Bradypodion pumilum, assembly GCA_035047305.1. Lineage (NCBI taxonomy): Eukaryota > Metazoa > Chordata > Lepidosauria > Squamata > Chamaeleonidae > Bradypodion > Bradypodion pumilum. Next base: position 21,242,547 of record JAWDJD010000003.1, on the reverse strand, counting down.
ACTGTGTACAGTTCTGGTCGCCATACCTCCAGAAGGATATTATGGAGCTGGAAAAAGTGCAGAGGAGGGCAACCAGAATGATTAGGGGACTGGAACACCTTCCTTACCATCTGAGGCTGCAACGGTTGGGCCTCTTCACTCTTGAACGACGACGTCTAAGAGGTGACCTGATTGAAGTTTATCAAATCATGCACGGTGTGGACAAAGTAGATAAGGAAAAACTGTTTTCCCTATCGCATAATACTAGAACTAGGGGACACTCCATGAAACGTTTGGGTACTAGTTCTCAAACAAATAAGAGAAAGTACTTTTTCACCCAGAGGATTACTGGTCTATGGAACTCCCTGCCAGAAGAAGTGGTGACAGCTGTCAGTCTTGACAGCTTTAAGAAAGGATTAGACAAGTTCATGGAGGAGAAGAGTATCACTGGCTATAATTATGGATACTTAAGGACAACCTCCGGGTTGGAGAGATAGGCAGGATATCTCTCAATATCATTTCCAGGGAATCCTAAGCAGGTGAAGGCATCTGCTTGGGAATACCCTGAAGGAAATGGTGAGCCACTGTGTGAGACAGAATGCTGGACTGGATGGGCTGTGGCCTGTTCCAGCAAGGCTGTTCTTATGTTCTTATGTTCTTATGTTCCTTCGGGGCTTTAGGCAGGGGTTCCGTATTCCTTTCATGGGTGATAGGTCCCCTCAGGATGCCCCCAACCTTTTGTCCCTTAGGGGAGGGAGGAGGTGGCTGCCGCTAGCATTAATAAGGAGGTCAATGCGGGCAGGGTCGCCGGCCCTTTCCCTGCACCCCCGTTCACTAACCTTAAGGTATCGCCCCTGGGCTTGGTTCCCAAGAAGTCTCCAGGCGAGTTTCGCCTTATCCATCACTTGTCCTACCCAGCCGGCCGATCGGTCAATGATGCTATCCCTGATGACCTTTGCTCAGTCAGGTATACATCTTTTGACCACGCGCTGCGCATGGTGCGCTCATGTGGCCCGGGTGCGCTGCTGGCTAAGTGCGACATTAAGTCGGCTTTTCGCCTCTTGCCGGTGCACCCGGGCGACTTTGAATTGCTGGGTTTCAAATTTCGGGGCGAATATTACTTTGATAAGGCCATGCCTTTTGGCTGTTCCATATCATGCTCGGCTTTCGAGCGTTTCAGTACCTTCCTAGAGTGGGCTTTCGTCCGCAGGTCAGGGTCCCGGTCTGTAGCCCATTACCTGGATGACTTTTTATTCGGGGGTGAACGGGGCTGGGACACGTGTACACGTCTCCTCAACACATTTCAGATGCTAATGGAGGAACTCGGTGTCCCTTTAGCCCCCGAAAAGACCGAGGGCCCATCTACCCAGCTAGTCTTCCTGGGGGTGGAGATTGACACGATAGTGCAGGCATCTAGGTTACCGCGGGATAAGGTGTCAAGGATAGTGGCCCTTATCTCGGACTTGTTGGCCAAGCGCAAGGCATCACTGAGAGAACTGCAGGTGCTACATGGTCACCTTAATTTCGCCTGCAGGGTGGTCGCACCGGGCAGGGCTTTTGCCCGGCGCTTGTGCGACGCTATGGCAGGATTGTCCAGGCCTCACCATAGGGTTCGGCTTACCTGGGGTATCAGGGCAGACATGCTTGTCCGGTTACAGTTCCTGAGGGAGTTTAATGGGGTCTCATTTTGGAGGCATGACCTCCTGGCTTCCCCTCAATTTCAGATTCAGTCTGATGCCTCGGGATCCCTCGGTTATGGGATGTACTTCAATGGGAAGTGGGCCTATGGTGGGTGGCCACCGGCCTGGGCAGGCACGGGTCGCCTGCGTGATCTCACATATCTGGAGTTTTTCCCTATCCTGGGTGCTTTGATGCTATGGGGCCAGGAGTGGTCCAACTCGGTCGTGCATTTCTGGTGTGACAATGCGGCTGTGGTCCACATTGCCAATGCACAGACTTCTAAATCGCCCAGGGTTATGGACCTAGTGCGCCAATTTGTGTTGCGCAGCCTCCGCCTCAACGTACTGTTCAGGGCCAGGCATGTCCCAGGGGTTAATAATGATATTGCTGATGCTTTGTCCCGCCTACAGATCTCCCGGTTCCGTGCCTTGGCCCCGGATGCGGAGGAATTTCCCTCGCCACTCCCGGAGGAGATATGGACCATTGGCAAGGAGAGGTGAACCGGGCGATTGGCCTGTCGCTAGCGCCACGCACCTGTAAGGCGTATCACCACGCAATTAATTCTTTCAGGGCATTCTGTACCCAATTTCAACTGCCAGGAACCTGGCCGATCCCGGTAACCCATGTTCTGCGGTTCATGGTTTACCTGCATTCTCAGGGCCTTGCACCTCGCACCATAGCATCTAAGCTGTCAGCGTTGGCTTTTATGGCCAAGGTGGGGGGTCATGTGGACAGCACCTCTGACTTCCGTGTGAGACATGTTTTGGAGGGGTGGGTGCGCGAGCGCGTGCGTTGCCCGGACGACCGCCACCCGATTTCCCCAGGGGTCCTTACCCAGTTGGCCCGGGGCTGGCCTTGCCTCTGTTTTGATGCATATGAGGCAGCCCTGTTCCATGCAGCCACAACGGTGGCATTTTTTGGAGCGCTCCGCATCAGCGAGCTTGTGATGCTGTCTAAGGCGGATGCAAGTCGTAGGGCACTGGAACTCGAGGATGTCTGTGTTGCCAAAGACTGGGCTCAGTTGAGGATACGCTCCTCTAAGACCGATCAGCATGGCGTAGGCAGTGGTGTGCGACTGCTACGGTGTTCTTTGGCAGACATCTGTCCAGTTGGTGCCCTGCAGGAATTCCTGGCACTGCGTGGCACGCACCATGGCCCATTTTTCTGTCACCAAGATGGGTCTCCCCTTACTAAATTTCAGTTTTGGAAGGTGACGGGCAAAGCGCTGGCCAGTGTGGGCCTCCCAGGCGCCCGCTATGGCACCCATTCATTCCGTATAGGGGCGGCCTCAACTGCAGCTGCTTTTGGGTACTCCGGGGCTGACATACGTAGCATGGGACGGTGGGGTTCGCAATGTTTTCAGTTTTATGTGTGCCCACTCCCGCCGTGAGTACCAACCCAGTCACCTTACCTACTTTTCCTCATTTTTCTTTACAGACCCGGGGTGTCGTATTACACCGGTGACAGTATGGCTGGTGGGCCATAGCTACGTGCACAGGGCAGCGCGTTACGCTGCGGCGACAGAGTGGGGACCCCAACTGGGACTGGGTGCATACGCAAGTCTCACATGGCATGGTAAGCCTGGGATGTTATGGCGGGAGCTGCTGCCTTTCCTTTTTTCAGGCCAGAATGCTGACCCGCCTGACATTCTGATCATACACTTGGGGGGCAATGATTTGGGCCAGGTCACCGGCTTGTCACTGAAGCATGCGATTTGCGAAGACCTCGCCTACCTGCTTTACGTCTGGCCCGCCACAACCCTTGTTTGGTCGGACATGGTCCCGCGCCATTCCTACAGACCTCCTGGCCCTTGACCGTGCTAGACGCATGGTGAATAGGGCAGTGGCGCGTTTCCTTGTCGACATGGCTTGGGGGAGGGTCAGTCGTCACCCCGCTATTAGCCTACAAAGTTATGACTTGTATGCAGGGGATGGGGTCCATCTGTCGCGAGGAGGTATGGACCTCCTGTTGGGTGATTGGCGAGCAGGCCTGTTGACCGAGCTGACGGTCTGGGGGGGGGCGTCGAGTCTTCTTTGAAGCCCCTCCGTGTGGCGGGTAGCACTGGTAAGGTAAACATTATGACCCACAGGTATCCGGCAAGTTCGCAATTGACTGGACAACACTAGACAGGCATAAGTTGGTTAAACGTTGTCCGGTCAACGACGAACTAGGCGACGGGGTGATGGCTATAGGTAGACAGCATGCATCACCACGTGATTTTACGGATATGCGTCAGAGGGTGGGGTCATTAGTTAGATATTGACTACGGTCAACAATTTGTTTGTGGTCAACAAACAAATTGATACAAATGGATACATTGTAGCAATTGCCGTTGGCAATTTTGGGTGGTACCTTACCAGTGTTACTTCGGCCTGCTTGCCTTAAGAATTATGATTGGTTAATTACCAATAGAAATTTATAATTCGGACTAGGGCATGAATCAATAAATGTGGCCCAATGCCGTTATCCACTTTTATCAGTGTCTGAGTCCTTTATTGGGGGGTGCGCCTGCAAAGCTACTGTCATCCATACATTGAAATACAACCTCCTCTGAATTCTGCCACTACCTGGAAATGTGTTTTTTTTTCTCTTTGTGGCCAAAATCCTGCTTAAGTTACACCTGTGGAAGAGTGCAAGAGATTATGCCCATGCAGTCTGCATTGCGCAAATGATTGTGTGGTTCATAGCCTGGCTAACACAATTTTCTACATTTTTGTGTTATGCACCTATAGCTGTGGCACAGGATTTCATCATGCACTTCAGAGTCTAGTCATGCCTTCCACATGACCACGGAAACGTCTGCAGCAGCAGACAGCGCTGGCTCTTCAGCTTTGAAACAGAGATGAGCACTGTACCCTAGAGTTGGATACGACTGGCTTTCGAGCAAGGGAAACCTTTACCTTTACCTTTAAGTGTTCAAATGTGTAAGCTTCATACACATCAAATGAAAATACAAAGGTATAATAAAATATTGAGTCTGTAGGCTTCACACTCAATATTTTATTATACCTTTGTTTTGCATTTGGTGAAAGGGGAAGGAGAATATTCGGGATATCAGAGCTTTAAAAACACTGCATGCTAATCTCAGGAGGTTCACAGAAAATCCATACATGCTGCTTGCTAGTTGCCAATCTTATCTCAAAAAAATTGCTTTCCTTTAGTTTCTGACATATTTATTTTTCAGGGCACTTTGGTGGATTAGTTGAACAGAGATCCTGGGAGAAGTCTTTGAAATGAAAATTAGCCTTTGGACTGTTACATTATGACTTTTTCTTATATTTTGTTTGGCTTCATTGACATTCAGGTTGTAAATTAATCTTTCTGAATAATACACAGCTGATCTAGTGTAGGTTATCATCCTAAATGCATAAACAGAAAAGCATTGTGGTCACAGTTTCAGCTCTTTGGCTGTTTTGTTTTTTTAATGAAAATGCTCATTGATTTCTTCCTCTGCTTATTATCAACATATTACCGTGGCAGCTGAATTCATATTTTTAGCACTGTTTGAATCAAGAATATTATTTCACATGCACAGAAGGGGGAATCGTAGTTCATGGAGCTTGAAAACATATCCACTGGGATGGCATCTGTCAGAATTGGGATTTACCTGGCATAATACTTTCTTTTCATCAGCTTTACCAATGGGATGCACTTTGATCTCAATTTGCCAGAAAAGGCAGGAAGAACTACATCTCAGTGGCAAAAAGCTTTGTGTACAGGAAGTCCCTGCTTGAGTTACTGACAATACTTAGTCCTAAAATGATCAGGTACAGGAAGCAAATAAAAATAAAGTTCCCTACCAAAAAATAATACTGTGGACCCATCAGCAATTGGGTTAGAAAGCTCTAAGCATGTATAAAAATTCTATATTTTCATATTCTGAAAATATTCATTTTCTGTATGAAAACACCACAACAAATGGAATAGAGGGGAAATGAGAGATTAATCCAGCCAAGCATTGATTACTTAGATTAGTAATAGCAAACTGTGGCACTCCAGGTGTTCTTGAACTTCAATTCCCAGAAGCCCTGATCAGCAGTTTGAGACCTGAGTACTGTGAAACAGAGTGAGTGCCCATCATCTGTCCCAGCTCTTGCCAACCTATCAGTTCTAAAGCAAGAAATTGCAAGTAAATACATAAGTACTGCTTCAGAAGGAAAGGTAATAGCATTCTGTGCACTCCGGCATCTAGTCATGCCTGCCACATGACAATAGAAACACCTGCAGATGCAGACAGTGTTGGCTCTTTGGCTGTAAATGGAAATGAGCACCACCCCGTATGGACATGACTGGCTTTCAAGCAACGGAGACCTTTACCTTATGTTAAACCAGACCCTTGAATCTGGCATAGAAACCTACAGGTAACCAATGCAGGTGGGCCAGGGTTGTGGAGATGTGATTTAATCTCGATATCTGTGACATCAAACATTTGCATTCTGCACCTGCTGTATCTTCTATATCATCTTCACAGAAAGCCACACGTATTATATTTCTTAGGCATACAACACGGAGCATAAGAATGTCTGTTCTGCATGTGCCTTCAGATATCTAAGAGAAGCTGAAGAATATTCTGGTTTGGACAATTGAAACAGATTCCATTCAAAGACTATGAACTAGATCTCCATCTATCACAGGACCAAAATGCTAGAGTCAGCAGGCAATGATTTTCCTCCATGGATCTCACAAGCTACACATTCCTGCATCTTTACTTTACCACCGATGCCGCTGGAGGTCCCGCTGCCTCTCCCCAAGCCCCCACCATCAGCTTGGGGATGGGAGGCAGGTGTCAGGCTGACATCGCTGCCCTGCAAGCCCTGCCTGCACGGAGGGCTAGAAGAGACGCAGACGCAGGACCAAAGCTCCTTCCCCCAGCATTACCCGTAGATGGGAAGTGGGAGCAGCTGTGACAGTGGCTAAAGGACTTAAAAACATCACTCCACCATGGATGCCCGAATCTCCTTTCCCCAGCGTTGCTGGTTGGCGGGAAGTGGGGAGCAGCTGGCTCCATTGGGAAGATGCAGAATGTGGCATCATTTCCTCTGGTTGATGCTACTGAGGATGTTGAGCCCCAGGCTCCACCAGAGACATTGAACCTGGGCTCCATCTAAGATGTGAAGCTCGGCTCCGTCATGTTACTCTATTGCACTGTATCTTGTTATTTTCTTACTGTATTTTGTGCATATTTGTTTTTGCTATATTGTATTCTTCAGATGTGTTGTAAGCTGCCCTGAGTCTGTCTGTGCTGAGTAGGGCGGGATATAAATCAAATAAATAAATGATAAATAAATGCCACCATCATATGCCTTGTCTTCATAATCAGGAGGTCTTTTGGGAGAGAAGCTATAAATTAGCTTCCATGCTGCTGACATCTGTGGAAGCCTCTTCTTCAATTCTATCATGCAAGTTGTTGGGGTAATACAACAGAATTGTGAACTATGGAACTCAAATGAGGCGAATGGAGGAAGACGGGTAGAAAAAGCCCTTCGTTACATAATGATATTTCCACTTTGAGTGGCCTGAGGGGGAAGAGAAATAGAAGCAGCAGGGCACTAGCCATTTCATCTGGAAAGTGATTCAAACATTACACAACAGTAAGTACATACATATTTGTCCTCGAGTGTAGAGCTGGCTGGGAAATGTGGTCAATTGCACAATGACTATTACTGTTTCTGAGTAATCTACAATTGTGATGTGCATTACAAAGAAACTTCCTTAGCTTGGAAGTATTTGAATACAGCTTCCACCATCTTCATTGCGTATGTTGGTTGGAGACAGTGGGGTATATAGTTTGAAATGTCTAAGGAGACTGAGTTAATGAGGATGCCATTGAAATGGGGTCCAAACTATTTTGTAACCAATGGGACAATGCCTAACTGGCATCCTCCCCACTGTTTTCAAGGCCACAGTTCTGTGAGTTTGACAACATTTTTCAGTGACATTGTTCCATCCTAAGGAAACTTCAGATTGGTTGACTTGGAATATGGTCTGCCTGTGGTGCAGTGGTTACACTGCAATACTGTAGCCAAAACTCTGCTCACAATCAGAGTTCAATCCTAACAGGTTCAAGACTGACTCAGCCTTCCATCCTTTCTGAAGTTGGTAAAATGAGTATCCAGCCTGTTAGGAGCAAAATTTATTTATTTATTTATTATTTTTAATTTGTATCACCACCCTCTCACCAAAGTGACTCCGGGCTAATTACCTTGTGAACCACCCAGACAGAGTGCTCTGAGCACTTGGGAGTGGTCTAGAAGTGACAAAAGATTCTAGGTTCCCATGCTGGGAACAACTAGACCAGGGATTCTCAACCATGCTGGGAACAACTAGACCAGGGATTCTCAACCTGTGGTGGAGGAAGGGCAAAATGGCCATCTCCCCCCACCCCCAGCTATCTGAGGGAGCATGACCTTCCCACCCTACCCCCGCTTAAAAAGGTTGGGAGCTTAATAGATATCTGTATTAAGACAATGCAAGTGCGGCGCCAAAATGGCCGCCGCGCTCTTTGCGGGCCCCCCCCCCCACAGGACGAATGATCCGGGTAGTTTAGGGCGTGGCCAGCTCCCTCATAAAAGGGGTGGCCACGAGGCAGCCGAGCTGCCATTTTAGCTAAGTGACGGAGCGGAGAAGTTTTTTCTCTCTGTGTCTCCGTCGCTCCTTACCTAGTTTGGAAGCCTTTTTTGGCGGCGAATCTTCACTTTCGGCTTCCTTTTGCCTTGAGTGAGATGCCTTCGAAGAAGAAGGCGCTATCGGGTGCGGCTCGCACGAGCAGGAGGCGCAATCCGGGTCGGAGGACCACGGAGGACCTTTGCCGGCACCCGCCGGGACCGGCGGGATGGGGTCGATCGCCCCTTGGCCGGAAGCGGGAGACCTGAGCATGGGCTCGGTGAGGGCTGCGGCCCGCGCCCCACATGCGGTGGACACCGCTCCTGGATCTGCTCACTCTGCTGGGCCTGCACCAGCGGTGGCGCAGCTCCCCCCGGGGCCTTCTAGCCTTGGGGGGTGGTGTGGCCCCCTGCCTTGGCAGGTGCCGGCACCGACCCTTCCGGGCTTCGGTGCGGGACAATGGCCCTACTCGGGTCCTGGGGTACAGGGCCCTGTACCCGCGCCTCTCACAGGCGGGCCGGCCGGCCCTTGGCCCCAGGTTAGTGTTGAGGCCTTACTGGCCCGTGTGGCGGCCCTCGAGGCCTCCTTGGCTCGGGCGAGCCATGCTGGGGCTACTTGTGGGCGCCATCGGTCGGGCAGCAGCAGGCGACGGGACGGGTCGAGCTGCTGCAGGCGCGTGGCGCAACTTCAGCCACTGCCTCGCAGCTCCCCGCCCAGCAAGCAGGTGTGGGTCAGGCCCCGATGATGAGCTCTACGGCAGTCGTGAGCTCCGACGCCCCTGGTGGGCCGGAACCCCCGGTGGGGGCGGCCTGCGGGGGTGCGACATGTGAGTATGCGGTACAAGCCAATACACCTACACACATTGCCACTACGGGGGGGGGGGCCTTTCAATGGCCTTGGCCTCGCGCGGGTGGTGCGGTGGCCCAGTCGCCGGCGCCCCATTCGGCGATGACGACTGCTACCCAGCTCGCTGGGGTTGCAGGTGTTCCCTACCCTGCCGGGAATGTATTGGGGGTGGCGGGGCCAGCACAGGCCCCTTTTCAGATGCCCGCGTTGGCTGCAGTCCCGGTTTCGGCCTTGCCAACGGCGGGATATTCTTTGCCACTGGGTGACCACCTAGCGCAAGCCGCCAGAGAAAAGATATGGCGGGGGGAGTATGTAGATATCTTCTCACTCTTAAACAGAGAGCCCACCAAGGAGGAGAGGGAGGGGCAGGACGAGAAGGATAAGGAGCAGGCACGTCGTCGCAAGCCACCACGTACTTGGGCCAACTGGCTGCCGGCTTATTTAATCTACATGGCAGTGTACTTGAGAGCGCGGCAAGATTTGGCTATTCCGATGGTCCAATATTTGGACAACATCTATAGGGCGATGGTCGACTTTCCGGGCCCCTCGTGGTTGGCTTATGACGAGGAATTTCGCATGCGGATTCCCCTGCACCCCGAGATGAGGTGGGACGAGCCGTGCCAGAGGCTTTGGCTTCTGTACATGACGCCCACGCGCCCAGCGCCAGGGGAGAGATACCATTGTGGACATGCGGTCCAGCGAGCGGCTCCAGCTCAGGTTCCCCGCCAGGTGGCGGGGCAGGGGGTTCCAGCCCGCCTGCTGTGCTGGACTTTCTCGTCCAATGGTTCCTGCAATAGGAAAAATTGCAAGTACAGGCATGAGTGTCCCACCTGTTCGGGACCCCACGCAGCCTCTGCCTGTCCCAGGCCTGGAGGGACGCGGGGCAGAGGGAAGGGCGGACAGTGGACTGGCAAGCCTGCCGCAGATGGAGCTGGTTCACCGAAAGGCTTCCTCCCCAATTAATGTGGACATGTTGGAGCGTTGGCTCGCATTGTACCCGAAGGGGGAGGATGCAGATTATCTACTTCAGGGCTTTAGACAGGGGTTCCGTATTCCTTTCATGGGTATTAGGTCCCCTCAGGATGCCCCCAATCTTTTGTCCCTTAGGGGAAGGGAGGAAGTGGCGGCCGCCAGCATTAATAAGGAGGTCACTGCGGGTAGGGTCGCTGGCCCTTTTCCTCTGCCCCCGTTCACTAACCTTAAGGTATCGCCCCTGGGCTTGGTTCCCAAGAAATCTCCAGGCGAGTTTCGCCTTATCCATCACTTGTCCTACCCAGCCGGCCTATCGGTCAATGATGCTATCCCTGATGACCTTTGCTCAGTCAGGTATACATCTTTTGACCATGTGCTGCGCATGGTGCGCTCATGTGGCCCGGGTGCGCTGCTGGCTAAGTGCGACATTAAGTCGGCTTTTCACCTCTTGCCGGTGCACCCGGGCGACTTTGAATTGCTGGGTTTCAAATTCCGGGGTGAATATTATTTTGATAAGGCCATGCCTTTTGGCTGTTCCATATCATGCTCTGCATTCGAGCGTTTCAGTACCTTCCTGGAGTGGGCTTTCGTCTGCAGGTCAGGGTCCCGGTCTGTAGCCCATTACCTGGATGACTTTTTATTCGGGGGTGAACGGGGCTGGGACACGTGCACACGTCTCCTCAACACATTTCAGACGCTAATGGAGGAACTCGGTGTCCCTTTAGCGCCCGAAAAGACCGAGGGCCCATCTAACAAGCTAGTATTCCTGGGGGTGGAGATCGACACAGTAGCGCAGGCTTCTAGGGATAAGGTGTCCCGGTTAGTGGCCCTCATCTCGGATTTGCTGGCCAAGCGCAAGGCATCGCTGAGGGAACTCCAAGTGTTACATGGTCACCTCAATTTTGCCTGCAGGGTGGTCGCACCGGGCAGGGCTTTTGCTCGGCGCTTATGCGACGCCATGGCAGGGTTATCCAGGCCCCACCATAGAGTCAGGATTACCCGGGGTATCAGGGCAGACATGTTCGTCTGGTTACAGTTCCTGAGGGAGTTCAATGGGGTCTCATTTTGGAGGTCTGACCTCCTGGCTTCCCCAAGTTTTCAGGTCCAGTCTGATGCCTCAGGATCCCTGGGTTATGGGATGTACTTCAAGGGGAAGTGGGCCTATGGTGGGTGGCCACCGGCATGGGCAGGCACTGGTCGCCTGCGTGATCTCACATACCTTGAATTTTTTCCTATCCTGGGGGCTTTGATGCTGTGGGGCGAGGAATGGGCCAACTCGGTCGTGCATTTCTGGTGTGACAACGCTGCTGTTGTCCACATTGTCAATGCACAGACTTCCAAATCGCCCAGGGTTATGGACCTAGTGCGCCAGTTTGTGCTGCGCTGCCTGCGCCTCAACGTTTTGTTCAGGGCTAGGCACGTCCCAGGGGTTAATAATGATATTGCCGACGCTTTGTCCCGCCTGCAGATCTCCCGGTTCCGTGCCTTGGCCCCGGATGCGGAGGAATTTCCCTCGCCACTCCCGGACGAGATATGGACCATTGGCAGGGAGAGGTGAACCGGGCGATCGGCCTGTCACTGGCGCCCCGCACGCGTAAGGCGTATCGACAAGCTTTTAATTCTTATAGGGCATTTTCTGCCCAGTTTCACCTGCCAGAGACCTGGCCTATCCCGGTGGATCATGTGCTGCGGTTCATGGTTCACCTGCATTCCCAGGGCCTCGCACCTTGCACCATAGCATCTAAGCTGTCAGCGTTGGCTTTTATGGCCAAGGTGGGGGGTCATGTGGACAGCACCTCTGACTTCCGTGTGAGACATGTTTTGGAGGGGTGGGTGCGCGAGCGCGGGCGTTGCCCGGACGACCGGCACCCTATTTCCCCAGGGGTTCTTACCCAGTTGGCCCGGGGCTGGCCAGGCCTCTGTTTTGATCATTATGAGGCAGCCCTTTTTCATGCAGCCACATGTATTGGTCGTTTTACCAATACAAATTTATAATTCGGACTAGGGCATGAATCAATAAATGTGGCCCAATGCCGTTATCCACTTTCAATGGTGTCTGAGTCCGTTATTGGGGGGTGCGCCTGCAAATGGTTTCCTTTATGATTTTCAGCCTGCAGCTCTATCCCACTTAATTGAAAGTGATCTGACGTTTGTCTGTTTCTTCTCCGGGTAAGAAATGATGCCCCGTACCATAGGGAACAATGTGAGTCTGGAGGAAAAGGTGAAATTGTTTCTTTCAACACTGATGTCAATTGTTATTGGGAATAAGATACTTATTGCCACCTGACAAGGGAACTTAATTAGTTACTCCTCCCCCCCCCCCCCCCCATGAAAACATACTTGGCCTGATGAATTTTCTGGTTGCATTGTTTGAAATCCGGTCCTGTTTTAATTAGGATAACAGTTCTTCTTGATAACTGTTTTCTTTTTGTTCTTCTCTTTGATGGGCCATTCAGCAAGAATAAATGTTTTACTTTTAACAAGACAAAGAGAGAAGCATGTTTTGCAGGGACAATAGTATGTGTGAAAAGTTTTAGCAAACAAAAAGTTCAAGTTGGTGCATGAAAGATTTCATATGGAAATAAATGTTTTTGGCCATAAACCATTAAAAGGTTATTAGAATATCAATACAAAATGGAATCCAAAACTATATTGAGCCCTAGGAATCACATACAGTTTTGCAAGGTTGTAGATCATGATCACCTCCCTCTCTAAACTACCTTCCAGTTGGTAAACAGGATGTCAAAAGCCGTGTTGCTATTGATCATGTAAACGATTTATTGTATGTACAGAAAATAACCTTTGGCTCATGGTTCTTCTGGAAAAAATACACAAAAAGTTTAAATTATACAAAGCTCTTGTTGCTGACTAATAGGAATTCAATTTCAATAGGGTTTTGGTTTTTGGAACTGGAAAAATGTTCCTGCAAAATAGTGACAGCTGAGAACAGATTTTTTTAAAAAAAATGGATAATGTCTAGCACTGATACTTACTATGAGCCACCTAAAAGATAAACTTTCCCAGCACACACAAAATATCTTAAGGTCTGTGATCAAGGACATTTCATACACTTAAACTGGATGGATTGCCAGTTGTTTGAACTTCAGGTGTGGTAAAATGATAAAACATGTGCAACACTTCTGGATAGAGAGGATTAGCAGGATACATGAGTATACTTTGACCCTGTGCTACTCCACAGCAGAATATGCTAGCACTGCACAGTATAAACTAGTACTTGCCAAGCAAGTTGATGTAACTCTTAAAGATTCGTGCAGGATTACTACTGGCTGCCTAAACCTACCCCCACTGAACAAGTCTTTTATTTGTCTAGCATTGCCCCTACAGTCATACATCAAAAGGTATGTTTTTGGAAATAGAAAATAATGAACAAAATAAGGTAATACAACACCAAACCTATCTGCTTCATGGACACTAAACCCATTCTGTGAAGGTGAACCTTGACACTCCAAGTATTCTTGGACTTCATTTACCAGAAGCCCAAGTCAGCACTCTTGCTGATCAGGGCTTCTGGGAAATGAAGTTCAAGAACAGGTGGAATGCCGAGGTTCACCATCACTGCATGGTACCTAAATTGAGGAAATATTTTCTGCACATCTCTCAAGCTTTAAATATTAAACCAGAATAGATGAGCAAAAACATTACATCTTGTTGAATAGATATATGATGAAGAGGTCTCCAAATTCTGGCTGGACCATCTAGAAGTCACTTAATAGACTTCAGAGTGAAGGGCGAAGATCAAAGAATAATCAAGTAAAGTAGATAGAGAACAAAATTTCTGTGAATATGAAGAAATGCAATCAATGCAGGATTTATGTGCATGCAATTTATGTTCCACCATGTGTATTAAATGGCTGAGATAAATCTACTGAAGTAGCTTGCTTATGGTGAAAAATAGTCTAATAATTTTAATATCTTAATTTGTTTGAATTAACTTTACAACTCCTGGTTATATTACATGTTACTCAAAAACAGCTAGTTAAAGCTTTGATCTGAAGAATATAAATCTCTCATTTATTCATTCATTCGTTCATTCATTCATTACACTTGTATACTACCCAACTGGGAGCTATATTCAGTTTGAGCTGTTCACATACTTAAATTCACAACCTCATAACGTACTGGTAAACATAACACAGACATAATCCACCCTCATCAGATCAGAGAAAAAATCTCGATTTAACTAGGCTAAACTAAAATTAATAAACTAACTACTGCAGCCAAAAATTAATTGACTGTACGAAGAGTTTGATAAGCTTCCTTAAACAGGATGGTCTTTAGTTGTTTTTTAAATATATGAGGGTGAGAATCTGAATGAATGTTGCTGCTAGATTGATCTCCAGGTTGAAGAAATATGATCACTGCAATGTGCAAATTTCTGAAAACATAATTCTGTGAAAATGCAGAAAAACTATCCTAATCATGCACAGCATGAAGAAAACTGGGAGATGAAGAAAGAGCCTTCCTAAAGAGTAGAAAACATTGCTTTCTCTAGCCAAAGATGTGCAGCCAGCTAATCCTCCTTATCCAGAATCAGTGTACCATAAACTTGCTGATGAGTAAAGTGACCCAATGGTCCCTTTTTTAAAAAACCACAAATGAGAATAATATCTCTTAATATAGAGGGCATCTCTTCATGCAAAGAAGAACTCTTGGCTCCACTCTGTGCAAATAGAAATATGAACAGAAAAAGAGAAATCAGACAGCACTTACCTCTTTTTCTGAGAAGGTAGATAAATTCAATCAATGCACAAAGAAGATCTTTAAAAACACCTGTGATAGCACTAGTGAAGTAGCCCTCGTCTAATCAAATGCAGCCTAATCATTTTAACATTTCAATTTTCATACGTGTCCATAATTTCAAGTTGTGCAATGCTCTGCTACAATTAAAGAAAGAAGGAAGAAAGGAAGATTTTACAGTTTTTGCTGTGACCTTTAAGAGTGAAACAAGTAATGATTTTCATCCCTACTTTTTAAAAAACTAAAGACATTCAGTCGCGCTTTCTTGAAACACCATCATTTCACACATGAATCTGTCCTCTATTTCAGATCTGCTTAAACCGCCATTGATTGATTGATTGGATTTATAACTCACTGTAATTAGCATAAAATGCTACTCTGGGAGGTTTTCAATAATACAAACAACCCACAATACACATAAATAATATAAGATAGACACAACACAATATAAGACAAACAAAAAACTCAGTAATTAATAATACTAACCTTACAGCACCAGTGTAATAAGAGTTAAATCTGAGATTCAATTATTTCAAATTGATGAGAATTCCCCAAAGGCATTATCCACTATCTTTAGTGTATCATTGTCCAGATTGTGATAATTAAATCTGCCACTAGTCAAGTAGTTGCTGATAATCTTTCTTGCCATGTACTAGTTACACAATTTGATGTGCAATGAGAAATTTAAGCAGAGATGCCTTAACTAACAAAAATTCCCTTCTCTGATTTACACCACTGCTCTAGTATAGCTGTAGATCATATCAGGGGTTCCCAGCCTATGGCTCACAGGCTGGACCCAGCCATTTCATGTGACCCACCGCCACCACACCCAAAAATTGAAGCGGGCATGTTTACGACAGCCGTAAAATGTACCCACACATGCATAAACACAGTTATGTCAGCCGTAAATGCACCCACAGCTATTGCAAATGTGGAAGTGGGTGCATTTACTTCTGCTTCCGGGGGCATGGTCCGGCCCACTCAGTTGTCCAAAGGGCGTGGTCAGGCCAATGGCATAAAAAGGTTGGGAACCCCTTGTTGTAGATCATCAACAGGATTCTGGCTCTTGATTGTAATTTGGGGCCTGTGTTTTCTTGCTCTTTGGTGCTGCTTTTAGTCTGGTCATTTTGTTACACTGTGAGATTACTATGAGTTTTCTCCCTGCTTTTGTTAATTATTGTGATGCTAGTGGAAACCAGAGATAAACAACTTTTATTTGCACACTTATCTATCATGCTGATTAATCATTCTATGCCTATGTATCTGGTGTATGTAAGTTCACACCTTGAAGTCTCACTCGTATGTCTGATGAAGTGGACTTGATCCTCAAAAGCTCACATTAAAATATAGCAGTTAGTCTTTAAAGGGCTGCAGTGTTTTTGGTTTTTGTTTTGTTTTGTTTATTCTCTGATATGCCTGAAACACAGACTAACACGGCTACTATTCCAAAAAAATCTTTCAGTTTAGCAGTGGTAACAGCCTGCTTCTGCTTCTTCTGTTGTATCCGAATCTGAATATTGGCAATCATCATGGTGATTGGCCATGAAGACTGTCCTGAGAATATAATACAGTGTCCTTTCATCTGCCTGCCGCATCGAAGCATCGATACCTGTACCACTGATCCAGTTCTGCGAGTCACTTTCTGGTCCTGAGCCCTTTTAGCACACAAAGTCCTCCTCAGCCCCAGGCAAGTATTGATGAAACTGCTGCACTCCATCAAGAGGGATTCAAGTGGGATTTAATCCACTTGGGGACCATTACCTTTTCCTGTGGACTTTGGCACCCAATCCTCAGGGTTATCAGGTTAGTTAACCACCACCTGATACTTGGCATTTAGTTGCTTGCAGTATGGTCTACTCTTTTACCATAGCAGGATAACCTGGCCTGACTGCTCAGGTCTGCATTGAAGGCTAAATGAATGGGCAGCAAGAACAGATATAGGAGAGAGGAAGTGAACCTACTCTGGAATCCATCGTGCCCATTTTGCCAATGGTCTCTCCCCTAACCTGGGGCTGGCCATGCATGAATGAGCTAAATAATATGGCACTTTTGTGATTTCTATTTGAGGTTAGAATTTGAGAATGGTTGTCTGTATCAGAACAAAAGCTGCTCTAAGATTATTTCAAGTGTGAGGCCAAGCAAACACTTACAATGAAACCAACAAGTAATCTTGCAGTACTATATCATCAATCCTGGTCAAATGCAGGTGGCCATCTGAGAAAAGACCTTCTGTAGCTCTGAATTCCAGATGCAAAATGTCCACCTATGGAAATTTGATTCATTTAATCACCATTTGCTTTGCTTTTTTTACAGTCCTTTTGGAGATGCTTTAGTTATTCAGTACCAAAATACCCTGAGCTTCTGTGACCATTTTTAGGTGGATAATTTTGAAAGCATTGAGTTAGAGTCAATCTTCGAGAAATGAATGTTTTGTCTTGCTGAATCAAACCATTGGTCCATCCAGTCTAGTGTTGCTAAAACCTATTGGCCTCTTTCTGATATTTCAGAATGGATTCTTTGATATACTATCTGGAGACTTCTGATGTTCCCTTGTGGTCCCACATCCAAATACTAACCAGGTCCAACTGTGCTTAGCTGCCAAAAACAAATGAGATCGTTTGTCCTATGACGAATGTGGTGCCTCAAAGCAGAATACAGCTACAACGTCACTAACAGCAGGTCTTTGCTTAAATATTTCTAGGAAAGAAGAATTCACCACCTCCTGTAGCATTCTGTTCCAGGTCTCATTGTGAGGAAATTCCTACTAATACTAAGCCAAATTCATTTTCTTGTAGCTTCCAACTGTTAACACTAATCTTGCCCTCTGGGACAACAAAGAAACCATCTAGTAAATCTTCTGTTTGGCAACCCTTCATATACTTGAAGACTGCTATCATGACTTCCTGGGAATTATATGTCCTCCAGGGGGTAAAATATTGCCAGTGCCTAACTCTTTTGGCTCTTTCTCATATTAGTATTCTCATATTAGTATTCCCTTGCCGTTCCATAACAATTCTTTACTTTGCAGTTAGCGATTGTTTTATTGGAAATGTTTACTAGCTGTTGGTCAACCTTATATTATGGTGAGATCGGTGCTTCTGTGGAATAATAAACTAAAATAAGTAAGAGCAGGGCTGCCAGAGGGTGTTGCTTTGGAGCTGCCTTCTAGCTCTATGTGGTGACAAATACATTTTTGATTTTATCACTAAATGTGTTGTTTACCATTTAAAACAGTAATATTTTTCAGCCACTAAAAATAAACATCCCTAGCATCTCTAAGTAAAGGTAAAGGCCACCCTTTCTTGAAAGCCAGTCATATCTGACTCTAGGGTTGGGTGCTCTTCTCTGTTTACATCCAAAGAGCCAGTGCTGCCTGCATCTGCAGACGTTTCTGTGGACATGTGGCAGGTATGACTAAACATAGGAGTGCACAGAACTCTGTTTACCTTCCCACCAAAGCAATTTCATGCTCTAGAACTGCTAGGTTGGCAGGAGCTGGGACAGAGACGGGTGCTGACTCCATCGTGCAGCACTTGGGTCTCAAACTGCTGACCTGCCGACCTTCCAGTCATCAGTTCAACGTCTTAACCACTAATCAATTTTTAAAATTTGCCAAACAAAGTACAATCAGCATTGAATTATTTTGTTGACAACTTTGTTTTCAATTGGCTTTTTAGTGAATGAGAATCAATGGGAAGATCATTATTAAGGGGGAAGTAGAATCAAGATATCTGTGGGCAGCCAGGACTGTTTAAAATGGTTTGTCCATGCAGACCATTGGATCCTATAAATTTCCAAGATACCTTGAGAGGGTTTCAAGTTGAGTTGAATAGCACTCCTGTTAATGTCAAGGTTGCTAGATGGTCATCAGTAGTGACCCAAGTTGTTGACATGACTGCCTCTGAATACCCTTTCTGCTGTACAGTCATATATCACCTTGGCTCACAGAGAAACTCCAAGTGATGAAACAGTGAAACTAGAGACCCAGTGGAGGTAAACTTCATCGAATTACAATCTGGCACAAGTTCAAGCAGCAAATATTTGCAGCAGATCCAGCTAGCTAGGAAAAATTATAATTCTCAGTGGATCATGAAGCATCATCATGATGTTTCAGCATTTCTGAATGTATAATAATCCTCCATGAATACAGGCAGGACTCCTCTCTTTAAAAACCAAAGAACTATGGTGGGGAGGAGTGAAACTAACATTCTCCTCAACACGAGTGTTTATTTTAACTTCCCAGGAGGGTACTCCAGTCTGGGTTATCCTGCTATGGTAATAGAGTAGACCATACTATCAGCGACTCAATGCTGAATGTCACATGGTGGTTAACTAACCTGACAACCCTGAGGACTAATGGGTGCCGAAGACCACAGGGAAGGGTGATGGTCCCCAAGTGGATTAAATCCCACTTCAATCCATCTTGATGGAGGGCAGAAGCTTCATCAATACTGGCCTGGGGCTGAGAAGGACTTTGTGTACCAAAAGGGCTCTGGACCAGAAAGTGACTTGCGGAATTGGATCAGTGGTACAGGTGTCATGCTGCAATGCAGAAGGTAGATGAAAGGTCACTGCATCATATTTCAGGACAATCTTCATGGCTGATCATCATGATGATCGCCAATATTTGGATTCGGAAATGGTAGGAGGAGGAGGAGAGCACCTTTGCAGGGTTACCCATGCACCATTTGAGCCAAAGCTAACTCACAAAAAATGGAAGATCACAAAACTAAGTTTCCTGCATATTCAATATAGAAAAGAAAGATGTAAATGAGCAACATAAATAAAATGATCTACAAGTTTTTTCTCTCTCTTTTGTTAGAAAGTCAGCAGAATAAGGAATACAACATTGGAGATGTGAAATGGGCCTTGAACACTTAGCTCAGAGATAGAGGCCTCTTACTTTACTGCACCTCCCATCTGCCTTAGCCATAATTGTCAATAGCAAAGCATGATGGGAGCTGCAATCCAACAACATCTGGAGTACAAGGAGTTCATGTCAGGTCTAAACTATTACACCTCTTTAAGCATCATGATCTAAGGATGGTGCATGACTGAAGATAACAAAATTGTGCAAAGATATATTGACATTCATAAACATGCCATTTAACAAAGTAATTCTGTTGATGACTTTAATAAAACAGAACAATCAATTCTTGAATTCTTTGGTAACTTATTAAATGTAGCATATAAATGCCTGATGATCAGTGAGTTTCCTTTTTCCTTCACATTCAGTGGTCTTTAAAATGGGCCATTGCTGATCTACAAGACATCAATACAACCTCCTGAGGACTCATGAGCAAATTCAATATTCACAATGCCTCAACCTCAACTGGAAAATTATATCTTTCTGGGCCCAAAGGAGGCATGAGGATACTGGCATTTATCAGTGACATTTCACTCAAATATTAAAGATGGAGAAAAAATATGTCCACTCATCAGACAATGCTATAGTTCAAGGGTTCTTTAATTAGATGGACCAGGCACTAGCTTCCTGTTGTGCAGTGGTATGATTTGTGACATTTTTCCAGGACCACAAGGTAGCCCTGGCTGAAACTTATGCCACAATATAATGGATTTTTAATGTAAATGATTTCACACCTAGGTAACTTCAGAAAGCTCTAAAACTCTAATGGGGAGTGAGGGAATGGTGCGTGGGAGCAAGGAAATTATCCAACATGAGGAGAGATAGGAAAACTGGAGCAAATTGTGCTGTTGAGAGGTAAATTTGTTTATCATGGGATAGCAAAAGTCAGATATTACAGATATTTTAATAAATACCAGGCTGTAATTTCTTTATTCATGTTAGAGCATTGTGCAGTTTTAAATTATGGACATGCAGTATATAAAATATAAAATTTTAAAAAAAATTAAAATTATTACACTGTTTTTGACCAGAAGTGAGCCATTTCAATGGCATTATTTTGGACATTTATTAGATTTCTTTTTACATGGTGGGGCATAAATTGCATGCACATAAATGCTGCATTGATTGAATTTCTCCATATTCACAGAAAACATGTCTTATATCCACATTTACTTCATTGGTCTTTGATCTTCTCACTTTGCTTCAAAGTTTATTAAGTGACTTCCAGATGAAGTCTATTTGTTTAGCCTTGCTTCTTCTGCTTTAATATTTAGAGCTTGAGAGGTATATAAAATACTTTTTCTCACTTTTACCAGTCATCTGGTTGGTGTCCATGAAGTGGATGGGTTTAGTGCTGTATTAGTTTATTTCATTATTTGCTAGTTCCTCCAAAGGGGCAGTGCCAGCCAAAGTGTAGGTAGGTTTTAGGCAGCCAGTAATAATCACACATGATTCATTAAGAGCTACCATATGACACTAGTATATTCTGCTGTGGAATAGCAAAGGGAAAGGGTGTTGTTCTTATTGTTTGTGGGTGTGTTCCTAACTGAACTAGCCAGTTTCTTAAGTATATTACTTTTAGTGGCATCCCTCCATTTGGTGTTTAGGCTATTGTGGTTGTTATTTTGTAGGTCAAGGCTCAATCCAGAGTTACGCCCAGATATTTTAAAGTACTGCAATGCTACAAGTTTTGCTTTCCCAGCTAACTTAGACCTTCTTCTGAGTTTTTCTGTTCCTTAAGTGGAAGGCTCAAAAGAGGCTCTTGTGGGTTGAAAGTATTAGCCATTGACAATCACCATTGCCACCATTGCCCAGGGGATGAAATATCAGTCTTCGGGAAGGCTCCTTTCATGTCCTCACTAGGAAGCCACTAGAAGATTTCTCTGTGCTGTCAATCTTGCAATTGCTGCACAGTGCACAGTGCACAACCTTTGAGATTGTTGAGAAAAAACTGACTGGGGCTTTGAACATAATGGCTATATATCATATTATAGGGATAACCAATGGAAGCCAAACTGTCTAAAAACTCAACTCTGTGCTTTTCATCTGAAAAACCGTGAGGCATCAAGAAGGTTGCAGGTGAACTGGAATGGCACCAGGCTCAAAGACTGTGACACCCCCAAATACCTGGGAGTTACCCTGGATCGAACTCTCACCTTCAAGACTCACTGCTGAAATACCAAACAGATGATTTTTTTGCTAGGAACAATATTTTGAGGAAAATAACAGGCACAAGTTGGGGTGCCCAACCGCACACATTAAGAACTTTGGCGCTAGCTTTATGTTACTCTGCAGGAGAGTATGCTAGTCCAGTGTGGTACAGATTAATGCATGCAAAACAGGTGGATGTGGCCGTAAATGAAACAGTGAGATTGGTGACAGGATGCCTAAAACCCACCCCAATTCCAAAAAGTGCATTACTTAGCTGGCATCCCTCCACCAAAATTATGCCGTGAAAGTGGTGCTCAGAAAGAATGAGTAAAAGCAAGATCCTCAGAAACACACCTGCTATTTGATCACTAACTACCAAAGCAGAGACTGAAATAAAAGCATAGCTTCCTCACAACTACTGCCCCTCTGAACAAACAGCCCCCACAGACCACCTTAGAACTATGGAAGGCGAGCAAGGAGCTACCAGATAACTGGGCAGAACCACATGACTCTCTACTGTCTTGTCATGCCAGCCACATGACCATGGAAACATCTGCAGACAGCACTCATTTAATTCCCCTCCTCCAAAGTGGTATACTTCTGCAGACCTTGGGCACCTCTGGGCCGCTAACATGCATGGGCCATCATGTTAGTGGCCTAAGCACTGGCACTCAGAGACAGGTTTTGCTGTAGAAACTAGAGCTATGCATGTGTTCCTCAGCCAATTCAGGGTTTCCAAATAGAACTTAATTACAACTGGATCGATGAGTGCACCTGAATCTAATTCTATCTGCATATAGGATCTGAATCAATGTTTATGCTTCTCATTGACTGGTACTAGTAAATCACAATGGCTGTAATTCTTTCTGTTTTTGCACTGGTGCATATGAAGTTAGAATACGAATAATTGCTAAAGAGGGGAGTAAATTTCCCAGATTCCAGGCTGCTCCTTTGGATGTTGGGTTATGAGGCACCTTTAATATTTGAGAAGGAAGGAAGGAAGGCAGGGGGAATGGAGGGGAAGTTGAAAATAGATCCATGAACCATTTTTATGTCATGTAATCAATGGAATATAATGTGGACCAGACCCGCCCAATCCTGAAGCATTTCCTGCATTAGTTGCACCCTCAAAGGAACACTTAAACACTGAAGTAAAGAAATAATAGTGTTAACAATATTGGTCTGACAGATGGAATCTCTTCAATAAATCCTACAGAATATCTTGTTTGTGTAAGGATTTTGGTTACATCAAGCTAAAAATCCAGATGCATACTTTAGTGTATGAGAGTCAAGACACAAAGCACAGCCAACGGCTGGGTTAACTCAGGTTTATTGCATGGTGGACAGAGGGAACATGAGGTAATGGCGGACGAACAGCTCTATATATATGGTGGTAACGTATTTGAATGTGGCTCCACGGTAGCCCGTTGGCTACTGGTCCGCGTGACGTCATGCTGGTCACGCCCTTCTTGTCCAGGTGTAGGTAGCGGCGGGAAACTTCCCGCGCTGCGGTCTTTGATGGGTTTGAACCAAGAGAGCCTGGACGCTCGCTACTGCCAGCTGGTGGTCATTAGCTCGCGTCCTATTACAGGGTTTATGTGATACAGCTGAAGGTTACATTGCTACTTATCGGCAAGGTTACATTGGTTCAGATACATTGATATCACATGTAGAAGGTTACACTATTAGGACACAACACTCCTCCCCCCTAGGATGAGACGAAGTCTCTCAGCCAAGATGGCTTATTTCGAACACGCTGGGGTCTCGGCGCGGGCTGCCCTGCCCCGGCTTCGCTCCCTCCTCCTTGCTCCCTGGCTTCCTGCCCTGCAATCGGAGAGGATGACTTGTTAGTGTTTTGCCGCGGCTCTGCGGCTTTGTTGGGAGGTGTGTGCTTTGTTTGGGAAGAACCGGGGGCACTGGGGACTAACGAAAAACCCCTCTTCTCGCTTGGATGGGTGGGGGGACACTCCCAAAAACCCCCCCGGCTAGCAAAATCAAAATCAAAATCAAAATCGGATTCGGGGGAAGCGGCAGCGGCGGCCGCACACTCCTTTTCCCTCCCCCCGGGCTCGGATAGAACTGGGGTATCAAAAGGATACGAGTCGGGCTCGCTGCTTTCCCCCCTGTCTCCCCCTTGGGCTAAACGGGTGGGGGAGAACCCTATCGCTGAATCCTGTCGCTGAGCCCCACTGGCCGGCCCCTCGCTCACTCGGTGTCTCAGTTGGTCAGCGTGCCTCCTCCAGAGGAGGCCGGTGCTAGTTTCCACCCGATAGGACACTGGCCCCGTCTGTTCTATTATCGTCCCTGGCACCCAGGCTGGGCCTGCGTTGGCATAGTTCCTGCAGTGTACAGGATCGCCTACGCCGAAACCTTTCGAGACCGCTAACCCTATGTTCTTCCCTTTGTCCTCGACCCTCGACGGGTCTAGCCTGGACAAAAGCGTGGTCAGTTTCCTCCGCATCAGCAGCTCAGCCGGCGAGTAACCAGACGCTAAGGGGGTCACTCTGTACGCTAATAGAAATTGACAAACTTGGTGATTTAGATCTCCCGAGCCCATGCGCCGCAGCGCATCTTTTGTGGTGCGCACCAACCGTTCCACTTGGCCATTCGTGGCCGGGTGAAACGGCGCGGATGTGACATGCTGAATTGCATTTGCCTCCATGAATGCTGCGAACTCAGCGGACGTGAAACAACTGGCGTTATCGCTGACCAAAGTGTCGGGTAAGCCGAACGTGGAAAAGACCCTCCTTAGCTGGCGAATGGTAGTGGCGGAGGATGTGCTCTTTACCGGAATGACCTCCAGCCACTTTGAGTATGCATCCACCACCAGGAGAAACATGGTTCCCCGGAATGGGCCAGCAAAATCTACGTGCACCCTGGACCACGGTCCCCTTGCTGCGTCCCATTCCCTATGCGGTAGGCGGGCCACCTCCGGTCGAGAGCATTGACATGCCTCACAAGTGCCAACCATCTGCTCTATGTCGGCGTCCAGCTGGGGCCACCAGAAGTAACTCCGGGCCAACGCCTTGGAACGGACGATTCCCGGGTGGCTGACGTGCAACAGCTTTAGCACCTTCGGCCGCAGGGACGTAGGAACCACCACCCGTTGGCCCCACAAAAGGCACCCCCTCTCTAAAGACAACTCCACTCGCTTTCGGAAGAATGGGTCGAATTCCGTGCCTGGGGATGACGCCGGCCACCCCTTCTGCACCCACGAGCATACCTTCTCTAGTGTTCTATCCTTTCCGGTCGCCCTGGCAATGTCGGCCGGTACTATCGGGGGTGACTCTAAGACCTCTATTAGCAATACCTGGCGGTCTCTTCTTACCCCTGCCTTCTGGTCGTCCGACAATGGTAACGGCGACCGTGAGAGCGCGTCTGCATGGCTGATTTCCTTCCCTGGCCGGTATTCTAACTCATGTTGATATGCGTTAAGAAAAATAGCCCACCGCAGCATCCTCGGGGACAGGATCTGTGGCGTGGGCTTATTTGCAGTGAATATTCCTAACAGGGGCTTATGATCAGTAACGATCTTGAACGGCCGACCATACAGAAAATCGTGAAATTTCTTGGTTCCCGCTACTATCGCTAGTGCCTCCCTATCGGTCTGTGCGTAATTCCGCTCTGCTTGGGACAGGGACCTTGAATAAAACGCTATCGGGGCCTCCCTTCCGTCGTCTAACACGTGGCAAAGCACCGCCCCCACCCCCACCGGGGATGCATCGCAGACCAAAACTATGGGCCGTTTGGGGTCGAAATGAGTCAGGATTGCCTCGGATGTGAGGAGTTGCTTTAACTCTGTGAACGCTCTTTCTTGCTCGTCACCCCACAGCCATTTTTCCTCTTTTTTAAGTAGCCGATGGAGCGGCTCGGCAACAGACGCCTTCCGTGGAAGGAAGGTATGGTAGAAATTGAGAAGCCCCAGAAATGACTGAAGCTCGGTTTTGGAAGTGGGGCGAGGGGCTTTCTTAATGGCGGCTACCTTAGATTTGGACGGCCTAATTCCCTCGGGCGTGACACGGAACCCTAAAAACTCAACCTCTGTTTCGAAAAATACACATTTGTCCTTTCTCAGTCGCAGCCCCGCTTTCTCGAACACGGCCAGGACCTTATCCAATCTGTGGGCCAGCTCGGCCTTACTCCCCCCCGTTATCAACACGTCGTCAAAATATGGCAACACCCCCTCCAACCCCTTCAGGAGGCGTTCCACTAGCGATTGAAAAATGCCAGGTGCCGAGTTCACGCCGAACTGTAACCTCGACACCTGGAACGCCCCCTTATGTGTGACTATTGTTTGTGCCGCCGCTGTGGCGGGGGTTACCGGGAGTTGCTGGTAGGCCTGTGCTAAATCGAGTTTAGCGAAACACTTTCCCCCATTCAGCCTGGCCAGAAGGTGGCTGACCACTGGCACCGGGTATGCATTAGGGCGGATTGCCTTATTAATGGTACACTTATAATCAGCGCAAATGCGCACCTCCCCGTTAGCCTTCAGTGCTGTTACAATTGGAGTCTCCCACTCCGCGGAATCCACAGGAACGAGAATTCCTTGACCCACCAGCTTGTCCAGTTCCGCCTCTATTTTGTCCTTAAGCGCGAACGGTACCCTGCGCGGTTTAAGTCTTATCGGGCGGACCTCCGGGTCTAAGTCGAAGGCTACAGGGTGTCCCTTGAACTTTCCCAGTCCACTTTTAAAAACGGCGGGGTGTGCGTCACACACTGCTTGTATTGGGTCCTCGCCTACGGCATGCACCCCCCCTATGAACAGGCCTAAGGGCTGAAACCACTGTGTTCCGAGGAGGCTACAACTCCCCCCTTTTAGCACCACTAGGGGAAGTTCCGCAGAATGTCTCTTAAAGCGAACCCGGAACGTTCCGACCCCCAACACTGGAATGCTGTTCCCCTGAACGTCTCGTAGTGTGGCCCTCAACGCTTTAAGTTTGGGCCGCACGTGGGGGTCGATTTTCAAGAACTCTCTCTGGGGGATTATAGAATAGGAGGACCCCGAGTCAACTTCCATCCTAATAGGGGTCCCTTGTACTAGTACCTCAACAAAGTAATGGGGCTGTCCCGCAGACACGTTGAACACAGGAGCGTCGCCCTCGCTGTCGTCCGAGATGCGGCCCACGCCGTCCTGCTTCCTCGTGGCCCGGGCGCCATCTTTGGACCTCGCTGGACGGTCCGGTCTGGCTGAACGGTCTTGCGACTGTCTCCGGCCCTCTTTCCATTTCCTGCACGCCTTGGCGATGTGCCCCCGACGTCCACAGTTGAAACACTCGGCTTTCCTGAATGGGCACTTCACGCGCTCATGGGCCGCTCCGCAACCATCGCAGCGGCGCCCGCCTCTCCGGACCTTCTGGACCTCCTCGCCATCGCTGCTTTCTGAAGACGATTTCGAGGTCGGTCGGGTTGCATGCACCGACTGACCGGACTTCCCGTGCGACGAGTTTTCCGCTTTGCCGGCCCTCGGACGCCACTCACGCCACTTGTGCATCTCGTCCACTCCAGCATTTGTGGATTCCGCGGCTTCCGCGGCCTCTACAACCTCTTCCAGTGTGGGTGGTGGCTCCTTGTTCATCAAGCTGCGCTGTACTTCCTTGTCCTTCAGGCCACACAGCACTCCGTCCCGGAGGACCATCTCTAGGATGTGGTCCCATTTGCAGGGGGCGGCGGCTACCCTCATAGCCGTTACGAAGGCTTCTACCGACTCGTCCGGCGCTTGAACTCGCCTCCAAAACGCACTCCGAGCGGGAAACATTGCCCTCGAGGGTCGGAAACGCCCACGCAGCATTTTCATGATGTCACCGGCTTTGAAATCGCTCATCTTCTTCGGTGCAAGGATGCCCACCAGCGTCCGCTTGGTTTCCATCCCAAGCATGCGGGTGAGGATGGCCCTCTTCCTTTCCTCGTCGTCTTCTTTGACTTTGAGTTCCACCAGTGCCGCCTGGAAGTCCATCTCAAAAAGCTCCCAGTCTTGCGGTTTGGTGATGTTGAACCCGCTCTGTGTCCTGGCTCCGTGGGGATCCATGATCCTACCTTCGTCGCCAATTTAGTGTATGAGAGTCAAGACACAAAGCACAGCCAACGGCTGGGTTAACTCAGGTTTATTGCATGGTGGACAGAGGGAACATGAGGTAATGGCGGACGAACAGCTCTATATATATGGTGGTAACGTATTTGAATGTGGCTCCACGGTAGCCCGTTGGCTACTGGTCTGCGTGACGTCATGCTGGTCACGCCCTTCTTGTCCAGGTGTAGGTAGCGGCGGGAAACTTCCCGCGCTGCGGTCTTTGATGGGTTTGAACCAAGAGAGCCTGGACACTCGCTACTGCCAGCTGGTGGTCATTAGCTCGCGTCCTATTACAGGGTTTATGTGATACAGCTGAAGGTTACATTGTTACTTATCGGCAAGGTTACATTGGTTCAGATACATTGATATCACATGTAGAAGGTTACACTATTAGGACACAACACATACCCACAGTTTCTTGTCTAAGTATATTTTGATTAAAGCCATTACTTTGTAATCCATTGGTTTAGGCCTTTCCTTCCTCTCCTTTCATAATACCCTGTACATATCTTCTGAATGCAGTTTAAGTGTCATTCACTGCAGAGATCTGTCAAGTCCATCCGATGTAGGACAATAATTGCTCAGCTCTTCATTATAATGAGGTTTCTGGCTAAGCCAGATTTGATGGGTATAACAAAAAAGGAGGAAAAGGTAAAAAAAAAACAGTGTGCAGTAGTTCATAATTTTGGTCATAAATGTTTCAGTTCCTTACTTCAGATAAGTGTAAGTTGACAGGCTTTCACCACCATTAGTGCAGAAACAATTTGGTTCCTGTTTTACATGAGACCTTTTCCCCAACTACATTTTTGCACCGAGGCTTCTCTTAAGGAGTAACCTTTGAAGGACTGCAAGCCAAAAATATTTTTGAAGCATATGTCTTCGGTTAGCTTCATTTTAAAGCACTGGAAGATGCAGGCACTACAAAACCTGAAGCTAAGAATATGTCAAAGCCTAGATGAAAAAGAGAATGTGAAATAAGGTGTACACTAATAATTAGGTAGCATTAAGTGTAGGAGACTCTTAGATATTGCAGCAGAAGTATTAGGAACCACTTCTATTTATGCTCGCACATATGCATTGGGATAATATGAAATGTCAACCACAACATAATTATATCAGATAATAAATAAATAAAACAAAAAAAGTTGTGGCACCTTAAAGACTAACTACTATATTTTAATGATATCTTTCGGGGATCAAGTCCACTTCACCAGACATAAGAAGAGGACGTGATCCACAAAAGATAACTTTGAAATATAGTAGTTAGTCTCTGGTGGCTCCAGTTGCTTAAGTTGCTGAACTCACTGACTGGAAAGTCAGAGTTCAATTCCCGGGTACTGGATGATGGAGTGAGCTCCCATCTCTGTCCCAGCTCCTGCCAACCTAGCAGTTCGAAAACAAGAAATTGCAAATAGATAAATAGGGACCACTTAGGTGGGAAGGTAAACAGCATTCCATGTACTCCGGTGTTGAGGCATGCCTGCCACATGTCGACAGAAACATCTGTAGATGCAGACAGCAATAGCTCTTTGGCTATAAACAGAGATGAGCACTGAACCCTACAGTTGGATATGACTGGCTTTCGAGCAAGAGTGACCTTTACCTTTACTAGTTAGTCTTTAAGGTGCCACAATGTTTTTGTCTTTTTTGTTTTATTTACTGTCGGATAGCCTTGCTCAGACTAAGACAGCTAGCACTTTAAAAAATTCTATCACAACATAATTGGCAGCAAAAATCCTTTCAACCCAGAATAATTTCTGACACGAAATTATTATTACAAAAAGTCTCATTGAAAGACAGCTCTTGCTGCTGAAACCAGCCACAGAAAACAAATAAGAAGCAATGTGATCAATTCCATCCACAAGACAGCAAGATTTTAAAGTCAGGTTGGACAACCATGGCCATCTAGATGTTTTAGGCCTATCACCTCATAAGAACAGGAATTATGTTTTGATTTTTTTGACCAAAAATCCCATAATTCTCCATTCTGAGAGTTCTACCTAACAGACAGGGGCCTTACAAAAACCTGAGAGGTCTAAACTGGAAGGCTTTGAGACCTAGATAGGCCATCTAGCTTTCTGTTCAGAAAGTAAATGCCCAGCTAGTACCGGAGCAGGAAGCATTGGTGGAGCTAGTAAGAAAGACCTCCCAGGATGAAAAATTATGGGATTTAAAAAAATCCCATCCCTATTCCCTACTAACCAGCACAAACAATGATATAAGATTATGGGAACTGCATCTGGAGGACCATGATTACTCACTACATATAAGAGAGGATGAATCTGAAGACAATCAGTTCATTTTCTGTCATTGCAATATTTCAAAGAGTACCTTTTTCTAAACCAGGTGTGGAGATCATGTGTCCTAGAAACTACCAACATCCCCTTCTCAATCATTTTTTGCAAAATCAGTTGTGGAGTAATCGATTATCACAAAGTTGATTGATTTATAAATACTTTCCATTCGGGCCATACTTTAACAAGATATACTTTTATTCTGTTAGTCTTTCCATAGAAAAATGAGACATATTTAGTCCTCTAGAGATGAATGCATTTGGCAGCTGTCTCTGACTGTCCTGATTCTATTGTCAATTTTTAGTTTTTAGGTGTGACCTTGCTAAATGGTGGAGCAGGACAATTCTGTGGTCCAAATAGTGGATTTTGCTGTACTTCATGCTGCTACCTTGTTGTTGTGTATTCAAGCAAAATTGCAAGTTGCTCCAGTAACGCTTTGCAAGACAATGTGGCGATTTCCCGCCATCAGAATTAAGAGCTAGATTTGGTGCGTATTCTTCCCTTCTTGGTGCGCTCCTTATGTTAATTAGAGTTCTATGATTGGGTGCAACTTTGGATCCTGTTCCTGATTGGTTAAAACTGATGTATCACATTATGATTGGTTAATTAAGGTTGTCCGGTGGGTTACTACATTGTATCATAGAGTAACCACTGCTGGGACACTATATAAGTGCCACAGGTAAACAAGGGTGTGGCTGGGCCGGATATACGGTTCCCTTTTCCCCGCAGGTTAGACCTCACCAGGCTAGCCATGGGTCTTCTCTATACGCGCACCCATAGGTGTAGCTCAGTTATACCACAACGGCAGATTCCAGAGAGACCGATTACTTGGGATGTGTGTAGCCATCTGCTGTCCAGACATCCTTGTAACAGTGGTCTGCAAGACTTTACAATAAACCGTTGTTCATTGTTCTGTTCATCGTTTGCTGGACTATTCTTTACAAGGGGTTGGATGCAACACTTGTGGACTGCCATTTTACCTTGACAAAATGCAAACTTTCAAGGAAATCAACAGGGAGGCAGGAACAGTTCTTGTCCCCACAAATCCTAAATTTATTTATTTATCATTTTAATGTGAATAACCAGATGACTATGTTGCAGTAAAAGTAAAGGTTTTCTCTTGCTCGAAAGCCAGTATCATGTGCTAAATGCATTATCATGCCAACAAACCTCTTTAGTTTTCCTCCTGTTACCCACACACACACACACACACACACTTAAAAATTCCTCTTTCCTGGTTTGATGATCTTTGAGGAACAAAAAAGCTCTAACTATTATAGTAACTAATTATTTGGAGGATGCTTAAAACTATTAGCATAACTAATTACTTTTTAAAAGATAACTTTCCAGACTCTGGGCACACTACAAATTATTAAACCAGGGGTGCCCAAACCTTTTGGGCCATGGGCCAGTCATGTGGTTCAGTGGGCCGGTAACATGGTTCCTCCCATAACAACCGTGGGTGCATTTACGGCAGCATTTTGCACTTGCACAGGGATGTTTTACTTCCACTTCTGAGAGCGGCAAGGTTGGCATGGGACAGATGATTTGACACCATGTCTGGATCCAGCCCATGGGCCATAGTTTAGGCACCTCTGAATTAAAGGATACTCCTAAGCCTGCGTACACAGAAATTTAGTCTTGCTGAAGTCAGGGAAAATATACATCTTAGGCAAAAGATAAAATGTTTAACAAACTCTACACTAAAGAGTTTGTATTGGGGGGGTGGATAACTGATACAAGTGGAGTTGCAGCATATGGGAACTAGAGAAATTAAAATCCATTGAACTTCTGGTCAAAGTGTTCCCAAGCTTATGGTTCTTACAGACTTCCCCTAAGGGCATGTCTAAATGGAAAAAAACCCCACTAATTTAACAACATCTGTAAAAGCTAAATTGACATAAGGATCAACATATGCTCCCAGAACAAAAAGCACAGATGAAAGGGAATGTTCCCAAGTACTGTACGTTGCATCCATTTAAGACCAGACTGTAGGTTTTATATCCAAATTGTTCCTTGTGTATCAATTCAGCTGAGGAGGGGGAAACATTCTTCCACAGGCTATGTAGTAAAAAAAAGTGACTCCTCTCTTACTTGATCTTGAAATGCATACGAGTAGAGTGAAATTAAATCTAAAGAACCATTGGAGGTAGGAAACCATCAAACAGACCTTCCTTTATGCCCTCTTTTCAGATGAGCTTCTCAATGCTCATTCCTCTCACCAAGGCTTGTCATTATATTTCTGAGATACCTTAATTGGTTGTCTTCGAACTGGAACACAAAGTGGGAAGCTTGCGGTGTTCTTTGAGTAAGCTTTTGAGAAAATCAGCAAGCAGAGAAATTAACTTGCCAGCCCCCCAAAAAAACACCCTTTGTTCTTGACAAGTCAAAGAAAAACCTACAGAAAGAAAAGAAATAGCTCAGATCTGTAGCCTCAGTCACTTTACTGGAGAGATTCATGGTTTGGCCACGTAGGGACACAAGAACTGAAGCACCTTCCAGCAGAGATGGAAAGTGAGTCAGATCAAGCCCTGGGAATACCTGCAATGCAATAACTAAAAAGATGGGAAGAGTATAGAAAACAGACCGTGTTCACTTATGATGTGCATTGTTTGTAATCTTGATTTGTTCTACTAATTCCCCCACAGACAGTGTGTGTATCGGTCTTCTGTCTTTTGCCATTTTAGTTTGTTTTCTTATTTCTGCAGCCAACAACAAGCATTCATAGTGTTTTGTAGCTTCTGATTGACTTATGCCCTTCCTCGTATTCTGATTTGTGGGCTGTGCATGGGGTTTTGCTTATTTATTGATTGATTTGAAAATCTGAATACTGCTAGTTGTCACTTTCAGCCCATTCTAGTACATTACATCATTATCTGTTATAGAGAGATGCTAAACCAGCATTTCCCAATCTTTGGTTTTTGGACTTCAATTCCCAGAAGCCTAAGTCATTAGGCTTCTGGTAATTAAAGTCCATATATATAAAGGTAAAGTTTGCTCTTGCTTGAAAGCCAGTCATATCCGACTCTAGGGTTCAGTGCTCATCTCTGTTTATAGCCAAAGAGTCAGTGCTGTCTGCGTCTGCAGATATTTCTGTGGACATGTGGCAGGCAGGCCTCAACGCCAGAGTGCACAGAACGCTGTGTACCTTCCCACTGAGGTGGTACCTATTTATCTACTTACAGTTTTTTGCTTTTGACCAGCTAAGCTGGCAAGAGCTGGGACCAAGACAGGAACTTAATTCTGTCGTGCAGTACTCAGGTCTCAAACTGCTGGCCTGCCAACCTTCCAGTCGTCAAGTTCAGTGTCCTAACCACTTGAGCCAGTGCAGTCCCTTTGTTATATATCTATATATGGTAGCTATTTTTACCTACTCAGAATCCCTGGCATAAATCCACATCTAAACTTAAATCAATATATACACAATAATGGGGTACAGTTAAATCCTTATAACTCTTGTTATTTGCCCTGCTGTCCTTTAATCATGTGCATGGGAAGGATTCGACTGAAGTCAACTAAATCTCATGTACGAGCCATTAGGGGTATAAAATGATGAGTTATTCAGCTATCCAGCACTTTCTTGCGGTTAATTAGCTTATCGCAAATGCAAGCAATAGACTGAGGCTGTTCCCATTGATTTTAATGTTAACTGGATTTGATTCAACATCCTATAAAGGTCAAATGAGATAGCTTAAGTGAGCCAGATCAAGCTGTCAGACACTTCTGAAAAATGTCAGAGCCCATTAATGGCGGGCTGGGATTTTTTGCTCGAAATGTGAGACAATCAATCACAGCTGATTGATCACAGTCTCTTGGACATTTATAAGTTTCTTTTGCCATCACCAGATTTCCCCCTAGTATGAATTCCTTGCCACTCTCCACTTATTGCTAGTATCTCACCAGTAAAGAAAATATTGTTACCACCTGCTGTGTACCAGACTCCTTAAACCCAAGCTATCACACAGCCATATCTTGTATACACAGTCTTTACAACGGTATCCTGCTGGCCCGACATACCGACTTTTCACTGTAGTTGGGATCATAGAAAATCCCCCACTGAGCAGACTTAAAGAGCTGTATATATAGTGAGGTCTTTTAAGAAGGGAGAGCAAGCCAGATGAAGAGAGTCAGGTTAGTCTTTATGGATGCGGGTGAATTATTTATGTGATTAAAAGTGTGCGCTTGCAAAAGAGACTATAAATTGCTCACAACATTTCAAAGTGAAAACACCGTTCCTTTGGCTCAGCAAAACCACGGCATGTCACTTCAGAAGGGAAAACACCAAACAAAATTGAGGCAACAAAAAAAAAGATGATTGAATTCTGCAAATCCTGTGAGCAGCTGCAAAATGAAATGATCACAATAGGAGATCAAAATATCTTACAGATATATGTGGCAAGGCACCCATTGCTGTCAGAGCTAAACAACTTTCAGTCTTTTAAACACTTTTTTCCCTTCATGAGATCTCCCTGAAATAAAAAAAAGCCAGTTCAGCTTCTCAGCTTGGATAAGGCACTGTGGATATAATCGAACAGTCCAGCTTAAAGATACCAGGACTAGCCTTGCGAAAGAAGATCAAGTATCCTCCAGAACCCTGCTTAACTTTGGAAATGGACTTTTTACCCAGCTGGTTTCAGCACTGGTGATTCTGGGAACCAGTGTTCAAAAACAGAAATTTTTTATCAACTCTGGAATTCAGATTTCAACACGGACTTGAGAATGAAGTGTTCATAAGTAGACTACAAATAGTGAAAAAGAAAGAATCAGGCCCTTTTGTTAAAGTCTCAATCATCCCAGAGGGAAGGACACATAATTACAGACTCAAATTACAGGAAGTTGGATACAGGCTGAAAATACTTCTTCATTGTTAGAGCAGTACGACAATGGAATCAATTACTTGGGCAGTAGTGAGCACGCCAGCACAGAGGCATTCAAGAGAACTATTGCACAACCATAGCAATAGCAATTAGCAATTACACTTATATACCACCCCATAGCACTTAGTGCACTTTCTGGGCATTTTACAGAAAATTAAACCTTTCCCCCCTAGCATACTATGTACCATCTGTCACATCTGCTTTGATTTGGATTCCTGCATTGGACAGGGAGTTGGATTTGGTGGCCTATAAGGCCCCTTATAATTCAGTGATTCTATAATTCTAAGAACACCCAAGTTATCCTAGAGCCTTCATTTCAAGGATGAGCAATGCACAACCTATGGTCACATGCAACCTCTCCATCATTTTTGGTGTACCTTGCAAACAGAATGTTGGACTAGCCAGATGTTTCTTCTGACATGGAACTGCCAAAACGAAGGCACCTTTGGCAAGTTTATTCTGTAGTTCCTTTTGCCTGACCTAGTGTGAGAAATATTAGCCAGCACAAGGTGGTCATTGCATGGTATATGCCCGATTGTGGTTCAAAAATGCCACAATCTTCGAGGAAGCTTTTTCTGTGCACCCCATATGCTTTTCTTTTCTGATAATGCAGTTATGAACAACTAAGGTATTCATTAGAGCAAAAATAGACAGAGTCACTAAAATCCTTTTAAAAACTCAGTGGAACAGTCCAGCTCCAACATGATAAAAGTCCCCATGAAGTAGCTTACCCTGAGAAACAGTGATTGGATTGTGGTCACTCAAACAGCATCACAGCTGATCATGGCTGTAGCTAGGTTTATAGTATAGAGCTGAACAGCTGGAAAATTAGTGCTATATACAGTAAGTAACAAAGAACCACTGTTCCTTAGCAAACAGAGAGACTCACAGACATTCTTTTTTTAAGCCCTGTTTTCTCATTTTTTGTTTATGTTTTTTTTTTGGCCAATTTTGACTGATCTGGTCCTTTGGGATTGTTTTGCCTTAATTTGGAGAAAGATTTTAGTTTTTAACAGTGCCTTAGGATACATCTTTTCAGAGATTTTACACCTCTTTAAACAGAATTTTCCTTGGTGATTTTTACAGCAAGCTAGGTTTGCCTAGACTAGATTTTTGGCCTGTGCACTGTTGTGAGTGAAAGTTGGTTTCCTAAGTGTTGTCTATTTTCTTCTCATTTTGTTCTTTTCTCTCTCTTCAAGACACAGAGAGAGTTAATGTTCAGATTTCACTACTTTATTTAATGTTTTTCTAACATTCCCATGTGACTGTCCTCAGCCAACTGTCTCCACATTTCCCTAAGTTTACAGGTACCTGTTCACTGGGAAATGCAACTACAGGTATATGCTCGTCTTTCTCACTCCTTAGACCCAAGACTGCTAAACTACTGGGAACCTAGTATGCTTTAACTATAGGACTGGAGGGAGATTAAAAGTAAATGTAGTGTTTTATAAAGAACTAACTGTGGGTAATTTTGCATGTCATATGATATTCTCATCCAACTTGTTCTGCATTACAGTTTACATTTAATCATTGCATTGTTTTTTGGTTGAAATCTTCTCTTGATTTCTTTTATACTGCTCCTTCATTTCAGAGACTTTATTCCTTGTTTATCTACTGTGAATAGGTATTATTATTATTATTATTATTATTATTATTATTATTATTATTATTATTATTATTATTATTATTATTATTATTATTATTTATTATTATTATTATTATTATTATTATTATTATTATTATTATTATTATTATTATTATTATTATTATTATTATTATTATTATTATTATTATTATTATTATTATTATTATTATTATTATCAGCCTCAGGCTGTCTTTATCTACACCCTCTCACTCACTAAGACAAATACTGAATTTCATTTTCAAACTCTACAGGTATATCTCCTCCATATCCTCAAACATTTCCCAGATCAGTTTCTGTGATTGACTCTGGTACTATCTTAACCTATAAAACCAAGGGTTAACCCTTGGAAGTTCGTATAGGTTCCTAAGCCTGGCCCTACTAACCCGCACCCACCCATCATGCACATGGCCGAACTGCGTCCACAGGTCAACAAAGGATTGAGAAATGCGCCAGTGGGGCAACAGCCCCACAAACACGAAAAAAGGGAAACAACTTCATTTCCCAACGTTCTTTGCACCACGCCGCACCATAACTAATCAGGCTGAGAGGCGCGACCACAAAGAACATTGAGAAACGTGCCATGGCCAATCAAAATCGAGCCGCAGGAAAAAAATGCACCACAACCACAAATCAGAAGCCCCAGAGTCCTGTGGAACATGAGCGCGCAGAACGCTGAGGAAGCCACCACCCAAAAAATTAAAAAAACTCACCGCCTCATCGCTTCACAGCCATGCAAACACCAACCACCCTTCTTTCCCTCACCAATGGCGCCTGAAGGTCCCGATTGGAGTTTCCCCTTTAATATCAGTAAGTGGGTGGTGGTGATCCCCCTCTCCGCTGGCTCACCTGGGGTTGGGAGGTTTGTGGGGACAAAAGGGATCTGTCCCCCCAACCCTTCTGGACCCAGTAGACCAGGAGAGGAGATAGAATCCACCACCACCCCAAAAAACCTCCATCTTTAAAGAGAAGAAACCAAGCGGTTTCTACTCTTTAAAAACGGAGTTTTTTAGGAGGGGGAATCGAACCCCTCTCCCTGGTCTCCTGGGTTCAGAAGGGTTGGGGGGACAGATCCCTTTTGTCCCCACAAACCTCCCAACCCCAGGTGAGCCAGCGGAGAGGGGGATCGCAACCCCCCACCCACTGATATTAAAGGGGAAACCCCGATCTACTTTCACAACTCCACACAATCAAAGCACCATGAGACAATAAAGCCCCCTCCCCAACGCCCGCAGTCTGGCCAGTGAAACCAGCCCACGGAAATAACCCCCCCCCCAACTCTGCATAAAGTGACATTGGAATTCCCATGGTCCATCCAGCCTGGCTGGCCCATGGAAATAAACCAACCCCCCCCCACAAAGCCACAACAACAAAAAAAATATAAAAATAAATAATTTTCAAAAAAAACTTAAAACACAATCAAAAACATCCAAAAATACACATAAACAAACAAAAACAACACTAAGAAACAATACAAAGTAAACAAAAACACAATCAAAAACAAAACAAACAGTCAAAAAATACAAAACCAAAAAAAAAACCCACAAAATAAAGAAAACAAGCCAACTCACCAGCACATGTCCTACCTGCATGACGACCGGAAATGAAATGAATAAAGAAAGAGACTACTTACCGGAAGAATCTAAACCCAGAGTCCAGGAGAGAAAAAACAGTCAAAATACAAGAAAACTCCTACCAGCACCACCTGCTGGCCACAATAGTAAAAACAATTCAAAAACACACAACAGCCCCAAACAAAAGGTCACAACAGTAAAAACAAATCAAAACAATAACACAAAATGTCACAATAATAACGTCAAAAAAATTACACAAAAACACAGTTTAACACAAATCACAAACATATGTCAATAAAATAAAATAAAAAAATTATTAAAATCCTGTGCTGAGTTCTAACTCAAATAAAAACCCAAAACAAATAAACAATGTTTAAAAACATTGAATGTAAAAAACATTTACTTTCACATTATTAAAATTATTGCCTACTGTACAACTATTTTTTAAAAAAAACTAAAACATTATTCAGTTACATAAAACAGCCAGCCCAGCAAAAAAAAATGTTTTTGTATAAATAAACATTTTAAAAATTACAGACCAACAAACATTAACACAATTTAACCTTTCAACACAATTTAAAGCAGCCCGGCAATGCCGAGCAACCTCTGCTAGTTTACAAATAAAATTTGTGTTCCACTGCTGAGTCACAGCAGAAGGGTAGCTCCATTTGTTTAAGATAGGGGGCACCATTACATCTTCTAGCTCTGTGATATATCACTTCTTTGGGCCTGTCTCAAGTTGGACTGCCAATCAAATTTCAGGTGATTCACAAATTCAGTTTAT
Organism: Bradypodion pumilum; assembly: GCA_035047305.1. NCBI lineage: Eukaryota > Metazoa > Chordata > Lepidosauria > Squamata > Chamaeleonidae > Bradypodion > Bradypodion pumilum. The sequence goes on along the minus strand of JAWDJD010000003.1, from coordinate 21,203,453 downwards.
AAAGAAAAGAAGTGAAAGGGAATTTCTCCTAATCTTCTTCAAAAGTGGCAGAAGGTGTCAATGACACATTTTGCACATTAGATTCTTACCACTAAGACTAAAGCGTGGTGGTGAAGCCATAAATTTCCATCCGCTGGTTTCTTCTCCAGGAATAGTGCCACTTAGTGAGTATTTTTGTTAACAGCAGCAACGGGTGCTGCCATTTTATGTTCTCCATAATGCCCCAAAGTCATGCTCTGTCTAGGGTAGTGGTTCCCAACATGGGGCACAAGCCCCACAGGTGGACTTCAATTCCCAGAAGCCTAAGTCAGTACATTGGCTGACCAATGCTTTGGAGAATTGACTTAGGCTTCTGGGAACTGACGTCCAAAAACCAAAGGTTGGGAAACACTGGTCTAGGGCATTGTGGGCAATTAAAATTATAGTTAACTTTTTTGTATGGGTGGGAAAGAACCAAATAAAGTAACATTAGATCCTACAGGTGCCCAATTATTCCACATTAGGCTACCATTTCTGATGAAGATTTTATCTAAAACACATTGGGTGTATTTAATCCTTGATTGTATTCTGTTTATACTTTTCATAATCAGCATCTTTTACAGCAGTGGTCCAGTGGTGGGCTCCAGCAGGTTTGGACAGGTTTGGGAGAACTGGTAGTAAAACTGGCTGGCCCTGCCCACTGCCCTGCCCACCTCCTCCTCCTTCTTTCACCCACTCTGGAGGTGACTACAACATCCTTGCTGCTGGGTCTGAATGCCTGGAGTGGCGTGAGGCTGAGCTAGCAGTTACTCTGCTGCAGTTACTCTTTAAAGGGAAATTAGAGCATCAAAGTGTAATTGCTAACTAATGGTCTGATGAAGTGGACTCGATCCACAAAGGTTCACATAAAAATACAGCAGTGTAACCATGCCCACCCAGTCACCTGTCCATGCCCACAGAGTTGGTCACACCCACAGAGTTGGCTACACCCACAGTGTGGTAGTAATTTTTTTTTAAACCCACCACTATTTCAAAAGATGCAAAGAAATGTTTTTAAAAGCTATCATGAACACCTTTTCTATGTGTTCAGCTGTACATGTTTTGATCCAATTTTTATCAGTATGTATTCTAACTCTGTCATTATGGCTTTCTGAGTTCCACTTTTGAGAAAGCTGCAGGAAATAAATAAAATAAATAATTGTATAATCCTTTTGCAACCAGTGTGGTGTCTGAGATCACTCCCACATGTTATTTTTTCTGCATGGCAAACTAACCATGGGTAGCAACAATTCTCCATGGCAAAATCCTGACTATTCCTTCCACTCACTCAATCAGTGTCATCTGTTATGGGAGTAGTGGAAACTTCTGAGCTTGTAGAAGGAGTAATTCAGTAATACCCAGCTGCCATGGATTGTTCCATAAGCAGAAGGAACAAGTACAATTCTAACCCAAAGGTTGAGAGGGGGAGGAAAGTAATGGCAATATAGCTTGAGTTCTGAACCACTTGTGGCACAGACCAGTTTGAGCTGTTTTCCAGTGTCTACATGATATGCAGGAAATCTTTGACCAAACTGATCATTTTTGGTCCACACTTTTTGGGCAAGTCTTTTCTTGGAGCTGGACAGAAGGGTCACTTTAAAGGAGATTGAATCTGGTAAAGCAACCCACTCTCTGTCCTATATCATCATCTGATCGCAAACAGAGAGAATGAAAGCGCGGCGCCAAGTGTAATTGGTGGGGGCTGCAAAGAGCGCGGCGGCCATTTTGGCACCGCGCTTTCATTCTCTCTGTGTCATTTCATTTCTGTACCACCCATTTAGTGACAAACACTATTCTGGGTGGTTCACACTGTTAAGTAAAACACTCTCCCCATAAAAGTAAAACGAAACGGTCAAGAACGCAACAAAATAACATAAACAGCCAACAGCAAATAACAACCAAGAATGATAACAAAAATTAGGACTGAAACAGGAGTTGTTAACAAAACCACTAAAGGGGCAAGATGTTATTAAACCCCTTCCTGTATAATTTCGATATTACAAATTTACAAGAATATTGGAGAGACAGGGCCTGGTGGTGCTGTTCAGGGCCAGACATGTACCAGGTATTAATAATGATATTGCTGATGCTTTATCCCGCCTGCAGATCTCCCGGTTCCGTGCATTGGCTCCGGAAGCAGAGGAATTCCCCTCGCCACTCCCGGCCGAGATTTGGACATTTGGCGAGGAGAGGTGAACCAGGCAATTGGCATGTCATTGATACCTTGCACGCGTAAGGCATATCAACATGCTTTCATACAATTTAGAACCTTTTGTGAGCAACTACGATTGCCTGAAGTGTGGCCAATACCAGTGGACCAGGTTTTACAATACATGGTTTATCTTCACGGTCAGGGGTTGCCCCCCCCCCATACTATAGCCTCTAGGCTTTCGGCACTGGCATTTATGGCCAAGGTGAGGGGCTTCACTGACTGCGTGAATGACTTCCTCATACATCATGTTTTGGAGGGGTGGACACGTGAACGTGGCCACCGCCCGGACACACGTCACCCGATTTCACCAGAGGTTCTTACCCACCTTGCACGAGGCTGGCATAACTTATGTTATGATAGGTATGAGGTGGCTCTTTTTCACGCAGCTACCACGGTAGCCTTCTTTGGAGCGCTCCGCATCAGTGAGTTGGTACCATTGTCTAAGGCGGATGCGTCTCATAGGGCACTGGAACTCGACGATGTCTATGTTACACATGAGTGGGCTCAGTTGAGGATACGTTCCTCAAAGGTTGATCAGCACGGCATAGGCAGTGGAGTTAGACTGCTACGATGTTCCATTGAAGACATCTGTCCGGTTGGTGTCCTACACGAGTTTTTGGCAGTGCGTGGTACGCACCCTGGCCCATTTTTCTGCCACCAGGATGGGTCTCCCCTTACTAAATTCCAGTTTTGGAAGGTGACCGGTATGGCACTTCACAGTGTGGGCCTCCCTGGGGCTTGTTACGGCACCCATTCATTTAGGATAGGTGCTGTGTCCACTGCAGCCGCGTTTGGGTACTCTGAGGCCAATATACGCCGGATGGGAAGATGGGGATCCATGCGCTTTGCATTGTACGTATGCCCCCTCCATATATGAGTACCAGTTAGGTCATTATTCTTCTTTCTTCTTTTACAGACCCCGTGTGTCCCCGCACACCAGTGGCAGTATGGCTGGTGGGCCACAGTTACGTGCACTGGGCAGCGCAGTATGCTGCGGCGACAGAGTGGGGACCCCATTTTGGGCTACGTGCAGCCGCACGTATGCGATGGTACGGTAAGCGCGGAATGAGATGGTGGGAACTGTTGCCATTCCTGTTTTCCATCAGTGATGCTGGACCGCCTGATGTCCTTATCCTGCACCTCAGTGGCAATGACCTCGCCCAGGTCACTGGCCTTTCTTTAAAATTCACGATTTGCAGTGACCTAGCCTATTTACATTATGTATGGCCGTCCACGCAGCTGCTATGGTCGGACATTGTGCCGCGACATAATTACATGGGAGGCATTGACCTCCGTGCCCTTGACCGTGCTCGCCGGTCGGTAAACAGGGCTGTTGCCCGGTTCCTGGTAGACAAGGGCTTGGGGACAGCCATCCGGCACCCTAGGATAGGCTTGCAGGATTATGATCTCTATGCAGGAGATGGGGTCCACTTGTCGGCCAGAGGTATGAACCTCTTTCTAGAGGATATGCAAGCAGGCCTGGTGACCGAGCTGACGGTCTGGGGGGGGGGGCGGTGAGTCATCATGGACACCTCCCCGTGTGGTGGGTAGCACTGGTAAGGTAAAGATTTATGACCCATAGGTATCCGGCAGGTTCGCTATTGACTGGCCAACACGTAGACAGGTACAGGGGAAATAGGTTTGGCCGGTCAAGGGTGAACCAGACAAGGGGTGATGGCAGGAGCTTCACAGCCTGTGTCAACAAACAAATTGATACAAATAGTTACATGTAGCCAATTGCCATTGGCATTTTGGGAGGAACCTTACCAGTGTTACTGCGGCCTGCTTGCCTTAAAGAATTACAATTGGATGATTACACCAATTGAAAGTTATAATTCGGACTAGGGCATTATTCAATAAAAGTGGCCCGATGCCTTTATCCATATACCGGTGTCTGAGTCTTTCTTTGGGGGGTGCGCCTGCAATGAAAGCGCGGCGCCAATATGGCCGCCGCGCTCTTTGCAGGCCCCCCCACCCGGACACAGACATCCGGGTGAGTTAGGGGTGTGGCCACTCCTCTATAAAAGGGGTGGCCACGAGGCAGCCGAGCTGCCATTTTAGATATGCGACGGAGCGGAGAAGTTTTTCCCTCCACCCCCTCCCTAGTGAACAGTGTGGGCCGGGTGGGAATTTTTGGCTTGAACCTACAATTGGCCCTCTGGTTCTTGCTTTTTCGCCCATCCCACACTGTTGCTAGTGTTTGAGAAAAGGGGTAAGTTGACTTTGGCCACTTTTGGCGGGTAGCACTGGTAAGGTAAAGATTTATGACCCATAGGTATCCGGCAGGTTCGCTATTGACTGGCCAACACGTAGACAGGTACAGGGGGAATAGGTTTGGCCGGTCAAGGGTGAACCAGGCAAGGGGTGATGGCAGGAGCTTCACAGCCTGCATCCCCTTGATATTTAACGGATACACATCATAGGGTGGGGTCAGTAGATAGTTTATTGACTCCGGTCAACAATTTGTTTGTGTCAACATGTAGCCAATTGCCATTGGCATTTTGGGAGGAACCTTACCAGTGTTACTGCGGCCTGCTTGCCTTAAAGAATTACAATTAGATGATTACACCAATTGAAAGTTATAATTCGGACTAGGGCATTATTCAATAAAAGTGGTCTGATGCCTTTATCCATATACCGGTGTCTGAGTCTTTCTTTGGGGGGTGCGCCTGCAAATACAGATATACACACACAGAGAGAGAGAGAGACTGACAGACAGACAGACAGATATATTGAGGGGTATCATGTTCCCAGCTGATATATAGAACAAAACATAAAGGTTAAAAGTAAATGTCTTCATTGCTCAAAAGCCAATCATATCTGACTGTAGGGGGTGGTGCACATCTACATTTAAAGTCAAAGGGCCAACACTGTCTGTGTTTGCAGATGTTTCCATGGCCATGTGGCAGCCATGACTAGATGCCGGAGTGCACAGAATGCTGTTACCTTTCCCACTGAAATGGTGTCTTTTTATATACTTGTAAATTCTTGCTTTCAAACTGCTATGTAGGCCGCTGGGACAGATGACATGAGCTCACTCCATCACACAGCACTCAGGTCTCAAACTGCTGACCTTCTGGTTGGCAAGCTCAGCATCTTAACCACTAAGCTACAATGGCCCCTTTAGAACAAAACATACCTGTTAGTTAGTTTACGTTTTTTAATGATGCACTCTTGATTCTCAGCATAATATCTGCGATTCTTTAAGGCAATTAAAATATTACATGTTTAAAGGATGTGTGTGCAGCCACATCCTTAGATAGAAAGCAATACAGGTTGTTTTTCAGCATATTTATTTCTTGTTTATTTGTTTAATTTATGGCCACCCCTTTAGTGTACTCTACGCAGTTCACAAGTTAAAATACAAAACCTGGAATACCCCACATAACATACATTTCATCATATGACAATTCATACCAAAGGAGGAGAAGAAAATAAATATAAATATTATTAACAGCAACCAGGAGGATCAGTTGTGAAATTTGGAAGCTAAATGTGAAAAGATACAGAAACATATGTGATGACAAAGGAAAGACCTATACTTTTATTCAGTAGATTGCAATGAGATAATAATAATTTTGTGTCAGAAATCATTCTGGGTTGAAAGGATTTTTGCGGGAGAATCTCTGCTCAGGGAATGCCCAAATGAGGCTCCTTTCATGTTCCCAAGAGCTGGGACAGAGACAGGCACTCAATCCGTCATGCAATACCCAGGACTCAAACTGCTGACTTGCCAGCCTTCCAGCTAACAATGCAAGCTTCTTAACCACTGAGCCACCGCAACCCCTACAACTGAGCTACTGGGAAAATGGTCATCTACAGGAATGGCTCTCGCTGCAGTGAAAAAGTCCTCATATCTCATAACCTCCAGTATTTTCTATTGTACAACTTTTCAAGATAGGGAAGCTAATAATAAATCAAAATATAAGCTAAGTGACATTTATCAACATTCACATGGTTAACTGCTACTGAAAATCTTAGTTATCAATATTGTAGTGTCCTCTGAATTTAGCAATGTCTTCCTGCATATGAAATGTGCTTTCTTAAACTTACTGAGGAGGAAATAAATACAATACCTACTGCAGATCTTCTTTTTCCCTTTTCTTCCCCAAATTTCCTGACTTTCGTAGCTTTATATTTAGATACATAAGTATGGTTTTCTTCTCCATAGCATATATTAATATAACAAAGAGCTGATGATAAATTATAGGGGATGACTCTGAAATATATCTTCGCATAATACTGGGTTTCAGCCAATGACCCCAAATGTTTCCCATTTTATAACTTAGAATATATCAGCAAGCCACCCAACATTAGATTCGACTCTTCCTTCACATCTTTATAATTTTGTTACATAGCAACACTGAATGGTGGTAGAAATGTTTAGAAGCTAAAGTTATTTATATACATCTTCCTTTTATTTGTTTTAAAAATAAGTAGTACCTAGAACAGTGGAAGATTTACACACATTGTTTAAAATTACCACACTGAAATGAATAACCAAAATTCTATTGTCATTTTATGTTGGTGTAATAATTCTTACAAGATGTATAAGAATTATTACAAGTTAAGGAGCCAATTCATCAGAATTTGGAATTCAGCAGATAATGTCTGTTCTGACTTCTTAAGTTGCAGCAATTCACTGCCAAAAGGTATGTGGTTTTTTTGGGTTTTTTGGGGGGGGGGTTGCGTTATGCTTACAAGATACAGTTGAGGTAAAAGTTTGATTATGCTTGCAAGTGCAACTGATTGAATTTTGGCCAATGAGATTTAAGGTCATGTTATAGAATCAGAAGAAATGAGTAGTTCATGTTTTCCTGGGTTACAAGATCACATGCACAGCTGAGGTAAAAGTGAATTTGTTTCCCCAGTTTTTATGCCCCCAAACATGGTGGGGAATTTCTGCTCAGCTTTTATCCACAAGCCTCCAAAATGGCCCCGAAGGAAGCTCATTGGCTTCTAGTTATTACATAGCTTGCTAATCAGCATATTATGGGCCACTTTGCTGAAGTTAAGATATGTTATGTCTACAGCATGTCCACTGTCTACCAAGGAAGTTACCCGATTGAAAAACAGTAGGATTAGTTTTGCACAATATGTTCTTGACAAATCTGTTGGCTTCTAGTTAGTACTGCAATGTTTTCAAGATGCTTGCAGAATGACTCCTTCATAATCAGCTCCAGAAATTTTCCTTGGGACTGATGTCAGGCTGAGTGGTCATTCGTTACTGGTTCCTCCTTTTTGCTGTGTTAAAGCAAACAATGTTAGCACCCCTTCAGTCATCTGACACTTCTCCCATCTGCCATGATTTCAAGAAAATGATAGACAGTGGTTCTGAGATCTCTTCAGCCAGTCCCTTCAATATCCTTGGATACAGTTCATCTAGTCCTGGGGATCTGAACTCATTCAAAGTAATAAAGTTTTCCTTAACTATTTGTTTAACAATCTCACACTACAGAACTACTAAAACAGGGATACCCAAACTATGGCCATGGGCCAGATATGGCCCATGGCACCTATTCACAAGGTCCGCACTACCCTCGCCACTCCTAGAACTGGATGGGTGATGTGCCCGCCAATGCACATGTGTGCCCATGCCACACCCGGAAGTGTTTGCAGATGCGCTTGTGCATCATCAAATGTGTTCACACCATACCCATGAGTGGTGGAGACATGCCCATACATGCACAAATGCGCCTACTTCCAGGGACATGGTCAGGCATGCTCAGCAGTTCTGGGAGTATGGTCAGGCTCCCACACAAAATGTTTGGGCACCCCTGTGCTAAAATGACAGTTTGCATTTCAAAGGGAACAATTCCAGCAATTTCTTTTAAAAAATACAGAAACCTATTAGAAAGTATGTTTTGAAGTGTGGCTTTGGCTATCATCTGATACCCTTTATATAGAAGCTTCAGATTATAATTTAACATTAAAAAGGAACACAAAAATTTAGCATACAGTTATTTAAAAATAAACAAGCACATTTGGTTTCATTTGTCAGGTTCCTTCTTTCATGTCTAGGTGAAACTTTAAACTGCCAAAACAAAGCCACCTTGGGGTGAATTCATTCTGCAATTCCTTTTAGCCTGACCCAGTGTGAACCAGAGTCTTCAAGGAAGCTCTTTCTGTGGAAGGTGGAACCTCATACTACAATTGCCCCATATAGCAACAAAATCGATTAACAATTATTTGTTTAATTTATTTATTTAATTTGATTTATATCCCGCCCTCTTGCCCTAGGGCAACTCAGGGCGGCAATTAGGTTTTTGGGGGGAAATGGCATCCTGCATAACGATTTTCTCTATGGAAAAAAGTGTACACAATTTTTGAATGGAAAAAGCCACTTAGCGGGGGGGAAACATTGTATGATGCATCCCATAGGGAAAATTGCTATACAATGCATGCATCGTACAGCATTTTTTTCATACAACAACGAACCTTGTGGAACAGGTTAAAATCATTGTATGAGGTACCGCTGTATTCCATTTATCAGATGAAGTTAACTGAAAAGTAATTTACCTATAGAAGTTGGAGAAAGAGACATGATTAATGTAGAAGATAATGCTGCCTCTCACATGCATGCACTTTATATGTAATTCCTTCATGTGCCTATATGGAGCCACACCTGAGGAGTCAGTGATCTAAAACCCTTTTCTACAGGTGAGAGAAGACCCTTAAAGCCCTTTCCTCACAGCAGCTGAGAAGTACTAGGCGCTCCCTGTGGAGTTTGGGAATTGAGGATAAATAGTTGCATAAGCCTGTTGAGATGTGTTCACATAGAAAATTGTCCCATGGATGCCTGAGGAACTTTTCCTATCGTTTCTCTATTGAATGCCAATCGAATGAAAGGCATGTGCACTGAGCTAACCCAGTGTTTAGTCAGGGGAGTCTCAAGTCCTTTACATAAGCATTTACTCAAGCATCTTCAAGCATAAAATATGAATTATTTACCTGGTGGACTATGAGAGCCTCAAAGGAGCTCTATTTACCATAGTATCAATGCCTTTTTCAGCATTTCCAGAGAAAGGAAACTGTATCTTTTGAAATTATAATCCTGCACACGTATACCGAAGTTATACTTCATTTCCAGCTATTTCATGTGTGTGTGCCTGCACACACACACAAATACAGAAACACGTTAGACATACCAGGTCTGTTTTGAAGTCTAGCTTGGTTCTGAATCCTTGTTTAAATTTCTATATCCCAGCTTCTGGAAAGGTATGGGGGAGAGAGTGAATGAGAGCAAAATTCAAAGGTCTTAAATCTTCAGGCACATTTCGGGCAAAAGATGATGCATATTTTCTCTAGTATCCCCCAGCTGGGTAAAAAGCTGAAGATGTGTTGCACATTTGAAATGCCTCTACCTGTGTCACACCAGAACAGGAAAGAAATAGCACTAAAATAAATACATTTTTTGTCTGGGTAAGCATATAATAAACACTTAGACTGAAAGAGAAGTAGGCTCAAATCCTGTTCTGTTGGTAGTCACATTGGCAAATTGCTGCCAATTAGTGAGGCTCCACTGTCGTTCCTGGATATGAACCAATACCTCTTGATGGCAAATTGCTGTTAATTAACAAGTCACCACTTGTGAAAAATCCAAGTGGTGACTTGATAATAAGCAGCAATTTGCCACTGAGAGTTATACTACTATCCTTCACAGCAAATTTAACTCCAGCATTTTTATATTGCTTTATAGCAAATGATAGGCAATGCCTTTTCATGGAAGTGACACATTAGCTTCCCCACAAGCCTTCAGAGGCCACACTTATCTCCTGCCATGCCTGCCATGGTCAAAATGGCTAGCAAAATTCAGTAGCAATCATAGTGTCTCAGTAGTGCAAAAGGGAGCTAGTGTGTCCTCCCACACTGCAAAATCCTGAAAGGCTGTGGATCAAAGCATCTCACAGGGTTCTGTGATGGGAACACTTCACTGCTTGGCTTGCAGTGATGACAAGTATGTTCACATTGCGTACGTCAATGATGGCTCATAAGGAGGCTGATTCACGTTATCATTTATTTATTTATTTATTTTTATTGGATTTATACCCCGCTCTACTCAAACACAAGGCCGAGTCAAAGCGGCTACAACAATCAATAGAAATACAGTTACAGCAATATAATAATACATATGAACACAAATACCAATCCTTACCTTACAGCTTTAGCTGTTAAACTCCGTTTCTGACAGCAATGGCTTCCATACCCACCAACACCACTTTTTCTGGTAATGTATGGCTGTGAGAGCTGGACCATAAGGAAGATTGAGTGCAGGTGCATAGACACCTTTGAACTGTATTATTGGAAGGGACTCTCGAGAGTCCTCTGGACTGCAAGGAGATCAAATCAGTAAAATGTGACTTCTCCTTGGAAGGACAGATACTGAAGCTGAAGCTCAAATATTTTGGCCACAAAATGAGAAGAGAGAACTCACTGGAGAAGGCACTGATGCTAGGAAAGATCAAAAGCAAAAGAAGAAGTGGGCACCAGAGAATGGAATAAATAGCATCATTGAGGCAGTGGGCATATAACTTGGCAGTCTTTGTATGATGGAGGATAACAGAGGTGCCTGACATGCTGTGATCCATGGACTTACAAAGGGTCGGACTCAAGTGTGCAACTGAACATCAACAACAACCACTTCTGCATCTGGTTTCTTATAATTACTTTTTTAAAAATAAAAATAAAAATATATCCTTTCTGACACAAAACAACACTCAAGTAATTATTGAAATGTAGAAAACAGAAACAACACCAAAGTATTTTTGATTTCTACATTTTTCATGTTTTGTGATTTCTTAATCTGTTTGACTCGCACTAGCATTTCTTCATTCATCCCACTCTCAATTCAACAAATTCTTAATATCCTGCAATAAATTTCAAATTGCATTTGCCTTTTTAAAATAGTTGCCGGTGTTTAAGTCCATGATTCTGTGCCATACTGTAGAACCAAAATGACATAACACCATTCAATAAGCTTTGTCAAAATTAAGTGTATATTCCATATTATATTTTTCATCTTAAAGAAGCTGCTCTGGGCCATCTTAGTTCTCTTCTGTTGTTTACTGCATGACTGTGCTTTCATCCAGGACATGCCAATTCCTTCAATACGTGACAGAATTCACAACAATCATTTTTATCAACCAACCCTAAATGCATGCCCATGTATGAGAAGAAAGCCACAAAAAATGTATAAACCTTAATACGCCGTTAGCTAAATAGAAAAGCAATTTCATCCAACAACAAATGTATCTCTTTGGGAAGCAACATCTGTCTTCCCATTGCCTGAATTGTTTGTGTGTGTGTATGTGTGTGTGTGAGAGAGAGAGCCACAACAATTGTGAAAAGTGTTCTAAATTGCTTCTGGCATTGCTGTGGACTGATAGCATCGAATAAACAATCTTCCTGGAGTTAAATATATTCAACAGAGAGAATGGAGGTGCTTTAGAACTCACCTTGTATTCATGGATAATATTTATACTTGGTTCAAAATCAATCAAATATAAGCATTATCCTCCCCCGTTCAAGTGAGATTCCAGTTGAATTCTTTCAGAGCTTTCACTACCAATATTTTTGTTTCTCCTTAAACAATGGATATAAATAGCAGAAAAATTTTGCCTGACTGCTCCAGAAATTTTGTTTTATGCTCAATTACATTTACATTATATTAAATTGTAATTCATGCAATAACATATTTTATGGACATGATGCATTGGAGGTACCCCTACAATCCCCCCAATTCTCTTTCCAAGGTCGGTAAAATGAGTACCCAGCAGGATGGAGGCAAAATGTTAATTAACTTGTGAACCGCACAGAGAGTGCACCAAGCGCCATGGGATGATAGATAAATGCAATTGCTTTGCTTTGTTTTAAGCCCCTTGGCAGAACCCTAAAACTTATCCTGGAGGGTGAGAAACACTTCATAATGCTACAAAGCAAACAGAAATCACCCAACGTTTACACTATCATAGCATAAGATTTAGGATTATGTGCTTGTTGGGATTTTTTAAAAAAGTTTTAGTTGTACAGCAGGGCAATCTTGCCTGAAATCCTACTGCACAATGGTGAAGGGTCAGAAGCAGCAAATTGCTACTGATTCTAAGTCACTGGTATAATGTAGATGCAGTAAATTTATAGGGTTTTATACAATTTGCTGGAAGGATTCCTAGCCCAGCCAGATGTCCTCTAGGAAATCCTTGGAAAGAATGGAAGATAGTGACATGAAGTTTAAGGGCAATGCAGAGTTAACATACTTACTTGGTTAGGGTTGATTTCAGAGTATGGAAGATTTAACAGAATTTCATGGCCAAGAGGGTGATCACCACAGAAGCAATCAAAGCTTTGCTGATACTCTTATTTTGGAAGAAGTCAATATATAATCATGTGTACACATACAGTACAAGACAAGAGGTTTATATATTAGAAGACTGATATAAATGAAAAGTAGAATTCAACTCTCTACCTTGCCATCACTTTTGTTGAGAGCTATGACACTGCATTTTCTGTAAATTACAGAGTTGGATGACAACAGTAATGTTGTACCTTAAAATTGGCTCAAGATTTATCGCAGGTCTCCTCTGCACACAGCAGAGGTTGAGTAATCTTTTTAATGTTCAAACCTGCAATTCTCTGGAAGTAAATTGAAAGGGGAGAGTTCAAATGTTGGTGGTGAGCAGTCCTAAAATTACTAACAAAGGGGCATTTCTCCACAACCTCTTTCATTCTCTTCCTCCTCGCCTGGCAGTCTAAAAGGAAAGAATCACTCTTCTACATCCCTGGCTTGATCTTTTGCAGAAGGCTTCACAAGTTATCAGGTGGAACAGCACAGGTTGCTCAACAGAGGGGCATTTTGTTAAGTTTTATTGTGTGTGTGTGTATTTAGCAGATTAGCATGTAAGCGTAACTGAAGTGGAAGCAGTGCATCTTGAACAGCCCACACAAAAAAGAAGAACGGCATCATAGTTCAACAGGAAAAAAATGGCATTTTCTTTTCTGGTGCTAATTATCTTTCAGTGTAAAATGTAAATATAGATAGTGTGTCTTACAAAAGGTATTTACACAAAGTCCAAGTCTCTCACCTAGGCAGGAATCTCTCAAGGTCCATCAGAGGCTGATTAGAGGCTTGTGGATTTGCTTACAGTCTTTGGTAGATTTAGAACAACAGTTCAGTTCATTCACAACAGTTCAACATGAATGAAAGCCAAGACTCATTCCGGCTTCAAGTTCTCAAGTTCAATGGCATAAGCAGTTCAGTTGTTTCAAGCACAAACATACACACACTCTGACAAAAGAGAATAGTTAGTGCTTACTGAATGCTTCCAGGTTCCAGTGCAGGTTTAGTTGTAGAAGAGCTTCTGTCTGAGCATCTCCCCAGCAACTTCAGCAAGAGTTGCAGAAACAGTCCTTCTGTATTCTCTCTTATTGCTCCAGTAACTCCAGTGTGAGTTCCAGCATGAATTCCCAGATCACTCCAGTACTTCTTCATAACTCCTCCAAATAAGTGCTCTGGAAGCACTTCATTTATAGACATACCTGTCAACTTTTGGATTTGAAAATAAGGGAACTTTTGGGCACACCCCTCTGTGGGTTGTGGCCAAATCTGTGGGCATGGCCAAATATAGCCATGTGACTTGCTGTGCTCCAGTCATGCCTGCCACATGGACATGAAAATGTCTGCAAACACAGACAGCACTGGCTCTTTGGCTGTAAATGGAGATGAGCACCATACCTGCCAACTATCCCGTTTTTCCCGGGAAAACCCCTTATTTTTACAACTCTTCATGCCTCCTCCCTTTTTTTATTTTCCCTTATGTTTAAAAAAAACCTGACCGGAGCCCTCACAGGCGAAGCTGCAGTATTTTTTCTGGCCACCAGAGGTCACTGTGTAGCAGGCTTTTCGCTTGTGGAAGGAGAGAGAGAGAGAAGGGGGGGCATTCTGTAGTTTTCCCTTTCTCTTTCCTTTTCCTGCCAGCCACATGGTCCTGGAGGCTTCATTTTGGCTGCTGGGAGCAGGATTCTACTCTAGGTGAGCGATATATTTCATATATGCAGGGGCAACCTCATGCTTTATTGAGCTGTTTCTGCCCTGCCTCCTGGCTGGAGGATTTCATTTCTAGAGTTAACTTGGGAGGGGGGGTTGCCTGATCACTATATGAGAGAGAGGGGGGGTTCCCTTGCTCGAAAGCCAGTCGTATCTGACTCTAGGGTTCATTGCTCATCTCTTTTTCAAAGCCGAAGAGACAGCATTGTCTGCGTCTGCAGACATTTCTGTGGTCATGTGGCAGGCATGACTAGACACCAGAGCACACGGAACACTGTTACCTTCCCACCAAAGTGGTCCCTATTTATCTACTTGCAATTTCTTGCTTTCGAACTGCTAGGATGGCAGGAGCTGGGACAAAGATGGGAGCTCATTCCATCCTGCAGTACTCGGTAATCGAACTGCTGACCTTCTGCCTCCCAGTCAGCATCTTAGTCACTTAAGCCACTGAGTAAACAAGAAAGAAAACAAAACAAAAGTCCCCCAAGAAGATGGGGAAAGGGTTCTTTGGCCCACACAGCTTTGTGCCCATTGCATCTACAATACCATCTAGCCATCTTATTTTGGCCACCCCCTTCTTTTGTCCTCCACCTTTCCCAGCATCAAGGCTCTTAATGGAATAGGTTTACTAAGGAAAGGATAACTTTTACTTACCAAAGAAAGCTACAATTCAGAGATTCCACTGCAGTTACTGTAGATCTGCATTTGCAGATTTGTATCCCAATCCCCAAAGGGGACTGAGGTGGCTTAGTGGTTAAGATGCTGAACTTGATGACAGGAAGGTTGACAGGTTAGCTGTTTAAGACCCGATTGCTGCACGACAGAGTGAGCTCCCATCTCTGTCCCAGCTCCTGCCAACCTAGCAGTTCAAAAGCAAGAAATTGCAAGTAGATAAATAATTACCACTTCAGTGAGATGGTAAACAGCATTCTGTGCACTCCGGTGCTTAGTCATGCCTGCCACATGACCATGGAAACATCTTCAGGTGCACACAGCGCTGGCTCTTTGGCTCTCAACAGAGATGAGCACTGAACCCTAGTGTCAGATTCAGATATGGCTGGCTTTTGAGAAAGGGCAACCTTTACCTTTACTATCCCAATCACCTGTGGGATTTCACCTATCTTACATCTGGCCCAGAAATGCCCTTTAACTGCAGGCATGGCCATCTAACATAGTAACAGCTAACTCCTTATCCAACTTCAGATTTTTATTTTTATTTTTGTATCTTTGTGCATCATCCCTGGACAAGAGTTTGGTATTAATGGGATAGGAAAAAAAAACATGTTGCTTCTCCCAATATCTATATCTTGCCCTGAAGAAAGGTTGCCTCTTGCTTTCATGGACATGGAAGTTGTCCTCCACCACCTTATAAACACATCTGCTTTGTAGGGAACTGCTCCAGCCCAGCCTGCCAATTCACAACACAACCTGCTGTCCTTCCTCACCAGCAAAGAAGCAAAGGCTTGACAACTCCTCTGCTTCTTTTTTTTACTCCGCTCTCTTGCAAATGCTCCAGGAAATAATAAACACTGCATTTCAGGTCATCATGCTTGCCAGATTTCCTTATTTCTTCTTTCATTTTAGACTCAAATTGTCCTTTAGGGCTCAGCATGTCTGTCCTGGGGAAGAATCATAAACTTGTTTGGTTACATATGTTCACCAGCCTGTTTGAAGAGGACGGGGTAGAGTCAGGATATCTGGCTCAAACTGCCACCTACTGGATGCAAAAGAAGAAGAAGAAGAATGTACCCAATAAGTGCCCAAAACAGGAATATTCAGTTAGCTATGCTCAAGTGCCTAAGTCGCTGACTGGGAGGCAAAAAGTCAGCAGTTTGATTCCCGAGTACTGCAGGACAGAATGAGCTCCCGTCTTTGTCCCAGCTCCTGCCAACCTAACAGTTCGAAAGCAAGAAATTGCAAGTAGATAAATAGGGACCACTTCGGTGGGAAGGAAACAGCATTCGGTGTGCTTCGGTGTCTAGTCATGCCTTCCACATGACCACAGAAACGTCTGCAGAAGCAGACAGTGCTGGCTCTTCAGCTTTGAAACGAAGATGAGCACTGCACACTAGAGTCGGAGGCGACTGGCTTTCAAGCAAGGGAAACTTTTACCTTTATCTTTATGCTCAGAAATCCAGCTATTGCTTTTCAATCAGGCATAAACTGGTGAGTGATGTTAAATAATTGTGTAGGGATTTTTACACTGTTGTAGATTATCGGTAACTCAATAATTATTTTCATGGAGACAGACAGATACTGTTGGATTTTCTTAACACTAATATTGTCATCGTAATCACTTGCATGATGACAATATTAGTGGTCATTTGCAGGGGACTGCAGTGGCTCAAGTGGCTAAGATGCTGACTGGGAGGCAGAAGGTCAGCAGTTCGATTCCCGAGTACTGCAGGACAGAATGAGCTCCCGTCTTTGTCCCAGCTCCTGCCAACCTAGCATTTCAAAAGCAAGAAATTGCAAGTAGATAAATAGGGACCACTTCAGTGGGAAGGTAACAGTATTCCGTGTGCTCCGGTGTCTAGTCATGCCTGCCACATGACCACAGAAACGTCTGCAGCTGCAAACAGTGGCTTTGGCTTTGAAACAGAGATGAGCACTGCACCCTAGAGTCGGATACGACTGGCTTTTGAGCAAGGAAAACCTTTACCTAAATCACTTGCACCATTTATGTAACAGTGTTTTATGGAGTGATATAAAAGTGGGAACAGCATCCTTGTACAAAATATATCTTGGGCATTATGGCTATTCTTATTTTCAATGTGATAGCTGTAAACAAGCAGGCATTATATCAAACCTGTCTCCACAGTTTTTGACTAATAAATATGTTTTTCCTGAAATTCTTTTCCTAAATTGAAATGTTCAGCTGTCATAATCGGTGCTTTGTATTTCTCATCTAATGACCACATAGAGCTATATTTTTTTTTGCATTTTATGGTTCTTGTGGGGATTTAAGGTCATTTTCCCTATTACTTCTTTGGTCACTCTTTTTTCTCTAAGACCATGATGGTGAACCTTGGCACTCCAGCTGTTCTTGGATGGACATGTTCATGTGGTTTCACAGGGACTTGGGCTTCTGGGAATTGAAGTCCAAGAACAGCTAGAGTGCCAAGGTTCACCATTGCTGCTCTAGGAAATATTAAGCATCTTGTGATAAGCAGACAACTAGGAAGATGACAGTCTCTGATTCTTGATTTTAATTGAGCCCCATCTAATCTATACCTGTCAAGTTTTGGATTTGGAAATAAGGGAAATTTCCCAGCAAATACGGGATACTTGACAGCTATGCTTATCATTTGCTGCCCTTCAATGGCAGCAATAGGGCATTGCAGTCTAATTAATACAGGATGATGGCAGGGAAGAGGGTAAAAAAAGGAGTTTTCCCAGCCAATACGGGATACTTGACAGCTATGATATAATCTCCCTTGCATTTTCCTCCTGTCCTGGTTTCCTCCCACACTGAAATACATGCACAAAGCATTGTATTGATGAAAGCATGTTTTGATACATTTTAAAACTTTTTTTTTACTGCTCCATTTTAAAATTTGTGAACAGTTTTGCAGATACATTGTCTATTGTGAATGTTCTTCCTTTCATGACACATCGTTGGGAAATGTTCCTCTCACCAAGATTGTCAAGCACAACAAAAGTTTATTCCATTTCTGAAGACAAAGCAAGAGAAAGAAAGGGAGAAACATGGATTTCATGTTTCAAGATGTTTAGTAACTGTGTAGGGATTCAGAGGACTGCAGTGGCTTAGTGTTTAAGATGATGAGCTTGATAATCAGAAGGTTAGCAGGTCAGTAGTTCGAGACCCGAATGCTGTGCGATGAAGTCAGTACCCATCATCTGCCTCAGCTCCTGTCAACTTAGCAGTTCAAAAGCAAGAAATTGCAAATAGATAAATAGGTACTACTTCGGTGGGAAAGGTAACAGCAATCATGTGCTTTGTTGTCTAGTCATGCCTGCCACATGACCACAGAAACATCTGCCAATGCAGACATAAATGGTTTTCAAGCAAGGGAGATCTTTACTAGAATCTGTCACAAGTGGTCCAAAGTGCAAACAATTTGACTTGGCATCTTTGCAAAATTAAACATGAAGATGAAGAGAAAGTGAGAGAGCGAAAAACTAATGCAGCACTTTAAATAATAAGACCTTTATTTCAGTGTGAGCTTTCACCTGGAGAAGTGGATTTTGAGGCACAGACACTCATGTGGAAATAATTTAGCCTTTCATATGCCACAATATTTTGCTTCACTTTCTCCTTTCAAGTCTCTCGCATGCTTCTTCTGCACATTTCATTTTGTGAACATGTCTTGTTAAAGTCTCTGAGATTTTGGGGTTTTTTCCCCACCTTCCAAAATCAAAATCTATACAAACTTTAATGTATTTCTTCCCTACAGGGTAGCTAAGAGAATAAGGTCTCTTTTCCACTGAATAAGACCACCTCACAGATAGGAAGATTTTCTCAAAAGAAATGTTGGACTAACTTGGAGACCTGCCAGGGACAGATTGTTATGGGCAGGGTATCATTGCAGAGATGTCTTCATGCAGGGATTCTTCACTGAATAGCGACTCCAAGGTATCCAAGGTGTGGGTATTTATCAACTGTTTGCATTTTCAAAGGCATATGTAGCTATGTGTAGACCTTATTTCTTTGAAACATCCCATAAACCTTGGAAATGCACAAATTCATGAGGCAAGACATGATTCTTCTCACAATGAATTCTAGAGTACAGTGAAATTGTTTTTGAGCCCCAAACAATTTCACAAAATTTATCCACATCCTATTTTGAGAAATATGAACAAGGAGGATTTATTTTAGATGTTAAAACCAAATTTCTCTAGTATCCCTAAAGCAGGGGTGGCCAACCTTGCTGTTCCAGCTGTTGGACTTCAATTCCCAGAAGCCAAGTCAGCATACCTGCTGATCAGGGCTTCTGGGAATTGAAGTCCAAGAACAGCTGGAGCTCCCAAGGTTATCCACACCTGCCCTAAAGGCTATGGGATCCCTAAGTGTCCTATCCCTGAATCAACATTTGGAATGTTATTTTTAAACTAGCATTATTCATTTCTTCTCTGTGACCAGATTGCGATTACTGTTGATCCAATTCCATACATATTTTGTTGCATCTTGCATTAATAGAAAGTTGCATTTTGCCATTGTCTGCAGGCCAGGAGATGCAGGGACATCTTTAGCTAGCTCCCTTTAGCATCCAATTCTGATAATGCAGTGCACAATTTTTTTATGAAAATTAAAACGCAAAAGCAATTAAAGAATTCCTTACTATTTAGTATTAATAGAAAACAGGATAAAACATGGGGTGGGGGGAATCCTATCAAAATGCCTCCACAAATGTGTCTAAATGCCCCTTAAAAGTAATGTTTAAAGTAACTTTTAAGTACACTCAGAAGTAACTTTGCAACTCTTTTGTCACATTATAATGACGTGATTTGTGTAATTGTAAATTGTATTATTGACTTGACTTGATATTTTTGTAAAGTTTATTGTGACCTGTATTATTTATTGTATTTTGCACTGTTATTCCTGTATGTTGTTGTATTTCCCCCTCCCCCTCCCCTTGCCCCATACTTATGATTTGCTTTGTATTTATTTAATTGTTTTGTAAATGGCTTTGAGTTGTCAGTAGACAAGTAAAGCGGTATATAAGCATGCTAAATAAATAAATAAATAAATTATTTTAACTCTAAATTTGTACCTAGTTATTAATTACTTAATATGCAAGAGGTAACCAATTATTGTAACTAGTTACAGGTAATATAATTATCAGTAATTGGTTAAATTGCCCCTCTTCTCAGTGGGAAATTTGTTCCAAGACCTATCATGGATACCTGAAACAGTGGATAACAGTGAACCTGATATTTTTACATTACAGACAATGACCTCTAGTGACCAGCTCTGGTAGTGCACCATAAAATACATATACAGTATCTTATGTATTTCAGGATTCTAATTGAATATTGATTGTTTTATTGGATAATATTTATTGAATAATTTTAGACCTGTGGATAACTGAAACTGGGGATAATGAGCTCACAGTTATGGATGGGGCAACTTGTACTTCCAAGCTGTGCCCTGGGGCAACAGAAATTCTAATCCAGTTTACAGTATCCTATTCACTGTATCACCTGCATTATTCATATGTTCAGTCCTAGTAAATTCATTGGTGATGATTACATTAGGACAATATAAATGTGCAACTATCTCAAAATCTCAGCCTATGATGAGAGAGTAATGTAATACCTTTTAACTTTTTAATAAAATAAATGCATAACCCTTTTTGATGTCCCCTCAAACCTGCCTCCACAATAACTAAATCTGAAATTTTGAAATGCAAAACAACTATCCTTTGAAGCGTCATTCCTTATCTTGCAATTACCGTATGACCTAAAAGCCTCTTACAACTCAAGAATAAAAACACAACCAAAACAAGAGAAACATGAGAAATTATTTAACAGTGTCATGTGGAGACCAGTAAAAGGAGCGCACTCCAAAACACCAAGTCTCCCCTGGTTCTCAATTATTTGCTTTTCATCATACTTTTTCTGTGTTTGATCTCTCAAAGGATCCAATCAAATCCTCTCACTTATGCTTATTCTAAAACAAAATGCATCACAACTGCTTTATTCACTTCCTAGGAAGGAGAACCACATAATTTAAATTTAACATATGTACCATTTTGTACTGCCTTCAGAGTGCATGTGTGCTAAGCACACACACGTAGGAGTTAATAGAAGAGATGAGGGAATGTGAAATGCCCATTCTTACTGAAAGAATATTGATTGACTGAAGCAGTTTTATGAATTATTAAGAAACAGCTCATTATACCCTCATCAGCAAGAGCTATGGCAAAATTACAATTCTTCTTATTTATTACTTGCAGGGCAGCAAGAACCAAAGAGACAGTGGAAATCTGTAACCAATGTAAAATAGGTATGCTACTCTTTAATTTCAGAATTTATGAATTGTAATGTTGATTTCTTGTTGTTTGTGTGAACAACAATGCTCAGAGTTTCTGGATGAGAACCAGACAGATGTACAGGTAGATGCTTCTTTCGGCCTAGATTAGAAGATGGGAAATGTCTCCTGTTTCTGGTAATCACACTATGAATGGAGTCTTTTATGTACACAAAACAGAAACCACAACCAATGGGAGAGGGAATGAAATGAAGCATTTGGAATCATGGCCAACCACCCTCTACAACTGACAAGAATGCAGCTTCAAAATTAGAAGCAAAGTTGCATTGACAGTAAATGATATTTAATTATCTTTCAACTTTACTCCTGCTTTGCAAAAGGCAATTTAACTAGCTTTTGCCCATAAACATGCTACTTTTGCATATAAACTGGGGGGGGGGGCAATGGCTGCGAGGAATCTACCTCCATGGGGAAGACATTTTAATCATCTACTAATTATATTTCAGTTATCTCATATATATCTCATATATTTCAGTTCCAATTTTCCAAGCTAAAGCTGCAGTCCTAACATATTTGTTTTGTCGCTATGTGCTGCTGAGTCACTCGCAGCTTATGCTGATCCCCTAATAAGAGTTTTGAGTGGTGCTTTCACCAATTGGGGTGGGGTATAAAAATAAGTAACTGTAGTGAGCTCCCATCATGTGTCCCAGCTCCTGCCAACCTAGCAGTTCGGAAGCAAGAAATTGCAAGTAGATAAATAGGGGCCACTTTGGTGGGAAACGTAACAGCATTCTGTGCACTCCATTGTCAAGTCATGCCTGCCACATGTCCATGGGAATGGACATGACTGCAAATGCAGACAGCGCTGGTTCTTTGGCTATAAACAGAGATTAGCACTGAACCCTAGCGTCGGATACGACTGACTTTTGAGCAAGAGAAACCTTGACTTATTCCATAAGGCAACTAAACTCTACTTGAGATGAAGCCTCATTGCATGCATCTTAGCTTGCTTTCCAGTAACACAAAGTACAGTATTGCATTGCTGTACAAGATACTTGCAAGACCACCAACTGGGCAGGTACCTATGCTTGTTGATCACCCCTACTTACACCTCAAGATCTACATATATTTTTTACAGAAATCCACATCTTACTTCACTTCAGAGTCAGAAATATCAAAGGAAAATTTCAGTCATGATTTTCTCCCCCTGCAGTCATTTCCCCTACTAGCTTTGTCCTTTGCATTTTGGGTTGTATCTGTAAAATCCATCAACAATCACTTTCCTGTCAATAATGGAGGCCAACCCTGCTCATTAAAGCTGCCAGTTTTAAATGATTATGCCCTGTATAGATTGGCTTGTAGCTTTTCAAGCTAATTCTTATTTAATAGTTTGTATCACTCTTCTATAACCTGTATAGTTCTTTTTCAACGATTTATTTGACAAAGGGTGACATGTCACAATTTACCATTATCTGTGGATTCAATGGACATGCTTGGCATTTTTACATCACAAATGCAATTAGCAACTCAAAACTGAACTTACAACTTCAGGTCCATGTTCTTTCAAGAGTATTAAGTAACCAGATTTGTATAGCTATTGTACCGAGAAGGTAAAGAATGTTGTTCCCTTCAATGGGGCTTTTTTTGGAATGCATCAAATGCAAAAATGCAACAGCTTATATACCACCCCACAGTGCTAAAGCACTCTCTGGATGTTTTACTAGGTAATTATGCCAGCTACCGTTTGCCCCCAACAACCTGGGCACTCAGTTAACCAACCTCAGAAGGACAAAATCCAAGTCACACTTGAGCCCATTGGATTGAACTCAGATTGTGAGCAGACTTAACCACAGAAACCTCTAGAAGACTATACTAAATGTTTTCTTCTTATTTTATAAAATAGCGATTCTCAACCTGTGGCCCTCAGGCCAAATGTGGCCCATGGTGCCATTTCATGTCCCCCCACAGCCTCCACCACACCAGGAAATGCATGTGGTGGAGGAAGGGCAAAATGGCCATCCAGCCCCCAAAGCTGTCTGAGGAGCGTGACCCAGCCCCCGGCTTTAAAAGGTTAAGAACTCCTGTTATAAGAGATAGTCATTGCCCTACCTACAGAGAAAGTGTATCTTTTCAGTGTTAGCTATGTCAATGGCTATGACTGGCCAGAATCCTGCTAATGATTATCTAAGGTTTGCATAAATTGTTGTGGCTAATTGCATCCAACTGACAAGCTGTTAGGGGTATTTTCAGGTGCATGCCTGGTCACTTGTACAACCAAGATGTGCCCCAGAACTTTATCAGTAAGCTACAATTAACAGTTTCAAGTACCCCAAAAGTTACCTGAACACTCAGACAATCCCAGCACTCTTTTCTTGGACCATTGTTCTGTCTAGCTCAATGTTGCAGTTCACTCTCATTGCTGATTATTTTTGGCATACTGTATTATGTACCATCTTGGCCAAAATCAACTCAGTTCATGTTACTGCTTGAGGAACAGAGTTGGAATTATGAGTTTATGAGACTTAGATTCAGCCAGAATTAGATTCAGCCAGAATTAGATTAAGAAAGAAAGAAAGTTAGTTACAATTCGGCATAACTATTTTTTTGCAAACCTTACACACAGTGTCAGAGTTTGAAGCATGAGCAGCTGGCAAGTAACACCAGCACCAGGAACAGGGCAATCAGGCAACATGCCAAACAGTTATTGTATCATGGCCCAGAGTCTAAGTCCAAACTCAAACCCAAAGTAGACAGAGATGCAAGTTTGATCCAGACAATAGGGCAAAGTCCAAACAAGCCAAAAGTCAGATTTTATTTATTTATTTAAATTTATTTAAAATATTTCTATCCCAGATGACCAAGACAGCAGGCTAGGCAAAATATCTTTGGAGCTGGAGCAGAGCACAGGATCCAGGCAAGGCACAACAACAGTCCACAGGAATTGGGAATGGGGCAGGAAGTCTTTGAGAGCAGGCACCAGGCAAAAGATCTATGGAGGCAGGAACCAGGAGTAAGGTGAGAGCATTTTGGAAAGAGGAACCAACAATAAATCATAAGGCAAGCAACTACAACTCCAATAACCATAATTAGAGGAGCAACTTTTTAAGGGGCAAAGCTGGTTCTTACATAGCTAAACCTTTCAGAGGCCTCCTGATAGAGCTTATGATGGTCCAAACCTCCCCTACGGCTCTCAGGTGGTGCCTAGCACTACAGCAGAGTGAGGGTCCAGGTCTGCAAGTACAGTACTACAGCAATCTTCCTGTCTGTGGGTCTAATCCTGCAAGTATCAAGCTACCTCTGGGTAATTCATCTTGCAAATACTGTATCAGAGCTGCCTCAGGTCCTGTCAACCAGGAGCAGTCTAGCTGGACACACAAAAGAGAAATGTTAACAAGACTAGTGCCAGAAACAACTGGTGAGTCCAATCCTGATGGGTTCAAGGGCAATGGACTTCTGTTCTTCTGAGGTTGGTAAATTCACCTTCTCTGGTGAGGCACAACCATGTTTGCATCCTGTATAATAAAAGCAAGGACTTTATTACAGTCTTCTGACTGATCCCATGAATTGGAGGCATCTGGGTGAAGGAAGGAAGGAAGAAGTGACCTTTTCTGAATGCTGCTGAGAAGTACGAGATGACACCTTTCACTCATGTCAAAGTTAGCTGGATTGATGTAGGAATGTATCTGGTTTCTGTCTCCTGTCGCCTTCACATTTTGTAAACAAAGGCCTCTTTGTCTGCATGAGAGACAACGCTGGATTTTGGGCATGCGTAGAATAGTGAGAAGATTTCTCCTTCTTTCTCCTTATTTGGTTCTGGCTTTCTGATTGGCTGTATGTGCTTTAAGTTTTGTTTCTGATATACTCTGTTTGAATAAAGAGACACCATTATGATTCCTTTGTTCAGCCAAAACTGCAGTGTGCGTATGCTTTGCTCTCTACTTTTACTCACGACCAGAGAAAAAGGTCAGACCGGAGGAAAGGTCAATCAAGCGCTTGAGAATTACAACAGGGTGAGTGAAAAAAAAATTATCGTGGGGTGTGTGTTGGCTTCGCAAGAGCAGGAGCTTTGTAAAGATATCTCAGATCTTTTGCATATGAATGGGAGACAAGCTGATAAGAAGGAAATACAAAAGCTTGTCCAAGTTGTAGGAAAAACCTGTCCTTGGGTTAAATATGATGATTGTTTGGACTTAACACATTGGAAAAAAATTGGGAATGAATTGCAGAAGCATGAGGGAATTTCTGTATCAGTGCAATTTATGTGGAGTGAAGTCAGAAACTGTCTTCAAAGACTTACTCCAAGAAATATGTCGTTGTCCCAGAGGCTTGATGGTCCCGTTCCACAGCTTTTGCCTCCAGCCAAGGGAGGGACTCTGGCAACAGCCCCTCCATCATATGAGAAACAACAGCATGAGCCCCCTGATGGAGATGGGGGTGGAAAAGGAGATGGGACATTATATCCTGCCTTGCAGCAATCAAGCACTTTTAGCCCTACAAAAGACCTGTTCTCTGCTGCTTTAACTGCAGCTGTGCTGGATATGGAAACTGTTGCTGTATATCCAGTGAACAGAGAGGCTCTGGCAAATGGGACTGCTGCAATACTGCCTGCCGAGTCTAAAAAACAACTAGTGCCAGCTGATTGGGAACAAATGGTGGGGACCTCATCACAGATTGAAGTTATTAATGCATGCAAAGTGGCAGGAAGCAAGGAGTGTGATTCCAAGAGCAGCACAGGAGACCTCAGCTCGCCCCTGAAGCAACCCTCATCACAAAAGCAGGAGAAGCTGAGTAGTAAACTTGATTCCTCACGTGTGGCCAGAAAACCCAAGCCCAGAAAGGGGTCTTCTCACAAGTACAACCTAACGGGTGCAGTTTGTCATAAAGTTGAGATTCAGATGCTGCAAATGAAAAAAGTCCAGAGGAAGAGGGGCGTGGATCCTTCCTCTATGGACAGCAGGCTTTTGCAAAAATACAAGGAGGGAGAAGAAATAGTCCAGTTTATGGCTGATTTTGAATTGCCCAGTTACTTGCAACTTCTGGAGAAGTTCTTTGTTCTCATACCTCATCTGCCTGCCTTAATACAGATGGGTGTGGCTGGAGCATGAAGGAATGTGTGTTTGCCCGAAAAGCTGAAAAGGGGGGTTGTCTAGTTGTCTTGTGAATTCAGTGAGAATTTATGGCCTAATTTCAACCTTGCCATGCCAAGAACTGTGCTGGAGAGAAGATAGTGTTTAAGAAGAAAGCTTCAATCAACATTTGGACTTTTAATTTGGACATTTTAATTGGACTAAAAAGTTTGTGTTGGACTCTAAAGTGAATTGGCTTTGTTTGCATTATAAAACCTGAAAGCTTTTTTAAAAAATTGTCTACCTGCTCATGCTATGAGTGTGAAATGCTCTAATGATATTTGTACTGTATTTGATTTACCATGCTATGCTGGTTTTAAGTTACTGAATGCCTCTTTCACTTACACCAGTGAGAGAAGAAGAAATTTAATGCCTTACTCATGTAATTGGGGAGTGAGAAATGCTTTCTAGAATGCAACAGAAACCTCCTTCATGTAAGGAAGAAGAGAAATGTTCATGTTTTGTTCATGCTTAAATGTTTGCTTATTCTCTTGCAGGAGAAAGACCTGTCTTTGCTTATGTTATATTTTGCCTTATGTAACTGCATATCTCAAGGTACCTCCAGAAGTACATGGAAGAGTTTTCAGTACCCTACACATGTAAATGGGTTTGTGACATTGCATTTGTGTTATACATCAGGCATGTTTCATGTTTAGTTACATGGTGCTAGTAATAACATAGCACTGGTCATCAGACAGGGCATGCTCCTGTTTCTTAGGGGAGTGTCTTCCTAAGCCATTGGTCATTTATTGGCAACAAGGGAATCCTGGGTGGAAGGGTTCCTGCTGGAGCGCTCCGCCCATGGAGAGAGAAGAAGGTTACTCAGCTCCAGGACGGTGGTTCACCAGTAGACTAAAGTTGCTGACATTTGTTCTTTTCTTTCTTACTGTGCTTCCAGCTGTAAAACCAATGACTCATGGGGGCAACCCCAACTTTTGGCTTCGTCATGCTAACTATATGTTTGAGGTTCATGGTAAGAATGCAACGTTATACTATGAGCATCCATTGGCAGTGTCTCAAATGGCCTTTCTTCCGGCATTGTTCAACACGCCTGAGTTGGTTATTGGACACTTGCAACATCTTGATAGGTCTACACTCTTCTCCAATCCCCCAGAACAATTTAACAACACCCGCTGGCGAAGCATGACATTCAAGCAATACACTAAAGGACTTTGTTTCTGCTGTCATAGTTCTGGAGTCTGGAATAGTAAATGGAAGCACTGGACTCAAGCAAAATGGGTTTTGCGGAATGTAGGCAATTATACAGGATGTGATGATTATTTTTGGTTATGGGGTAGTTATAACAGTTCTTATAAGCTTAATTATACATTGTTTAACATTACTATTGAAGATATATATGATGTGTTTCCTATGTTTACTCCTGATTATTCTGCTATAGATAGTGGTTCAATTTGCAATGGATGGCAAATTAAGGATCCCAACATGTGGTTCTTTTTTAATGGAGTTGCCACGAATTTCCATCCAGGACAATATCAATGTGCAGCATTGGGTTATTTTACCTTACCCGTACAAGTGCAAATGCCGCTTCAGGCAGATGCACGGCGCCGGAGAGCTGCTGCCGGCCCGATGGGTCCTGGTTGCAATGATGAAGTGATAATCGATGTTCAGCTTTCTGATGGTAGCTCCTGGGGGAGAGCTATAGGGAGTGTTATCACTGGAGCACTCACCTTGGGATCATACCCAGGGGTCATTTCCCAGGAGAATAGAAGGTCCATTTTGGGACTCACCTGTAGGCTGGAGAAATCAATCAATGCCACAGGGAGGGTCATACGGGATCTTCAAATGGAAATCACTGAGCTTCATCAAGACCAAATGCAGGACAGACTGGCCATAGATTACCTGTTAGCAAAATCCGGAGGATTTTGTAGGCTGGTCGGGAACCAGGGATGTCGGGTAAAATTCCAGGATCTGAATAATACTATTGAGAAAGAACTTCAGAATTTACAGGAGAGCATTACTAACAATGTACGCACTGATATTAATCTCTTTGATTGGATGACTTCTTGGTTGCCTGATTTGTCTGTCCTTAGACAAGTTTTCTTTT
This sequence comes from Bradypodion pumilum, assembly GCA_035047305.1. NCBI lineage: Eukaryota > Metazoa > Chordata > Lepidosauria > Squamata > Chamaeleonidae > Bradypodion > Bradypodion pumilum. The sequence continues at coordinate 21,175,037 of JAWDJD010000003.1, read as the reverse complement.
ATGGGATTATTATTATTATCTGCCTTATATCTTTGTGTTTTTGCATTAATTGTATTCCTAACCTTATTTCTATGTGTAACACATGTCCACTGCGTAGAAGGGAGACATCGGGTTTTGCACGATGGCAATTGTACTCAATGAGGTATCATCCTCCGGAACAAGGTACCAGGAGTCAGGAGGGGTACGATGTCCAGGAGGACAGTGATGATGTATATGGAGGAGTAGTTATGGAGTATGATGACATGCAGGGGTATGATTAGCCGTCCCTCTCTCAAATTTAAATGAAAAAGGAGGACATGTAGGAATGTATCTGGTTTCTGTCTCCTGTCGCCTTCACATTTTGTAAACAAAGGCCTCTTTGTCTGCATGAGAGACAACGCTGGATTTTGGGCATGCATAGAATAGTGAGAAGATTTCTCCTTCTTTCTCCTTATTTGGTTCTGGCTTTCTGATTGGCTGTATGTGCTTTAAGTTTTGTTTCTGATATACTCTGTTTGAATAAAGAGACGCCATTATGATTCCTTTGTTCAGCCAAAACTGCAGTGTGTGTATGCTTTGCTCTCTACTTTCTCTCTATCTCTGTTTCTTACTTGCCTAATGAAGCTGGACTTCGTTAGCTTTTAACTCCTCCTCTGTTTATCTGGGGCTATAAACTGCACCGTTAAATGAGGCTGATTATCTTTACATGGATCGGATTCCTACAGATTGACACTTGAATCTCTTTTAGTACTACCAATGGCATGATGCAATAATAATTGTATGCCCTCAGGTCTATTCTGGCTTATGGAAATTATTCCAGGATTTACTACTGTAGGTAGTAAGTAGTTAATTGGCCAGCTTTGAGACTATGCAACTTGCCCATGGCTACACAGGCTGGATCTAATCCAGGGAGACACAGCAAGGAATCATAAGAACATAAGAACCGCCTTGCTGGAACAGGCCACAGCCCTTCCAGTCCAGCATTCTGTCTCACACAGTGGCTCACCATTTGCTTCAGGGTATTATTCCCAAGCAGAGGCTTTCACCTGCTTAGGATTCCCTGGAAATGGCATTGAGAGATATTCTGCCTATCTCTCCAACCCAGAGGTTGTCCTTAGGTATCCATAATTATAGCCATTGATATCCTTTCCTCCATGAACTTGTCTAATCCTTTCTTAAAGCTGTCAAGACTGACAGCTGTCACCACTTCTTCTGGCAGGGAGTTCCATAGACCAGTGATCCTCTAGGTGAAAAAGTACTTTCTCTTATTTGTTTGAGAAATAGTACCCAAAAGTTTCATGGAGTGCCCCCTAGTTCTAGTGTTGTGCGATAGGGAAAATAGTTTTTCAAATAACAAACCTCTGGCTCCACAGCCAGATAGATAAATTACTGAACAAAGCTCCACTGTAGCTGGAGGGAGCAGTGGAGATTAAGGGCTCTGGATAACACCAGCCTGAAGGCACATTTACTTTTCCCTTCTAGTTCATTTCCATTTCTCCCAAGCATCTGTCTGGTAAGTTGGCTGACTGACTATGTTTAACTGTGGGAGAAACACTGACCTGTGTCATCTGGTTTCCTTTCACTGGAGATGTCACAGATTAAAATAAAGGTGTTTTGCATACAGGCCATATGTTCTACTACATGGTTGAATTTAGAAATGCCTGGTGTTCAAACATAGATTGTGACCTTCCCACTTTGCCATCTGAGTTAAGGCTCACTATTGGAATAAAGCCTATATACAGTGATACCTCATACAACGTCCAAACTTGGTTCCACAAGTTTGGACTTTATATGGATTTGGACTTTGTATGAGGCGTGCAAAATACAAGCCACAATGCCTCATACAACATCCAAATCCTTGCCATGATGCCTCATACAACGTCATTTCCATAGAGATACATTGTACTGTAACAGCACAGACTTCAGGGCAAAGTCAAGGAAACAGACAGGAAACTGACAGAACTTTAAGAAATCATTGTCTAAAGGCTAAATACATTACAAAAACATGTCAAACAACCCTGATTGTCCAAGAACCTGAAGAATGCTGCAAAAATCCCAGGAATGCTTCTAAAAATTCTGACGAGAAAATTAAAAAAAAATCCAAAATCGTGCTCAAAACCACTCCTAAACACTCTTCGCCTCATGCAAAACCCACAAGAGCAATGCACACATGTGTCCTGCCTTTTATACTGCCCAGGCACAATGCAACCTGGGAAAAACCCCAATGACTCATACAAAGTCGCACGACTTTGTATGAGGCAACTTTTTTCAAGGAATTAGGCGATGTTGTATGAATCCGATGTTGTATGAAGCAGACTTTGTATGAGGTATTACTGTACCACCTTAGTATATCACCATCCACTAACACCACCGCTGAGAGGCCTCTGGAGCCAGGGGCCGCCCGGAGACCACCCCCAGCCGGGGGGTGAGGAGGACCAGCTGAGTGGCAGGAAGGCCATCAACCACCACCACCACCACCACCACCGCTGCCACCACCGCCACTGCCGCAAGGCCTCCGGAACCAGGAGCCGCCCAGAGACTACCCCCAGCCGGGGGGTGAGGAGGACCAGTTGAGCAGCGGGAAGGCCATCAACCACCGCCACCGCTGCCACTGCTGCCGCCACCGCCACCGCCGCAAGGCCTCCAGAACCAGGGGTAACCTGGAGACCACCCCCAGCCGGGGGATAGGGAGGACCAGTTGAGCAGTGGGAAGGCTATCCACCACCACCGCCTCCACAAGGCCTCCGGAGCCAGGGGCCGCCTGGAGACCAGCCCCAGCCAGGGGGTGAGGAGGACCAGCTGAGCAGTGGGAAGGTCATCAACTGCCACCAACGCCACTGACATGAGGCCTCCAGAGCCGGGGGCCACCCGGAGCCCAGGAAAGCCACCATCCACCACCTCTGGATGCCAGCTGATCACTGAAGGAGAGGACCACTTAGCAGAAGGGAAGAAGGCAGAGGAGGAAAACCAGGGGGCGAGACTCAGAATCCCATGCAAAGGATAAGTAGCTGATGTGAAATAATGTAGCTGACTTAATATAGCAACTGACATAGAGACTTATTTATTTATTTATTTTAAATTTATATACTGCTTTACTCGTCGTGCAACAATTCAAAGCGGTTTTACAACAGGAACACATATACATAGCAATCAGTAATAACACATAAATACTAAATATATAAAAATATGAAACAATAATAAAATACTAAGGTACAAAAAGATTCAAGATTACACTTACAATTGTCAACACTCCAATCCAAAAAAAAAGGTGACTCAACTCAACAATCAGGGGATGACAGGGGCCAGGGGGAAACAGCAGCAGGATCTCACGACATTGGGCACATCATCATTCCTATACCCACCAAGGCAGGGCACCAAGGAGAGCAGCCCAAGTGCCTCAAAACCCCTGGCCGGTGATGGGGGCCAGGGAGAGGCAATGGCGCAGTTCAGCAGGCGTCGAGTGCATCATCCTTCTCATCACCGCCAAGGCGGGACACCAAGGAGACCAGCCCTTTATACTGACTTAATATAGCAACTGACATAGAGACTTTACACTGACTTAATAAAGCAAATGACATAGAGACTGTGTTTTAAATTGTGATAATATGCATGATAATATGTTGTTTAAACTGTTTTAAACTTTTTAAAACTGTGATAACATGTATGATGGGAGGAAAATGGTGTAGAAGCCGGCAAACCATGCCAGAAAGCTTGCCAAGAGAACCCTATTGAATGAAACAAAAGGAAAAACAAAGGAGCAGTCTAGATGATACAGGATGCTTAGCACAACAGAGTGGAGGAATGGGAGGGACAGAAAAGGGGGAGGAGAAATACAGTGTTGCAAGGAACAATACTGCATAGGGACATGGAATTGAGAACTATGAATCAAGGTAAACTGGAAGTGCACAATAAAGCTAATGGAAATGATGGTATTCCAGTTGAATTTTTCAAAGCACTAAAAGATGATGGAATCAAACTACTGCATTCAATATGTCAACAAATTTGGAAAACAAAACAGTGGCCACAGGATTGGAAAAGATCAGTATACATTCCAATCCCCAAAAAAGGCAATGCCAAAGAATGCTCAAATTACCGAACAATTACGCTCAGAGAACAAATAGGTCAATATTGGAAGAAATTAATCCTGGCTGTTCATTGGAGGGACAAATAATGAAGATGAAGCTAAAGTACTTTGGACATCAAATGAGAAGGGAGGACTCACTTGAGAAGGCCTTGATGCTGGGAAAGGTGGAGGGAAAGAGAAGAAGGGGGCGTCCAAAGATGAGATGGATAGATGGTATTGTGGACATAATGGGCACAGAGCTTGGTGGGCTGAGGAGAATGGTGGAGGATAGAGATGCCTGGAGGAAAATGGTCCATGGGGTCGCAAAGGGTCGGAATCGACTGTGCGACTGAACAACAACAAACCAATTAATCAGGCCTTCAGTGAGGACGCCACCACCACCGGAAGCACAGAAAATGCACCAGAAGCGCCGGGAGCACTGAAATTGTGCAGGAAGTGCCGAAATCTTATGGGAAGTGCTGACCTCTTTCAGGAAGGGCTGAAATCTCACTGAAATCTCACAGAAAGTGCTGAAAATGTGGCAAATACATGGCAAAAACATGCAGCCCTTGCTCCCGCTACCATCAGAAGTGGCAGAAGTGGTGGGAGGAATCATTTCTCCAGCCTGCTCAGCTGTCTTAGGGAGCGTGGTCTGGCCAACAGCATGAAAAGGTTGGCCACACCTGCTGTAATGAAATGAAAAGGGGCCTTTAATTTGTATAGGTTAAAAATGGTTGCTAATGTTTCCTTTCTTCCTGAGAGGGGGTGAAGAAAGTCTTGGAATTTGACCTTCAACCCAGGTGCAGATTCCTTTTGCTATTGGGATTCAAAATAAGCTGAATCTGTGGGAATGGAAGTGCAGAAGATAGATGTTGAATGTGCAGTCTTATTGGTTAGGATTGTCTGGCCAGATATCCCGCTACAGTAATGGAGTAGACCCGTGATGACAAACCTTGGCACTCCAGATGTTCTTGGACTTCAATTTCCCACCCTCCTTCTCTGGGTTTTGCCCCCTTTTACCCCCAACTAGAACTTGGAAGCCACTGAGATGTCAGTATTTTTTGCTTCTCTCTGGGACTTTCCCTGGGTTGGGGTGAGTTGAGAGGGGTCCTGCTGAGCCGGTACTGTTATGGTATTTGCTATGCCATTTTGTATCATGTTCTGTAATACTGTAATATTGTATTTCTGTCTCGTGCCATATTGTATCTTTTATATTATATATTATCTATTGTATCTTTAAACACTGTTTCTTTAATATTTGTAAGCCACTTTGGATCACCCATTGGGTCGAGGAAAGCGGGATATAAATAATAATAATAATAATAATAATAATAATAATAATAATAATAATAATAATAATAATAATAATAATAATAATAATAATAATAATAATAATAATAATAATAATAAAACTATCAAAATAACATAATAAAACACACAACAAATTAAAAATAAACCAACCAAATAAATACCTCCTAAAATAAAATAACTGGTGTCGGTAGGTGCAGAGGATCAACTGACTGGTTAATTTGTTGCTAAGAAGATAACATTCTGAAGGGCTTCCTTGAATAGGACAGTTTTTAATTTTTTAAAAAAAAGACATCCAGGAGTGGGGCCTGATGCAGCTCCACTGGTAGTGTGTTTGACAATGTTGGTGCCACCACCAAGAAGGTTATATTTCTAGTTATAGACTTTCTAGCCATCTTCGGAGGCAGGAACTGTGTAGACCAAGACCCCCCAAAGTATGGCACCAATTAATTCAGCCTTGCCACTCCTGGAAGCAAAAGTAAACACACATGCACATAACTTGCTCACACATGCACATAACACCGCCATAAATGACCAGTAGCTGTCGTAAATGCATTTACAACAGCCACGCATCATTTACTGCAGCATTACATGCATGTGCATTTTACTTCTGCTTCTGGTGGGAGGAACCACATGGCCATGGCACACTCAACCACATGACTGGCCCACGGCCTGAAAATTGTGGGCACCCCTGGCATAGACTGTGATGAATGGGTGATATGAGGAGTTGTTCTGAGGGAGAAATGTGCTGGCAGATAACAAAATCCCAAACAGTATAGATTTGTCAAAGAAAAAAATGCTGCGGCTGAAAAGTTGATTTCTTAGAGACTTCGTTTTTTAAAAAAGTGTCAAGATGTTCTCTAAAGAAACATGTTTGCACAAATTTTTAGCTAATCTTGTTCTTTTTCAACCTCAAGTGGCAGAGAAGGAGGTAGTTTGGAAGTACCTTTAATGAGGTTCCCATGTACAATATATAGCTTGGACTCAGTCATATGTTTTTCATTTTCATTTGCTGCTGGTTAGGTATAGTGTGGATATGAAGAATCGGAGAACATCTATTAATAATCCACATCTAATTAATAAACATCTAAGAAAGAAAAATATATCTCGAGATGCTAAGGCGGATTGTTGTTGTTCAGTAGCACAGTCGACTCCGACCCTTTGTGACCCCATGGACCATTTTCCTCCAGGCACCCCTTTCCTCCACCATCCTCCTCAGCCTGCCCAGCTCTGTGCCCATTGCGTCTACAATACCATCTAGCCATCTTATCTTTGAACGATGCCTTCTTCTCTTGCACTCTACCTTTCCCAGCATCAAAGCCTTCTCAAGTGAGTCCTCTCTTCTCATTTGGTGTCCAAAGTACTTTAGCTTCATCTTCAGTATTTGTCCCTCCAATGAACAGTCAGGGTTGATTTCTTCCAGTATTGACCTATTTGTTCTCTTTGTTGTCCAAGGGACTCTCAGGACTCTACTCCAAAACTACATCTCAAAGGCATCTATTCTTCTGCGCTCAGCCTTCCTAATGGTCCAGCTCTCACACCCATACATTACCACTGGGAATACCATTGCTTTGACAATGCGAATTTTTGTTTTCAAGGTGATATCTCTGCTTTTCACTATGTTCCCCAGGTTTCTCATAGCTTGTCTCCCCATAATCAGTCGTCTTTTTATTTCATGGCTACAGTCGCCATCAGCAGTGATCTTAGGTCCCAGGAAAGTAAAATCTGTCACTGCTTCTACTTGTTCCCCATCTATTTTCTAGGGATTGATCAGACCTGTTGCCATTGCAGGCGCACCCCCCAATAAAGGACTCAGACACCAATGAAAGTGGATAACGGCATTGGGCCACATTTATTGATTCATGCCCTAGTCCGAATTATAAATTTCTATTGGTAATTGACCAATCATAATTCTTAAGGCAAGCAGGCCGAAGTAACACTGGTAAGGTACCACCCAAAATTGCCAACGGCAATTGCTACAATGTATCCATTTGTATCAATTTGTTTGTTGACCACAAACAAATTGTTGACCGTAGTCAATATCTAACTAATGACCCCACCCTCTGACGCGTATCCGTAAAATCACGGGGTGATGCATGCTGTCTAGCTATAGCCATCACCCCGTCGCCTAGTTCGTCGTTGACCGGACAACGTTTAACCAACTTATGCCTGTCTAGTGTTGTCCAGTCAATTGCGAACTTGCCGGATACCTGTGGGTCATAATGTTTACCTTACCAGTGCTACCCGCCACACGGAGGGGCTTCAAAGAAGGCTCGACCCCCCCCCAGACCGTCAGCTCGGTCAACAGGCCTGCTCGCCAATCACCCAACAGGAGGTCCATACCTCCTCGCGACAGATGGACCCCATCCCCTGCATACAAGTCATAACTTTGGAGGCTAATAGCGGGGTGACGACTGACCCTCCCCCAAGCCCTGTCGACAAGGAAACGCGCCACTGCCCTATTCACCATGCGTCTAGCGTGGTCAAGGGCCAGGAGGTCAACACCCCCTCTGTAGGAATGGCGCGGGACCATGTCCGACCAAACAAGGGTTGTGGCAGGCCAGACATAATGCAGGTAGGCGAGGTCCTCGCAAATCGCATGCTTCAGCGACAAGCCGGTGACCTGGCCCAAATCATTGCCCCCCAGGTGTATGATCAGAATGTCAGGCGGGTCAGCATTCTGGCCTGAAAAAAGGAAAGGCAGCAGCTCCCGCCATAACATCCCGGGCTTACCATGCCATGTGAGACTTGCGTATGCACCCAGTCCCAGTCGGGGTCCCCACTCTGTCGCCGCAGCATAACGCGCTGCCCTGTGCACGTAGCTATGGCCCACCAGCCATACTGTCACCGGTGTAATACGACACCCTGGGTCTGTAAAGGAAAAATGAGGGAAAGTAGGTAAGGTGACTGGGTTGGTACTCACGGCGGGAGTGGGCGCACATAAAACTGAAAACATTGCGAACCCCACCGTCCCATGCTACGTATGTCAACCCCTGAGTACCCAAAAGCAGCTGCGGTTGAGGCCGCCCCTATACGGAATGAATGAGTGCCATAGCGGGCGCCTGGGAGGCCCACACTGGCCAGCGCTTTGCCCGTCACCTTCCAAAATTGAAATTTAGTAAGGGGAGACCCATCTTGGTGACAGAAAAACGGGCCATGGTGCGTGCCACGCAGTGCCAGGAATTCCTGTAGGGCACCAACCGGACAGATGTCTGCCAAAGAACACCGTAGCAGTCGCACACCACTGCCGACGCCATGCTGATCGGTCTTAGAGGAACGTATCCTCAACTGAGCCCAGTCTTTGGCAACACAGACATCCTCGAGTTCCAGTGCCCTACGACTTGCATCCGCCTTAGACAGCATCACAAGCTCGCTGATGCGGAGCGCTCCAAAAAATGCCACCGTTGTGGCTGCATGGAACAGGGCTGCCTCATATGCATCAAAACAGAGGCAAGGCCAGCCCCGGGCCAACTGGGTAAGGACCCCTGGGGAAATCGGGTGGCGGTCGTCCAGGCAACGCCCGCGCTCGCGCACCCACCCCTCCAAAACATGTCTCACACGGAAGTCAGAGGTGCTGTCCACATGACCCCCCACCTTGGCCATAAAAGCCAACGCTGAAAGCTTAGATGCTATGGTGCAAGGTGCAAGGCCCTGAGAATGCAGGTAAACCATGAACCGCAGCACATGGGTTACCGGGATCGGCCAGGTTCCTGGCAGTTGAAATTGAGTACAGAATGCCCTGAAAGAATTAATTGCGTGGTGATACGCCTTACGGGTGCGTGGCGCTAGCGACAGGCCAATCGCCCGGTTCACCTCTCCTTGCCAATGGTCCATATCTCCTCCGGGAGTGGCGAGGGAAATTCCTCCGCATCCGGGGCCAAGGCACGGAACCGGGAGATCTGTAGGCGGGACAAAGCGTCAGCAATATCATTATTAACCCCTGGGACATGCCTGGCCCTGAACAGTACGTTGAGGCGCAGGCTGCGCAACACAAATTGGCGCACTAGGTCCATAACCCTGGGCAATTTGGAAGTCTGTGCATTTACAATGTGGACCACAGCCGCATTGTCACACCAGAAATGCACGACCGAGTTGGACCACTCCTGGCCCCATAGCATCAAAGCACCCAGGATAGGGAAAAATTCCAGATATGTGAGATCACGCAGGCGACCCGTGCCTGCCCAGGCCGGTGGCCACCCACCATAGGCCCACTTCCCATTGAAGTACATCCCATAACCGAGGGATCCCGAGGCATCAGACTGAATCTGAAATTGAGGGGAAGCCAGGAGGTCATGCCTCCAAAATGAGACCCCATTGAACTCCCTCAGGAACTGTAACCAGACAAGCATGTCTGCCCTGATACCCCTGGTAAGCCTAACCCTATGGTGAGGCCTGGATAATCCTGCCATAGCGTCGCACAAGCGCCGGGCAAAAGCCCTGCCCGGTGCGACCACTCTGCAGGCGAAATTAAGGTGACCATGCAGCACCTGCAGTTCTCTCAGTGATGCCTTGCGCTTGGCCAACAAGTCCGAGATAAGGGCCACTATCCTTGACACCTTATCCTGTGGTAACCTAGACGCCTGCGCTATCGTGTCAATCTCCACCCCCAGGAATACTAGCTGTGTAGATGGGCCCTCGGTCTTTTCGGGCGCTAAAGGGACACCGAGTTCCTCCATTAGCGCCTGAAATGTGTTGAGGAGACGTGTACACGTGTCCCAGCCCCGTTCACCCCCGAATAAAAAGTCATCCAGGTAATGGGCTACAGACCGGGACCCTGACCTGCGGACGAAAGCCCACTCTAGGAAGGTACTGAAACGCTCGAAAGCCGAGCATGATATGGAACAGCCAAAAGGCATGGCCTTATCAAAATAATATTTGCCCCGAAATTTGAAACCCAGCAATTCAAAGTCACCCGGGTGCACTGGCAAGAGGCGAAAAGCCGACTTAATGTCGCACTTAGCCAGCAGCGCACCCGGGCCACATGAGCACACCATGCGCAGCGCTTGGTCAAAAGATGTATACCTGACTGAGCAAAGGTCGTCAGGGATAGCATCGTTGACCGATCAGCCGGCTGGGTAGGACAAGTGATGGATAAGGCGAAACTCGCCTGGAGACTTCTTGGGAACCAAGCCCAGGGGCGATACCTTAAGGTTAGTGAACGGGGGTGCAGGGAAAGGGCCAGCGACCCTGCCCGCATTGACCTCCTTATTGATGCTGGCGGCGGCCACCTCCTCCCTCCCCCTAAGGGACAAAAGGTTGGGGGCATCCTGAGGGGACCTATCACCCATGAAAGGAATACGGAACCCCTGCCTAAAGCCCTGAAGGAGATAATCTGCATCCTCCCCCTTCAGGTACAATGCGAGCCAACGCTCCAACATGTCCACATTAATTGGGGAGGGAGCCTTTCGGTGAACCAGCTCCATCTGCGGCAGTCTTGCCAGCCCACTGTCCGCCCCTCCCTCTGCCCCGCGTCCCTCCAGGCCTGGGACAGGCAGAGGCTGCATGGGGGCCCGCACAGGTGGGACACTCATGTCTGTACTTGCAATTCTTCTTATTGCATGAACCATTAGACGAGAAAGTCCAGCACAGCAGGCGGGCTGGAACCCCCTGCCCCGCCACTTGGCGGGGAACCTGTGCAGGAGCCACTCGCTGGACCGCATGTCCACAATGGTATATTTCCCCTGGCGCGGGGCGCGTTGGCATCATGTACAGAAGCCAAAGCCTCTGGCATGGCTCATCCCACCTCATCTCAGGGTGCAGGGGAATTCGCATACGGAATTCCTCGTCATAAGCCAACCACGACGGGCCCGGAAAATCAACCATCGCCCGATAGATGTTGTCCAAATACTGGACCATCGGAATTGCCAAATCCGGCCAGGCCCTCAGGTACACCGCCATGTAGATGAGGTAAGCCGGCAGCCAGTTGGCCCACGTTTGTGGTGGCTTGCAACGACGAGCCTGCTCCTTATCCTTCTCATCCTGCCCCTCCCTCTCTTCCTTGGTGGGCTCCCTGTTTAGGAGTGAGAAGATATCTACATACTCCCCTCGCCATATTTTCTCTCTGGTGGCCTGTGCCAAGTGGTCACCCAGTGGCAAGGAATAGCCCGCTGTCGGCAAGGCCGAGACAGGCACAGCAGAAACTGCGGGCATCTGTAAAGGGGCTTGGACTAGCCCAGCCACCACCAAAACATTCCCCACAGGGTAGGAAACGCTCCCCACCCCGGGGCCCTGTGTGGTGGTTGACGTCGCCTGGTGGTGCGTCAGCGGCTGTACCGCCGCACCACCCATGCGAGGCCAAGGCCATTGGAAAGTCCCCCCCAACGTAGCCACATGTGTAGGTGCACTAGTTTGTACCGCATACTCACATGCTGCACCCCCGCGGGCCGCCCCCACCGGGGGTTCCGGCCCACTGGGGGCGTCGGAGCTCACGACCGCCGTAGAGCTCGTCGCCGCTGCCTGACCCGCGCTGGCCTGTTGGTTGGGGAGCTGCGAGGCAGTGGCCGAAGTCGCGCCACGCGCTTCAAGCTGCTCGACCCGTCCCGTCGCCTGCCACTGCCCAGCAGACGATGCGTCAAAGTGAACCCCAAAAGGAGCCCCAGCATGGCTGGCCCGAGCAAGGGAAGCCTCGAGTGCCGCCACGCGGGCCAGTAAGGCCTCCACACTGGCGTGGGGCCACGGGCCAGCCGGCCCGCCCGTTACGGGCGTGGGTACAGGTCCTTGCACCCCGGGGCCCGAATATGGCCATGACCCCACACCCAGGCCCAGCAGGGCCAACGTAGGCACCTGCCAAGGGAGGGGACCACATCCCCCCGAGGCTGGAAGGCCCTGGAGTGAGCTGCGCCCCGATAGAGGGAGGCCCAGTAGAATGGGCACCAGGAGCGGCGTCCGCCGCTTGCGGGCCGCGGGCCGCAGCCCATGCTGGACCCCTGTTCGGGTCCCCGGCCTCCGGCCAGGGGGTAATAGACCCCATCCCACTGGTCCCGGTGGGTGCCGGCAAAGGCGGCTGGTGGGGAGGCGCAGCCGCGGTCCTCCGACCCGGATTGCGCCTCCGAACCGCCCGAGCCGCGCTCACGGCCACCTTCTTCTTCGAAGGCATCTCAGTCGGACCTAAGGGAAGCCGAAAAGAGGAAGGTCAGCAGCCAAAAGGCTTCCCAATCAAGGTAAAAGCGACGGAGTAAGAGGGAAAAACTTCTCCGCTCCGTCGCTTCGCAAAATGGCAGCTCGGCTGCCTCGTGGCCACCCCTTTTATAAGGGAGCTGGCCACGCCCCTAACTACCCGGATGCCTTCGTCCTGTGGGGGGGGCCGCAAAGAGCGCGGCGGCCATTTTGGCGCCGCGCTTGCATTATCTTGGTTTTCTTGATATTAAGTCTCAAGCCAGCTTTTGCACTTTCCTCCTTCAATCCAATCAAGAGGTTCTTTAGGTCTTTGTCACTTTCTGCCACCAGGGTGATATCATCTGCATATCTCAAATTGTTGATGTTTCTCCCAGAGATTTTGATCCCATATTGTGATTCCTCCTTCCCTGCATTGCAGATTATGTGCTCTGTGTATTGATTGAATAAGCAGGGTGACAAAATGCAGCCTTGTCTTACTCTTTTTCCTATTCCAAACCACTCTGTCATTCCGTGTTCTGTCCTAATTGTTGCTTCTTGATTCGTGTACAGATTTCTCATGAGGCCTATGAGGTGTTCTGGTATTCCCATCTCTTTAATTACTTGCCACATTTTGTTGTGGTCCACACAATCAAAAGCCTTGGTGTAGTCAATAAAACAAAAGTATATTTGTTTCTGGTAATCCTTTGTTTTCTCCATGATCCAACATATGTTGGCAATGTGCTCTCTAGTCCCCCTGCCTCTTCTGAAACCGGCCTGCACCTAGGGTAGTTCTCTCTCCACATGTTGCTGAAGTCTATCCTGTATTATCTTGAGCATCACCTTGCTGGCATGTGGGATGAGCGCAATTGTTTAGTAATTTGAGCATTCTTTGGCATTGTCTTTTTTGGAGATTGGAACGTATACTGATTTTTTCCAATCCTGTGGCCACTGTTTTGTTTTCCAAATTTGCTGACATATTGAATGCAGTGTTTTGATTCCATCATCTTTTAGTGCTTTGAAAAATTCAACTGGAATACCATCATTTCCACTAGCTTTATTGTTTGCAGTGCTTTTTAGGGCCTTTCTGACTTCACTCTCCAGAATGTCTGGTTCAAATTCAAATTTCTCATTATGGTTATTATCAGGAGTGTTGAGGTCCTTTTTGTAGAGTTCCGCTGTGTACTCTTGCCATCTCTTTTTGATCTCTTCTGCATCAGGTAACTCCTTTCCATCTTTGTCCCTTGTCATGGTCATTTTAGCTTTAAAAGTTCCCTTGATTTCCCTGATTTTTTTGAAAAGATCTCTAGTCCTGCCTCTTTTGTTGTTTTCCTCCATTTCTTTGCACTGTTCTTTTAGTTAGTTCTCCTTATCTCTCCTTGCTTTTCTTTGAAATTCTGTGATCAATTGATTGTATTTTTCCTTTCTTCTTTGACTTTTGTGTTCCTTCCTTTCCTCTGCTAATTTAAGAGCCTCATCAGACAACCATTTTGCTTTCTTATGCTTCTTTTCTTTTGGTATGGTTTTATTTGCTGCTTCCTGCATGATGTCCCACATCTCTGCCCATAATTCTTCTGGCACTCTGTCTATCGAATCTAAGCCATTAAATCTGTTCATCACCTCCACCATGTATTCTTTAGGGATGTTGTCTAGGTGATATCTATCTGGTCTGCTTATTTTCCCCATTTTCTTTAGTCTAAGCCTGAATTTTGCAATCAGTAAGTTGTGATCTGAGCCACAGTCTGCTCCAGGTATTGTTTTTGCTGACTGTATGGCAGTTCTCCATCTTTGGCTGCAGAGTATGTAGTCATTCTGGTTTTGGTGTTGGCTATCTGGTGATGTCCATGGGTAAAGTCACCTCTTGTGTTGCTGGAAGAGGGTGTTTGCTATGACCAGTGCATTCTCTTGGCAGAACTCTATCAATCTTTGTTCTGCTTCATTCTATGTACCAAGACCAAAGTTACATATTCCATCCACTTGTTGATTTCCTACTTTGGCATTCCAATCTCCTAAGATAATGTGGACATCATTTCTTGGTGTCTGTTCTATGAGGTGTTGTAGCTCCTCATAGAACTGGTCAACTGTGGCTTCATCTGCACCAGTGGTTGGTGCGTATATTTGGATCACATTGACATTGAAAGGTTTGCCTTGAATTCTGACTGACATCATTCTGTCATTTTTGAGATTGTATCCCATTACTGCTTTTCTCACTCTTTTGTTGACAATTATGGCTACTCCATTTCTTCTCAGGTTTTCTTGCCCACAGTAGTAGATATGATGGTTTCCAGAGCTGAATTCGCCCATCCCTGTCCATTTTAGCTCAGTGATTCCCAAGATGTCAATGCTTATTCTTTCCATCTCGTTTTTAACCACTTCCAGCTTTCCTTGATTCATAGACCTCACATTCCATGTCCCTATGCAGTATTGTTCCCTGCAACACAGTATTTCTCCTCCTCCTTTCGTATCCTTTCCCCCTTTTCAGATCTGCTGTGCTGAGCATCCCCTTGTTTTGCCTTTTGTTTTGGTCCATGGTTCTCTTGGCAAACTTTGTGGCATGCCTTGCCGGTCTCTACGCCAGTCTTTTCCCAACACAAAGGTTATCACAGTTTAAACAGTTTTAAAACAAAGTATTATCATGCACAATATCACAATTTATCACATAGTATCAAAGTAAAAGTTGAACTAATTAATGAAAGGGAAAGAAAGAAAGAAAGAAAAAGTCCACTATATCAAGTCTCTATGTAAGTCAGTTTCTTGTACAGTCACTATGTCAGTTGCCATAAGCCATCTATGTTTAGTCAACTATATTATTTCAGTTCGATTACTTATCCTTTGCATGCACACAGCAGCTCTTGCCTCCCTTCGGCCGCATGGAGTCAGTCAAAGGCACCGGCTTGGGCCTCGCTGTGATGGTGGTTGTGGATGGTTTCTCCTGGGGGTGGTCGGGGGTCTCCTGAGGTGTCCTTCAATCTGGCCCCAGGTCTTTGGATTAATTGGTGCTGTGGGACAATTTCTGAGTCTGGCCCACGGGCTATATGTTGAGAACCCCTGCATTACAGGAGGTACAATGACAATGGAAGCATGAGTATTCAACAGGAGCACCAACACACCTAACGGTTGTGCACATTTGGGAAAGGTTTGAGATGCCTGGCACTATGTTATGCTACTGCTTAGGTACTGCTCCCATGTTTTAACAGTCTATGCAAGAGACAGCAATTATTGTTGTTTTAGAGGTTTTGGGCATTTACGGAACTGTGTGATAATTGTTCTTGGATACGCACCAATTCTCTATGAACAATTTTTTTTAAAAAAATTGCTTCTCATGGTGAGAAAATGGAGGACTCTCTTTCATGCATTGTGACAAACCAGGACACAGTTGTCTTCTTTCATGTCCCAATCAGAAGTCACTTTTTTCACTTTGCTGTTGCCCAAACCAAAGTCCTCATCGGTACATGTCTCTGGCAGCAATCTACAGCCCTGTAAATGAGCTAGACTCTGTGTCTCTCCACATTCACACCATGTGTTGTTGTCCCAAAGCAGCCCCCACTTGAGCATGTTGGTCTTGCATTTAGGGACTCCAACCCTCAGCCTATTCTGGGTCCTCCAAGTGATGTAGGGAAGATTAAGAGCTTCAGCTATATCCACCTTTAATGATGTTCCTTGTCCAATAAACTCCTTCCTTCATCTCCGTCGCATTCTAAAATGGCAGCTCGGCTGCCTCGTGGCCACCCCTTTTAAAGAGGGGTGGCCACGCCCCCTAACTCACCCGGATGTCTGAGTCCGGGGAGGGTGCAAAGCGTGCGGTGGCCATTTTGGTGCCGTGCTTGCATTGCAGGCGCACCCCCCAAAGAAAGACTCAGACACTGGTATTGGATTAAAGGCATCAGGACACTTTTATTGAATAATGCCCTAGTCCGAATTATCACTTTCAATTGGTGTATCATCCAATTGTAATTCTTTAAGGCAAGCAGGCCGCAGTAACACTAGTAATGTTCCTCCCAAAATGCCAATGGAAATTGGCTACATGTATCTATTTGTATCAATTTGTTTGTTGACACAAACAAATTGTTGACCGGAGTCAATAAACTATCTACTGACCCCACCCTTTAACGTGTATCCGTTGAAATATCAAGGTGATGCAGGCTGTGAAGCTCCTGACATCACCCCTTGCCTGGTTCGCCCTTGACCGGCCAAACCTATTTCCCCTGTACCTGTCTACGTGTTGGCCAGTCAATTGCGAACCTGCCGGATACCTATGGGTCTTAAATCTTTACCTTACCAGTGCTACCCGCCACATGGGGAGGCGTCCGTGATGACTCACCGCCCCCCCCCAGATGTCAGCTCGGTCACCAGGCCTGCTTGCACATCCTCCAGAAAGAGGTCCATACCTCTGGCCGACAAGTGGACCCCACCTCCTGCATAGAGATCAAAATCCTGCAAACCTATCCTAGGATGTCGAATGGCCGTCCCAGAGCCCTTGTCTACAAGGAACCGGGCAACAGCCCTGTTCACCGACCGCCGAGCGCGGTCGAGAGCACGGAGGTCAATGCCTCCCCTGTAATACTGTCTCGGCACGATGTCCGACCATAGCAGCCACGTGGACGGCCATAAGTGATGTAAATAGGCTAGGTTGCTGCACACCAACAATTTTAAAGAAAGGCCAGTGACCTGTGCGAGGTCATTGCCACCGAGGTGCAGGATTAGGACATCGGGCGGTCCAGCATCCCTGATGGAGAACAGAAATGGCAACAGTTTCCGTCATCTCATGCCACGCTTACCATACCATCGCATACGTGCGGCTGCACGCAGCCCGAGATGGGGTCCCCACTCTGTCGCCGCAGCGTGCAGGTAAACCATATATTGTAAAATCTGGTCGACTGGAATCGGCCACACCTCGGGCAACTGCTTTTGCCCACAAAAGGTTCTAAATTGTAGGAAAGCATGTAGATACGCCTTACGCGTGCGAGGTGCCAAAGACATGCCGATCGCCCGATTCACCTCTCCTCGCCAAACGTCCAAATCTCTGCTGGGAGTGGAGAGGGAAATTCCTCTGCTTCTGGAGCCAAGGCATGGAACCAGGAGATCTGCAGGCAGGATAAAGCATCAGCAATATCTGTGGACATGTGGCAGGCATGACTAAATTCCAGAGTGCATGGAATGCTGTTTACCTTCCCACCAAAGTGGTACCTATTTATCTACTTGAAATTTCTTGCTTTTGAACTGCTAGGTTGACAGGAGTTGGGATAGAGATGGGAGCTCACTCAATCATGCAACACTTGGGTCTCAAACTGCTGTCCTGCTGACCTTCCAGTCATCAAGTTCAGCATCTTAACCACTAAGCCACCACAATCCCTCTAATTTACTGCCAAATTGCTAGTTTATCAGCAGGTGGTACTCATTAAAAACAAAACAAATAGGAGGGGAATTGTTCAGAAAGGATTTCACCAAAAAGAAAATCGCCATTCTACGTTTCCTTATTGACACGGTGCTCTATCAATCTGCTGTGGCTTACAATATACAAAGATGTTTGCTATTGTGAACCAGCAAGAACTGCCTTATTTGCCACCAAGTTTCAGAGGCAACTGCCTCAGTGAGAGCTGCAAAAGCCATCACCAATTTTCAACATGGTTTGGTGTCACCTGGGTTCTGTGCCCCAGCTGGAGAACTCAGAGGTTGTCCACCCCAGTAGTAGGCAAAAACATGAACCATGTTTTTGAGGCATGAAACTCTGTATATAAATTTATGAATTTATTGTAGACTAGCATATTTTGCCCGGCGGTGCCGGGCTTTGTAAAATTGTGTTGGATAGTAAAAGCTTTCATTTATTTTTCTTGAACCAATGGTGCTGGGCTGTTTTAAATGGTGTTGAAAGGTTTTGTGATTTTGTGGCTTCGTGGCGCTGCGTCCACCTGTGGCGGACTTGCGCTCCCAGTGTGTGTTTTATTTTTATTTTTTGCATGCCAGCTTCCTCAGTGCCGGGCTCTTTAAATTGGTTTTGGAAGGTTTTTGTTTTATGGTTATGCAAATTTTATTTTATTTTAATTTATTTAATGTAAATTATTATTTATTTAATTTAAAATTTAATGTTGGTTTTTTAAATCTTTATTTCTACGCATTTTTATTTTTTGTTTTGGGTTTTTGGGTTTTTTGAGTGAAAAGTGATTTCTGGTTTTTTTGGTATTTTTTGAGATTAGTGTGAATATTTTTGAATGTTTTGATAAATTATTTGATTAATTTGGGAATTAATCTTATTAGTTTCAATATTTTTGAATGTTTTTTTCTCTTGTGGCCTCTGGGTGGGGGTGGTGAGCTTTTCTTCCTCTCTACAATTTTTCTCTTCTGTCCTCTGGGTGTCGCTTCCGGTAAGTATTTTCTTTATTTTCTCAGTTGAGTTCCAGTCGTCATGGAGTGAAGACATCTCCTGGTAAGCTCTCTGGGTTTTTTTTGGGGGGGGTTGTGTTGGGTTTGGGGGGGTCTTTGTGATGTTTTTGTTGTTACTTTTTGGATGTTTTTGTGTTTCTTTTTGACTTTTCTGTGACTGTTTTTGAATGTTTTGTGTGTACTTTTTTGGGGGGGCTTTTTTTTTCACAGGCCAGGCTCGATCCCTGGCCCATGGAAAGAAAAGGGCGGGGGTGGCGGCGGCGTTCTGCATGCTAATGGCACGCAGGACGCTGGGGCTTGTAGTTTTGCATGCGCGTGTTTGGTTACTGCAGCGGTTTTTTTCCTGCAGCTTTTTTTTATTGGCCATGGCGCGTTTCCGAACATTCCTTTTGGGAATTGAAGTTCCCTTTTTTGTTTGCATCTGGGGGGCTCCTGCCCCCCGGCCAAAAATTTCAACCTGACAGTTACCTGCGAACCCCGTCCGGGTGAGTGCACGGTGGCTTGGACGGGGCTAGTGGGGCCTGGTGCAACATCCTTTGTCACATTCCAATGGTTAATGCACCCTTTTATAGGTATAGATAACAATCTTTAATTATCAATAGTTCTATAATCCAAAACAATGAAAACAGTTGCTTCACTGATGATAGAAAATAATAATAATGGGTGATTCTTCTCACAATTGTAAATCCCAAATGGTTTTAGTATGTTTGCAAAAGTCTCTTCAATCTAGATTAAATAAACCTGTATCAATATGTAACTGAAAGTCTCATAAAACTTAATATAATATACTCGTATTGGTATGTAACTTGAAACCTGTTCCAGTAAACGGTTTTTCAGAATTCAATCTTCATCAGAAGTATAAATAAACTTAACTATAACAAAGATTAAAAAAACATTGGTAATATAATTTCTATTGCAATACATCATAAACATAAATCTCAATAAATACAATGTTATATATCTCACCAATCTCGAGTCGTGTATGGCCTCAGATGCAGTCTCTTTTAGTGCCTCCAACGTTAAAAACTATCTAGAGCCCATAACTTAAATACATTTGCCGAACCCTATCTCAACCTACTCTGATATCATTCTTAATCTTAAAGGAATACTCCCACCAGAAACAGTAAATTTAAAGATATATTCACATTAATAATGGAATTGTAGAATAAACCCAATAAATATTCACACATCAGAAATTCCCAAATTCACAAGTAGCATGATAAATCCACTTCCCCGTTCAAACCTCCTGGGGATAAAGTTTTCAAATGATGTATAAAAAATGTTCGCTTTGCAAGAGAGATTTGTCAATGTCTATTTTCCTGTATTTATCGGAGTGCACCGTCTCTAAAACTAAAAACCTTAGTTGCTCTGGCTCATGTTTTTTCTCAGGAAAATGTTCTACTAGAGGGCCAGTCAAGACTCAATTACGAATACGGGATTTATGCTCACTAATTCTCTGTTTCACAGCACCTGATGTCATGCCCACATAAATGAGGTCACAAGGCATACCTGTCAAGTACCCCGTGTTGGCTGGGATTTCCCCGCAATTCAGTCCTCTTCCCGGCTGCACGTTTTTAAAAATATTTTCCCTTATTTTTTTAAATAATGGGGGGGGTGTTCCCAGATGGTGGTTTTGCTGGCACATGATCAATACAGACTTCCCCTGGCCAGGAAAGTGCAGCAGAGCATCCTGGGAGCTGTTGTTCTTTGGGTAGGTGGCCCCCATTGAGGAGAATGGAGAGCGGGACTACAGCTTCCAGTGTCCTTTATGCTTGGGGGCAAAGCAACCCTGGTGCATCCTGGGAGCTGCAGTTCTTTAGGTGGGCAGCCCCAATGAGATGCATAAGGAGCAGGACTACACCTCCCAGTGGCCTTTGGGTTTCCATTGGGCAGCATGAGGAAATGGAGGAGGAGATAGAGAGAGAGAGATCGAGGGACTGCAGCACTGGGGGAAAAAGCTGGACCTGGTCACCTGGACGGGACAGAGAGAGAAGGAGCAGGAAGGGGTTTTGCTTACATGGCTGCACAAATCGGGTGTGTGTGTGTTTGTGTGTGTGAGAGAGAGATGGGTCACCATGCGTTTGTGTGTGATGGATTGGGGGAGATTGCTTGCATGTGTGTGTGTGTGTGATGACCTCCCATCTCAGTCCCAGCTCTTGCCAACCTAGCAGTTCAAAAGCAAGAAATTGCAAGTAGATAAATAGGAATCACTTTGGTGGGAAGGTAAATAGTGTTCCGTGCACTCCGATGTCTAGTCATGCCTGCCACATGACCATGACAATGTCCGCAAACAGACAGCACTGGCTCTTTGGCTGTAAATGTAGATGAGCACTGCACCCTAGAGTCGGATATGACTGGCTTTCAAGCAAGGGCAACCTTTACCTAATAACAGAAAATCCCTGAATGGTATTGGTATTCAAATTTGATGTGAGGTTTTGGCCCTGTTTATGCAAGTGCTTAGTCAAGTTCTTCCTTGCTCAAAAGCCAGTCGTATCTGACTCTAGGGTGCAGTGCTCATCTCCATTTATAGCCAAAGAGCCAGTGCTGTCTGTTTGCAGACGTTTTCATGGTCATGTGGCAGGCATGACTAGAGCCCAGCAAGTCACATGGTCAGATTTGGCCACACCCAGAGATTTGACCACTCCCATAGATTTGACCATGCCCACCGAGGTAGCCCCGCCCACAGTGTTTCCTTATTTTCAAATCCAAAACTTGACAGGTATGTCACAAGGACAAAATATTAAATAAATGCACAGTGCCATGTCACAATTAGAAAAATTGTGTAATTCATAATGAAACTCCACTCGTGGTAAATGTACCCACTTGGTCTCAATTGCCTGTTTGCAGCAACTACATTGATGGCATTTAAAATGCCGCATGATCAAATCCCTCTGTTGCAATCTAATAGAGCAATCACTGCATGAAATATAGTTCTCTATTGTCTTGGTTCGTCTAAAACCTATGCCTTCTGAAACTATATGCAAATGTCTCCTGATTGATCCTTTAATCTTACTCACTAACGGCAAATAATCAAATGACCAATGTATCTCACCTCTTGACTCCATAGTTTGCCTCTCAAAAAAGTCTGTCTTGGCGCATGTTGTACCTTTAAAAATGCTTGTCTCAGGACGTCATCAGGATAACTTTTCAAAGTTAACCTCTTACCTATATCTCCAGCTGCTCTCAAAAATCCTGATTAGCGGATGAATTACGTTTAGCCCTAGCATACAAACTATATGGGATATTTCTTCTCAGATCGATGTATGAGACAGTGTCTTTAGAATAACAATTAATATGGAAGTCAACAAATTTGGCTATGGGCTCGAAAACAGATCCAATACAAGAGACAATAGGCCGACCCTGCAGTATTTGACCCTGTTCTGTGACTTTATGTATTTTGGGTAGCATGTGGAGCAAAGGAGCGCAGGGAAATTTGTTATACAGAAATGTAAATGTTTTGTCACTAATCCAATTTAGAGAAAAAGTCTCATATAAAATTGTTCAGGTGATTGGCGAGATATATAACATTGTATTTAGTGAGATTTATGGTTATGATGTATTGCAATAGAAATTATATTACTAATGTTTTTTTATTTTTGTTATAGTTAAGTTTATTGATACTTCTGATGAAGATTGAATTCATGAGACTTTCAATTACATATTGATACAAGTTTATTTAATTAAGATTGAAGAGACTTTTGCAAACATATTCAAACCATTTGGGATTTACAATTGTGAGAAGAATCACCCATTATTATTATTTTCTATCATCAGTGAAGCAACTTATTTCAATTTTTTTGGATTATAGAACTATTGATAATCAAAGATTGTTATCTACAATAAAATCATAAATTTATATACAAAGTTTCATGCCTCAAACGGGTTCGTGTTTTTGGATATTTCTACCATTTGGCCAATTTTTAGTCTTTGTTCACCCCAGTAGTACAGCTTTCTTGTCTATGCTGAGTAATGCACAAAATATATCAACCAGTTTGACCTTGGTTAACAAACGGCTCGGTTAACATAAAAATCGCATAAGTGGCTCGGTTTACAGATTTTTTTCCAGAACGGATTAATAAAACCACTACCGCCACCGCCGGAAACCCCGTCGGCACCAGATGCCCTCAGCTGCCACCAGCGAGGAGCAGCAACTGCACAGTGGGCCTGGCTATAAAACCGCTGCCATCGCCACCGGATGTCCCACTGCCACTGGACACCCTCGGCTGGCCCCAGCCTGGAGGGAGGAGCAGTAGCTGTGTGGCGGGCCCAGACATAAAACTGCCACCGCTGGCAGACATTTCTTGTGATTGTGGTTAGGAGGTATACTTTTTGAAATGTGTTTGTGATTTGATGCTTTGTAGTTGTGATTGTGATTATTTTGCTCTTTGTTAACTGCCCAGAGTCGCAGCATACAAATTGAATAATAAATAAAATAAATAAATTGGTTTTCAATGCATTCCTATGGGAAACCCCATTTTGGTTAATGTATTTTGGTTTTCAATGCATTTCTATTGGAAATTTCATTCAATGCATTCCTAAGGGAAATTCGGTTAATGTAATTTTTGCTGTAAGAAGCATCGCGGAGAATGCATTAACTATGTTAACCAAGGTTCTACTGTATAGTCCATGAGGCTGAAGTTTTGATAGCAAACCCCTTGGACAAGAAGTTAAAAGGGTAAACCATTGCTGAACTACAAATTAAAGCTGTGGCTAAAGTGAGGTGCCTTTTTATTGTTATCCATCCACCTATTTGTTAATGTCAGCATGGAGGACAAATTAAAAGGGGGTTTCTATCTCTTTTCAGAAGATTACTTACTGGAGAATCTATGGTTTGATACCATATTTACCTGTTCTTACTATACCACTTACAATCAATAAATCGGTTTTTTGAGAAGAGACCTCCATCAATTATGTTCTTGGCACTATATCTTGCTACAGCTCTTATGACTGTTGAGGAATCCTGCTGGAGCAGACTATTAATCTCTTCAATACAGTACAATATCCTTTTTCTAACACAGGTCAGCTTCATGCCAACATCTTTTGGATCCAGTCATGTTTAGAATACGCCTGAGTGGAGACCTAAATTACAGTAGCTCTTATCAAGATACACAAGAAGCATGTATTGAATGATTTATGCAGTATTCCAGCAAGTTAAGGATCAACAAACAGTTTAGTGTAGGTCTTGTATTGCCTGAGAATTCTGAGAATTTTATGGATATTGTACTTTCTTCCCTCCACGTATACAACTGAAGGCAATCTACAGGTAACCAAAATATGATACTTCTGCTTCTTGACACTAAGAAGTTGAAAAACAACCTGAGATTTTTTTTGTTCCAGAGCATAACTTGAATGCCCCAACGCATCTATTGAAATGAAATGAATTTTTTTTTTCTCTGGAGAGAAAAACCTTGTACATGATAAATGGAGAAACTGGGAGACACTGATGGATTTCATGTTGCTCAGTATAGTAAGCCACACTAGAAGAGCTCCACTGAATCAGTGATGATTTGGTGAGTTAATTCCTCCATAAATTCCATTGATTCATGGGCCTACTCTAGTTGCCACTAATTTTAACCTAGTAAATTGCAACTAGAGTAAGTCTATTTAAATCAATGAAACTTATGGAGGAGTTAATTTACCAAATCCCTACTGATTCAACAAGCCTACTCTGCTGTAACATTTACTCTTTTGTAAACTGCCCCGAACAGTAGTTAGACTAGAATGTTGCTATATAAATTTTACAAATCTTTACCTATAAGAAGGGGCATGGGCCGTTGGTGCCTGGCATGCACGCCCGCACCCATCCCTACTATCCCTAACTGAGCCGCCTGCATTTAGCTGAAGACCCTTGGAGCATCGCCACAAGGGTCCAACTGCCGAGAGTGGGGCAATTGCCCCACAAATGCAAACAGCAAAAAAATACAACTCCCAGCGTCCTCCATGCCGTGACCCCTCAGCCAATCAGGCTGAGGGATGTGAGCGCAAAGGAGGCCGCGAATGTGCCGCACGCGAAGTGGAAAAAACCGCCACCGCATCCAGTCCCTGGCCGCCAGCAACGAAGGCCAGCGCCAGCCCAATGCAACTTCGCCGGGGCTGTGGAGGGAAGAGGGAGGCCCTCTTCTATCCATGGTCCGGGCGCAGGTCTTGACGCGCCTTCTTTTATGGAGCAACAGGGAGAAGAGGGACTCCCCCTCCTCCCCGCTACCCCACCGAAAACACAGTGAGGCCGCTGATGGCCTCAAGGTAAGTTGAGGTGGGGGGGACAACAGGCAGCGCTTCGTCAGGGTAGGCACACTCCCTGGTAAATGGCTGCCTGCCTCATTTGTATTACCCACACCGCTGTTTTGAGAACTAACTCAAAACAGTGGTGGGGGTAATAGAAAGGTGGCAGCCAGCCATCTGCAAGGGAGAGCGCCTCCCCTGACAGATCGCTGTATGCTGCCTTTCTTTTTTCCCCATTAACTGTTTCGAAGGTTCTTTGAAACAGTTAATGGGGGGGGGAGAAAGGCAGCAGACAGTGATTCCTTACGGGAGTTGCTCTCCCTTTCAGATGACTGGCTGCTGCCTTTCTATTACCCCCAATGCTGTTTCAAGAATGAACACGAAACAGCGATGTGGGTAAAAGAAAGGCAGCAGCCAGCCATCTGCAAGGGAGAGCGACTCCCATAATGAATCACTGTCTACTGTCTTTCTTTTTCCCCCATTAACTGTTTTGGAGAACCTTCAAAACAGTTAATGGGGGGGGAAAGCCCACCCCACAGGAGGGAAAGGGGGGAACCTTACACCTCCCCCCTTCCCTCCCTACTTACCTGGACTCAGCTTCCTCCCTCCATCCCTCCCTCTCTCTCTCACACACACACACACACCCCTGCTGGATGACTTCTCTCTCTCTCACACACACACACACACACACACACACACACACACACACACACACACACACACACACACACACCATCCCTGCCTTGCCAGGCAATTAATATCTGTGTGTTGGTAGTTGGGGTGGTTTTGGAGGGGAGTGCGCACACCCCCCAAAACCACCTCAACCACCCACTCACAGATAATAACTGCCCGGCAGGGCCGGGCAAAAAACAAACAAACTAGTAAATAAATATAGAAAGTGTCAGAAAGGCCAGATTACAAAGAAAGAATACAGACAAGCACCAAAGAATTGCAGAGATTCTGTTAGGAAGGCAAAACCTGATGAGTTAGATCACAAATGAATGCTAAAAACAATTTAAAAGCATTATTTAGGTGAGTTTCTAGCAAAAGACAGAGAAGAGTGGCTTAGCACCCCAATAAGAATGAGGAAATGATAACAGATGGCATAGAAAAATAATAAGTGCTCAATTCAATTCTTTATTTTCCAGGCAAAAGTGAAGTACAGTAATACTCCAAATAATGCCAAAACTTGGTTCCAGAAGTCTTAGCGTTATCCAATTTTTAGCATTATCCGATGCATGCATTGGATAACATTAAAAATAGCCCAGCTGCCTTCTCCAGAAGACAGGCGCCGAACGGAGCACCTGTACGTCAGCTGCCCACCCCCACAAAAAGGAAGATGTGATCTCCTACCTTTTCACTCTGTTTGGGGCCAAAAATATCACCATTGTCGAGTGCATTTTTCCAGCTCTCAGCCTCCCCAGCAGCCTCTGGGAGGGTGGGAGGACCTTTTCTGCATTATTCCCACCTTCCTAGGACATCCCTGGTCTGTACAACAGCTGAAAAAAGTTGTGGCCGCCATTTTGTTTTTCAAACTGCTAGATTGTCAAGAGCTGTTACAGAAATGGGAGCTCACTCTGTCAGGCAGCACTCAGGTCTTGAACTGCTGACCTGTGAACCTTCCATTCATCAAGTTCAGTGTCTAAGCCACCACAGTACACAAATCCTTGAAAGATGGTCATAAAGAGAAGGGGAAGATTACATCCCAGAGTACAAAACAGGTTATAAAATGCTCAAACTGCAGGAAATCAGATAAAGGCTGAATATCAGGGGATAAATGTTGTTGATTGTTAGATCAGTACAACAATAGAACTAATTACCTCAGGATAGAGTGAGTGCTCCAATACTTGAGGCTTTCAAGAGAAAACTGCACAACCATCTATCAGATTTGCTTTGATTAGGATTCTTGCATTGAGCAATGTCTGCTCAATATAGATAAAGTATTGGACTCTATGTAGACACTGTAGCCCAGGAGTTCTCAAACTTTTTAAGCTGGGGGCTGCGTCACGCTCTCAGATAGTTTCAGGGGCTGAATGGCCATTTTGCCCTTCCTCCACCACATGGCACTTCCTGGTGTGGTGGAGGCAGTAGGAGGCCACATGAAATGGTGCCATGGGCTGCATCTGGCCCATGGGCTGCAAGTTGAGAATCCCTGCAGTAGCCTCTTAAGCCCCTTCCAACTCAATTATTCTATGATTTTTTTGATTCTGTGAGTCTAGAGGTGGAAGAGACTTCAAAGGTCATAAAAACCTAATCCCTGCTAAACACAAAATACTGTAAAGCAGGGTTAATCATAATTTACTTATTCCACAAATTTTTGCAGGCTTATTCTTAGTACAATTAATTTTGGATTCATCTCATTATTAAAAATTCCACTACCACTTAAAGAACTTGTTTTGAATAAGAGATCAGAGGGCTGCCACCCTATGAGATATTTTCACAGTCTTCCTTTTCATACCTCAGACTTTTTTTTAATTATAAGCCTCATTGGTTTTAAAACTAAGCTAGATACATTTATGAGTGTGGGGTGTGTATGCGTTAATCTAGCGTCATCTCAGCAGTGTCCTATAAGAGTCAGGAGATGAAGCGCACCAACAACAAACATTGCAACAACAAAATTCTGCAAGCACAGCACAGCAACTTGATAACACCATAAATCAAGCAATGGGGGAATGAGAAAGACATGCGTTCTTGTGAAGGTTAGAGCTGACAAAAAGCCATGTGGAAGAATTGCCTTCTGAAGAGTCTCCCTAGTTTGAAGAGGCCTGTTAACCTTCTGCCTTCAAACTCTGCTATGATAAGTATTAGCTAACATGGTACAAAAGGATTCAGGAACTGGTGCCCCTGTGTCAGATGAGCACTCTGAACAATGCCTTTCCATCTATAAAAAGCCTCTGTACTTGAATTGAGGAAATCCCTCACTTTTTAAGAGGAGAGCAGTTGTAAGAAGGGTCTTGGTGGCTTAGTGGTTAGGACCCGGAGCTTGGACTGGAAATTTGGCAGGTCAGCTGTTTGCGACATGAGTAATGTGCAACAGAGTGAGCACCTGTCATCTGCCCCAGCTCATGCCAACCTAGCAGTTTTAAAGCAAGAATTTGCAAGTAGATAAATAGTTATCATTCTGGCAGGAAAGGTAACAGTGTTACATGCATTCCAGCATCTTGTCATGCTTGCCTCATGACCATGGGAACATCTGTAGATGCAGACAGTGCTGGTTCTTTGACTGTAAATGGAGAGACATATCTGACTGTAGGTTTCCATGCTCATATCTGTTTATAGCTAAAGAGCCAGCACTGTCTGATCTGAAAACATTTCCATGGTCAAGTGGCAGGCATGACTAGACACTTGAGTGTGTGGAATGCTGTTTACCTTTCCACTGAAGTGGTACCTATTTATTTACTTGCAATGTCTTACTTTTGAACTGTTGGTTGTCAGGAGCTGGAACAGAGATGGGAGTTCACTCCATCATGAAGCACTTGGGTCTTGAACTGCTGATCTGCCAACCTTCCAATTGTCAAGTTCAGCATCTTAACTACTAAAATATACACATAAATATACACATGCTGATACTTAAAAAATTGGGGGGCTCAAAAAAGAGGGGCAGTTAGAGAGAAAGAATGAATGAAAGGGCAGCCTCCCACCTAGAACAGAGGATGTGCCATTAAGTGGGCTTAAAATCCAATGCAAGGTGAACATACACATCACTGACTGCCAGCCAAGCCACAATCATGAGAAACAAAATGGCAGCCTGGGGGAAGTGAATTTGGGTGGAGGAAGATGTGGGAAGGGGAAACTCAGAAGCTTCTCTGCTAAGAGAGTACTCCTTCCCTCTCAACCCAAGGGACCACTCACCGGCTCCTGCAATTATAGGTACATGAGAGGACTCCTAGCTGGAGTGGGTGAGGGAGGAGAGGAAAAAGTAAGCAAGGCAAACCAATTCAGAGCAACCAACTCTTGTTGAGGAAGGAAGAATGCTTTTGCTTGAAGCAGCAATTGTTGAGTATTTTAGAGCAACCCCAGCATGCAATGGATTGTTAATGTTAATTTATCCCTGACTAACCAATAGAAAAGTCTTCTGTCTTCCCAACTTTAGGGTCACGTGACATGTTTTGCATGTACTAAGCCCTTGTTTGGGTCTCTTCCCTCCTTTCCCTTTCCTTGCTATTTTTGCCTTACAAGCAGAAGCATGTATGTGTAAGATCACCATTTTGTTTGAGCATATGGCAACCTCTCAGTAAAGACTTGTACCTGCTCTAGTTTATTTGCATCTATCTTAATGCATAGTGCCCAGAATTGGACACAGTACTTTAGATGTGGTCTAACTAGTGCTGAATAGAGTAGGACTAGTACGTCATGGATTTTGGAGACTATACTTCTATTAATGCAACCTAAAAGAGTGCTGTCTTTTTTGAAACCACATCGTACTTAACACTGGCATAACTGCAGCAAATATAACAGCCAGGGCCCCCTAAAGCATCCCAGACAGTGCAAGTTTCTTTTACTCTAAAGGTTAACCCCAATACTCTGAATACCATTGCTAATGCTGCAAAGCAACACCTCACTGCTTATCTGAAAGATGGGGAATAAATATGATAAATGTATCAGCAGGCAGCAGGAAAGCTGAGCAATCAAAGTGTGTCCCACTCATTTGTAAACTTTTATAGCTTTGGATAATACAGATCGTAGAATGTGTAAATGGCCCTTTATCAGGATTTACTGACCTGGAAGGGAAAAGGCGAGACTGTGAACACCCAAACTGTTAATAAAACCCAGTGCAGGGCCAACCTTGCCCGCCATGCTCTTTGAATCATTTTATAGTGGTACAACACTTCTGCACTGAACAGTTTATTGACCTGTGTTCTACAATTCAGGCAGCTCTCTATGAAAAAGCAGCATTCGATACAGGGCTGATTGCAGGCAAACACTGCATCTGCAGTATATCTATCTATTTCTGGAGCTTCTTTTTGACCTGTTATACAGAAGTGCTAATGATAGGCATGAGATTGGAGAGACTTTATTCCAGCCAAGCTGCATTCTTAGCACTAGAACAAAACTCATTCATCATGAGTTTTAACCAGCAGCTATTACTGCCAGAAACATGCACCAATGAAGACTTAAGTTTGGGCAAAGTGAAGAAAGTGGCTTCATTTTGGTAGTCCAGGGTTTGATTGGGATGTGAAAGAAGAACCATCATCTAGAAAGATACTGAAGCAAGCATGAACTTCCAGCTAGCAGGTCTAGCCTATATATGGCAAATACAAATAGGTATTTGTCATTTGGAAATTTCTGGACTAACAATTCCATGATTCTCAATTGTAGGCAGAAACCTAAATGTAAATGTTTTCCTTGCTTGAAAGCCAGTCATATCCGACTCTAAGGTTCAGTTCTCGTCTCTGTTTCAAAGCCGAAGAGCCAGTGCTGTCTGCTTCTGCAGACATTTCCATAGTCATGTGGCAGGCAGGACTAGACAATGTCCAATATCTAGGCATGACTAGAGCGCACTGGGCAGATCTAGACCACAAAGCCTTTACGTTTAGGCAAATTTAGGTGCCTCTTTTAGTGGAAACTCCCACACAGGAGAATTATGGGATGGTAGCCCCAAAATTTCAAATGGCATATTTGCCAAACCAAACTCAGTTTAAAGTCACCCATGTGGGACCATGGACAGCTACTAACAGCCATTGCTGGGAAAGATAAATTTCAGCCTGGGAAAGAGATATAGCACATGCTTTACAACATGCTTTACAACGTGCACTGACATCTCCAGATGAGGTTAAGAACATAAGAACATAAGAACAGCCTTGCTGGAACAAGCCACAGCCCATCCAGTCCAGCATTCTGTCTCACACAGTGGCTCACCATTTCCTTCAGGGTATTCCCAAGCAGATACCTTCACCTGCTTAGGATTCCCTGGAAATGGCATTGAGAGATATCCTGCCTATCTCTCCAACCCGGAGGTTGTTCTTAGGTATCCATAATTATAGCCATTGATACCCTTGTCCTCCATGAACTTGTCTAATCCTTTCTTAAAGCTGTCAAGACTGACAGCTGTCACCACTTCTTCTGGCAGGGAGTTCCATAGACCAGGTTAGAAAAAGTCTTGTCTGAAATTCTGCTGCCAGTCAGGGTTAGCAATACTGGGGTGGATGGAACAGTGAACTAACTCACTATAAGACAGTGTCCCATATTCCTCTGGCAGATCATTCTGAGTGTTGTGAAAAGGCTAGTAATACTTGGATATTCAATTTATCATAATTGCATGCTGACCATCATGAAGGAAGAAAGGATCTCACAGAAATGCTATCCGTAGTACATGGTCTTCTAAAGCCACATTGTTGAGGTTAACTACCTTGAGATGGACCAAAAGGAGTGACACTTGGAAATAGAGACTTCTTGGTAGAAGCCCCCTCACTCTGGAATGATCTCCCTGACAAGTTCTGTCAGGCCTCCTGTTGGGGGTGTAAAGTTTTAGCCCTGTCTCCCAACTGGGGTTGCGAGGCATATAGTGCCTCTGTTGCTTTAAGGACTAAACACAGAGGCACACAGGTGTTGTGTCTCTGCTGGAAAGTTCTGTAAGTGATCTATTTATGACTCAGCAGAAGCCACAAACCTTGGCTTTCATGCTCACCAAGGTTGTGCCCCAGTGTCACTGCATCAAGGCTTTGATTCCTATGCCCAACAGGACTACTAGGCTGTTCAGCAACTGCTTCACTACTGCACTATTCTGTCGTCAGCTTGGAGTAAGAAAGGCTTACTGCAAAGACTGAGTCTCCAGCCACGAGGGACAGCAATTGAAAGTGCGGCGCAAAAATAGCCGCCACGCTCTTTGCAGGCCCCCCCCACCCAGACTCAGACATCCGGGTGAGTTAGGGGGCGTGGCCACCCCTCTATAAAAGGGGTGGCCGCGAGGCAGCCGAGCTGCCATTTTAAAATAGCGACGGAGAGGAGAAGTTTTCTCCGTCGCTGTTCCTTCAACTCTTCGGCTCTTTAGCCCTTGGTCTTTCCCGGCTGGGAAGGAAGGATTTGCACAGAGCCTTTGGCTTGCTGCCTGCTCTGTGTTTTTTGGCGTTAGGTTGATCCCTGGAAAGGGATCCTGCTCTTTCTAACAGATATGCCTCCCAAACGGAAGGCCCCGGCGATGAAACCGCGGCCGAAGGGGAGGACTTTTGCAGGCCCTGCGCAGGGCGGGGGGCAGCCCTCAGGTCAGAGGACCAGGGCTGTGCCCCCGCAGCAGGGCACTACCCCAGCTTTACCCACCGATACCGGTGGGGCGATGCAGGTTCGTGCTTGACCCTCGGCTGGCCGGCCTCTGGCCGGCCCTTCAGGGGCTTCGGCCCTCGGCCCGCAGTTGCCGGCCATGGGCCAGGACAGCGGGGGAGGGCCTGGTGCGGGTGCACAGCACGTTCCCCCTCCGGCCCCTCATGGGCCGGAGTTTTGGGCATGGCCCTATTCAGGCCCAGGCTCTCACTTTGGGGTTCCTGGTCAAATGCCTAGTGGGCCGTCCGGCCCACCCAGCCCACTTTATACTGGGGGATCTGTGGCAGTGGATGCGTTGCTAACGCGTTTAGCTGTGCTTGAAGCATCCTTGGGGATTGCCAACAACCCCATGGGAGGGGGCCCTTCTCTCTCTGCTGGGGGCCCTTCATGTCCACCGGCTACCTCGACGGCTGCCACACTGCAACAGGCGGCCAGCCGGGTTGAGCTGCTTGAGACGCTCCGGCCTGCACCTGCCAGTGTCTTGCAGCTCCCTGTTCGTCCAGAGCTACAGCCGGGGAGTGGTCAGGTGTGGCCCCAGAGCTCGATTCCGGTCGCGAGCTCCGACGCCCGCCGTGGGCCGAAACCCCCAGTGGGGGCGGCTCACGGGGGTGCACCTAGTGAGTATCAGGTTCAAGTTAATGCACCCACATCACAGTCCACTTCCAGTGGTGGGGTTCAGTGGCCATGGCCTCGTCAAGTCGAGGCGAGTGGGCATCAGTTGCCAGCCTATCCAAGTGCCCCTTGGTTCCATACTGGCACAACATTGGGGGTGGGGGTTTTCGCCCCCGGGGCAGTGCCGGGCATCGCAGGGGCTGTCCACGTTCCGCTGCGTATACCCCGTGTACCTAATGTGCCGGTGACGGCCTTGCTGACGGCTGGTTATTCATTGCCCCTTGGTGATCATTTGTCCCAGGTCACGAGGGAAAAGATTTGGCGGGGGGAGTACGTGGATATATTCTCTCTATTGAACCGTGAGCCCACTAAGGAGGAGAGAGAGGGACATGACAACAGAGACAAAGAACTGTCGTAAGCCACCATGCACCTGGGCCAACTGGTTGCCAGCATATCTTATTTATATGGTGGTGTACCTTAGGGCCTGGCCTGACCTGGCCATTCCTATGGTCCAATATTTGGACAATATTTACAGGGCGATGGTGGATTTTCCTGGCCCATCGTGGTTGGCTTTACGATGAGGAATTTAGAATGAGGGTGCCCTTGCACCCGGAGATGAGATAGGATGAGCCCTGTCAGAAATTGTGGCTTTTGTAGATGACCCCCACGCGTCCGGCGCCTGGGGATAGGTACCATTGTGGCCATGCCGTGCAGCGAGCTGCTCCAACACAGGCTCCCCGCCAGCCGGCGGGGCAGGGGGTTCCAGCCCGCTTGCTGTGTTGGAGCTTCTCAGCTAATGGCGTGTGCAATAAGTGGCAGTGCCGATACAAACACGAGTGTCCCTCTTGCGCTGGCTCCCACGCCGCCGCCACGTGCCCGCGGGCCGGTGGGTCACGGGGCAGAGGTAGAGGTGGACAGGGAGCGGGCAGAGCTTCTGCTGATGGAGCTAGCCAGACAAAAGGCCCCCTCCCCAGTTAATGTGTATATGTTGGAGCGATGGCTCTCAACTTATCCAAGGAGAGAGGATGTGGGGTACCTCCTGGAGGGTTTTCAGTGGGGCTTCCGTATCCCATTCAAAGGAGTGCGGGGACCCCAAGATGCACCCAATTTACTGTCCCTGAAGGGTAGAGAGGAGGTGGCTGCCCTGAGTATTGCCAAAGAGGTGGAGGCCAAGAGGGTAGCAGGCCCCTTTTCTGTACCACCCTTTCCCAACCTGAAGGATTCCCCTCTGGGGTTGGTACCCAAAAAGGCCCCAGGGGAATTTCGTTTAATTCACCATTTATCGTACCCGGCGGGTTATTCTGTCAATGATGCTATTCCTGATGACCTTTGTTCGGTCAGGTATATATCTTTTGACCAAGCCCTGCGAATGGTGCGCTCTTGTGGTCCTGGTGCCCTCCTGGCAAAATGCGACATTAAATCGGCATTCCGATTGTTGCCAGTGCACCCGGGGGACTTTGAGCTATTGGGTTTTAGATTCCAAGGGAAGTTTTACGTAGATAAGGCCATGCCTTTTGGCTGCTCTATATCCTGTTCAGCATTTGAACGTTTTAGCACTTTCCTTCAGTGGGCCTTTGTTCGCAGGTCCGGGTCTCGGTCTGTAGCCCATTACCTCGATGACTTTTTGTTCGGGGGTGAACGGGGCTTGGACACGTGCACGCGTCTCCTCACCACATTTCAGATGCTAATGCAAGAACTGGGTGTCCCTTTAGCGCCCGAAAAGACCGAGGGCCCATCCACTACGCTCACATTTCTGGGTATTGAAATTGACACGGTCGCACAGGCATCCCGGTTACCCACCGATAAGGTCACCCAGATCTCCGCGATGGTTTTGGCCTTGCTGGCCAAACGTAAAGTGTCACTTCGTGGGCTTCAGGTTCTACATGGCCATCTTAACTTTGCCTGCAGGGTGGTCACACCTGGCAGGGCATTTGCTCGGCGCCTATGTGACGCCATGTCTGGCCTGTCAAGGCGCCATCATAGGGTCCGACTGACCAGGGGCATGAGGGCTGACCTTTTTGGTTTGGCTCACATTCCTGCGGGACTTCAACGGGGTCTCCTTTTGGAGATCCTAACTTTTAGTTTCCCCTAGGTTTCAAGTACAGTCGGATGCCTCCGGCTCCCTGGGATATGGGATTTACTTTGAGGGGAGGTGGGCTTATGGCCAATGGCCTCCAGCATGGTGGGGCACGGATCGCCTCTGCGATCTTACATTCCTTGAGTTCTTTCCAATCCTGGGAGCTTTGATGCTATGGGGCAAGGAGTGGGCCGACTCAGTGGTCCACTTTTGGTGTGACAATGCTGCGGTAGTGCACATTGTTAATGCTCAGACATCTAAATCACCCAGGGTGATGGCTTTAGTTCGCCAGTTTGTGTTACATAGCCTACGCCTGAATGTGCTTTTTAGGGCCAGACACGTACCAGGCATTAATAATGATATTGCCGATGCTTTATCCCGCCTGCAGATCCCCCGGTTCCGCGCCTTGGCTCCGGACGCAGAGGAATTCCCCTTGCCACTCCCGGCCGAGATTTGGACATTTGGCAAGGAGAGGTGAACCGGGCGATCGGCATGTCTTTGGCCCCCCGCACACGTAAGGCGTATCATCATGCTTTCGTTCAATTCATAAATTTTTGCGTGCAACTTCAGTTGCCTGAAGTGTGGCTCATTCCAGTGGAACAAGTTTTACAATTTATGGTTTATCTACACAGTCAGGGCCTTGCTCCCCGCACTATAGCATCCAGGCTGTCAGCACTGGCATTTATGGCCAAGGTGAGGGGTTTTGCTGACAGCATGAACGATTTCCGCATACAACATGTTTTGCAGGGGTGGACACGGGAACGTGGCCGCCGCCCGGACACTTGCCACCCAATTTCCCCAGGGGTGCTTACCCACCTTGCATGACCTGTGTTTTGACAGGTATGAGGCGGCTCTTTTTCACGCGGCTACCACGGTGGCCTTCTTTGGAGCGCTCCGCATCAGTGAGTTGGTACTACTGTCTAAGGCGGATGCGACTCGTAGGGCACTGGAACTCGACGATGTCTATGTTTCTAATGAGTGGGCTCAGTTGAGGATACGGTCCTCAAAAGTTGATCAGCACGGCATAGGCAGTGGAGTTAGACTGCTACGATGTTCCATTGCAGACATCTGTCCGGTTGGTGCCCTACGGGATTTCTTGGCAGTGCGTGGCACACACCCTGGCCCGTTTTTCTGCCACCAAGATGGGTCTCCCCTTACTAAATTTCAATTTCGGAAGGTGACCGGTATGGCACTATCCAGTGTTGGCCTCCCAGGGGCTCGTTACAGCACCCATTCGTTTAGGATAGGAGCTGCTTCAACTGTGGCTGCATTTGGGTACTCTGAGGCTGATATACGCCGTATGGGAAGATGGGGATCTATGCGTTTTGCATTATATGTTCACCCTCTTCAGGTATGAGTACCAGTTAAGTCACTGTTCTCTTTTTTCTCTTACAGACCCTGTGTGTCCCCGCACACCGGTGGCAGTATGGCTGGTGGGCCACAGTTAGGTGCACTGGGCAGCACAATATGCTGCGGCGACAGAGTGGGGACCCCAGCTTGGACTGCGTGCATCCGCATGCATACGTTGGTACGGTAAGCGTGGAATGAGATGGCGGGAACTGTTGCCAGTAGATAGTTTATTGACTACGATCAACAATTTGTTTGTGTCAACAAACAAATTGATACAAATGGATACATTGTAGCCAATTGCCATTGGCAATTTTGGGAGGAACCTTACCAGTGTTACTGCGGCCTGCTTGCCTTAAGAATTATAATTGGATGAGTACCAATTGAAAGTTATAATTCGGACTAGGGCATTATTCAATAAAAGTGGCCCAATGCCTTTATCCATATACCGGTGTTTGAGTCTTTCTTTGGGGGGTGCGCCTGCAATGAAAGCGCGGCGCCAAAATGGCCGCCACGCTCTTTGCAGCCCCCCCCCCAACCCGGACTCAGACATCCGGGTGAGTTAGGGGGCATGGCCACCCCTCTATAAAAGGGGTGGCCACGAGGCAGCCGAGCTGCCATTTTAAAATAGCGACGGAGAGGAGAAGTTTTCCCTCCACCCCCTCCCTAGTGAACAGTGTGATATTTTGGTCGCTTCGGGGCCGGGTGGGAATTTTTGGCCTGAACCTACAATTGGCCCTTGGATTCTGGCTTTTTTGCCCATCCCACACTGTTGCTAAGGTTTGACATAGGGGTTTTTGCTCTTGACTTTGGTCACTTAGGCGGCTAGCACTGGTAAGGTAAATATTTATGACCCATAGGTATCCGGCAGGTTCGCAATTGACTGGCCAACACTTAGACAGGTACAGGTGTAATAACGTTGACCGGTCAACGACGAACCAGGCAAGGGGTGATGGCAGGAGCTTTTCAGCATGCATCACCCCGTGATTTGACGGATACACGTCAGAGGGTGGGGTCAGTAGATAGTTTATTGACTACGGTCAACAATTTGTTTGTGTCAACAAACAAAATGATACAAATGGATACACTGTAGCCAATTGCCATTGGCAATTTTGGGAGGAACCTTACCAGTGTTACTGCGGCCTGCTTGCCTTAAGAATTATAATTGGATGAGTACCAATTGAAAGTTATAATTCGGACTAGGGCATTATTCAATAAAAGTGGCCCAATGCCTTTATCCATATACCGGTGTCTGAGTCTTTCTTTGGGGGTTGCGCCTGCAATGCCTGGCTGCTTGGCTTCCACAGAGAAAGACTACTCGTGGGTAAGCAGCAAGACTGTCTGCCTTCACCTTTGGCACAACTTACATTTTGTAAGCTGTGCAAAGACTGCTCTCAAGCTGTGCAATGCACCATCCTTGTTCCTTATTGACACTAACTGGGGGACACAAAAGACTGTACTGTTCTCTTTCTGTTTGCTGCACCATACATAGTTTTTGCCCTATTTGCTCTTGAGTAAACCATCCTGTGTTTTGCACCAAAACCAAAGAACTGTATCTCTGTCACTGTTGCAAGGAGCAGAAACCCTTTTTTCCAGGTGCGTGCCTTCTCTCTCACCTGCTGTGCACTGCTCTGCTGCCCGCAGCTCACCCGACGGGTACTGTCACCTCCTCTCTTCAGGTCTTTAGGAAGATGTTAACATTTTTCCTTTATAGAGAGGCCTGCTCAAAAATCCCCCCTCAGTAGGAGGGGTTATAATTTAGCATTCCTTTTCTTTGTGACTGCACTTATAATTTTGTACTATAATTTTGATTAATGTTTGTTTATTGCTATCTGCTGCCTCTTGGGTTTATTTGATTTTATTTCATTGTTTACTTTTTATTCTTATGTTTGCGTTATGACTGTATGATTGTAATTAAGCTTACATGTTGACTGCCTTGAGTATTGCCTGTACTCGGTCAAGTGGTACAAAATGCTAAATAAATAGGTCTTCCTGCTCAAAAGCCAGTCATATCTGACTCTAGGGTTTGGTGCTCATCTCTGTTTCAAAGCCGAAGAGCCAGCACTGTCTGTGTCTACAGATGTTTCCATGGACATGTGGCAGGCATGAACAGACACTGGAGTATATGGAATGGTGTTTACCCTCCCACTAAAGTGGTACCTATATATCTACTAGCAATTTCTAACTTTCAAATGGCTAGGTTGGCAGGAGCTGGTACCAAGACAGGAGCTCACTCCATTGTGCAACACTTGGGACTCGAACTGCTGACTTGCTGACCTTCCAGTAATCAAGTTCAGCATCTTAACAACTAAGCCACCACTGTCCAAAATAGAAAGACAGACAGACAGATAGATAGATAGATAGATGACCTGATGGAGTTGAAGCCTATCTGGAAAAATCAGCTCCCCTCTCTCTCTTAAGCCAGCTTCAATAAACTTTGCAACATGTCAGTTGGTTGATAGATGCACCCAAATTCTAGCTACCAACCTTGCTCACCGAACAGCCTTTCTGCCCATTTGCTTTGAAGTAATTCTTTCACAATGCATGGGCCTTGATGAGACTAAACCTGATGTGAAATGCAAAATGAATTTAAAAGGTCTTCCTCCGGAGAAATACATAAAAACATTTTAAAAGACCTCATATGACATTTGATGAGGCTATTAGTCCAGCTGCATTTCTTTTCTTCATCTCTCAGCCTGACCCACCTTTACCACTTTCTTCATGAACAAAAAATTGAGATTCCCCCTCCCCACTAAATTGCAAAGATCAGAACACTAAAAAGTTTGTTGCTTTTGGAGCCCATTAATAATAAAACAAAAAAGCAACCTGAACTAAAAGAAAGTAATAGTCAGATGTGCCTGCAGCATTATTTTCTTAAACATTCCAGACATGTGAAGGAGTTATCTGTATATAAAAGGTGAAACACCAGACCATGATTCAGGGTTGAATAAAGATGCTTTTAGTTTAGTGGACCATATTTAAAGGGGGGGGGGGATCAAGCTCATCTACTTTTTAGGTTTTTTATAGTTCTCTAGTGGGATTTATGTAGTTCATGATGTAATTGTTGTACGCCACCCAGAGTCACTTGCCGAGTGGACGGCAATACAAATGTGACTAATAAATATTCTGGCTGCAGTACAGCAGTTTAACCACTGCACCATCTGGGCTCACATTATTTAGAACATTCGGACTCTCATTTCAAATTTGTAGTATTAGAAGTAGTGAGACCGAAAAGTTTTATGATGCTGGACATTGAAAAATGACTACTCCAGAGGGAGGTTTTTTATATCCATAAGTTAAAAACGATGTGTCCGTCCGGACATAATCAAGAAATGGATCTTACGTGCTACTTGTAATCAGTAACGGTTGAAGGGTGCTGGATCGTTGCTTGTCTGACTGTTTCGCGACCTCTCAGGTGTTAGTTTGTTCTCTCTTTGATTGGTTAATGGCTAGCGGCTGCACCACTGGTTCAGTACCTTTATATTGGACCACTGATTAGAATTTGCTAACATCCGAGTGTCATAAATAATCCTTTATGTTAGGACCTAGACAATTTGTATTAAGGACCGAGTTGTAGAGTATAGAAATCATTTGCTTAAAGGTTGAGAATCCAGCATGTTCTAATAGTTGGCATAAGCATACTCACTGTATTTGGCAAGTAACCTGAAAGAATTTAATTAGTCAAACTCTTCACCTCAGACTCACAGTTAGGAGGGGGAAGCGAGAAGCAATGTATGTCTGACCTCATCCACTAAATGGGAGGGGGAGTTCAATGTACACTTGTCCAGGCATTGAGATGTACCATATTTTGGCATCAGTCTGGCACACAAGTGTAAACATTCTATAGCACTAAGAGTACATTAACTATAAGATAATGATATATGTAGTCTAGTGGAGAATCTTATAAAATACACAAGCAGCTGACAACCCTGGGGGAGGAGAAAGCTGAGAAGTTCATAGCTTAGATGAGGAGAAACCTTATCAAGATGCCAATGATTTGATGCCAATGAAAATTTCATGGGGACGTCAGGCCCAATCCAAGAAGCCAATTAACCAGAGAAAACAGGTAGCTATGAAAGCTGGATTTATTATGTTTCTTTCTTGCACTCATTGAATGCTCAGAGAGGAGAGAGACAGGATTTTAAGAAGCAAGTTTTTAAATGTTGTTCAAATGCCTATTTAATAGAAAATATCTCTTTTGCTAATAAAGAGATCCTATGCTGCTGAAGCATGTGTTTCTTCAAAGCAAATAGGAAATTGAGAGTGGAAGGTGAGATAAGAAATTTAACAATCTCTAAACAAAGATACTATTGCTTTAATTTCCAAAGACTTGGAAACCAGAAGTCCTAAGAAGAAGGGCCTTTGCCCTTTAAGAGAAGGGGGACAAAGTGAAAGGGGAAACTTCAAAGAAGGCACAGGACCACAACTTGGCACCCAATTATCTCAGAAGGACATACTCATTCACCTTCTATTCTTCCCAGTGCAGCAAGGTGATAGGAAAGCGGCACTTACTTACAGGAGTCAAAGGAAACTGACTTCCTTTATAGAGCCACCCTTTTCCCAGCTAATAAAGAGAAGCAAGGGAGCCACTTCTCTCACCCAATAATCTACTACAAGCCAGAGCAGAAGCTACCAAGGCAAGGCCAATGCACTGGGCATTTTTAAAGTTCCACCATTCCCCTAACTGATGAGACCTGGGGTGGCTAGCAGAAAATTAATCAAGGGTAAATCAGGTTAGAGTGCCAGCACGTGGACACATCACATGGGACGGTGCAGTCAGAGGGGAGCGGTGCCGACACCGAGCACCACAAATGTTGCATAGGAAGCTCATTAGGATGCAATTTAATACAGGTAAATGTTGCTGATTGAATGCGTGCGGTATTGTTGTAGAGTGTAGAAAGTAGCACGATACTTGTATATTTAGTCTATGAGCATTTTTGTGACAAGTTATTAGGGAGCTATACTCATTGTTCTATATTTTGACCCCACAGAAATAATTCAATACATCTCCTGAGGAAATCTAGTGAAAACCTGTGACACCGGGCTGGCTTCGAGACCTTGATATTTCCTTCTGAAACTTTTAGTATGGGATCTACCACCTTTTTGGAATATATGTTGTTTGTGATTATATAAACTTGCATGAGACTTTGATATTTTTACATCAAAACTTCCAGTTGGAGATCTATTGTGCTTTTGGATTCTAAATTGTTTGAGACTTTACAAGCTTTCATATTACAGAATTATTAAGGATTTTTACCACTATGACCATTTAATAGTAAAATAGATTGTGACTCCTCTACTTCTCTAGAGATCATCTCTAGCTTCCCATTGTCATTTTTGTTAGAGCAAATGTTACAGCCAGCAGAAGCCACCC
The DNA here is from genome assembly GCA_035047305.1 of Bradypodion pumilum. Taxonomy (NCBI): domain Eukaryota; kingdom Metazoa; phylum Chordata; class Lepidosauria; order Squamata; family Chamaeleonidae; genus Bradypodion; species Bradypodion pumilum. The sequence continues at coordinate 21,133,325 of JAWDJD010000003.1, read as the reverse complement.
TGGGCTTCCAAGACAGGATGTTGGTGGGCTCCAGAGAGATGCACCAGCTAGTAGTTTCACACCTGTAGTGTGTGGACTTCCAGAAATAGCCAAACTCCAAAATGCACTTCTGTGAGTAATCCTTAAAGCAAGGCATTATGGGCAGTTTGCTGACACTGTGAGGAGTTTGCTTGTACACAGTTGTGCAGGCACCTTGGTGTAAGCCAGAGAACAGGGGGCAGCTTTTCACTACCTCTGTTAGTGGAAGAGTTTAAGCTGCTTCTGCTCCTTAGTGCTCCTATGTTTTCTTAATCATATGGCTTATAAACTCTGTCTTTTTAGCTCAGTAATTCCATCTGTGTTAGGAAGATTATGTCTTTGCTACAGTCTTAAAAAGAGAATGAAACAATAAACAGAAGAATAAGGTTGTTTTTGTGCTGCTTTCACTGGTATTTGTTTTGCTTTTGTGCCGTCATATCCTTCCAACTGCCACCTTGGATATTTCAATTGACCTAAATACAGTAGCTAAAATGAAATAAATGAGCTAAAATCCTGCATACCCTTGCAATCGAAATGTCTTATTTCTACCAATTATACTTTCATTGGTTATTACAATACTTGTTGCTGAAACAATTATTGATGAGGAACAAGTAAAATTCAATAGATGCAAGCAAACTTTCAGGCTCTGGGCATAAAACAAAACATTGTGTGAAAGGAGCATTCTGTGTTTGCTCAGAGGTTCCTTTTCTTTAGTATATTACATATTCTAGCACAAATCAGAAAATACACAGCTGTGCTCCTAGAACAGAGAGACCACCAAAGTACACAGTCTTGTTGAGGACTCGGTTTCCAAAAGAGGTCAATGAGATCCTGGACTGTCCAGAGACATTTTAGAGTATGAGATGAAGCACAAAATGGTAACACCCAATTCCATACACAGAAGCTGACCCCACCAAATCTAAGAACAACAAGTTAGTTTATGTTAAGTTTTTTAATATACAGTAATACATCGAATAACAAATGCATTGGATACCACTAAAATCGGATAACAATGCAAATTCTTGAGAAAAAATTGCATTGTATAATATTATTTTAGCGTTATCCTATGCATCATGTTGCCAACCCTCTGGGAAGGGAACCGGCCAAGCGTGTGGCCCATTCCCTTGCAGAAGGGGCCATGGGTGAGTGCAGACCCACCCGCAGCCCCTTCTGCTGGGAACCAGCCAAGCACGTGACTGCTTCCCATTCCAGAGGGCCAGTGGGTGACTGAAGACACACCCACCGACCCTCCGTGAAGGGAAGTGGCCAAGCACGTGGCCGGTTCCCTATGCGGAGGGCTGGCAGGTGAGTGCAGAGACATCTGCTGGCCCTCTACGAAGGGAAGCGGCCAAGCACCTGGCCAGTTCCCTTTGCGGAGGGCCAGCGGGTGAGTGCAGAGACACCCACCAGCCCTCTGTGAAGGGAAGCAGCCAAACACCCACCTTCCCCCAAACCAAGCTAAGGATCAGAGAATCTGATCTCTGGCTTGGTTTGGGGGAATGCGCGTGGGCACACCTGCCTGCTTTCCCCCAAACCAAGCCGGGGATCAGATGCTATGATCCCCAGCTTGGTTTGGGGGAATGCGGGTGGGTACACACGCCCCCGGTTTTCCCCAAAGGAAGCTGGCTTTTTAAAACATTATACAATGCATGCATCAGATAATGCTAAAAATCGGATAATGCTAATACTTGTTGAACCAGGTTTTAGAGTTATCCGAGGTATTACTGTATAGAGAGCAGCAGCACAGCAGTAGGCAGGGCAGATTTAACAATTAGTTATAGTTAGCAAGTTCTCCAAATATTAGACTCCCATTCTAACCCAGAATTAAAATTCTCCACACATCTTGAAGTATAAGAATAACAGTTCTTTACTTACAGTTGCTTACCTATAGATAGAAGAGTAAACAGTTGTTTTGGTTGATAAACAGTTCTGTACAATAACTTTGTTTGTAAGATAAACAAACACACTTTGCTTGTAAAGGCAAATTGGAGAGTGAAAGAGAGAGGAGAACAATAACACAACGATGAAATAAACACCCCATGACATTTGACTGACAGAAAACCGAATAGGAAGCCATCTAATACAGGTCTCAGGTGACCCTAGAGGCAGGAAACCAGAGAGGTCTTCTGGTTGGCTGATTATGCACATAATTTACACTACAACAACCCTTTGCATTGTCAGGTTGCATTAATATATTCAACAGTTTAAGAGGGGTCAGATCATACAGAACACAAAGCTTTGTCTACCAGCAGTCCATCACCACCTCATAATCATCTGAACTCAACACTCCTATATATTCACAAGCATGGACGACTCATGCCATCCACATCTTGGTCATTATCATTGTGCATGTAGTATCCAAAGAAACGTCTCCTTTGTAAAGGTTTTATTTAATTAGGTATTGATGGTACCTAGCTAACAATGTTAGGGTCACCACACCTTACTGTGGGTTCACACTCCCATCTCTTGCTCATCCCTTTCATTGTGTGCTACACTTCCTGTCAATCTATCACCTCTGCTGAATGATCTTGAGTTGTAGAATATCCCTCTAGCCCAGAGGTGATGAATCTTTGGAATACCGTATGTTTTGGACTACAAGGCTCAGAATCGGCAGCCTGTATCACCAGTTATAGAGGAGTATGGGAGTTGTAGTCTAAAACCTGGCGCACCAAAGGTTTGCTGCTCCAAGTATAACTTTCGCCACAAGCTATTCCAAGGTTAAGATGCAGTAAAAAAAATCCAGATTAGGCTCTGGCTGAGTAGAAAGAGAATATAGCCTGTAAATTAAAAGGTAATCAGCTACTGGTGTATCTACTCTCTATTCCAATAGATAGTAATACTATTTCTGACCTTTTCAACAGCTGCTTAAATTGGCTCAAAGTATTTTTTTTAAACTGAAAACTCTGATCATACCTCATCTGCTATAACATGTCTTGAAAATATGGCATCGTATCATTCCACCGTATATCATTCCTCTTCTCTTCTCTCTCAGAAAAACTTTTTTTCTCTAACTTTATGCAGCCTTCTATATTTGAGAATACTTCCTCAAATCCTCTTCTGAATAGGGAAAATGAAATAACACTGATCTTTTATTACTGGATTGTGTTTCCACTCTAGTCATCAGTGTGTTATTTTTTTTGTGGGGGAAAGAAACTTCAGCTAGATTTCAGAAAATGAGACACTCAGACTGCCGTCTCATTTTTAGACAAACAGAAGTAAGGCTCAAAGAATATGGTTATTGAGTTCTCCCTAATGATCCAAGCAGGTCAGACAGATTTAACAATGCCATTTGTTCAGTCTCAAAAAATGGAGAGGCAGCCTCTTACTGATTATCCTCAGGACTGGAAGCAATAGTAATGCTCCTGCTTCAATCTTGACAGTCACTATGTAAAATAGGCCACACACACCCCTATCCCTTTCAGAGCATAGATACGATCAATGTTTAATTTGTAGCCATAGAGTCTGATTTTCTTCCAGCTAACAGCTTCCCCTGCGAGTCACACCTGCCAAATCCAAGCTGATTCAAACTATATTTATTCAAATGCTTCCTTGCGGTATTGAGGTTACAAGCAGGCTGTAAGCTTTGTTTACGTGCGTAGAAGTATTGGGGCCGGCAATTGAAGGATCTCCTCCCACAAGAGAATGTTATCTACATTCTAAAACTAAGAAAGCCTGCTGCATTTCCAGCTAGGGCTTTGAAGAAATGAACAGAGGGGATGAAAATGAATATTTACTTCATAGCAAACCAAATCTTCTGTAGCCCTTTCTCTTGGGCCAAACCTCACTATATATTTTGGTGACAGAAAACAGCTGTTGGCAAAAAGCACATGCATTGAATAAAACCTGGCATTTTTAAGTCAACATGCTGAACAATTTCGCACCTTCAGGAAAAAAGTTTATTCAGGCTGAAGTGCTGTGTTTACTTTCCTGGGATTTGAGCCCAGCACCATTTATTTCTAAGTAAGTGTGGGGAAATCTGTCATTCTCATTTTAATTCTGTTTCTCACAACCCTGCTCATCTCTTCCAAGTTTTGTATCAGATCGTGAGACTTTTTCTTTTCTTTCCCACATGGAAAGTCACATGTTTCTGCATTTTTATATCAAAAAATATGTGTTTTCTGTCTGCATTTTTATGCAATATTTCCATTGATTAGAGTGAGTTTTTTTAAAAAAATAATAGGCATGCATATTTTTTTTCAATCAATCTGTTTTATGGTCCAAGACCAGCATAGTACAGCAAAAGGAACAGAAGTTAAACCAAGGGTACTTAAAATATATCAAGTGACAGAAGTTAAAATGAGAAGTTGAAACCAGCACTCTGGTTCCTCTTCAGATCGCATATTTTTTCCAAACATACAGGTGGCCTCGAGGGCTATTTTCTCTCCACGATTGCACACACTGGAGTGTACAGACCTCTGAGGCAAGACATACTTATCTTATTCCCTGTGTTAAAATGTATGAAGCATACTTTTTCACTGGGAAATGCAATAATGTTTTTTTTTACCTATTCCATCTTTGGAACATACAAGTACAAAATTGGAAGCAAGTTACCATATACTTCATGCATGCTTAAGGTAAAGGTAAAGGTTTCCCTTGCTCGAAAGCCAGTCGTATCCGACTCTAGGGTGCAGTGCTCATCTCTGTTTCTAAGCCGAAGAGCCAGCGCTGTCTGCTTCTGCAGACGTTTCCGTGGTCATGTGGCAGGCATGACTAGACACCGGAGCGCACGGAACGCTGTTACCTTCCCACCGAAGTGGTTCCTATTTATCTACTTGCAATTTCTTGCTTTCGAACTGCTAGGTTGGCAGGAGCTAGGATGAAGACGGGAGCTCATTTCCGTCCTGCAGTACTCGGGAATCGAACTGCTGACCTTCCGCTTCCCAGTCAGCGTCTTAGCGACTTGAGCCACTTACCACATGCTTAATTATAGTATTAACGGGAAGGTGTTTTTATGACATTTTCAGCAGAGCTTAGAGAAGTTACCTTTTTTTGCTACAAATCCAGGAAACATCTGACGGGTATAACAATTGGCCAAATTGAGGTTTGCAGGCGCACCCCCCAATAAAGGACTCAGACACCGATGAAAGTGGATAATAGCATTGGGCCACATTTATTGATTCATGCCCTAGTCCGAATTATAAATTTCTATTGGTAATTGACCAATCATAATTCTTAAGGCAAGCAGGCCGAAGTACCACTGGTAAGGTACCACCCAAAATTGCCAACGGCAATTGTTACAATGTATCTATTTGTATCAATTTGTTTGTTGACAACAAACAAATTGTTGGCCGTAGTCAATATCTAACTAATGACCCCACCCTCTGATGCGTATCCGTAAAATCACGGGGTGATGCATGCTGTCTAGCTGTAGCCATCACCCCGTCGCCTGGTTCGTCGTTGACCGGACAACGGTTAACCAACTTATGCCTGTTTAGTGTTGTCCAGTCAATTGCGAACCTGCCGGATACCTGTGTGTCATAAATGTTTACCTTACCAGTGCTACCCGCCCATGTGACCAAAGTCAACAGCAGCAACAGAAAAAAACCCTATATCAAACCATAGCAACAGTGTGGGATGGGCGAAAAAACCAGGACCCAAGAGCCAATTGTGAGTCCCAGCCAAAAATTCCCACCCGGCCCCGAAGCGACCAAAATATCACACTGTTAACTAGGGAGGGGGTGGAGGGGAAAAACTTCTCCGCTCCGTCGCTTCGCAAAATGGCAGCTCGGCTGCCTCGTGGCCGCCCCTTATATAAGGGTGCTGGCCACGCCCCCTAACTACCCGGATGCCTTTGTCTGGTGGGGGGGCGCAAAGAGCGCGGCCGCCATTTTGGCGCCGCGCTTGCATTGCAGGCGCACCCCCCAATAAAGGACTCAGACACCGATGAAAGTGGATAACGGCATTGGGCCACATTTATTGATTCATGCCCTAGTCCGAATTATAAATTTCTATTGGTAATTGACCAATTATAATTCTTAAGGCAAGCAGGCCGAAGTAACACTGGTAAGGTACCACCCAAAATTGCCAACGGCAATTGTTACAATGTATCTATTTGTATCAATTTGTTTGTTGACAACAAACAAATTGTTGACCGTAGTCAATATCTAACTAATGACCCCACCCTCTGACGCGTATCTGTAAAATCACGGGGTGATGCATGCTGTCTAGCTGTAGCCATCACCCCGTCGCCTGGTTCGTCGTTGACCAGACAACGTTTAACCAACTTATGCCTGTCTAGTGTTGTCCAGTCAATTGCGAACCTGCCGGATACCTGTGGGTCATAAATGTTTACCTTACCAGTGCTACCCGCCACACGGAGGGGCTTCAAAGAAGGCTCGACGCCCCCCCCCAGACCGTCAGCTCAGTCAACAGGCCTGCTCGCCAATCACCCAACAGGAGATCCATACCTCCTCGCGACAGATGGACCCCATCCCCTGCATAAAGGTCATAATTTTGCAGACTAATGGCGGGGTGACGACTGACCCGCCCCCAACCCCTGTCGACAATGAACCGGGCAACAGCCCTGTTTACCATGCGTCTAGCACGGTCAAGGGCCTGGAGGTCGAACCCTCCCCTATACGCGTGCCGTGGCACCATGTCTGACCAAACGAGGGTTGTGGCGGGCCACACGTAATGCAGGTAGGCGAGGTCGCCGCAAATCGCATGCTTCAGCGATAAGCCGGTGACCCGACCTAAATCATTGCCCCCAAGGTGTATGATCAGGATGTCAGGCGGGTCAGCATTTCGGCCCGAGAAAAGGAATGGCAACAGCTCCCGCCACAACATCCCGGGCTTACCATACCATGTGAGACTTGCGTATGCACCCAGTCCCAGTCGGGGTCCCCACTCTGTCGCCGCAGCGTAACGCGCTGCCCTGTGCACGTAGCTATGGCCCACCAGCCATACTGTCACCGGCGTAATACGACACCCAGGGTCTGTCAAGGAAAAAACGAGGGAAGAGAAAAGGTGCAGTGACTCGACTGGTACTCACGGTGAAAGAGGGCGGACATAAAATTGAAAACATTGCGATCCCCACCTCCCCATACGGCGTATCTCAGCCCCGGAGTACCCAAAAGCAGCCGCCGTGGAAGCCGCCCCTATTCTGAAAGAATGGGTGCCGTAACGGGCCCCTGGGAGGCCAACACCGGCCAGCGCTTTGCCGGTCACCTTCCAAAATTGAAATTTAGTAAGGGGAGACCCATCTTGGTGACAGAAAAACGGGCCATGGTGCGTGCCACGCAGTGCAAGGAACTCCTGTAGGGCACCAACCGGACAGATGTCTGCCAAAGAACACCGTAGCAGTCTTACTCCACTGCCTACGCCATGCTGATCCGTCTTAGAGGAGCGTATCCTCAACTGAGCCCAGTCTTTGGCCACATAGACATCTTCGAGTTCCAGTGCCCTACGACTTGCATCCGCCTTAGACAGCATCACAAGCTCGCTGATGTGGAGCGCTCCAAAAAAGGCCACCGTTGTAGCTGCATGAAACAGGGCTGCCTCATACCTATCAAAACATAGGTCCTGCCAGCCCCGTGCCAGTTGGGTAAGAACCCCTGCGGAAATTGGGTGGCGGTCGTCCGGGCTACGCCCACGCTCCCGCACCCACCCCTCCAAAACGTGTCTCACACGGAAGTCAGCGGTACTGTCCGCATGTCCGCCTACTTTGGCCATAAAAGCCAGTGCTGACAGCCTGGATGCTATGGTGCGAGGTGCAAGGCCCTGGGAATGCAGGTCAACCATGAATTGAAGTATATGGGCCACCGGGATCGGCCAGGTATCTGGCAGCCGGAATTGGGCACAGAATGCTCTGAAAGAATTGAATGCGTGTTGATACGCCTTACGCGTGCGTGGCGCTAGCGACATGCCGATCGCCCGGTTCACCTCTCCTTGCCAAGGGTCCATATCTCGTCCGGGAGTGGCGAGGGAAATTCCTCTGCATCCGGGGCCAAGGCGCGGAACTGGGAGATCTGCAGGCGGGACAAAGCATCAGCGATATCATTATTGACCCCCGGGACATGCCTGGCCCGGAACAGCACATTAAGGCGCAGGCTGCGCAATACAAACTGGCGCACCAGGTCCATGACCCTGGGTGATTTGGAAGTCTGTGAGTTGACAATGTGGACAACGGCCGCATTGTCACACCAGAAATGAACGACCGAGTTAGCCCACTCTTCACCCCATAGCATCAAGGCCCCCAGGATGGGGAAAAATTCCAGATACGTAAGATCACGCAGGCGACCCGTACCTGACCAGGCTGGTGGCCACCCACCATAGGCCCACTTCCCATTGAAGTACATCCCATAACCCAGGGACCCAGAGGCATCGGACTGTATCTGGAAACGAGGGGAAGCCAGAAGGTCAGACCTCCAAAATGACACCCCATTGAACTCCCTCAGGAACTGGAGCCAGATAAGCATATCTGCCTTAATGCCCTGGGTTAGTCTCACCCTATGGTGGGGCCTGGATAAGCCTGTCATGGCGTCGCACAAGCGCCGAGCAAATGCCCTGCCCGGTGCGACCACCCTGCAAGCGAAATTGAGGTGACCATGCAGTCCAAGTGATGCCTTGCGTTTAGCAAGCAAGTCCGAGATAAGGGCCACTATCCTTGACACCTTATCCCCTGGTAACCTAGAAGCCTGCGCTACCGTGTCAATCTCCACCCCCAGGAAGACTAGCTGTGTAGATGGGCCCTCGGTCTTTTCGGGCACTAAAGGGACACCAAGTTCCTCCATTAGCGTCTGAAATGTGTTGAGGAGACGTGTGCACGTGTCCCAGCCCCGTTCACCCCCGAATAAAAAATCATCCAGGTAATGGGCTACAGACCGGGACCCAGACCTGCAGACAAAAGCCCACTGTAGGAAGGTGCTAAAACGCTCGAAGGCCGAGCATGATATGGAACAGCCAAAAGGCATGGCCTTATCAAAATAATATTCACCCCGGAACTTAAAACCCAGCAACTCAAAGTCACCCGGGTGAACCGGCAGGAGGCGAAAGGCAGACTTAATGTCGCACTTAGCCAACAGCGCACCCGGGCCACATGAGCGCACCATGCGCAGCGCTTGGTCAAAAGATGTATACCTGACTGAGCAAAGGTCATCGGGGATAGCATCATTGACCGATCGGCCGGCTGGGTAGGACAAGTGATGGATCAGGCGGAACTCGCCCGGTGACTTCTTGGGCACCAAGCCCAAGGGTGACACTTTAAGGTTGGGGAACGGGGGTGCAGGGAAAGGGCCAGCGACCCTGCCCGCATCAACCTCCTTAGAAATGCTGGCGGCAGCCCCCTCCTCCCTCCCCTTAAGGGACAAAAGGTTGGGGGCATCTTGGGGGGACCTATCACCCAGGAAAGGAATACGGAACCCCAGTCGAAAACCTTGAAGCAGGTAAACCGCATCTGCCTCCCTCAGGTACGATGCGAGCCAATGCTCCAACATGTCCACATTAATTGGGGAGGGGGCCTTTTGGTGGACCAGCTCCCTCTGCGGCAGTCTTGCCAGCACCTTGTCCGCCCCTACCTTTGCCCCGCATCCCTCCGGGCCTGGGGCAGACGGAGGCCGCATGGGGGCCAGCGCAAGAGGGACACTCATGCCTGTACCGGCAATTCTTCCTACTGCAGGAACCATTGGACGAGAAAGTCCAGCACAGCAGGCGGGCTGGAACCCCCTGCCCCGCCACCTGGCGGGGTGTCTGTGCTGGGGCCGCTCGCTGGACCGCATGTCCACAATGGTACCTTTCCCCAGGCGCAGGGCGCGTGGGAGTCATGTACAGAAGCCACAGCTTCTGGCAGGGCTCGTCCCACCTCATCTCAGGGTGCAGGGGAATCCGCATACAGAATTCCTCGTCGTAAGCCAACCACGACAGGCCCGGGAAGTCGACCATCGCCCGGTAAATGTTGTCCAAATACTGGACCATTGGAATTGCCAAATCCGGCTGGGCCCTGAGGTAGACCGCCATGTATATGAGGTACGCCAGCAACCAGTTGGCCCACGTACGTGGCGGCTTACGACGACGTGCCTGTTCCTTATCCTTCTCATCCTGCCCCTCCCTCTCCTCTTTGGTGGGCTCTCTATTAAGAAGGGAGAAGATGTCCCCATACTCCCCACGCCAGATCTTCTCTTTGGTGGCCTGGGCCAAATGGTCCCCCAGGGGCAAGGAATACCCCGCTGTCAGCAATGCCGACACCGGCACGGTGGGAACCACGGGGATCTGGAAAGGAGCCTGGACCAACCCGGCCACCCCTAATACATTCCCGACTGAGTAAGAGGTACCACCCAAAACAGGGCACTGGGTGAGAGGTGAAGTCACCGGGTGGGACGTCGGCGACTGAACCGTCGCACCACCCGTGCGAGGCCACGGCCACTGGAATGCCCCCCCAACGTGGTTAGGTGTGTGGGTGCACTAGATTGGACCGCATACTCACATGCTGCACCCCCACGGGCCGCCCCCACCGGGGGTTCCGGCTCGCTGGGGGCGTCAGAGCTCACGACCGCAATTGAGCTCGTCGACGGGGCCTGACCAGCATCAGCCTGTTGAGTGGGGAGCTGCGAGGCAGTGGCCGAGGCCGGCCCACGCGCCTCAGGCAGCTCGACCCGTTCTGCCGCCTGCCGCTGACCGGCAGGCAAAGGATCAACCTGCACCCCAAAAGGCACCCCCGGGTGGTTAACCCTCGCAAGGGATGCCTCGAGGGCCGCAACGTGGGCCAGAAGGGCCTCAACATTAACGTAGCCCCCTAAGCCAAGTGGGGGCAAAGGGCCGGCCGGCCCACTGGCCGCAGGCGCCGGTCCAGGTCCCTGGACCCCGGGGCCCATATACGGCCCTGACCCCAGGCCCGGCCCCTGCAAGGCCGGGGGGGTATCCTGCCAGGGGAGGGAACCCAGCCACCCCCCATGGCTGAAACCCCCCGCAGGAAGCTGCGCACCGATGGAAGAACGCCGCGCAGAATGGGCCATGCCAGAGGCAGTGTCCACTGCTTGCGGGCCGGGGGCCGCGGCCCCTGCTGGGCCGGCACGCGGACACCCCACCTCGGGCCAAGGGGCAATTAACCCCATCCCTCCGGTCCCGGTGGGCTCAGGCAAAGGAGGCTGCTGGGGAGGCGCAGCCGCGGTCCTCCGACCCGGCTGGCGCCTCCGTGCAGAACGAGCCGCGTTCGCAGTCGCCTTCTTCTTAGAGGGCATAGCAGCTAACCAATGGGAAGCCGGAAAGTCAAGAAAATTAGCAACCAGAGGCTTCCCGATGAAAAGCAAGAGCGACGGAGGTAAGAGGGAAAAACTTCTCCGCTCCGTCGCTTCGCAAAATGGCAGCTCGGCTGCCTCGTGGCCGCCCCTTATATAAGGGTGCTGGCCACGCCCCCTAACTACCCGGATGCCTTCGTCCGGTGGGGGGGGCAAAGAGCGCGGCGGCCATTTTGGCGCCGCGCTTGCATTCTTGGAAATGCATTCCAAAAAGCAAATGAGTCCTTGCTTAACACTACATTAATATTTATTTATTTATTACATTTATATCCCACCCAGTTGGGATATTTTCCCACTCAATATTGCGGTTGATCGTGAGGCTGAAGGTTTTTTTATATACTCTATTAGCTGAAACTATTTTTAAATGTATGGTGTAACCCACTTTGGGCTCTGCAAGGCAAAAAGATGGAATAAATTAGAAGTATTCAAGGAATTTCTGTTTAATTCATACCAAACAAACAACAAACAATTTTTGTAGACTCTATAATCCAGGTTCCATTGTTGAAGAGAGACATTCTAACCAAGGAGGGAGGGAATTCCAATAATGTGTGGTGTACAGTATGTGTGTGTGTCTACACATGTCAAAGCATAGTTTGGAATTACTTTCCAGTATCTTTTTGAATAACTAGGTTCCTGGGGAACTGCAGTAGCTTAAGTGGCTAAGATGCTGACTGGGAGGCGGAAGGTCAGCAGTTCGATTCCCAATTGCTGCAGGACGGAATGAGCTCCTGTCTTTGTCCCAGCTCCTGCCAACCTAGCAGTTCAAAAGCAAGACATTGCAAGTAGATAAATAGGGACCACTTTGGTGGGAAGGTAACAGCATTCTGTGTGCTCAGGTGTCTAGTCATGCCTGCCACATGACCACAGAAACGTCTGCGGAAGCAGACAACGCTGGCTCTTCAGCTTTGAAACAGAGATGAACACTGAACCCTAGAGTCGGATATGACTGGCTTTCGAACAAGGGAAACCAAACCTCGGGGAAATGAAAACTGAATTGCTCAACACAAGACAACTTAAAACTGCTTTCCTCTAGCCTTGTACCCATTAGTATTTCACTGGGGGTAGTAAGGTCTGTAGTACATCAAAAGGGAACACTGTGTTGCGTAGGTGTGAGTTACTAAAATGAGAAAGAAAATTAAATAATAGAATAGCTTTATTTTTAAAAACTGGAAAAAATGAAAAAGTAAAAGGGAGGGGGACTTTTCCTTTTTACTATTAAAACATTTAAAAAATGAAACTGCATAGCTGAAAGAAACCATTGCATTAAAACAGTTATCTGACTTCATTTGGGGTAACAGATGTTGAACTATTTTCAGATATCAACCAGGATATGAAAACAGTAGGACATGATGTCACCCTGTGAAGCATCAGTGGCGAGAAATATTTTATTTTCGACTCTTATTTTCAACTCATCAAGTCATCAGTTTAATTGTGCTAAACAGAAATTCACCAGCAGACTTTTCATTCCAAAACTTTTGTTCTAGCAATTAGAAATGGGAAAGTCTATCAGGTCGTTTTTCTCCACAACACTTTCCTTTAAAAATGAATAATAGTTAGTAGAATACATTAATATTCATCTATGTAAATTGGAGAGGCCAGGATATTGAACCAAGGACCAGAAAAATCCATTAAATATTTCTTCATTCCTAGGCTGTTGGTAGTTTCCTATATGCCAATATCATTACTTATAAGGTAGAGGTAAAGGTCACCCTTGCTCGAAAGCCAGTCATATCTGACTCTAGGGTTCAGTGCTCATCTCTTTTTATAGCCAAAGAGTCAGTGATGTCTGTGTCTGCAGACATTTCTGAGGACATGTGGCAGGCATGACTAGACACCAGAGTGCACAGAACATTGTTTACCATCCCACCAAAGTGGTACCTATTTATCTACTATCAATTCCTTGCTTTTAAACTGGTGGGCAGGAGCTGGGACAGAGACAGAAGCTCACTCCATCATGCAGCACTGGGGTCTAAAACTGCCAACCTGCCAACCTTCCGGTTGTGAAGTTCAAGCATCTTAACCACTAAGCCACAGCTGTCCCCATCATTACTTGTACTCAACATTGTTTTCATGTTCAACTCCTTGGCCATTGAATGAGCACATCTATAAATATTGCATTTTGGACCATGTGTACTGTGATTTGTTTCCCCACAATCTCACAATGCAATCTCACAATGTAATGCTGAGCTGTACTGAGGCTGGATCTTTCTAGTGTATCTGTAGGATTCCTATTTTGTGGGGGCCAGGCTGGCAGATGGAAGAGTTGCTTTTAGGGCTATCACTCCCTTCAAGATACCTTTTCTGGTATTGTCAGGTGTGTGCCTTTCCAGCCATCTGTTTCAGACCCTGACTTTGTGTTTTGGCTTGTTTTCTGTGATTGTGGCTCAGTGTGTGTTTCCAATACTCAATAATGGGTTCATTCACCTACTTCATTTTGGCCTCTTTTGTTAGACACATGGTGAGACTGCTGTGGCTTAGTGGTTAAGATGCTGAACTTGATGACTGGAAGGTTGGAAGGTCAGCAGTTTGAGACCTGAGTAGTGCATCTCTGTCCTAGCTCCGGCCAACCTAGCAGTTCGAAAGCAAAAAATTGCAAGTAGATAAATAGGTACCACTTTGGTGGGAAGGTAAACAGCATTCCATGCATTCCGGTATCTAGGCATGTCCACAGAAACTTCTGCAGATGCAGTCAGTGGTGGCTCTTTGGCTATAAACAGAGGTGAGCACTGAACCCTAGAGTTGGATATGACTGGCTTTTGAGCAAGGGGGACCTTTACCTTACTGTAATGCCTTTAAATAAATCCAATTACTGTATTTCATCACCTAGCCAAATTGTGGCATCATAATTCTATTGTTATGTGGTGCCAAGTCACCTCTGACTTATGGCAATCTTACAAATGAATGATTTCCAAAATGTCCTGAAGGCTGTGACTTCTTGTATGGAGTCAATCCAAATCATATATCATCTTTCTCTCTTACTGCTGCTTTCAACCTGCATCATTGTCATTTCCAGAGAATCTTGCCTTCTTATGATGTGCCCAAAGTAGGACAGCCTCAATTTCATTATTTTTGTCTCCCAAGATAGTTCAGGCTTTATTTGCTCCAGGACTCATTTATTCATATTACTGGTAGTCCAGAAAATCCACAAAACCCTACCTTCACTCACATTTTTGCATAAAAATGCATTTAAAATCTGTATGTATTTGAGTGTGTAATCCAGGGGTGCCCAAACATTTTGGACCACAGGGTGGTCACTACTCACATGGTTCAGGGAGCTGAATGTGGCCCCAGCACCAATTCATCCAGCCCACAAAGCCCTCATCGCTCCCAGAAGCAGAAGTGAAACACGGCCATCCAGGCGCATTTTACTTCCACTTCCGGGAGCAACGAGGGCTTCATGGGCCAGATGAATTGGTGTTGGGGCTGGATCTGGCCCCCAGGCCATAATTTGGGCACCCTTTGTGTAATCCCTTGTGTAAATAGGATTTAGAAAGTGTGAACTGGGAGAGGGCACCAATTTTCTCCCTTTCTCTTTCAAACACAACTATCGCAGCTGTCTTTGCAGAGCTGTTTTATTACTTCTTGAGCTCAGGGAGTTTTGTCCTTTCAGTAAACCAATCTACTATTATTTCTCCAAATCCCTTTCCCCCCTTCAGAATTCTTGATCATGGCAAATTAGTACCTTTCCCTTGTCAATCACAATTCATTCTTCTACTTTGACAAGTTGGATGGTTTGTAAATGCATTTGATTTACAGATGGTAGTGTTCTCACCCATTAATTTCCATCTTTCCAATTTCCAGTCCTGGCTTTTGCCCAGTTTTGTCTAACAAAGTTGTAAAGAGATGATTGTTTTATTTTGAGGTTCTCATTCTTCCCTAATGCTGTTTCCTGCCTTCAAACCTTTGCATGATGGATAGCACTGTCAAAAATACCTGGGTATGATCCAGGAGAGGGAGCTTTCTTACATCAATTGCCTTTGAAAGCTGTTTGAAATCACCTTTACAGAGTGCACCAGGTGCCAGTCCCCATTCATTACCAGCAAGGCTGAGATAAAATGGAAGTCCTAATTAAGAAGAAAAGTAGACTTTCTGATTCATCTTACTCAGAATGACATTCTCCATATGTACTGCTCACCATATTTCTGCAGTCTCCAAGGTCACGGATGAACTCAGTCTCTAACCAAAACCAGCAGCACCACTTCTATCAATCATAACAACAAATAATTTGCATGCTCAACTGAGTTTGTTAAAGGATGGCAGTTTTCACTGACACCAAATGTGGATATTTGTTCTCAAGTACAATATTGTTGAGTATCGTGTAGCACAGAATTTCCTTTCATTTCATGTTTAATTTCTATACTGCTTTACTCAACCCATGGGTGACTCAAAGTGGTTTAAACAGTCACAATAAAGTAATACAAGTAAATATACAAATCAATATAATCAATAATAAATCCAGAATCACATAATCAATAAATACATAAAAATACAAAACCACATTGCATTAGAATACAAAATCCCTACATCACAACAAACTGCCATCTGTAATCATAAGAATCATAACCTGAATTCATTTGGTAGTCTCAAATAGTTCAGACCTACTAAATATTTGAGGCAATGAGTTGTTGAGTTCTCTATGCTATGTACTGTAACAAGATTTTGTCCAAAGGATATAAAAAATCTTGATACTCTATTAAGCAATTAAATCAATCAGTCTATATAATTATAATTTATATAATGTAGACTTTAGAATTTCTGCATATTCCAGAAAGTAGTTCAGCTTCAGATAAACAAGTAAAGTTATATGTGTTTTAGAAATGTTGGTAAAAGAATAGGAACATCACTGATTTCTCTCAGAAGTTATTTAATAGTCACAGCCAGAAATGCCCTTCATTGGATTTACAGGATTTGGTACACAAACTTCCAAAGCCACTTGAAATGACACCACAAACTCATAAATGAAACACAGGCATTTGATGGGCTTCCATAAAGTTTTATTTTTAAGATCCAGGATTGCATAAACCTCTCTCTTACTCTTCCTTTTAATCCATGTTTGAAGAAATTATTTCACTTACTATGTTCTCCATTATACAGCAGTGAAATTCTGGCTCATAGTTCAAGGGGTTGTCCTTGAATCTTTGGCTAAGATGTCATTCCCTGAGAAACGATGGCCATTCAAGTCCATTAAATGGGCCATTCTCTTTGTGTAGGAGGTTTTTCATATTTTGATTGCCTGGCTGCATGAAAAAGCAATACCATTATTGTAAAAGCTTTATCTGATGTAAGTTGTGTCTTTTTCCTACCAGAGTCCTTGAAGATCTATAAAGGCAGGAGAAGATCAGATCTAAAATGTAACCAAATCCAAAGAAAAGCAAAATTATAGTTCAACAATAACAATGACAATGACAATAACAATAACAATAATGGCAGAGGACTCCTACAGGTGAAACAGACAGTAGAGGAAGAAAAGCATAGCTTGAATGACAACATTAAGAAAAGTGAAGAGCCTATGCTTCAGGAAGTGAAGAAAGGAGGACTTTTAAAAACAATGAGGAAGAAAGCTGAATACAGAAAGGAAAGGATAGACAGTCGAGTTGCCAACTGGAAAAACAAGCCTATGCATGGCCAATACTTGAAAAATTGTAGAAGGCAAGTGTTGTGTATGTAACAGTCTTACTTTAAGAATGTATGAATGTAACCTGACAATGATTACAATGTAACCCAGCTGTTAAGGAATGCGAGTAAGCTGCCCATAGAGGGCAGCTGCGAGCGTTCAGCTCACATGGTTCACATTCCCCAAATCACCGGCAGCCGCGGGAACCTTTCCCGTGCGAGGATCACCTGGAGAAGATGGGCGTGACTCAGAATGACGTCACGCCGGTAGCAGCCAATGAGCTACCGTGCAATGATATTCAAATGTATGTACTGCAGTATATAATGAGCTGTACCTCCGCCATTACCACATGTTCATCTTGACCACCATGAAATAAACCTGTGTTTTAGCCCCCCACTGCGGCTCCTTCTTTGTCTTCCGTGCAAGACACTAAAGCAAGGCTGACCCAAAACTGACATGAGGATGATTACAAGCATGGGTTTTGAAGAAGAAAATGGAAGGATTTATCTTGGCAGCTCAGGAACAAGTTTTGCCAACAAATTTCATGAAGAAAAAAATATACCATTTATCTAACAATAGCAAATGGCAGCTTTATAATGAAAAGGATGAAACAGTAGATTGAAAACAGTAGATGACTGAAAATCACAAAATATCATGATTTGCAAATTGAAGTTGAGCGTCTATGGTGGAAGAAATCTGTTGTTGTTCCCATAGTGATCAGAGCTCTTGGAGCAGTACCTAAAGGACTCCCTAGAAATTTTGGAAATTTTGGACTTATCTGATTTGAACATCCTAACTCTCAAAAAAAAAAAACCTCTACTGGGGACTGCATATATACTCAGACGTTACCTTAACAGCTCTTAGGTCCGTGGTTAGGACTTGAACTGTTAATTTTATTCCATTCCTCGACTGTGAACCAAATGGTTGATTTGTATTATTGTGATGATGATGATGACGATGTGACTTCAAGTAGATTCAGACTCACAGTTACCCTTTCCAGGATTTTCTAAGTAGACAATATACAGAAATAGCTTTACCATTCCCTTCTTATGGGGGTGCCCTGGGGCTATGCAGCATGCCCACGGCCACACAGGTTGGCTCTTCGCTTGAGAGGTAGCACTGTGGGGAATCAAACTCTCAACCTCTGGCTCCATAGCCAAATACTTAAGCTATTGAGCTAACCAGCCAGCTAAGAAATCTACAGGAACTGAAATGCAGAAGCAAACATTAAAACAAATTGCTAGCTCTTTAGCATAGAAAACAGTTGCCTATTTTTGTCAGCCTGATGTTCTGTGACTCGGGCAACTAATGTCAGTCTATTACTTTTAAAACTTGTGTTGTTGCTAATTCCTTTGTAAATTAACCTGGAATCTTTTTTAAATGAAAAGAATTTTCCCACTTCTTTCTCTCTCCCTTCTAGCTGTTAGAAAGTGATGTGGAGAGATACAGCAATACTGAAATTTTCAGACTGCCATGCATACTTTGAATTTTCATTAAAAAGTTGATGTTGCCGTTGCCTGCAGCCAACATTCTAAACAGCATCAATGCAATGTTGTTCAAGGCACTCTAGCAAAAAAAAAAACTGTTTCTGATTCCTTAATACAGCATATTTCTAGGAGTTTGAAAATATCTGGTGTAAGTAGTTAGCATAAGATAAAAACTTACACATTTGAGTGATGTCTTTGTCATTTAAAAATGCAGAAATGGATGTTTGTGCCTTTTTCTTGTCTCATGGAATTAAAAAATTAAAGTTCTGATATGTTAATAGCTGAACAAACTTCAAAGGGAAGGTAGATTGGTTTGATTATGAAGAACAGAGCAAAGTCTCAGGATGTATAAAATAGATAACTTTATTACAGTTTTAAAATACCCAACACATTTTGCCTGAACAATCTATGGGCATCTTCAGACGCTGTACAAAACAACATTAAAATTAAATTTTAAAAGGGGCCAACACATTACCATTTTTACATTTAACACTTCTCATTGCAAACAACATTTCTTAAGGTTTCCATTTGTTGTATATAATCTATACCTATAAAATGGTGCGTTAACCGTTGGAATGTGACAATGAAAGCGCGGCGCCAAAATGGCCGCCGCGCTCTTTGCAGGCCCCCCACCCCACCCGGACTCAGACATCCGGGTGAGTTAGGGGGCGTGGCCACCCCTCTATAAAAGGGGTGGCCACGAGGCAGCCGAGCTGCCATTTTAAAAGAGCGACAGAGAGGAGAAGTTTTCTCCGTCGCTGTTTGTTCGATTCTTCGGCTGTTTAGCCCTACTCTTGCCCGGCTGGGAAGGAGGAATCTTCCACAGAGCCTTCGGTTTGCTGGCTGCTCTGTCTTTTTTGGCGATTAGGTTGATCCCTGGAAAGGGATCCCCCTCTTTCGTCAGATATGCCTCCCAAACGGAGGGCCTCGGCGACGAAGCCGCGGCCAACGGGGAGGACTTTTGGCCCTGCGCAATGCGGGGGGCAGCCCTCAGGTCGGAGGACCAGGGCTGCGCCCACGCAGCAGGGCACTACCCCCACCAATACCGGTGGGGAGATGCAGGCTGCTTTTCCCTCGGCTAGTCAGCCTTCGTCCGGCCCTCCTGGGGCTTCGGCCCTCGGCCCGCAGTTGCCGGCCATGGGCCCGGTCAGCGGGGGTGGGCCCGGTGCTGGTGCACAGCACGTTCCACCTCCGGCACCTCATGGGCCGGAGTTTTGGGCAAGGCCCTATTCAGGCCCAGGCACTCATGCTGGGGTTCCTGGTCAAATGCCTGGTGGGCCGTCCGGCCCACCCGGCCCACTTTATACTGGGGGATCTGTGGCAGTTGATGCATTGCTAACGCGTTTAGCTGTGCTTGAGGCATCTTTAGGGATGGCACACAACCCCATGTCTGGT
Organism: Bradypodion pumilum; assembly: GCA_035047305.1. Taxonomy (NCBI): domain Eukaryota; kingdom Metazoa; phylum Chordata; class Lepidosauria; order Squamata; family Chamaeleonidae; genus Bradypodion; species Bradypodion pumilum. The sequence goes on along the minus strand of JAWDJD010000003.1, from coordinate 21,113,580 downwards.
GGCCCTTCACTCGCTGCGGGGGGCCCTTTGGGTCCACCGGCTACCTCAATGGCTGCCACACTGCAACAAGCGGCCAGCCGGGTTGAGCTGCTGGAGACGCTCCGGCCTGCCCCAGCCGGTGTCTCGCAGCTCCCTGTTCATCCAGAGCTACAGCAGGAGAGTGGTCAGGTGCGGCCCCAGAGCTCGATTCCGGTCGCGAGCTCCAACGCCCGCCGTGGGCCGGAACCCCCAGTGGTGCACGGGGGTGCACCTAGTGAGTATCAGGTTCTAGTTAATGCACCCACATCACAGCCCACTTCCAATGGTGGGGTTCAGTGGCCATGGCCTCGTCAGGTCGAGGCGAGTGGGCATCAGTTGCCAGCCTATCACAGTGCCCCTTGGTTCCATACTGCAGCGTTGGGGGTGGGGGTTTCCACCCCCGGGGAAGTGCCGGGCATCGCAGGGACTGTCCAGGTTCCGCTGCGTATGCCCCAGGTACCTAATGTGCCGGTGATGGCCTTGCCGACGGCTGGTTATTCGTTGCCCCTTGGTGATCATTTGTCCCAGGTCACGAGGGAAAAGATTTGGCGGGGGGAGTACATGGATATATTCTCCCTATTGAACCGTGAGCCCACTAAGGAGGAGAGAGAGGGACAGGATGACAAAGACAAAGAGCTGTCCCGCCATCGTAAGCCACCACGCACCTGGGCCAACTGGTTGCCCGCATATCTTATTTATATGGCAGTGTACCTCAGGGCCCGGCCTGACCTGGCCATTCCTATGGTCCAATATTTGGACAATATTTACAGGGCAATGGTGGATTTTCCTGGCCCATCGTGGTTGGCTTACTATGAGGAATTTAGAATGAGGGTGCCCTTGCACCCGGAGATGAGATGGGATGAGCCCTGTCAGAAATTGTGGCTATTGTACATGACCCCCACGCGTCCGGCGCCTGGGGATAGGTATCATTGTGGCCATGCCGTTCAGCGAGCTGCTCCAACGCAGGCTTCCCGCCAGCTGGCGGGGCAGGGGGTTCCAGCCCACTTGCTGTGTTGGGGTTTCTCGGCTAGCGGTGCAATAAGCGTGCAATAAGCGGCAGTGCCGATACAAACATGAGTGTCCCTCTTGCGCTGGCCCCCACGCCGCCGCCATGTGTCCACGGGCCGGCGGGTCACGGGGCAGAGGTAGAGGTGGACAGGGAGCGGGCAGAGCTGCTGTTGAGGGAGCTAGCCAGGCAAAAGGCCCCCTCCCCAGTTAATGTTGGAGCGCTGGCTCTCAACTTATCCACGGAGAGAGGACGCGAAGTACCTCCTTGAGGGTTTTCAGTGGGGCTTCCGAATCCCATTCAAAGGAGTGTGGGGACCCCAAGATGCACCCAATTTACTGTCCCTGAAGGGTAGAGAAGAGGTGGCTGCCCTGAGTATCGCTAAGGAGGTTGGGGCCAAGAGGGTGGCAGGCCCCTTTTCTGTGCCACCTTTTCCCAACCTGAAAGTCTCCCCTCTGGGGTTGGTACCCAAAAAGGCCCCGGGGGAATTTCGTTTAATCCACCATTTATCGTACCCAGCGGGTTATTCTGTCAATGATGCTATCCCTGATGACCTTTGTTCGGTCAGGTATACGTCCTTTGACCAAGCCCTGCGAATGGTGCGCTCTTGTGGTCCTGGTGCCCTCCTGGCAAAATGCGACATTAAATCGGCATTCCGATTGTTGCCAGTGCACCCTGAGGACTTTGAGCTATTGGGTTATAGATTCCAAGGGAAGTTCTATGTAGATAAGGCCATGCCATGCCTTTTGGCTGCTCTATATCCTGTTCAGCATTTGAACGTTTTAGCACCTTTCTTCAGTGGGCCTTTGTTCGCAGGTCCAGGTCTCGGTCTGTAGCCCATTACCTCGATGACTTTTTGTTCGGGGGTGAACGGGGCTTGGACACATGCACGCGTCTCCTCACCACATTTCAGACGCTAATGCAGGAACTGGGTGTCCCTTTAGCGCCCGAAAAGACCGAGGGCCCATCCACTACGCTCACATTTCTGGGTATTGAAATTGATACGGTCGCACAGGCATCCCGGTTACCCATTGAGAAGGTCACCCGGATCTCCGCGATGATTTTGGCCTTGCTGGCCAAACGTAAGGTGTCACTTCGTGAGCTTCAGGTACTGCATGGCCATCTTAACTTAGCCTGCAGGGTGGTTACGCCTGGCAGGGCATTTGCTCGGCGCCTGTGCGATGCCATGTCTGGCTTGACAAGGCGCCATTATAGGGTCCGGCTAACCCGGGGCATGCGGGCTGACCTTTTGGTTTGGCTCTCATTCCTGCGGGACTTTAACGGGGTATCCTTTTGGAGGTCCGACCTTTTAGTTTCACCTAGGTTTCAAGTCCAGTCGGATGCCTCCGGCTCCCTGGGATATGGGATTTACAGGGGAGGTGGGCTTATGGCCAATGGCCTCCAGCATGGCGGGGCATAGATCGCCTCCGCGACCTTACATTCCTTGAGTTTTTTCCAATCCTGGGAGCTTTGATGCTATGTGGCAAGGAGTGGGCCGACTCTGTGGTCCACTTTTGGTGTGACAATGCTGCAGTAGTGCACATTGTCAATGCTCAGACCTCCAAATCACCCAGGGTGATGGCTTTAGTTCGCCAATTTGTGTTACGTAGCCTACGCCTCAACGTGCTTTTTAGGGCCAGACATGTACCAGGCATTAATAATGATATTGCTGATGCTTTATCCCGCCTGCAGATCCCCTGGTTCCGCGCCTTGGCTCCGGACGCAGAGGAATTCCCCTCGCCACTCCCGGCCAAGATTTGGACATTTGGCAAGGAGAGGTGAACCGGGCGATCAGCATGTCCTTGGCGCCCCGCACGTGTAAGGCGTATCATCATGCTTTTGTTCAATTTAATAGCTTTCATGTGCAACTTCAGTTGCCAGAGGTGTGGCCCATTCCAGTGGAACAGGTTTTACACAGTCAGGGCCTCACTCCCCGCACTATGGCATCCAGGCTGTCAGCATTGGCATTTATTGCCAAGGTGAGGGGTTTTGCTGAGAGCATGAACGATTTTCGCATACGGCATGTTTTGGAGGGGTGGACACGGCAACGTGGCCGCCGCCCGGACACTCGGCACCCAATTTCCCCAGGTGTGCTCACACACCTTGCACGAGGCTGGCCTAACCTATGTTTTGACAGGTATGAGGCAGCTCTTTTTCATGCGGCTACCACGGTGGCCTTCTTTGGAGCGCTCCGCATCAGTGAGTTGGTACTACTGTCTAAGGCGGATGCGACTCGTAGGGCACTGGAACTGGACGATGTCTATGTTTCTAATGAGTGGGCTCAGTTGAGGATACGGTCCTCAAAAGTTGATCAGCACGGCATAGGCAGTGGAATTAGACTGCTACGATGTTCCATTTCAGACATCTGTCCGGTTGGTGCCCTACAGGAGTTCTTGGCAGTGCGTGGCATGCAGCCTGGCCCGTTTTTCTGCCATCAGGATGGGTCTCCCCTTACTAAATTTCAATTTTGGAAGGTGACCGGTATGGCACTTTCCAGTGTTGGCCTCCCTGGGGCTCGTTACGGCACCCATTCATTTAGAATAGGTGCTGCTTCAACTGCAGCTGCATTTGGGTACTCTGAGGCTGATATACGCCGTATGGGAAGATGGAGATCTATGCGTTTTGCATTATATGTTCGTCCTCTTCAGACATGAGTACCATTTAAGTCACTGTTCTCTTTTTCTCTTACAGACCCTGTGTGTCCCCGCACACCGGTGGCAGTATGGCTGGTGGGCCACAGTTACGTGCACGGGGCAGCGCAGTATGCTGCGGCGACAGTGTGGGGACCCCAGCTTGGACTGTGTGCGGCCCCATGCATACGTTGGCACGGTAAGCGTGGAATGAGATGGCGGGAACTGTTGCCATTCCTTTTCTCCATTAGGGATGCTGAACCGCCTGATGTCCTTGTACTGCACCTCGGGGGCAATGACCTCGCCCAGGTCACTGGCCTTTCTTTAAAATTCGCGATTTGCAGAGACCTAGCTTATTTGCATTATGTGTGGCCGTTCACAAGGCTGCTATGGTCGGACATCATACCACGTCACGCTTACAGGGGAGGTATTGACCTCCATGCCCTTGACCGCGCTCGTCGCTCAGTGAACAGGGCAGTTGCCCGATTCGTGGCTGACAAGGGTTTGGGGATGGTCATCCGACACCCCACCATTAGTTTACAAAATTACGATCTGTATGCAGGGGATGGGGTCCACCTGTCGGATAGAGGTATGAACCTCTTTTTGGAAGATTTGCAAGCAGGCCTGTTGACCGAGCTGACGGTCTGGGGGGGGGGGGGGGGCAGTGAGTCTTCATTGAAGCCTCCCCGTGTGGCGGGTAGCACTGGTAAGGTAAAGATTTATGACCCATAGGTATCCGGCAGGTTCGCAATTGACTGGCCAACACTTAGACAGGTACAGGTGTAATAACGTTGACCGGTCAACGACGAACCAGGCAAGGGGTGATGGCAGGAGCTTGTCAGCATGCATCACCCCGTGATTTGACGGATCCACGTCAGAGGGTAGGGTCAGTAGATAGTTTATTGACTACGGTCAACAATTTGTTTGTGTCAACAAACAAATTGATACAAAATGGATACATTGTAGCCAATTGCCATTGGCAATTTTGGGAGGAACCTTACCAGTGTTACTGCGGCCTACTTGCCTTAAGAATTATAATTGGATGAGTACCAATTGAAAGTTATAATTCGGACTAGGGCATTATTCAATAAAAGTGGCCCAATGCCTTTATCCATATACCGGTGTCTGAGTTTTTCTTTGGGGGGTGCGCCTGCAATGAAAGCGCGGTGCCAAAATGGCCGCCACGCTCTTTGCGGACCCCCCCCATGCCCGGACTCAGACATCCGGGTGAGTTAGGGAGCATGGCCACCCTTCTATAAAAGGGGTGGCCACGAGGCAGCCGAGCTGCCATTTTAAAAGAGCGACGGAGAGGAGAAGTTTTCCCTCCACCCCCTCCCTAGTGAACAGTGTGATATTTTGGTCGCTTTGGGGCCGAGTGGGAATTTTTGGTTGGAAACCACAATTGGCCCTTGGGTTCTGGCTTTTTTGCCCATCCCACACTGTTGCTGAAGTTTGATATAGGGGTTTTTCTTGTTCTTGACTTTGGTCACTTAGGCGGGTAGCACTGGTAAGGTAAAGATTTATGACCCATAGGTATCCGGCAGGTTCGCAATTGACTGGCCAACACTTATACAGGTACAGGTGCAATAACGTTGACCGGTCAACGACGAACCAGGCAAGGGGTGATGGCAGGAGCTTGTCAGCATGCATCACCCCGTGATTTGACGGATACACGTCAGAGGGTGGGGTCAGTAGATAGTTTATTGACTACGGTCAACAATTTGTTTATGTCAACAAACAAATTGATACAAAATGGATACATTGTAGCCAATTGCCATTGGCAATTTTAGGAGGAGCCTTACCAGTGTTACTGCGGCCTGCTTGCCTTAAGAATTATAATTGGATGAGTACCAATTGAAAGTTATAATTCGGACTAGGGCATTATTCAATAAAAGTGGCCCAATGCCTTTATCCATATACCGGTGTCTGAGTCTTTCTTTGGTGGGTGCGCCTGCAAAGGATGTTGCACCAGGCCCCACTAGCCCGTAATGGGCCTCCGTTCACTCGCCCGAACCCAGTTCGCAGGTAACTGTCGGGTTGAAATTTTCGACCCGGGGGCAGGAGCCCCCCAGTCGCAAACAAAAAAAGGGAACTTCAATTCCCAACATTCCTTGTGCCGCGCCAGAGCCAATCAGGCTGAGCGGCGCAGCAAAAGGAACGTTCGGAAACGCGCCGCGGCCAATCAAAAAAAGCCGCAGGAAAAAACCTGCCACAGTAAGCAAACACGCACAGGCAAAACTACAAGCCCCAGCGTCCTGCGTGCCATTAGCGCGCCGAACGCTGAGGCGGCCTGCGCGTGAAAAATAAAAATTAAAAAAACACCTGCCGCCACTGCCCTTCTTCCCCACAGGCCAGCCAGCATGGCCCATGGAGAAGAAAACAAAAAAAGCACCACCCCCGCCATTGCCCTTCCTTCCCACGGGCCAGCCAGGAGATGTCTTCACTCCATGACGACTGGAACTCAACTGAGAAAATAAAGAAAATACTTACCGGAAGCGACACCCAGAGGACAGAAGAGAAAAATTGTAGAGAGGCAGAAAGCTCACCACCCCCACCCAGAGTCCAAAAGAGAAAAAACATTCAAAAATATTGAAACTTATAAGATTAATTCAAAAATTAATCAAATAAGTTATAAAAACATTCAAAAATAATCACACTAATCTCAAAAAATATCAAAAATAACAGAAATCACTTTTCACTCAAAAAAACCGAAACAAAAAATAAAAATGCATAAAAATAAAGATTTAAAAAACCAAAATTAAATTTTGAACTAAATAATATTAAATTAAATTAAATAAATTAAATTAAATTAAAATGTGCATAAACAGAAAACAAAAACCTTCAAAAACCAATTTAAAGAGCCCGGCACTGAGGAAGCCGGCACGCAAAAAAAAACACCACTGGGAGCGCAAGTCCGCCGCAGGCAGATGCAGCGCCTCGAAGCCAAAAAATCACAAAACCTTACAACACCATTTAAAACAGCCCAGCACCATTGGTTCAAGAAAAAAATGAAACCCTTTACTATCCAACACAATTTTAAAAAGCCCGGCACCGCCGGGCAAAATATGCTAGTGTTATATAAGAATGGCAATGTGCTGTTTCTTTTTTGTCTGTCTGTCTGACTGACTGTCTGTCTGTCTGGTTGGTTTTATTTTTTGCTACCCCTAAAGGAGGCCATAAATGGTTCAGGCCAAAATATATTGAGTAGTTTTAAATTGAAATAAATTGGTTGTCCATCCGTCCTTGCTCTTCTTGATCTCTCAGCGGCCTTCGATACCGTCGACCACGGTATCCTGCTGGAACGGCTCGAAGGACTGGGGATCCAGGGCACTGTGTTGTCCTGGTTTTCCTCGTTTCTGGAGGGCCGTACCCAGTCGGTGTGGTTAGAGAGTGAGAAGTCCAGCCCTAGGCCCCTCAAGTATGGGGTGCCTCAGGGCTCTGTGCTCTCTCCTCTCTTATTTAACATCTACATGAAGCCACTGGGTGAGATCATTCGTTCCCACGGGGTGCGGTACCATCAGTACGCGGATGACACTCAGCTGTACATCTCGGCCCGTGGGGACCCCAGTGATGCTGTTGAAATCCTATCCGGATGCCTGGAGGCCATTGGGGTCTGGATGGGGGCCAATGGGCTTCGACTGAATCCCAGCAAGACAGAGTGGCTGTGGATAAGGGGCCCCATGTTATCCAGGGAGTTACCATCTTTGGTACTGGATGGGGCTGTTTTGCCCCAGACAGACCCAGTGCGCAACTTGGGGGTCCTTCTGGACTCACGGCTGCTGCAGGAAGAACAAGTGGCGGCTGTGGCCAGGAGGGCGTTTGCCCAACTTCGGGTGATTTGCCAATTGCGCACGCTCCTGGACCGGGGCTCCTTGCTTATGGTCACTCATGCCCTGGTTACCTCCCGACTAGATTATTGTAATGCGCTCTACATGGGGCTGCCCTTGACGACCATTCGGAGGCTGCAGCTGGTCCAGAATGCGGCGGCCCGGGTGGTGATGGGGTGTGGGCGATATGCCCATGCCTCTCCGCTGCTTCGGGAGCTGCACTGGTTACCAGTTTGTCTCCGGGTGCAATTTAAGGTGCTGGTTTTGACCTTTAAAGCCCTATATGGCAGGGGGCCAGGATACCTTAGAGACCGCATCGTCCCAAGAGTGACTGCCCGTCCAACCAGAGCGGACCGGAGGGGCTCTCTAATGGTGCCGTCAACGAGGGGTGCACATTTGTCTAGCACCCAAAGGAGGGCCTTCTCCGTGTCCGCACCAACCCTCTGGAACCTCCTACCAACAGATCTAAGACTTCAAAGTGAACTGCTGCCCTTCAGGAAAGGAGTGAAGACCTGGCTGGCAGGGCAGGTGTGGGGCCCGAACGGGACTATGGTTCCCACCGGCTGGCTTTTATAAGAACTCTCTCTTCTTGTATAGTAGGTGGGATGGGTGGGTGGGATATGGGTTTTTTAAAGGGGTGGATGTGGGTTTTATAGGTTTTTTATAATGTTTTTATGTATTTTTAGAAGTGTTGTAATGCCGCCCTGAGTCAGGTTCTGCCTGAGTGGGCGGCATATACAAATGTGACTTATAAATAAATAAATAAATAAATAAATAAATAATTATATAAATTTAGGCTTTTGTTTTTCCTTCTTAATCAGATGTGTAATATGTCATCAGTTCTTTTTGTTTTAGGAAGTTGGGTCTTAATGATGTAGGTGGAATCTGTGCAAAGAGAGTTTACGAGCCTTAGCTTAAAGATAATGTTATTTGGTATAGTAAGGTAAAGGTCGCCCTTACTCGAAAGCCATTCATATCCAACTCTAGGGTTCAGTGCTCATCTATGTTTGCAGCCAAAGAGCCAGTGCTGTCTGCATCTGCAGACTTTCTGTGGACACGTGGCAGGCATAACACACTGGAGTGCATGGAATGCAGTTTACTTTCCCACCAAAGTGGTACCTATTTACCTTCCTGCAATTTCTTTCTTTTGAAATGTTAGGTTGGCAAGAGCTGGGACAGAGATGGGGGCTCACTCCATCATGCAGCCCTCAGGTCTTGAATTGCTGACCTGCCGACCTTCCAGTCATCAAGTTCAGCTTCTTAACCACTAAGCCACCGCAGTCCCGCAGTAAGGTAGAGGAGAGCAAAGATATCTAGGTTATATGACACAATTATTTTCCACCAAATATGCAACTGGCACCAGTTCTGACCTGCACAGCCAATGACAAGGAATACTGGAAATTTCATTCTAACATCCCCAATAAAGGCCATTGCTAGTTCTGTTTTGTTTTTTGTTGTTACTATTCTTTCTTTATTTTTTTCTGTTGCATTCCCCCTATTATCATGGGTGCCAGTGCCTTGCACAATTTCTACCCCTATAATTTATACCACAGTACAAAGCTGATTGATGTTCACTCATCTATTCACTAATACTAACAATTTCGTGTCAGAAATTACTCTGGTTTGAAAGGATTTTTGCTGGAGAAACTCCACTCATGTGACGCCCAAATGAGGCTCCTTTCATGTCCCCAAGATCTTTTCCCACAGAAATGGTCCCTATTTATCTACTTGCAATTTCGTGCTTTCGAACTGCTAGGTTGGCAGGAGCTGGGACAGAGATGGGCACTGAAACTGTCATGCAGTACCTGGGACCCGAACTGCCGACTTGCCAGCCTTCCAGATAACAAGGTGAGCTTCTTAACCGGTGGGCCCCTGCAACCTGTATCTGTTCACTGGAACTGCTAATGGAAAAATGCAACGAAAAAGGTGTGGAAGAAGCCATCTAAAGAACAAGAGGGGGAATTGCATAAGACCCCCTTTGTGGCATCTGTACTCGTACCTGTCAAATTTTGGATTTGGAAATAAGGGAAATTTCCCGGCAAATACAGGATACTTGACAGCTATGCTTATCCTGTGTTGCCCTCCAATGGTGGCAATAGGGCATTGCAGTCTAATTAATAAGGGATGACGGCAGGAAAGAGGGTAAAATAAGGGATTTTCCTGTCCAATAAGGGATACTTGACAGCTATGTCTGTACTGGAGGAAGCTATAAAGGGCATGAAACAAATAAAGCAGCAGGTATTGATGACATAAGAACAGAGCAGATAAAGCAGTTTAGGTGCTCACATTTTAGAGTGGCTTCTGCAATTAAGGAACAACTGTACAGATGAGCTTAAATTGTACAGACAGGCAAGAGTCATTGCTTTATTGAAACCCGACAAAGACCCAGAAGATACAATCAGTATCTTTCTTTTGCAATATTTATAAGGCACTGGAATGAATGGTTTTCAATCATATTTCAGATACAGATTTAGGTACACACATACCACATATCTCCCAGCTGGTATGACCCATGGCCACAATGGATGTGTGATTCTGTTATGTTATGGGTTGGTGGGTGGTCGAGTGAGGGTTTTAATCTGTTTTGTTATATTTTACTGTATTTTATCTGTTTTTACCATTGTGCGCCACCCTGAGTCAGGTTTCCCCGAGTGGTCGGCATAAAAATCTAAGCATAAATAAATAAATAAATAAATAAATAAAATTTATGTTAACTGTGTTTTCTGACAGGAGCAGAATGTATCATTTCTCATGTATCTATTCTTATGCAAATAAGTGGATCAAAAATGTGCACATTCTGTTAGCCAATGGGCTTGTTGTATTATTGTTACTGTTACTGTTTATACTGTATATAAGTCCGAGTTTTGCCCCATCCAAACTGTGTTCAAACCCCACTAATAGAGAGCTGAATTTCACTACTTCACTCCCTGAACATGAAAGATTCCGAGAACTGTTTTTTTTTTATTTAAAAACCTCTTCCAGCTCTGATTATGACTAACCTTTTTTTTTTGGCAAAGCTCCCTTCTCCAAATATAATTAATTAAAATTAAAATAACCACCTGTTGTTGTTCAGTCGCACAGTCGATTCCGACTCTTTGTGACCCTATGGACCATCGCTCTCCAGGCACCTCTGTCCTCCACCATCCTCCTTAGTCCACACAGCCCCGTGCCCATTGTGTCTACAATACCATCTAGCATCTCATCTTTGGCCGTCCCCTTCTTCTTCTGCCTTCCACCTTCCCCAGCATCAAGACCTTCTCAAGTGAATCCTCTCTTCTCATTTGATGTCCAAAATACTTCAACTTCATCTTTGTTATTTGTCCTTCTAAGGAGCACTCAGGGCTAATCTCTTCTAATATTGACCTATTTGTTCTCCTCGCTGTCCAAGGGACTCTCAAAACTCTCCTCCAGCACCACATCTCAAAGGCATCTATTTTTCTTCACTCAGCCTTTCTAATGGTCCAGCTCTCACAGCCATACATTACCACCGGGAATACCATTGCTTTGACTATGCGGACCTTTGTTTGCAGTGAGATATCTCTGCTTTTTACTATGTTCCCCAGGTTTTTCATAGCTTGTCTCCCAAGAATCAGTCGCCTTTTTATTTCATGGCTGCAATCCCCATCTGCAGAGATCTTGGATCCTAAGAAAGTAAAATCTGTTACTGCTTCTACTTCTTCCCCATCTATTTTCCAGGGACTTATAGCGCCTGTTGCCATTATCTTGGTTTTCTTGATATTGAGTCTCAGGCCAGCTTTTGCACTCTCTTCTTTCAACCTAATCAGGAGCTTCTTTAGGTCTTCTTCACTTTCTGCTATTAGGGTGGTATCATCTGCATATCTCAAATTGTTGATGTTTCTCCCAGCAATTTTGATCCCATATGGTGATTCCTCCATCCCTGCATTGCGCATTATGTGCTCTGTGTATAAGTTGAATAAGCAGGGTGATAAAATGCAGCCTTGTCTTACTCCTTTTCCTATTCCAAACCACTCCGTCATTCCATACTCTGTCCTAACTGTTGCTTCTTGACTCATGTACAGATTTCTCATGAGACATATGAGGTGTTTTGGTATTCCCATTTCTTTAATTACTTGCCACATTTTGTTGTGGTCCACACAATCAAAGGCCTTGGTGTAGTCAATGAAACAGAAGTAAGCTTGTTTCTGGTATTCCTTTGTTTTCTCCATGATCCAGCGTATGTTGGCAATGTGATCTCTGGTCCCCCTTCCTCTTCTGAATCCAGCCTGCACCTCTGGTAGTTCTCTTTCTACATGCTGCTGTAGTCTATCCTGTATTATCTTGAGCATCACTTTGCTAGCTTGTGGGATTAGCGCAATTGTTTGATAATTTGAACATTCTTTGGCATTGCCCTTTTTTGGGATTGGGACATATACTGATCTTTTCCAATCCTGTGGCCACTGTTTCGTTTTCCAAATCTGCTGGCATATAGCATGTAGTAGCTTGATTCCATCATCTTTCAGAGCTTTGAAGAATTCAACTGGGATACCATCATATCCACTGGCTTTGTTGTTTGCCGTGCTTTTTAGGGCCTTTCTGACTTCACTCTCTAGGATGTCTGGTTCAAGTTCAATTTCCCCCTCATTGTTATTATCCGCGGTGTTTAGGTCTTTTTTGTAAATTTCCTCTGTGTACTCTTTCCATCTTTTCTTTATCTCTTCTGCATCCACTAACTCTTTGCCATCTTTGTCTTTTATCGTGATCATTTTTGCTTTGAACGTTCCCTTGACTTCCCCAATTTTTTTAAAGAGATCTCTAGTCCTGCCTCTTGTGTTGTTTTCCTCTATTTCTTTGCACTGTTCATTTAGGTAGCTTTCCTTATCTCTCCTTGCTTTTCTTTGAAATTCTTTATTTAAGTGATTGTATTTTTTCCTTTCTCCTTTGCCTTTTGCGTTCCTTCTTTCCTCTGCTATTTTAAGAGCCTCATCCGACAACCACTTTGCTTTCTTGCGCTTCTTTTCTTTTGGTATAGTTTTCCTTGCTGCCTCCTGCATAATGTCTCTCATCTCTGTCCATAATTCCTCTGGTACTCTGTCTATCTGGTCCAGACCATTGAATCTGTTCCTCACCTCCACCGTGTATTCCTTGGGTATGTTGTCTAGATCATATCTATCTGGCCTATTAGTTTTCCCTATTTTCTTCAGTCTGAGCCTGAATTTTGCAATCAGTAGATTGTGATCTGAGCCACAGTCCGCTCCAGGTCTTGTTTTTGCTGACTGTATGGAGGTTCTCCATCTTTGGCTGCAGAGTATATAGTCAATTTGGTTTCGATGTTGGCCATCTGGTGATGTCCATGTGTAGAGTCTCCTCTTGTGTTGCTGGAAAAGGGTGTTTGCTATGACTAGTGTGTTATCTTGGCAGAACTCTATCAGTCTTTGCCCTGCTTCGTTTTGTGTTCCCAGACCAAACTTGCCTGTTATTCCGTCCACTTTTTGATTTCCTACTTTTGCATTCCAGTCTCCTAAGATAATGTGGACATTGTTTCTTGGTGTCTGTTCTATAAGATGTTGTAGGTCCTCATAGAACTGATCTACTGTGGCTTGATCTGCACTGGTAGTTGGTGCATATATTTGGATTACAGTGATATTAAATGGTTTGCCTTGTAGTCTGACTGATATCATTCTATCATTTTTGAGATTGTATCCCATTACTGCTTTTCTCACTCTTTTATTTACAATTATGGCCACTCCATTTCTTCTGAGGTTTTCTTGTCCACAGTAGTAGATATGATGGTTTCCAGAGCTGAACTCGCCCATACCTGTCCATTTTAGCTCACTGATTCCCAAGATGTCAATACTTATTCTTTCCATTTCCTTTTTTACCACTTCCAGCTTTCCTTGGTTCATAGATCTTACATTCCATGTCCCTATGCAATATTGTTCCTTACAACACTGTATTTCCCCTCCCCCTTTCCTGCCCATCCCTTTCTGTCCATCTAATGTGCTGAGCATCCTTCCTGTTTCCTCTGGTTTGTCCCTTTGTTTTGCCTTTGCTTTGGTCAATAGGGTCAATAACCACCTACTTCTATTTATAATACAATTTATATAAGATATCTTACTACAATAAATGTATCTATAATTATTACAATTTAGCATACAATTAAAACTGCAGTGATTAATTTGCCACACACACACGTGAATGCATAGCACGCACAACTGTATGTACCAAAATCTGTATCTATGGCTATAGATAGGTGAGAAAAATATCTGAAATATTAAGCCCAGGTTAATTTATTGCAGCTAATCAAAATGACAGATGGAGGCATTTCTCTTCCTGCTTCTGTTTCTGGGATGTTACCTTTCTTTCCCTCACACTGGGAAGTACAAATAAATCAATTGCCAATGAGGGGAAAAACCCTTCACTTAAAATGCACAGCTGGAAGAGCTTCTTCATGCAGTCACTCCTTCCAGTGGAATCTATTAAATAATAGTCCATGTTGCAGAAGTGTAGCATAGAAAATGTATTGCAGGCGCACCCCCCCAATAACGGACACAGACAACATTGAAAGTGGATAACAGCAAAGGGCCACATTTATTGATTCAATGCCCTAGTCCGAATTATAAATTTGTATTGGTAAAACGACCAATCATAATTCCTAAGGCAAGCAGGCCGAAGTAACACTGGTAAGGTACCACCCCAAAATTGCCAACGGCAATTGGTTACAATGTATCAAATTGTATCAATTTGTTTGTTAACAACAAACAAATTGTTGACCGTAGTCAATAACTAACTCATGACCCCACCCTCTGACGCGTATCCGTGAAATCACAGGGGTGATGCATGCTGGTTAGCAATCATCATCACCCCATCGCCTGATTCGTCGTTGACCGGACAACGTTTAACTACTTTATTCCTGTCTAGTGTTGTCCAGTCAATTGCGAACCTGCCGGATACTTGTGGGTCATACTGTTTACCTTACCAGTGCTACCCGCCCATGTGACCAAAGTCAACAGTAGGAACGAAGAAAGACCCCTATATCAAACCATAGCAACAGTGTGGGATGGGCAAAAAAGCCAGGACCCGAAGCCAATGTGGGTCCCAACCAAAAATTCCCACCCGGCCCCGAAGCGACCATAATCACACTGTTAACTAGGGAGGGGGTGGAGGGGAAAAACTTCTCCGCTCCGTCGCTGAGGCAAAATGGCAGCGCGGCTGCCTCGTGGCCACCCCTTTTATAAGGGAGCTGGCCACGCCCCTAACTACCCGGATTCTCTGTCCTGTGGGGGGGGCCCGCAAAGGGCGCGGCGGCCATTTTGGCGCCGCGCTTGCATTGCAGGCGCACCCCCCCAATAACGGACACAGACAACATTGAAAGTGGATAACAGCAAAGGGCCACATTTATTGATTCAATGCCCTAGTCCGAATTATAAATTTGTATTGGTAAAACGACCAATCATAATTCCTAAGGCAAGCAGGCCGAAGTAACACTGGTAAGGTACCACCCCAAAATTGCCAACGGCAATTGGTTACAATGTATCAAATTGTATCAATTTGTTTGTTAACAACAAACAAATTGTTGACCGTAGTCAATAACTAACTCATGACCCCACCCTCTGACGCGTATCCGTGAAATCACAGGGGTGATGCATGCTGGTTAGCAATCATCATCACCCCATCGCCTGATTCGTCGTTGACCGGACAACGTTTAACTACTTTATTCCTGTCTAGTGTTGTCCAGTCAATTGCGAACCTGCCGGATACTTGTGGGTCATACTGTTTACCTTACCAGTGCTACCCGCCACACGGAGGGGCTTCACAGAAGACCTGACGCCCCCCCCCCAGACCGTCAGCTCGGTCAACAGGCCTGCTCGCCAGTCACCCAACAGGAGGTCCATACCTCCTCGCGACAGATGGACCCCATCCCCTGCATACAAGTCACAATTTTGTAGACTAATATCGGGGTGATGACTAACCCGTCCCCAAGCCCTGGTGGTGAGAAACCGCGCCACTGCCTTATTGACCGCGCGCCTAGCTCGGTCAAGGGCCAGGAGGTTAACGCCCCCTCTGTAAGAGTGGCGCGGAACAATGTCCGACCAAACCAGGGCTGTGGCAGGCCAGACATAATGCAAGTAGGCGAGGTCCTCGCAAATCGCATGCTTGAGCGATAAGCCGGTGACCTGGCCCAAATCATTGCCCCCCAAGTGGATGATTAGAATGTCAGGCGGGTCAGCCCCCAGGCCAGAAAAAAGGAAAGGCCGCAGCTCCCGCCATAACATCCCAGGCTTACCGTGCCATGAGAGACTGGCGTGGTCACCCAGTCCCAGTCGGGGTCCCCACTCTGTCGCCGCAGCGTAACGCGCTGCCCTGAGCACATAGCTGTGGCCCACCAGCCATACTGTCACCGGTGTAATACGACACCCAGGGTCTGTAAGAAAATTGAGAAAAAGGAAGGTAAGGTGACTGGATTGGTACTCATGGCGGGAGTGGGCGCACATAAAACTGAAAACATTGTGAGCCCCACCTCCCCCTGCTACGTATGTCAGCCCCAGAGTACCCAAAAGCAGCCGCTGTGGAGGCTGCGCCAATACGGAACGCATGTGTGCCAGAACGGGCACCCGGTAGTCCCACCCTGGTGAGGGCTCTGGCAGTCACCTTCCAAAACCGAAATTTAGTAAGGGGAGACCCATCTTGGTGACAGAAAAACGGGCCGTGGTGCATGCCACGCAGTGCCAGGTATTCCTGTAGGGCACCAACCGGACAGATGTCTGCCAAAGAACACCGTAGCAGTCTTACTCCACTGCCTACGCCATGCTGATCTGTTTTAGAGGAGCGAATCCTCAACTGGGCCCAGTCTTTGGCAACATATACATCTCCGCGTTCCAGTGCCCTACCACTTGCATCCGCCTTAGACAGCATCACGAGTTCGCTGATGCGGAGCGCTCCAAAAAATGCCACCGTTGTGGCTGCATGCAATTGGGCTGCCTCATAATGATCAAAACAGAGGCCTGGCCAGCCCCGGGCCAACTGGGTAAGAACCCCTGGGGAAATAGGGTGCCGGTCGTCCGGGCAACGCCCGCGCTCGCGCACCCACCCCTCCAAAACGTGTCTCACACGGAAGTCAGAGGTGGTATCCACATGACCCCCCACTTTGGCCATAAAAGCCAACGCCTAGAGCTTGGATGCTATGGTGCGAGGTGCAAGGCCCTGTGCATGCAGGTGAACCATGAACCGCAGAACATGGTCCACCGGGATGGGCCAGGTCTCTGGCCATTGAAATCGAGTAGCAAAAGCCCTATACAAATTGAATGCTTGTTGATACGCCTTACGCGTGCGTGGCGCTAGTGACAGGCCAATCGCCCGGTTCACCTCTCCTTGCCAATAGTCCACATCTCGTCCGGGAGTGGCGAGGGAAATTCCTCCGCATCCGGGGCCAAGGCGCGGAACCGGGAGATCTGCAGGCGGGACAAAGCGTCAGCAATATCGTTATTAACCCCTGGGACATGCCTGGCCCTGAACAAGACGTTGAGGCGCAGGCAGCGCAGCACAAAATGGCGCACTAGATCCATGACCCTGGGCGATTTAGACGTCTGTGCATTGACAATGTGCACCACGGCAGCATTGTCGCACCAGAAATGCACCACCGAATTAGCCCACTGTTCGCCCCATAGCATCAAAGCCCCCAGAATGGGAAAAAATTCCAGGTATGTGAGATCCCGCAGGCGACCTGTGCCTGCCCATGCCGGTGGCCACCCACCATAGGCCCACTTCCCATTGAAGTACATCCCATAACCCAGGGATCCTGAGGCATCAGACTGGATCTAGAAATTGGGGGATGCCAGGAGGTCAGACCTCCAAAATGAGACCCCATTAAACTCCCTCAGGAATTGCAACCAGACAAACATGTCTGCCCTGATACCCCGGGTAAGCCTGACTCTGTGGTGGGGCCTGGATAACCCTGCCATGGCGTCGCATAAGCGCCGGGCGAAAGCCCTGCCCGGTGCGACCACCCTGCAGGCAAAATTGAGGTGCCCATGTAGCACCTGCAGTTCCCTCAGGGATGCCTTACGCTTAGCCAGCAATTCCGAGATAAGGGTCACTATCCTGGACACCTTATCACCCGGTAACCTAGAAGCCTGTACTACTGTATCAATCTCAACCCCCAGGAATACTAGTTTGGTCGACGGGCCCTCGGTCTTTTCGGGCGCTAAAGGGACACCCAGTTCCTGCATTAGCGTCTGAAATGTATTGAGGAGACGTGCACACGTGTCCCAGCCCCGTTCACCCCCGAATAAAAAGTCATCCGGGTAATGGGCTACAGACCGGGACCCTGACCTGCGGACGAAAGCCCACTCTAGGAAGGTACTAAAACGCTCGAAAGCCGAGCATGATATGGAGCAGCCAAAAGGCATGGCCTTATCAAAATAATACTCCCCTTTAAATTTAAAACCCAGCAATTCAAAGTCGCCCGGGTGCACCGGCAAGAGGCGAAAAGCTGACTTAATGTCGCACTTGGCCAGCAAGGCACCCGGGCCACACGAGCGCACCATGCGCAGCGCATGGTCGAACGATGTATACCTGACCGAACAAAGGTCATCAGGTATCGCATCGCTGACCGATCGGCCGGCTGGGTAGGACAAATGATGAATAAGGCGAAACTCACCTAGGGACTTTTTAGGAACCAAACCCAATGGTGAAACCTTAAGGTTGGGAAAAGGGGGTGCGGGAAAAGGTCCGGCGACCCTGCCCGCGTCTAACTCCTTTTTAATGCTGGCCTCGGCTACCTCCTCCCTTCCTCTGAGGGATAAAAGGTTGGGAGCATCCTGAGGAGATCTATCACCCATAAAAGGGATACGAAATCCCTGCTTAAAACCTTGGATGAGGTACTCCCTGTCCTCTCCCCTTGGGTACGATGCGAGCCAGCGCTCCAGCATGTCCACCTTAATTGGGGAGGGAGCCTTTCGGAGAACTAGCTCCATCCGTGGCAGGCTTGCCAGCCCACTGTCCACCCCTCCCTCTGCCTCGCACCCCCCCAGGCTTGGGACAAGCAGAGGCTGCATGGGGACCAGAACATGTGGGACACTCGTGCTTATACCTGCAGTTCTTCCGACTGCAGGAACCATTGGACGAGAAAGTCCAGCACAGCAGGCGGGCTGGAACCCCCTGCCCCGCCATTTGGCGGGTAACCTGCGCTGGAGCTGCTCGCTGGACCGCATGTCCACAATGGTATCTATCCCCCGGGGCAGGACGTGTGGGTGTCATATACAAGAGCCACAGTCTCTGGCACGGCTCATCCCATCTCATCTCGGGGTGCAGGGGAATCCTCATACGGAATTCCTCATCATATGCTAGCCATGAGGGGCCCGGGAAATCTACCATCGCCCTGTATATGTTGTCCAAATATTGGACCATGGGAATAGCTAGATCCGGCCGCGCCCTCAAATACACCGCCATGTATATCAAATAAGCGGGGAGCCAGTTAGCCCAGGTACGCGGCGGCTTATGGCGGCGTGCCTGCTCCTTGTCCTTCTCATCCTGACCCTCCCTTTCTTCCTTAGTGGGCTCTCTGTTCAGGAGTGAGAAGATATCCACGTACTCCCCTCGCCATATCTTTTCTCTGGTAGCCTGAGCCAAGTGATCACCCAATGGCAGGGAATACCCTGCCGTCGGCAAAGCCGAAAAGGGGATAGCTGGCCTACCCAAAGGGGCCTGAGTTAACCCTGCCACCCCAAGTACGTTCCCAGCAGTGTAAGAACCAATGCCCACCCCAGCGGGCATGGTGGCAGTAGTTGTCGCCGGGTGGGTCGCCAGCGGCGTAGCCCCTGCACCACCCGCGCGAGGCCAAGGCCACTGAAAGGTCCCCCCTATATTGGGAATGTGTGTGGATGTACTCGTTTGCACCATATACTCACATGCTGCACCCCCGCGGGCCGCCCCCAACGGGGGTTCCGGCCCACTGGGGGCGTCGGAGCTCACGACCGATGTAGAGCTCATCACCGGGGCTTGACCCGCGCCAGGTTGCTGGCTGGGGAGCTGCGAGGCAGTGGCCGGAGCCGCGCCACCCGCCTGCAGCAGCTCAACCCTCCCCGCCGGCCGTTGTCCTGCTGCCGATAGCGCCTCCAAAGGTACCCCGAAAGGGGCACCTGCCTGACTGGCCCGGGCCAAAGACTCCTCTAAGGCCGCAATACGGGCCAGTAAGGTGTCTACAGTAACCATGGGTAAAGAGCCGGCCGGCCCACCTGACCCTTGCATGGGGACAGTTCCCTGCACCCCATGGCCCAGATATGGCCATTGGCCAGGGCCGAAGCCCGGTAGGGCTGGTGAGGAAACCTGCCAAGGCGGGGCACCGGGCCACCCCCCAAGGCTAGAGGGCCCCGGGAGAGGCTGCGGCCCAGAAGTAGTCGGCCCAACGGGTTGGGCGGAAGGAGGAGCGGTGTCCACCGCTCGAGGGCCGCGGGCCGGAGCGCCCTCCGCGCCCGCACTCTGAACGGGCCAAGGTGCGATAGACCCCAAGCCACTAGCCCCGGCCGGGGATGGCAAAGGTGGCTGTTGAGGAGGCGGCACCACGGTCCTCCGACCTGGGTTGCGCCTCCTAACAGCCCGAGCTGAATTCGCAGCAGCCTTCTTTTTGGAAGGCATCTCGAGCAAAAAAGGGAAGCTAGCTAAGCAAAATCGACCCAAAAGGCTTCCCGGCAATACCAACGAGCGACGGAGGCGCAGGGGGAAAAACTTCTCCGCTCCGTCGCTGAGGCAAAATGGCAGCGCGGCTGCCTCGTGGCCACCCCTTTTATAAGGGAGCTGGCCACGCCCCTAACTACCCGGATTCTCTGTCCTGGGGGGGGGGCCCGCAAAGGGCGCGGCGGCCATTTTGGCGCCGCGCTTGCATTTGTGTTTCATGGTCCAACAGAAGGATCTGACGAGACAGACTAATATTACTGAATTTTGATCAGGATCTAGAGAAATGTAACATAACTTCCCAGCCTAAGTCAAGGTCTTTGAATCATTCAATTTATGACTAAATCAATAGTGGGCTAGTTTGTTGTGATGAAGCCTATGCTCCAAGAAAGAATATGACTGGAGTTGTTTATCACAGGAACAGAAAAAGACAAAAGTGTACACAGACAGACTTCTAAGCACAGGTCATTTGAGAAATAACCGCATGCCATATAAAAAATGAGGAAAACAGCAGCCCACTCATCATAGCTCTTCATTCAGAACTTAAACAATAATTTATTGTATGGCAGATGTGGAGAGCATGTTAATATTGTGATTCTTCTGCTCCCATCACTTATTGCCAATGTAGCCAGTGAAGTGGGATGATGGCAAGGATAACACAACAACATTATCAGTAAAGGTAAAGGTAAAGGTTTCCCTTGCTCGAAAGCCAGTCGTATCTGACTCTAGGGTTCAGTGCTCATCTCTGTTTCAGCGCGTGGTCATGCGGCAGGCATGACTAGACACCGGAGTGCACGGAATGCACCAAAGGCTCTTGAATAAACTTATCAGTCATGGAATAAAAGGACAGGTCTTGTCCTGCATCAGCAACTGGCTAAGGGACAGGAAACAGAGGGTAGCACTAAATGGACACTTCTCCAAGTGGAGGGAAGTAAAGAGTGGGGTCCCCCAAGGTTCAGTACTGGGACCCCTGCTTTTCAACCTCTTCATAAATGATCTAGAAGTAGGAGTAAACAGCAAGGTAGCCAAATTTGCTGACGACACTAAATTATACAGGGTAGTGAAAACTATGAGAGATTGTGAGGAGCTCCAGAGGGATCTCTTGACACTGGGGGAGTGGGCAAAACCGTGGCAAATGAGTTTCAACATTAGTAAGTGCAGAGTGATGCACATTGGGGCAAAAAACTCCAATTACATTTATAAACTGATGGGGTCTGAACTCTCTGCAACAAACCAGGAAAGGGACCTTGGTGTCCTGGTGGACAACTCAATGAAGGTGTCAACCCAGTGTGCCTCAGCAGTGAAAAAAGCAAACTCAATGCTAGGGATCATTAGGAAGGGTATAGAAAATAAGTCAGCAAGTGTCATTTTGCCTCTTTATAAATCTATGGTGAGGCCCCATCTGGAATACTGTGTACAGTTCTGGTCGCCATACCTCCAGAAGGATATTATGGAGTTGGAAAAAGTGTAGAGGAGGGCAACCAGAATGATTAGAGGACTGGAACACCTTCCTTACCATCTGAGGCTGCAACGGTTGGGCCTTTTCACTCTTGAACGACAGCGTCTAAGAGGTGACCTGATTGAAGTTTATAAAATCATGCACGGTGTGGACAAAGTAGATAAGGAAAAACTGTTTGCCCTATCGCATAACACTAGAACTAAGGGGCACTCCATGAAACCTTTGGGTACTAGTTCTCAAACAAATAAGAGAAAGTACTTTTTCACCTAGAGGATTACTGGTCTATGGAACTCCCTGCCAGAAGAAGTGGTGACAGCTATCAGTGTTGACAGCTTCGAGAAAGGATTAGACAAGTTAATGGAGGACAAGGGTATCAATGGCTATAATTATGGATACCTAAGGACAACCTCCGGATTGGAGAGATAGTCAGGATATCTCTCAATGCCATTTCCAGGGAATCCTAAGCAGGTGAAGGCCTCTGTTTGGGAATACCCTGAAGCAAATGGTGAGCCACTGTGTGAGACAGAATGCTGGACTGGATGGGCTGTGGCTTGTTCCAGCAAGGCTGTTCTTATGTACCTTCCCACCGAAGTGATTCCTATTTATCTACTTGCACTTTCTTGCTTTCGAACTGCTAGGTTGGCAGGACCATAGGACTTGTTCCACCTGACAGAGACCTGCACCCATTCAGGAAGGCCACATAAAACCTTTGGGTTGCTTTGGGTACCTGTGATCCTGCTCCAGGCTAGAGAAATCTATGGTAGGTTTCAATTGCTAACTGTTTACTTACAAACGAGCCAGATCAGGTAGGATATGCCATATGTATCTTAGCTAGCAATAGGTAGTGTTCCCACCAGCCCAGCTCTGTAGTTAAAATTATATATGACGTCTTCTATACCAAGATAGCTTTAATTTAAAAGGAAATTAGATTCAGAGTTCAGAATTTCTAAAAAGCAGGTACAAAAATTAAAAGGAATATTTTTACTTTTCACCTTGCCCTGAATAAAACAAGACAGACATATCTATATATATTTCCTGGCCTAGCCAGCTAACACATTTGGTTACAACATCTTTCTACTGTTTACTCACAAGCAAGTATAATCCAGGGGAATGGTGTAACCTTAATCAGACTATCTCTATTGAGGAGGGTTTAGGTTTAAAGGTTTCTTACACTCTCACACTTGGCTGCAAAGGTATGTGAATCATTTTTTACAAGACTGTAAACTGCCTCTTCTTCCTCTTCATCATCCACCTTGTACAAATAGATCAGAATTTCAATTTTTTTTTTAGATCTTGTTTAAACTGCTTTTTAATTCAATAGTGTTTTGACACTATTTCATGTTTATTTGTGTTTCAACATCGGTGGCAGTGGCTGCAACTCATATCCGAGAATACATTTTTCCCCCTGAAGCAAGAAAAATGCCATTGGCGTGAATTTGTTTAAGGTGGATCCCAGATTGCCATGACGTGACCCACACACTATGATCATGGAGCCATCTCCTGCAGCACATATGAAATGAGACATGCAGAATTTACCACCGGGACTGCAATGGACTGCCGCAGCCTTCTCCTTATGTATCCTTTATTATCAAGGTGCGCCTTCACAACCAGTCCATCTGGCATGACCTCTTCTGCCTCCATGACCAATGGGAATCAGAGTTCCTCCTCTGCCCATTTTGCTGTTGGGCCCAATATGATGGTTTCCAGTGAGATTTCTTCCACTGAGGGGACCATCAAACCCACCTAAAGGGGCTCATTCGCCCATAGCCACAGGCCTCTTTAGGGAGTCAGGTTATTTACTGCTGCCCAACACATCATAACTCAACTGTTTTGTCAGTATTTTAAGCCTTCTTCTGAGGCACATAAAAGCTCATTTCTGAGAGAAAATTAGGCTATTAAATTAGACAAACAAATGCACAAGTGGGGTCGAAACAAGCTGAGATGTAAACATTCAAATGTGGGAAGAATAAAAACTGACAGATTAACCAAACCAGGAAAGGACTTTAACTGCCTTATTCATTTAAAAACCTGCTTTTGAATTTGTGTGTATTTAATCAGAATAATGGTTTTGAATTTCAGCTGCCAATTGTCAGATTTCATAATTTTTTTTAAAAGGTGGCATGTTATTATTTATCCTTTAATAGCAATGTATGGGGCATTGTTTATAGAGATGGTATGTTTTGCTTTATGCAATTGTCATGTGCATATTCTATGTTCTGAAACAAAAAGATAAGAAGGTTTCACTGAGAGCAGAGATGGATGGCTAAGAATAATTTTCTTTTCTCTCATGTCTTACAACAGGGGTTCCCAACCTTTTCAAGCCAGGGGCCGGGTCACACTCTCTCAGTCAGCTTTGAGGGCCAGACCGCTATTTTCCCCTGCCTGCATGATGGGGGTGGCCATTTTGTACCAACAGCTTCAAAGGGGCAGTCATTTTGTTTATTGAATGCCCTTGGGGAGAGGGGGCAAAATGAAATGGTTCTGCAGGCCGGATCTGGCCCACAGGCCTTAGGTTGGGAACCTCAATCTTACAATGTCAATGCATTTCATTCTAATTAAAATGAGTTAAATGTTTTCTTTATAGTTTAACAGCTGACTATAATAAGTCTCTTTTTCTAATTGCATTTACTGTTCTCACAATCCTTCTTAACGACAGTTTCCTTCTTGCTAAAAGTTAACTTATAGGCAGGTGCATCACAGTCCCCTTGAGACTGCAAAAAAAGTAGGACCCTTTGAATTTGGCCAGTGAAAATGATTAAAAATTTTACTTGAATCATTTCTGATGATTTGCACTATTCACCAAGTATTTCTTAGATGCAATGGACAGAACTTAAGGTTCTTTTCTTAAAGAGTGTGGCAGAAAGTAGTTTTGACAATCTGGCCATCAGTGACTTCAACTTCATGTTCAAGATCAGGTCTAAGTAAAGAAGAGAATTAAGTGGGTGTTAGATAGAGGAGGAGGTGCAAGAGGAGGAACAATTAACTCTGCTGTCAACTTACTTGCTACAGTCTCCACCACTGAGACAGCAGTAGCATGGGACATTGCACCTTTTCATCTACTATGGACTCTATGCCTGTCTCAATCCATAATTAAAAGTAGTAAGAGAAGGAATGGAAAATTCATTTGATGAATCTAGTTTCATTTTTCTCCATACTCTTGTTACCGAAAGATTTTCTTTTTTCCTGTTAAGAAGGATTGTGAGAGCATTTTGTTATTGTTGTGTGAGCATCACACCAGAGGATGTGAATTCATCCTTGTGTATTCATGGAAGCCCTTGATAGTGACTGATCATGATGGTTATATTATTGTAGCGATTGTTTACACTTATATATCACCCATAGCACTAAGCACTCTCTATGTGGTTCACAAGGTAATTATGCAAACTACCATTTGCTCACAACAAGTTGGATATTCATTTTACTGACATTGAAAGGATGGTAGGCTGAGTCAACCTTGTATCTCTCAAGATCAAACAAAGATCATGAGCAGAGATTTGACTGCAGTACTGCAGTTTAACCACTGCACCACAAGGGCTCTATGTTATCTCAAGTATTGGAGCAAAAAATCCTCTAAATCTTGTACTGGGAAAATCAGAGGATCCTAAATTATCCCCCATACTACTATTTACAGAATTCTTTGGGGGAAGTTATGATTTCCAAATTGGCATACAATGATGTCAAACCAAAAGAGGGTTGTATACAAAGTGTGTCAAAGATGGTTGCACATTTTAAGAAAGGAAAAAATGTATTGAAAATTTAATATTCAATATTTACTGATAACAAAAGCTGAATACAAGTCACGTCTGACTTCTACAATTACAAGAGGTTCTCAAAGTGGTTACCATCAGTGTCCAGACATTTCTGATTATGGCAAATGTCTGCTTGAGTAACATTGACAAAAGTGTTCACTTGTATCACTGTGCATGTCGTTTCAATTCCTTCCCAAACTACTGCCAATTTTCTGCAGTACACCACCAGGAAGAAGTCAAGGGGTGTTAAGTCAGGAAAATGTGGGGGAAGCTCAACTGTACCTCTTCATCCTATCCATTGCCCTGGCAAATTCTCATCGAGGTAAGCTCTCACATCTTGGTAGAAGTGCGGTGGGGTGCCATCTTGTCGGAAGTAAAATTGATCATTCCAAAAAAAGACTTCTGTGGCAAGCATGTAAACTGTCCAATACAGATGATGTAGGACTTGTTGCTATGCAAGGCCTCCCAATCTCCACTTGTACACATCACACATAGTACCATGCATCTCAAACTTATCACAAATGTGTGCAATTGTTAGGTGTGTTAGATATTCTATTGCATATTCATGCCTCCATTGTCATTGTACTTCCATGACATTCTCAAACTTCAAGTACCACTTCAAAATGGTCTTGCACTCCTCAAAGGGCAACTGATCTTCAGCCTGTTGCATAGGGACACTAGCATTCATTCTTTTGAGTGAACGTCATACTCAACATTGCTACTGTAATTCAATTCAACTTCAAAAAGTAAGACATAGATAGCTCTTAAAATGTCTATGCATTTTGGCACCCTATGTATAATTAGTCTTTTCAAACAGTTTCAATTGACAGGATTGTTGAACTACTTACAGCCTCTTTCTGTACGATCAAAATTGCCTTTTTGCCTGCTGTGCATTTCAAATTACCATGCCATCTCTATCTACATTCTCTCACTGCCGCCACCTCCCTTCCCAATAATCCTCTCAAAGTTTGTTTTGAGCTAGCGGCAGTATAGCTGCTATCTTTGTCAGCCTAGCAACTGGCGTAGTTAACAATTGCGGTGCATAAGAAATGTTCACTTCTCTGGGAACTATATTTTCTAAGAGATGATGACAAATTGGAGGATGTTCCAAGAAGAGCAAGTGGAATTGGATGAAAAGAGTGAGTTATGTGGAAAGATAAAGTAAGCTAAATGTATGTAACTTGGCCAAATAATGTTTAAGGAAAGAATAGAATAACAGCATATATTGTGTGAAAGCTGTTGACACCACAGAGGTTGAGAAAAATATCTATTTGGCACTGGAGGCAGGACTATAAGTAGGAATATAGGGAGAAAATGAAGGAGGAAATGTGAACTCTTTTTAATGCTGTTAATGCTTGTTAATATTGTGTACATTGGCCATATACAATGTAATGAACCACCACAGAATATAGGAGGTTTTCCTTCATTGTGAAGATACAAGTAAAAACTCAATTGTCTTGGATCTTCTTGAGGGAAAAGATGGGAAACAAAAATTTTAAACATGTATGTACATAATATGAATAATATCTCTGGTCTCTCAAGTATTTCATAATTCAATCTGTTGTGTATGTAATTGTATGTAATGCTTTGTGTAAATAACTGATCCTCCATTTTGAGCCTCCTTCAACAACGTAATATTGCAAGACTTGGTTCATGCCCTTTTCCTACGAGAAGCACAGAGGGCTCCCAGTTTGAGGTCACCCCACTTGTTCCCCTCCAATCCTGTTGTTTCCTGCCTAATTGTATCATTCCCCAACCTGTATATAAGGCGCCGTTGCACCCCTGTTCTGTGTGTCAGTACCCAAATAAAAGTTGAGTTTGGCCCCGTTATGCTGGCTGCTGCTTCTTATTACTGAACACCAAACAATCCTTTTCTTCACAAATGTGCACAAAATATCATGTGCTTTACAAGTCAAAAAGAAAAGACTATTAAAGGTGTGGAGTGATCTTTCAAAGCAGCAACCTGCCATTTTCAAAGAAATACATTATTTCTCTCAGATATCTTTTCCTATTTATATAAAGCCAAAAATGTCCTTTGAAATAGCCTTTACACAACATTTGATGTGATGTTTTCAAGACATTTTGAATACTAACTTCGGCATGGAGGAGAAACAACCCCATTTGGTGAACCAGTCGAGTACACACAATTTACTAAAAATAAATAAATCAATAAGGGAAGGAGCCAGCTTTACTTCTAACTCTTCTCCCAGGATTGCCCGTGAATTACTAGATTCGTTTAAAGCCATTTTCATTACACATTTAGGCCAGAAGTACTTCCAAAGGAAAACAGAAATATAAACAGGAGGATGGCCTTTATCCCCCAGGTTTACAATATGAAAGATATGTACTGTACAGAGTTTAGAATGGGTGTTGTTGTTGTTGTTGTTGTTTTGGGGGGCAAGATCTCTAAACTGGCATATTAGCTGGGAGACTCTTGAAGTTGTCCACAAGAGTGACATCCTGAGGCTCTGGATGTGAGACATGATTCAAGGACACAACTGAACGCTTCTGTCTTGGGGCTTCTAAATGTGGGCAATGCATGCTGGCTCCACCCACAACAGTCCCAAGACAGAAGTGTTTAGTTGTGTCCCTGAATCATGTTCCAAGGTCGTCATTAAACACATCAGGAATTGTAGGGCTAAGCAGTGGAGAACTAAGACCCTATCTTTTCTGCTTCCTCAGAAGTGGCTGAAGGAGAGGCTTTGAGATGGAGATATCTCCCCCTACCCTGCTCTGTCAACTACAGGAGACAGAAGTAACCTGAAACTTCAGCATTGGCATGCCAGCAAGCTCAGCTCCACCCTTCACACTACCCAACAGCCATTTTGTTCCTCATCCCTCCTGGCATGAGCATCAAGAGACCAACAGCAGCAGTACAGCATCTCTCGCTACCAGCCAGAGTCAGAGAGCTTGAAAAGCCATTGAAGCCACAAGGAAGTTGAGCCCCGGGCTCCATTGAGGACGTTGAGCCCCGGACTCTGTTGAGGATGTTGAGCCCTGGGCTCCGTCATGGACATTGAGCCCCGGGCTCCATCGAGGACGTTGAGCCCCGGACTCCGTCAAGGACGTTGAGCCCCAGACTCCATCGAGGATGTTGAGCCCCGGACTCCATTGAAGACGTTGAGCCCTGGGATCCATCATGGACACTGAGCAGCAGAGGACATTGTGTCATTGATGTGTTATTTGCTATTTTAGTGTTTAAATGGCATCCTATTGTGTAAATTGTATTTTATATATTTTATGGTATTTTACTGTATTGATGTATGGATATGTTGTAAGCCGCCCATAGTTGCATTTTGTGAGTGGGGCGGCATATAAGTTGAATTATTATTATTATTATTATTATTATTATTATTATTATTATTATTATTATTATTATTATTATTATTATTATTATTATTATTATTATTATTATTATTATTATTATTATTATTATTAACAACAACAACAACAACAACAACAACAACAACAACAACAACAACAACAACAACAACAACAACAACAACAACAACAACAACAACAACAACAACAACAACAACAACAACAACAACAACAACAACAACAACAACAACAACAACAACAACAACAACAACAACAACTGTATTTTCCGGCGTATAAGACGACTGGGCGTATAAGATGACCCCCAACTTTTCCAGTTAAAATATAGAGTTTGGAATATACTTGCCGTATAAGACTACCTCTCTTCCAATGCACACCAAATAAAAATTAACCCACACTCGACCCGAAGAGTCGAATGGGCAGGTTCTGGTGGACAGCCAATCCACACTCATGTTCTCCTCCTCCTCGAGGTACAGGAAGATGTGTGCAGCTTGCTTCCCCTTGCTTCATACTCCCCGCACAGAGCAGGGACTCAGCCGTAGCACCCCCCACCATATGCGCCGGACATATGAAGCAAGGGGAAACAAGCTGCAGTTAAGTACCTGTCCTATAAGATGACCCCTGACATTGGCACAGATTTTTCGGGGTTAAAAAGTAGTCTTATACGCCAGAAAATACAGTAGGTGTCAGTCCTCCTCACCTGCTCATAAACCCTCTATAAAAGGGCTATGTCAAGGGGCAGGACTTATACACCCCACTCACTTCTCAGACAAGGACTTTTCAGGACCATTGTGCAGTCAACTGGGCCCCCAGCTGATGAGAATACATCCAGAAGGTTAGTGCCGGAACCTCAACTGTTGAGGATGTGGGAGAAAGGCTGTTTGAGATCAAGAAAGAAGAAGTCTTAGTTAACTCATGGACAAAAAAATTGCTTTCTCATTTGGCACATGAGAACAAGCCAATCCACCTCCTTGGGTCAGATTAGGCCTATGGGTCAGAGCTTTCCTACATCTAATCTACCTGTAGTGTGGACAAGTTGCTAGACACTTCAAAGCTAATAATAACAATAACTGTGTGCTGCCAAGTTGGATCTGACCTATGGTGACCCTTTTCAGGGTTTTAATGCTGCTTTTGTATAAATAGCTTATTCTACAATTCTACTTCATTTTTTGGCCCCTGTAATGCACCTGGCTTCAGCTGATTGAATTTGCCCAATGAATGCTTATCAAACAGTGCAACTCCACAAACAACATTTGTTGTACACATGGAGATCCCAACAGGATAGTGACTCATGAGGCTAAAGTGTGCCCACCCCAAACCTAATACATACAGGCTCCCTGCAGAAATAGGTCATCGCCTTGTCCATAGTTTCTAACTCAACAAAGAAGAAAAGGAAACAGAGAAATCATTGTCTGTTGGATCCCATGTTCTGAACATTTTAAGCTATTATCTCTAACAGCTGCTATTTAGAGGTCACAGCTGAACCCATCATAAGAAGCAAAATGTACCAAAGAGTGCAGCATAAACATCAAGACTAAAGTAGACAGACAGAAAGTGGAAATAAAGGCTATTACATGTTTATTGGAAAATCTGCTGCTGATTACAAGCATGAGGCAATTTTGCTACTGTACAAATAACTCTGCTTTTCCTGACTTTCATTAACAAGAACAAGTATGACCAGAATTAAATTGAGCTACATATGCTACACTTGGGGGGAATTGTTCTTATTACTGCTGTGAGAATTTCTCTGCTGTTTTAGGCTAGAAACAGATGGCTGTTCCCACCCCGCACCTCCCAAGACCTGTAAGTGGTAGGAAAGAAGCAACTGTTCTCATCCTGCCTTTTCTCATTAGCAGGTTTTGAAGCACTACAGAAATTTGCAGATATGTTCCAGCAGAAAAAAGTGAAATGAGGGTCAAAGGGACAATGTCTCAATGACCCAGGAAAGGGCCACAGTTCAGTAGCAGAACACAGGGTTCACACAATGTTCTCTAAACAGTCTCTGAGGTTCAGTCACCAAACTCATCGGTTAAGAATGGGAGAAATTCCTTTTTCAAAACCTAGAGCAAGGTTTCTCTACCTTGGGTCTCCAGGTGTTCTTGGACTTCAATTACCAGAAGCCCAAGTTAGCAGACCTGTTGATCAGGGCTTCTGGGAATTGAAGTCCAAGAACATCTCTGGCTCAAGGTTGAGAAACCCTGACCTAGAGGTACTACCAATCAAAATAGATCAAAAGTTGGCAACACATATGAGCAGATTATATTCCTTCACCATCTTCTCCACCACTATCTTCTACCATTAAAATCAATGGTATTGTCGCTCCTTCTTCTTATTCGCCCTTTCTTCTCAAAGGAAACCCTCTGTCCTTTCCATCTATATGACTCTATGGTCCAGGATATTACCCTGGTTCCTTCAACACCATAAACCGGCAGCAGCAGCAAAAAGTTTGACAATAGGCTCTGATTTTCAGGAACATGTATGTATTTTTGTATTGATCGTTTTAACTGTATTTTTTGATTAATTATTGTATTACTATTGCTGCTTATGTCTTTATTGCATTTCTGTATTTTTTGGTATTTTTGAAATTATATCCTTTGATTATATTGATCACATTGTTGCTATTGCTGTTATACTGTGTTTTATGGATCTTGTATTTCTAATATTTATTGTTAATTTGCTGTATTGCAACACTGTACCATTTGTAATTTTTGTATTCTGTATTTGATTTACTTGTTGTAAGCCGCCCAGAGTCGGCCCTGGTCGAGTAGGGCGGGGTATAAATCGAATAAATGAATGAATGAATGAATGAATGAACATGGCTTCCAATAGTCAGGGAGTACAAGATGGCCCTCTGAGACTAGGAAATCAACCAATAGGCAAATGGGATTTTCAGGGGGGAGGGTTATTTAAAAAATGGGCACAGCAAATTCATAGTTCTACATCTGAGAAATCCACCAAGCAGACCAGCACCTATAGATATCTAACTGTGGCTCACATAGTGCCTTCCCCTACCTGGGAAGGCTTTATGCCCTAGCATAGGCCTAGTTCCATTATAACTTCTGGTCATACCTGTCAAGTTTTGGGAAATTTCTGTCAAATAAGGCCAAAACAGGAAACTGGATAGCTATGCTTATCCTGTGCTGGCCTCCAGTCTAATTGTAGTCTAACTAATATGGGATGACAGTGGGAAATAGTGTAAAATATGAGGGTTTGACAGAAATTTCCCGAAACTTGACAGGTATGCTTCTGGTCAAGAAAAGAAGCTGCCCCATTGCTAATTATTATAATTCACGAAGCTTTCCCAGTTAGTCCTTTCTCCAAGTGAGATACTTTTAGGTGTCTATAGGTGTGGGTCTGTCAAGTGAAACTCCCAAAATGAAGAATGATGTGACTTGTAGCAAGGATCTTGCTCAGTTTTAGCTCCTTTTTCTGTTCTACCATAAGCTTCAGGGAGAAAAATGAAAAAGGATACTAGCTATCTGCAGTATTTTTCCAGGTAAGATCTCATAAAGTAAGAACCATTGTTTTGTTTAGTGTTTGGTGTTATTGATTCTCCTGCGGGATTGTGGAATTTAATATAGAAAACTATTAAAAAGATGGAAGCATTTGAAATGCAAATGATTTATCACCACATGCAAAGGAGTTCTTGAATCAAGTAAAGGATGACCAGCAAAGAAGTACTGAAATAATCAATAACAATGAAAAAAATTCTAAAACATGAAAGAAGCAGAAAGCTGGAATACCTCAGTCATTGTTACATGTGAAAATCTGTGGCAAAATAAATAGGGAAAGAAGATTAGGAATGGAAAGAATTTATCGGCTGAATAACCTAGGAACTCATTTGGATACAGTTGTCTAGAGCAGGCGGCGGCAACCTATGGACTGCGGACTATTGGTGCCAAATAATCTAGGCCCTGCCCTTACTCCAACCACCACTGCTGCCGCCACCACCACCAACGGAAGCATGACCCAGCTCCCAACTTTAAAAGACTGGCAACCCCTGGTCTACAGCATTGTCTAGATCAGTGGTTCCCAACCTTTTTTTTTTTTTTTTGGCCATGCCCCACCTCAGCATCTCTGAAATCCTGATTCCCTCTTACCTATGACATATAATTTTTATTATTCAAAAAGTGAACTCTTATTCACATGGAGGAAGCCTAAATGGCCATTAACTTGTTAATAACTCATTCGCAAACAATTGTTGTTGTTCAGTCACACAATCAATTCCAACCCTTTGTGACCCCATGGACCGTTGCCCACCAGGCACCTCTGTCCTCCACCATATTCCTCAACCCGCCCAACTCTGTGCCCATTGCGTCTACAATGCCATACAGCCATATCATTTTCTGCTTCCCCCTTCTTTTGCCCTCAACCTTTCCCAGCATCAAGGCTTTCTCAAGTGAATCATCTCTTCTCATTTGATGTCCAAAGTACTTTAGCTTTATCCTTACTATTTGACCTTCTAAGGAGCAGTCAGGGTTGATTTCTTCTAAGATCAACCTGTTTGTTCTCCTCTCTGTCCAAGGTATTCTCAAAACTCTCCTCCAACACCACATTTCAAAGGCATCTATTCTTCTGCACTCAGCTTTCCTTATGGTCCAGCTCTCACAACCATACATTACCACTGGGAATACCATTTTGATTTGATTTGATTTATTCGACTTGTATGCCGCCCACTCAGCATACGCCGACTCAGGGCGGCTCACAAAAAAAATCATACATTGCAATACAATAAAATATGGCAATGCAATAAAATATAAGAATACAACAAAAAATAGCAATAATAAAAAATGACAATACAATAAGATTATACAATATTCAGTCCAGACAATATATCAATAGGAATAATACCATGTCACTTCACAAAATCATATGAGTCATAAATACAACATTACAAAGTATCATCATAAAAATACATTACAAAATATCATCATAAAAATGCAACATTACAAAATATCATCATTGCAAAGAGAGAGAAAAAACCTTCATTTAAAGTCCATACATTTCAGCAAGCCAACAAAGTAACTGTCTCAGCACAGATCATACCATGCCTCAGAGGGGACCCAAGGAATGGCGACAAGGGCCGGGGGTGGTGGCGGGGTCCTCCAGCGTCAGGCACAGCATTCCTTTTATACCTGACTGAGGCAGGGCTCCGTGGGCTCTGTGGGTGGCAGCCGCAGCTGCCTCCCATCTCCCGGCCAGTGGCAGGGGCCGGTGGCAGGGGCCAGGGAGTGGCGGCGAGGTCCTCCAGTGTTGGCGAGGTCCTCCAGCAGGGCCGTAGCCAGAGGGTGGACAGGGTAGGCATTGCCCACAACAATAAAAACAACAACCATTGCTTTGACTATGCAAATTTTAGTTTGCAATGTGATGTCTCTACTTTTCACTATGTTCCCCAGGTTTCTCATAGCTTTTCTCCCAAGAATCAGTTGCCTTTTTATTTTATGGCTGCAATCACCATCTACAGTAATCTTTGCTCCTAGGAAAGTAAAGTCTGTCACTGCTTATACTTCTTCCCCTTCTATTTTCCAGGGACTGATAGGGCCTGTTGCCATTATCTAGGTTTTCTTGATGTTGAGTCTCAAGACAGCTTTTGCACTCTCTTCTTTGAATTTTGAATTTGAATTTATTTTTATATACCACTTTCCTCATCTTGTGGACGACCCAATCAGGAGCTTCTTTAGGTCTTCCTCACTTTCTGCCATTAGGGTAGTATTATCTGCATATCTCAAATTGTTGATGTTTCTCCCAGCAACTCTGATCCCAACTTGTGATTCGTCCATCCCTGCATTGCACATTCTCAAATTGCCCCCAAATAAAAAATCTAGTTGCCCCTTGGCTGGTGTGTGCCCCCACATTGGGAACCACGGGTCAAGAGCTATTGCATCCAAATTCAAAACAGCCATGATGACATCCAATCTCCAGAGGAAAGAAGATGAAGAATAAAAGAAATTCAGATGGGTGACCTATTTTGATGGTAGAGCTTTGCTACTCCTAGTCAAATGTTCTCCCTTTGCTGAAGAATCACTACACAAGAAGGAGAAGTTCATTAGATTCAGACTCCTCCATCGCTTTTCAGGCTGCCCTCAACATGTGAAGCACCACTTTTAGGAAAAAGAGGGACTCAAATGAAGAGTAGTCAAAGACCAATCACACTCACACATTTAAAGAGCATGCACGCTTAGAACTCCCCCATTCCAACATAATCCTGATTAGCCCAGGACCATCCTTCTGAATGGAGTGGTTCTCTGCACATTTGTCTGTATGCACATATCCCCCCGAAACATACTGAAAACCCAACCTTTGGGGAAATAGCTTCAGGGTGTATCAGGAAACATGACTAGTTAAAGTTGCCCCATAACCTGTACACAGGGAGTTCATCTGAAAGGATAGCTAACATTGTGAATGGAAGAGAACCAGAGAGGGACTAATGAACCTTTTCATTTCCAGATATGTGCACAGAATCACACAGTCTCAGTTGGTCCCCTTTTGGCACTGGGAAGACAGGATCTTTTCAAAAGCTGCTAGTTGGAGATAGATACGTTTCATTGCTCTTCCTATCCAGGTTGCAGCCTTTGAAGACTTATTTCAAAATACAGTAATCAGAAAATGTCTGTAGATAAAGACATGGGACTGTTGTTTAATTGGTCCTCCTTTTGTGTGCATTCTTTTCTGTAATTGGCGAGAAGCAACTCATCTCCCGTTCATTTCACAGAGACAGTCAAAGAAGATCTAGAACAGGGATGACCAAACTATGGCCCATGGGCCAAATCCATATGGGTGCATTTTACTTCTGCTTCCAGGAGTGGCAAGGGTGGTGTGGGGTGGATGAATTGGTTTGGGAATCAAGACAATGGAAATGGCTGTAAGCTAGCCTAGCACATCTTTATTGCATGGAGTACAGTACAAACATGTGGTAATGGCGGACAAACAGCTCCTTTTATGCGGTGGCTATACAATTGAATATGGCTCTTCGACAGGCATTGGCTACTGCCCAAGTGACGTCATCCTTGGTCACGCCTTTCTTGTCCAGGTGAGGTGAGCGCGGGAATCTTTCCCGCGCAGCTGAAGGCATTTGAGGAATGTGTACCATGTGAGCTGGGCACTCGCTACTGCCCCCGGTGGCCACTAGCTCGCGTCCTCATACAGAAGGTTACAGTGTTACAATTAGAGATTGTTACATCCACTCATTCATGTGGTTACAATTAGATTCAATACACAACATCCCTCCCCCCTAAGATGGTGTTATGTATGTATGCATGTTCATTATACTGTAAGGCAAGATTGTAACCACTCCAGATACAAACGATATCAGCTGTAAAGGAACGCGAGCAGACAGCCTATAGAGGGCAGCTGCGAGCGTTCACTCTCACATGGTTCACATTGCTCAATCACGGACAGCCGCGGGAAAACCTTCCCCGCATTCAGCAGCTGAAGAAAGACCTGCATTCAGCAGCTGAAGAAAGGAGGCGTGCCTGGGCGAGGCCACGCCGGTAGCAACCAATCAGCTACCGTGCTACAAGATTCAAATGTAGAGAGCTACTGTATATATTGAGATGTATCACCGCCATTACCTCATGCTTAACTGGAACCTCATGCAATAAACCTGTGTTAAACCAACCCTTCGGTTGTCCGGTCGTCTTTGGTCCCATACACTAAATTGGCGACGAAGGTGGGATATGGCTGCCCACGGGACCAAGACATGCGCCGGCTACGAGATCAGGAAGCCGGGAGACTTGGAGCTGTTTGAGATAGACTTCAACGCTGCGCTGGTGGAGCTCGAAGTCTCCGACGAGGCCAAAAAGAGGGCCATCTTCGTCCGCATGCTCGGACAAGAAACCAAGAGGACCTTGGTGGACCTGATCGCGCCGAGGAAGGTGGGCGACCTCAAGGCCACAGAGCTCCTGGCGGCGCTGCGCGCCCATCTCCGGCCGGCAATAGCGATGTTCCCCGCTCGGAGCGCGTTCTGGAGGCGAGTCCAGGCACCCGGAGAATCGGTCGATGAGTTCGCCGCGGCCCTGCGGTTGGCCGCCGGCCCCTGCAAGTGGGAACTCCCCGACGTCACCCTCCGGGACTGCCTGCTCTGCGGTCTGAGGGACACAGAGACTCAGCGCGCGCTGATGAAAAGGGAGCCGCCTCCCACGTGGCAACAAGTCCTCGACGCGGCACAGGCCGCAGAGGCCACGTCGGCCGGGGTGCACGAACTTCAGGACTGGCGCCCGAAGACCGCCAAGGCAGAGAGCTCGGTGCACGCGGCCCAGCGGACTTCGAACTCGTCTGCAGAGAGCAGCGACGACGAGGACGTCCGGAGGGTCCAGAGAGAGGGCCGGCGCTGCGATGGCTGCGGCGCCGCCCACGCCCGCACCAAATGCCCATTCCGCAAGGCCGAGTGCCACAACTGCGGCCGGCGCGGGCACATCGCCAAGGTCTGCCGGAAACGACGCGAGGCCACCCGGAGTTCTCCAGACCGCTCGGCGAGGCAGGACCGCACCACGAGGCCGAAGGACGGCACCCGGACCACGAGGACGCGGGACGGAGTAGGGCGAGTCTCCGACGACAGCGAGGACGACGCGCCGGTTTGCAGCGTTTCCACGGAGCACCCCCGTTACTTCGTTGAGGTAGTAATACAAGGGGCCCCTGTTAGAATGGAGGTGGACTCGGGTTCTTCATACTCCATTATTTCCCAGGGGGAGTTCATGAAAATCGCCCCCCGCGTGCGGCCCAAGCTCAAGGCGTTGAGGGCCACGCTGAAGGACGTGCAAGGGAACCGCATCCCAGTGTTGGGGGTTGGGAAGTTTCAGGTCCAGTTCAAAAAGTACACCGCAACGCTTCCCTTAGTCGTCCTCAAGGGGGGAAAATGCAGCCTCCTCGGGACTCAATGGTTCCAGCCCCTGGGGTTGTTCATTGGGGGGGTGCACGCCGTGGGAGCACACGCCGCCGGGACTGATCCAATACAGAGCGTGTGCGACGCGCACCCCGAGGTTTTTAAAAAGGGGCTAGGAAAATTCAAGGGCCCCCCAGTGACTTTCGACCTGGACCCTGGAGTGCGTCCAATCAGACTTAAACCGCGCAGAGTGCCTTTCGCACTAAAGGACAAAATAGAGGCGGAATTGGACAAATTAGTGGGCCAGGGGATTCTTGTTCCTGTTGATTCTGCGGAGTGGGAAACTCCAATTGTAACAGCGCTCAAGGCCAACGGGGAAGTCCGAATATGCGCTGATTACAAGTGCACCATCAATAAGGCGATCCGCCCTAATGCGTATCCGGTGCCGGTAGTCAGCCACTTGTTGGCCAGGTTACACGGGGGGAGGTGTTTCGCCAAACTCGACCTGGCCCAAGCCTACCAGCAACTCCCGGTGACCCCCGCCGCAGCTGCTGCACAAACCATAGTCACCCACAAAGGGGCGTTCCAGGTTTCGCGCCTCCAATTCGGCGTGAATTCGGCGCCCGGGATTTTCCAGTCATTGGTGGAACGCCTCCTGAAGGGGTTGGAGGGGGTGTTACCCTATTTTGATGACGTATTAATTACAGGGGGAGCCGGGCCGAATTAGCAACAAGGTTGGGGAATTCGACACATTTTTCAAAAAGAGATTGGAGTTGTCCCTGGAGAGGGGTTGCCTCTTGTGGGGACAGCGGGTAGTGATCCCCACGTCTCTCAGGCCGAGGGTGCTTAAACTGCTGCACGTCAGCCACCCGGGGATCGTACGCTCTAAGGCACTAGCCCGCAGTTATTTTTGGTGGCCCCAGTTAGACGCCGACATCGAACACATGGTCGGCACTTGCGAGGCGTGCCAAAGCTCTAGGCCAGAAGAGGCTCGCTCGCCACCTAGGGAATGGGACGCTGCGTAGACTTTGCTGGCCCATTCAGGGGAACGCTTTTCCTCCTCGTGGTGGACGCGTTCTCTAAGTGGTTGGAGGTCATTCCAGTCTCGAGCACCTCCTCGACCACAACCATTAAACAGTTAAGGAGGGTCTTTTCCACGTTCGGTTTACCCGACACCCTCGTCAGCGATAACGCTAGCTGTTTCACGTCCGCCGAGTTCAGGGCATTCATGGAACGCAACGCCATTCGGCACGTCACCTCCACCCCCTTTCACCCGGCCACCAATGGCCAAGTAGAGCGCCTCGTGCGCACCACGAAAGACGCGCTACTGCGCATGGGTCCCGGAGACCTCGACCTGAAATTGTGCCAATTCCTGCTGAGATACAGGGTCACCCCCTTAGCGTCAGGGTACTCCCCCGCAGAGCTGTTGATGCGCAGGAAGCTGGCCACGGGGATATCCAAGCTAGACCCCACGAGAGTAGAGGACAAAGGGCGGAACATAGGGGTGGAACCCACAAAGAGTTTCAGCATAGGCGCCCCAGTACACTGCAGGAATTACGCCAGCGCGGGGCCAGCCTGGGTGCCGGGCACCGTAGTAGAGCAAACCGGCCCCGTCTCATACCGCGTAGAGACCAGTACAGGTTTCCTGTGGAGGCGACACGTGGACCAACTCAGGCGTAGGGTCCCCGGAGAGCAAGACGCGGATGAGACCAGCATTGAATCAGCGTTAGGGTACTCCCCCACCCGTTTAGCCCAAGGGGAAGGAAAAGGGGAGCATGGGTCCCCACCAAGGGGGGAGGAAAGGGAATCGATCCACGGAAATCTTTTGCGGGAGTCCCCGCCAGAGAGGAGGAGCCCCGGGCTGCGGGAGTCCCCGTCAGAAAGGAGGAGCCCCAACCACACTCATACCCCGCGCAAGCCGCGGAAGTCCCCCCGAGGCTCAAAGGCCCATAGAGGTTTAGACGTTGATTTACAGTACCAGGGGGAGTTAGCGGAGTGGTCCCCCACCCGTCCTAGCGAAAAGAGGGGTTTCAGTTCAGCCCCTGGTACCTCCAGTCCCAGTAGCCCCTGTGAGTTAGAATGCAACATAGCGCCCATGTTCCGGAGACCGACACCTCCAAGACCGGAGGCATCAGCAAGTCCGCCCACCACCACAGTCTTAAGGTCCCCCGAGCAGGGATCAGAAGGTAGCCATTCCCCAAGGGCGACCTCATCGGTGCCGCGGTTCACACTAGGAGGGTCCCCGGGGTCCGAGGGCAATAGGCAGGGATTTACCTCCCAACTGTTCATCCCATTCCCTTCCCCAAGCGCAAGGCAGGCACGGACGCCCCACAGAGCCACTAACGAATCCCCGTTTCCCGTTGCAGGACAAGCTCCCGCGGAGTCAGGGATCACAGGCTCTCCAGAATTAGGGCAGGCGCAAGCACGCCCCAAGCGAACGTGCGGCAAGCCACAATGGTTGCGGGACTTCGTCCCATCCTAGGGGGGAGGGATGTTATGTATGTATGCATGTTCATTATACTGTAAGGCAAGATTGTAACCACTCCAGATACAAACGATATCAGCTGTAAAGGAACGCGAGCAGACAGCCTATAGAGGGCAGCTGCGAGCGTTCACTCTCACATGGTTCACATTGCTCAATCACGGACAGCCGCGGGAAAACCTTCCCCGCATTCAGCAGCTGAAGAAAGACCTGCATTCAGCAGCTGAAGAAAGGAGGCGTGCCTGGGCGAGGCCACGCCGGTAGCAACCAATCAGCTACCGTGCTACAAGATTCAAATGTAGAGAGCTACTGTATATATTGAGATGTATCACCGCCATTACCTCATGCTTAACTGGAACCTCATGCAATAAACCTGTGTTAAACCAACCCTTCGGTTGTCCGGTCGTCTTTGGTCCCATACACTAAAGATGGGACAAAGTCCCTCAACCAAACTGGTTTCCCGCATGTGCGTTTTGGGCGTGCGGCCATTATGCTTGACTCGGCCGTGCCCCCTCATCTGTGTCCTCCTGGCTCTTGTCCTGCAATTGGAGAGGATGACTCGTTAGTGACTCGCTGTGGACTTGCAGCTTTGGTATGGGCAGGAGAAGGGGGAGGAAGGGTTTCTGATGCGGATGTGGGGAAACCGGGGGCACTAGGGGCTAAAGAAAAACCCCGCTCTTCACTTGGATGGGTGGGGGAACACTCCAAAAAAAACCCGGTTTGGTAACTCAAAATCTAATTCAGGAGCAACAAGAGCAAACTCATTCCTCTCTTTCAAAGGACTGGGTAGAACTACAGGGGCAAACTCATTCCTCTCTTTCAAAGGACTGGGTGGTAGAACTGGTGTATCAAAAGGATACGGATTTGAGCCTGTGCTTTCCCCCCTTGTTTGGGACTGTTGCCCTTCGTTTTCTCCCCCTTGCAATAAGCAGGTGGAGGAGAACCCTAACGTTGAGTTTTGCTGCTGGACCCCTCTGTCCGCCCTCCCAATCACTAAATGCCTTAGTTGGTCAGCGTGCCTTCTCCAGAGGAGACCCATGTTGGTCTCGACACAGTATGACACTGGTCCCGTTTGATTAATGACTACACCCGGCACCCAGGCTGGCCCTGTAGTAGTGTAGTTTCTGCAGTGTACAGGTTCACCTATCTGGAAGTTTTTTGTGGAGCTGTGCTCAATGTTTCTTCCCCTACCCTCCACCCTGGTGGGATCCAACCTGGTTAACAATGAGTGCAATTTCCTTTTCATGAGGAGTTCCGCAGGGGAGAATCCCGACGCCAATGGCATCACCCGGTATGCCAACAGAAACTGGCAGAGCTGCTGGTCCAGACCCCCTGGTCCCATGCGCCGCAGCCCCTCTTTCATTGTGCGCACCAGGCGTTCCGCCTGGCCATTTGTTGCAGGGTGAAAGGGGGCTGAGGTAATGTGCCGAATGGCGTTGGACTCCAAGAACGCCTGGAACTCGGCCGACGTGAAGGTACTCGCATTGTCACTTACAATGACGTCAGGTATCCCGAAGGTACTTATCAGCCTGCGCAGTTGTTTTATGGTTGCAGCTGATGAGGTGTTGCGCATTGGAATTACCTCTAACCACTTGGAGTATGCATCCACTACCAGCAGGAAAAAGGAACCCCTGAATGGCCCTGCGAAGTCTATGTGGAGGCAGGACCACGGCCCCCTAGCTGTGTCCCACTCTCTGTGTGGAAGGCGGGACTCCTCAGGTCGAGAGCTCTGGCAACTTTCGCAGGTGTTCACCATGTGTTCAATGTCTGCATCTAGCTGTGGCCCCCAGAAATAGCTTCGGGCCAGCGCCTTAGAGCGCACAATCCCTTAGAGCGCACAATCCCATAGCACCCTTGCTCTTAATGCTTGTGGGACCACCACCCTCTCCCCCCACAGAAGACACCCCCTTTCTGTGGACAACTCAACCCTCTTCCTGAAAAACGCAGCAAACTCGTCTGCGGG
Organism: Bradypodion pumilum; assembly: GCA_035047305.1. NCBI lineage: Eukaryota > Metazoa > Chordata > Lepidosauria > Squamata > Chamaeleonidae > Bradypodion > Bradypodion pumilum. Next base: position 21,071,656 of record JAWDJD010000003.1, on the reverse strand, counting down.
GGGGAGCCGTGGGCCACCCCTTCTGTACCCAGGATCTAACAAGGGCTAAAGTTTTATCCTTGGCCGTGGCTGCAGCAATTTCCACGGGAAGTATGGGGGGTGCATCTAGGGTTTCTATGAGGAGGACTTGGCTGTCTTGCTCTACCTCACACTTTGGGTCTCCCAGGTGGGGAAGAGGGGACCTTGAGAGTGCGTCAGCGTGGCTTATGTCTTTCCCGGGGCGGTACTCTAATGAACCCTTGTATGCATTGAGGAAAATAGCCCACCGAAGCATCCTGGGGGAGAGGATCTGTGGAGTGGGCTTGTCTGAGGTGAAGATACCCAATAGTGGCTTGTGGTCGGTTACAATGGTGAATGGGCGAACATACAAAAAATCATGGAACTTCTTTGTGCCCGCCACAATAGCAAGGGCCTCCCTATCTGTTTGGGCGTAATTTCGTTCTGCCTTGGACAATGATCTCGAATAGAAGGCAACTGGGGCTTCTCGCCCGCCCTCTAACACGTGGCACAGGACCGCCCCGACCCCCACTGGTGAGGCGTCGCAGACCAAGACTACCGGCTTCTTTGGGTCGAAATGAGTTAGAATAGCCTCTGAGGAGAGGAGCTGCTTGAGTTCCCTGAAAGCCCGCTCCTGATTCTCCCCCCACCGCCAAACCGCATCCTTCTTCAGCAGCCTATGCAGGGGCTCTGCAATCGATGCTTTCCTGGGCAGGAAGGAATGGTAAAAATTCAGCAGCCCCAGGAAGGACTGTAGCTCCGGTTTCGCGGTGGGGCGAGGGGCGCTTTGAATGGCTGAGACTTTGGACTCAGTGGGTTTCACCCCCTCAGGGGTTATACGGAACCCCAGAAACTCAACCTCCCTGGCCAGAAACACACATTTGTCCCTCCGCAGCCTCAACCCCGCGGATTCGAAGACTATAAGGACCTTATCTAGTCTCTGGGCCAGTTCTGATTCGCTCTCCCCAGATATCAATATGTCATCGAAAAATGGCAAGACCCCCGGTAACTTCTTTAACAAACGTTCCACAAGGGACTGAAATATTCCCGGCGCCGAGTTCACCCCAAACTGTAGGCGCGTTACCTTGAATGCCCCCTTGTGAGTTACAATGGTTTGTGCAGCAGCTGTGGCTGGGGTTACTGGAAGCTGCTGGTACGCCTGCACCAGATCTAGTTTGGTGAAAAACTTTCCCCCATGTAAAGTAGCTAGCAGATGGCTAACTACCGGCACCAGATAGGCATTAGGGCGGATTGCCTTGTTAATTGTACACTTGTAGTCAGCGCAAATCCGCACCTCCCCATTTGCTTTCAACACTGTAACAATAGGAGTCTCCCACTCTGCAGAGTCCACAGGCACTAAAATCCCCTGCTCCACCAGTTTGTCCAGTTCCACCTCAATTTTGTCCTTTATGGCGAATGGAACCCGACGTGGCTTGAGTCTAATTGGGCGGACCTCCGGGTCTAGGTCGAAAGAAACTGGGGGCCCCTTGTACTTCCTGAGCCCCTTCTTGAATACCTCAGAGTGTGCGTCGCACACTGCCTGGATCTCATTCCCCCCGATGGCATGGACGCCGCCTATGAAGATGTCCAGGGGTTTGAACCACTGTGTTCCCAGGAGATTACACCCCCCTCCCTTAGAACTACTAGAGGGAGTTTCCTTCTGAGTCCCTTATACTGTATCTCGAAGTCCCCGATTCCCAGCACTGGAATTCCATTTCCCTGCACGTCTCTTAAGTTCGCCCTCATCTCTTTGAGTTTGGGTCGCTCCTTGGGGGGAATGCGCAAAAACTCCTTATGGGAAATGAGGGAGTATACCGACCCCGAGTCTATTTCCATCTTAACAGGAACCCCTTGCAACAGTACCTCAGCATAAAAACGTGGTTGCCCTAGAGGCACGCTGTGGACGGTCAAGTCGTCTTCCGCATGTACTCCTCGGTACACGTGGTCCCCCTCTGGGTCGTCGCCACCATCGTAGACTCTGCCGATGCCATCCCGTCTCCTCGTGGAGCGCTTGCTCTCGTCCCGGCGTTGCTTGCAGACCCTGGCGATGTGGCCCTTCCGTCCACAGTTGTGGCACTCAGCCTTCCTGAATGGGCACTTGCTCCGCTCATGGGACACCCCGCATCCATCGCAGCGCCGACCCCCTTTCCCTTTCTTCTCGCTCAGCCCCTTTCTGACTTTCCGGACTCCCTCATCTTCACTGGAGCCTGGGGTGGCAGAAGCCTCTGAGGATGTGGGCAAGCGCGGGGCAGGGGCCGCCCTCCAAAACGCCTGGACTGCCGATGCAGCTGCCTCTACTGGTGGAGGCTTTGCCTTGAGAAGCTTGTACCCGGCCCTCGTGGACTCAGCAGCTAGGGCCTCTTGTAGTACCTCTTTAAAGGTGAGGTCGTGGCCTCGGGTGATGAGCTTCCTTTGGGTTTCCCCATCTCTCATCCCACAGAGCATCCTGTCCCTCAGGGCCATGTCTAGAATTTCCTGCCATTCGCATGGGGTTGCCAACAAACGGAGGGCCGCTGCATACTCGGATACGGACTCACCCGGCTTTTGGTCCCTCCTCGTGAAGGCCACCCTGGCAGAGAAGAAGGATACATTGGGCTTGAAGTGGTTTCTCAGAGTCGCCAGTATTTCGGTTACCGAAACCTGTTCCACCTCTCGTGGTGCCACCAGGTCCATCAGCGCTTGCACTGCGTGGAAACCGAGCATCGTGATGAGAAGACCTCTCTTCTTTCCTGCGTCGGTGATGCCGGCATACGCTACCGTACTCTTGAAATGCATTTCGAACCAGTCCCATCGCTCGGGATGGGTCACGTCGAAGACTGGTTGCTGTGAAGTTGTCTTGTCCCCGTGGGAATCCATTATCCTATCCTCGTCGCCAATTTAGTGTTTGGGAATCAAGACAATGGAAACGGCTGTAAGCTAGCCTAGCACATCTTTATTGCATGGAGTACAGTACGAACATGTGGTAATGGCGGGCAAACAGCTTCTTTTATGCGGTGGCTATACAATTGAATATGGCTCTTCGACAGGCATTGGCTACTGCCCAAGTGACGTCATCCTTGGTCACGCCTTTCTTGTCCAGGTGAGGTGAGCACGGGAATCTTTCCCGCGCAGCTGAAGGCATTTGAGAAATGTGTACCATGTGAGCTGGGCGCTCGCTACTGCCCCCGGTGGCCACTAGCTCGCGTCCTCATACAGAAGGTTACAGTGTTACAATTAGAGATTGTTACATCCACTCATTCGTGTGGTTACAATTAGATTCAATACACAACACATAATGACATCCAATCTCCAGAGGAAAGAAGATGAAGAATAAAAGAAATTCAGATGGGTGACCTATTTTGATGGTAGATCTTTGCTACTCCTAGTCAAATGTTCTCCCTTTGCTGAAGAATCACTACACAAGGAGGAGAAGTTCATTAGATTCAGACTCCTCCATCGCTTTTCAGGCTGCCCTCAACATGTGAAGCACCACTTTTAGGAAAAAGAGGGACTCAAATGAAGAGTAGTCAAAGACCAATCACACTCACACATTTAAAGAGCATGCACGCTTAGAACTCCCCCATTCCAACATAATCCTGATTAGCCCAGGACCATCCTTCTGAATGGAGTGGTTCTCTGCACATTTGTCTGTATGCACATATCCCCCCCGAAACATACTGAAAACCCAACCTTTGGGGAAATAGCTTCAGGGTGTATCAGGAAACATGACTAGTTAAAGTTGCCCCATAACCTGTACACAGGGAGTTCATCTGAAAGGATAGCTAACATTGTGAATGGAAGAGAACCAGAGAGGGACTAATGAACCTTTTCATTTCCAGATATGTGCACAGAATCACACAGTCTCAGTTGGTCCCCTTTTGGCACTGGGAAGACAGGATCTTTTCAAAAGCTGCTAGTTGGAGATAGATACGTTTCATTGCTCTTCCTATCCAGGTTGCAGCCTTTGAAGACTTATTTCAAAATACAGTAATCAGAAAATGTCCGTAGATAAAGACATGGGACTGTTGTTTAATTGGTCCTCCTTTTGTGTGCATTCTTTTCTGTAATTGGAGAGAAGCAACTCATCTCCCGTTCATTTCACAGAGACAGTCAAAGAAGATCTAGAACAGGGATGACCAAACTATGGCCCATGGGCCAAATCCATATGGGTGCATTTTACTTCCACTTCCAGGAGTGGCAAGGGTGGTGTGGGGTGAATGAATTGGTGTCAGGGGCCAGACCCAGCCTGTGAGCCATAGTTTGGGCATTCCTGGTTTAAACAGAGAAAATGGCAGCCTAAAAATCTATCTGATCCTGTTGCAAAGGTGCATTTCATTTCCTCTTCCAGTGGGAGGAACCACGTGACTGGCCCGCTGAACCACATGACCGGTCTACATCTGGAAAGGTTTGGGCACTCCTGATCTAGAAAGTGATCAAACACCATTCAGATGTGAAAATCATAAAATGAACCTTGGCATAGATTCAAGCTAAACACATTTTTTAAAAAGTTTTCCCCTTACAAAATAGCAGCCAGATGACTGTGAGATACATGCCAGATTGAAATGCCTCTTGCAACCCTCATCTCTGCTGTTCTCATCCTATTTTGGATATTTCAGGATTTGTGGAGTGCCAAACTGCATAAATTTTAAATATGCCTTTCAGCCATTTAGATACTTTTCTCATTACTGGAGACGAGTTAAATTCATTGTCATGGGAATAACTACATCGGGGCAGTTATCTCATTTACTCAGAATATTAGTTTGTTACTTTGCCATTTATAGGCAGTAATGCAGCTGTGCTAGGCATTTGCAAATTGTTAACTGTGGGGTTTTTTTTAAAAAAAGGGAAAAAATAATGTATGTGCTGAGGGCTCTAAGGATTTAAACATCCAAAATCCTATGTAATAAAACATAGGTGCCAAGGTATTTTAAAAGACCATGGCAATCTTCTAGTGATGCACTTATTTTATTTCTGTCTTTATATTAAAATCTTCTATCCTGCCTTTCTAGGCAAAATATCCATTCAAGGCAGTTTACAGCTTAAAGACAACAAAACAATATAAATATGTCACAGATTCAGCAAAAACAATAAAAACAGCGAAGGCAGAACAATGAGAGCGAGTGAGAACACAACACATAAAAGATTCTAACAAAATTAAAATAGCAAAATAATTGTAGCAGACAACCTCTAGATTTTTTTCTAAATTTTTATTTTAATATTCAAAACACATTAAAAACACACACATAAAATATAAAAAGCAATTTTAAAAAAAACCATCTATAACATTTAACAATTAACAAGTGCACCCTCCACCCTTGGGACCTTTCCTTTTATTCCACATATCTTAATTAATTATTAATTAATGTTGATTAATTAGCAGTTAATTAATTAGCTGCTCACCTGCTGTATCTAATTATTTTCTGGCCTTGGATTACTCACTCTATTCTCTTGTCATTGTCCAGTCGGACCTGTTCTTCTTTGTCCCATCCATTTAGAAGTATTCTTTCACTTCCAATTCAGTCATATTCAGGCATTCAAAGTTGGATCTTAAGTGTGAGCAAGTAAAATGTTCTAGTCCTATCTCCTCTCTGCCATTATGTCAATGGGAAGATGATCTGTCTGGGAAGGAAAGTTCTTGCTATTCATGCAGCCTCTCTGTGTTACTGGATTTCTCAGAATCCTGATTTACACACAAGAGTTGCATCTCTAATATTGTGCAGCAAAGCATACAACCTTCTATAAGGCAATTCTAAAGATGAGTCACTCTGACAGGACCTTGAAAAACAACACGTTAAAAACTAGAAGCCAGCATAGAATTCTCAAGAACAAATCCTGCCAGACTACTCTTATTGCATCTTATGATCAGGAAATTTCTCTGGTAGATGGTGGGAATGCTGTGGACATAATATATCTTAACTTCAGCAAAACCATTGATCAAGTGCCCTATGATGAATGATTAGCAAGCTAACTAGGTGTGGGCTGGATAGAACAACTATTAGATGGATACACTGTTGCTTACAGAATTGAATACTTACCAATGCTTCTTCTCAAAATGGGAGGAGGGGACAAGTAGGGTACTACAAAGCTCCGTCCAGGGCTCAGCGCCCTTCAACATTTTTATTAATGACTTGGATGAAAGGGTGCATAGAATGTTCATCATCAAAATTTTGAATTACACTAAATTGGGTGGAATAGCTAATACCTTGGAAGAAAGAAACACATTTTTAAAAGATCTTGATAGGTGAAACACTGACAGAAAACAACAGAATGAAATTTAATAAAGAAAAGTGCAAAGTTGTAGGGGGAAAGAACCAAATGCACAGTTACAAAATGGAGGAAACTTGGCTTAGTAATACTACGTGTGAGATGAATCTTGGAATTGTTGCAGGTACAAAGCTGAATATGCCACCAGTGATATGCAACTTCAAAAAAAGGCAATGCTATTTTAGGCTGCATTAAGAGTATGACAACTTGAAGCAAGCAAACTAGGTGGAAGATCTGGGCATGTTTTGGTGGCAGTGGCTGCAACTCAATCCGAGCATACCTTTTTTCCTGTCTCAGGGCACCAGGAATGTGAATTTGTGTAAGGTGGATCCCAGTTTGCTATGAAGTGACATACACACTGTGATCTCAGAGCCAACTCCTGTGGCACATATGAAATGAGACATGCAGGATTTAACACTGGGGCTGCATTGGATGTCACAGCCTTGAGAATTTTATCAAGGTGCACCTTCATAGCCAGTCCATTTGGCATGGCCTTTTCTGCCTCCATGACCTTTGGGAACCAGAGTAGTAAAGTTATTCCTCCTCCATTTTGCCATTGGGCCCAGTATGATGGTTTCCAGTGGCATTTCCTCCACTGAGGGGGGCATCACCCCACCTAAAGGGGCTCATCCACCCATAGCCGTTGGCCCCTTTAGGAAGTCAGTTTATTTACCGCCACCCAACACTCAGCATTGTGTCGCTGGCTGTATGGTCTACTCCATTTCTGTAGTGGGATGTCCAGCCAGACGATGTGGGCATGTTTAGCTTTGAGAAAAGAAGGATAATAGCGCTCTTCAAATACTTGAAAGTGTCATATAGAGGAGGAGCAGGTTCTGTTCTCATTCCAGACTGCAAGACATGTAATAATGGGCTCAAAGTATGGGAATCTGGGTTTCAGTTGAATATCAGGAAAAAGAACTAACTGTTTGAGCAATAGGACAATGGAACTACTTACATTAGTAAGTGATGAGTGCTCCATTGCTGGATGAATTCAAGAGAAAATTAGACTATTATTTCTCAGATATACTTTGAATTGGATTCCTGCACTGAGCAGGGAGATTGGACTCAGAGACTTTATAAGACCCTTCCAACTCCTTTATTCCATTACTTTACGATTGGCTGTGGCAAACTACTTTACAGAAACACCAGCAGGATTCTGGCCAATGGTCTCAACAGAAGAAACCAAGGTCTGTAGTAAGGCGCCCCTAATACAAGATTCTATTCTGGGAGAGAGGGCCGACCTGGCATGCATCACTGAGACCTGGCTGAGACCAGAGGATGGGGTGCCTCTATCAGAGATGTGTCCAGCCGGGTTCGGTGTTTGGCACCAGCCTAGGGATGAGGGCAAGGGCGGTGGTGTTGCCATTATAGCCAGGGAGTCACTAGGAGTTACCAGGGCCACTGCTCCACAATTCCTGGGTTGTGAGTCCCTGCTCCTGCGGCTGGGCCCAAAGGGTCAGTTGGGGGTCCTACTCCTGTACCTGCCCCCTTGCAGGGTAAGGGACTCCCTGCCTGGGCTCCTCGAGGCTGTCTCAGCATTGGCGTTGGAGTTCCCTAGGCTGATGGTTCTGGGGGACTTCAATTTGCCTTCGCTGGGGTCCGGTTCCGGGGTGGCTCAGGAGTTCATGGCTTCCATGGCAACTATGGACCTGGCTCAGGTAATTCGGGGTCCTACCAGGGGCAGTGGCCACACACCAGATTTAGTCTTTTTGTCGGGGCGGTGGCAGAGTGATCTGAATTTACAGAAGCTAGACATAACACCTGTGCCATGGTCAGATCACTATCTGGTGGCTCTAGACTTCCTGGGGGCAACACATCATCGTAGGGAGGCAGGGTCTATTAAAGTGGCCCGCCCCCGGCAACTGATGGATCCGGATGGATTCCAGAGGGAACTGGGGGCTTTTCCCCTGGATCGGCAACACGATTCGCCCGAGGCACTTGTTGACCTATGGTGTGGGTCAACGATAGCTGCCTTGGATGTAATCGCTCCACTACGGCCTCTCAGAGCCCGTGGAGCTAGGTCATCCCCGTGGTTCACAGAAGAACTACGGGAGCTCAAACGGGCAAAGAGACGCCTTGAGCGCCGCTGGGTGAAGACCAGGAACGATTCCGATTGGACACTAGCTAGAGCCGCTATTAGGGCCTACCTAGTGGCGATGGGGGTGGTGAGGAGGCAATACTTCACCTCCCTTATTGCCTCCGCTGATAATCGCCCAGCCACCCTGTTTCGGGTGACCAGGTCCCTCCTTGGTAGGGGGGGGCTGTGCCTGGTTGGCAGGGATCGGCTGAGGACTTTGCTGACCATCTGGTGGAGAAAATCGATCGGATTCGCTCAGGGTTTAATCTTGGCGTGGATGGGGAGGGTCAGGGGGGAGCCAGTGCACAGTCGTGCTGTGTTATCTGGGATCAGTTTGATCCTGTTGCCCCAGATGAAGTGGACAGGCTCCTTGCGGCGGTCCGCGCCACTAATTGTCCATTGGATCCCTGTCCCGCCTGGCTGGTAAAAGCCTCAAAGATGGTGACAGGTGGCTGGGTCGGGGCTATAATTAATGCGTCTTTTCGGGAAGGGATATTTCCTGCACCATTGAAACATGCTTTGGTGCGCCCCCTCCTGAAGAAGCCATCCCTCGATCCAGCAGTCATAACCAACTACAGACCTGTTTCCAACCTCCCCTTTTTGGGGAAAGTATTGGAAAAGGCAGTGGCGCGTCAGTTGCAGGGGGTACTGGATGAAGCGGAATATCTGGACCCCTTCCAGTCAGGATTCAGACCTGGATATGGTACTGAGACTGCATTGGTCGCGCTGATGGATGATCTCTGGCGAGAGCGGGATGGCAGTCATCCGTCCGTCCTTGCTCTTCTTGACCTCTCAGCGGCCTTTGATACCGTCGACCACGGTATCCTTCTGGAACGGCTCCGAGGATTGGGAATCCAGGGCACTGTGTGGTCCTGGTTTTCCTCATTTCTGAGGGGCCGGACCCAGTCGGTGTGGTTGGAGAGCGAGAAGTCCAGTCCTAGGTCCCTAAAATATGGGGTGCCTCAGGGCTCGGTACTCTCTCCTCTCCTTTTTAACATCTACATGAAGCCGCTGGGTGAGATCATCCGTTCCCACGGGGTGCGGTACCATCAGTACGCGGATGATACACAGTTGTACATCTCGGCCCGTGGGGACCCCAGTGATGCAGTCAAAGTCCTTTCCAGCTGTCTGGAGGCTGTTGGGGTCTGGATGGGGGCAAATGGGCTACAGCTGAATCCTAGCAAGACTGAGTGGCTATGGATAGGGGGTCCCGCCTTATCCCGGGAGCTACCATCTTTGGTTTTGGATGGGGCTATTCTGCCCCAGACCGACCCGGTGCGCAACTTGGGGGTCCTCCTGGATTCGCGGCTGCTGCTAGAAGAACAGGTGGCGGCTGTGGCCAGGAGGGCCTTTGCCCAACTTCGGGTGATTCGCCAGTTGCGCCCGCTCCTGGACCGGGACTCTTTGCTCATGGTCACTCATGCTCTGGTTACCTCCAGACTAGACTACTGTAATGCGCTCTACATGGGGCTGCCCTTGATGACCATTCGGAGGCTGCAGCTGGTCCAGAATGCGGCGGCCCGGGTGGTGATGGGGTGTGGACGTTATGCCCATGCCTCACCACTGCTGCAGGAGCTGCACTGGTTACCAGTTTGTCTCCGGGTGCAATTCAAGGTGCTGGTTTTGACCTTTAAAGCCCTATATGGTAGTGGGCCAGGTTACCTTAGAGACCGCATCGCCCTAAGGACGTCTGTCCGTCCAACCAGAGCGGACCGGAGGGGCTCTCTAATTGTGCCATCGGCCAGGGGGGCTCGCCTCTCTGGCACAAGGAGGAGAGCCTTCTCTGTGTCCGCACCGGCCCTTTGGAACCTCCTGCCTGTGGAACTGCGTCTCCAGACGGAGTTGTTGCCCTTTAGAAAAGAACTAAAAACCTGGCTGGCGGGCCAAGTTTGGGGTGCAGGTGGAGGGGTGGCTTCCGTTGGGTGGTTAATATAGGGGAGGATGCCTGCCCCACGGTTTCTTCAGTTCCTGCACCCCTCTCTTTTTAGGGGTGGGTTCTTATTGCTGGTTTTATCTGTTTTATTTGTTTTTATATGTTTTTACCCATTGTTGTGAACCGCCCGGAGTCGGCTTTGGCTGAGTGGGCGGTATAGAAATTTGACAATAAAATAAAATAAAATAAATAAATTTTGTTATTGTATGTCAGCCTTTTTTTTTACTATAATTAGCTAATGATTTCTATTGAGCAGATCTTTAATTTTTTAAAAAAATGTTTGGGATGAATCATAACAAAAGCAGTTATGCAGACATAACTTATATATTATTACTTACGTTGTTTTGTTTTAAAAGTTTTCTTAGTTACCGACATCTATGTAGAATGGCAATTGATTCCCATTTCACTATCAGTTCTCTTCCTAGGATAACTTTTGTGAGTCTACTATTTACAAGGAAGGAAGTAAAAGGTCAAGAGAGAAATATAACAGGATACACCAAATATATTATCATGGCTCTGCATACCAAAGGTGCCGAAAAGGCCAAATAAGGTCAGCTTGCAACTAAAGTATTTTGTTATGAGCCTCATCTCAAGAGATGACTTCTAGACACTGTGTAGGAGTTCATATGAAGACCTTTTCACAGATAAGAACAGCCACATATCTGTTGCCTGGGATGCATTGCTTCCTTTGAAAGGCTTTCCTGCACACACATTTGTCTGCCAAGCTTGTAAGTGATGCTAAAATGAAATTTTAGTGGAAATAATTAGCTACCAATCTGGAATGTTTTAACTCTCCAGGAAGATTTAAACTAATGGTATTGGGGGGGGCACTAATTCTTTTGCTTTTCTTGAAATCTTTCAACTCTTTCTCCTGAAAAAGAAGTCCGAAATTTCATTAATGGACCAGTCCTAGCCTATAGATAGTTATGTAACTTAACCTATTCTATGGGTGTGGGTCCCATGTGGTTTAAGTTGAAGGAATCTTTCATAGAGATAAAGTAAGCACCATTTCTTTCAGCAGTCTGACAACTGCATAGAACGGTAACTCCTCCACTAAGAGGTCCCAGTTTCCACTGTATGTTTGAACATATAGATCGTGGTTTCTCACGTAGAAGCCCAAATCAGCACACCTGTTGATCTGGCTTTCTGGGAAATGAAGTCCAAGAACATCTGGGGCATAAAGGTTGAGAAACCGTGATATAGATAATCTGTTTGAACAAATGTTAAGTATAGTCTACAGAGAAAAATTGACAATTTCTCATCACTAGCCTGTGTATATGCTCTTTTGTCCTAGCAAAGAGCTAGCAATTTTGGCAAGTCTGGAAGCCAATTTTACTCCCTGCATCATGCAAACTGAAATTTTTCAACATGGGTTTGGCATTACTTATTAAAGCAGTGAGTATGGGAATGGTATGCCTTGTTTGGATGTTGAACCATGCTTCTGAAATTGCAATTCTCCTTTAAAGCAAGACATGTTTTCCCCTCTTCCTTCTTCTTTTTTTTCTGCCATATCCAAATCTGACTATTGGTGATCCTCATGGCAATCAGCCATGAAGACTGTCCTGAGAATATAATGCAGTGGCTTTACATCTGCCTTCCCACAGTGCAACATGGCACCCATACCACTGATCCACTTCCATGAGTCATTTTCTCGTCCTGAGCCCTTTTGGCATGCAAAGTCCTCATCAGCCTCAGGCCAATATTGATGAAGCTGCTACCCTCCAGCGAGATGGATTCAAGTTGGATTTAATCCACTTGGGGACCATCACCCTTCCCTGTGAACTTCGGCACTCAAATCTATTAGTCCTCATTGTTGTCAGGTTAATTAACTGCCATCAGAAACTTGGCATTGAATCACTGGCAGTATGGTCTACTCTGTTACCATAGCAGGATAACCTGGCCAGACAGACCTCTTCCACACTGATTTATTTTTTAAAATTGGGGGGGGGGGTTAAATCCTCTTCTATAATTCTACCTCTGGATTTCAGTAACCCTGGGTCAGCAAAAAATAGTTCAGGTGATCCATTGCCATTGATTCAAACCCAACCAAGGAGTCAAATACCATATATACTTGAGTATAGGCCGACCTGAATATAAGTCGAGGTACCTAATTTTGACCTGAAAACCCAGGAAAATAGATTGACCAGAGTATAAACTGAGGGTGGGAAATGCAGCAGATTCTAGTGAGTTTCTATAATCAAAATACATAAAATATGATAAAATTAATTAAATTGTTGACACATCTCAATCTGGCATGGTTCTGGGACCCTCATGGTCATTTACCCGAGTATTAGCTGAGTCATCTTTTGGGGGCTCATTTTTGAGAATGCACTAAGCACTATGGGGTGGTATATAAATGTGATTGCTTTGGTTTGATTATATAAAATACATTCCCAGTATTCCTTAATCATTTACAAAGATGTTGAACACAAGGGGATCCTGGACAGACTCCTCAAGCTCTTGTCACTTCTCTTATGTTATGTTAATTAATTACTTATCAACTCAATACAGACTGGCTTTGCACGGTTCATATTTTATCAGCCTGCCTGCTAAAATATCATGGGGGCTCAAGAAATATCTTGCTTCCATCTACAATGAAGATGCACATCCAAAAGAATGAGACATGGAAAGATGCTAATTAATTTTTTTAAGTCTACAATGGATAGACCATGCTATTTTAAAGCAACATTTGTATATGCCTGTATTTCAGTAGGAGTGGAATCACGTGAATATATGGGAGCATTTGGATTCCATCAAAATAAAAGAGTCCACTGTTCTTTCCTAGAGTAAAGCTGGCCTGTGTAGCCTTGAGCAAACTGCACAATCCTGGTTCTTTTTTCTTAGGTGTAGAACTTTTCCTAGTTACATTTCATTTTGTTGTCTTCAATCAGTGCTTCATCTATCAAGATCTTTTTGATTTTGATTTCTTTCTTCCAAGGCATTAGCTATTTCACCCAATTAGTTTAATTAACTATTTTGATGAGAATTCTATGCTCACTTTCATCCAAAAGAAGGGAACAATAAACCACTTCTGAGGAATTGGTACCTAGCAAACTCTGGCAAGGGTCATCGTAAATTAGAATTCTCTCTTAGAACACTGCAGGAGGAAGGAAGGAAGGAAGGAAGGAAGGAAGGTAGCTAGAGATTGAATGAATGAATGACTATCTTTTATGGCTGATATGACATAGAGAAAATGCTTCATACATTATGAGGCTGTTTCTGATCCAGCTGTTTTCTAATCCTTCATCTATTTCCCTCTGATTTGAGGTAATGCACAGCTGCTGCTTGGAGATTTTTTTTTTATGGCTCCCCAAAGCCTATTTGTGATCAGCCACACACTCACTCCACGCTCAGATCAGCAGGCTGCTTTATTAGCCAAAAGTGTATTTGTGCTATGGATGGCACAATCAGTGGTAGGAGCTTTGTAATGAGTCCAGCTTATAACTCATGCCTGGCTCTTTCCAGCTGGTTTATTGCTTGTGAAAAGTGTAAGGTTAATGACTCTGTCTGGAGACAGAACACTTCTGTCTATCTGCACCATGAATACAGTGCAGGCTACGGCTTTATGTAAAGCCTGCCATGCAACCTCCTGGGCTTGAGGACATAAAGGGACACCTTTTTATATATAATATATTGTTAAGATAAATTTTTCTGAGAACTCAATAAATATCTTCTTCCAGAAGCATCATCTGTCATTTATACAGCCAACAGAGATAGAGAAAAATGCAGATGCAGATGAAGATTTAGATGTAGATCTTATAGGTATCAAGTTGGTATCAGCATTTGAAACCTAATCCAAGCAAGACTCAAGTATGTGCTTTTCACCTTTGAAACTGAGAGACAAGAGTTGAGTTGGATGCTATGCAGCAAGGGAACCAATTACAGCACTGTTCAGCACCAAAATGCCTATGTGTGACACTTGACCGCATGCTGTCTTTTAAGCAGCACTGCCTGAATACAAAAGCCAAAGTTAGTGCAAGGAACAACATCATCAGGAAACTCACAAACGATAAATGGGGAACTCAACTATCCATGCTGCTCACATCAACTTTGGCCCTGAGCGTCTCTGTAAGTTGACATCACTGTTAACAAAGCCATGTGTACAGCAACAAGATGCCTCAAACCTACACCAGTTGAGGAAATACACCCTCTTATTGGTATCACTCCACCTAAGATAAGGAGAGAAGTAGCAGCGCACACTCAGAGAACTAAGCAAGAGAACAACTCTCAACACCCTCTAAATGGATATGAGCCTCACGTCTGCTGGCTCAGATCCAAGAAGAGCTTCATGGCAAGAACAAACATTCTTGAGGAAATCACAAGAATGTAGCTGAGGATCTCAACCTCCCCTTTGTCACTTGGAGGATCCTGAATAGGCTGAGGGTCATAGTCCCTAAATGCAAGACCAACATGCTCAAGTGGAGGCTGCTGGTGGACAACAACACACAGTGTGAATGTGGAGAGATACAGAATCTGGTTCATTTACTGGTCTGCCAGTTACTGCCAGAAATATGCACCAATAAGGACTTGGGTTTGGGCAACAACAGACTGAAGAAAATGGCTTAAGGGTATCAATAGCTATAATTATGGATACCTAAGGACAACCTCCGGGTTGGAGAGATAGGCAGGATATCTCTCAATGCCATTTCTAGGGAATCCTAAACAGGTGAAGGCATATGCTTGGGAATACCCTGAAGCAAATGTTGAGCCACTGTGTGAGACAGAATGCTGGACTGGATGGGCTGTGGCCTGTTCCAGCAAGGCTGTTCTTGTGTTCTTATGTTTTACCAGTTCTACTTCCTAGTAAGTTTTCATGACAGAGCAGGGAATCAAATCCAGACCTCTTAAGTTTTAGTCTGTCATTCTGTCCACTATACCACACCAGGTGTCCACAGATCCAGATGATCCAGATACAATTTGTCTGTTTCTGTTTCATCAAGTCACTTCCAGCGTATGACAACCATAATAGTATTTTTGAGATAGGAGGGTTTTTCAAAAAAAAAATGTTTTAGCATTGTCCCTTCACACCATCAGTGAGTTTACATCTCAGAAGAGTTTTGGAGCCAGGCATTCTGAGCCCAAGTTCAACACTATCTCTATTAACATTGCATTCTATTAAATGGGGGCAAAGACAGAGAATTATCTAATAAATAATGGCGAAACTTCCATTCATATTCATATAAAGTTTGCATAACTTTCAATGGAGAAAGTCTAACCCAGAGGCAGGCAACCTACAGCCCACAGGCTGTATCCAGCCCACAACACCAAATAATCTGGCCCCCACCCTCGCTCCAGCCACCACAGCCACTGCCACCAGAATAGGCCGCAGGCTCATTTATGGCTATCATAAACGCCTTTATGACAGTTGTGTAATGAGTCAGTGACCATCGTAAATGCGTGTACAACAGCCACGGACTCATTTACAGCAACTTTAAATGGTGGGGGAACCACCAGTCTGGCCCCCTCAATTGTCTGAGGGAGTGTGTCCCGGCCCCCGAATTAAAAAGTTTGGCAACGCCTGGACTAACCCACCTTCTGTTTGCTGATGACTGCATCTTTTTGTAAACAGCCCCTGTGATCTACAATATAACCTCCAGCAGTTATTGAACTCTTCCAAATATGTCAGGTTGGAGATGAATTTAACGAAAACAAAATGAATGAGAAACAGCCAGTGTTCTCGGGGTTCCATCACAATAAATGGAACTGAGATTAAAGAAGTAGCTTATTATGTCTACCTCGGTCAGCAAATCCAACCAGACAACATACCATGTGGTGAATGGATAAGAAGATGCAATGCAGCTTGGATTGCCTTTAATATAAACCGAACAGTGTTAACAGATTACAGTCTGATGATGAATATCAGGGAAAACATATTCAGTACAACAGTGTTACCAGCAATATTGTATGTATCCAAAACATGGGCAATAACAAAATCAGAGGAAGAAAAACTGGCAGTAACCCAAAGAGCAATAGAAAAATGGATGTATGGAATAACAATTGGGGATAAGGTCATCTCATCTGGTGAACCCCTGGAGGGCTTGGGTTTGCACGGTACATGCTGAGATCTGACTCAGCGCATGCGTGATGAGGTCTGCAGCTGTGCATGCGTGAGAGCACAGATAGGGGCCTCCCTGTGCTTTCACGCAGGCACTGAGGCAGATCTCCACGTGCACTGCATAAACCCAAGCTTGGGGGGGGGGTCGGTGATGGGTGCTGGTGAGCCCAGCACCGACACACACACACACACACACACACACACACACACACACACACACACACACACACACACACACACACACACACACACACACACACACACACACACCGGCCAACTTGGTTTTGCACGGTTTGATGTATATCTGCCTCAGAGCATGTGCGTGGAGATCTGCAGCCACACATGTGTGAGAGCACAGGGAGGGGCCTCTCTATGCTCTTGCACTTGTGCTGAGGCAGATCAATTTGCGCATGTGCTGAGGCAGATCTTTGCATGCAAACCCAAGCCGGCTAGGGGGGTTTCAGTGGCTGGTGCTAGCCCAGTGATCTGTGGGCAGGTGGGTGTGGCCTTCCAGATGTTTTACTACTGGTACGTGCATACCAGGGCATACCAGAAGCAGCCCACCACTGGTTCTTTCCCCAGGCCCTGCATTTAAGTTCCACGGTTGGATGGATGGATGGATGGGTATATATACTACCCTAGTCATGCAAGCATTACACTAAGGAGCTTAAGATTACAATTTACAATCTATTATTGTTATTGTTATCGCTATCGCTATCGTTATCGCTATCGCTATCGCTATCGTTATCGCTATCGTTATCGTTATTAATGTCAGAAGCACACAAAGATGCTTTCTGGGTTGAAAGGATTTTTGCTGGAGGAACTCGGCTTAAGGGATGTCCAAATGAGGCTCCTTTCATGTCCCCAAGATCTTCTTCCACCAAAGTGGACCCTATTTATTTATTTATTTATTTATTTATTTATTTATTTATTTATTCAATTTCTATACCGCCCACTCAGCCTAGGCCAACTCAGGGCGGTTCACAATCATGGATAAAATAGCATAGTTAAGGTAAAAGGTAAAGGTTTCCCTTGCTCGAAAGCCAGTCGTATCTGACTCTAGGATGCAGTGCTCATCTCTGTTTCTAAGCCGAAGAGCCAGCGCTGTCTGCTGCTGCAGATGTTTCTGTGGTAATGTGGCAGGCATGACTAGACACCGGAGTGCACAGAATGCTGTTACCTTCCCACCGAAGTGATCCCTATTTATCTACTTGCAATTTCTTGCTTTCGAACTGCTAGGTTGGCAGGAGCTGGGACAAAGACGGGAGCTCCTTTCCATCCTGCAGTACTCGAGAATCGAACTGCTTACCTTCCGCTTCCCAGTCAGCGTCTTAGCCACTTAAGCCACTGCAGTTAAAACTACTTAATTAAAACTATTTAAAAACTACCCACCCCCTAAAAAGGGTGCAGGGACCGAAGGGGGAAGGAGTTCAACTACACCAACCACCCCATGGAGGTAACCCTTCCACCTGCACCCCATACTTGGCCCGCCATCCAGGTTAACTTTTCTGTTGCCAGTCATTTCTGCTTTTTAGAGTAGTTTTTAAGGGTTCTTGGGGGATTTTCAACTACTAGTGGCAGTAAATAGAAATGGAGAAAATTGAAACAAAATGAACCAAAAGAAATGTTTAACACAGATGGAGCAGTAAAAGAAAAATGCAATAACAAGAGAGGCAAACACTAATAGAATCTAAAAACAAACATGAACATTTTCACAATGCATGTTCCTAGAATCCATGCTCCAGTGGGAGCTGCGGACAGACCCTATTTGTCTACTTGCAATTTCTTGCTCTTGAGGTTAGCAGGAGCTGGGAGAAAGATGGGTGCTCATTCCATCATGCAGTACTTTGGTCTTGAACTGCTGACTTGCTGACCTTCCAGCTAACAAGGTGAGCTTCTTAACCACTGAGCCACCTCAGTCCCTAATCCCTCAATATACTATGCTATAATAACTAAAAAGATATTTTAAAAAAATGTAGTGATACAACAGACAATAATTATAATCATAAATATAAATCACCTTATAAAAATCTACAATTTTTTTAAAAAAGTAGTAAGCATGACAGCATGAATATCCCCATCTGCTGGAGCACGTGGGGTTTAGGAGTGTGATTCCCTAAATGAAAGAAGAGCCAACCTCTGTAGCATTGCACTATCCTAGAGCAGTGATGGCCAATCTTGGCACTCCAGGTGTTTTTGAAATTCAATTTACAGAAGCCCAAGTCAATACACTGCTTGTCAGGGCTTCTGGGAATCGAAGTCCAATAACACCTAGTGTGCCAAGGTTGGCCATCATTGTCCTAGAGCATCACCCAAAGTAGGGAAGTATAGATTGCTTCTGAGTACTTTACACCTTGGAAATCCTAGATACTTAAGTTAAATCAATTGAATCTTTTTCTTCTTTCGTTTCCTGATCAAACCCTGGACTGCCAAAATGAAGCCACTTTCTTGGCTTTCTCAATGGCCAAAATTAAATCTTCATCAATATATGTTTCTGGTAGTATTCAGCAGACCAACAAATGAGACAGATTCTGTATCTCTCCACATTCACTCAGGAAATAAACTGGATGGCATATTGTTAATAAGATTCCTGCTATTGCTATTTTTAAATGCAATGGATAGTCCCAACTACAATAGTCTCATTAAATCAATTGCTGTATGCTGAGACACCACTGTAAATCTCATTGATTCAATAGGCCTATTAATTAGTGGGAACTAATAATTAGATTTAAGTCATAACAAAGACTAGAGGGACTGTTATATTACATGTTTCCATTCCTCTCATTGAGACAACTCTCAGAGGTCTAGAAAAATAAAATGCAAACATTAAAATGTATTTATTCAAAGAAGAAAGTAAAGGAGACTCTTAAATAAACTTTCCCCAGTGTCGTTTTAAAAACACAACACCATGCATTAGACTAAAGATTAAGCATTCACAATCATGCTGGCTAGCAATGATGGCAAATTAATTTGGGGGAATAGTTAACTCACTCCATAGTTTAATTTGAACTGCAGAAGAGCTCTCCAAGGTGCTGAATCTGGTTCGGTGTCCTCTGTCTTCAGCCATCCTTGAGCCATTAGCTCAAGGATGGCCAACCATGGTGTTTCAGGTGTTCTTGGACTTCAATTACCAAAATCCCAAATCAGCACTCTTGCTAATCAGGGCTTCTGTAACTTCAAGAATATCTGGAGCACCAAATTTGGCCATCCCTAGATTAACTGAAGCCCAACACGTTTGTAGATTAGATTGAGGAATTCTGTCTTAAACCATAGAAGACTTCAAAACTGGGTTTTAGTCAGTGACTTCAACATTTAAAAGTCGCATATGGTGAGGATAGCCTGGCTGCAGATTGAATGAGGCTTTGAAAGTTAAAACCAATACTTATCATTGGCAGCAAATTTATGATAAGTTTATGCCAACAAAACAAATGTACTAAAATAGAAAGAGTGACCCTCATATCTCAAGGAAAACTTATTTTCCCAGTAAAGAATGTGATTTTTCAAATTCACTTCTTTTATTTCTTGTCTTTGTTTCTTATCAACTTGAGGAAAATGAATTCATCTGCCCTAAAGACAGACATTATTAGTTGAAAAAGGAATCCCTCCCATGCTGTGGTAAGTCATTTTTATGCATTAAGGCAGAAAATTTCATTATAGCTTCAATTCCACCTTCTGATTTACCTTTACTTTTGAATTATGAGCTGGGGTTTTCACTCTGCTCTTATTATCAAGGCTTTATTGACTCTGTGTTAATACATTTGGACAAGATTTCAGACTGGATCTGATATATTTGTTTATTTGTTTATTTTAACCTACTTTTGAAAGGGAATGAGATATTTCACAAATGATTAAAATTCAATCATCTTTTAAATAGACTGCCTGATTTAATGGATGGAGGGTTAGACTTAAACTAAATCCAGCTTTTAGTCCCAACTAGAACCAAAGTGCAGAATCAATGGTAACTTGCTGAATCAGCACAAATTTAAGTTTCATTAAGTCAGTGGGTCTACAAGGAGCTGCAGTGGCTCAGTGGTTAAGAAGCTCACCTTGTTAGATGGAAGGCCAGCAAGTCAGCAGTTCGAGGTACTACATGATGGATTGAGTGCCCATCTCTGACCCAGCTCCTGCCAAACTAGCAGATCGAAAGCAAGAAATTGCAAGTAGACAAATAGGTACCACTTCAGTGGAAAAAGGTCTTGGGCACATGAAATGAGCCTCATTCAGGCATCACCTGAGCAGAGTTTCTCCAGCAAAAATCTTTTCAACCCAGAATAATTTCTGACACAAAATTATTATTATAGTAGGTCTACTTTAGCTGGGACTAGCAATAGAATTTAGGCCATTATCTATAAGAACTGGATATAAATAGTCACAAAGTTAATGAGTGTCAGATTTCACCCTGGAAAAGCCCCAAGTTTTGTTAGGAGCAGGAAACCCTATAAAAACAGAAATCTTTGAAGCTCCATGTTGACAATTCAAGATATGCCCTGATACCCTGGAGCTATCTCTTTCCGGTGTGTAGTCCATAGCCTGTTTCATTGGGTGAAAGCAGAGATTTTTAGATAATTCATATTAATTCTCATGCCTGGGGTTCACTGAAAAACTGGAAGGAATGCTTGGAAAGGGTGGTCTACCTTCCCTTAGTAAGGCATTTCACAGCCTTGGAGAAACTTCCTAGAAAGTCTTCCCTTAAGTCTATACTAGACATCACATAGATAAAAGATGCCCTAAAAAAGATTTCAAATACTGGGTTGCTTTTCTATTTATAAGTTAGTCACTCCAGCCAAACATTTTGGAATTAATTGCTAGTTTCACTCACTGTTCTGGAAGGTCATATTCACTTACGGTGTTGTACTGTTATCTCCCATTTACATTTCATGTAGCAGGAACAAATTGCCATTAATACAATTAGCTGTAGACTGTAAACGTACTTCAGATCGATTAGAGAGTAGTTGAAAAAAGCAACAGTGTGGTAAACATTTCAAATTACATTTGGCTTTCTTGAAACCATAGATCAGTTGTTCTCAATCTTTTTAAGCTGGGGGTCGGGTCATGCTCCCTCAGACAGCTTTGGGGGCTGGATGGCCATTTTGCCTTTCTTTCACCACATGGCACTTCCTAGTGTGGTGGAGGTGGTGGTGGACCACATGAAATGGTGCAATGGGCCACATCTAGCCCAAGGGCCACAGGTTGAGAATCCCTGCCATAGATGGTAGGACACTAATAAGACATGATAAGGAAGCTGCATTTTCAAGCAATCGTGGCCTTTTAAGCACACCCGTATCTACACTTGTGAAACTACTATGTAGTGTCTGGTAACTCAATGAGACATGCTTAACCAAGAAATTATCAGGCTGGAAAAATTATGTTAAGAAGTTATTTTTAAGTCTTGTACTGCACTCTAATGAATGTTCTGTTTTTCTGCTTTTAAATGTTCCTGATTATTCATGAGCAGATAATGTTTTTGAGTTAGTACTTTTAGATTTTTAAACTATATATTTTCATATTATACCTATATACAATCTTATAATATATGTTTATGCTTGCTTCTTAAATATGGAGAACAGGAGAATCTTATCTGGATAGTCATTCTATTATACTAGAAGCAATGAAACCAAAGGATTTTCAGAATAAAACTTTATTGTACTCAAAATGTACAGAACATTTACCTGGGACACACTGAAATTTTAAACATTGTCAGCTGTGACAGGCTTCAGAGTTTCCTTTGGAGGTCTACTTCTGTGTAGGATTCTAAAGGTATCATTCAGAGCATCCTTCAAGGATTCTGACAAATGTTTAAATCAGATAAAATTAGTGGTGCCTTATTTCTTCATAACAGAGGTTAGTTATTTTATGTCTATGGTTTATAATTTTTGTATTTTATTTAACAGACTACATCTGAATCCTGGCAAGACTGAGTGGCTATGGATAGGGGGCCCCAGTGTATCCAAGAAGTTACCATCTTTGGTACTGGATGGGGCTCTTTTGCACAATCTGGGGGTCCTCCTGGACTCATGACTCCAGCTCCAGGAGCAGGTGGCAGCCGTGACCAGGAGGGCTTTCGTGCAGGTTCATGTGATTCACCAGTTGTGCTTGTTCCTGGCCCAAGACTCCATGCTCATGGCCATTCATGCACTGGTCACCTCCCGGTTGGACTATTGTAACACACTTTACATGGGGCTGCCCTTGATGACCATTTGGATGCTGCAGCTGGTCCAGAATGCAGCTGCCCACATGGTGATGGGATGTGGATGGTATGTCCGTGCCTCCTCACAACTTCGGGAGCTGCACTGGTTACCGGTATGCCTCCGGTTGCAATTCAAGGTGCTGGTTATCACCTTTAAAGCCCTACATGGTAGTAGACCAGGTTACCTGAGAGACTGCATCACCCTGAGGTTATCTGCCCATCCCACAAGAGCAGACCGGAGGGGTTTTCTAAAGGTACCATCCCTTGGAGAGGTTCATCTCTCCATTACGAGAAAGAGGGCCTTTTCGGTAACTGCTCCAAAACCTTTGGAACCTCCTGCCAACGGACCTTCATCTTCAACCAGAATTGTCAGTTTTTAGGAAAGGGCTGTGAACAACAGTACAGTAACAATCATAAAATATAACCCCACAGAACAACCAAAACAAAACACAGACTATCTCCCCTCCGGCCATTGGTGGGGGCCTGGAGGTGGCGGCAAAGTCCTCAGTCACCCACCACACCATGGTGACTTCTCCCTCCAGCCGTTGGTGGGGGCCCAGATGTGGCAGTGAGATGGGAGACAAACAGCCACCCCCACCCCCCATTGGTTGATATGAACATGCTAATCACCATCCAGGTTTTTAGTCTATCTGTTTAGTTTATTTGTTATGAAGATTTTAACAATATGTTTCATGTAAGGTTTTTAATGATATGTTGGGCCTTTTATATAGAATCATGTGCAGTTGGATTGTGAGCCACCCGGAGTCACTTTGGTGATTGGGTGGCTATACAAATATAAATGAATGAATGAATGAATGAATGAATGTAAAAGTGTGTGCCGTGAACTGGTCATAAATCTCTCATTCATATGGTCACCATAGGATGGAGATGACCTGATGGCATAACAGCCCTTCTGTTCACACTATGGGGGGCAGGGTAATACAAGCTTAATAAATAAATAGTTTCATTCCAGATGCTTGTTTTTGCCACGTGTGGGTATTTCAGCATTGCTTGGATATTTGATGGAATACCAGACCACAGGTGCTAATCCTAATTAAATAAATTTCATGTCAGAAATTACTCTGGATTGAAAGGATTTTGCTAGAGAAACTCCACTGAGGGGACACCCAAATGAGGCTCTTTTCAGGTCTCCAAGATCCATTGTGCAGCACTCGGGTATCGAACCCCGACCCTCCCGTCTCTAAGCTCAGCATTTTAAGCACTAAGCCATTGCAGTGCATATTTTGTTGTTACGTGCCATCAAGTCATCTCCATCTTATGATGAGAGATTTCCAAAATGGCCAGTCCTCAACAGCCCTGCTCAATTCTTGCAAGTTATGGTCTGTGGCTTCCTTCATGGAATCAATCCTTTTTACACTTTGTCTTTCTATTTTCCTGCTGTCTTCCACCTT
Organism: Bradypodion pumilum; assembly: GCA_035047305.1. Taxonomy (NCBI): domain Eukaryota; kingdom Metazoa; phylum Chordata; class Lepidosauria; order Squamata; family Chamaeleonidae; genus Bradypodion; species Bradypodion pumilum. Next base: position 21,047,752 of record JAWDJD010000003.1, on the reverse strand, counting down.
TCCCAGACTTATTGTCTTTTCAAGAGAGTCTTTCCTTCTCATAAAGTGCCCAAAAAAAGACAGCTTCAATTTCATCATTTTTGCCTTCACAGAGAGTTCAGACTTCACTTGCTCTATATTGGCTGAAAATCATGTTCCTTAGCATATTAAGTTACAATTGGTTTGGACCCATTTGAATCAACAGAACCTATGAAAGAATAGACTCTCCAAATCCCCAATGATTCAATGGATCTATCCTAGTTGCAATTTACTGAACTAAGCAACATGATTTCAGCCATTAAAACAAAGCAATCATACTTATATTCTACCCTATCACACTTAGTGCACTCTCTGGGCGGTTCACAAGTTGATTAGCATTTTGCCCCCAACATGCTGGGTACTCATTTTACAGACAGAAAGATGGAAGGCTGAGTCAACGTTGTTCCTGGTCAGGATCGAACTCACAGCCTTTTGGTTACAGGGCAGCAGTTTAACCACTGCGCCACCATGGCTCTCTAAGACTGTAGCATACCTACCTCTCAATCTGTTACCAGGGGTCACGAGCAAGCAGATGCTATAACACACCTCATCTGTTTATAACTTCACATTAACATCTAACTGGCTGCTGTAAGAATGAAGTGCAAGATCAGATCAGCCTCTGGCCCGGTTCAACATGGTTGTTCCATCATTCTAACCACGGAGAGCACTTTTCAGAGGTTGGAAATTCCGTTCACATTTGCTGAGGGTCTCAACAGAAAAGATGGTTGTAAAACCAGCTCTTTTTAGAGATCTCAGAAATGTAGAATATTCTGAGAGCAAGGAAGCAGTCTTGCCTAATACTGTCTCAAGTACTTTCTTTCCTGCTGCTCACTGATATTAGTTCACTCCCCATAGTACCACAGAACATTACTTTGAGATGTCACTGGAATGCATTATGGGAAGTTTAAGACAGTGACTGCCAGTAACAGGGAACCAGAAGAAACATTATTGAATTCTCTTCACCCACCCATGAATTCTTTCCAAGAGTGGTTTGAAATACAGAAGATAAAATTATCTACTATACTTTTTCAGCAGGTGAATTATGATGCTGAGACTAGTGGGTGGGGCATATTTTCTCAATCCTTCTCTGTTCTTGAGTTTGATCAGGCCTTTCATGGCCAGTGATACTTTTGACAGCTAACATCTCGGTAGATGCAGTGACATGCCTCTCCGCATCAACAAAGCAGGGAGTTTCTCATCCAAGGGAAATGCCTCAATGAGTTTTGAAGTGTTTGTGTGAGAAATGGGAAAATCTGTCATTTTTGTTTCGCCTGGATTCAGTTTTTTTTTTAAAAAAAAAACAGCTCTCAAGTTCTTTCCATCCTAAATATAAAGAAATGAACTGAAGTACATTCAAAACAATCTGCACCCCCAGCCAATCTTTTATCTGTTTTCTAAAGAAGTGTTAAGGAGGAAGTGTTTCTTGCCATGAACTGTAAGTTAATGAATAAATGAAAAATGAGGCTGCAACTTCCATTCAGCACAAATATTATGGGGAACACGGAGATACAAGCCAATTTAACACTGACAGAAAGAGAAACAAGAGCACCCTAGACCAAACCAAGTCAGAACTATCTCTGGAGGGGAAAAACAATTAAAGCTCATCTGTCCTACTTTGGGCATCATGAGAAAGCAAACTTTGCATTGTCTGGGGAAAGTTGAAGTCAGCATGGAAAAAGACCGATTGACTTATAAGGGAAGCCACAATCTTGAGTTTATAAGAACTAAGTAAGGCTACTGAGGGCAGGACATTCAGGAGATGACACATTCACAGGATTTCTATTAGATTGACAGCATTTAACAACAACAAAAATAAAACCAAAACCTTAAGACTGAAGCATTGAAAGCCCTGGGTCAAGAAGGATAAAGGTGACATCTTTTCCCTCTCAAATATGAATAAATTTGAGTAGATTTCCACACAACCGAAATGAAATGAAACTGTTGGCCATTTGTGTAATTTGGCCAAACCCCAGCTAAACAAAGCTTGTTGTTGTTCAACTCCTGTTGCTGGAAAAATGAGTTTGGTTCAAATCAAACATGTATTTTATCAGCAGATAGTCTGCTAACCAATTATGCTGTACCTCTGTACCTGATATGTATAAATTGAAGTGTTTCTTGCCTCACTCCCATGTCTGACCAAGTGGACTTGATCCATTTATTTGATTTATCTAAATCAAATCTAATAATAATAATAATAATAATAATAATAATAATAATAATAATAATAATAATAATAATAATAATAATAATAATAATAATAATAATAATAATAGCTAACATTAAAATATAACAATTAGTCTTTAAAGTGCTACAGTGTTTTTGTTTTGTTTTGATATGCTTGAAACACAGACTAACAGGGCTCAGTGAATCTGGCTGCAGAGCTGTCAGTTCAATCCCTCACTGTGACTCCTAAGAGAATGGCCAGTCTGCATATCCTTGGGCAAGCTTCACAGTCCCAGGATGCCACCAAAAGAAGGAAATGGCAAACCACTTATGAATATTCTGTACCTAGAAGACCCAAGAAGGGATCGCCATGGGTAACGATTGACTTGATGACACATTATTATATGCTGTTGCTGTTGCTGTTGCTGTTGCTGTTGCTGTTGCTGTTGCTGTTGCTGCTGCTGCTGCTGCTGCTGCTGCTGCTGCTGCTGCTGCTGCTGCTGCTGCTGCTGCTGCTGCTGCTGCTGCTGCTGCTGCTGCTGCTGCTGCTGCTGCTGCTGCTGCTGCTGCTGCTGCTGCTGTTGTTGTTGAATCAATAAGAACAGAGAATTTAGTAAGCGTTCCTTACAGCTCTATTTACAGCTAATCAAGAGCAAAGATTTCCCACCATGTCATAACAACAGCATACAGTCACATTTTCTTGTTCAAAAGCAATAACTTCTCTAAAATAGTCAGTGTTTCAATTCCAGGAAATTAAGACCATATGTTGCAATGAGAAGTACAGGCACTGCTCCAAATAGAACATAACAAGAAACAGCATTAGTGATTTTCTTTTATTAATGAAAACAAATGAGATCATAGACAGAAGCATGCAGGACTAACTCAATAATGTTGCAGCTTTTAGTAATTTTTCTGACAGTTATTAAAATCAAAGAAAGAAATCATTTGAGGCAGAAGTATCTTTCAAGTATCGTTTACTGCAAGAATGCGAAGGAGTGAAAAAAATAACATATGTATCGTCAAAACTGTTCCAGTATTGCCAGTTTTTCAAAACAATTTTTCTTCGTCAGGATATAATCTTAAGTATTTTTCTGTAGACAATAGAATGAAAACAAAATCACATTACAGTTTGGCTGTAAGCCTTAAACCAAGATATCTAAACATAATACTTACCAAGAGGTTTTTTGCAGGTCTACTAGCTTCAGGGAGGAATACATCCTATCATAATGAGCTTCAGGAGTTAAAACATATGGTACAATGTTTGCAATATATATTGTGTTTCAAGTAATGTATTCATGAGGGATAATTTTCTTTTCTTTTAAAGATACAGTAGGGAGGCTGAAATGGCTTGATTTTTAAAGTGACAACATGCTCAGAATTATAAAACCATGCAAATGATTATAAAAAAACAAGAAAGGTCCAAGGATGTTTTTTATGATCATTTGCATGGTTTTATAACGTCTTGAAGCTCATTATGATAGGATGTATTCCTCCCTGAAGATAGTAGATGCTTTAAAAATTCTTGGTATGTATTATGTTTAGATGTCTTAGGGTTACTTTTGGACTGTGCAGTTCACTTGAAATAGACATCGCAAAATTACACCTTCCATGAGAATCTCCTTCCTAATTCCTAATTCCTTGCTGGACTGTTAAGAAGGATTTCCCTTTCAACACCTTCAGGTATCATCGTAATAGCAATTACACTTATATACCACCCCACAGCGCTTAGTGCACTCTCTGTGCAGTTCACAAGTTAATTAGCATTTTGCACCCAACATGCTAGGTATTCGTTTTACCAACCTTGGAAGGATGGAAGGCTAATTCAATCTTGATCCTAGTCAGGATCGAACTCACAATGTTTTGGCTGCAGTACAGCAGTTTAACCACTGAGCCACCAGGGCTCTTTCCTCCCAAAGAAAACTTCCAAGACATTTCCAAGGGTGGTTGCCACTTGATGTGGCTTCTGGCTAGTAAGTATAGCACAATGAAAGGAAACTGTTCTTCCTGAAAGGACTTAAATTATGCGTACACTGCAGTGGCTCAAGCGGTTAAAATGTTGACTGAGAGGTGGAAGTTCAGAAGTTCAAAACTGGAGTACTGCATGATGGAATGAGCGCTCCTCTCTGTCCCAGCTCCTGCCAACCTAGCAGTTCAAAAGAAAGAAATTGCAAGTAGATAAATAGGTAACACTTCGGTGAGAAGGTAAACAGTGTTCCATGCACTTTGGTGTCTAGGCATGCCTGCCACATGACCACAGAAATGTGGCTCTTTGGCTATAAACAGAGATAACCACTGATCCCCAGAGTCAGATTTGACTGGCTTTCAAGCAAAGATGCCTTTACCTTTAACTTTACATATATACACACACTTGAACCATGCATTGGGGAACATTTCAGTAGACCTATTGCTTCTTTTTATTTATTTATTTTTTGGCTTTTCTCAATGTTCCTCAGATGTTAATTGACATTTAGGTTGAGTTGATTAAATGGCAAGAGTGCCTTTGTGTGGCATTTTTCCTGACACTGTCCTTCATCCACCAGAGAGTCTCTCTCCAGACTGGAACTCAGGACATGAAAATCACCATATAGCTCTGGGCGCTCGGACTGCATGTTGTGTATGTACAATGCTGCTTCATATGAATGTACAATGTTGCTTTAAGAAATGTATGAATGTAACCCAGCCACAGTCACAATGTAACCCAGCTGTAAAGGAACGCGAGCAAGCTGCCTATAGAGGGCAGCTGCGAGTGTTCAACTCACATGGTCATCATTCCTCAAATCGCCTGCAGCCGCGGGAATTTCCCGCAGCAAACAACTAACACTGATCCACCACCGAAGACGGGCGTGACCAGGATGACGTCATGCCGGTAGTGGCCAATGAGCTACCATGCAGCCAAGTTCAAATGTGTTGTACCACTGTATATAATGTGAGATACCTCCGCCATTACCACATGTTCGTTCTGATCATCAACCAATAAACCTGTGTTAGTCCATACTGCGACTCTTTCTATGTCTCCTGGAACAGACACCAAATTGGCGACGAAGGTGGGATCGATGGCGAATCCCAAGGTCAAGGCGTACCAGTTCGATGTGAGCGAGCCCGAACAATGGGAACTCTACGAGTGCCAGTTTCGGCACGCGATGGAAGCCGCGGGCGTCGACGACGACGCGAAGATGCGCTCCCACTTCCTGGCCCAAGTGGGGCCGGCCACGCTGCAGATCCTGATGACCCTGGTGGCCCCCCGGAAGTTAGACGAGGTCCCCATCGACCATATCCTGGAGAGACTGGGTGAGCATTTCCAGCCGCCCGTCTCGATCTTCCCAGCACGGGTCGCGTTCCACAGGCGTGACCAGTGACCGGTCGAATCCGTGTCTGCCTACGCGGCGGCCCTCAGGCTGGCAGCGGTCCACTGCCAGTGGGATGACCTGGACCAGGCCCTCCGTGACCGCATGTTGTGTGGTCTGAGGGACGAGGAGCTGCAGAGGAGGCTGATGACCCGCGACCAACGCCTCACGTTCAACGAGGTGCTGCGGGAGGCCCAAGCAGCCGAGGAGGCCAGGAGCGGGGTGAGGCTGTTCAAGTCCCGAGGGGCCGCGTCCGAGCGGGCCAAGTCACCAGTACAGGCGGCCCGGCGGACACCAGCGAAGACGGCCTGGCGGGCCCCCAAGCCGCCCGCCGGCACACCAACGTCGTCCGAGGAGTCGTCCACAACAGCGGACCCCTACTCCAGCGAGGACGACGATGTCCAGAGGATCAAGAAGCGTGGTGAGAAGCGGCAGTCCCGAGAATGGCAGGACCGCCGTTGCAACGGTTGTGGGGCGTCCCACGACCGCACGAGGTGCCCGTTTCGAAAGGCCGAGTGTCACAACTGCGGCCGAAAGGGGCACATCGCCCGAGTATGCAGGCGCGGGCGAGTCGAGGACAAGAGGAGTTCCAGCCATCCCCAGACGCACCAGCGGAAGGCGACCGGCACCAGGAAGGTCGCAGCCGGCTACAATGAGGAAGGCGTGAACCGCGTGGGCCTGGAGCACCGGCGGTTTTTCGTAGAGGTACTGTTGCAAGGGGTCCCAGTGAGGATGGAGATAGACTCGGGGTCATCTTATTCCATCCTGTCCCAAAAAGAGTTCATGCGTATTCCCCCAGACAAGCGGCCCAAACTGCAGGCCATGAGGTCACACCTTCAGGACGTGCAGGGAAACGGGATCCCAGTGTTGGGGGTGGGGAATTTCAAGGTGAAGTTCAAGGGCTACTCTGAAAAACTGCCCTTAGTGGTCCTCAAAGGGGAGAGGTGCTGCCTTTTGGGAACGCAGTGGTTTGCTCCCCTGGGAATCGAACTGTCCGGCATTAACGCCATCGAGACTGACCCAATGCGGGACGTGTGCAACGCGCACCCGGACGTTTTCAAGAAGGGGCTCGGGAAATACAAGGGGCCCCTGGTTTCCTTCGAGCTGGACCCAGAAATCCGGCCCATCCGCCTCAAACCAAGGAGGGTGCCTTTCGCCCTAAAGAACAAGATCGAGGCAGAACTGGACAAATTGGTGGGGCAGGGGATTTTGGTTCCAGTTGACTCGGCGGAGTGGGAAACGCCGATTGTTACAGCCCTTAAGTCGAACGGGGAAGTCAGGATTTGTGCAGACTATAAATGTACCATTAACAAGGCCATTCGGCCAAACGCATATCCAGTGCCCGTGGTCAGCCACTTGCTGGCCACGTTACATGGGGGGAAGTGTTTTGCCAAGTTAGATCTGGCTCAGGCGTATCAGCAGCTCTCTGTAACCCCGGCTGCTGCCGCCGCGCAAACGATAGTGACGCACAAGGGGGCGTTTAAGGTAACGCGCCTTCAGTTTGGCGTGAATTCGGCCCCCGGAATTTTCCAATCCCTCGTGGAACGCCTTTTAAAGGGGCTTCCAGGCGTGCTCCCATACTTCGACGACGTGTTGATAACGGCGGGGAGCGAATTAGAGTTGGCAAAGAGGCTAGATGGGGTCCTTTCAGTGTTCGAGAGGGCAGGCCTTCGACTGAGGAGGGACAAGTGCGTATTCTTTGCGAGGGAGGTTGAGTTTCTAGGCTTTAAGGTAACCCCGGACGGGATCAAACCCTCTGAGTCAAAGGTTGCAGCCGTGAAGAACGCCCCTCGCCCCACCGCAAAACCGGAGCTACAGTCATTTCTAGGGCTCCTAAATTTTTATCATACCTTCCTGCCTCGCACGCCACTGCACGCACTGCTCAAAAAGGACGCGGCTTGGCGGTGGGGGGACAGGCAGGAGAGAGCATTCAAGGAGCTTAAGTCACTCCTGTCTTCGGACGCTGTCCTGACCCATTTCGACCCGAAAAACCAGTGGTTTTAGTCTGTGATGCGTCTCCAGTGGGGGTGGGGGCAGTCCTGTGCCACATGTTGGAAAGCGGGAGGGAAGCCCCGGTAGCGTACTACTCTAGGTCCCTCTCAAAGGCCGAGCGCAATTACGCGCAAACTGATAGGGAGGCCCTAGCCATCATCGCCGGAACGAAAAAGTTCCATGACTTTTTATACGGCCGCGAGTTTACGGTAGTGACCGATCACAAACCACTTTTGGGGATCTTCACTACCGGCAAACCCACACCGCAAATACTATCCCCCAGAATGCTGCGTTGGGCCATTTTCCTCAATGCCTACCAGTATGAGCTGGTCTATCGCCCAGGGAAGGAGATCTCCCATGCGGACGCACTGTCCCGATCTCCCCTCCCAAGTGTAGGGGACCCCACATGCGAGGTAGAGCAGGATCACCAAGTCCTACTGATCGAGTCTCTCGACTCACCCCCCATTGTCCCAGCCGACCACGCCAAAGCCACGGCGGCCGACAAGATGCTGGCCCAAGTTAGTTCCTGGGTTAGGAAGGGCTGGCCCATGACTCCCCCCGACAAAGAGTTCAGGCCATTTTTTAGGTGCAGAGTAGAGCTGTCGCTGGAAAGGGGCTGCTTACTCTGGGGCCAGCGAGTAGTTATCCCAGAGAAGCTGAGGGCCAAGGTACTGAGACTATTGCACACCAGTCACCCCGGGATCGTGCGCTCCAAGGCTCTGGCCAGGAGTTTCTTTTGGTGGCCCCAGATAGACGGGGACATAGAGCGTTTAGTGGGCACGTGCGAGAGCTGCCAGGGCTCTCGGCCCGAGGAGTCCCGGTTGCCCCATAGGGAATGGGATACGGCCCGCGGGCCATGGTCCCGGATCCATGTTGACTTCGCTGGCCCTTTTCGTGGATCCATGTTTCTATTGGTAGTCGACTCCTATTCCAAGTGGTTGGAGGTAATCCCTATGAACAGCACCTCCTCCGCCGCAACCATCAAGCAGTTGCGCAAGCTTTTTGCCTGTTTCGGCCTGCCAGACGTCCTTGTTAGCGATAACGCTAGTACCTTCACGTCTGCAGAGTTCAAGACGTTTATTGAGCGGAACGCCATCAGGCACATCACCGCTGCCCCGTTTCACCCCGCCACAAACGGTCAGGTAGAGCGCCAAGTGCGCACTACAAAAGACGCACTGCGGCGCATGGGTCCCGGTGAGTTGAACCTGCATTTGTGCCAGTTCCTCATCTGCTACAGGACAACCCCCTTAGCTTCAGGATTTTCCCCAGCCGAACTCCTCATGAGGAGGCGTCCGATAATACTTTTTGACCGGATGGATCCGTCCAGGGTGGAGGATGAAGGGAGAAACATAAATATAGGGGGAGGGAGCTCCAAAAGTTTTTTGGCAGGGGACCCGGTTCACTGCAGGAACTACGCGGCGTCAGGGCCGGTGTGGGTCCCAGGGACAGTCATCGAGCAGACGGGACCAGTGTCCTACAGGGTTGAGACTAGCTCGGGTCTACTCTGGAGGAGGCACGCCGACCAACTCAGAAGGCGGGTCACTAGTGAAGGGGATTCAGCGTTAGGGTCCTCCCCCACCCGCATTACCCAAGGGGGAGACACGGCGGAAACCGGGGATACAAAGGCATATCCTCGGTTCTCAGCCACAGAGGAGGATACTTTGAAAGAGAGGGATCAGTTTGACGATTATGAGTTACGGTACCAGGGGGTGTAGCGGAGTGGTCCCCCACCCGTCCTAGCGAGAAGAGGGGTTTCAGTTCAGCCCCTGGTACCTCCAGTCCCCCCAGTCCTTTTGTGTTAGAATACACCATACCTCCAGCTCCCCGGAGGCCAACACCCCCAAGACAGGCATTGGTGGGAAGTCCAACCACCACAGTCCCCGGCACTCCCAGGCAGGGTACGGGGGGTGGCGAGACCACGAGGGTCTCTTTGTCAGTCCCGAGATTCGTGCTGGGGGGGACCCCTAGCTCCTCAAGCGGTAGGCAGGAGTTCACTTCCCAACTGTTCATCCCATTCCCTTCCCCTAATGCAAGGTTACCACAGAGCCCACACCGAGCCACTAACGAGTCCCCCCTTTCCATTGCAGGACAGGACTCCGCAGAGCCAGGCTCCCCTGTATTAAGACAAGCGGCCACTCGCCCCAGGCGCACGTGCGGCAAGCCACAATGGTTGAGGGACTTCGTCCCATCCTAGGGGGGAGGGATGTTGTGTATGTACAATGCTGCTTCATATGAATGTACAATGTTGCTTTAAGAAATGTATGAATGTAACCCAGCCACAATCACAATGTAACCCAGCTGTAAAGGAACGCGAGCAAGCTGCCTATAGAGGGCAGCTGCGAGTGTTCAACTCACATGGTCATCATTCCTCAAATCGCCTGCAGCCACGGGAATTTCCCGCAGCAAACAACTAACACTGATCCACCACCGAAAACGGGCGTGACCAGGATGACGTCACGCCGGTAGCGGCCAATGAGCTACCATGCAGCCAAGTTCAAATGTGTTGTACCACTGTATATAATGTGAGATACCTCCGCCATTACCACATGTTCGTTCTGATCATCAACCAATAAACCTGTGTTAGTCCATACTGCGACTCTTTCTATGTCTCCTGGAACAGACACCAAACTGCACATGGAGCATCTGTTGAAGCAAGCAGCCATTTTTCTCTCTCTCTCTCTCTCTCTTGTGGCCTGCAGGGCAGTTACCACTGCTGTAAGCTCACCCAGGCCTCTCTATCTTCTTATGCCTCTTAGCCAGTTGATAAATATAGGAAATGGAGATGGCTTTCCCAGTGTTTTTCAGACGAGATAGCTCCTACAGGTATGTGAATGTCAGAAATTTCAGCATATGCGACTAAGCCATTTCCTCACCTGGCATCGAAGCATCCTCTTTTGGGAAAGCTTGTGGTTTTCATTCACCCTGGGACTAAGATAATTAAGCAATCTCTCAGCTGGGAAGATTGCTAGGCCTGGGATGTTTCCTTCATTGCCTTGACCTTGGTTTCTTGGAAGCACACTTCAAAGCTTTGATGGATATGGTTGGTGCTAATCATTCCCTCAAGGTTGTGGGCCTCTCTTTTGTGCCAGAGATTAGAAGAATAACATTTGTATCCTTCAAATTACACAGCATTTCTCTCTCTCTCTTGGACACCTCATGCTCACATCTCCGTTTTAATGGCACAATTTGATGTGTGGCTTAAATCAAGATGATACCACACACACACACAAGAGAGAGAGAGACAAATATGAAAAAGATCAAAGTGCTCGCTGCACTCACACATTCCTTTTCACTGCATTGACTACTCAAGAAGCACACAGAGATGCCAAAAGAAGGTATAAATCCTGTTTAGAATAGGGTTGGCTTGAAGATGTGAGGATCACTCCTTTTTAAAATCACAGCCTGAAGAAGACATTGTCCTTTTTGAACACCCCCTCTCTATGTGATCATGAACCCTGATTTTTCCCATGATTCCAGATCCGATGGAAAGCTTTCACATGCAATAGAGCAGGGGTCCCTACTGAAATCTTAGGGGGGAGGAATGTTGTGTATTCAGACACATTTGCAAGTAGTGCGGGCAGCACCTTTGCAAGAGGAAAATGGCAGTTTCCCGCCATCCAAATTAGGAACAGAAAGTGGTGCGAAACCCCTGCACAGGGCGCACTCATTATGCTAATCAAAGTCCTGTGATTGGCTACAGTTTTGGATCCTGTTCTCCATTGGTTAAATACATATATTCCCAGTTATGACTGGTTAGTTACAGTTGTTCGGTGGGTCACTACTTTGTATCAAGGAGCCACCGCCAGGGAGACACTATATAAACCCCATGGGTAAACAAGGGTGGGGCCGGGCCAGATCTATACTTCCCTCTCCATACAGGTAGCCAGCAACATGCTAGCCTGGGTCTCCTCCATTATGCTACAATCCTAATGTATTGCCTCCTTCCTTGGCCACACTCTGGAGGGACTGATTCAATGGGACTGTATAGCCATCTCTGTGTCTGGAATGCCATGTAAGCTCATCTTGAATAGACTGTTAAATAAAGACTTGTTAAAGACTTGTTGCTATTTTGTTCATCATTGTTTGGACTATTGCTTACAAGGGCCGGATATAACAAGGCGGCAACCTATTTAAGTCAGGGCCTGGGTCACACTCCCTCAGAGAGTTGAGGGGGCCAGGCTGTAAATACATCCACGGCTGTCATAAATGCATTTACATTTGTCATAAATGCATCCACTTCTGGCGGGAGCTGGATCCTAGTAAGAGTTGCTATAATTCATAATTATTATTATTAATAGTACGAACCACTTCAATTTTTCTCCACATTTGTCCATATTTAAATAAACACAATTACTTGGAAGTTGAATGTGAGTTGTGAAATAATTGCCTGACAACCTCAGAAAGAAAATAATACTTGAATCTGTTTACAGCTGAGATTTAATCAGGAGGAGAATCTTAAATGTGGAGAATGTTCTTACTTTGGTGCCAGAAAACAAATTATTTTTGCCTTTTCTTTGTCTTGTTATAGATTGTTCTCAACAGCTTTTCTAGATCAGTTCAATTTGTTATGGCAAGTTTAAAATAATTATTTTAATTATGTTAAATCATTAAATACTGGGGCACACAGAAAGACCCTCCTCAAAGATTGTGATGTTTTTGAATCACAATCGGCCATACCCTGGTATAGGCACCTTTATGACCTGTCAGCAGACCTGGCTTTCCCTCCGTTAGAGGTTCGCTGGTCGCGGCATAGGCTGAACAGTGCTTTGTGGCTAGCTGGTCGTAAGGGTGGCTTTCTCTTGGCATGGCTGAGAAAGACTTGGTCCAGATAGTCTGGCTCATAGGATCGCAGAGAAGCGGCACTTCCTTATTAAGGTTGCAGGGGAGATTGAGCTGCAAAGACCCCTGGGTTAGAGTTTACCACTTTCTCACATGCAAATCACCCTTATCTTGCTCTAGGGGAAATCATGGCCTTGGTGGTGTGAAAAGTGCGTAGGGGGAAAGCTTTGTTACCTCCAGCGTGCTGGATCCGAGATGAGAAGAGGTGTTCCTTCTTCAAGATAACAGCCCCCAAGAAGTTACCAAAAAGATTTAAAGTCCTCCTTTCAATAAAGGCCTTATTGTATTAGATCCCCTCCTCAATTTGTCCCATTAGCAGTAAGAGCAAAAAGAGTACGTTTGACAAATAAAGTCTGTTTTGTTCGTTTAATGGAAAAATAGCAAAATCCAGAAAATGCAGAATATAAAGAATAACTACCGACTAAACTAGAATAAGGCTAAGACATTTCTTCCCTAAGAAAAGAAATTAAAAAGCTAGTAGCTCACACTTGCCTGAGTTAAAGTACGGTGATCTGAGCCGCCCCATACGAGATGGTACAGATCGAGGCCCATCGAGATGACAAACGATACAGGCTCTCATAGCATCGGAGAATAGGCTCCTCCGTTCCTTTTTCTCTGAAAAAGGGTTAGGTTTTTATACCTTTCCTTGTGGGAAAATGTCCTAGAGAAGTCATAAGTGACAGTTCCCTTATGTAGATCAAAGATAGCAGGTGGCTAGCTATCTCTGTTCCCATCTCACTTCGTGAGAGTGGACCATCTCTTGGTCCCGTTCCCAGAGCTTGGCCTTGAGAAAAGAAGAAGAGGCGCTTTCCCAGTTAGAGGGTAAAATGGTGGAGTGTGCTTTTTAAAATGGCTTAGCTTAGTCTAAGTGGAATAAATCATAGAAAGAAAAGAAAAGCAGTGCTAACATTTCTACTTAAAATCCTACTAAACTAAAAAGTATCTGTATAAATAAAGCAGGAGTGTGCGCCTGTGAGTCCTGAATGCACTTCCACTCACCAGGAAAAGTCCACACAGCCCCCTGGCTCATACCTACCATCTGCATCCCAGATTACATAGGCGAACTCTGGGGGCCGCGGGTGGGTCATGTGCCCCACAAAAACCAAAACAAAAATCAACTACAAGCCCCACAAACCCCTGCACCACACACCAGCCAATCAGATTGGCTGGCACGAGCAAAGGAGAGGTTGGCCGGGGCCACGCACAGACAGAACGGAGACAGCACGTTGGCTCTCCGTTTGGCTTCCCCAGGAGGCGAGGACCAAAAGCAGCACTCTTTTCCACCCTCACCTCATGAGAAAAGCAAGCACCTACCTCAGGAAGGGGGAGGGCAAAGTGCAGCTGCCTTCAGCCCTCGCCTTCCAGGGGAAACAAGCCACATCCTCGGGAAGCGAGGGCGAAAAATGGCACTCAGTTATGCCCTCGCCTCCTGAAGGGAAGTGAACACCTACCCCAGGGTGGGGGTGGCCAAGCACGGCTGCCTTTGGGCCCTGCCTCCTGGGAAAAACAAGCCAGTTCCCTGGGAGGCAAGGGCGAATAACGGCCCTCCATTACACCCTCACCACCCAAAGGGAAGTGAATGCCTACCCCTGGGGCAGGGGCAGAAAGCGCGGCTGCCTTTGGCCCCCACCTACCAGGGGAATCGAGCCACTTCCCAGGAGACGAGGGCAGAGAACGGCTCTCCATTCCGTCAATGCCTCCCAGAGGGAAACGAGCACCTACCCCGGGGGTCAGAGGCCAAAAGTGCAGCTGCCTTCGGCTCCCGCAACCAGGAGGAAACGAACCACTTCCCCGGAAGGCCAGGGCCACATGTGCCGCTGCATTGTGTGAGGGTTTGTGTGTGGGGTGTGGTTTTGTGTGTGTTGGTGGTTGTGTGTGAGAGAGAGAAAGAGAGGGTAAGTGAATGAGAGAAAAAATGGGTGAAAGAGAGAGAGTGTGTGTGTATGTGTGTGTGTGTGAGAGAGAGAGAGAGAGAGAGAGACTGGGTGCAGAAGTGCCTGTGTGTGTCAGTGAGTGAGTGAGTGAGTGAGAGAGTGAGTCAAAGAGAGTTACTTTAACATAAAATGATGTCATCCCACATGGAATCATGACACCCTGATAAAGGCAACCTTCTGTTGCTGGCTAATCTTTCTTACACTGGGTCAGGCGAAAGGAACTGCAGAATGAACTCACCAAAAGGTGCTTCATTTTGGCAGTTTCACGTCTGGCCTAGACATGGAACATAAGAACAGCCTTGCTGGATCAGGCCACAGCCCATCCAGTCCAGCATTCTGTCTCACACAGTTGCTCAACATTTGCTTCAGGGTATTCCCAAGTAGATGCCTTCACCTGCTTAGGATTCCCTGGAAATGGCATTGAGAGATATCCTGCCTATCTCTCCAATCCGGAGGTTGTCCTTAGGTATCCATAATTATAACCATTGATACCCTTGTCCTCCATGAACTTGTCTAATCCTTTCTTAAAGCTGTCAAGACACACAGCTGTCACCACTTCTTCTGGCAGGGAGTTCCATAGACCAGTAATCCTCTGGGTGAAAAAGTACTTTCTCTTATTTGTTTGAGGTCTAGCAACCAAATGTTTCATGGAGTGTCCCCTAGTTCTAGTGTTATGTGATAGGGAAAACAGTTTTTCCTTATCTACTTTGTCCACACCGTGCATGATTTTATAAACTTCAATCCGGTCGCCTCTTAGACACCATCATTCAAGAGGGAAGAGGCCCAACCGTTGCAGCCTCAGATGGTAAGGAAGGTGTTCTAGTCCCCTAATCATTTTGATTGCCCTCCTCTGCACTTTTTCCAGCTCCATAATATCCTTCTGGAGGTATGGTGACCAGAACTGTACACAGTATTCCAGATAGGGCCTCACCATAAATTTATAAAGAGGCAAAATGACACTTGCTGACTTATTATCTATACCCTTCCTAATGATCCCTAGCATTGAGTTTGCTTTTTTCACTGCTGAGGCACACTGGGTTGACACCTTCATTGAGCTGTCCACCTCCTGGTGGTCCCTTTCCTGGTTTGTCACAGAGAGTTCAGACCCCATCAGTCTATAAATGTAATTGGGGGGTTTGCCCCGACGTGCATCACTCTGCACTTACTAGTGTTGAAGCTCATTTGCCACTGTTTTGTCCACTCCCCCAGTGTCAAGATATCCCTCTAGACTTCCTCACAATTTCTTACAGTTTTCACTACCCTGTATAATTTAGTGTCGTCAGCAAATTTGGCTACCTTGCTGTTTACTCCTACTTCTAGATCATTTATGAAGAGGTTGAAAAGCAGGGGTCCCAGTACTGAACCTTGGGGGACCCCACTCTTTACTTGCCTCCACTTGGAGAAGTGTCCATTTAGTGCTACTCTCTGTTTCCTGTCCCTTAGCCAGTTGCTGATCCAGGACAAGACCTGTCCCTTAATTCCATGACTGTTAAGTTTATTCAAGAGCCTTTGGTGTGGGACCTTGTCAAAAGCCTTCTGAAAGTCCAGATAAACAATGTCAACTGGATCCCCCTTATCCACATGCTTGTTGACACTCTCAAAAAATTCCAATAGATTAGTAAGACATGATTTGCCCTTGCAAAAGCCATGTTGGCTCTCCTTTAGCAGCGCCTTCTCTTCTATATGCCTATTAATTCTATCTTTTAGGATGGTTTACATCACTTTGCCTGGGACACATGTCAAACTGATCGGTCGGTAATTTCCTGGATCCTTTTTTGAAAATTGGTGTCATATTCACTACCTTCTAGTCATCAGTCACAAAGCCTGATATGAGGGAAAGATTATATATTTTGACTAGGAGATCAGCAATTTCATCTTTAAGTTCCCTGAGAACTCGTGAATGGATGCCATCTGGTCCTGGTGATTTGTTAGCAAGGACCTGTTTTGGGCACGTGGTCTCTGTCTTCTTCAGTGAATACTGAAGCAAAGAATTCATTGAGTCTCTCTGCAATCTCTGTTTCCTCTTAAATAACCCCTTGCCTTCCATTGTCATCTAATGGTCCAATGGCCTTCCTAGTTGGGTTCTTACCTCTAATGTACTTAAAGAAGTCTTTGTTATTTCTCTGAGTGTTTTTAGCTATACGCTCCTCAAAGTCTTGCTTTCCTTTCCTGATGGTTGCCTTGCATTTGTTCTGCCAGAATTTATGTTTCTGCCTGCTGTCCTCATTCAGACAAGCCTTCCATCTTTTAAATGAGAAGAAGAAGAATTGAATACTGAGTCCAATTGCTAGCTCCAGGTAGAATACACTCAATGGGTGAGATTTGAAAAATAAATAAAGACATATCTAAATCCCATTGATCCAAAGGGCTCATTCTAATTTGATTTAGGCCTTGGTTTCTCTGGGGACTTGGCACACAGGTGCAAAGTCAATAATTTTAATGATAAATATTGTACGGGTGTGATATTGAGCTACATAATGGGTTTTTTGTGAGGGGCAATTTGTATGAAATATTTCAGGATCATCATCACCATTGTCATCATCACCACCACCACTACTGCCATCAGTACTACCACTATTACTCTTCATAGAAGGAATATAACTGTTCTACTTCTAAAAACATTAAGCACTAGAGAAAGGAGTGTGATGACATTTTCTTTTTGCCTCCTACATATTTCTTATTTCAGATGATGAACCCAGGACCAGGCCTTTTTTTCTTTCTTTTTTTCTTTTTTTTTAAAGTCTCAAACTTACTCTTGGGGGCATAAGTTCTAGAAATCTGACAGAAAATCTGTGAGATATTATTGCAGTCATATAAAATATATTACAATATTTTATGATTGCTTAGTGGCTGCCAAGCATACTTAAAATGGGAATATTAGACTAAAACAGTACCTTTATTTTGCTGTCCATATCAATTCCCCGAGGGAGATTAAATTATGTACAAGTAAATTTCTTTTTCAATGTGTCATTAAATGCTTCATATTTGGAAAGAAAGGCTGGGAAGTCGATGTTCAGAACACCTGAACTATTCTGCATGAAGTAGCATAATCAGTTTGAAAATTGTCTCTGTATTCTTCCCTCAAAAATGTGAATTTTCTTTTTCCTCCCAGAGTTACAAGCAACATCTGAGATCACTATAAGTGGAGGGAAAATGGGGAAAATAACTCAGTTTTGTTTACTATGTGCATTTGTCAGCAGTTTGAGTATTTACTTCCTCAATTTCTCTCCAGCTGAAAAAGCCCCTAGAAAATATAAACAGAAAAGAAAAGCTCTCAGATTTTAAATTCCAAGACATAATGGACAATTTGTCAACTGGTGTAAATCCATTGCAATCAATATAATTGTGACGAAGAGCTGTTCACACCTGCTTAAGTACAATGCTTACATATACAACAATGAGCATTCTCTGTTGTTGTGATGTGCCATCAAATCATTTCCAACATGTTGGGTAACATCCAGTAGTGGGCAAAATCTTGTTTGTGTACAACATAAAGTTATATTTTCTTAAATGTACTGAGTGTTATGCCAGGCAACAGGGATTGATTGATCTATTGTTCTATTGATTGATTTGGCAATAACACTTTTATACCACCCCATAGTGTTTAGAACAAGGGTTCTCAACCTTTTCAAGCCGTGGGCCTGGTCATGCTCCCTCAGACAGCTTCGGTGGCTGGATGGCCATTTTGCCCTACCTGCCACACATGGCACTTTCAGGTGTGGCAGAGGCAGTGGGGGGACCACATGAAATGGTGTTGTTGGCTGCATCTGGCCCCTGTGCCATAGGTTGAGAACCCCTGGCTTAGAATATTCTCTGGGTAGTTCACAAGGTAATCAGCTTTTTGCCCCAACACACTAGGTACTCATTTCACCAACCTTGGAATGATGGAAGGCTGTGTCATCTTGAGCCCACCAGGATCAAACTTGGATTGTGAGTAGAGTTTTGGCTACAGCTCCACCACTGCACCCTAAAGGCTCACTTATGTATGTAAATTTTAATTTACTTACTTTAAATATGTATACCCTGGTGGTGCAATAGTTAAATTGCTGTACTGCAACCAAAAGGTTGTAAGTTTGATCCTGACCAAGGCTCAAGGTTATCTCAGCCTTCCATCCTTCTGAGGTTGGTAAAATGAGTACCCAGCATGTTGGGGGCAAAATCTAATTAATTTAAGAACGGTCTGGAGAGAGCACTAAACATATTATATATATGTGTGATTCCTTTGCTTTGCTTCTGCAAGGGGAGCACGGCGGCAACAATATGGCCGTCATGCTCTTTGCCAGCCCCGCCCCCTTAGGTACGGGCACCTGGCCTTGGCAGGGGGCGTGGCCGCATCCCTTATAAGAGGGGTGGCCATGCTCGCACCCCCCGCCATTTTGTGGATCGGCTGGGCCAAGAGCGCGTTTGCTCCTGCTCCAGCCGATCCTTTTGAGCTTGGACGGCACCCGAGCCATTTGAGCGAGGCCTGGGGGGCATGCTATGGCCCCTAAGAAAAGGGCCCCATCCGGGCCTCCCGCCATGCAGCACGGCTTGGCCCCTTGGGCCCAGGCATCACCCACGCAGGCACGGTGTAGCCGAGCCCGCATGGCTTCGCCGGCGCCCAGCGTCGGGCCTCCCCCAAACCAGCAGGCTCAGGCCAGGCCTGCGCGGTCATCTCCTCTTGGGGCCTCACCCCCCTCTAGGCCTTCTGGTCCTCCAGGGCCTCCTGGGGAATCAGGACTCCCTGCTGGGCCTATACAGCAGTTCCAGGGGGTCACTGACTTAGTCGACCTGTGGCCGCTACTGGCCCGCATTGCGGCCCTCGAGCACACCATGGGCATTGAGCCACTGCCTGAGGATTACTGGGTGACAGGGCAGCCTGTCTTTGGTGGGCCGCCTCAGGCTGAAGCTGAGTGGCCGCAATTGGCTGCTCAATTACAGCATCGGGTCGAGCTGTTGGAGGCCGCGCGGCCTACCCTGCGTGGCCAACCTCAGCTTCCCGACCTCCCCCACCAGCCAGGCTCGGCTCAGGCGGGTCATCCTGGCGAAGGAGGATCATCAGGTCCTGCAAGCTCGAATGCGTTCTCGAGCTCCGACGCCCCTCGCCAGCCGGTACTCCGCGCCAGCCGCTCCGGTTGCACAGGTTAACACATGGAGAGCTCCCTATCCTCCTGTCCCACCCGGGGTACCACCAGTGGGACCCAACGTACCATGCCCAGTATGGCCATACGGCCCACCTGTTAATGCTGCTTACCATTCTGTCCCGACATCTGCCATGCCTACTGCCGGTTACTCCCTGCCCCTTGGTGACCATTTTTTTGCTGGCCACCAGGGATAAAATATGGCGTAGAGAGTACATGGATATTTTTAGTTTGCTTAATAGGGAACCTACCAGGGAGGAGAAGGAACGAGAGGATGATCAGGACAAGGAACTGTCCCATCATCGCAAGCCCCCACGTACTTGGGCCAATTGGCTGCCGGCCTACCTGATATACGCCGCTGTGTATCTGAGGGCTCGCCTGGATCTGGCGATTCCCATGATACAATACTTAGACACAATATACAGGGCATATGTGGACTTCCCTGGCCCATCATGGCTTGCGTATGATGAGGAATTTAGAATGCAGGCCGCTCTTCACCCGGAAATGCGCTGGGATGAACCGAATCAACTTTTATGGTTACTATACATGACGCCTTCCCGGCCCACAGCTGGGGACCG
The DNA here is from genome assembly GCA_035047305.1 of Bradypodion pumilum. NCBI lineage: Eukaryota > Metazoa > Chordata > Lepidosauria > Squamata > Chamaeleonidae > Bradypodion > Bradypodion pumilum. The sequence continues at coordinate 21,027,764 of JAWDJD010000003.1, read as the reverse complement.
CTATCACTGTGGTCATGTGGTACAGCGGCCCAGCATTGCACAGTCTCCCCACCAGCCGGCAGGGCAGGGGGTTCCAGCCTGCCTGCTGTGCTGGAGTTATTCATCCTCAGGTATCTGCAACAGAAGGCAGTGTAGATTCCGTCACGAGTGTCCTACATGCTCGGGACCTCATTCGCTTCTGCCTGCCCTCGGGCCGGAGGGTCCTGCGGGAGGGGTCATGGACAGCAGGGGGCAGGCAGAGGTTCTTCCGATACAGCAGCAACTACAAAAGGCCCCCTCCCCAATTCAAATTAATGTCTTGGAACGATGGTTGCACGTCCACCCTAAAAGGGCTGACACAGTTTATTTGTTAGAAGGTTTTATGTGTGGTTTCTGCATTCCTTTTACGGGTATATGCGCACCCCAGGACGCTCCCAATTTGCGATCATTCTGGGTCAAGGAAGATATAGCTAGGGAGAAGATAGTTAGAGAAATGAAGGAAGGGAGGGTTGCGGGTCCTTTTGACCACCCCCCATATGCTAATTTGAAGGTATCTCCACTTGGCTTGGTACCTAAAAAGTCCTCCAGTAAATTTCGTTTAATTCACCATCTGTCCTACCCGGAAGGTTTGTCGGTCAATGATGCTATACCGGATGAACTTTGTTCAGTCTGGTATACATCTTTTGATCAAGCCTTAGAAATGGTTCGCTCATGTGGTCGCGGGGTGCTACTGGCTAAGTGTGACATTAAATTGGCTTTTTGATTGTTGCCAGTACACCCTGATGACTTTGAGTTGCTAGGTTTTTGATTTGAGGGGAAGTATTATGTCGACAAGGCTATACCTTTTGGTTGCTCCATTTCATGCTCCGCCTTCAAATGTTTCAGTACTTTTTTACATTCGGCTTTTGTTCGGAGGTCGGTGTCCTGGGCCGTGGCCCACTACCTGGACGATTTCTTGTTCGGTGGTGATCACAGTTCAGGCTCATGTAGGCACCTATTGCTGACCTTTCAGGAGCTTATGTCTGAAATTGGGGTGCCCCTCGCCCCAGAAAAGATGGAAGGCCCGGCCACTACTCTCACGTTCTTGGGCATAGAGATTGACACCCTGGCTCAATCGTCCCAGTTGCCCAGAGAGAAGGTAACCCGTATCTCCGATGCGATAGTGGCCATGTTGGCTAAATGTAAGGTGTCCCTTCGTGAGTTGCAGGTGCTTCATGGGTACCTCAACTTTGCTTGCCGGGTTGTCTCCCCGGGCAGGGCATTCGCCAGGCGATGCAATGATTGGTTTGTCCAAGAAGCACCACAGGGTATGACTCACGAAGGTTATGAGAGCCGACCTATCGGTATGGCTCACTTTCCTTAATGAGTTTAACGGGGTTTGCTTTTGGCGCAGTGAGCTGGTTGCTACACCCCAATTTCAGGTCCAGTCTGATACATCTGGCACTTTCGGCTACGGCATTTATTGCCATGGCCGTGGGCCTATGGTAGATGGCCCGACAAATGGTAGGGCACCGAGCTGCTAAGGGACCTGACATTCCTGGAATTCTTTCCTATACTAGGTGCACTTATGTTATAGGGTGAGGGCTGGGCAAATTCTGTGGTACACTTTTGGTGTGACAATGCAGCCGTAGTCCACATTGTCAATGCCCAGACTTCCTGTTCACCTAGAGTCATGGCCTTAGTCAAACAATTTGTGTTGCGGTCCTTACGCCTTAATGTACTTTTTAAAGCCAGGCATGTTCCAGGCATTAATAATGATATTGCTGATGCTTTATCCCGCCTGCAGATCTCCCGGTTTCGGGTCTTAGTGCCAGAAGCTGAAGAACTTCCCTCACCACTTCCAACCAAGATGTGGACGTTTGGCAAGGAGAAGTGAGCCGGGTGATTGGCATGTCACTGGCCATGTGTACTCGTAAGGCGTATCAGCAAACATACTTAGCCTTTTTGGCATTCCGCAGAGACAAGCACCTGCCTGATATATGGCCAATCCCTGTTGACCATATACTCCAGTACATGGTGTACCTTCACCGTGAGGGATTAGCACCACGTACCATTGGCACTCGTCTCTCAGCTCTGGCATTTGCCGCCTGAGCACAGGGTTACCTGGATAACACAGGTGATTTCCGCATTCGCCGGGTTTTGGAGGGGTGGACGCGCGAACATGGCCGCTCCCTGGACACACGGCAACCGGTTTCCCTGGCTCTGCTTGCAAGCCTAGCTAGGGCATGGCTTAACCTTTGTTATGATCACTTTGAAGCATCTCTTTTCCATGCAGCCACCACAGTGGCCTTCTTTGGTGCCCTTAGGATTAGCAAGTTGGTGGCTCTTTCAAAACATGATGGGTCACGTAGGGCTTTAGAATTTGCAGATGTTTTTTTCCTGCAGGAGTCAGCCCAGCTGAACATTCGTTCATCCAAGGCTGACCAACAAGGGAAGGGTAGTTCTGTTACACTCCTTAAGTGTAGTTTCACCGAGATCTGCCCTGTGAGAGCCCTACGTGCCTTTGTGGCAGTGCGAGGTTCCCACCCAGGCCTGCTATTTTGCCACCGTGATGGGTCCCCACTCACCAAGTTTCAATTTGGGGGGCCCATTATGTCACCCACTCCTTTCGTATAGGCACTGCATCGACAGCTGCAGCATTTGGGTACTCAGAGGCGGACATACGAAGGATGGGCAGATGGGGGTCCGCACATTTTGGTTTGTATATTCGGCCTATGCTCGCATGAACATATTGCTGGCTCTTATTGTCTTATGTTCTTTCTTATAGATCCTGGGTGTATGTGCGCACCGGTGGAAGTATGGCTGGTTGGACACAGCTATGTTTACTGGGCTGCACGTTATGCAGCGGCAGCAGACTAGGGTCCCCATCTCAGTTTACTTGCAATGGCGCATCTTCGGTGGTATGGTTTGCACGGAATGAGGTGGCGGGAACTGATGCAATTCCTTATGTCCGTTAGGGATGCCGACCCTCCGGATATATTAATTATACACCTGGGAGGCAATGATCTTGCGCAGATCACAGGCCTGGAGTTAATTATATCCGCACGCAGGGACCTTGAACTTTTGCACCAGATGTGGCCGTGGACGCTTTTTTTATGGTCCCAGATCATACCATGTTACTGTTTCAGGGGAGGAATAGATCCTCATGGTTTAGACCGGGCCCGGCAATTAGTTAATAGGGCTGTGGCCCGTTTTCTAGCCGAACATGGTTCGGGGACATTGGTCCAACATCCGGGGATACGGTTACAGAACCATAGTCTGTACCATAGAGATGGGGTTCACCTTTCTGTTAGAGGCATGGACCTCTTTTTGGAAGATTTGCAAGTGGGCCTGGTGACCGAATTGATGGTCGGGGGGGCGGGTGGTTCATCGGAGCCGCCTCCCCGTGTGGTGGGTAGCACTGGTAATGAAAAAGTCAATGACCCATAGGTATCCGGCAGGTACGCAGTTGATTGGCCAACCCAAGGACAAGGTACAGGGAAACTGGGGCTGGCCGGTCTGGTCTGGTCGCTATGTGATTTTGTCATTGTATGATTTTTCCTATGAAAAAAAATCATATAACAATTTTTTCGCTAAGCAGTTTTTCCCACTGAAAATTTGTTCCACGATTTTTCCATAGGAAAAATAGTTATGTGTGGCACCATTTTCTTTAAAAACCTTGTTGTTATGTGATTTAGTTGCTAAGGGGACGTTCCTTATACAAGGTTCCACTGTACTTTCTTCTGCTACAGGGCAGAGGTAGCAACTGAAAGTAACACAAATAGAGGATCTTTCCCAGAACATGTCAGTAACACTCAAGCTAACTGTTGCTAGTAATACAAAGAAGGCAGCAACAGTAAATCACTTCTGTACATTTCATTTTTCAAAAACCCTGTAATGAGACAATCCAAAATTAAACAAAGCTTCTCTAGTTGCTGCCTTTTCTACATCCCACCCACAGGTCACAGTCTACCTTCCTCAAGTAGCTCAAAGTCTATAGCCATTTTCCCTTACTCACCCCTCAAACCATGAATTTCTTTTCACAGCCCCTAGTGTGAAGTAGTGGATGAACTAGGGCTCAAAAGACCGAAGTTCAAATCCCCACAGGGCAATGAAAGCTCACTGCGAGTCAGCAATGGTAAACCACTCCTTGAACATATTCTCAAAGCCCTATTTACAGGTAGAGTAGAACATCAGATAAAGTCCAAACTCCGTTCCACAAATTTGGACCTTATCCGATTTTGGACTTTATCTAAATCAAATGGGCGATGCATTGAATAATATCCAAAAATGGACTTTATCCGAGGTTCCTATACCAAATACCTCAGATAACGTCCATTTTTTTAGTGGTTTTGGACTTTATGTGATGCATCACGTGTGCATAAAAACCGCAATTTTATCCAAATCGGAATTTATCCAAATCGGACTTTATCCGAGGTACCACTGTATGTTCATCATAATTCAGCCTGGGGAATTCTTGGGGAAATGTTGTAAGTTGCAGTGCAAAACCACACAAGGGCGCACAAGGTTGTAATTGTTAGGACTATCCCTGCTTATCCTTATGACATCACAACCTCCTTATTACTGGATTTTAGCCACAAAAATTCAATGCATGAGAAGGTATGGACAGAGGATCCTTACCTGGAACCATTTTGCCCAAGCTCTGCATGCTTTAATATCCTCAAGAACTCCCATCTCCTTGTTCCTTTCAATTCTTCTGCTGGAATGGTTCGCACTCTTTGTGTCTTGCAGACCATCAGGTGGTGTAAATTAGGAACTGTTGTGAAGACACAGAGATGACATTTTAGATCACAAACAGAGAAACCCAGTCATGTGTGTAGGTGAAGTTCCTGCCATCACTACTCCTATCCCCCACTTCCTTTCTCATCAGCATATTTTCTTGCATAAAATCCCAGTTATTTGTGCATAAATCAGGCCAAACTGGGAATAAGAATCCCTTCCCTATAAAGTAGAGTTTACTGCTCCATATTAGTCTCAAACATCCTGTATCCGACAGCTCTGTTTGGCTGCTCCTGTGCAAATGATGCTCTAAATCACCAAGCGTGGCAGAGATCTCTGTGCATCAACTTTATAAACTCCCTTGGCTCTGCGACAGGTTTTTCATTTTGGATAGTGTTGACGGCTACAGGCAATGAATCTATGTGTTTCAGGGTTCCTCTGCATTCTGCTCCTCACCTTTTCATGCATCTTGCCAGTCTTTCTCTTTCGAATAACTGTTTCCCAACATTTTAATACTTACGCATGGTATGTCGACCAATTAAAGCTTTATTTGATTAATCAGCCCAGGCCCATTTTAGTTTGCAAGGGCAAAATTTAACTGGCAAAGCAGGAAGCTAAGGGCATGTTTATGTTGGTCTTTCTTTTTACAGGCAATTTCTCTTTCATTCAGTTTTCATTTTGCTGGAATAGGGAAGAAAAAGTAGTTATAAAGATGGCCTTTATAAACAATTAGTAGTGGATGATGATGATGATGATGATGATGATGATGATGATGATTCTAATTCTAATTCTAATTCTAATTCTAATTCTAATTCTAATTCTAATTCTAATTATTATTATTATTATTATTATTATTATTATTATTATTATTATTATTATTATTATTATTATTATTATTATTATTATTATTATTATTATTATTATTATTATTATTATTATTATTATTATTATTATTATTATTGAGGAGGAGGAGGAGGAGGCTGCTTCTGAGAAAGTACTTGATGTTGAGTCCAATAAATAGCACTAGCAAAGTATACTGCAATTTCTATGTGTACATGTAGTGTCATTAAGCACTTCAGTTGTACTTTACACCACAGATGCAGCAAATGATATAAAACATAGAAGAAAGGCCAAGACAGAAAAATGACTTAAGTGTATTTCCCCTCTTGTTTTTATTAGATCTACTGTACTTCAGATTTGCACTCTTAGGTTTCCTTTCTTTTTTTCTTAGAGGTTGCCTCCTGTTCATTTTTGGTCAAAGAAATTGCATCCAGCTGACTTACATTCATAGAAGGTGACTTTAAATTTAAGTTATGGATCTTTTTTTTCCTTCTACACTATCCTTAAATTGATTTTCTAACTGAAAAAAAAATAAGTTGGGGGGGAGGTTGCCTTTTTGTCCATCTCAACATGATTTCTATTATTCAGTTAAAAACTTTGGCTACCGCATTCTATAGGTACGAAAATATCAAATAATCCAAACAGTTGAATTATAGATCAGACTTTATCTATGAGGAGTCAGGAGTTTTGTACAGCTGTTAGAGGGAGGGGCTGTGGTGACTTGGTGGTTAAGAGGCTATGCTTTAAAACTGGAAGGTCAGCAGTTCAGCAGTTCAAGACTGAGTCACTCCTGTGAAGTGTCAGCCTACTAATTGGCACAAACCAACCTTTAAGAACACTAGCATATTTTGCCCGGCGGTACCGGGCTTTTTAAAATTGTGTTGGATAGTAAAGGGTTTCGGGGTTTTTTTTTCTTGAACCAATGGTGCTGGGCTGTTTTAAATGGTGTTGTAAGGTTTTATGATTTTGTGGCTTCGAGGCACTGCGTCCGCCTGTGGCAGACGTGCGCTCCCAGTGGTTCTTTTCTCTTTTTTTGGTTTTTTTTTTTTTTTGCGTGCTGGCTTCCTCAGTGCCAGGCTCTTTAAATTGGTTTTTGAAGGTTTTTGTTTTATGTTTATGCAAATTTTATTTTAATTTAATTAATTTAATTTAATTTAATATTATTTAGTTTAAAATTTAATTTTGGTTTTTAAAATGTTTATTTTTACGAATTTTTATTTTTTGTTTTTTTGTTTTTTTGGAGTGAAAAGTAATTTCTGGGTTTTTTGGTATTTTTTTGAGATTAGTGTGATTATTTTTGAATGTTTTTATAACTTATTTGATTAATTTTGGAATTAATCTTATTAGTTTTAATATTTTTGAATGTTTTTTCTCTTTTGGCCTCTGGGTGGGGGTGGTGAGCTTTTCTGCCTCTCTACAATTGTTCTCTTCTGTCCTCTGGGTGTCGCTTCCAGTAAGTTTTCTCTTCCTTTTTTCATTTGAGTTCCGGTCCTCATGGATAGAAGACGTCTTTTGGTAAGTTCTCTGGGGGGTTTTGGGGGGTGGGGTGGGGGAGTGGGATTTTTGGGGGGGGGGATCTGTGTGTTTTTTCTGGTTTCTTTTTGGCTGTTTTTGTGTTTCATTTTTGGATTTTTGTGTGTTTTTGATTGTTTTTGGTTTGTGTTTTTGTGTTAATTTTTTCCGGGGGGGGCTTTCTTTCCTGCAGGCCATGCTGGCTGGCCCGTGGGAAGGAAGGGCAACAGTGGTGGTGGGTTACCTTTTTTTCCCGCGGGCCATACTGGCTGGCCCGTGGGGAAGAAGGGCAGTGGCGGGGGGTTACTTGTATTTTTCGCGCACCGGCTGGCCCTTCAAAGGGAAGGGCAGCGGTGGCGGGGGGGTTTCCCACGGTCCATGCTGGCTGGCCCGTGGGGAAGAAGGGCAGTGGCGCGGGGGTTACTTGTATTTTTCGCGCGCCGGCTGGCCCTTTGAACGGAAGGGCAGCGGCGGTGGGGGGGGTTCTTTTTTTTCCACGGGCCATGCTGGCTGGCCCGTGGGGAAGAATGGCAGTGGCGGTGGGCGTTTTTTTTTTAATTTTAATTTTTCGCGCTCCGGCCGCCTCAGAGTTCTGCGCGCTAATGGCGCGCAGGACGCTGGGGCTTGTAGTTTTGGCTGCGCGTGTTTGCTTACTGCAGCGGTTTTTCCCCTGCGGCTTTTTTTGGATTGGCCACGGCGCATTTCCGAATGTTCCTTTTGCCGTGCCACTCAGCCTGATTGGCTCTGGCGCGGCGCCAGGAACGTTGGGAATTGAAGTTCCCTTTTTTGTTTGCGCCTGGGGGGCTCCTGCCCCTGGGTCGAAAATTTCAACCCGACAGTTACCTGCGAACCGGGTTCGGGCGAGTGAACGGAGGCCCATTACGGGCTAGTGGGGCCTGGTGCAACATTCTCTCCAACCCGGAGGTTGTCCTTAGGTATCCATAATTATAGCCATTGATACACTTGTCCTCCATGAACTTGTCTAATCCTTTCTTAAAGCTGTCAAGACTGACAGCTGTCACCACTTCTTCTGGCAGGGAGTTCCATAGACCAGTAATCCTCTGGGTGAAAAAGTACTTTCTCTTATTTGTTTGAGAACTAGTACCCAAAAGTTTCATGGAGTGCCCCCTAGTTCTGGTGTTGTGTGATAGGGAAAACAGTTTTTCCTTATCTACTTTGCCCACACCGTGCATGATTTTATAAACTTCAATCAGGTCACCTTTCCATCAGCTGCCTCCATGAAGAATCTGGTCTGGCTCTTAGCCACTTCTCCATGCCTGTCTATTGTTTTGTCTTTTAAAACCTCTTTACCTGTACAAAGCTTTAAGTGCCACCCTTGTTGGAGGAAGAAGAAAGCTTGTGTGAATAATCTGGCCAGATTTGACATCCATTTCATTCTTAAGACTCTAAAAGGAATGTGATTTACGAGAAGCCTACTTCTCCACAAGTCACCATGACCCTGAAACAACTTGACAAGGCATCATTATTGCTATGTGAGTATGTTGATAAGTAAGCATGCTGAAAATCAGAGCGCAAATATTATAAATCTGTGCACTTCTCTTTCTTCCCAAGCATATTATAAAATACCGTTGTCTAGGCAGTTGATGCTGCATCATGCATTTTAAGCTCTCATATTCCAGTCCTTCACGTACAGGTACATGCCACTAGGTATTGGTGATTACATCTAATCTTGACTAATATATTCAAATTCCCAAATTAGCAGGTCTTGTCGAGATCTAATTAATGGCATTTGTTAGCTTAGGTCTTTGCTCATTTATTTTCCCTAGCTCCCACTCGCACAACACTTTGATTAATTCCACCCCACCCCAAAAAAATTATCATAATTTAGAAGCAAATATTAAGCACATGAAAAAGTAAACACTTACAGACACCTGATCCTGAAACATAGAGGAACAAATTGTAGAAATCAAGAGTCCACTAAGTACTACTCGTGACCATCTGGGCACTCGTGATGTTTTATCTGGTTGGTTCATATTTGGTCCATCTTACATCTCCTATTTTTCATTTCCATATTTTAGGCTCTTGTTATTTTTATTGTTTATCATAATCTTGATTTTTATGGTTGCATTATTATGTCTGTTTTAACTATGTTTGCCCATCATTCTGAGTGGCTTAGTGGCCAATAGGGCAGGATATAAATAGAATAAGTACTGTAGGTAAGTAAACAAATAAATGAAAAGTTTTATTTCTAAAGAAAGCATTTTAGTTGTATTTTGGAATAGAGAAGAAATACAGTTTATTTTCTCCAATTATTTTCTCCAATTTTCTCCACTTGGAGCTAATAATTAGGAATGTTTAAGGAATCCTATCATTACCAATTCCTTCAAGGAGTGTTTGGGTTCATTGTCTTGGACTAATGCACAAATGGAAATTTCTAATTCTCTGCAATATAAAAGTGACCAATTCTGAGACAAAACATGTATTTATATTTTATTTTAAATCCATTGAAATACGTATTTTGAGGGGAGTTTTTTTTTAAAAAAAAAAGCAAGGATGAATCAGAAATATGGGTAAGTTATATTAAAGTGACATAGACTGGAAACAGGATTATGGCATTCCTTTCAATGATAATCTAGTCTAGTTCACTCTCATTAGCCAGGTCCTACCAGGCAGTTAGTCCAGACCTCAAATACCAGGTGGCTTCACACACAGAGGGGACTATAACAACACATGCATTGGTATACTGTTGCCAGCAATCTATTTTGTTTCTATCCCATTTTTCTCTCAAAAGGAGATCCCAGATGGCTTACAAATGTCTAAAGATAATCACAATAAATTACAATTTTCAAATATAATTAAACATATGTTGTTCTTGTTGTCATTGCTGTTGTCATTATTGTGTGCCATCAAATCCCATTCAATTTAAAGCAGTTCTATAGGGGTTTCAAGCTAAGTGAGATATTTTAGGATCAGTTATCTTTTGTCCACCACCAAGACCCAGCAGGAATTCAAACCCAGTTCCCCCACATCCAAGAGCATTCTGCCCATTACACTCCATTGACTCTTATTGTTTAAACATATACCAGTTTTTTTAAAGCACTTGTTAAAACCATTTCAAAGAAATCAAGTGTACTGCACATGCACACACACAAACAGAGCCCACTGAAATTTGCTTGATACCTGGGTGTACATTTTCCAAAGGCATCCTTGAAAATGGAGGACCACTGGCAGAAGAACAACAAGGAGACCAACTTAGTCTTGAGTTTGAGGAACCTTCATAGCTAGGGAACAGCCACCTAACATTCCCTCTCTGATGTCCTCACCAAACATGCCTGTCAGAATATCCAGACCAAGCAGAAATCCTCTACTGAAGATCTCAAAAGCTCAGGGTAGACAGAAAAATAGGATCTTTCAAATATTCTGGACTTAAGCTATGCAGGGGTTTGATAATCAGCACCTTGGATTGGGCCTGGAGATGGACCACTAACCAGTGCAGCTGTTATAAGAAAGGAGTTGGAAGATCTCTTTGTTACCATGATGATGTGTGGAAAGTATGAGCCAAATCTTTCTAGGCTGCTATTGGCTACATGTCCAATATTTAGGAATCTACTGGTATTTGTACCACCAGTGTCTCTTCACCAAGAGCCCAGGTGGTGCAGTGGTTAAACTGCTAGACCACGGCCCAAACTGCTGACATTGTGAGCTCAATCCTGACAGTGTTCAAGGTTGATTCAGCCTTCCATCCTTCTGATGTCCGTAAAATGAGTACCCCCAGCAAGTTGGGGGCAAGATGCTAATTATCCTGTGATTCACTCAGAGAGTGCACAGTATAAGTATGATTGCGATTGCTATTCTGGGCATTCTTAGCCAGATAACTAAAGAGAAGTTTAAATCAATAAATATATAGTTTCCAAAAGTTTCCAATGTTGCACTGTGGAAGGTGAAAATCCCTGGTTTCTTCAACCAACCCCCTTCAGGGACCATATATGTCTGCCCCACTGCATACCCTCGTGGGCACTTCAGTCATTTTGAAGGTGTGGTGTTCAGTATAGTTATTGCACTCTAGGTATGCTCTAACTCCTTTATACAGTGGAACCTCGGTTAATGTAATTAATGCGTTCTCAAGGATGTTTCTTACAGGGAAAATTACTTTCATCAAATTTCCCATAGGAATGCATTGAAAACCAAAATACTTTAATCAAAATGTGGTTTCCCATGGGAATGCATTGAAAACCAATTAATCCGTTCTGGAAAACAATCTGTAACCCAAGCCAATATTTTCTATGGATTTCCTTTTGTTATGCGATTTTTATGTTAACCGAGCTGTGTGTTAACCGAGGTTTAATTTAATTTAATTTAATTTTCATACTTGTATGCCACCCGACTCAGGGTGGCTCACATGGTAAATAAACAATATACTATACACAATATACACAGTAAATACACAGTAATACAATATACAACATTCAATCTACCTAAACAGCATATAATAATACTGTATATCACAACATAATCCTATAACAGCCTCTCCACCCTGGCCACAGGCAAATTCCAAGGGCGGTGGTGGCGAGGTCCATCTGTCTGCTGCCATAACAGCCCTTCCAAGCCCGGAGGGGGGCAGGGCCCAGGAGCGCCGTCAGGTGGGGTGGTCCTGGTGCTCATGGCCACAGGGCCTCTTTGCCCCAGCCAAGGCCAAAGGTTGTGGGCGGTGACAGAGAGATGCAGTGTCAGGCGTCTTCAGTTGCCTCGGGACCCAGGAAGCCCTTTATCCTCTTGGGCGTTGGTGTGGCCAGAGGGGGAGGAGATGCAGCAGGATGAGATAGATTTTAGGCTCCCATACAACAACCCTATCTCCTTTGATTTATATTGTGTGGCTTTAGCACCTCTGCCTGCTTTCAGGTGTCTTTTTCCAGTACAGGCATACCACGGAAGGGAAGGCCATGAAGAATTCTTCATTAATAATGGCCAAATTTATTTCCAGCTCCGCACAACATGCCTGCAATGGTATGCCATTTATTACCATGTCAGGGTCTCAGTGGCAGGATGTGGTTTTCAACATCAGTCTTCTAGAGTAGAAAGAAGGCATTGAAGTGATTTAGAGCCCTCTGCATCTTATGTCAAAGCTCCTCTTGATCTATCATATATATTTTTTCCATTTTAATACTATTCCAATTCTGAGAGAGCCTGGGTTTGCTTGCAAGCCATCACCAAGGCTCATGGAAATCAAATTGAGTGTTTTGATTTCTTTAGAAACTCTGACTTCTAACAAATCTCTCCTGCTTTGCAAAAGTGGTTATAAATTGCATTTCTACACACACACACACACACACACACACACACCTTAAAAATCTTAGAAGCAGTGGTTGCAATAGGAAGCATTTGCAAAAGTAGTTGGGAAAATTCACTTTAACCATTATTACTTTTTCCAGAAATATATCGAACATGTGGTTTCTAGGTTCTTAAAAGAAACTTGCATATATATGAACATGATGGCTGAACATTTCCAATACAAAGATTAACCAAAACAAGACAGGGGGATGACCATAGAGCCAGTTTGAACAGACTTATGTCTAATCTAGGACACTGAATGGGCTCTACAAAAAAGTGTATTGTAAAGTTATGTTATAACAGGGCTGTCCAAACTATGGCCTGTGGGCTGGATCTGGCCCCTGATGCCAATTCAGCCAGCCAGCACTCCCCTCGTCGCTCCTGGAAGCGGAAGTATTTTACTTCCACTTCTGAGAGTGATGAGGGCAGTGTGGGCCAGATGAATTGGGGTCAGGGCCAGATCCAGCCCATGGGCCATAGTTTGGGCACCCCTGGTTTAAGTAGAGAAAATGGGAGCCTAACATCTATCTCATCCTGTTGCAAAACAGATTGCAAGGCACATTTGTCTTACGCTTCCCATGGGAGGAAACACATGACCAGCCCGCTGAACCACATGACTGGCCCACTGAACTACATGACCGGCCCACGGCCTGAAAAGTTTGGGCACCCCTGCATTATAAATTTGTCATAATTGCTTAACACCAATTGCAGTCAATAGGAGACAACACTAACTGCAGATAACGGATAGGAAAAATGGGAGGAGAAATCACCAGTGTAAGTTGTTTGTTCACATGTATAAATTTAGCTGGAAATATCCATTTGGGTCCCCATTTCCTTTTTCTTGGGCAACCATAGTAAAATTAAAGGTTTCCCTTGCTCGAAAGCCAATATTTCTCCTAAATTTCTCTTGTAAATAAATCTCTTCTCTTCCCCACCCCACCCTTTAAGCAACTCATCTGCTATATTCTGTAAGAAGGCCTGAAAGACTGCATTCTTTTTATGGGAGAATGTTTAAGAGTGACACAGTGACACTCTCAATACCTCTACTAGATGCCAACCATCTTTTTATTGTTCTCTCAATCATCCGCTCTGATTTACACTGCCTGCCCCTCACTCCGATGGCTCTTCTTGCTACTTGCTTTGGATAAGGTTTATAACCACTCCTGTACTGTGTCTGGCCAGACATCCCGCTACAATAATCGAGTAGACCATACAGCCATCAACTCAATGCCGAGTGTTGGGTGGCGGTAAGTGACCTGACTCCCTAAAGGGGCCAATGGCTAAGAGTGGATGATTCCCTTTAGGTGGGGTGATGGTCCCCTCAGTGGAGGAAATGTCACTGGAAATCATCATATTGGGGCCAATGGCAAAATGAGCAGAGGAGGAATTCTGATCTCCAATGGTCATGGAGGTGGAAGAAGCCATGCCAGATGGACTGGCTGCAGCAGTCCATTGCAGTTCCGGTGTTAAATCCTTCATGTCTCATTTCATATGTGCATCAGGAGATGGCTCCGTGATCATAGTGTGTGGGTCACTTCATAGCAAGCTGGGATCCACCTTAAACAAAATCACACCAATGGCATTTTCCCCGCTTCAGGGGGGGAATGCATTCTTGGATATGAGTTGCAGCCGACAACGATGATAATCACTTCTGTTAATTCTTATTCTTCAGGTGCGGTATCTGTTCCAGATATTGGCTATCATCATGGTGATGTTCTTCCTGTTCTTAACTGCTCGGAACTGTTCCTCTGAGGACATACCACACCAGTCTCTCAGGTTCTTTAGCTATAATGTCTACATCCAGGACCTCTATTCCCAGGGATCTTCCCTTGAATAGCGAGTTGAAGTATTCTATATTTCATGTTGTTCCTCATGATATGCCCAAGGTATTGGAGCTTTCTTTACTCCTGTTAATACCTTGTCTAAATGTTTGCACAGCAATTTTACTTGAGAGTATAGTGAAGCTGACAGGAGATAAATGCACAGTTAATTATTCAGACATACTTTCATTTGAGCAGAGGGTTTCTTAAAGAGGAAACAACCTACTGTTCCACCCAACTGTTGTAAATTGCCAAAATCCCCTTGCTTCTGCTATAATTTACCATTCTTGGAGTTTAGTTTTCAGGAAGGTTGCCTGCCAGTGCAAGTAAGGAAATAATGGGGACCACAAGCAAAGGTACTGGAGGGTAAGAAAGGTACCTTAAAGAACAGGCAGTAAGAAAAGCCAAAGAATGCTCAAGAGCCAAAATATGTCTGAAAAATATATGCTGCCAAAATAACAGACTGCCTTGTATTATTCATAGGTAAATATAGAACAGCAGGTGCCCCTTCTCAGCTTTGTGTTTGTAACAATCGCTACTTTCAATATGAAAAAGAATAAGCTAGTTCATAGTTCACACTTTGGTGATATAGGAAGGAGTCCCTTCATTGGACCTGGAGAAATGCAATAGTACCTGTGTTGCATCAGTCCAATTTACCATGAACTCACATCTCCAGCAGCTGATGATAAAGTGAAAATATTACATGATTTTACACTCTTGATTTATTCCTCTTATTACAACTTCAACCCTTTCCAGACAGCTTGGCATTTTAGGGTAGGAAGGAATAAGATATGGAAAGAGTTTCTTGTTTTTGTTTTTTTGTTTTTGAAGAAAGCTTTCATTTGCTTATGTTGTTGCCACTCTGAGTGGCACTTATGCCAGGAGAGCAGGATATAAATAAACCTATTATTATTATTATTTGTCAGCCACCATGGCCCTGACAAAAGACCTTGTCGCCTCCCTCAGGCCCACACCAACAGCTGGAGGGAGGAACCGCTGGGTCACCGCCGCCTCTGCTCCAGAGACATTGAGCCCTGCCGGGCTCCATCATGGACGTTGAGCCCCCGGCTCCATCATGGATGTTTAGTCCCAGGCTCCGTCATGGACGCTGAGCCCTGGGCTCCATCATAGATGTTTATTGTATTTGCTTCACACTGTAAGCCACCCTGAGTGGTGCTTGCACCAATAGGGTGGGGTATAAATATAATAAATTATTATTATTATTATTATTATTATTATTATTATTATTATTATTATTATTATTATTATTATTATTATTATTATTATTATTATTATTATTATTATTATTATTATTATTATTATTATTATTATTATTATTATTATTATTATTATTCAGCAGCTATGTGATCCTCTCCAGTTTCTGGCTTCACAATCCTAAAAACAGGGACACATAAGTTTCCACCTTTAAAATAAGTGTCCAGCCACATTGTCCAAAACCTTGGGATTTGGTATGCCTATAAAATGAATGAACTTGAAGTATTGTTTGCCACCTGCATGACTGAATTGATGAACTGAATCCATCTTCCTTACAAAACAGCTTTTTTCCACTCTCCCACTTGAGGGTTTCTACTTTTCATCTGAACTATGGTGCTGGAGGAGAGCTTTGTGGATAAAAGCAATGGAAAGGATAGTGTTGCACTACAAACAAGTGAAGTTATTCCTTCTTAGGTTACAATCATCATGTAGCCATAGCTTTATTACTAAGGGGAGGTAATTATTATAAGTTCTTAGTTATTGGTATGTCAATGACAGCGTAGTCTAATGGAAACAGTGTCATATTAAGACTCATGAGACCTGAGTTCAAATCCCTGCTCTGCTACAAAAAAAAATTGTTGTGATGGAAATAGTAAAGCAGCCATTTAACCTTTGGCATATGTTGAAAACCCTCTTAGCATTATGATAGATCAGCAATGGCTTAACAATACACAACAACAATAAAGTTATTTACAACTCATTACTTCTAAGCTCTCACTTTGCCAAAACTCTCTCAAACCTGGAAGTGGCTCTACTTTGGGGGAAAGTAATTCCTTTCTCACCTTTTCCCACTGATTTTCCCTATCCTTTGTCATTCCTAAACTGCTATTGCTTCAAATGCCATATCCATTCTGAAAATTGGCTATCATCGTGGCAATAGTCTTCCTGTTCTTAATTCCATGCCACACCAGTCTAATGGTTCTTCAGACATGAAGTCCATCTACATCCAGGGCCTCTCTTCCAAATGATCTACCCTTGCAAAGTGAGTACGAGTATTCTATACTTCATTTCTTTCCTCATGATATGGCCAAGGTATTAGAGCTTTCTCTGCTTAATGGTCTTTAACAGTTCTTCTTTATCCATCCAGTACACCTCTACATTAGTAGCATGATCAACCCATAATATCCTTAGCAGCCATCTGTAGATTCACATTTCAAAAGTTTCAATATTCTTTTCAATTGTTTTAGCCAGTGTCCAAGCTTTGATTCCAAATAGCAGTGAAGGCAAACCTTGGCACTCCAGGTGTTCTTGGACTTCAATTACCAGAAGCCCCATTCAGTACACCTGCTGTTCTAGAACAGCCAGAGTGCCATGGTTCGCCATCACTGCCATACAGCAACACTGGGAATCCATAACATCTCACTATTTGGATCTTCATAGCAAGAGCTTCATAGCAAGAGGGGATCACCTGAGCTGAATGCCTCATTTGAATGGATTTCTTCTCCCTTTCTTCTTTATATGAATAGGAAGAAGGCTGATGTAGTGTACTTGTCATTGCTTGGGCACTGTATGAAATGTCGCCACAATGCACCATGCCTCATTTCCTACTGTTAAAGCATTCCTCCCTCCACTTGCTTCCAAGATGCCACATAATAGTGGCTTAGATAAGTCCTTGTGGATGGAACATCTTAAAGTAATGCATTTTTATGCAAACCGTGAGGGGAATGCCTTCAGTGAGGAAGGCATGTATTAAAACAATTTTTTTCTGTTGTTCGTCTGTCAGGAGATGGGTCTAAAACACCTTTAAGGGAAGATGTCAGTTCCAGCCCCATCATTAGCTGCTGGAGCATATTCTGAGCATGTTCAGTGACATTCACAATGGAGCAAATGGGGGCTGCTAAGTCATTCTGTGTCTTTGGAAGTGAGATCATAATTGCTTTCTGATTGAACTGACTCTAAAGGGCCGGAAAGACCCACAGCAGTAGCCAAAAAGGAAAAAGGCAAAAGAGGGAAGAAGGAGAATCATTGTGACTGATACATTATGTGATGAAAGTAGAACCTGCAGCCATACTATACATTTGGTGACACTCAAACCTACTGGTTCACTTACACATGCCAAAATTGTACAGTTCCTTCCAAGGGGGTAAAAAATACATATGCATAAAGCCTTTACCTTTAAAGCCAACTCCTATTAATTAGTAAGCAAATCAGAAAATAAAATTAATATATCCTGGATTGCAGCTCACAATTACATATATTTCACAGTGTTGAGAAAGTGGTACAGGGAGAAAGCTGGAGATATTGCCCTGGACACTCTGATTATAATGGCAGTATGAAATAGGCAATTTTACATCTCCCCCCCCCCCCCGCCCCAGATGAAGCAAAACTGTCCTCTCAAGTGTTTAAGGTAAAGGTCTTCCTTCCTGCGCTTCCTTGCGCAGCTCGGCAGTGCTCAAAAACGCCACCGGTGCCAACCACTATCACCAGACTCTTCCCCTCAGCAGGCTTAGCCTGGAGGGTAATGGACAGAGTGGTTCAGGCTGAGTTTGTAATGTATTTTGGAGTTTTGCTTTTGAAATGTTTTGGTAATTACTTTGTAATTGTAATTGTGACATTGTAATTGTGATATTTTGTAACTGTGATATTGTAATTGTATTTAATGTAACTGTGATATTTTGCTTTTTGTTAGCCGCCCAGAGTCGCATTGTGAGTGGGGCGGCATACAAGTCAAATAATTGAATTGAATTGAATTGAAAGTCAGTCTGATAATAGAAGGCAAGGATCATCTCCATTTACAGCCAAAGTGCCAGCAGACATTTCCGTGGTCACGTGGCAAGAAAGACTAGACCCCAAAGTGCACAGAACACTGTCACCATTCCCACTGAAGCAGTAACTGTTTATCTACTTGCAATTTCTTGCTTTCGAACTACTAGGTTGGCAGGAGCTAGGACAGATGACAGGCACTCACTCCATTGCACAGCACTTGAGTCTAGAACTGCTGACTGCTGATCTTCTAGTTGTCAAGCTGAGCATCTTAACCACTATGCCACCACAGCCCTTTATCTTTGTTTATAAAGCTTAAATTGGGGAAACAGCTTCTCCAAGGAAGAAACTAGGCATGGCATTGATTATACAAATGCTTGGGCAGCCTTTAGACCATGAATTTAACAGATTCACTTCTTCCATTCTGCATGCATAATATAAGTAACTATTTTAAATAGCTTATAAACTGGAGTGAGTGAAATGGAATGAAACCCATGGGCTGTGTGTAGCCCTTTGGTGTATGCAAACCAAGACACAGGACACAGCCTCGGGCTGGGTTAACTCAGGTTTATTGCATCGTGGACAGAGGGAACATGAGGTAATGGCGGATCGATAGCTCTTTATATACAGCAGTAATACATTTGAACGTGGTGCCATGGTAGCCCATTGGCTACTGTCTGCGTGACGTCATTGCAGGTCACGCCCTTCTTGTCCAGGTGTAGGTGGTGGCGGGAAAACTTCCCGCGCTGTTGCCTTTGATGAGATCGGACCAAGAGAGCTTGGACGCTCGCTGCTGCCAGCTGGTGGTCATTAGCTCGCGTCCTATTACAGGGTTTATATGATACAGCTGAAGGTTACATTGTTGCTATAGGCAAGGTTACATTTGCTCAGATACATTGTAATCCATGTGTACAATAAAACCATTAGAACACAACACCCCTCCCCCCTAGGACGAGACAAAGTCTCGAGCCCACACTTAAACACACTCCCCCCCCTTAGGAGACAAAGTCTCTCAGCCAAGATGGCTTATTTCGAACACGCTGGGGTCTCGATGCGGGCTGTCTCTCCCCGGGTTTGCTACCTTCTCTTTGTCCCCTGGTTTCCTGTCCTGTAATATGAGAGGGAGACTCGTTAGTGACTTTCCGCGGCTCCGCGGCGTTGTTGGGAGGTGTGCTCTTTCTTAGGGAGGAACCGGGGGCACTGGGGGCTAACGAAAAACCCCTCTTCTCGCTTGGATGGGTGGGGGAACACTCCTGAAAACCCCCCCGGCTCGCAAAATCAAAATCAAAATTACTATCGGGGGCAGCGGTCGCGAACTCCTCTCCCCCTTCCCCGGCCCCTGATAGGACTGGCGTATCAAAAGGATATGAGTCGGGGCCGCTGCTTCTGCTTCCTTCCCCCCTTGCTTGGGACTGTTGTCCACTGCTGTCTCCCCCTTGGGTTAAGCGGGCGGGGGAGAACCCTAACGCTGAATCCTGTCGCTGAGCTCCACTGACTGGCCCACTCACTCGGTGCCTCAGTTGGTCTGCGTGCCTCCTCCAGAGGAGGCCGGTGTTAGTCTCGACCCGGTACGATACTGGCCCCGTCTGCTCTACAACCTTCCCTGGTACCCAGGCCGGCCCTGCGCTGGAATAGTTCCTGCAGTGAACAGGGTCCCCGGCGGCGAACCCTTTCGAGACTGCCAACCCTATGTTTTTCCCTTTATCCTCGACCCTCGTCGGGTCTAGCCTGGACAGGATCGTGGTCAGTTTTCGCCGCATCAAGAGCTCCGCCGGCGAGTAGCCTGACGCTAGGGGGGTTACCCTATACGCTAAGAGGAACTGGCATACCTGGTGATTCAGGTCCCCCGGGCCCATGCGCCGCAGCGCCTCCTTCGTTGTCCGCACCAGCCGTTCCACTTGGCCATTCGTGGCCGGGTGAAACGGTGCGGATGTGACATGCCGAATGGCATTTGCCTCCATGAATGCTCCGAACTCAGCGGAGGTGAAACAACTAGCGTTATCGCTGACTAAAGTGTCGGGTAAACCGAATGTGGAAAAGACTCTCCTTAGCTGGCTAATTGTCGTGGCGGAGGACGTGCTCTTTACTGGGATAACCTCCAGCCACTTGGAGAACGCATCTACCACCAGGAGAAACATGGTTCCTCGGAATGGGCCAGCGAAATCCACGTGCACTCTAGACCACGGCCCCCTTGCTGTGTCCCACTCCCTATGCGGGAGACGGGCCGCCTCAGGTCGGGATCCCTGGCAAGCCTCGCAAGTGCCGACCATGTGTTCAATGTCCGCGTCCAGCTGTGGCCACCAGAAGTAACTCCGGGCCAGCGCCTTTGAGCGAACTATGCCCGGGTGGCTGACGTGCAGCAGTTCGAGCACCCTCGTCCGCAGGGGCGCAGGGACCACCACCCGTTGGCCCCACAGAAGGCACCCCCTCTCTAGGGACAACTGTAGCTTTTTCCGAAAGAATGGGTCGAACTCTGTATTCGGGGACGAAGCCGGCCACCCCTTCTGCACCCATGAACTAACTTTTTCCAGCGTCCTGTCCTTGCCTGTCGCCCTAGCAATGTCGGCTGGTACTATTGGGGGTGCGTCTAAAACCTCAATTAGCAACACCTGGCGGTCCCTTTCTGCTCTCGCCTTTTGGTCGTCCGACAAGGGCAAAGGGGATCTCGAAAGCGCATCAGCATGGCTGATCTCCTTTCCGGGCCTGTACTCCAACTCATGTTGGTACGCGTTGAGGAAAATAGCCCAACGCAGCATTCTCGGGGACAGGATCTGCGGCGTGGGCTTGCTAGCCGTGAAAATCCCTAACAGTGGCTTGTGATCGGTCACGATTTTGAACGGGCGGCCATACAAAAAATCGTGAAATTTTTTGGTCCCCGCTACTATTGCTAACGCCTCCCTGTCGGTTTGCGCGTAATTTCGCTCCGCTTGGGACAGGGACCTTGAGTAAAACGCTACCGGGGCCTCCCTTCCGTCCTCCAACACGTGGCAAAGCACCGCCCCCACCCCCACCGGGGATGCATCACAAACTAGGACCACCGGCCGTTTGGGGTCGAAGTGCGTCAGGATTGCCTCAGATGTTAGGAGTTGCTTTAGCTCTGTGAACGCCCTCTCGTGCTCGTCACCCCACATCCATGTCTCCTCCTTTTTAAGTAACCGATGGAGCGGTTCGGCCACGGACGCCTTCCGCGGGAGGAATGTATGGTAAAAATTGAGGAGCCCCAGGAAGGACTGTAGCTCGGTTTTGGATGTGGGGCGAGGGGCCTTTTTAATGGCAGCTACCTTGGATTTAGACGGTTTAATCCCCTCGGGTGTTATCCGGAACCCTAAAAACTCGACCTCGGTTTCGAAGAAGACACATTTATCCTTCCTCAATCTCAGCCCCGCTTTCTCGAACACGGTCAATACTTTGTCCAACCTCTTTGCCAGTTCAGCCTCACTCCCCCCTGTTATCAACACGTCATCAAAATAAGGCAACACCCCCTCCAGTCCCTTCAGGAGGCGTTCCACAAGCGACTGAAAAAGGCCGGGTGCCGAGTTCACGCCAAACTGTAACCGCGACACCTGGAACGCTCCTTTATGTGTAACTATCGTTTGTGCCGCGGCCGTGGCGGGGGTCACAGGAAGTTGCTGATAGGCTTGTGCCAAATCGAGTTTGGCGAAACACTTTCCCCCATTTAGCCTGGCCAAAAGGTGGCTGATCACCGGCACCGGGTATGCATTAGGGCGGATCGCCTTGTTAATTGTACACTTATAATCAGCGCAGATGCGCACCTCCCCGTTAGCCTTTAGCGCTGTTACAATTGGAGTTTCCCACTCCGCGGAATCAACAGGAATAAGAATCCCCTGGCCCACCAATTTGTCCAGTTCCGCCTCTATCTTGTCCTTGAGTGCGAACGGCACCCTGCGCGGTTTGAGTCTTATCGGGCGGACCTCCGGGTCTATGTCGAAAGCTACAGGGGGTCCCTTGAACTTTCCGAGTCCTTTCTTAAAAACGGCGGGATGCGCATCGCAAACCGCTTGTATTGGGTCCCCCCCCACGGTATGTACTCCCCCTATGAACAACCCTAAAGGCTGAAACCACTGTGTCCCTAGGAGGCTACAGCTTCCCCCCTTGAGGACAACTAGGGGCAGTTCCGCAGAATGTTTCTTAAAATTGACCCGAAATTTCCCGACCCCCAACACCGGAATGCTGTTCCCCTGCACGTCTCGCAGCGTGGACCTCAACGCTTTAAGTTTGGGCCGCACGTGGGGGTCGATTTTCAAAAACTCTTTCTGGGGAATTATAGAATAAGAGGACCCCGAGTCAATTTCCATCTTAATAGGGGCCCCTTGTACTAATACCTCAACAAAGTAATGGGACTGTCCTGCGGACACGCTGAACACTGGGGCGTCGTCCTCGCTGTCGTCCGAGACGCAGCCCACGCCATCGTGCTTCCTCGTGGTCTGGGCGCCATCTTTGGGCCTCGCTGGACGGTCCGGTCTGGCCGCACGGTCTTGTGACTGCCTCCGGCCCTCCTTCCGTTTTCTGCATGCCTTGGCGATGTGCCCCCGACGGCCGCAGGTGTAACACTCGGCCTTCCTGAACGGGCATCTCGCGCGCTCATGGGCCGCTCCGCAACCCTCGCAGCGTCGACCCCCCTTTCGGACCTTCTGGACCTCCTCGCCGTCGCTGCCTTCCGTAGACGACTTTGAGGCCCGTCGAGTTGCGTGCACCGACTGTCCGGACTTCCCGTGCACCGAATTTTCCGCCTTGCCGGCTCTAGGACGCCACTCACGCCACTGGTGCATCTCGTCCACTCCAGCATTCGTGGACTCTGCGGCTTCCGCGGCCTCTACGACCTCTGCCAGCGTGGGTGGCGGTTCCTTATTCATCAGGCTGCGCTGTACCTCCTTGTCTCTCAGGCCACACAACACGCCGTCCCTGAGGGCCATCTCCAGGATGTCGCCCCATTTACAGGGGGCGGCGGCTATCCTCATGGCGGTCACGAATGCCTCAACCGACTCATCCGGCGCTTGGACTCGCCTCCAAAACGCGCTCCGAGCGGGAAACATTGCCCTCGAGGGGGAGAACCTCTCTCGCAGCAGCTTCATGATGTCGCCCGCCTTAAATTCGCTCACCTTCTTCGGAGCAATTATGCCCACCAGCGTCCGCTTGGTTTCCATTCCGAGCATTCTGGTGAGGATGGCCCTCTTCCTCTCCTCGTCGTCATCTTTGACCCTGAGTTCCACCAGTGCCGCCTGGAAGTCCATCTCTAGCAGCTCCCAGTCTTGCGGTTTGGTGATGTTGAACCCGCTCTGTGCCCTGGCTGTTCCGTGGGGATCCATCATCCCACCTTCGTCGCCAATTTGGTGTATGCAAACCAAGACACAGGACACAGCCTCGGGCTGGGTTAACTCAGGTTTATTGCATCGTGGACAGAGGGAACATGAGGTAATGGCGGATCGATAGCTCTTTATATACAGCAGTAATACATTTGAACGTGGTGCCATGGTAGCCCATTGGCTACTGTCTGCGTGACGTCATTGCAGGTCACGCCCTTCTTGTCCAGGTGTAGGTGGTGGCGGGAAAACTTCCCGCGCTGTTGCCTTTGATGAGATCGGACCAAGAGAGCTTGGACGCTCGCTGCTGCCAGCTGGTGGTCATTAGCTCGCGTCCTATTACAGGGTTTATATGATACAGCTGAAGGTTACATTGTTGCTATAGGCAAGGTTACATTTGCTCAGATACATTGTAATCCATGTGTACAATAAAACCATTAGAACACAACAAGCCCTCTGGAGTTTAAAAGCTCCCTCCAACCCAGTTGGATATTTACGTTAAAATCTATAAATAAATGTAAAATTCCAGGACACTAGTAGATACATCAAGAAAGACTTCGTGTTTGTTTCAGTTCTTTAATGTTGCGTAAGGAACTGGTCAATCGCAAGACCCATCTACATACAAATAAATTTATACAATACCTAGCTCAGGTTTACAATTGAGCTGGGCACAGGAAAAAATGAATAATGCATCTGTTTCTCTCCCCTCCCCCTCCCCCTTTAGTAGTGTTTCAGTAGTACAGGAATGAAGAAGTTCACATCCAACAAGACCTTGAAAATAATGAACATCAAAACTGTGATGTTTTGACCTGCCTCTGCCCTCTTCTCATTTCATCTCATTTCTGTGACAATAATGACCCCGTGGCTCCCTTGGGGTAATTAGACTGCCCTAGTTTGTGGTCAGCAGTTTCCACTCACCTGCCTTGCCAGGCTGCTGTATGAAGAACCATCTGTCAAAACTCAGCCGTTCCCCAGCTCAGGTGGTGGGTGGAGGGAGGTTGAATATTCCATGAACATTTCACAGTGCATTCAGGCAATGGCACCGAACTCAAGGAAAAGCAACCACTACTGACCTACTTCCATTAGCAAACACTTGTCTGGGTGGTAAGTGACCTGAGACAGAGAGGAAATGCAGTTTGGGCTGCCAATACAATAAAAAAGATTGCCACTATTACTGCCCTATAGAGGGGCTATAATCAATGTTACTTTTTACAGGCTCAATTCAGCTGCACTGTCGCCAATTAAAGCCATGTTTTGATGACACCGAATAAAACAAAAGAGTTTAGAATCTTCCGTCGCACTTTCCCCAATTACCTTAATTTCAGTAAGGCTAAGCTTACCTCCTTAATTGTCAGCAAGTCAACTCGAGCGCTAGACAAATGGACCTTATTTGTCATTTCCCTTGCTTCACTTCTGGATCATTAAATCCGGATACTTTGATGGTTTTTATAAGAGCGCATAGCTTTGAGAGGTAGGTAAAGGTAAAGGTTTCCCTTGCTCGAAAGCCAGTCGTATCCGACTCTAGGGTGCAGTGCTCATCTCTGTTTCTAAGCCGAAGAGCCAGCGCTGTCTGCTTCTGCAGACGTTTCCGTGGTCATGTGGCAGGCATGACTAGACACCGGAGCGCACGGAACGCTGTTACCTTCCCACCGAAGTGGTCCCTATTTATCTACTTGCAATTTCTTGCTTTCGAACTGCTAGGTTGGCAGGAGCTGGGATGAAGACGGGCGCTCATTTCCGTCCTGCAGTACTCGGGAATCAAACTGCTGACCTTCCACTTCCCAGTCAGCATCTTAGCGACTTGAGCCACTGCAGTACCCATTTTGAGAGGTAAGCCTTTTTGTCAATAGTAGGATTCTTTGTAGCACATCAGAAGCAGCTTTCCAAATTAAAAGATCTAAGGGACAATATCCTGATGCAAGATGCTCAGATCATTCTGAAAATTGAGGAAGCATTTCTTAATAAAGCTTTAGAGGGGTAAATATTAATATTTTAATCTCTTTATAATTTTTCCCCCAGGATTCCAATTGGTCTTTCTTTGGGGCAAGGAGAAAGTAGAGTAACAGCCAATGTTAAAAGAACATGCACAAGCTGCTCTAACTCTGAAATGCCCCATTGATGGTGTAGCCAGAAGAACCTTCCAACAAGGTCAACCTTAGCCCATTGTTTCTAGGGTCAACCCTTGGCTACTGAGGTTCTTCTGTCCCCAGCACGACAACATTTTAAAGTAAAACAAAGCACGGACACTTTTCCCTAGTATTTTTTACTGCTGCAGGCCTCACAATTTGATGCTAAAAATACCAGGAAGATCTATTAAAGCAGACTAACTGCTCACCAAATTGCACCTGAAATCCTTATTTCCATCTCAGCTGGTTTTCAAGTATCATTAAGTGGATTTGCTCAAAATAGGAAAAATGCCATTCTTTCGAGGATGCCAATCACCGTATTTGCCTTGGAAACAGTGGAAGCGTAACATGGAGTCATCAAGAGACATTCAAGCACTGTCCGAGAGCTTACCTTTGTGATTTTAATGTTCACAGTGATAGGATAGAGAACCAAGGGCCTGCAGGGTGTCCTGAGCTTTATTTTAATGCCCTACTTCTCCTACGGGAATAGTACCATGGTGTCACAGAAACCCTATGGGGTCCCATCCCTACTCCATCCTGGATGTTCCATCCACAAGGACTTATCTAAGCCACTATTATGTGGCATCTTGGAAGCAAGTGGAGGGAGGAATGCTTTAACAGTAGGAAATGAGGCATGGTGCATTGTGGCGACATTTCATACAGTGCCCAAGCAATGACAAGTACACTACATCAGCCTTCTTCCTATTCATATAAAGAAGAAAGGGAGAAGAAATCTATTCAAATGAGGCATTCAGCTCAGGTGATTCCCGCTTTAAAAAGGAGAGACTAAAAGCATCTTTCATCTCACTGGGTGCTATTATCTGATTCAGTAGATAACTTTAACCCTGATGCTCCCCGTTCAAAAATGAGAAAGAAGGTGTCCACTTGGGAAACTACTCTTTACAATGTCTCTCCCCCATGTCTACACACTCACATTCATTGTTCTTTCTTTTTTTGGCAGTTGCTATTTTTCAGTCATTTGAAATCTAGGAGAAATGATGATTTTCATAAATGGCTTCACTGCCGGAAGTACAGCTCAGTTTCTGGCTGGAGAATAAGAAGAGCACGAGTTGTCAAAAATGATAGAGAAAAATTCCCAACCTCAGAAAGGTCAGTTTCATAATGTTATTGGTGTTATCTCCTCTTCAGCAGTTGGTAAAATACAGTCCTTCATCAGAAAAAATCAGTTGTCTTTTGTCCCTAATACTCATCTGGGAAAAGAAGTCAGGGTTAGAGTACCCTCCCATCTATGACAAATAATCTTCATTCCCCCCCCCCCAAAAAAAGGGGACCACTGTCTTTTCTGAGGTGCCCCTTTCATTTACTTTCAGATTTACTACACTGTGGCTACTACCAGCTCCGGGGCCACTAAATGAAGTGAGCCCTGCTACCAACACTACTTCCTCCTCCTCCTCTTCTTTCTTCATCAATGATTAAATGGTCCACATAAGACTGAAAAGAGTTAGAGCAAGAACACAGACTTGTTTTACACCATTGGTGCAGGTCACCCCCTCTTACCTGTTGGGGATATGTTCTGAGACCTACTGCAGATGCCTGTAACCATGGATAATAGTAAATTCTATATTTTGCATTGCAGACAGTGGCCTCTAGTGATAAACTCTGATAATACACCATAGAATTACACATATTTATTTGCGGTCCTTTTTCCGTTCTTCACGGCTCACCCTTCAGCAAGTAACAGGAAACCTGTCTTCCTACTCCACCATGATGCCACGCCCCCCAATATTTCCCAACCTTTTGTCCTTGGACTTCAATTCCCAAAAGTACTGATCAGCCAATGTACTGACATAGACATCACCCCTTGCCTGGTTCGCCCTTGACCGGCCAAACCTATTTCCCCTGTACCTGTCTACGTGTTGGCCAGTCAATTGCGAACCTGCCGGATACCTATGGGTCATAAATCTTTACCTTACCAGTGCTACCCGCCACACGGGGAGGCGTCCATGTTGACTCACCCCCCCCCCCCCCCCGCCCAGACTGTCAGCTCGGTCACCAGGCCTGCTTGCATATCCTCAAGAAACAGGTTCATACCTCTGGCCGACCCCATCTCCTGCATAGAGATCGTAATCCTGCAAGCCTATCCTGGGATGCCGAATGGCTGTCCCCAAGCCCTTGTCTGCAAGGAACCAGGCAACAGCCCTGTTCACCGACCGGCGAACGCGGTCAAGGGCACGGAGGTCAATGCCTCCCCTGTAAGTCTGTCACGGCACAATGTCCGACCATAGCAGCCGCGTGGACGGCCATACATAATGTAGATAGGCTAGGTCACTGCAAATCGTGAATTTTAAAGAGAGGCCAGTGACCTGTGCGAGATCATTGCCACCGAGGTGCAGGACAAGGACATCAGGCGGTCCAGCATCCCTGATGGAAAACAGGAATGGCAACAGTTCCCGCCATCTCATGCCACGCTTACCGTACCATCACATACGTGCGGCTGCACATAGCCCGAGATGGGGTCCCCACTCTGTCACCACAGCATACTGCGCTGCCCAGTGCACGTAACTGTGGCCCACCAGCCATACTGCCAC
The DNA here is from genome assembly GCA_035047305.1 of Bradypodion pumilum. Lineage (NCBI taxonomy): Eukaryota > Metazoa > Chordata > Lepidosauria > Squamata > Chamaeleonidae > Bradypodion > Bradypodion pumilum. Next base: position 20,999,631 of record JAWDJD010000003.1, on the reverse strand, counting down.
CAGTGTGCGTGGACACACAGGGTCTGTAAAAGAAGAAAAAGGAACAATGACATAACTGGTACTCATGCATGGACGGGGCGTACATATAATGCAAAGCGCATGGATCCCCATCTGCCCATCTGGCGTATATCAGCCTCAGAGTACCCAAACGGAGCCGCAGTGGACGCAGCGCCTATCCTAAATGAATGGGTGCCGTAACGAGCCCCAGGGAGGCCAACACTGTGAAGTGCCATACCGGTCACCTTCCAAAACTGGAATTTAGTAAGGGGAGACCCATCCTGGTGGCAGAAAAAAGGGGCCAGGGTGCGTACCACGCACTGCCAAGAACTCCTGTAGGGCACCAACCTGACAGATGTCTTCAATGGAACATCGTAGCAGTCTGACTCCATTGCCTACGCCGTGCTGATCAACCTTTGAGGACTGTATCCTCAACTGAGCCCACTCGTGTGTAACATAGACATCGTCGAGTTCCAGTGCCCTACGAGACGCATCCGCCTTAGACAATGGTACCAACTCACTGATGCGGGGCGCTCCAAAGAAGGCTACGGTGGTAGCTGCATGAAAAAGAGCCACCTCGTACCTATCATAACATAAGTTATGCCAGCCTCGTGCAAGGTGGGTAAGAACATCTGGTGAAATCGGGTGACGTGTGTCCGGGCGGAGGCCACGTTCACGTGTCCATCCTTCCAAAACATGACGTATGCGGAAGTCATTCACGCAGTCAGCGAAGCCCCGTGCCTTGGCCATAAATGCCAGTGCCGAAAGCCTAGAGGCTATAGTACGGGGAGCCAACCCCTGACCATGAAGATAAACCATGTATTGTAAAATCTGGTCTACTGGTATTAGCCACGCTTCAGGTAACTGTAGTCGCCCACAAAAGGCTCTAAATTGTATGAAAGCATGTTGGTACGCCTTACGCGTGCGAGGTGCCAAGGACATGCCGATCGCCCGGTTCACCTCTCCTCACCAAATGTCCAAATCTTGGCCGGGAGCGGAGAGGGAAATTCCTCTGCTTCTGGAGCCAAGGCACGGAACTGGGAGATCTGCAGCGGGATAAAGCATCGGCAATATCATAATTAATGCCTGGCACATGTCTGGCCCTGAACAGCACATTGAGGCGTAGGGTTCTCAAAACAAATTGACGAACCAATGCCATGACCCTAGGGGATTTGGACGTCTGGGCATTAACAATGTGCACAACTGCCGCATTGTCACACCAAAAATGGACCATTGAATTGACCCACTTATCGCCCCATAGCATTAGTGCCCCCCAAATGGGAAAAAATTCCAGGAAAGTAAGATCGCGTAGGCGATCCTTGCCCTGCCATGCGTGAGGCCATCGGCCATATGCCCACTGCCCCTCAAAATAAATCCCATAGCCCAGAGAGCCGGAGGCATCCGACTGTACTTGAAATTTAGGGCAGACCATAAGGTGTGATCTCCAAAAAGAGACCCCGTTGAAATCCTGGAGGAATGTGAGCCAAACCGAAAGGTCTGCCCGTATACCCCTGGTCAGTCAGACCCTGTGGTGGCGTTTTAATAGGCCAGCCATGGCGTCACACAGACGCCTGGCAAAAGCTCTGCCCGGGGTCACCACCCTGCAGGCAAAATTGAGGTGGCCGTGAAGGACCTGTAGCTCACGAAGAGACACTTTACGCTTGGCAATCAGTGCCAGAATCGCCGTGGAGATCTGAGTCACCTTATCCATGGTGACCTGGATGCCTGTGCGACAGTGTCAATTTCGATACCTAAAAAGATGAGCGTGGTGGCTGGGCCCTCAGTCTTTTCAGGCGCTAAGGGGACACCCAGTTCCCGCATAAGCGCCTGAAATGTATTAAGGAGACGTGTACACGTGTCCGAGCCCTGTTCACCCCTGAACAAAAAGTCATCGAGGTAGTGGGCTACAGACCGGGACCCTGACCTGCGAACAAAGGCCCATTGAAGGAAAGCGTAAAGCGTTCGAATGCCGAACATGAAATAGAACAGCCAAAAGGCATGGCCTTATCTACCTAGAACCTCCCTCGGAAAAAAAAAAACCAACAGCTCAAAGTCCTCGGTGTGCACTGGCAGTAATTGGAATGCCGATTTGATATCGCACTTAGCCAGGAGCGCCCCGGGACCACAGGAGCGTACCATCTGTAGGGCCTGATCAAATGACGTATACCTGACCAAACAAAGGTCATAAGGAATCACATCATTGACCAAGGAACCCGCAGGGTAAGATAGATGGTGAATTAAATGGAATTCACCTGGGGTCTTTTTCGGGACTAACCCCAGAAGAGAGACCTTCAAGTTAGGGAATGGTGGTTCAGTAAAGGGCCCAGCAACTCTCATAGCATTCACTTCCTTAGCTATGCTTTGTGCAGCGACCTCCTCATTACCCTTCAGAGAAAGTAAGTTCGCGGCATCCTGTGGTCCCCGAACACCCCTAAATGGTATACGAAAACCAAACTGGAAACCTTCTAACAGGTACCTCGCATCATCCCATCTAGGATAAGTGGAAAGCCATCGATCCAGCATAGGGATATTAATTGGGGACGGGGCCTTTTGCGTGGCCAGCACTGTCAAAGGGAGCTCTGACTGCCCCCTGCCCACCCCTACCTCTGCCTCATGACCCACCAGCCCGCGGGCACGTGGAGGCGGCGTGAGGGCCAGAGCAAGAGGGACACTCATGTCGGAAATGACACTGACGCTTGTTGCACATGCCGCTAGCTGAGAAGCTCCAACACAGCAGGCGGGCTGGAACCCCCTGCCCCGCCGGCTGGCAGGGAACCTGCGTCACAGCAGCCCACTGCACGGCATGGCCACAATGGTACCTATCACTAGGTGCCGGCCACATGGGAGTCATATACAAGAGCCACAATTGCTGGCAGGGCTCATCCCACCTCATCTCAGGATGTAGGGCCACTCTCATCCTGAATTCTTCGTCGTAAGCCAACCATGATGGGCCAGGAAAATCAACCATCACCCTATAAATATTGTCGAGGTATTGCACCATCGGAATGGCCAAATCAGGCCGGGCCCTCAGGTATACCGCCATATATATGAGGTATGCCGGCAACCAGTTGGCCCAGGTGCGCGGTGGCTTACGACGACGAGACAACTCCTTGTCCCTGTCATCCTGTCCCTCCCTCTCTTCCTTGGTGGGCTCACGATTCAAGAGGGAGAAAATATCGACATACTCTCCTTGCCAAATCTTTTCCCTCATGGCCTGTGATAGATGATCACCCAGGGGCAAGGAATAACCAGCCGTCGGCAGAGCTGTTATCGGCACGTTCTGGGTGGAGGGTATGCGCAGCGGGCCCTGAATAGCCCCTGCAACACCTGGCATACCCACAAGGGCGGACACCCCTGCCCTAACCGGGGGGCCAATTGGCAACCATGAGTTAACAGGGCAGTGCGGATACAACTGCCCACCCACAGTAACCTGCCTCGGCCATGGCCACTGCACACACACACACACCCCAGTGTGACTGGACAGTGTCGCTGGTGCACTCAATTGAACCGGATACTCACTAGTTGCACCCCCGTGAGCCGCCCCCACTGGTGGTTCCGGCCCACGGTGGGCGTCGGAGCTCGCGACAGGCCTCGAGCTCTGGGGCCACACCTGACCGGTCCCCACTGGCAAATCTGCTCGTGTGGGGAGCTGCGAGGCGCCAGCTTGGGCTGGCCTGATGGCCTCGAGCAGCTCAACCCTGTTGACGGCCCGCTGGAGAGGCACGGCCGACGTGTTGGCCGGGATTGACGAAAGGGCCGTAATTGAAGCGGTGGCTAAGCCCCCATCGGAAGGCGGTGGGGCAATGCCCATTGATGCCTCTAGCACTGAAATGTGTGCGAGAAGCGCATCAACGGTGTCCGAGCCCCCTGTATAAGGTGGGCCGGATGGGCCGGACGGCCCACTGGGCAGTTGCTGAAGGGGAAACCCAAATGGGGATCCCGGGCCCGAATAGGGCCATGCCCAAAATTCCGACCCGTGGGGGGCTGGAGGAATGGTGGGGTGGAAACCCACACCAGGCCCACATGGGCCACCCTGTCCCGGGCTATGAAAAGGCCCTCCAGGGGCAGGGGTCCCCAAGGGGCCAGCCAGTGCCAGCCCCGCCTGGAAGCTTGTGCCAGGCTGACAGGCGGAAGCCTGGTCAGCGACATTGGCAGCAGTGGGCAAAGCCATCCCACTGCCCTGCTGCGGGGGTGCCGCCCGAGCCCTCTGACCCGATGGCTGCCCCCCAGAGGAAGAGGGGGTAGGCAAAGCCCTCCCCCGCAGGCGCAGCTTGGCAGCCGGAGCCTTGCGCTTGGGAGCCATGTCTCCCAAGCCGAAGAGCGAAGCTGCTCCCTAATCGATCCCTGGCCAGGGATCCAAGCAAAGAGAAAAACGCGGCGGAGCAAACTTCTCCGCTCTGTCGCGTTCTAAAATGGCAGCTCGGCTGCCTTGTGGCCACCCTTTTTATAGAGGAGTGGCCACACCCCCTAACTACCCGGATGTCTGAGTCCGGGTGGGGGGGCCGCAAAGAGCGCGGTGGCCATTTTGGCGCCGCGCTTTCATTTGGGCATGCTTAGCCTTGAGAAAGGGAGACTAAGATATGAGGGAATATGATAGCACTCTTGAAATATTTCAAAGGTAGTCAAAAAGGAGGGATAGGCTCTGTTCTTGAACATCCCAGAGTGCAGGATAGGTAATAATGGGCTCCAATTACAGGAAACCAGGTCTAGATTGAATATCAGGAAAAATTATTAACTGTTAGAGCAGTGTGATAATGGAATCAATTATCTCAGGAGGTGGTGAGCCCTCCAACTCTGGAGATGTTCAAGAGAAAACTGGACAGCCATTGGTCAGATCTGCTTTCAGCCCCGTGGTGAGAAGAGAATTTACCAGGACGGATGGGCATGCACTGCTGCTCAAAGCCCATCCCTTAAAGGAAAACACCAACTCGGCATTTTCTGTTGGATCGGGGCCATGGAGTGGCCATTGGGTCCCGGAGGAGACTGGTCAAGTAATGACACGAGACAAGATGGAGTAAAGACCAGTGGTTTATTGAGGGAAAATCATCATCATATATAGGAATTCAAGGCAGCGTGTGATAGAATCATCATCTGACAGAAAATCACATCACATGTTTACCCGGGTTAATTGGGAATCTCTCTCGGGGAAGTTAATTAACTAAGACAAACACTGGCAGGGGAAGTCCATTGTTCCTAGCTTACACAAGAGTAAATATGGCCACTATTGACGCTAGGGCTTGGGGTAATCCGCAGGTGCGGTATTACCTATTTCCTAACTGCTTAGTTAGGCATTCAATTTCCTCCTGCTTGGACTGCCTGTCAGGTCAGATATGGGTGAATCAATCTTATGACTATTAATCCGCTCCCCAATTTCTGTCCCCGCAGAGCCCAGAGGCCCAGAGTGTGCTCACATGACATGGCCTCTGTCAGGGACAGTTATGCCAATTGTGCTCGCAGATACCGCACTCCCCCTTTACTTGTTAGAATGGACCTGACAGATGGCCCTGCGCAGGAGTGGCATTAGCTGGTGTGGGGGGGATGACATTTTGGGGTTCCTTCCATGGGGGACATCTCGATATCAGTGAGGGAATACATTGCATGAAACAACACACTGTGGTGCCCAGTATTACCACCCCCACAATCACCTTGAGTGTTGTCTGAAGCCAAACCCATGGGAACCACGACCATAATGAATCCCACCACCCCCACGTAGCATCCTCCTTGATGTTTTTGACCAAGGTGTGGAGGTCCGTGAGCTGGCTCTGTACCTTGTGCGTGTTGTCCGTAAGATTAAAGCAACACATGCCGTGGACAGACTCGCAACCCAAATGATGTAACAACAGAAGGTAATCGATAGCTGCTCGATTGTCTAGTATGGCATGGCGAAGCTCCGTCTGCTCCTGGTTGAGCAGCGCTATCGCCGAGGAGGTGTGGTTAATGGCTTTTGCCAAAGTGCAAGCCAATTGACCAATTCTCCGAGCGTTGCCAACGGCTAAGCCTGGCACGCCAAGTATGCTGACTGCTAACGAGACGTACTCAGCCTTACTCAAAACCTTACTGTTGCTATCACATGAGCTGTCTAACTGGGTGGCCCGAGCGCGCCGTATAGGTGAAGGAACACTCGTGCTTGGGGCAACCATATCCCTAGTGGGGAGCAACAATGTTAAGCGACTGATACAACATGTGGAATCTGATACATTAGCGGGAATGTAATTCCAAGTATACTGATTGCATGTAAAGAACCATCCTGAAGGCAAGGTAACATGAACATACATTGAGCCGATTGTCTCTTGGTTATCACAAGTCCAATTGCCGCTGCCGATGTCGAGACAACGGCGCTGAGTCCCGCCGGCCGCGGAGCAGCCAACCATTCGGGCACAAGTAGAGTTCGGGCTGACCGCCACTCGAGGAGTGTAGAGAGTGGCCGCATCAGCCGGCAAGACCTTGGTGACTTGAGTTCCCCACTGTGCGTATGTTGAGAAACCAGTCGGGAAAAACGGACCGAAAATCCGCTTCACCAACCAGTCGCCGTTCCTGGTGCGCGTCTCTGGAGAGTGGCACACCGGATGAGACAGGTGCTCAAGATTGAGGCAGAAGCAGTATTCTGCCTTAGGCAAAAATCAGACTGGTTGACGAGAGTCGCCAACCTCTCCCAAAGGTTGTAATGCATCCGGGCAGAGAGGTCCCCGCCTGGCATCAGGTTGTTGGCTTCCAGCGAAGCTGCCTGAACACCTCCCCCCGCAAGTAGGGAGAGGGTCAAGATGATGGTGACCGCCATGGAATTAGCGGTGATCAGGGGAAAAGCTGCTGGCAAGATGTTCTCCGGTGTCGGTTCCTTGTCCTCGCGTCGGACGGCATCCACTGCCTCATCACAAAGGGTTTTGACCATCCCCCAGGTGATCCTCGGCGCTGTCACCCACTGTCGCCGATGCCTCCGCCTGGGTCCCCCCGTCAGGGTGAGATTCTCCATCTCCGGGATCGGATTTGGGATGCCCTGAGTCCCCGCCATGTGGCTCCAAGTGGGGTTTGACGCACCGGGCTGGAATCCAGATGACACCTGTAGGAGACATAACTGCAGCATACCCTCTCCCCCAGGTTACGAGTGGCACCGGGCCCCTCCAAGAAGGATCCGGTGGCACTCGGTAATGCACCATCGGCCGCGGGAGAGCTTCCGAGTGGCGGAAGTGCTTCTCCTGCAGCGTGCAATCCGAAAAAACATTAAGGTGATTGTACGTGAACAACACCTTGTTCAGACAATGCTGTGCCTGACCCTGAGACTTGGGGAGGGCTGGTGGCTCCCCCCTTTCTGTTTGTTTGTCAATGTAGGACTTGAGTGTCCGATTGACTCGTTCCACAATCGCTTGCCCCTGCGGATTGTACGGAACGCCAAAGGTGAGTTTGATGTCCCAGGTGGCCATGAAGTCGGCCAGCTGCCTGGAGCTGTAGGCCGGGGCATTATCGGTTTTAATGTGCCGTGGGTTGCCCATCGCTGCAAAGCAGGAAAGGAGATGCTGCTCCACGTGGGAAGCCATCTCTCCTTTTTGTGCCGTTGCCCAGACGAATTGTGAAAAGGTATCAATGCCTTGGTCAGGGGTGGGTGGGAGCATGCCACAGCTGCCCCGAGTTCCCACCGTGGGGCTAAAAGAGCCGCCACTGCCGCCGAGCCGCCGCAACACCGCCGGCTCCCCACCCAGACTTGCCTTGGTCGGGGGTGGGTGGGAGCATGCCGCAGCTGCCCCGAGTTCCCTCCATGGGGCTAGAAGAGCCGCCACCACTGCCGAGCCGCCGCAACACCGCCGGCTCCCCCCTGACTTGCCTTGGTCAGGGGTGGGTGGGAGCATGCCGCAGCTGCCCCGAGTTCCTGCCGTGGGGCTAGAAGAGCCACCACCACTGCCGAGCCGCCGCAACACTGCCGGCTCCCCACCCTGACTTGCCTTGGTGGGTGGGAGCACAGGGGTGGGTGGGAGCACAGGTGTTCCCTGAGAACAGCTGCCATGTGGTGGGACACCCCCTTTCTTTTCAGATGAGACATTTTAGGGGCTTCGCCTTAGACTTGTAGTAGCCGAGGGTACTAGTTGGTATTAAATGATAAATTGTATTGTGTCAGGATCAGTATTAGTCTTTGTAATTTTGTATCTTTAACATTGTAGAAATTGCCATATTGTGGAGAGTTCTAGTGTAACTTATTTGCTTTTTCCCCTTTACTTATATTATGTTTTTCCTGACTTGTAATCTTGTAATTTGATGACATTATTGCTTTATTATTGTATTGTTGATTTATTGTGTTATGTTTACCTGTATTATTGTACTATCCTATTGTTATTATGTACACCGCTTTGAGTTGCCTGCTGGGTGAGTAAGCGGTATAGAAATTAAACTTGAAATGAAATGAAAGGAAATGCAAACGTGCATGTACTGCCATCTGCCAAATTGCGGGACATGTGTGACGTCCATTTGCCACACCTGGTTAGCCTCTGTCCCTCGTGGGTTGACCCCCCACGAGGCCCCCCCCCCGGTGCCCCTGCACAATGCTGACAAGAGCGGACTATGCCTTGGGCTTGAGAGAGTGGCAGGTTAAACTGTCTAGCGAGCGCCTTGGCATTCTGATGAAAGAATGCATGGCTTTGAATCGGAGTTGTGAATACTCCTAAAACTGACCGTTGCTGAATTTCCTTTGCGGCCGCATCCACTCTGCTATTGCCCGCGGAAATCGGACCAGGCAAGTCCTGGTGACTTCTGATGTGGGCGATATAGAGCGCTTCGGTGCGGTTCCGCAAGTGAAATTGAGCTGTGAGGAACAAACTCAACAAATTTTTGTCTATTGCGGGAGTGATGTATGCTCCCGGTAGACTGTGAAGCAAATTCCTAACGTACTGGCTGTCAGTTATGATGTTGAGGCGTTCTTTGGCAAAGGTGCGCAAGGCGAGGTTCACCGCTGCCAACTCTGCCCGCTGCGCGGACTTCTGTGGAAGAGTTAGAAGCGTGCGCGGAGCCTGGCCCTCCTGCCAAGTTAAAACGCCATACGTGCAACCCCCATCTATGAAAACTGTTCTGGCCCCCTGAAGTGGAACCAGCGATATCAATTCACACAAGCTGACTGTCTGCGTTTGAAGCAAGACGAGTCTGGGGTCCTTTGGCAAGTGGTATGCCAAGCATCCGGTGAATCCCTCCAAGGCAATTGGAAGCGAGTCACCGAGCTGCATCAGCTGCTGAACTTGCTCCTTTGTGAATGGGATCATGATTTTGGCTAAATTGTGCCCTGAGATGTCCCTTGCTCTCAGCCTTCCGCGGTAGACCACCGCGGAGACCAGCTCTTGGGGGGGAACGATGTTTTGGGAAGAGGTGTTTGGTAAGTACACCCATTCCACGATACTCGCTCCTCGCTTGGAGTCCACTCCTAGGGCTCCGGTGAACATGGACCCGGCCCGAACGATGTATAGGTTCAGGATCGGGGCATATGGCCCCTGGGAAATCTTGTCCACCCATCTCTGGCTGAGAATTTGGTTAACCTTTTCGAGAGTCAAGCATGCCTCTCAAGGAATTTGTATCCGGTCTGCCGGCTGCTTACCTAACGTTAGCAGCGAGAAGAGCGGCTTTAAAAGTTCTGTATCCAATCTGAAATACGGTCTGGCCCAATTAATGTTTCCTAAAACCTGCTGCAACTCTACCAGGGTGACTGAGTCTTTTAAATTGATCTGGGGCAAAACTGGGGCTGCGAAAGAACGGAGAAGCCGATGACCCAAATATGAAAACGGCTCGGTTCTCTGAACTTTCTCTGGGGCAATGAGTAGCCCTTTTTTCCCCAGGGTGGCCTGGAGGTCTTTAAACATTTCGCTGCCGAGTTGCGGCGCTGCGACCAAGATGTCATCCATGAAATGACACACTATAGCTGTGGGGTGAAGATTTTGAAACTTTGCCACTGCATTGTGAACATAAATTTGGCACAGGGTGGGCGAATTGAGCATCCCCTGTGGCAAATATTTCCACGTGTAACGCTGTGTGGGTTCACTGTGGTTTACAACTGGCACTGTAAAGGCGAACCTTTCCCTGTCCCTAGGATCTAGGGGAATAGTATAAAAACAATCCTTAAGGTCTATGACCAGGATCTCCCAACCCTCGGGGATCATATTCGGATTCGGAATGCCGCACTGAAGCGGACCCATTGGCTGAATACATTTATTGATCTCTCTGAGATCGTGGAGGAGTCGCCACTTCCCCGACTTTTTCTTTATGACAAATATGGGCGAATTCCAAGGACTGGTGGACTGCTCTATATGTCCTGTGTCTAGCTGTTCCTTAACCAGTTGCTTCAGGGCGACTAATTTCTCCCCCACTACCGGCCACTGCTCCACCCAGACAGGCGTGTTGGTAAGCCATTTAAGTGGCAGAGCCATTACCCGAAGGTAAGGGTGGCACGGTATTGTTGCAGAATGTCTCGCCCCCAGAGGTTGACGTGCACATCCAGAATGTGCGGTCGCATGACCGCTGTGCCGTCAGCCTCAGGGATCGTGACTTCCACCCACTCCCGGCTCCTAAACGCTTCTTGGATGCCGCCTACCCCCCACACATCGGAGACCGGCTCAATGGCCCACTCCCGCGGTCACTGACTTCGGCTGACCACGCTGACATCAGCTCCGGTATCCAGCAACCCAGTGAACGGTTTTTTATTCAAAAATACCTCTATAACTGGTCGCCGTTTCCATTCTATGTTGGTTTCCACTGTCGCTAAGACCTGGTATCCTTGCACTGCCTGACTTGCGCTCGAGCGGTCTTCCGACCCGGACTCTGAGCTGCCCTGAGCCTTCCCTGGCTGTCTGCTGGCAAGTTACAAGGAACCATAATCAGTTGCGCTAACGTGTCTCCCTTGTGAATGGTCTGGGGTAGGTGCATCCAGAGTTGAACTTGGAGAACACCCGAAAAATTGGAGTCAATGACTCCCGGAATTACATGAATTCCACGTGCTCCTGCGACACTACGAGGCAAAACTAAGCCTATGAAGCCTTTGGGCAGGGGTCCCATGTACTGGGAATCCACCAGATAGACTGTGCCTGGCAAGTCGCATGTGACATCTGCCTGGCAAGTCAATTCTAGCCCTGTACTACCCTTGGGGCTGGCCTGCGCCTTCGCAATGTCGGGAATGTGATTGGAATTTAATCCAGCTCTGGCTCTCCCAGAGCAAGGGAAGCCTCTGTTTGGACCGGGGCCAGAGACATGCCCACGTTCCGGTTTCCCGAATTCGGACAGAATTTGGACCAATGGAAGCCTTTGTTACACTTCGGACATGGGGTGGTTGGAACCTTGGGACGGCCGGCATGTTGTCTGCCGCCCTTGGATCGGCACTCCCTAGCGAAGTGGCCGACCTTGCCACAATTGTGACATGTTCCTTGGGTCTTGTTCTTGGGTTTCCTACCCCCTTGCAGCGCCGCTGCCAGCAGACCCATTTTGTAGGAGTCTGTGCCAACGTCAGCGCAAGCCCTAATCATGTCCGTGAGAGTCAGGTCGGGACGATTGCCCAGTGACTGCAAGATCTTACGGCAGTCAAGATTGGCGTTGTCTTTAGCCAATTTCATCATGAGCTCTTGTTGGGCTTGCTCGTTATCAATCTGTCTACTGATTGCTTCCTCCAATCGATTGATAAAGTCCATGTAGAACTCCTGGGCGCCCTGTTTGACTGCGGTGTAATTTTTGGCCGCTTTGCCAGTTGCTGGGACCTTGAGAAAAGCCCTGAAGGCTGTCTCAGCTGACAACTGAAGGGTGGCGAGCGGCAAGGCGGTCTGCGCATCGATGGATTCGAAGGCACCTGAACCATATAGTTGGTGAGGAATTATTGCCCCGCCCATCCTGGCAGCCCTTGCCTGAGCCTCGAGGCGATACTCGCTGTCCCATAACAAATACTGGCTGGGGTTGAGCATCATTCGCATGACGGCTTTCCAGTCATGTGGAATGAACATTGTGTTCTCGCACACTTGCTGAAGCGTGCCCCTAGTGAAGCGACTCTGAAGTCCTGTCTCTAAAATTGCCTTCCGTATAGCCATGAGAAGCTTGTACGGAACTGGTGAATGAACTATCTGCTGCTGACCCGTGAGGGCATCTACCTTCAAGCGAATTGGACAAATCTGACTAAGCTCAGCTAGTTCCTCTGCTGGCAATTCCCCCTTCCTGATCTCTTCCTCAACTCTGCGCTGAAGGGCACTCTTGGTAGTTCGGGAACCTGTAGCTATCAGAGAAGCGCCAGCGCTCCTCATTCCATGCATTCCACTGGTGACGTCTGCAGCTGTCACCGAGGGAAAGCTCCCTACACTACCCTGCTTAAACTGGAATGACGGATAGAGCGCTGTGGGTGCTGATGGCTCTGATGGCGCTGGGGGTTCTTTGGCCTCTATCCGGACTGGGTCCACCTCTGCTAAAAGTTTCCTACATTTGCTCCATGTGCGAATTACGCCATCTGGAGCTCTCGGGGGTTGCTGAATGCAGACTCCTATCTGATCCCAGAGCTGAAGGGTTAACGTGCCTACTTCTGGGTAAAGCAGGCAGTGTTCCCTCAAGAACACCAAAAGCCGCGCTAGTTCTCCACTGTGAAAGCTTATCTGATATACCCTGGCCAGGGCCTTGAATTCCTCTACATGAATTCTTTGACTAGCGGACGGACGTTGCCGCTGAGGACAACTCCCCATATTACCTGCTGGTCCTTTGAAGTCTCCTTCTCGGGATGAGTCGACGCATCTGAAGTTCAGGCAATAGGTTTTGCGTGACGAATCTCTGGGTAGAGCTCTGAGCGTGGGCTGCTGCCACAGGCCCTCGGTGGCCTCTGCGCTGTCAGGGGTTCACAGCCGACCCTGAGCGGAACGCGTTTTTCTGTGCTGCAACCGCTGCGATAGCCAGAGCAAGCTGTAGGATGCCTCTCTGAGATGCCTTGCCGCGTAGCTGTCGTCCCGTTCGGATGGCTTTCCGACCGGGGCTGCCGCGCTGTCCTCCGGGGTGATCGGACACGGTTCTAGCGTAGAACCTGACCACGTAGATCGCTTACTCACGAGTAGGATCACGTCGCGGGGTCACCAGATGTTGGATCGGGGCCATGGAGCAGCTGTTGGGTCCCGGAGGAGACTGGTCAAGTAATGACACGAGACAAGATGGAGCAAAGACCAGTGGTTTATTGAGGGAAAATCATCATCATATATAGGAATTCAAGGCAGTGTGTGATAGAATCGTCATCTGACAGAAAATCACATCACATGTTTACCTGGGTTAATTGGGAATCTCTCTCAGGGAAGTTAATTAACTAAGACAAACACTGGCAGGGGAAATCCATTGTTCCTAGCTTACACAAGAGTAAATATGGCCACTATTGACGCTAGGGCTTGGGGTAATCCGCAGGTGTGGTATTACCTATTTCCTAACTGCTTAGTTAGGCATTCAATTTCCTCCTGCTTGGACTGCCTGTCAGGTCAGATATGGGTGAATCAATCTTATGACTATTAATCCACTCCCCAATTTCTGTCCCCACAGAGCCCAGAGGCCCGGAGTGTGCTCACATGACATGGCCTCTATCAGGGACAGTTATGCCAATTGTGCTCGCGGATACCACAATTTTTCCGCTTTGCTTCCTCTTGCCAGTCTCCACTCTGCTCCATGGGAGAAAGTCTGAAGCACTTCGGGCAGCTTCGGGATAACTTGAGGAAGAAATGACTGGCAGAGGAAGGACCAGTGGAAGGAAGGAAAGAGGAAAAGAAGGGGGGCTATGCAGTAGTGGGCTCCAAAAAAAATTTACTACCACATTGTGGGTGTGGTATGGTGGGAATGGCCAAGGGGAAAACCCTGTGTTGCACCCAAATTAGGACTAGTTTATTTCAAAACTTGAAAAAAGAAAGAAAAATACAAGAAAGAATCCATACATTGTCATCTCCCCTAGTTACCTCATAAATAGTACAGCTTTTGTTATCTCTACATTTCAAAATGTATTTTATCTCTGTCACATTTTTTTAGCTATCGTAAATAATAATACAAGTAGAAATGAAAAAAAGAATTTATATAAAACTCCAAAAAAGAATATACTTATGTTACCATCACCCATGGTATTACGGGCACTGTATCTACACTATTCCATAAATTATATTACACATATTTATTAACTCTTTTCTTTCCAGAAAGACATTGCTTCTTGGGGAAGTTTTTACCCTTATTATCACCAAATACATAGTCTACAAAAGGTCTCCCTATCAAACTGCAGCAAAACTGAATTACTCCAATTCAACTTTCCATTGTAGTCACATCCTTACTTCTGCCAAGAACAATTTTCCTGACTATTTTAATACTAATGTGCATGGTTTTTCTTTAAACTCTTATTCTAATAAATCTGTCACCAGAAGAACTCTAACAATAGAGTATTTTCTCAGTACAGTACTTCATATGACTAGGTGCTTAATCTCATGCTATTGATCCTTCTTGCAGTTTTCAAATGCCCTGATTTGCATTAGCTAACCAGAAACGGGTACTTCAGTTCCATCAATATTCCTGGTTTGTTTGATTAATACTGGTGTCTGATTGTGTTACATTCCACTGGACAGAGTATATGGGTTTTGTTTTTCCACCACAACATACAATCATGATAATTGTTTGGACAATCACTGTTAGTTTGATCTGAACAACAAAAAACCCAAACAAATGCAAAGAGACGTTAGTCATTGTTTCTAGGGCTGTTGTGTTCTAATAGTGTAACCTTCCACATGTGATATCAATGTATCTGAACCAATGTAACCTTGCCTATGAGTAACAATGTAACCTTCAGCTGTATCACATAAACCCTGCAATAGGACGCGAGCTAATGACCACCAGCTGGCAGCAGCGAGCGTCCAAGCTCTCTTGGTTCAAACCCATCAAAGACCGCAGCGCGGGAAGTTTCCCGCCGCTACCTACACCTGGACAAGAAGGGCGTGACCAGCCATGACGTCACGCGGACCAGTAGCCAACGGGCTACCGTGGAGCCACATTCAAAATACGTTACTACCATATATATAGAGCTGTTCGTCCGCCATTACCTCATGTTCCCTCTGTCCACCATGAAATAAACCTGAGTTAACCCAGCCTTTGGCTGTGCCTTGTGTCTTGACTCTCATATACTAAATTGGCGACGAAGGTGGGATAATGGATCCCCATGGAGCCAGGACACAGAGCGGGTTCAACATCACCAAACCGCAAGACTGGGAGCTTTTTGAGATGGACTTCCAGGCGGCACTGGTGGAACTCAAAGTCAAAGAAGACGACGAGGAAAGGAAGAGGGCCATCCTCACCCGCATGCTTGGAATGGAAACCAAGCGGACGCTGGTGGGCATTCTTGCACCGAAGAAGATGAGCGATTTCAAAGCCGGTGACATCATGAGACTGCTGCGTGAGCGTTTCCGACCCTCGAGGGCAATGTTTCCCGCTCGGAGCGCGTTTTGGAGGCGAGTTCAAGCGCCGGACGAGTCGGTAGAAGCCTTCGTAACGGCTATGAGGGTAGCCGCCGCCCCCTGCAGATGGGACCACTTCCTAGAGATGGCCCTCAGGGACGGAGTGCTGTGTGGCCTGAAGGACAAGGAAGTACAGCGCAGCCTGATGAACAAGGAGCCACCACCCACACTGGAAGAGGTTGTAGAGGCCGCGGAAGCCGCGGAATCCACGAATGCTGGAGTAGATGAGATGCACAAGTGGCGTGAGTGGCGTCCGAGGGCCGGCAAAGCGGAAAACTCGTTGCACGGGAAGTCCGGTCAGTCGGTGCATGCAACCCGACCGACCTCGAAATCGTCTTCAGAAAGCAGCGATGGCGAGGAGGTCCAGAAGGTCCGGAGAGGCGGGCGCCGCTGCGATGGTTGCGGAGCGGCCCATGAGCGCGTGAAGTGCCCATTCAGAAAAGCCGAGTGTTTCAACTGTGGACGACGGGGGCACATCGCCAAGGTGTGCAGGAAATGGAAAGAGGGCCGGAGACAGTCGCAAGACCGTTCAGCCAGACCGGACCGTCCAGCGAGGTCCAAAGATGGCGCCCGGGCCACGAGGAAGCAGGACGGCGTGGGCCGCATTTCGGACGACAGCGAGGGCGACGCTCCTGTGTTCAGCGTGTCTGCGGGACAGCCCCATTACTTTGTTGAGGTACTAGTACAAGGGACCCCCATTAGGATGGAAGTTGACTCGGGGTCCTCCTATTCTATAATTCCCCAGAGAGAGTTCTTGAAAATCGACCCCCACGTGCGGCCCAAACTTAAAGCGTTGAGGGCCACACTACGGGACGTACAGGGGAACAGCATTCCAGTGTTGGGGGTCGGGACATTCCGGGTTCGTTTTAAGAGACATTCTGCGGAACTTCCCCTAGTGGTGCTAAAAGGGGGGAGTTGTAGCCTCCTCGGAACCCAGTGGTTTCAGCCCTTAGGTCTGTTCATAGGGGGGGTGCATGCCGTAGGCGAGGACCCAATACAAGCGGTGTGTGACGCACACCCCGCTGTTTTTAAAAGTGGACTGGGAAAGTTCAAGGGACCCCCTGTAGCCTTCGACTTAGACCCGGAGGTCCGCCCGATAAGACTTAAACCGCGCAGGGTACCGTTCGCGCTAAAGGACAAAATAGAGGCGGAACTGGACAAACTGGTGGGTCAAGGGATTCTTGTTCCTGTGGATTCCGCGGAGTGGGAGACTCCAATTGTAACAGCACTGAAGGCTAACGGGGAGGTGCGCATTTGCGCTGATTATAAGTGTACCATTAATAAGGCAATCCGCCCTAGTGCATACCCGGTGCCAGTGGTCAGCCACCTTCTGGCCAGGCTAAATGGGGGAAAGTGTTTCGCTAAACTCGATTTAGCACAGGCCTACCAGCAACTCCCGGTAACCCCCGCCACAGCGGCGGCACAAACAATAGTCACACATAAGGGGGCGTTCCAGGTGTCGAGGTTACAGTTCGGCGTGAACTCGGCACCTGGCATTTTCCAGTCGCTAGTGGAACGCCTCCTGAAGGGGCTGGAGGGGGTGTTGCCATATTTTGATGACGTGTTGATAACGGGGGGGAGTAAGGCCGAGCTGGCTCACAGATTGGATAAGGTCCTGACCGTGTTCGAAAAAGCGGGGCTGCGACTGAGAAAAGACAAATGTGTATTTTTCGAAACAGAGGTTGAGTTTTTAGGGTTCCGCGTCACACCCGAGGGAATTAGGCCGTCCAAATCTAAGGTAGCCGCCATTAAGAAAGCCCCTCGCCCCACTTCCAAAACCGAGCTACAGTCGTTTCTGGGGCTTCTCAATTTCTACCATACCTTCCTTCCATGGAAGGCGTCTGTTGCCGAGCCGCTCCATCGGTTACTTAAAAAAGAGGAAAAATGGCTGTGGGGTGACGAGCAAGAAAGAGCGTTCACAGAGTTAAAGCAACTCCTCACATCCGAGGCAATCCTGACTCATTTCGACCCCAAACGGCCCATAGTTTTAGTCTGCGATGCATCCCCGGTGGGGGTGGGGGCGGTGCTTTGCCACGTGTTAAACGACGGAAGGGAGGCCCCGATAGCGTTTTATTCAAGGTCCCTGTCCCAAGCAGAGCGGAATTACGCACAGACCGATAGGGAGGCACTAGCGATAGTAGCGGGAACCAAGAAATTTCACGATTTTCTGTATGGTCGGCCGTTCAAGGTCGTTACTGATCACAAGCCCCTGTTAGGAATATTCACTGCAAATAAGCCCACGCCACAGATCCTGTCCCCGAGGATGCTGCGGTGGGCTATTTTCCTTAACGCATATCAACATGAGTTAGAATACCGGCCAGGGAAGGAAATCAGCCATGCAGACGCGCTCTCACGGTCGCCGTTACCCTTGTCGGACGACCAGAAGGCAGGGGTAAGAAGAGACCGCCAGGTATTATTAATAGAGGTCTTGGAGTCACCCCCGATAGTACCGGCCGACGTTGCCAGGGTGACCGGAAAGGATAAAACACTAGGGAAAGTATGCTCGTGGGTGCAGAAGGGGTGGCCGGCGTCATCCCCAGGCGCGGAATTCGATCCATTTTTCCGAAAGCGAGTAGAGTTGTCTTTAGAGAGGGGGTGCCTTTTGTGGGGCCAACGGGTGGTGGTTCCTACGTCCCTGCGGCCGAAGGTGCTAAAGCTGTTGCACGTCAGCCACCCGGGAATCGTCCGTTCCAAGGCGTTGGCCCGGAGTTACTTCTGGTGGCCCCAGCTGGACGCCGACATAGAGCATATGGTTGGCACTTGTGAGGCATGTCAGTGCTCCCGACCGGAGGTGGCCCGCCTCCCGCATAGGGAATGGGACGCAGCAAGGGGACCGTGGTCCAGGGTGCACGTAGATTTTGCTGGCCCGTTCCGAGGAACCATGTTTCTCCTGGTGGTGGATGCATACTCAAAGTGGCTGGAGGTCATTCCGGTAAAGAGCACATCCTCCGCCACTACCATTCGCCAGCTAAGGAGGGTTTTTTCCACGTTCGGTTTACCCGACACTTTGGTCAGCGATAACGCCAGTTGCTTCACGTCCGCTGAGTTCGCAGCATTCATGGAGGCAAATGCAATTCGGCATGTCACATCCGCACCGTTTCACCCGGCCACGAATGGCCAAGTGGAACGGTTGGTACGCACCACAAAGGATGCGCTGCGGCGCATGGGCTCGGGAGATCTAAATCACCAAGTTTGTCAATTTCTATTAGCGTACAGAGTGACCCCCTTAGCGTCTGGATACTCGCCGGCTGAGCTGCTGATGCGGAGGAAACTGACGACGCTTTTGTCCAGGTTGGACCCGTCGAGGGTCGAGGACAAAGGGAAGAACATAGGTTTAGCGGTCTCGAAAGGTTTCGGCGTAGGCGATCCTGTACACTGCAGGAACTATGCCAACGCAGGCCCAGCCTGGGTGCCAGGGACGATAATAGAACAGACGGGGCCAGTGTCATATCGGGTGGAAACTAGCACCGGCCTCCTCTGGAGGAGGCACGCTGACCAACTGAGGCACCGAGTGAGTGAGGGGCCGATCAGTGGGGCTCAGCGACAGGATTCAGCGATAGGGTTCTCCCCCACCCGCTTAGCCCAAGGGGGAGACAGAGAGGGACACCAGTCCGAAGCCAGGAGGGAAAGCAGTGAGCCCGACTCATATCCTTTTGATACCCCAGTTCTATCCGAGCCCGGGGGGAGGGAAAAGGAGTGTGCGGCCGCCGCTGCCGCGTCCCCCGAAGCCGATTTTGATTTTGATTTTGCTAGCCGGGGGGGTTTTTTGGAGTGTTCCCCCACCCATCCAAGCGAGAAGAGGGGTTTTTCGTTAGCCCCCAGTGCCCCCGGTTCTTCCCAAACAAAGCACACACCTTCCAACAAAGCCGCAGAACCGCGGCAAACCACTAACAAGTCATCCTCTCCCGTTACAGGGCAGGCAGCCAGGGAGCAAGGAGGAGGGAGCGAAGCCAGGGCAGGGCAGCCCGCGCCGAGACCCCAGCGTGTTCGAAATAAGCCACCTTGGCTGAGAGACTTCGTCTCATCCTAGGGGGGAGGAGTGTTGTGTTCTAATAGTGTAACCTTCCACATGTGATATCAATGTATCTGAACCAATGTAACCTTGCCTATGAGTAACAATGTAACCTTCAGCTGTATCACATAAACCCTGCAATAGGACGCGAGCTAATGACCACCAGCTGGCAGCAGCGAGCGTCCAAGCTCTCTTGGTTCAAACCCATCAAAGACCGCAGCGCGGGAAGTTTCCCGCCGCTACCTACACCTGGACAAGAAGGGCGTGACCAGCCATGACGTCACGCGGACCAGTAGCCAACGGGCTACCGTGGAGCCACATTCAAAATACGTTACTACCATATATATAGAGCTGTTCGTCCGCCATTACCTCATGTTCCCTCTGTCCACCATGAAATAAACCTGAGTTAACCCAGCCTTTGGCTGTGCCTTGTGTCTTGACTCTCATATACTAAAAGGGCCAGATTAATCATTCTGTTAAGTATGCATAGAGTGAGGGCCCAGTCAACCGGAGAAAGTTTTCTGCAGATGTTGTGTCTCATATTTGTATATTGCAGCCCAACTCTGTTTACCCGGTAATTTGATGATTGATTTGCTGGATACAAGACAGTGGAGCAGCGATCATGTAAAATGTGTTTAAAACATCATCTTTTAAAACTCATTTCTTAAATATCCTTGGTAATCTTCATTGTGCTTGTTTGTGAGTTCAAATCAGATCTCACTACCAACATCCTTTATAACCATATAACAATATGTCAGCAATTTTGATAAGAGTCTGGGGACGTTTTTTGCTACTGAGATCCACTAGGAGCCACATGAACCACCAAAAGGGCCAAAACAGAACAAAGATGAGGTAAAGGACGCCCTTACTAGAAAGCCAGTCATATCCAACTCTAGGGTTCAGTACTCATCTCTATTTATAGCCAAAGAGCCAGTGCTGTCTGTGTCTGCAGACCTTTCCATGGACATGTGGCAGGTATGACTAGATACTGAAGTGCACAGAATGCTGTTTACCATCCCACCAAAGTGTACCTATTTATCTACTTGCAATGTCTTGGTTTCAAACTACTAAGTTGGCAGGAACAGGGACAAAGACGGAAGCTCACTCTGTAATGCAGAACTCAGGTTTTGAACTGCTGACCTGCTGACCTTCCAGTTGTGAAGTTCAGCATCTTAACCACTAAGCCACCACAGTTCCTTCCTGATTATTATTATCTACATGGGGCTGCCCTTGATGACCATTCAGAGACTGCAGCTGGTCCAGAATGCGGCTGCTTGGGTGGTGATGGGGTGTAGACGTTATGCCCATGCCTCACCACTGCTTCGGGAGCTGCACTGGTTACCAGTGTGCCTCCGGGTGCAATTCAAGTTGCTGGTTATCACCTTTAAAGCCCTATATGGTAGTGGGCCAGGATACCTAAGAGACCGCATCACCCCAAGAGTGTCTGTCCGTCCAACCAGAGCGGACCAGAGGGGCTCTCTGATTGTACCATCAGCTAAAGGGGCTCACCTCTCTAGCACAAGGAGGAGGTCCTTCTCCGTGTCGCACCGGACCTCTGGAACCTCCTGCCAACAGAGTTACGTCTCCAGATGGAATTGCTACCCTTCAGAAAAGAACTCAAAACGTGGCTGGCAGTCTAAGTATGGGGTGCAGGTGGAAGGGTGATTCCCGTTGGGTGGTTGGTGTAGTGGAAATTCCAGCCCCCTCAGTCTCCTCGGTCCGTGCACCCTTTTTAAGGGGGTGGGTAGTTTTTTTATTAAAAAAAATATTACATTTTCCAAACAAAATCACATCATATAAAAATAAAACAAAAAACATACATAAGAAAAAATACATAATACAGTTGCATACAAGTTGTATCTGTTTGCATTCTAACACCATATTACAATTACGTAGACAAGTTCATTGATACACCTATACATTATTAGCCTATCCTTATAAATTGCAAGTAAAACTTTTTAACATAACTTTGAGTATGGTGTAATATTTGATACGTAAATTCATTAATATTAATAATACAATACTAAATAGTTATATAGAAATAAAAATAAGAAAAATAAAAAATAAAAAATAATACACCCTGTGATATTTACATTGCCCTGGAGGAATCTGGTTGTCTTAATATTTTCCTTCCGAAAACTTCTCTGATCAGGTACAGGTTTATTTATTTCATCCCTCTAAGTGAGTAGTCCACAAAAGCCTGCCAAATATTCCAAAATCTGTTCACTTTAATAATACCCCTTTTTTATTTATCTCCCAAGTTCATTTGTCATTCAATGCTAAATTCCACATTTCTTTATACCATTCTTCTATCTTTATGTTTATATCATTTTTCCAATTCCTAGCAATACATTGTCTACCAGTTGTAAGCATTATTTCTAATAATTCTTTTTCATCCTTATTTAAATTAAGACATTCCACATCTGTTAGCATGGTGATACTTGACCCCAGCTTAATTCTCTTACCCATAATTTCACCAATCTCTTTCTCAACTTTTTTTCAGAAATCTTTAACCACTGTACAACTCCACTGCATATGTTCATATGTTCCAATTTCCTCTTTGCATCTCCAGCACATTTTATCTTTTTTATTATCTATCTGGTGCAACCTCACTGGTGTCAAATAGGGTGGGTAGTTTTAATCAGTTTTAACTATGTTGTTTTATTTATGATTGTAAACTGCTCTGAGTTGGCCTAGGTCGAGTGGGCAGTGTAGAAATTGAAATAATAAATAAATAAATAAATAAATAAATAAATAAATAAATAAATAAATATATTTATTATTATTATTATTATTATTATTATTATTATTATTATTATTATTATTATTATTATTATTATTATTATTATTATTATTATTATTATTATACATAGATAAACTCCACGGCCAGGTCTTGCTGGATTATAACACTGCATCACAAAAATAAATATTGTCTGCTACTTGGTCTAATCCATGTGTCCTATACTAAATCAAGTGAGCTGAATCCAAATCTGATTCTGTCTATGACGTCACACTCTTAAATTAGCAAATCTCACCCTCTTGGTTAGGTTCTTGCGTTGTCCGGTTTATTAACACAGCTGTGCCTACTCACCTTTAGCTCAAAAAAGACTCACTATGGCCTAGCTGTGCTATCCAATAAGATGGTTTCACACTAGAGACAACCCCTTGGTCCATCTTGCCTTATATACCTATTTCTGACATCAGCTCACTGACTTGCTCAGACATGCCCAGCTGCTGGAACATGCATGCCACCAGGGGACATGATTCAGCTGAGGCAGCAGCAGGCATAGTGGCAGTTGTAACTGTTATAATGTCTCACATGTAAACATACATTGCACAATTAAGGACCATCTGAACAGCTATAGCATGCCTTAAAATCTGTACATGATAGGCAAATTCTGAGTTCAGATTTGGAATCAGCACATTCGATATCATGTGTTATTTCCAGTAGCAAAATTGTTGCTGTGCAGTGTAATTTCAGTGAGTACATCAAACACCCTGCAGTCTCCATAACAATTTTTTAATCTTATCTTTTTCTTGAAATATATATTTTAAAATCCATCATGAAGGCACCCAACTAGGCTGGCAATCTCATACTGATAAGATAATTCAACGCTCTCGGGTGAATCAGTAGTCTTGTAGTTTGAATATTCTGCAGTGCCTCAATTCCTACTGTGTTTGCTGTTACTCCCAGCAGATGGAGGAGTCACTTGGTGGAAAACTGATTGTACATAATGGGGAGGCTGAAACTGACACACCAGCAGCTCGATTCTGTTTCATCTTGAGATATTTTTTAACTACCACCTAATTCAATTTTGTAGAATTCAGTGGATACGACCAACTGTGAATTCAGTTGGGAGGTAGCAAACCCTTGCCAGGTTTCTCGCTCTTGTTAGGAGAGGACATTTTGTGACAAGCTGAGAGAGCCCCTCAAAAATCCAGGAAGCTTTTTAAAATTTTCTTTACAAGAATAAGGTAAAAAGTGGCTCTGGAGAAGGGGTGTAATCTAGTTTCTTCATTTGCACAAAATGTCCCTATGCAAAACTAGTGTCTTCTCTATTTATCAAGATAGGTAAAGGTCACCCTTGCTCGACAGGCAGTCATATCTGACTCTAGGGCTCAGTACTCATCTCTCTTTATAGCCGAAGAGCCAGTGCTGTCTGCGTTTGCAGATGTTTCTGTGGACATGTGGCAGGCATGCCTAGACACTAAAGTGCACGGAATGCTGAAGTTATTTATCTACTTGCAATGTCTTGTTTTTGAACTACAGTGGTACCTCATACAATGATTTTAATCCATTCCACGGGGCTCGTTGTTGTACGAAACAATTGCTATATGATACATGCATCATATAACGATTTTCCCTATGGGATGCATCATACAATGTTGTTGTTGTTTTTTTTGCTAAGTGGTTTTTCCCATTGAAAAAGTGTTGTACGATTTTTTCCATAGGGAAAATTGTTATGCAGGACACCACCACCCCCCCCCCCAAAAAAAAAACCAACAACCCTAATTGTTATGCGATTTCGTTGCTACGCGGGGCAATTGTTGTATGAGGTTCCACTGTACTAAGTTGGCAGGAACTGAGACAGAGACGGAAGCTCACTCCATCATGCAGTACTTGGGTCTTGAACTGCCGACCTGCCGACCTTCTGGTTGTGAAGCTCAGCATCTTAACCACTAAGGTATCACAGTTCATTCCTCCTGCAAAATGAGCCTTTTGTAGTCTTAAAATATACAGACAAGGGATGGGCTCTTTAAAAGGAAAATTGCAGCTTTTGAAGGTTTTGAGGATTTCCCTCCTTTTTTTCTGGGATTTTTCTCCAATTTCATTGTAAATTTTGAAGGAACAGAGTTTCAGAATGAAAGACTACAAAAACAGGATTACCTACTCCAGCTGCATAGAAAGCTTGTTAGATGATGAAACATTATTTCCCTGCTGGCTGGGAGAATTTTGGAGATTGTACTAAAAACAGCTTTTCTCATCTCTGCACCTGACATCAGCAGTTGCTGGAATCCATTTGTTGAGCACCTGTACTGCACAAAGCAGTTTCAACCTACAGGTTGAAGTCCTTGTACTTTGACACCATCTGCTGCTCTCTTAGGCTTTCATTTTTCTCTCTGAGTCTAGCTGCAATCCTCATAGCTGCTGGGTAACAAATAGATTTCCCCAGGAATGGAATCATTTTGCAAGCTATTCAATTCAATTCAATTCAATTATTCGACTTGTATGCCGCCCCACTCGCAATGCGACTCTGGGCAGCTAATAAAAAGCAAAATATCACAGTTACAATAAATACAATTACAATATCACAGTTACAAAATGTCATAATTACAATATCACAATTACAATTATAAAGTAATTACCAAAACATTTCAAAAGCCATCTGCAAAACCTATTCCTCAGTGTTGACATGGACTCATTCAGCTGCCTGTATTTTTGGACTCTCCCTACATCAGGTGATGGCAAACTTTGGCACTCCAGCTCTTCTTGAACCTCAATTCCCAGAAACCCTGATCAGCAGGAGTGCTGACTTGGGCTTCTGGTAATTAAAGTCCAAGGACAGCTGGAGTGCCAAGGTTCACCATCACAGCCGTATATGGAAGGTGTGACTAAATGAATTATCATGATGAACAGCTGTGCTTCCAAATGCATCACCACACAACTGATGCCTATAGGCCAGTGGTTCCCAGATGGTCTTGGACTTCCACTCTCAGAAATCATGACCAACACAGCCAATGGTTGAGGCTTCTGGGAGTTTTAATCCAATAATATCTAGTACTAGCAGATTTTGCCCGGCAGTGCCGGGCTGTTTTAAATTGTTTTGGAAGGTGTTTTTTTTCTTAATGTTGGTAAAGAGCCAGGCTGTTTTAAATTGTGTTGTAAGGGATTATTATTTTTGGTAATTTATGTAAAAAGGAGATGTGTTGGTGGTTAGGGGTGGTTTTGGGTGTGCACAACCACCACTACCCATACAATACCACTCCAACCACCAACAAACACATTAAAAATTCCTGGCAAGGCAGGAGTGGTGTGTGTGTGTGTGTGTGTGTGTGTGTGTGTGTGAGAGAGAGAGAGAGAGAGAGAGAGAGAAGCAGTGTGTGTGTTTGCGTGTGTGTGTATTGTCCCCCCAACCCTTCCAGAGCCAGGGGACCCTGCAGAGAGGGGATCCCCCCCCCCCCGCAGGACACCCCATTATTAAAGAGAAGAAACCAAGCTCTTTCTTCTCTTTTAAAACAGAGTGTTTGGGAGGGGGGTGTATTCGATCTCCTCTCCCTGGTCCCCTGGGTTTGGTAGGGTTGGGGGGATAAAAGGGGTCTGTCCCCCCAACCCTTCTGGACCCAGCACCTTTCATTGCCTCCCTCACCCACCCCCTGACCCTTACCTAACCCTTATCTTTTCCTGGCTCCCTCCAGCTGGGTCTTTCAAAGTCTTTCCCTCCGGCTCCCACCATCTTTTTTAAAAGTCAGTGCGCGTTCCCAGCCTCCTCTGTGTTCGTATCCCTCAGCCTGATTGGCTGAGGGGTTGCACAGTGCAAAGGACGCTGGGAATTGAAGTCCTTTTTCTTTGTTCACGTTCGGGGGCTCCTGCCCCACTGCCACATTTCTCAACCCGACAGTTATCTGCGAACCCAGTTAAGGTGAGTGCAGGGAGGCTCGATCGGGGCTAGTGGGGCCTGGTGCAACATCCTTTGTCACATTCCAACGGTTAACACACAGATTTATAGGTATAGATCCCAAGGTTGGGAACCATTGCTAAAGGCCAGTGGTGGCAAAATTTGGCACTTCATGTGTTCTTGGA
The DNA here is from genome assembly GCA_035047305.1 of Bradypodion pumilum. Taxonomy (NCBI): domain Eukaryota; kingdom Metazoa; phylum Chordata; class Lepidosauria; order Squamata; family Chamaeleonidae; genus Bradypodion; species Bradypodion pumilum. Next base: position 20,973,374 of record JAWDJD010000003.1, on the reverse strand, counting down.
CTTCAATTCCCAGAAGCCCTGATCAGCAGGAGTTCTGACTTGGGCTTCTGGGAATTGATGTCCAAGAACACCTGGAGTGCCAAGGTTCACCATCACTTCTATAGGCCTTACACTATCTCCCTCTACCTATCAGGCTGACTGTTGGATCTTCCTGGACAGGATGGCTTCAACCACAAGATTCCCCTCAACTGCCATGCCTCTATGTCCCTTGTGTGTTCATTTTGTCTTTATTTCTGACTTGTGGCTTCCCCTTTGGTTCTTCAGGTTCTTAATATCAGGCTGCCCCTAACTGCTAGTTCACATGTCCTGCTTCATTGAAGATGGCTAGTTATCCACAGACCAGTTCTTAACATCTCCAGCCTTGGATTGGTGGTAATAGAACATTGTACAGCTGGTGGTAGAACAAGATCTTCATGGAGGAAATGTCACATATGCCATTGTGGGTGTGTCACGTTCTGAGGAGGCTTCAGGGCTCCAGCTCTGATTAGACCAACAACTTAATACACCTGCTAGAGCCCTGTTGAGCTCCACCTGAGAGCCCAGTGGAAAAAACCATACGCCGGGTCTTGGAGCCCCCTCCCAGTCCGGGAAAACCAGGGAGGAATGGGCAACACCTGCTCCACCCCTGCGGGGGCTCAAAAGGACCTTTCGTGGCTGCCACCTTTTGCCGCCAACGCCAGGGCTTGGAGCCCCCTCCCAGTCCGGCAAACCGGGGAGGAATGGGCAACACCTGCTCCGCCTCTGCGGGGGCTCAAAATAACCTTTCACGGCCGCCACCTTTTGCCACCAACGCCGGGGCTTGGAGCCCCCTCCCAGTCCGGCAAACCAGGGGGGAATGGGCAACACCTGCTCCACCCCTGCGGGGGCTCAAAAGGACCTTTCACAGCCACTGTCCTTTGCGGTGTTTAATGTGTCTCTGCTATTGTATTGTATTATGTGGGGATTGAACACTGTATTTTTGGGACCTTTTGATATTACTATTGTCATATTGATTGTATAGATTACGCTGTATAGTTATGTATTTATGTATCTTGTAACTATTGTATTGCCATCGCTGCTGTTGCTTGCTTAGATTTTGTTTTTGTTTCATGTTTTGTTTTATGCTGTGAACTGCCTTGAGTTGCCCGCTGGGTAAGAAAGGCGGTATAGAAATAAACTTAATAATAATAATAATAATAATAATAATAATAATAATAATAATAATAATAATAATAATAATAATAATAATAATAATAATAATAATAATAATAATAATAATAATAATAATAATAATAATAATAATAAACACTTCTCTCTAGAACAGGGGTTCCCAACCTTTTCAAGTCAGGGGCCGAATCATGCTCCCTGTCAGCTTCAAGGGCCGGATGGCCATTTTGCCCTGCCTGCACAATGGGGGTGACCATTTTGTCCCAACAGCTTCAAAAGGGCAGCCATTTGACCTTGTAGGAATATGCTCTGACCTCGTAGGAATATACTTTTGAAGGCAGCTAAGCGCGTTTATTGATGATCTAGAGTCTTGACAAAGGACCACGATATATCCATTTACCGGAAGGATATGGACGATTGATCTTTCCCCTTCTGCAATGACACCTCTTCTCTTGGCGTGGCTCCCGGATTTGTTACTATTTTGGGATCCTCCCCCTTGGACCTTTTGGCAGGCTCTTCTGGCTTTATTCCACATTGGACTTATATTTGTTGCTTACCGGACTTGTACCTTGTATTACCTTATGACTGTTCGATATTAGATTGATGGTACAATTTTGGCGGTTCCATTGATTATTTGAGATCCTCTTGTCCATGGGTACTCGGGATTCACTTTAGGGATATTGTATGATTCATTGGATGTATGTGACTTATGATTAGTTTATGTGCCATGACATTATGATCCTTATCCCTATTGTTTTCTCCTTTCAGTCTATTTTACCGGGGTGCCGCACTTGATTACTCATATTAATAAATATTATTGCTATTTTTATTCATTTGACTCCTGCTCCTAGGGTGTTAACTTCCCTCCCTTGGAGGGATGGGGGCACATGAAATGGTGCTGTGGGCCAGATCTGACCCATGGGTCTTAGGTTGGCAACCCCTGCCCTAGAAATCTGCCTCAGCAACAAAGGCTCTTGAATTTGTTGTGGTGTTTTGTGTGAGCCTCTTGCTCCAGCCCTAAAGATACTCTGCTTTGGTTGCTTCCTTAGTTGGCTAACTCCTGGCCTGCTTGAACATCCTGGACTAATATTAATAATATTACTAAGGAGGTTCCATTTTGTAATTTTAATTAGCTAAGCTCTAAGATTCTTTTCTTTACCTCCAGGAACAAAACCAGCAATAAAAGGGTCAGCAGGGAAGACCCTGGGGAAGAAATTTTTGGTGTATGGGACCAAAGACGACCGGACAACCGAAGGGTTGGTTTAACACAGGTTTATTGCATGAGGTTCCAGTTAAGCATGAGGTAATGGCGGTGATACATCTCAATATATACAGTAGCTCTCTACATTTGAATCTTGTAGCACGGTAGCTGATTGGTTGCTACCGGTGTGGCCTCGCCCAGGCACGCCTCCTTTCTTCAGCTGCTGAATGCAGGTCTTTCTTCAGCTGCTGAATGCGGGGAAGGTTTTCCCGCGGCTGTCCGTGATTGAGCAATGTGAACCATGTGAGAGTGAACGCTCGCAGCTGCCCTCTATAGGCTGTCTGCTCGCGTTCCTTTACAGCTGATATCGTTTGTATCTGGAGTGGTTACAATCTTGCCTTACAGTATAATGAACATGCATACATACATAACATCCCTCCCCCCTAGGATGGGACGAAGTCCCGCAACCATTGTGGCTTGCCGCACGTTCGCTTGGGGCGTGCTTGCGCCTGCCCTAATTCTGGAGAGCCTGTGATCCCTGACTCCGCGGGAGCTTGTCCTGCAACGGGAAACGGGGATTCGTTAGTGGCTCTGTGGGGCGTCCGTGCCTGCCTTGCGCTTGGGGAAGGGAATGGGATGAACAGTTGGGAGGTAAATCCCTGCCTATTGCCCTCGGACCCCGGGGACCCTCCTAGTGTGAACCGCGGCACCGATGAGGTCGCCCTTGGGGAATGGCTACCTTCTGATCCCTGCTCGGGGGACCTTAAGACTGTGGTGGTGGGCGGACTCGCTGATGCCTCCGGTCTTGGAGGTGTCGGTCTCCGGAACATGGGCGCTATGTTGCATTCTAACTCACAGGGGCTACTGGGACTGGAGGTACCAGGGGCTGAACTGAAACCCCTCTTTTCGCTAGGACGGGTGGGGGACCACTCCGCTAACTCCCCCTGGTACTGTAAATCAACGTCTAAACCTCTATGGGCCTTTGAGCCTCAGGGGGACTTCCGCGGCTTGCGCGGGGTATGAGTGTGGTTGGGGCTCCTCCTTTCTGACGGGGACTCCCGCAGCCCGGGGCTCCTCCTCTCTGGCGGGGACTCCCGCAAAAGATTTCCGTGGATCGATTCCCTTTCCTCCCCCCTTGGTGGGGACCCATGCTCCCCTTTTCCTCCCCCTTGGGCTAAACGGGTGGGGGAGTACCCTAACGCTGATTCAATGCTGGTCTCATCCGCGTCTTGCTCTCCGGGGACCCTACGCCTGAGTTGGTCCACGTGTCGCCTCCACAGGAAACCTGTACTGGTCTCTACGCGGTATGAGACGGGGCCGGTTTGCTCTACTACGGTGCCCGGCACCCAGGCTGGCCCCGCGCTGGCGTAATTCCTGCAGTGTACTGGGGCGCCTATGCTGAAACTCTTTGTGGGTTCCACCCCTATGTTCCGCCCTTTGTCCTCTACTCTCGTGGGGTCTAGCTTGGATATCCCCGTGGCCAGCTTCCTGCGCATCAACAGCTCTGCGGGGGAGTACCCTGACGCTAAGGGGGTGACCCTGTATCTCAGCAGGAATTGGCACAATTTCAGGTCGAGGTCTCCGGGACCCATGCGCAGTAGCGCGTCTTTCGTGGTGCGCACGAGGCGCTCTACTTGGCCATTGGTGGCCGGGTGAAAGGGGGCGGAGGTGACGTGCCGAATGGCGTTGCGTTCCATGAATGCCCTGAACTCGGCGGACGTGAAACAGCTAGCGTTATCGCTGACGAGGGTGTCGGGTAAACCGAACGTGGAAAAGACCCTCCTTAACTGTTTAATGGTTGTGGTCGAGGAGGTGCTCGAGACTGGAATGACCTCCAACCACTTAGAGAACGCGTCCACCACGAGGAGGAAAAGCGTTCCCCTGAATGGGCCGGCAAAGTCTACGTGAACTCGGGACCAGGGTCCCCTCGCAGCGTCCCATTCCCTAGGTGGCGAGCGAGCCTCTTCTGGCCTAGAGCTTTGGCACGCCTCGCAAGTGCCGACCATGTGTTCGATGTCGGCGTCTAACTGGGGCCACCAAAAATAACTGCGGGCTAGTGCCTTAGAGCGTACGATCCCCGGGTGGCTGACGTGCAGCAGTTTAAGCACCCTCGGCCTGAGAGACGTGGGGATCACTACCCGCTGTCCCCACAAGAGGCAACCCCTCTCCAGGGACAACTCCAATCTCTTTTTGAAAAATGTGTCGAATTCCGCTGCTGGGGAAGACACGGGCCACCCTTTCTGCACCCAGGAGCAAACTGTGGCCAGCGCTTTGTCCTTGCCTGTCGCTTTGGCGATTTCGGCCGGTACTACTGGAGGGGAGTCTAGGACCTCTATCATTAAGACCTGGTGGTCCCTCTCTACTCCGCCCACGTGGCAGCAATCCCGGGGAATGGGGGACCTCGACAGAGCGTCGGCATGGCTTATTTCCCTCCCGGGCCGGTATACCAACGCGTGCTGATACGCGTTGAGAAAAATGGCCCATCTGAGCATTCTCGGGGACAGGATCTGGGGTGTGGGCTTGTCTGCGGTGAAGATGCCCAGCAACGGCTTGTGGTCAGTCACTATGGTGAAGGGGCGGCCGTACACGAAATCGTGAAATTTCTTGGTCCCCGCAATTATTGCTAGCGCCTCCCTGTCTGTCTGAGCATAATTCCTCTCCGCTTGGGACAGGGATCTAGAGTAGAAAGCTATCGGGGCCTCCCTACCGTTCTCCAGCACGTGGCAAAGCACCGCCCCCACCCCCACCGGGGATGCATCGCATATCAGGACCACCGGGCGTTTGGGATTGAAGTGGGTCAGTACAGCATCTGATGCCAGGAGTCGCTTCAGGTCATTGAAAGCCTTTTCCTGGTCGTCGCCCCACTTCCATGCCTCGTCCTTTTTTAACAATTTGTGTAGCGGTTCTGCCACGGCTGCCTTCCGCGGGAGGAAGGAGTGGTAGAAGTTGAGCAGTCCGAGGAACGACTGCAACTCGGGCTTGGAGGTGGGGCGAGGGGCCTTTTTGATGGCGGCTACCTTGGATTGGGCTGGCCTAATTCCCTCGGGAGTAACACGGAACCCTAGGAACTCAACCTCTGTAGCGAAGAAGACGCATTTGTCTTTCCGCAACCTCAACCCCGCCTTTTCGAATATTGACAGGACCTTTCCCAACCTTGTTGCTAATTCGGCCCGGCTCCCCCCTGTAATTAATACGTCATCAAAATAGGGTAACACCCCCTCCAACCCCTTCAGGAGGCGTTCCACCAATGACTGGAAAATCCCGGGCGCCGAATTCACGCCGAATTGGAGGCGCGAAACCTGGAACGCCCCTTTGTGGGTGACTATGGTTTGTGCAGCAGCTGCAGCGGGGGTCACCGGGAGTTGCTGGTAGGCTTGGGCCAGGTCGAGTTTGGCGAAACACCTCCCCCCGTGTAACCTGGCCAACAAGTGGCTGACTACCGGCACCGGATACGCGTTAGGGCGGATCGCCTTATTGATGGTGCACTTGTAATCAGCGCATATTCGGACTTCCCCGTTGGCCTTGAGCGCTGTTACAATTGGAGTTTCCCACTCCGCAGAATCAACAGGAACAAGAATCCCCTGGCCCACTAATTTGTCCAATTCCGCCTCTATTTTGTCCTTTAGTGCGAAAGGCACCCTGCGCGGTTTAAGTCTGATTGGACGCACTCCAGGGTCCAGGTCGAAAGTCACTGGGGGGCCCTTGAATTTTCCTAGCCCCTTTTTAAAAACCTCGGGGTGCGCGTCGCACACGCTCTGTATTGGATCAGTCCCGGCGGCGTGTGCTCCCACGGCGTGCACCCCCCCAATGAACAACCCCAGGGGCTGGAACCATTGAGTCCCGAGGAGGCTGCATTTTCCCCCCTTGAGGACGACTAAGGGAAGCGTTGTGGTGTACTTTTTGAACTGGACCTGAAACTTCCCAACCCCCAACACTGGGATGCGGTTCCCTTGCACGTCCTTCAGCGTGGCCCTCAACGCCTTGAGCTTGGGCCACACGCGGGGGGCGATTTTCATGAACTCCCCCTGGGAAATAATGGAGTATGAAGAACCCGAGTCCACCTCCATTCTAACAGGGGCCCCTTGTATTACTACCTCAACGAAGTAACGGGGGTGCTCCGTGGAAACGCTGCAAACCGGCGCGTCGTCCTCGCTGTCGTCGGAGATGCGCCCTACTCCGTCCCGCGTCCTCGTGGTCCGGGTGCCGTCCTTTGGCCTCGTGGTGCGGTCCTGCCTCGTGGTGCGGTCCTGCCTCGCCGAGCGGTCTGGAGAACTCCTGGTGGCCTCGCGCCGTTTCCGGCAGACCTTGGCGATGTGCCCGCGTCGGCCGCAGTTGTGGCACTCGGCCTTGCGGAACGGGCATTTGGCGCGGGCGTGGGCGGCGCCGCAGCCGTCGCAGCGCCGGCCCTCTCTCTGGACCCTCCGGACGTCCTCGTCGTCGCTGCTCTCTGCAGACGAGTTCGAAGTCCGCTGGGCCGCGCGCACCGAGCTCTCTGCCTTGGCGGTCTTCGGGCGCCAGTCCTGAAGTTCGTGCACCCCGGCCGATGTGGCCTCTGCGGCCTGTGCCGCGTCGAGGACTTGTTGCCACGTGGGAGGCGGCTCCCTTTTCATCAGCGCGCGCTGAGTCTCTGTGTCCCTCAGACCGCAGAGCAGGCAGTCCCGGAGGGTGACGTCGGGAAGTTCCCACTTGCAGGGGCCGGCGGCCAACCGCAGGGCCGCGGCGAACTCATCGACCGATTCTCCGGGTGCCTGGACTCGCCTCCAGAACGCGCTCCGAGCGGGGAACATCGCTATTGCCGGTCGGAGATGGGCGCGCAGCGCCGCCAGGAGCTCTGTGGCCTTGAGGTCGCCCACCTTCCTCGGCGCGATCAGGTCCACCAAGGTCCTCTTGGTTTCTTGTCCGAGCATGCGGACGAAGATGGCCCTCTTTTTGGCCTCGTCGGAGACTTCGAGCTCCACCAGCGCAGCGTTGAAGTCTATCTCAAACAGCTCCAAGTCTCCCGGCTTCCTGATCTCGTAGCCGGCGCATGTCTTGGTCCCGTGGGCAGCCATATCCCACCTTCGTCGCCAATTTGGTGTATGGGACCAAAGACGACCGGACAACCGAAGGGTTGGTTTAACACAGGTTTATTGCATGAGGTTCCAGTTAAGCATGAGGTAATGGCGGTGATACATCTCAATATATACAGTAGCTCTCTACATTTGAATCTTGTAGCACGGTAGCTGATTGGTTGCTACCGGCGTGGCCTCGCCCAGGCACGCCTCCTTTCTTCAGCTGCTGAATGCAGGTCTTTCTTCAGCTGCTGAATGCGGGGAAGGTTTTCCCGCGGCTGTCCGTGATTGAGCAATGTGAACCATGTGAGAGTGAACGCTCGCAGCTGCCCTCTATAGGCTGTCTGCTCGCGTTCCTTTACAGCTGATATCGTTTGTATCTGGAGTGGTTACAATCTTGCCTTACAGTATAATGAACATGCATACATACATAACAAAATTACTGGCAGAGGCAAGACCAGAGGAAGGAAGGAAAGAAGGGGGACTTAGTGGTTAAGACGCTGAGACCCAAGTGCTGCACGATGGAATTGCAAGTAGATAAATAGGTACCACTTCAGTGGGAAAGTAAACAGCATTCTGTGCACTCCGGTGTTTAGTCATGCATTCCACATGTCCACGGAATGTCTACAGACAGTGTTGGCTCTTTATGTGAGCAAGGGCAACCTATGGGCTGGAATTGCATCCAGTATGAACAGTGAACTCTCAAATCAACTATATCTCCTCTACTGGACTAGACCTGACTGCTCCTGGTTTTGACCTTGTACATGGATAAGGTTTGCCTTTGACTTTTAGCTTGTTAGTCCTTGGTGTTGGTGCCTGTCCTGCTATCCAACTCTGAAAGGACTTTTAGGCAGAGGATGGAAGTATAGCCCAAAAAAAATGCCCTTTCCACCCCAGATCACGCATTTTGCTAGTGTTGCATGCTCCCAAAAAAACTATGCCAGAATTTGTTTTGCTTTCATGTGTTTTGAGCCCTCTCCCTCTTCTTGGAAAGGGGATCTGATAACAGGGATTGCTGATAAACGAATGGTGCCTTGTGTGCCAAATATTCCCTAGAAGCACAGACCTAATAAAAATGATTTATGACTCCAAATATCACCTTTGTAGAAACAGGACGCTCAGTGGGAGGGCCATTATTTTCCATGCCTAAGGCAAGGACTGCATAAAACCTATATTTATTTAGCTCTTCCCTACTTAAATTTTAATTGAAAACCTGCCTGACTGTAGCTAGTCAAGAACAGAGCTGACTCGATGAGTACCAAAGCAAGGGAGAATTTCTTTATTATTTAAAAATGTTTTGCTACAAACCAATGTCTCCTGGAACTGTTTTCTAGGAGCTATCAAGAAGAGATCTCAGAGCAGATCTGACTTTGGATCACTCCCCTAAATCCATGTAAGATTTGAAACTCTGCTAATGTTAGTAAAGGTAAAGTTCTCCCTTACTCAAAAGCCAGCCATGTCTGACTCTAAGGGGCGGTGCTCACCTCCATTTACAGCCAAATAACCAGTGCTATATGCTTCCGCATATGTTTCCGTAGTCATGTGGCAGGCATGACTAGATGCCAGAGTGCACAGAATGTTGTTACTTTTCCCACCAAAGTGGTACATATTTATCTACTTAAAATTTCTTGCTTTTGAACTCCTAGGTTGGCAGGAGCTGGGACAGATGATGGGCGCTCACTCCATCACGTAGAACCTGGTCACAAAGTGCCTTCTGGTTGCCAAGATCACTTACCCACTAAGCCCCCACATCCCCTGATAATGTTAGAGAGAAGGAAAAGGAGACATTCAGGAGCATAGCATCGGCAAAGCAGAGAAAGAGCCAGATCCCTTCCATCTCCAAACTAGAGGCTACTTTACACCATCTCCTTGAACTCCTGATGTAATCTAGGTTTTTTTCTTTGTTATGTACACTTTTTATTGGTCGCTCTTGCTCGAAAGCCCAGTTGGACAGTTCAATGAAAGTTGCAGCCCAGTGTGCCTCAGCAGTGAAAAAAGCAAACTCAATGCTAGGGATCATTAGGAAGGTTATAGATAATAAGTCAGCAAATGTTATTTTGTCTCTTTATAAATCTATGGTGAGGCCCCATCTGGAATACTGTGTACAGTTCTGGTTGCCATACATCCAGAAGGATATTATGGAGCTGGAAAAAGTGCAGAGGAGGGCAACCAGAATGATTAGGGAACTGGAACACCTTCCTTACCATCTGAGGCTGCAACGGTTGGGCCTCTTCACTCTTGAACGACGGCATCTAAGAGGTGACCTGATTGAAGTTTATAAAATCATGCACGGTGTAGACAAAGTAGATAAGGAAAAACTGTTTTCCCTATCGCACAACACTAGAACTATGGGGCACTCCATGAAACTTTTGGGTACTAGTTCTCAAACAAATAAGAGAAAGTATTTTTTCACCCAGATGATCACTGGTCTATGGAACTCCCTGCCAGAAGAAGTGGTGACAGCTGTCAGTCTTGACAGCTTTAAGAAAGGATTAGACAAGTTCATGGAGGACAAGGGTATCAATGGCTATAATTATGGATCCCTAAGGACAACCTCCGGGTTGGAGAGATAGGCAGGATATCTCTCAATACCATTTCCAGGGAATCCTAAACAGGTGAAGTCATTTGCTTGGGAATAATATCCTGAAGCAAATGGTGAGCCACTGTGTGAGACAGAATGCTGGACTCGATAAAAAGCAGAAAACTCTATTTCCAGGACTCCAGGACTCCATTTGACTCTAATTGGCCAGGACTCCATTTGACTCTAATTGCTAGATAAGGCTCATAACTTCAGCTGACTGTGTTTGTCTAGTTTGATAACCATATTTAGGGTGTTTAGTGTCTTGCACGGAAGACAAAGAAGGAGCCACAGTGAGGGCTAAAACACAGCTTTATTGCATGATGGTTAGGATGAACATGAGGTAATGGCGGAGGTACAGCTCATTTTATACTGCAGTAATACGTTTAAATATTGTTGCACGGTAGCTCATTGGCTGCTACCTGCATGACGTCATTCTGAGTCACGCCCATCTTCTCCAGGTGTTCCTTGCGCGGGAAGGTTCCCGCGGCTGCCAGTGATTGGGGGAATTTGAACCATGTGAGCTGAACGCTCGCAGCTGCCCTCTATGGCAGCTCGCGTTCCTTTAACAGCTGGGTTACATTGTAATCATTGTCAGGTTACATTCATAAAGTAATACTGTTACATACACAACACTCCTCCCCCTAGGATGGGACGAAGTCCCTCAACCATTGTGGCTTCCCGCATGTGTGCTTGGGGCGTACGACTGCTTGGCTGAGCTCAGGGGAACTAGGGCCTCCGAGTTCCGCAGACTCTCATCCTGCAACGGAAAGGGGGGACTCATTAGTCGCTTGACGGGGACTCTGTGACAACCTTGCGTTTGGAGAGGGGAACGGAACATGTAGCTGGGATGTGAACCCCTGCCTGTTGCTCGTGGCGCCTGGGGACCCCCCCAGCACGAACCTCAGAACCGATGAGGAGACCCTTGTTCTCTCGCCCCGGTCTCTTGTGCCTGCAACCGGCATACTTGCGCCACCCCCTGCTGCCTGACTCGGAGTTCTTGGGGATGGAAAGAACAAACTTCCCCCTGCTACTTGGTTCGGGGGTCTTGGTGATGGGATAAACTCTAAAACAAAAGGGCTGGGAGGTCTGGAGGTACCAGGGGCTGAACTAAAACCCCTCTTCTCGCTCAGACGGGTGGGGGACCACTCCGCAACACCCCCCTGGTATGGCAACATAAAGTCAAACTCATTCCACTCTTTCAAAGTATCCTCCTCCTCGTCTGAGAATCCAGGGTATGCATTTGTACCCAAGGACGTCCCCGTGTCTCCCCCTTGGGTTACGCGGGTGGGGGAGGACCCTAACGCTGACTCCCTTTCATTGGTAACTCGCCTTCTGAGTTGGTCAGCGTCCCTTCTCCAGAGTAGACCTGTGCTAGTCTCGACCCTGTAAGACACTGGCCCCGTTTGCTCAATGACCGTTCCTGAAACCCACATTGGTCCCGAGGTTGCGTAATTCCTGCAGTGAACCGGGTCCCCTACTGCAAAACTTTGGGAGCTTCCTAACTCTATATTTCTCCCCTCATCCTCCACCCTGGTCGGATCCAACCGATCAAAAAGTGTTACCGGCTTCCTCCGCATAAGGAGCTCAGCCGGCGACAGTCCTGAAGTTAGGGGAGTTGCCCTATAACAAATGAGGAACTGACACAGTTGGAGGTTCAACTCACCGGGATCCATGCGCCGCAGTGCGTCTTTCGTAGTGCGCACTTGGCGCTCTACCTGACCGTTTGTGGTGGGGTGAAATGGGGCAGAGGTGATGTGCTGGATGGCATTCCTCTTGATGAACGCCTTGAATTCCGCAGACGTGAAAGTACTGGCGTTATCGCTCACAAGGACATCCGGTAGGCCAAAACAACTGAACACCTTGTGCAATTGTTTAACGGTTGTGGCAGATGAGGTGTTAGACATGGGAATAACTTCCAACCACTTGGAGTATGAGTCGACTATCAGCAGAAACATGGACCCGTGCAAGGGGCCAGCGAAGTCGACGTGTACTCGGGACCAGGGCCCGCGGGCTGTGTCCCATTCCCTATGGGGCAGCCAGGACTCCTCGGGCCAAGAGCTCTGGCAGATCTCGCAGGTGCCCACCAAATGCTCTATATCCGCGTCTATCTGGGGCCACCAGAAGTAGCTCCTGGCCAGTGCCTTGGAACGCACTTTTCCTGGGTGGCTGGTATGCAGTAGCCTCAGCACCTTAGCTCGTAACTTCTCAGGGATAACTACCCGCTGGGCCCAGAGGAGGCAGCCCCTTTCAAAGGAAAGCTCTACTCCGCGCCTGAAAAACGATTTGAATTCCTCCTCGGAATTCCCTTTTCTCACCCAGGAACTAACTTGAGACAGGATCTTGTCGGCTGCTGTGGCTTTGGCGAGGTCTGCGGGAACTATGGGGGGTGAGTCGAGAGGCTCGATAAGCAGGACTTGGTGGTCCTGCTCTACCTCGCATTTGGGGTCTCCTAAACTAGGGAGGGGAGATCGGGACAGTGCGTCTGCGTGAGAGATCTCCTTCCCTGGGCGATGTACCAGCTCATACTGATAGGCGTTGAGGAAAATTGCCCAATGCAGGATCCTGGGGGACAGGATTTGTGGGGTGGGCTTGCCTGTAGGAAAGATTCCCAACAGGGGTTTGTGATCAGTCACAATCATGAACTCGCGGCCATATAGGAAATCGTGGAACTTCTTTGTTCCCGCGATTATGGCCAAGGCCTCTCTATCTGTTTGCGCGTAATTGCGCTCTGCCTTTGAAAGTGACCTGGAATAGAAGGCAACCGGGGCTTCCCACCCGCTCTCTAAAATGTGGCACAGCACTACCCCCACCCCCACTGGTGATGCATCACAGACCAAAACCACTGGTTTCCTCGGGTCAAAATGGGTCAGAACGGCATCCAAAGATAAGAGTGCCTTGAGCTCTTTGAACACTTTCTCCTGCCTATCTCCCCACTGCCAAACCGCATCTTTCTTAAGTAGCCCATGCAATGGCTCTGCAACGGATGCCTTCCTTGGCAAGAAGGAATGGTAAAAATACAGGGGCCCTAGAAATGACTGCAGCTCCGGTTTCGCGTTGGGGCGAGGGGCATTTTGCACAGCCGCAACCTTGGACTCGGATGGCTTGATGCCCTCCAGGGTTATCTTGAACCCGAGAAACTCAACCTCCCTTGCGAAAAACCCACATTTGTCCCTTCTCAACCTCAGTCCCGCTCTCTCGAATATGGAGAGGACCTTGTCTAGTCTTCTCGCTCCCCACTGTTATCAAAATATTTTCAAAATATGGGAGCACGCCTGGAAGCCCCTTTAAAAGGCATTCCACGAGGGACTGGAAAATCCCGGGGGCCAAATTTACGCCGAATTGTAGGCGCGTTACCTTGAATGCCCCCTTATGCGTGACGATGGTTTGTGCAGCAGCAGCAGTTGGGGTTACCGCGAGCTGCTGGTACGCCTGCGCCAGGTCTAGCTTGGTGAAACACCTCCCCCCATGCAACGTGGCCAGTAAGTGGCTAACTACTGGCACCAGATATGCATTTGGCCGAATGGCCTTGTTAATTGTACATTTGTAGTCAGCGCAAATCCTGACCTCCCCATTGGATTTTAAAGATGTAACAATCGGAGTTTCCCACTCCACAGAATCAACTGGAACTAAAATCCCCTGCCCCACCAATTTGTCCAGTTCCACCTCAATCTTGTCCTTGAGGGCGAAGGGAACTCTTCTTGGCTTGAGACGTATGGGCCGGATTTTTTGGTCCAACTCAAAAGAAACCGGGGGGCCCTTGTAAGTCCCAAGCCCCTTCTTGAAAACGTCCGGGTGCACATTGCACACATCCCGAATTGGGTCAGTCTCTATGGCGTTAATGCCGGACAGTTCAATTCCCAGGGGAGCAAACCACTGGGTTCCCAAAAGGCAACAGTTTCCCCCCTTGAGAACCACTAAAGGCAGTTTTTCTGTGAACCTTTTGAACTTCACCATGAAGTTCCCCACCCCCAACACTGGGATCCCATAACCCTGCATGTCCCGTAAGTACGACTTCATGGCTCGCAACTTGGGCCGCGATTTTTGGGGGAATGCGCATGAACTCCTTCTGGAACAGGATGGAGTAGGACGACCCCGAGTCTATTTCCATCCTAACTGGAACCCCTTGTAACAGTACCTCTATGTAGAAGCGCCGGTGCTCCAGGCCCACGCAGTTCACGCCTGCAGTGTCGTTGTTGGCTGAGACCTTTCCGCTGCCGGCTGCCTTGCATTGGTGTGCTTGAGGGTGTCTCAATGCGCCCTTGTCCTCAGTTCGCCCGCGCCTGCAGACCCTGGTGATGTGGCCTTTCCGGCCGCAGTTGTGGCACTCGGCCTTCCGGAATGGGCACCTCATCTGGTCGTGAGATCCCCCGCAGCCATTGCAGTGGTGATTTCCTCGCTCACTGGTTCGGCACCTTTCTCCATGCCTCTTTACTGTCTGCACGTCGTCGTCCTCGCTGGAGCAGACATCCGCAGTCGTGGATGACTCCTCGGAGGTTGCTAGGGTCCCTGTGGGCTGTCGGGGGGCCCACCAGGGCGCCTGCGCCAAGGTCCGCCGGGCCGCTTGCATGGGTGACTTGGCCCTCTCAGATGTGGCTCCTCAGGACTTAAAAACTCTGAACCCGCTCCTCACCGCCTCGGCCGCTTGGGCCTCTCGCAGTACCTTGTTGAATGTGAGGTGATGGTCGCGGGTCATCAACTTCCTCTGGACCGCTTTGTCCCTCAGGCCGCACAGCATGCGGTCTCAAAGGGCTGTGTCCAGGTCCTCCCATTGGCAGTGGACGGCCGCCAGCCTAAGGGCCGCCGCGTAGGCGGATACGGATTCCCCCGGGCGCTGATCCTGCCTGTGGAACGCGACCCGGGCTGGAAAAATGGAAATGAGCGGCTGGAAGTGCTCCCTCAGTATCGCAAGGATGAAGTCAATGGGCACTGCATCGACTTTCCGGGGAGCCACCAGGTTCATCAGGATGCGCAGCATGGCTGGCCCCACCTGGGCTAGGAAGTGCAAGCGCACCTTCCCTTCGTCGTTGATGCCTGCAGCGTCCATGGTGTGCCGAAACTGGCACTCGTACAGCTCCCATTGCTTGGGATCGCTGATGTCGAACTGGTGAGGCTTGATCTTGGGAAGCGCCATGTATCCCACCTTCATCACCAATTTAGTGTCTTGCATGGAAGACAAAGAAGGAGCTGCAGTGAGAGCTAAAAACACAGCTTTATTACATGATGGTTAGGATGAACATGAGGTAATGGCGGAGGTACAGCTCATTTTATACTGCAGTAATACATTTGAAAAGGGTTGCACGGTAGCTCATTGGCTGCTACCTGCGTGACGTCATTCTGAGTCACGCCCATCTTCTCCAGGTGTTCCTTGCACGGGAAGGTTCCCGCGGCTGCCGGTGATTGGGGAAATTTGAACCATGTGAGCTGAACGCTCACAGCTGTCCTCTATGGGCAGCTAGCTCGCGTTCCTTTAACAGCTGGGTTACATTGTAATCATTGTCAGGTTACATTCATACATTCTTAAAGTAATACTGTTACATACACAACAGGGTGCAATTAGACAAAGAAATCACTTGTATTCTGGACCACTCGGGGCATGTGACACACTGTAGATCAAAGATGAGCCTGACTCTGCTCTATACCAAAGCTGAGCTTTATTTAGTCCATTGGCAGAACAATTCTTTTTAGGACCATGCTGGGGTGATTCCTGGAGGGACAGAAAGGTCACTTTATGTGAGATCATGCCCAAATAAGTACCGTATTTTTCGCCTTATAAGACGCACTTTTTCTTCCCCAAAACTGGGGGGGAAAAGTTGGTGCGTCTTATAAGGCAAATATACGGCAGCCGCGCTCTCCGCGCCCCCACCATCGGCGGGGAGATAAAGGGAGCCGAGCCGCGCCGAGCCAAGCCGCGCCGCGCGAAGCCGTCCCTCCCCGCCCCCTGCCACCGGGCGGGGAGGTTAAAAGGGCTCCAGGGAGCCCTTTTAACCTCCCCGCCCGGTGGCAGGGGGCGGGGAGGGACGGCTTCGCGCGGCGCGGCTCGGCTCCCTTTATCGGCGGGGAGATAAAGGGAGCCGCGCCGCGCCGCGCCAAGCCGCGCCGCGCGAAGCCATCCCTCCCCGCCCCCTGCCACCGGGCGGGGAGGTTAAAAGGGCTCCAGGGAGCCCTTTTAACCTCCCCGCCCGGTGGCAGGGGGCAGGGAGGGACGGCTTCGCGCGGCGCGGCGCGGCGCGGCGCGGCGCGGCGTGGCTCCCTTTATCGGCGGGGAGATAAAGGGAGCCGAGCCGCGCCGAGCCAAGCCGCGCCGCGCGAAGCCATCCCTCCCCGCCCCCTGCCACCGGGCAGGGAGGTTAAAAGGGCTCCCTCGGCCAGGGAGCCCTTTTAACCTCCCCGCCCGGTGGCAGGGGGCGGGGAGGGACGGCTTCGCGCGGCGCGGCTCGGCTCCCTTTATCGGCGGGGAGATAAAGGGAGCCGCGCCGAGCCAAGCCGCGCCGCGCGAAGCCATCCCTCCCCGCCCCCTGCCACCGGGCGGGGAGGTTAAAAGGGCTCCAGGGAGCCCTTTTAACCTCCCCGCCCGGTGGCAGGGGGCAGGGAGGGACGGCTTCGCGCGGCGCGGCGCGGCGCGGCGTGGCTCCCTTTATCGGCGGGGAGATAAAGGGAGCCGAGCCGCGCCGAGCCAAGCCGCGCGAAGCCATCCCTCCCCGCCCCCTGCCACCGGGCGGGGAGGTTAAAAGGGCTCCAGGGAGCCCTTTTAACCTCCCCGCCCGGTGGCAGGGGGCGGGGAGGGACGGCTTCGCGCGGCGCGGCTCGGCTCCCTTTATCGGCGGGGAGATAAAGGGAGCCGAGCCGCGCCGAGCCAAGCCGCGCCGCGCGAAGCCATCCCTCCCCGCCCCCTGCCACCGGGCAGGGAGGTTAAAAGGGCTCCCTCGGCCAGGGAGCCCTTTTAACCTCCCCGCCCGGTGGCAGGGGGCGGGGAGGGACGGCTTCGCGCGGCGCGGCTCGGCTCCCTTTATCGGCGGGGAGATAAAGGGAGCCGAGCCGCGCCGAGCCAAGCCGCGCCGCGCGAAGCCATCCCTCCCCGCCCCCTGCCACCGGGCAGGGAGGTTAAAAGGGCTCCCTCGGCCAGGGAGCCCTTTTAACCTCCCCGCCCGGTGGCAGGGGGCAGGGAGGGACGGCTTCGCGCGGCGCGGCGCGGCGCGGCGTGGCTCCCTTTATCGGTGGGGAGATAAAGGGAGCCGAGCCAAGCCGAGCCAAGCCGCGCCGCGCGAAGCCGTCCCTCCCCGCCCCCTGCCACCGGCCGGGGAGGTTAAAAGGGCTCCCTGGCCGAGGGAGCCGAAGACGCCGCCGCTGCCGCGCTCTCCCCGCCCCCACCATCGGCGGGGAGATAAAGGGAGCCTTCCGTGGCCCGGGAGGCTCCGAAGACGCCGCCGCTGCCGCGCTCTCCCCGCCCCCACCATCGGCGGGGAGATAAAGGGAGCCTTCCGTGGCTCCGAAGACGCCGCTGCTGCGAAGCATCGTGCCCTCCCGGCCCTTTGTTCCTCTTGGAGGTTGACTAAGGCAGGTAGATTTTGACTTTGAGTATTTTTGTGGTGGCTTTATTGTACCTGGACATGTGGGGTTTCTGAAAAGATGTGTTTTTTTTCTTCCCTTTTAGTACAGTATTTGGTTCAGAATCTTTTTTTCTAGATTTCCCTCCTTTAAAATTGGGTGCGTCTTACATGCCGGAGCGTCTTATAGGGCGAAAAATACGGTAACTCTTTCCAGTGCAATAAGGCACAATCCTTTTCTCATCATATGGTTTCACCATTGAAGGTACACAAGAGCAAAACCAAATTAAAAAATGGAGGAAGGAGTTCACTGGACCAAGAATAACATTAAAGGAGGCTATAGCTGAGGAACTCAACTTCTCCTACATCATTTGGAAGACCATGAATAGGCTGAGGGCCAGAATCCCTAAATGCAAGACAACATGCTCAAGTGGGGGGATGGGGGTGGACAACAACACACTGTATTAATGTGGAGAGATTCAGAATCCAGCTCATTTACTGGTCTGCCGGTTACTGTCAGAAACATGTACCGATGAGGACTTTAGTTTGGCCAATGACAAAGCCAAGAAAGTGGCTTCTTTTTGGCAGTCCAGGGTTTGATCAGGATACAAAAGAAGAAACCCTTTCATCTCTTCCTTTTTCCTGATATGAGGATTGCATGTGTCTTAGTATTCTTCCTCCCAGATACCACAGACACCACATGCTTTGACAAAATGAAGAATATATGAGTAACCATTGACTATCTATTCATTATCTCTAGTGCTAGAGTTATAAAATTGATTCCGTATCCCCCAGGGTAAAACCTAATGCCATCATACTTTGAACTGAGTGTTCAAGTTTTCAGTCTCTGTCTTGGAATGTTAGATCCCCATAGGATCAGACTTTAATATCAACTTTTATCTCCTTTTCCTCCTTCCTACAATGCCCAGTCTGATTAAGAGTCCTGAGAACTCTTATTATATTTTAGTGGTCTATTATTGTCTAACCCTGGTTTTGTATTAGGCCACAGTCCACACGGCTACATTTTATATGGATGAATATTCACATAATCACTTTTACAGTCAGATTTGTTATGGTCCATAACTTTCTTCCCAATCTTCTTTACTGGATCACATCCAAGTTTTCTTGTAATATTAGCATCCAGAGTTATCTAACAAGATGGAATGGTGGGGAAATTTAGGATAGATAAAAGGAGCTACTTTTTCACTCATCTGAATTGTGGTAGCTGACACACCAAAAGGTAGTGATGGCCACAAGCTTGGATTTATTTATTTATTTATTTACTTTATCAATTTCTATGTAACCCATCAGGGTATCCAGTTTAAGAGAACAACTATGAAAAGGATAAGACAAATTAATGGAGAGTAAGGTCTAATCATGTCTGCCACATGGCAATGGAAAGGTCTGCAGATGCAGACAGCACAGGATCTTTGCCTATAAATGGAGGTAACACTGAACCCGAGAGTCAGATACAACTGGCTTTCAAGCAAGGGCAAACTTTACCTTTACCTAAGGCTACCAACAGCTACTAGTTGTTGATGTAAACAGTTCTCAGAGTGGTATGCAGTGGCCAGCAAGAGGTTCAGACCTGGCAAGGTGTTCCCTTGTGAGAAAAACAGGTGGACAGATCTTGGTGCAGAAGAAAAACTCAACGTAGGTTTACTCAGGAAGTAAAAAGGTGCAAGTATATACAGTGCAACAACTGTAATACAAAAGAGATATATTCTCTTGGGCTGCTCAGTTGACCTCACTGAGACAGTTCAGTTGTGCTATACATAAGTCCATACAGTTCAGTAGCAGTCCAGTCCAGCAGGGTAAATGCAAGCTGTATTTACAGACAAGGCCAAAGAGCTCTACAGCTTCTGTCCGTCTGGTGCTAGAGGACAAACTCTGAGGATATTTTGACAACAGAGGATGATTGAAGATTTGCACATGAGCTGGGGATCAGTGGGGCAAGAGGACTGTGCTTGGAGAAAAATTCTCCTGTAGCCTTGGACCCAAACCCCTGTTTAGCTGAGTAAGATCAGGAAAGTGGGAAATAGGTATAAGAGTAGCTTTGGGGACTGGAAATGGAAGGTAGTTTTTGGCTACCTAGAGCGGAACAGTGTGACCAGGTCTGACCAACTGGTCTCTTCTTGCCAAGGGGTTTTGAGCATATTGGGTGCCCATGATGTTTAGGGTTCATTAGGAAAATTGGCACACTGGTCTTGCTGGCAGTCAACCATAGAGGCTTGGAGGGCTCACCCTTTTGCTCCCTGCTCCCCCCCCCCCGGCTTTTCCCTTTATTCTTCAACCATTTTATTTTTAAGGGTGGAGAACTCAGAGAGTTTGGATTTTGACTGCACATTGTGTCTCCTATGAGAAGAGTCAAACCTCTATCCTTGAGCAAGCTGCACAGTCCTATTTCTTCTTCTACAAGTGCCATATCCGAATCTGAATATTGGTCATCCTCATTGTGATCAGACATGAAGACTGTTCTGAGAATATAATGCAGTGGCCTTTCATCTGCCTTCTGCATCATAGCATGACTCCCATACCACTGATCCAGTTCCGCAAATCGCTTTCTGGTCCTGAGCCCTTTTGGCGTGCAAAGTCCTCATCAGCCCTATGCCAGCATTGATGAAGCTGTTGCCCTCCATCAAGATGGATTCAATTGGGATTTAATCTACTTGGGGACCATCATTCTTCCCTGTGGACTTTGGCACCCAAGGCTGTTAGTCCTCAGGGTTGCCAGGTTAGTTAACCACCACCTGACACTCGACATTGAGTTACTGGCAGTATGGTCTACTCTATTACCATAGCAGGATAGCCTGGCACAGTCCCACAGCAACACCAAAGGAAAGAACTAGAAAAACCCCTCCGAGTACTCTGTTCCCAGAAAATGCTGACAAGGGTTGTATATGTCAACATCAACTTGGCAGCATGCAATTATTATTATGGAGTTTTATTCTGCCTTCTTAACTCCTTGAAGGTTGTGGGTACGTTTTACATTTTTGAACCACATTTGGGCATACCCCCAGAAACAAAAAACTTGTTTTGCTGATTAATCTTTGTCACACTAGGTCAAACCGAAGAGACTAATTTAAACTCTGAGGAGACTATAATATTTCTGTTCAGTTTTACAACTGGTGTTATTTTATTATCTTTTTGTCAGTCACTGAGGAAGACCAAAAGGTCAACACTTACTCAGTATTTTAAAAAATCTGTTACATGCAATTGTCCTATTACATCATCGGTATACCTCTTTTATTACTGTACATATTTCTGATTTGATTTGGCAATAGCTTGGTCTCGGCACTGTCTTTGTGTTTTATGGAAGATTTTATGCAAGGTTTTAGATTTAATTAATCAACTTGGGACCTTCTGGAATAAAAACTTTATTTTGCAAATCTTTTTTGCTTAGTTGAAGTTTGTGCAGATACCAGTTTGTATACACTTCATTAGCAATGCATTTGCCATATGATGGGCGCTTTTCCTAATGAGCTTCATAGGGCAGGAGCAGACATGATAGATAAACTTATCATTAGCGTAAAAAGTGTGTGACAGCTACGAAGCTGTGACCCTGGCATGCTTTCATGTTTGAGAAACCAGATTTCAAAGAAATCAAAGATTTAAGTCAGGAAGAAGGTCAGTCACACAAATAAAGTGAGCTGACTTACAAATCCCAAGAGCTTTAGAGAAACTGTTTTCGTGTCACACATGCAGAGTTTAGAAGGACTTGCCATCTATTGAAGGGTTTGGGAGTTTGACTCTTCACTGTGTCTTGTAGGAGAAGAGCCAGCCTGTGTAAATGTAAATGTAACAATCTCCCTTGCTCGAAAGCCAGTTGTGTCCAACTCTAGGGTGTGGTACTCTTCTCTGTTTACAGCCAAAGAACCAGCACCAAAGCAGATGGGATGCTGTTACCTTTCCCATCAAAGCAGTACCTATTTCTCTACTTTAAATTTCTTGCTTTTGAACTGCTAGTTTGGCAGGAACTGACAAGGTTAAGATCTGGGGCAGATGACGGAAGTTCACCAGAGCACAAAGAGCATTGTTACCTTTACCTATTTATCTACTTGCAATGTCTTGCTTTTGAACTGCTAGGTTGGCAGGAGCTGGGACAGATGACAGGAGCTCAGTCTGTTCCACAGCACTTGGATCATGAACTGCTGATCTACCAACCTTCCCTTGTCAAGCTCAGTGTCTAAACCACTGCAGCCTCTCCAACCTGAGTAGCCCTGGAAGAATTTTATGATCTGAGAATCAATACCTCCAGAAGAAGAGAATCGTAAGCCACTTCTGAGTATTCTATACCTAGGGCACTCTGAAAAGAGTTGCCATAAATTGGCAGCTAACCATAAGGTGAAGGCACATAAGGAATTGACTGACAAGTGAGCTATGACATCTTCTTCTGTCCTTAGTCTTGGAGTATGTGTCCCACAGGCCCATAGCCAGGGTGGCTGGGGAAGAGGGAAAACCCTCCTGAGCTAACAGCCCATCCCCGCAACCCACCCTGGGATGCCAATGTTATATATGTGTGTATGACATTGTTGCCCCTCCTGGGGGGAAAAAATCACCCCCTACCCTCAATCTAGAATCCTGGCTACAGACCTGATAATAAAGAGAGATCCTTTCAGCACTTATACTGGCCATGTGTCACATAACATTTTTCTTAACCTGAAGCAGGGCCATAACAAGTGATGGGCAAAAGGAGCTTTTGTCCCAGGGTTGCCAAGTATTGGTGAATACCAAAATCTGAAAGTGAATTTGCTATCAAATGACAAAAAAATAAACAGCAACAACAAATTCCTGTCCATCCATCCGTCTTTACTTCTTTCTTTTTCTTTCTTTCTTTTTCCTTCAGAGGGCATCCCTCCTCTCTTTAATGGGGACTTCCATCCTCATCACAGGGCAGAATGGGTGGGAGATAATGATGGCTGTCCAGGTCCTGAAATTTCTAATTGCAAACTGCTCTGCACTGAAGTCTCAAAATTAATAGGGATGGCACAGTGAAATTTTTCTTCACCATCAAACCATATATTTCCACACCAAACTAGATGCAGTAATATAGTCTTCTCCTGTGGATCTAATAGTCGTTTCAAGGATGTCTTGCTACTAAATAGCTGTTATAGCACCACAAAAAGGAAGAACTATATGCTCCTTCTCAAATTTAGGACCAGGAACTGGAACTTTTCTACCATTTGCTTGAGCCAGGGACCCAGTCTCATTCTGCCTTCTGCTTCTCTGCATGCATTCCATGGGAAAATGCCTTTAAAGAATACTTGGAAGCATCAGCTGGTCTATGATGCTGCAGCCAGACACTTACGGGAATCATTCAGTTCCCATCTTCCACCAATTCCACTGGCTGCTGATCCATGATAGGCCCCATTCAAAGCACTAATACTGTAATTAATATTAATATTCCATTAATAACCCTAAACATCTTAGGCCCAAGCAGTCCTTGAGAGAATAACTACCTTTCCCCATATGAGCCTTATCAGTTTTAAAGATAAGAACGTAAGAACAGCCTTGCTTGAACAGGCCACAGCCTATCCAGTCCAGCATTTTGTCTCACACAGTGGCTCACCTTTTGCTTCAGGGTATTCCTAAGCCTTCACCTGCTTAGGATTCCCTGGAAATGGCATTGAGAGATATCCTGCTATCTCTCCAACCTCCTTAGGTATCCATAATTGTAGCCATTGATACCCTTGTCCTCCATGAACTTGTCTAATCCTTTCTTGAAGCTGTCAAGACTGATCTACAGCAGTGCTTCTGTTATGTATGTATGTATGCATGTTCATTATACTGTAAAGGCAAGAATGTAACCACTCCAGATACAAACGATACCAGCTGTAAAAGAACGCGAGCAGACAGCCCATAGAGGGCAGCTGCGAGCGTTCAGCCTCACATGGTCCACATTGCTCAATCACGGACAGCCGCGGGAAAACCTTCCCCGCATTCAGCAGCAGAAGAAAGAGGCGTGCCTGGGCGAGGCCACGCCGGTAGCAGCCAATCAGCTACCGTGCTACAAGATTCAAATGTAGAGAGCTACTGTATATATTGAGATGTATCACCGCCATTACCTCATGCTTCACTGGAACCTCATGCAATAAACCTGTGTTAAACCAACCCTTTGGCTGTCCGGTTGTCTTTGGTCCCATACACTAAATTGGCGACGAAGGTGGGATATGGCTGCCCACGGGACCAAGACATGCGCCGGCTACGTGATCAAGAAGCCGGGAGACTTGGAGCTGTTTGAGATAGACTTCAACGCAGCGCTGGTGGAGCTCGAAGTCTCAGATGAGGCCAAAAAGAGGGCCATTTTCGTCCGCATGCTCGGACACGAGACCAAGAGGACCTTGGTGGACCTGATTGCGCCGAGGAAGGTGAGCGACCTCAAAGCCACAGAGCTCCTGGCGGCGTTGCGCGCCCATCTCCGGCCAGCAATAGCGATGTTCCCCGCTTGGAGCGCGTTCTGGAGGCGAGTCCAGGCACCCGGGGAATCGGTCGATGAGTTCGCCGCGGCCCTGCGGTTGGCCGCCGGCCCATGCAAGTGGGAGCTCCCCGAAATCACCCTCCGGGACTGCCTACTCTGCGGGCTGAGGGACACAGAGACTCAGCACGCGCTGATGAAAAGGGAGCCGCCTCCCTCGTGGCAACAAGTCCTCGACACGGCACAGGCCGTGGAGGCCACTTCTGCCGGGGTGCACGAGCTTCAGGACTGGCGCCCGAAGACTGCCAAGGCAGAGAGCTCGGTGCGCGCGGCCCGGCGAGTTTCGAACTCGTCTGCGGAGAGCGGCGACGACGAGGACGTCCGGAGGGTCCAGAGAGAGGGCCGGCGCTGCGACGGCTGCGGCGCCGCCCACGCCTGCGCCAAATGCCCATTCCGCAAGGCCGAGTGCCACAACTGCGGCCGGCGCGGGCACATCGCCAAGGTCTGCCGGAAACGGCGCGAGGCCACCAGGAGTTCTCCAGACCGCTCGGCGAGGCAGGACCGCACCACGAGGCAGGACCGCACCACGAGGCCAAAGGACGGCACCCGGACCACGAGGACGCGGGACGAAGTAGGGCGCATCTCCGACGACAGCGAGGACGACGCGCCGGTTTGCAGCGTTTCCACGGAGCACCCCCGTTACTTCGTTGAGGTAGTAATACAAGGGGCCCCTGTTAGAATGGAGGTGGACTCGGGTTCTTCATACTCCATTATTTCCCAGGGGGAGTTTATGAAAATCGCCCCCCACATGCGGCCCAAGCTCAAGGCGTTGAGGGCCACACTGAAGGACGTGCAAGGGAACCGCATCCCAGTGTTGGGGGTTGGGAAGTTCCGGGTTCAGTTTAAAAAGCACACCGCAACGCTTCCCCTAGTCGTCCTCAAGGGAGGTAAATGCAGCCTCCTCGGGACTCAATGGTTCCAGCCCCTGGGATTGTTCATTGGGGGGGTTCACGCCGTGAAAGCACACGCCGCCGGGACTGATCCAATACAGAGCGTGTGCGATGCGCACCCCGAGGTTTTTAAAAAGGGGCTCGGGAAATTCAAGGGCCCCCCAGTGACTTTCGACCTGGACCCTGGAGTACGTCCAATCAGACTTAAACCGCGCAGAGTGCCTTTCGCACTAAAGGACAAAATAGAGGCGGAGTTGGACAAGTTGGTGGGCCAGGGGATTCTTGTTCCTGTTGATTCTGCGGAGTGGGAAACTCCAATTGTAACAGCGCTCAAGGCCAACGGGGAGGTCCGCATATGCGCTGATTACAAGTGCACCATCAATAAGGCGATCCGCCCTAATGCGTATCCGGTGCCGGTAGTCAGCCACCTGTTGGCCAGGTTACACGGGGGGAGGTGTTTCGCTAAACTCGACCTGGCCCAAGCCTACCAGCAACTCCCAGTGACCCCCGCCGCAGCTGCTGCGCAGACCATAGTCACCCACAAAGGGGCGTTCCAGGTATCGCGCCTCCAATTCGGCGTGAATTCGGCGCCCGGGATCTTCCAGTCACTTGTGGAACGCCTCCTGAAGGGGTTAGAGGGGGTGTTGCCCTACTTTGATGACGTATTGATTACAGGGGGGAGCCGGGCCGAGTTAGCAACAAGGTTGGGAAAGGTCCTGACAATATTCGAAAAGGCGGGGTTGCGGTTGCGGAAAGACAAATGCGTCTTCTTCGCTACAGAGGTTGAGTTCCTAGGGTTCCGTGTCACGCCCGAGGGAATAAGGCCAGCCCAATCCAAGGTAGCCGCCATCAAGAAGGCCCCTCGCCCCACCTCCAAGCCCGAGTTGCAGTCGTTCCTCGGACTGCTCAATTTCTACCACTCCTTCCTCCCGCGGAAGGCAGCCGTGGCAGAACCGCTACACAAATTGTTAAAAAAGGACGAGGCATGGAAGTGGGGCGACGACCAGGAGAAGGCTTTCAATGACCTGAAGCGACTCCTGGCATCAGATGCCGTACTGACCCACTTCAATCCCAAACGCCCAGTGGTCCTGATTTGCGATGCATCCCCGGTGGGGGTGGGGGCGGTGTTATGCCACGTGCTGGAGAACGGTAGGGAGGCCCCAATAGCGTTCTACTCTAGGTCTTTGTCCCAAGCGGAGAGAAACTATGCCCAGACAGACAGGGAAGCACTAGCAATAATTGCGGGGACCAAGAAATTTCATGATTTTGTGTACGGCCGCCCCTTCACCATAGTGACTGACCATAAGCCTTTGCTAGGCATTTTCACCGCAGATAAGCCCACACCCCAAATCCTGTCCCCGAGAATGCTCAGGTGGGCCATCTTTCTCAACGCGTATCAGCACGCGTTGGTATACCGGCCCGGGAAGGAGATCAGCCATGCCGACGCCCTGTCGAGGTCCCCCATTCCCCGGGATTGCTGCCACGTGGGCGAAGTAGAGAGGGACCATCAGGTCTTAATGATAGAGGTTCTAGACTCCCCTCCAGTAGTACCGGCCGACATCGCCAAAGCGACAGGCAAGGACAAAACGCTGGCCACAGTTTGCTCCTGGGTACAGAAAGGGTGGCCCGTGTCTTCCCCAGCAGCGGAATTCGACACATTTTTCAAAAAGAAACTAGAGTTGTCCCTAGAGAGGGGTTGCCTTTTGTGGGGACAGCGGGTAGTGATCCCCACGCCTCTCCGGCCGAGGGTGCTTAAACTGCTGCACGTCAGCCACCCGGGGATCGTCCGCTCAAAGGCGCTGGCCCGCAGTTACTTTTGGTGGCCCCAGCTAGACGCCGACATTGAACACATGGTCGGCACTTGCGAAGCGTGCCAAAGCTCAAGGCCAGAAGAGGCTCGCTTGCCACCTAGGGAGTGGGACACGGCTAGGGGGCCCTGGTCCCGGATACATGTAGACTTTGCTGGCCCGTTCAGGGGAACGCTTTTCCTCCTCGTGGTGGACGCGTTCTCCAAGTGGTTGGAGGTCATTCCAGTCTCGAGCACCTCCTCGGCCACAACAATTAAACAGTTAAGGAGGGTCTTTTCCACGTTCGGTTTACCCGACACCCTCGTCAGCGATAACGCTAGCTGTTTCACGTCCGCCGAGTTCGGGGCATTCATGGAGCGAAACGCCATTCGGCACGTCACCTCTGCCCCCTTTCACCCGGCCACCAACGGCCAAGTAGAGCGCCTCGTGCGCACCACGAAAGACGCCCTGCTGCGCATGGGTCCCGGAGACCTCGACCTGAAATTGTGCCAATTCCTGCTAAGATACAGGGTCACCCCATTAGCATCAGGGTACTCCCCCGCAGAGCTGTTGATGCGCAGGAAGCTGGCCACGGGAATCTCCAAGCTAGACCCCACGAGAGTAGAGGACAAAGGGCGGAACATAGGGGTGGAACCCACAAAGAGTTTCAGCGTAGGCGCCCCGGTGCATTGCAGGAACTACGCCAGCGCGGGGCCAGCCTGGGTGCCGGGCACCGTAGTAGAACAAACCGGCCCCGTCTCATACCGCGTAGAGACCAGTACAGGCTTCCTGTGGAGACGGCACGTGGACCAACTCAGGCGCAGGGTCCCTGGAGAGCAGGACGAAGACGAGAATAGTATCGAATCAGCGTTAGGGTACTCCCCCACCCGCTTAACCCAAGGGGGAGGAAAAGGGGAGCATGGGTCCCCACCAAGGGGGGAGGAAAGGGAATCGATCCACAGAAATCTTTTGCGGGAGTCCCCGAAAAAATGGAAGAGCCCCGACCACACACATACCCCGCGGGAGTTTCCCCGAAACACAGATGCCCATAGAAGTTTAGACGTTGATTTACAGTACCAGGGGGAGTTAGCGGAGTGGTCCCCCACCCGTCCTAGCGAAAAGAGGGGTTTCAGTTCAGCCCCTGGTACCTCCAGTCCCAGTAGCCCCTGTGAGTCAGAATGCGATATAGCGTCATTTTCCCGGAGACCGACACCCCCAAGACGGGAGGCGTCAGCGAGTCCGCCCACCACAGTCTCAAGGTCCCCCGAGCAGGAATCAGAAGGTAGCCGAACCACAAGGGCGACCTCATCGGTTCCGCGGTTCACAATAGGAGGGTCCCCGGGGTCAGAGAGCAACAGGCAGGGGTTCACCTCCCAACTATTCATTCCCTTCCCATCCCCGGGCGCGAGGCAGGCACGGACGCCCCACAGAGCCACTAACGAATCCCCGTTTCCTGTTGCAGGACAAGCACCCGCGGAGTCAGGGATCACAGGCTCTCCAGTACTAGGTCAGACGCAAGCGCGTCCCAAGCGCACGTGCGGCAAGCCACAATGGTTGCGGGACTTCGTCCCATCCTAGGGGGGAGGGATGTTATGTATGTATGTATGTATGCATGTTCATTATACTGCAAAGGCAAGAATGTAACCACTCCAGATACAAACGATACCAGCTGTAAAAGAACGCGAGCAGACAGCCCATAGAGGGCAGCTGCGAGCGTTCAGCCTCACATGGTCCACATTGCTCAATCACGGACAGCCGCGGGAAAACCTTCCCCGCATTCAGCAGCAGAAGAAAGAGGCGTGCCTGGGCGAGGCCACGCCGGTAGCAGCCAATCAGCTACCGTGCTACAAGATTCAAATGTAGAGAGCTACTGTATATATTGAGATGTATCACCGCCATTACCTCATGCTTCACTGGAACCTCATGCAATAAACCTGTGTTAAACCAACCCTTTGGCTGTCCGGTTGTCTTTGGTCCCATACACTAAAGCTTCCCAATGTGGGGCACATGCCCCACAGGGAGACTTCAATTCCCAGAAACCTAAGTCAGTACACTGGCTGATCAGTGCTTTGGGGAAAGACTTTGGCTTCTGGGAACTGAAGTCCAAAAATGAAAGGTTGGGAGACACTGATGTACAGGGAGGTCATTTCCCCCAGTCCCACCAACCCAACAGACATGTTTGGTGTGGACTCAAGAGAGCATCTTACAAGTGGTGGTTCCTAGCCACTGATCAGGGGTACACAGAAAGAGCCTCCTTGAAGACTGTGGTATTTTTGAACCACAATTGGGCATACCATGGGCAATGGCAACCTCCTTGTGCCTGCTAATCTTTCTCATGCTAGGATAGGCGAAAGGAACTATGGAATGAATTCACCAATGGCTTCAATTTCATAGTTTAAAGTCTGACCTAGACAGGAAAGAAGAAAAAAAACTATCAGGCTGTAGAGAGATCCACAATGGACCTGTGGCATGTTGGGAGGGGAGGAATTAAATACAACATCCTTTGCTCTAAAGTTCAGGTCCTCACTAACCCCTTCTCTACTGCTTGCATTTGGAAAATGGATTTGTTAAGTACAATCAGACTATTTAGATATGAAGTACGTGACAGAAATTCCCATGTCTGATCTGAAGTTTTTGGAGAGGTCCACAGCATCAACTATCCAATTCACCAATCCACCTATCTATGAAACCCATTCCTATCCACCCATCTTATGTATCCATCTCCCGTCTGCATACTTATTTTTAATCCATCGGTGAATATCCATGGAGAAATTAGCTGATTCTATATGTGCATCCCCTTGAGTATCAATCCTGTTTGTACATCTCAAAAACAGCAGCTGGAAGCTTTTAGATGCAACCTAAGGGTTATGTTGAACAGTAGCCTGTTCAAATTACCACACTCATAAGGGGACTGTGGAAGCAGCTGCTGCAAAGTAGACGTCTAGTTATGCATTCACTCACATGCTAAACAGCCACATGAGTAGACCCTGTCATTATCCTTACACTAATACTGCTGCTTGTATTTAAGTAATTTCAGTATTATTGTTCCATAAATAGCTTTTCTTCTTCTTGAATGCCTACCAGTCTGCACACTGCCTGGGCATTCAGGTCCCAGTAAAGCTACTAATTGAGAATCATTATATAAACAGAAAAGCATTTGATGGACACTAATGCAGAGGAAGTGAAAAATTACCTCCAACCAAAACCAGGAAGATCTATAATTGAGTTTGTTTCTAAATGAAAAGGAAACCCATGGGTTGTTTCCTACTGATGGCTGCTGGATTCATTCCATGTGTTATCTTAAACATGAAATAGCTGGACTACACAGCTCCTTTATGAGTAAGCACTGCAGATCCTGAGTGCTGAAGATTCCACCTGAAAATGAAAGGATCTCTCTTCATTTCACAGGATTTCTCAACTTTGGGCCCTCAGATGTTCTTGGACTTCAATTCCCAGAAACCTTGATCAGCAGGTGTGCTGATTTAGGCTTCTGGTATTTGAAGTCCAAGAACACCTGGGCCCTCAAGCCTGAGCTGTTGTAAATGTGTCTGCTTCCACTTCCAGGGTCATCAGCATGGGCCGGATGATTTGCCATCAAAGGCTGGGTCTGGCCCATGGGCCATAGGTTGTGAACCCCTGCTTTAGAGTGTGCAAAAGGGCTTCTTCAACACCTACTTTTTATAAGAAAAACCATATAGGGGTTCTTCCCAAATCCATGGGTGTCCATTTGGAGCCTCATTGCCTTGAGGACTGCCCAACTTTCTGTAGAGCAAGTGTTCAAGGCTGTTTTCCTTCACAACTGTACCTGATTCAGCTGACAAAGCTACCATAAAGTCAGCATAAAGTGATTTCTTGTCACAACAAGTTGTGAGGGGTTGTGCCTTATTGTAGGGAACAATCGTGCCCCCTAGAAGCTCATGAAGGTAGGATTCTCCCAGGTTTTTCAGTGCGAAGAAGGGGAGGAAGAGAAGCCATGTTCCTATGTTTCTGACCATTATTACATCTTTCACTTGCAAATTCCACAAACTGTGAAATGTGCATCACTTCATTACTGGTGGCTGCAAGCTTCATGCAGAGAAAAGCTGATTACTGTATTATTATTTTTAATCACACTTACAGTACTGTACAAAGGTTTTAGGCCACCACTGGCTGGTTTGGGGAAAATTCAATGAATGATTTTGTGAGCCGTAACTCAGACACCCTAACTCCAAACCTCACCAAATTTGGAGAGGTTGAGAGGAGGGCCAGCACGTCAGCTGATATCATCCTCTCACCAATATAAAGTTTTAGATTAATATTTTTTAAAAAAAGCAACTCTCTTTTTAGGACTGTTCCATGTTTGTGATAGAGCTCATTTTCAGAGGGGCACATCAGATGAGGAAAACTTAGCAAGTTAAAGAAACTCTGATGAAGAGCTATGCATAGATTTTTAATCCTCCCAACCAGTCTCTGAAGTCTTTAATTTCAACAACAGAGAGAGACTCTGACAGTCAAAAGCAATCAGCTTCCCAATCAGTCACACTTCACTTTGCGAGGCAAGTGGAAGCGCAATTATGGCATATGCATGGAAAAAAATGTTTGTGTGTATGTACTTTATTATTTATGCAGAACAACTGCACAAGTTGCTTGATTGACAGCAAAGTGGGTAGCTCAAGCATTCTGGTTACGTATAAAACACAGGTGACCATTCAAAAGTGACACTGTGGTCAAATCTGGGGATGACATCTCCCCGTGGAAGTAACTTAAACCTCAGTCCTAGATCTGAGCAGACCTCTTCTAAAGATAGACAGAGCCCAGAACTCATAATGATCCTTTCTCCAACAAGAACTAAAGAACATACATTCTGTCACATTCTTTTAAATGTTTTTGTTTGTAGTATTGAAAATTCATTCCAGGATACACATTGCTTAGTTGTTGTTGTTGTTTTTTTTTAAAAAAAAACTTTTTTTAACTTGCTTTAAAATAAAAACAAGTCTGGCCAGACATCCCACTATGATAATGGAGTAGAGCAGGAGTTCCCAAGCTTTTAAAGCCAGGGGCCAGATCACCCTCCCTCAGACATCTTTGGGGGCCAGACAACCATTTTGCCCTACCTCCACCACATGGCACTTCCTGGTATAGTGGAGGCAATGGGGGCCACATAAAATGGTGCTGTGGGCCGCATCCAGCCCACAAGCCCCAGGTTGAAAATCCCTGAATATTGGCGATCCTCATGGTGATCAGCCATGAAGACTGTCCTGAGAATATAATGCAGTGGCCTTTCATCTGCCTTCCGCTTCTCAGCATGACACCCATACCACTGCTCCAGTTCCACAAGTCACTTTCTGGTTCTGAACCATTTTGGCACACAAAGTCCTCATCAGCCCCAGGCCAGTATTGGTGAAGCTGCTGCCTTCCATCAAGATGGACTCAAAAGTGGGATTTAATCCACTTGGGGACCATCACCCTTCCCTGTGGACTTCAGCACCCAAATCCATTAGTCCTCAGGGTGGTCAGGTTAATTAACTGCCACCTGACACACGGTGTTGAGTTGCAGGCAATATGGTCTACTCTATTACCATTGCCAGTCAAATTCAAACCATACAGCCAGCGATACAACGCCAAGGGTAGGGTGGTAGTAAATAATGGAACTTCCGCTTCCGGGAGCAATGAGGGCAGCACAGGCCGGATGAATCGCAGTAAACCCATTTGTGTGGATTCACAGGGTGCTAGGGCATCTGGGGGATCAGGGACTGCAGTGGCTCAAGTTGCTAAGACGCTGACTGGGAAGCGGAAGGTCAGCAGTTCGATTGCCGAGTACTGCAGGACGGAAATGAGCTCCCGTCTTCGTCCCAGCTCCTGCCAACCTAGCAGTTCGAAAGCAAGAAATTGCAAGTAGATAAATAGGGACCACTTCGGTGGGAAGGTAACAGCGTTCCGTGCACTCCGGTGTCTAGTCATGCCTGCCACATGACCACGGAAACGTCTGCAGAAGCAGACAACGCTGGCTCTTCGGCTTAGAAACAGAGATGAGCACTGCACCCTAGAGTTGGATACGACTGGCTTTCGAGCAAGGGAAACCTTTACCTTTACCTTTAGGGCTTCTGGGAATTGAAATCCAAAAACCTCTGGAGTGCCAAGGTTCACCATCATGGCCCTAGGCTGTGTATGGCCCACTGCTGGCTTATCTTTCCACTACCTGTATTCCAAATCTGAGCCCTGGAACCTTTCAACCATCACCTTTTCTTACTGTGCCTTACATTTCTCTGTCTTACTTCACTGATTTATATGCAACAAATCACTGATTAGATCTACTGCATCCAAAGTCAAAACCATTCTTCTTCTTCTTCCGCCATATCCAAATCTGAATATTGGCGATCCTCATGGTGATCAGCCATAAAGACTGTCCTGAGAATATAATGCAGTGGCCTTTCATCTGCCTTCCGCTTCTCAGCATGATACCCATACTGTGGACTTCAGCACCCAAATCCATTAGTCCTCAGGGTGGTCAGGTTAATTAACTGCCACCTGACACATGGTGTTGAGTTGCAGGCAATATGGTCTACTCTATTACCATAGCCAGTCAAGTTCAAACCATTATGATGTCCAATCTTTAGGAGGAGGAGATGCAGTAGTTGTATGGCCCTGGTCCAACCTTTGGAAGTCAGGCTTGCAGAGGCCACAATGATGCCATTGTACAGATCCATGGTGGCATGTATACCGATCCCAAACTTATTTATTGGCACCACCAGATGATCCAGGTTGCCCCTGTGCACATCTGCAGATAATAAGCCATTGCTGATTACAGAAAAGACAGTGGAGGTAAACAAGTATTTTGAAGCCTCCTTGTTCTTCTCTGAAGGAGCCAGGACTCTCATCAGCAAAGCACATTGTTATAAAAATCCAATCAGCAATTATTATGCATAAATGGTAATATAAAATCAAGGAAACAGCAGCTGCATGCTTTGTTTGCTCACCTGCTGCCACCTGCTTCAATCTACCACCCAGGGTTCTTGGAGAAAGAATAGACAGCACAGAAAAGGAAGAAAAAGAAGGAAGATTTGTTGTTTTTTAAAGGACGTCTCAACATTCTAGAGACTTTCATCCTTTGGGCTATGCTTAACAAAGAAGGGTTGGGTTTCAGAAAATATAAATTGCCCAATGGCCTGTGCAGACAGCCTATTATTTTAATGCATGGATTCTCAATCTGCGGCCCACAGGCCGGATGTGGCCCACGACACAATTTCATGTAGCCCTCAGTGTCTCCACCACACCAGGAAGTGCCGTGTGGTGGAGGAAGGGCAAAATGACCGTCCAGCCCCCAAAGCTGTCTTAAGGAGCATGGCCTGGCCCCTGGCTTTAAAAGGTTAAGAACTCCTGTTTTAATGTGTCTGGAACAGCTTGAAAAGCATTGGTCACAGTCAAGGAGAGAAGAAATGTGCCCTTTGGAGCACCCCTCCCATTGGAAGGGAAACCAACCTTTGAAACACTTCTGATCATCTGTGATTTTTTTCCTGTGTGTATTGCAGCCATGGTTTCAATCAGCAATATGCCAACAAAGATTTTTAAAAAAACAATTATTATTTTTTAAAAATCAGGTTGGCCATTACATCTATCTCAGCCATCTGATTGCGATGAACAACAAACAGAGAGCAGAACTAGCCAGAAGAAAGAAAGCTGGACAGGCGGCATTCAACTCCATCAAAGAAATCTTGCTAAACAAGAAACTCGACAAGAAGCAATGCACCAACCTTTTTAATTTGACAGTACTACCTGCGGGCCTCTATGGGAGTGAAACATAGACACTAATGAAGGCCGAGGAAGAACTATCAAGAGCCATAAGAGCCATGGAAAGATGGACGTTAAAGGTATCCCTTCACAACCACATCCCCAATTCCCAGATAAGAAAACAAAGCAGAATCAATGAAGCTGTTGCTGAATATCATAAATGGAAATTGTGCTGGACTGCACAAATATCATAAATGGAAATTGCGCTGGGCTGCACTAATACATAATCTAGAAATTCTCCCCATATTTCTCTAAAATCAGTTTTTTAATTAATCTAAATCTTGTTGCTCAAACAAGGTTCCTCAAGAACTTTGTCCTCTTATAGTCCTATTATACTTCTATTTTCCCTGCAGTTTTCAGTGGCCAGCCTGAGTACTCTAAGAAGAATAACCAGTTAGTAGGAGCTGCCTTGACCTTGAATGCCATAACTGGAACAAAGGTATCATAGAAATAAAATAAATAAATAGACACAAAAAATGTTCTTAGTAACTTCTTAGTAACTGGGGGAAAAAATCTTCCCCCTTCAGCCAAAGACAAGTCAAGGAGAAAAATCATGAGCTCTCTACTGTGGATTGGGGGGGGGGGGGAGTAATTAAAACATTTTAAATGGAAGGCAAGAATACTTGAACCATATATAGTTCAGTGGCCTCACTTCATTGATAGTAAATTACACTTTGGAAAGAATACTTTTGCTATCTATGCTTGCTTTACAGAAATCATGTATGTCTTGGAGGAAAATTGCTGCTAATTAAACAAGGTACCAATTATATATTTTTAAATGTTTTTAAAGTGTTTTTTTATTATGGTTTTAAAAATTGATGTGCATTTTAATTTTTAAAAAGATTATATTTTATGGATTTGCATTGTTTTTAACAGATTGTGAGCCACCTTAAGTCCCCTATGAGAGAAAGACAAAATTTAAATAAAGTTCATGATGATGATATCCCTAGGTGAGCACCCAGGAGCACAACCAGTACCTTATTAACGAGTGACAATTTGCTCACTGCAAAGATTTCCATGACAAATATTTAATCTCAGCAGATTAAATATTAATCAAGGGGTCTCAAGCTATTTACTAAGTGTGAAATGTAAGATAATAATTTTTTTATCTGCTGTTATTTTCTATAGCCCAGGTTCCTTGACAACTAACTATTGCCATTATTGCAGAATAAACTTCAAACGGATAGCCAAGGGTTCTTAACCCATTACCATATGAGTCATGACATAATGATTGTGTTATTTCTGCCATTATCTGTAGCCTGGGGTTTCTTTGCCTACTAACCACCGTCAGTTTTTAGAGGACAACGCTTCAAAGGAAACAAATTGAAAATCAGGCATATAAGTTATTACCAAGTGTGAAATCCTACACTGAAGCACACAATTTATAGCTTGTGTCTATTAACCAACCATTGTCTCATTATGTTTGGTTCACACATAAATGATCGTCATGTAGTCTAACTCATACATCTGAGGAAGTGAGCTTGATACACAGAAGCTCACATTAAAATATAGCATAAATGCAAGAAAAAAGAAATACCTTTGTTGGATCAATCTTTTTTTAAAAAAAAAATCAAACATTATGTGAGCTTTCATGATTCAAGCTCACTTCTTTAGGCATGCCCCAATTTCTTGTGGATACTCAGAGGATTCGTCAATGAGAGTTCCAAAAGTTCATGGCACGATATTGTGCCAGGCTTTGTTTCTTAGAGGTGAATTGGAAAAAACAACAAGCTGCATCTGATATCATCCCCTATTCAACAAACACAGGAAACCAAATATCTACATCAGGAGTGCCCAAACTATGGCCTGTGGGCTGGCTCTGGCCCCCGATGCCAATTCATCCGGGCCATGCAACCCTTGTCGCTCCTGGATCTAGAAGCAGAAGTACAGGCACATTTTACTTCTGCTTCCGGAAGCAACAAAAGTGGCACAGGCTGGTTGGATTGGCATTGGGGGCTGGATCTATAGCCATCAGAAATTGTTATTTTATAGAAGCAGAAGTGGAGACTGTGTTATGTGTGGAAAACTGTGTGAAAAACTGTGGGCTTGCAAGATCCCAGAAATCATAAATCATCAAATCTGGAGGAAGACGAGGAGGAGGAGGAGGAGGAGGAGAGAGTGAAGGCAAAAAAGAGGCTGTAGAGGTAATGGCCATGTGAACATGAGGGCAAAGATAAGAAAACAATGCTATAAATTACCTCTCCCAAGTATTTTCTATTCCAATGTGAGGTCTTTGGTGAACAAACTTGACGAGTGGAGGCTGCGTGTTGTAGCTGAGGGAGACTTTCGGGATTGCTGTGCATTGCTACTCACAGAGACATGGCTTAACTCTTTCATTCCCAACACAGCTATTGAATTGCAAGACTATACTACACACCGGTTGGACAGGACAAAGGATTCTGGCAAGAAACAAGGTGGGGGAGTGTGTATCTTCGTAAATCACAACTGGTGCAAGGACTCGGTCAGGTTGGATAGCCACTGTTCCCCAGAGGTAGAGTTTTTAATGATTAAATGTAGACCTTTTTATCTCCCCCGGGAATTTACAGCAGTAGTATTAATGGTGGTGTATGTGGCACCAACTGCAAATGCACGCATGGCCATGGATATTTTGTATGAAAACATCAATACTAAACTGAGCAAATACCCAGAGGCCGTGCTGATCATCGCAGGAGACTTCAATCATACAGACTTGAAGGCAGTATTCCCAAAATTTCATCAGCACATTAAATGTGCAACTAGGGGGGAGAATACTCTTGACAAGGTGTATACGAACATTAAACGGGCATATGAGGTTAAGCCCCTGGCACACCTTGGTAGGTCAGATCATGTGTCCCAGCTTTTGACACCAGCATACACACCCCTTAGGAAACAAGCCCCAATACAAACACGGACTGTTACTGTGTGGCCTGATGGAGCCTCTCAACAGCTGCAGGACTGTTTCCAGGAGACCGATTGGAATGTATTTGACCATCAAGATCTGGAGACCTACACATCAACGGTCCTGGATTATATTAGATTCTGCACCGCCAACGTCACCAGGGAAAAGCATGTAAACGTGTATCCAAACAGGAAGCCCTGGATGACGAGTGAAGTTCAGAGACTGTTGAAGGCCAGAAACTTTGCTTTTAGAACTGGAGACCGGGTATTGTATAGTATAGAAAGGGCGAACCTGAAGAGGGGTATAAGGAAGGCAAAAGCTGTGTATAGAGGGAAAATTGAAGATCACCTGAGTAGTCACGACACCAGGCAAGTGTGGCAGGGGATCCAGGACCTTACTGACTACAAACCCAGTAATTCATCGCCTGTAGAGAGCAGTGCTTCTCTGGTGGAGGAGCTGAATACCTTCTTCGCCCGATTTGAGGTGACACCAGCAGTGGATCCAGCAGTGTTGCCAGATTCATCGTCATTACTCCCCTTAGGCAATGTTGCCAGGGTGGAAGTGGGAGAAGTGAGGCGAATATTAAAAGGGATAAATGCGAACAAGTCTATGGGTCCTGATGGAGTGGTTGGTAGGGCACTGAGAGACTGCTCAGAACAGCTGGCAGAAACTTTTATGAAGATTTTTAATTGGTCTTTGGCCCAAGCCATTGTCCCACCTTGTCTGAAATCCTCTACTATTATACCTCTGCCTAAAAAGCCTAACATAGATAGTCTGAATGACTTCCGCCCTGTGGCGCTTACACCTGTCATAATGAAATGCTTTGAAAAGTTGGTGCGGAACCGTATTATGGCTTGTTTACCAGTTGGACTTGACCCTTGTCAATTTGCATATAAGAGAAAGAGATCCATGGAGGATGCTGTGGCTACGGCCGCTGTTCTGACCCATTTGGAGAAACAAGGGACTTAAGCGAGACTGTTATTTGTAGATTTTAGTTCTGCTTTTAATACTATTCTTCCACATAGACTGGTGCCCAAATTATTAGATCTGGGGCTTCCGCCATGCTTATGCAGGTGGATACTAGATTTTCTATCAGATCGTTCCCAACGGTCAGGATGGGCTCTCATGTCTCTGCAGATCTCAGTATAAGTACGGGGAAGCCGCAGGGGTGTGTGCTGAGCCCGCTTCTGTACACACTTTACACATATGATTGTGTTCCCAGTTACCCCAGCAATAAGATCATCAAGTTTGCAGACGACACAACAGTGGTGGGTCTGAGTACTGCTGGGGAGGGGGAGTCGGCTTACAGGAAGGAGGTTGAGATGCTGACGGAGTGGTGTAGGGAAAACAATTTATTCCTCAATGTAAAAAAGACAAAAGAGATCATTGTGGACTTTAGAAAATGCAAATTGAACATCCAGCCACTTATTATTGAAGGGAATTGTGTGGAACAGGTCTCGGTGTTTCGATTTCTGGGAATGGAGCTGAGGGATGATCTAACATGGGGAGCAAACACCAAAGATCTGATGAAGAGAGCACAGCAGAGGTTATACTTCTTGAAAATCCTCAGGAAGAAGAATCTTTCAAAGGACCTGCTGTTGGCATTCTACCACTGCACCATAGAGAGTGTGTTAACCTATGGTCTGTGTGTATGGTTTGGGAGTTGTACAGCTAGGGAAAGAACAATGCTGTCCAGGGTTGTAAAGACTGTGGAGGGGATAATCTAGATCAAATCTATGCCACCAGGTGTTATAAGAAAGCTGTAGAGATTGCACAAGATAGTGCGCACCCCGGGAATGATCTCTTTCAGCTTCTGCCTTCTAGAAGATGGTATAGGGTCATAAAGACCAGGACCAGCCGCTTGACAAATAGTTTCTACCCAAAAGCAGTTCTGGCTTTGAATGCAGTGCAATGCAGTCTATGAGGGAGCTTCTGTATATAGTTTTTAGAGTTTTTAGGGTTTTAGAGTTTTTAGAGTTTTAGAGTTTTTAGAGTTTTAGAGCTTTTAGGGGTTAAATGTGTATATGTGGGGTGGGAGTATGTTGATAATTTTGTATAGTTGTATTTTGTTTAGGTTTTGTTGGGTTGTTTAAGTGCTTTCCCCCCCCCCCCCAATCTCGTTGTTCTGTGCAGGACAATGACAATAAAGATTTATCTATAGTTTGGGCACCCATGGTTTAATCAGAGAAAATGGTAGCTTAAAATTTCATCCTGTTGCAAAACAGTTTGCAAGGAATGTTTTACCTTCCCTTCTGGGGGGAGGAATAATGTGACTGGCCCTCTGAACCACATGACTGGCCCACAGCCTGGAAAGTTTGGGCACCCCTGATCTACATATTGTCTCCCAGCAGATGACCTCCCTTTGAAAGTTTATTTTTGGCTGGAGAAAAAGGGCCACTCAATGGCCCATAGCCCTCCATTAGGGAATTAGGGTTAAAATGTGGTTTACTCACAAGGGTGCACCAATTGTAACCAAATGAAGTCAATTAAGAATACAGTACTACCTAGTGGTTAGAAGTAGTTGCTTCCTTCAATTTGTAGTTTTGCTCGGGTAATGCTAAAAGTTCTTGGTGGTGCTGAAGCGTAGTTAGAACTGGGAATGTTACTCTATAATTGCAGAATTTTGTTTCTGTTCACTTTTTATTAGAATTTACCCAGTTTCATTTTTTTCCTCCCATGTTCAGGCTGAAAAGAACATGAAATATTTCATTTTAAAAATTGAACGCAGGTGCAATTAGAATTGACAGATTCATTCATCCAGGCCAGGCTTCTCAATCTGTAGGGCCAAGACTAATAATGAGGGGGAATACAAAGCTGGCCACAACTAAGTGGTCACAGCAAATTAATTGTGTGCTGTTTCCAAGGCACTGGCTAATTATTTGCCTGTCACTCACTTACTGTACGTGTGCCATTTGTGTTTAACTGTGCACCAGGTTTGGGCTGTCCAATATGCATTACAAAAGTATGATGTGGTACTAAATAAAACAGACTAGAAAGGTTTTCTAATCAGTTTTCAGCGACAGAGGAGACATCAGAAAAAATTTCTAGATCAGGGGTTCCCAACCTTTTCAAGCTGGGGGCCAGGTCATGCTCTCTCAGTCAGCTTCGAGGACCAGATGGCCATTTTGCCTGCCTGCACAATGGGGTGGCCACTTTGTCTCAACAGCTTCAAAGGGGTGGCCATTTTATTTCTCAAATGCCCTTGGAGGGGTGGGGGTGCATGAAATGGTGCTGTGGGCTGGATCCGGCCTGTGGGCCTTAGGCTGGGCACCCCTGAGCTAGATACAAAGAAAAGCAAGGCCAATTTAACCTAGTGAAAGAACCCAAATGATTGTTTGCTCCAGCTAAAGTGTATTTAATTACCTCACATATAGATTGTTAAATGAAAATATACTGCTTCAATTAATACAAGTTGCTTGCTCTGCATTGTGACCAGCCTGACTTGAAAAGCGCACCTCCTGCTCCTGAAAATTGCACAAACTCACAGATGTGAAATGAAGATAAATATCTTTTCATAAAAGCCAATTTTTATTAGAGAGGGAAGTCAATATATTGTCATATTGATGAGTTCATTACAACTGGAAACCATGGTTTGAAAATCAATAGATGTATCTTCTTAATGGGAATTTTAAAAGGAGCTTCATTAGAGCAGCCTAACTGAATGGATCGATATCTCTGTTCACTGTAATCTTTTCATACATTCAACCATTTTTGTTCACATGAAGGAATACAAACATCTAAAAGTGGTTTCAGAGAGGTTGTGGGAATGTTTCCCATTATATTTGCACACAAGTTATATCCCTCAATCATCATTCTAAGGGTTATTTATCTATTTACACTTCTACAAATCTGTATTGATAGCAGCAAGAGCGCTGGTCATAGCTCTAGTAGGGATGGGATTTTTAAACTGTGCAATTTGCTTCACATTTTGGTTTGGATGATTTCAGGCTCAAAATTTAGCTGTTAAAAAACTTTTTGCTCACTTTCTATAGAAACCAGTTTCTTCTCTCATCAAGACCTCTAGAAAAATAATTTCATGGTCCCACAAGAGCAAGAGAATAAATGTTTATATCCCTAATATGGCACAGTTGATTCCTCCTCACTTTCTCTTTCTCAGAGGGGGTTTGTGTGGTGGAGCAACACATCAAAACCCTCTACAATACCACATCTTTTTCCTCTTGAGATTTGAAAAACAAACTGCTGTGACATCTTCCTTAGCAGGCAAGCATGTTTTTCTCTTCTCTTTCAGGCAGCACAGATAATATTAATTCTGCCACTTTCTTCTTTCCAACTCCTACTCTCCATCTGTAAGTGCCAACAGAGTGTGCTGCTCCAGTATGGAGTACATCCACACATGTGAAACAAGTTGACATTGCTGTTAATGAAACAACATGTATAGTGACAGGATGCCTCAAACCTACACCAGTTGAGGAAATATATCCTCTTGTTAGAATTGCTCTAATTGAGATAAGGAGAAAAGTAGCCGCAGACACATTGAGAACTAAATTTGAGAATGACCCTCAACATCCTCTGAATGGATATGTGTCTCAAGTCCAGCAACTAAGATCCAGGAAGAGCTTTATGGCAAGAACAAACATCCTTGAGAGTAATCAAGAGCAAAATCAAATTAGAAGATGGAGGAAGGAGCTTACTGAACAAAGAATAACATTAAGGGAGGATATGGCTGAGGAACTCAACCTCTGTCGTGTCCAGACCTTTGTAAAGAATAGTCCAGAAAACGATGAACGGAACAACGAACAGCGGTTTATTGTAAAGTCTTGCAGGCAATATTACAAAGATATCCAGACAACAGATGGCTACACAATTCCCAAGTAATTGATCTCTCCGGAATATACCATTGTGGTTTAACTGAGCTGCACCTGCGTGTGAGCATATGGAGAAGACCCAAAGGTTAGCCTGGAGATGTCTAACCTGCAGAGAATAAGGAACGTAGATACAGCCTGGCCACACCCTTGTTTACCCATGGCACTTTATATAATGTCACGGTGGTGGTTACTCCATGATTCAATGTAGCAACCCACTGGCAAACCTTAATTAACCAATCATAACGTGATACCACAGTTTCAACCAATCAGGATCCAAAGTTGTACCCAATCATTTAACTCTAATTAACATAAGGAGCGCGCCCAGAAAGGGATAATATGTACCAAATCTTGCTCTTAATTCCGATGGTGGGAAATCACCATTTTGTCTTGCAAAGTGTTGCTGGAGCAACTTGCAATTTACTTGAATACACAACAACCTCCCCTATGCCTCTTGAAGGACCCTGAATAGGCTGAGGATTGAAATGCCTAAGTGTAAGGCTAACATGCTAAAGTGGGCACTGCTGGTGGACAACAACATGTTGTGAGAATATAGAGAAATATAGAATCTGACTCATTTGCTGGTCTGCTGATCACTACCAGAAACATATACCGATGAAAATTTATTTTTGCCCAATGGAAAAGTCAAGAAA
Source organism: Bradypodion pumilum (assembly GCA_035047305.1). Taxonomy (NCBI): domain Eukaryota; kingdom Metazoa; phylum Chordata; class Lepidosauria; order Squamata; family Chamaeleonidae; genus Bradypodion; species Bradypodion pumilum. The sequence goes on along the minus strand of JAWDJD010000003.1, from coordinate 20,930,578 downwards.
GTGGCTTCATTTTGGCAGTCCAAAGTTTGATCTGGACACCAAAGAAGAAGAATCATCTAGAGATGGCTCCCTCTAGAGACCTGAGTCCAGGAAAAGCTCTGCACAGCAACTGGGAATCAACTACTACTCCTCTACCAGCAGTGGCCTGGGTTCAAATTAACTTGTGACTGAACCTCAAGGAATGTTAGCAGCTGTTTGAAAAAATTGTGCTGGTAGAAAGCATCATTTGGTGATAAGCATGAAAGGGAGAGGATTTTATTTTTTAAAAAAATAATGAAAGGAATACATTGGGTTTTAAGTGGTTGCATTAGCTTAGCACATTTTTACAAAGGGAGATTAGACATTTATAGGAACAAGAATATGCCTAGCAATTATACCAACGAGAAGAAAAATTACATGGGCCAGCAGCCTTTATAGTTTTAGATATAAGGGGATTACCAGCTGGGGAACAGGCACAGCTCTCATTTCGTTTATAATACAGCACAAATGGGCACATTAGGATGGTTTTTATACTTCCTTTTGAGACATCTGGTGTTGGCCACCATGAGAGAAAAAGAGGATGCTAGCCCTAGATGGGCAGTTTTATCTGTTCCAGTGTAGTAATTCTTAACTGTATAATGTTATGCTCTTAAGCAACTGCTAGCGAATAGCAATGAATAGCAAAACAAAAAAGAAATTGTTATTTTTAACTGAGGAAGTTGGGATATTCACCACCTGTTGTTTTTGCACATAAGACTCCAGGGTATCAACCTAAAGATGATTCGCAATTATGATAAGGAGCAGCAGAGAGGATCAGCTATTGCTACTCTTTTTTTAAAAAAGGCATTAGTTGTGATTTGCAATGATATGCTTCTGGCTCACACGTTTAAAAGGTTTCACGACGACAACCAAACAAACCTCCTCTAAAGCTTAGAGTAGGGCTGCAGTGACTTAGTGGTTAAGACACTGAGCTTGATGACTGGAAGGTCAGCAGGTCAGCAGTTTGATACCCCAGTGCTGCACGACAGAGTGAGCTTGTTAGAGAGAGGCTGATGGACCGGTCCAGTAACTCCAGAAACAGCTATTATTCTTTAATAGTCTTTATTTCCACTGTCCACATGGTGGTCAGTGGTGATCTCTAGAGTCAGCAAGGGAAGTGAGGAATGGGAAAGGTTAGGGTCCTTTAATAGGGTTGGTGATGTGACCGGGTCATGGGTTATAGGGCAACTGTGTCATGATACTTTAGAGCATTGCATTGTGGATTATGGAGATCGTAAGTGTGTGATATTATATCTGACAGAGCTCCTGTCATCTGTCCCAGCTCCTGTCAACCTAGTAGTTCGAAAGCAAGAAATTGAAAGTTGATAAATAGGCACCACTTCAGCGGGAAATGTAACAGTGTTCCGTGTGGTCTGGCATCTAGTCATGCCTGCCACATGACCACAGAACATACCTGTCAACCTTCCCAGATTGGCCAGGATTTCCTGATTTTCGGCGCCGATTTGAGCCATTTCCCGCCCGCAGCTGACAAAACCCCAGAATTGGCAGCGGGTGGGGGGAAAGAGGTACTGCACATCCCTTCTGTGCAGATCGCCTTCTACGCATGCGTAGAAGGCTTTTACGCTTGCGTAGAACCCTTCTGCGCTTGCGTAGAACCCTTCTACGCATGCGTAGAAGGCGATCTGCACAGAAGGGGATCATAGAAGCCTTCTACGCATGCGTAGAAGGGTTCTACGCAAGCGTAAAAGCCTTCTACGCATGTGTAGAAGGCGATCTGCACAGAACCATTCTGCGCAGGTCACGAAGAAGGCAACCTGCGCACAACCATTCTGCGCAGGTCCCGTATTTTCCGGAGCCGCGGTTGACAGGTATGCCACAGAAATGACTGCAGATGGAGATGCGGCTGACTCTTTGGCTGTAAATGGAGGTGAGTACTGCCCTCTAGAGTCGGACATAATTTGTTTTTGAGTAAAGAAGACCTTTACCTTTTAAAAGCTTAGGATGGCTGATTGGGTAACTGTTGTGTATTGAGGTACATTTGTAAGTAGCGCAAGGACCGCTCTTGCAAGAGGAAATGTTGGTTTCCCAACATTCTAATTAGCAGCCTAAAGTGGTGCGAAAACCCCTGCAAAAGGGCACGCTTGTTATGCTAAACCAAGCCCTGTGATTGGTTACAGTTTTGGATCCTGTTCTCCATTGGTTAACTACATATATTTCCTGTTATGATTGGTTAGTTATGTTTGTCCGGCGGGTCGCTACTTTGTATCCAGAAGCCACCGCTGGGGAGACCCTATATAAGCCCCACGGGTAAACAAGGGTGGGGCCAGACCAGATCTATACTTCCTACTCTGTACAGGTAGCTGGGTAGCACTAAGCCTGAGTCCCTCCCTTATGCTACGCTTCTATGGTAGCTAGTTATTGCCCACTGCCAGGTAAAAGTCTGGAGGGACTGAATCCATTAGGATTGTATAGCCATCTCAGAATCTGGAACACCTTGTAAGCTCAACTCTAATTGACTGTTAAATAAAGCCTGTTGCTGTTTGCTCATTGTTGTCTTGGACTGGTGCTTATAAGGGCCGGATCTAACAGTAGCTCAGTAGTTTAGCTATCTGGCTGTGGAGCAAGAGATTTGGAGTTCAATTCCCTACTGTTCCTTCTGCAAGTAGACCTGCCATGTGCTGTCATGGGCAAACTGCATACCCCTAGGTTGCCCCAGAAGAAATAAATGGTACACCATTTCTGTGTATCCGCTGTAAGGTAAGGGTTGCTGTAAGTCAGAATCCACTTGATGGCATGCAATTATAGGCCATTTGCAGCTAATAATCATGATGCCGTTTGTTTTCTCCAGGATTCAAAGGTAACCTTTTCCCTGAATACCAGTTTTTGGGGAACAACAACAAGACAAAGTTCTTAGTCATATATCTTGCTTATGTAAGATAGGAAATATGTAACCTGTAAAGCATATGAGGCTTCCCAGCACCCAAAACTATCCTTCCAAAATGGGAGGGAGATTCAAAAAGGTCCCCTTGAGTCTGTCAGTGGCATGAGAGCAATCTTGCCATGTTTTGAAGGCAAATTTGTGCCAGAGCCACAAATTTTTAAAAATGAAATCTTTTAGGTCACTGGGGACAGAAGGGGGCATTTTCCTCTTTAAAAAAGATGTTTGTGATAAAAATTAAAGTTGATGGAGATTATAAAACCAGATGTGGCCCTTCAAGGAGACAAAATTGGCATTTACCACCTGTTGCTTTCTGAGATTCCTCACCTTATGCTTGTGCAGTTCCCTGGGTACTGATCTGCCACAGCTTCTGCCAACCTAGCAGTTCAAAAGCAAGAAATTGCAAGAAGATAAGTACAGTGGAACCTCCGTTTAACGAAAAAGCCGTAAAACAAAGTGTTCGTTATGCAAAAGTGATACCCTGCATAATGAAAAAAAATTCTTTATAAGGGCTTTCTGCTAGGTGGGGTATACCCCAGTTAACGGAAACCCCATATAATAAACTTTTTCGTTATGCTATGCAGGGGATCTCCCACTGGATCCGCATAGCGAAAAAAACGCATAGCGAAAGAGCTCCGTGGACCGGAGCTCTTTCGCTATGCGGGGTTCTACTGAAGATAGTGGGAAAGGTAACATCATTCCATCTAGTCATGCCAGCCATATGACCACAGAAATGTCTGCAGACGTAGACACCACTGGCTCATTGGCTGTAAATGGAGATGAAGTCTGCCTCCTAGAGTTAGATACAGGTGGTTTTGCGAGCAAGGGAAACCTTTAACTTTAATTTTGTATGTATGTATGTATGTATGTATGTCCCGATCAAACCCTGGACTGCCAAAATGAAGCCACTTTCTTCGCTTTGCCATGGCCCAAACCCAAGTCCGCATTGTTGCATGTCTCTGGCAGCAATCGGCAGACCAGTAAATGAACCAGATTCTGTATATCTCCACATTCATACTGTGTGTTGTTGTCCGCCAGCAGCCCCCACTTGAGCATGGATGGATGGATGGAAGGATTGATTGATTGATTTTTGAACCTAAAGTTCACAGGGATTAATGATTGGAGACTGAGCCTGGATGTCCACTTTACCTGCCTCCCCCTTCCCCAATGTTCTTTACTTCATACAGTTGCTTGCTAGTATTTCATCCCCACAGGTCCTCCCTACAGAATTCTCAGCTGTATAGTTTGATATCCAGAACATTTGAAGTCACACGAGTGTATGCTACTACAGTAAAACCCCGATTTACATATGCCTCGAGTTACATAAAATTCAACTTTCCTAATGATTTTTGCACTAAAACCACATCCCGATTTACATAAATGTCCCGATTTACATAACACAATTTCCTATGGGTTTGCTTCGAGTTACATAAAAAATTCATTTTTCCTATGGGTTTGCTTCGAGTTACGTAAAAATTCATTTTTCCTATGGGGTTGCTTCGATTTACATAAATATCATTTTTCCTATGGGTTTGCTTCAAGTTAACTTAAAAAACAATTTATACAAAAGCCTACGGAACAGACTTTTTACATAAGTAGGGATTTTACTGTACTCTACAACACCTGCCAGTTCATAAAAAGCACCTACATATGTTCACATGTTGACATCCTGTCCTTGAGCCATCAACAGCATAGATCTCCACTTTGAATTTGCTCTGGAGATTTTGCCCTCACCACCAGGCTCTGTGGCTTTGGTCCAAGCTCCACACAGATGCCAAAATAGTTTTTATTTCAAGAGCCAACAATCCTAGTCACAGCTGTGAAGATTGCTTGTATCTGTTTGTCGTCGTCGTCGTCGTCGTCGTCGTCGTCGTCGTCGTCGTCGTCGTCGCCGTCGCCGTCGCCGTCGCCGTCGCCGTCGCCGTCGCCGTCGCCGTCGCCGTCGTCGTCGTCGATGATGATGATGATGATGATGATGATGATGATGATGATGATGATGATAGATAGATAGATAGATAGATAGATAGATAGATAGATATACTCCATGCCCAAATCTTGCTGGATTATAACATTGCATCACAAAAAATAAATATTGTCTGCTACTTGGTCTAATCTATGTGTCCTATACTAAATCAAGTGTGCTGAATCCAAATCTGAAGTCTGATTCTGTCTAGGACGTCAGGATCTTAAGTTAGAAAATCTCACCCTCTTAGTTAGGCTCTTGCATTGATCATGTGGGGTATATTTGCCACAAATATAGCAAAAATTGTCCGGTTTATTAACACAGCTGCGCCTACTCACCTTTAGCTCAAAACAGACTCACTATGGGCTCACTGTGCTATCCAATAAGATGGTTTCCACTAGAGACAATCTCGCCTTATTTACCTATTGTCAGCTCACTGACATGCCCAGCTGCTGGAGCATGCATGCCACCAGGAGACATGATACAGATGAGGTGGCAGCGGGCATAGTGGCAGCTGCAACTTATACTGTTTCCCATGTAAAAATATATTACCCAATTAAGGACTATTTGAACAGCTATAGCATGCCTTAAAATCTGTATGTGATAGGCAAATTCTGAGTTCAGATTTGGAATTAGTAGCAAAATCGTTGTTGTGCAGTGTAATTTCAGTGAGTACATCAAACACTCTGCAGCCTCCATAACAATTTTTTTAATCTTATCTTTTTCTTGAAATATATATTTTAAAATCCATCATGAAGGCACCCAACTAGGCTGGCAATCTCATACTGATAAGATAATTCAACGCTCTCGGGTGAATCAGTAGTCTTGTAGTTTGAATATTCTGCAGTGCCTCAATTCCTACTGTGTTTGCTGTTACTCCCAGCAGATGGAGGAGTCACTTGGTGGAAAACTGATTGTACATAATGGGGAGGCTGAAACTGACACACCAGCAGCTCGATTCTGTTTCATCTTGAGATATTTTTTAACTACCACCTAATTCAATTTTGTAGAATTCAGTGGATATGACCAACTGTGAATTCAGTAGCAAACCCTTGCCAGGTTTCTCGCTCTCGTTAGGAGAGGACATTTTGTGACAAGCTGAGAGAGCCTCTCAAAAATCCAGAAAGCTTTTTTAAATTTTCTTTACAAGAATAAGATAAAAAGTGGCTCTGGAGAAGGGGTGTAATGCAGTTTCTTCATTTGCACAAAATGTCCCTATGCAAAACTAGTGTCTTCTCTATTTGTCAAGATGGGTAAAGGTCACCCTTGCTCGAAAGCCAGTCATATCTGACTCTAGGGTTCAGTACTCATCTCTCTTTATAGCCGAAGAGCCAGCACTGCCTGCATTTGCAGATGTTTCTGTGGACATGTGGCAGACATACCTAGACACTAAAGTGCACGGAATGCTGTTTACCTTCGCTCAGAAGTGGTCCCTATTTATCTACTTGCAATTTCTTGCTTTCGAACTGTAGGTTGGCAGGAGCTGGGACAGAGATGGGTGCTCATTCCGTTATGCAGCACTTAGGTTTTGAACTGCTGATCTTCTGCCTCCCAGTCAGCGTCTTAACCACTTGAGCCACTACACACAAAATTGTAATGAATAAATAAATCAAAACAAGCACAGAAAGACAGGCTGACTGGTTTTAAAAAGACATGTAACACATCATATGCTTCTACTTGGGGAAAAAATATGCAACATAGCAGCAGCTGTCATTGTCTCTAAGGCAGTTTTACAATCATGCGATTTGAAACTCTCCTGATGCACAAATTAGCCTTGAGACCATCAAAATAATTTCCCATGAGTGTGTTTTTTGTTCCTTTTTTTATTCTAATGCACGGTTTTGTATGGATTTTGCTTACATAATTTTTTTCACTGACTAAAGCATTTCTGCATATATTCTTCAGGTAGATTTATTCCCACATATTTTGGAAAATGATGAAGTCAGAAATTACAAACTAATGGCAGATTTCACATAAGAAAGAGAGTGGGGTGACTTCTAATCGAGAGTTTACCCTTTGAGGAAACCCCCTTTTTTCTAATTATTGGGGAACAGAAGGGTTGCAGCAACCTCTGCTTGTTAACATGAAATGACAATTAAGCCAAGTGGGGGTCTGCCAGTAGACTTTGTACATCATTAAAGAGCAAGGCGTTATGTATTTTTCTACCTCCACGGAAGGTTGCTTGTAGCAGTTTGTACCTCATGGGGCAGAATTATTCAACTGACTTTGGATAGCATAAGAACCTTTATATCAGTGTTTCCAAACCTTTGGGGTTTGGACTTCAATTCCCAGAAACCTAAGTCAATTCCCCAAAGCACTGATCAGCCTATGTACTGAATTAGGCTTTTGGGAATTGAGGTCCCCCTATGGGACATGTGCTCCATGTTGGGAACCACTGCTTTATATGAAGGGGAGAAGCATACCTGACAAGTATCCTGTATTTCCCGTAATTTAGCGCCACTTTTCCTCCTTTCACATGCGGAGCCGCCGCCATCCCGTAATTTGACGGTGAGGGGAAGTAGTTACTGTGCATCCCCTTCTGCATAGGTCCTTTCTATGCATGCATAGAACCTTACTACGCATGCGTAGAAGGGACCTGCGCAGAACAGTTCTGCGCAGGGTTCTGCACAGAAGGGGATGCATAGAAGGCTTCTATGCATGCGTAGAAGAGACCTGTGCAGAATGGTTCTGCGCAGGTCCCATATTGTCTGGAGCCGCACTTGACAGGAGAAGCCAGGAGGAGGGAATACTCTACCTCAGGCAGCAAAATATCCTGGGCCATTCCTGCTGTGAATGCTGGTTGCCAGTTCGATAGGAGGCCCAACTCAAGGTTGAGGTTTGGCCATATAAGAGACCACCTGTCTCATTATGAACCTCTCTGAATGCTACAATCTCCAAGAGAGATGCAACATGCTAATAGACATACAAGAGAGGGCTTTCTCCTCTTTTGCTCCCAGACAGTGAAATAAATTCCTTTCAGATTCACAAACAGTTGCTGGTATCGCTGCTTTTATGAAGTGGCCTCTTTTTAATTTGGCCTGTGATAGCGCTTAATTTATTGGGATGGTTTTAACTGTTCACAGATTTGTTGATTTAAATGGTTTTTTATTGTCCTAATTGGTTTTACTGAATTATTTTATGGATGGATCTGCTTTGATTAAGTTTTATGATTACAGTATAACCCATTTTATAACCCATTGACAGTACATATGTAAATATAGTAGTAATGCTAGTAGTGGGCAAAATCCTGTTCACATCATTACACTGGCATGAACTGGATCCAGGCAGCAAAAGTAATCAGCTTATATGAATAAAAAAAAATCCCTGTCTCCTTACAATTCCTGTCTTCTAGGCCTCCATTTTGCCCCAGAGAAGTGTTTGGGAGACTTGAGACAGGATAGACATTGATAGTCAAAAATCATTGGCACATCACTGTCACAAGGATTGGGACCAGCAGCAATGACTTGGTGATTTTTATATCATTCATTCCTCCTCTCATAGATGCCACTGCTGTCATCTCAACATCTGCCTTGCCCTTTCAACCTACAAGTCTTTTATGGGTTTGTTTTCATGTTGCCATCTCTCCCCAGTAAGGATCCTTACTACCTTGTTTCCATAATTATAGGACTTCCTCCCATAATAAGACACACACCCTTTTTTCCGCTGCCTTTGAAATATAAGGCCCCACCCGAAAATAAGACCCCTTTACCTCCTGGCAATCCGATCGCATGCACTCCCTGCTTCCGTTGTCCGGGACAGAAGAAAAGGACAAGCGGAGCCAGAGCCAGGTATGGTACTGTAATACCGGTATGCCATCTTCCACTGCCGGCCCCCTCCTCCCAGCGTGTAAGAAGGCCTGCCGCGTCGGAGTCTCGATTGCCTCCCCACTCACAACCAAGGGAAGTTTCCCCAGGTGAGAGCGGGATCGAGACTCCGATGCGGCAGGCCTTCATGGGCCATGCCGTCCGCCTCACAGCTGAGGCCAGTCTCGATCGTGCTTCCCCACTCACAACCAAGGGAAGCGTCCCTTGGTTGTGAGTAGGGAAGTGCAATCGAGACTGGTCTCGGCTGTAAGGCAGCTGGCATGGCCCATAAGAAAGCATGCCACGTTGGAGTCTCGGTTGCCTCCCCGCTCACAACCAAGGAAAGTTTCCCCTGGTGAGAGCGGGATCGAGACTCCAACGCGGCAGTCCTTCTTATGGGCCATGCTGGCCGCCTCACAACTGAGACAGGGATGCTTCCCTTGGTTGCGAGTGGGGAAGCGTGATCGAGACTGCCCTCAGCTCAGCTGTGAGGAGGTGTCGGAGCCGGCCACCTTACAGCCGAGACCAGTCTCGATCGGGCTTCCCCACTCACAACCAAGGGATGCTTCCCTTGGTTGCGAGTAGGGAAGCGCGATCGAGACTGGTCTCAGCTGTGAGCCGGCGTCGGAGCCAGCCACCTTACAGCTGAGACCAGTCTCGATCGGGCTTCCCCACTCACAACCAAGGGATGCTTCCCTTGGTTGCGAGTGGGGAAGCCCGATCGAGACTGCCCTCAGCTCAGATGTGAGGAGGCGTCAGAGCCGGCCACCTTACAGCCGAGACCAGTCTCGATCGGGCTTCCCCACTCGCAACCAAGGGACGCTTCCCTTGGTTGCGAGTAGGGAAGCGCGATCGAGACTGGTCTCGGCTGTAAGGCGGCCGGCGTGGCCCATAAGGAAGCCTGCTGCGTCAGAGTCTCAATTGCCTCCCCGCTCACAACCAAGGGAAGTTTCCCCTGGCGAGAGTGGGATCAAGACTCCGACGCAGCAGGCTTTCTTATGGGCCATGCCGGCTGCCTTACAGCCGAGACCAGTCTCGATCGTGTTTCCCTACTCGCAACCAAGGGAAGCGTCCCTTGGTTGCAAGTGGGGAAGCCCAATTGAGACTCGTCTCAGCTGCGAGGCGGCCGGCGTGGCCCATAAGAAGGCCTGCCGCATCGGAGTCTCGATCCCGCTCTCACCAGGGGAAACTTCCCTTGGCTATGAGCGGGGAGGCAATCGAGACTCCGATGCGGCAGGCTTTCTAATGGGCCACGCCGGCCGCCTCACAGCTGAGGCCAGTCTCGATCCCGCTTCCCCACTCACAACCAAGGGAAGCGTCCCTTGGTTGTGGGTGGGGAAGCGCGATCGAGACTGGTATTCTTCTTCATGGAAAAATAAGACATCCCCTGAAAATAAGACCTTTTGCTAATTTTGGAGTTTAAAAAAATATAAGACAGTGTCTTATATTCGGGGAAACTGGGTAGGGTTTTTTTTGTGCCGGCTGCTTGTAAAACTGTATTGCTATACCCTCAGCCTGATCTCTACACCCATCCAGGAATCTACTTTATCTACATAGTCACCATCCCCTGGCAAGAGGAACTTCTCAGAAGGTCTAATTCTGCCCAGGTTCATCTGGAATGTAACCCCACTTGGCTCAGGTTCCTCTTTCTCCCATTCATCGGGGGGGCCTACATCTAAACCCCCACCATCTCCTTCAGGTTGCCCTTTATATCATCCCACTCTTCCCCCCCCTCCCCAGGCTTGGCTACTCACCCTTGGGCTTGCACTCTACCCTAGTCCAGTGCTCCCTAGGTCTACTGGAAAACGTCTTGTGCAATACTCGTGAGCTCAAGGATTGGGGTGATTACCCACCAACTGGTGTCTTGTCTTCATCATTCTCTGTCTCATTACTGGGAAAGGTTTAAGGCAGCAAGAAAACAGAAGACAAATACAAGTTGGATTCACAGGAATCTCTGGGTCCCCCAAGAGTTTCTGTTTTGACTAAGCCCTGTGTAGAAAAGGGGGCCAACAATGAGAAGTCTTGCCATAATGGGCTTCCTGGGTCATCCATGTCCTGAAGGTGGGCCCCCGCACATGCCCCCATGGGCACTCCCTTTGGGTTCTGATGGCCTGCTAACCTCCAGCCTTCCTCACAGATGGAAAGATGGTGATGCTTCTTTTTGAAGCTGAGAAATATGGTAGCTCAGCTGAAACATAGTCCACCTTCCCACTTAACAAAGATGGAGCTTGCCCTGGGAAGCTGGTGCCTGAAGATATTTTTACCTTCAAAGACTGGGATGCCCCAGCAGATAATATTCCCAGGCCGATGATAGAAGCAGGTGTTCCTCCCTTTCGGGTCATTGTGACAACCTTATCTCTCCAAGGTGAATGTCCTCTTTGAGAAGAGTTCCACCTCAAGGTTATGCCCATACAAAGATGTAGCCTTTCCCTTTGACACTGCCTCTTATCCTGATCCGCTGCACCACCAAATACTCCCTCCTGGCTTCAAAGACGAAATTCCGCTCTTGGTGTCATTTCAGAAGTTTATTTGAAGAAGTATTTTCATCCATATAATAAGTAGAATACAGATCAAAGCAATAAATCTAACTAAACTAAACTTTTAATCCCTAAATACTCTATCATGTCCATAGAGTAGTCCCTTATATCTATCCTAAACTTAAGACATCTAATCAAAATAACAAAAACTAACTTTTCTAAGAAGTCTTTGTGTCAAGAGCTAAGTCTGTTTGCCCAGCTGGTTCTGGCAAAGACTTAGAGCTGCAAATGGGCCAAAAGGCCCACACCTCTTCCTAGAGAATCATCTTGATATTGAGACTGTCGTAGGCTCTCACTTATCTGAAATAAGTTCCCCTAAATTAATGGGGCTAGCTCACACCTCCCTCTAGAATGTGAGTTATGTGGGAATGTTGTGTCTAACAGGTGTTTTCCCAGACACATGATGTAACTAATGATGTAACCCCTCTAAAAGGTGTTCAGGTGTCCCATGATACTGCATGAGAGTTTTACCTTTCTCCTTTCTCCTTGGGTGATGGTTGTAAGTGTGAATGTCAAAGTGTAACTGACAGGTGAAAGTGTCTTCTTCCTGTTAAGGACTTGGGTGGAGTTCCTCTCCCCTCCTTTGAGTTGAATGACCCATTGGGCATTGGGTTTACCTCCGTTCAAATGCAAATGTGCATGCTTGAGAAATCCTGGCAGGTGTCTATCCTACTGACAACTCTGCTTAGCAACCAAGATGCCTCATGACATATTCCTGTCTGGAATGTGGATTGGAATGTGAATGTCATAAGTGTGCCTTCCTTGAAAGTTAGCCTTACTCAAACTTAAGAGTGTACTAAAACTACAATGTAACTAAATGAATATAAAGAAATTCAAAGGATAATAATATCCTTTGGGATTCTTACGACAATCCATTATGCCTTTTGGACATCTTGGATATTGCTCATTCATGGGTTTTCTGTAAACCAGGGATGGCATGATGCCATGTAACAACTACACAAACATGATTTTGCCCAATTTGAGGTAGAATTCAAGTCATAGTAAGGTAGAAGTCAACCTCCTGATAAATTCATGCTCCTCTGTCACAAACTGCACTCTCTCGTTGAAATTATTTTTTTTTCATTTGAGAATCAACAGGAAATTACTTTCAATTTGTAACCACAATACGTGAGAGAAATACAAGCTTGATAGTTTCATATTCTGTGCCAAATGAATGATGGTGAACTTTTGCAACCATCATAAATAGTTATTCTCAAAAGGTTAAGTGTAAGGTCAAGGAATAGCTGCCTTTCGCTACAGTTAAGTCTATACTCAACTGTACCAATCTATTTTACTTAGACAAATGTAGCACAAAAACATCTTCGAGCCTATTAGTTCTATTTATTTTTTAAACCTACAAAAGTTCCTTCAAATGCTGAAATAATTGGCAAAATGATTAAAAAATTTCCCTTTACCATGGAGTAGAGCAAAAAAATCTAATAGATGTTACTTCCTAGAAATGTGTAGACCCATTAAGTGAATACATTCTTTATACACCAAATCAATTTTGCAGGCATAATTGAACCTCCTTAAATGAGTACTTGTGAAAGAAATAATCTGGCAATCAGTATTTAATGATTTTTTCCCCCACAGTAAGGTCAAACACTCAATATATCTGCATCAAGGCCACAGTAGCCCAAAAAGCAAGAAAAGAGCCCCTTCTAAGGACTGAAGACTTCAAAAGATAATAGCCTTTCAGCAGTTCAAAGGATAAAAAATTTAAGTGTTACTCTTCAATGACAGTTAATTGCCTCCAGTGGAGATAATCATTCTTTATTATTATTTTTTATCACACTAGCACTGAAACCCTGATGAGATTAGATCTCTATTATGCCACATCCCATAATAAAACTCATAGCAAGGTGCACTGGAAATAGCAATCAACTCTCTTCATAAAAGGCAAGCACTGAGTATTGTGGTTTGGTCATCTGCTGAGATAAGGCTTCTATTACATCAAGGATCATTTAAATAAAAATAATAACAACAACAAAACAACACTTCACTGCAAGGTAGTTTACTAATCTGGCTATGAAGCAACTGTTGATGAAATCCTTAAATTTATTTGTTTTTCTACAGACTTCTCCAGTAACTTTCAGTAACAACATAAACATAGCATAAAAATTGTACCCACCACAACTAGGACAATTAGAGGTACCATCAAAATATCCTCCATTTAGGAAGCCCCATTCCCCTTTCAACATGGCATTGATTCTTGCAAAGGTGAATAACCTTTCCCTTTTACTAAAACAAATTCTATTTAAAAAATTCCCCAAATCTTATTAAATGTATTTTTATTTAACAAACCCTTTTAAACTTTAATATCACATATCAATTTATCACTGACCACTATATTTCAAACCTCTTTATACTTTTCTGATAAAATGTTTTAATATTACATTAAGATGTTTATTTAGTTTAAGTTGTTTATGTTTTTGTATATTTTGTTAAAATATAAATAAAATATAATTTCAGTAACTGACCTTCCAAATGTCAGCATCAGTCATCAGTGGAACGGACTGCCTTCAGAAAACAAGAAACATGAGGTTGTTAAAGATGACATACATGCTTTTATTGTGGATTTCGTGACTGGTGAGGGGCTAGACTAGATTCTCTTCATGATTTCTTCCAGCTCTATAGTTCTATGACACACACACATGGAGTTATCCAAGCTAATTTTCTTTCTCATGGATGAAATTAATTGCACTAATTATTTATTTACTGTGTTATTACTTTTATCTGTTGTTTGATGAGAAGTTAGATATGCTAACACACTATTTTAAACTGTAATTTTCTTTCATACAACTCTACAGTGAACAAGAAACAATGATGATGATCACAATCACAATTTTCTGCTGCGGAGTCTTGCAATTAATTGGCCCTGTGTATTATATATTGTGAAGCATGTTAACAGATGGGAGGAGAGAAAGGGGGGGACAGGCAAGCTATATGCTTCAAAAATTAATAATCCAATCAAGTCTTTTGCTGAAGTAGCAATCAGCATTTATTGCATCTCAATAAATATGAAACAGAGAGAGATGGGGGTAATTATGGTACTAAACAGAACCAGTTTTCAAATGTCTCTGGTTCCAAATACATTGTCGTTGGAATCTGCCAAAAGTAAAGGGGAAAGAGAAAGAAAAAAGGCAAAATATTGAGCCATTTAAAGACTAAAACATTTATTTGTGTAGTAACTCTCATGGCTCAGAATTCACTTCACCATTAGAGTGCAAAGTCAAAAGTCTACTTATTTCTTGTGCAGAGACTCTCACCATCCCTTTATCCATCCTAGACAAAGCTTGGAAATTTACTTTCATTTTAATCAAGAAGAGCATAATATAAGTGATCTCAATTTTGGTCTCAAGATAACACATATTTACACTTCTGTATCTTTTCTACTTTCTTCATAGTTGCCCTTCCAAGTCTCAAATATTCTAATATCCTGCTGGCAGTCTTCATTAAGATTGAAATAAGAATGGAGAATATTTACAACTGTGAATGCTTCATTGTCTCATTAAATTTATGTAATTTTACTGTCATTTGAAACTGGAATTAAGATTGCCAAGAAAAATATCAACAACTGAGATATGCAGATTACAACACACACACACACCTTAATGGAGGAAAGTGAAGAAGATCTAAAGAGCTTCTTGATGAGGGTGAAAAGGTAGCAGTAAAGGTGCAAAAGCTGGCTTGAAACTCAACATCAAAAAAAACCAAGATCATGGCATCTGGCCCCATCAAATAGAAGGAAAAGAGATGGAAGTGACAGACTTCATCTTCTTGGGATCTAAGATCACTGCAGATAATGACTGCAACCATGAAATAAAAAGACACTTATTTCTTGGGAAGCAAGCTACGGCAAACCAAAGCAGCATAATAAAAAGTAGAGACATCACCCTGGCAACAAAAGTCCACGTAGTTAAAGCAATGGTCTTCCCAGTAGTAATGTATGGCTATGAGAGCCAGACCATAAGGAAGGCTGAGCGCAGAAGAATAGACACCTTTGAACTGTGGTGCTGGAGGAGACTCTTAAAGAGTCCCCTGGACTGCAAGGAGATCCAATCAGTCAACCCAAAAGGAAATCAACCCTGCCTGTTATTTGGAAGGACAAATACTGAAGCTGAAGCCACCAAATGAGAAGAGAGGATTCACTGGAGAAGCCCCTGATACTAGGGAAGATCAAAGGCAAAAAGTAAAGGGGAAGGCAGCAGAGGATGAGATGAGTTAGACCAGTGGTAGCGAACCTATGGCACATGTGCCAGAAGGTACATGCAGATGCCTTTCTCCTGGCATGCTATTGTGTCCAAATGTTTATTGCTTTGCAATTGCCATTAAGTCTTTGCTCTAAAAGCGCACCCTTTCTGTGTATTCAATGTAATCTGATTGGTTTAACACAGGTTTCCCGCGTTAGCAAAAGTCCGGGCAAATGTATCACTGTAACTGCCACTCTGTCTATATATAAGTTGCTACCTTGCCCCTGTTTCCCCAGTCCGAACTGAGCTGTAATAAATGACTTGTTGGTTAACCCTCAAACTGCTGTCGCATTGCAATTAATACTCGTATTCAACACATGCACACCATCGAGAGGAAGTCCTGCCTCATGCAGCCCACCACCCCCTCTCTCTTTCTGCCAGAGGGGAGGCTGAAATCTCAGCTGGGAGGCTGCTGCTGGGAGAGGTAATGTGGGGAGCACTCATGTGTAGGGCTCCCCAATGGGGTGTAGGAAGGCCAGGCCAGGGGGGGTAGGAAGACCCAGTGGGAGGTAGGAGGGTTCGGCAGGGGTGGAAAGGCCCGGCAGGGTGTAAGAAGGCCTGACTGGGGATTAGGAAGGCCCAGAGGGGGTGGAAAGTTCCAACGGGGTGGAAAGGCCTGATGGAATGGTGGGAAACCCTGGGAGGGGTTAGGAAAGCCCAATGGGGGGGGCTCTTCAGAGCACAAGAGGCCTTTCCATGACCGCACGGGTTTTTCCCAGAACCTGGAAGGCCTTTCCAGTGCCCGGCGCAGCCACGCCGCAGGTCTTGTCAGGGTAGCAGCAGCTGGGCTCAGTGTGGCAATGGTTTTTTTCAGGGGGTAGTGCAAAGCTTGGTGGTGGTGTGGGGTAGTGCACATGCTCATGTGCATATGCAGCTTGAAGCATGCCGGTGATATCACGTGGGTACGCATGCACCCACGTGATGTCACCAGCATGTATGATGCCTGCCACCAAACTCCCCTGCCTTCTTGGGCACTCAGTCTCTAAAAGGTTTGCAGTCACTGGGTTAGACAGTAGCACTGATGTGGTGGGTGTGGATCTGGGCAGACTGTGGAGGACGGTGGATGGCAAAGGAGCCTGACATTCTGTGGTCCATGGGGTCACAAGGACTCGACTATGTATTGTGATCCAGTCCTCGTCATACTCTGAGGATGGCCTGGATCAGGGAACGCTCTATATGCCCAACCCAGTTCTGCCAGCACCCGAACCTGAGGATGTCCTGAGCCAGGGATCTCAGCCTGCACCTGGCCCGTCTGTTTCTGCCAGCAGCTGATCTGTCAGATCAGGGGTCTGGCTCTGACAGTGATCAGCCTTCAGTCAGGGAGAGGTCCAGAAAGATGCTACACCTGAGATGCAGGCAGGATACAGTGAGGTACCAAAGATGGCTCCCAGCTGATACCGATTAGCTGGGAGGTTATAAGCAAGCTTCTTGAAGCCTTCCAGCATCAATACAACTCTCATGCAAAGTCTGACACCCTGCTAGACTCCATACTGCCTGCCTAGACCCTGGCCTACCTGCCGTGACTCTGACTTCTCTGCCAACCCTGACGATGCCCCTGGACACCCTTTGGATTAGACGCTTGCTCGGACTACCGGTAAACAGACCTCAGCTTGCCTTTTGGACTTTGATATCTGGACTCTCCTCGAATAGACTCTCTGTGTAGCTTGCTGAACAACAACAACAACAACAACAAAATTCTACTGTAGACATTAATTTTGCTTTTTTTATTTTGTATTCCTGCTTTTACCCTTTCTTCTTTGACCTTTAGCTGTAGCCATTTCAAGTCACTACTATTTTCTGCCACTAATATGCTGTCATTTGCATATCTCCATAAAAATAAATGTTACCAAAGATAACAAGCTTACAAGGGTCATTGGCAGCTTCCTCCAGAACTGGAGATTCTATGTGACGATGAATGGAAAGAACAGACTGAGAGTACAGAAGAATGCTCTGCCCCAAGGAAGTGTATTGCCTCCAACACTGTACAGTTTAAAAAAAACTTTACAGAATTTATTCATTCCATGGGGTTTTCCTTATCGCAAAAATTCCTTCAAGGAAAGTGCCCATAGGAATGGATTGTGTGGTTTCCCATTGGAATGCATTGAAAACAAAAATTCCTTATTGTGAAGTGCAGTTTGCCATAGGAATGCACTGAAAACAAAAAAGTTCCGGGGGGGAATTCCGTGAAGTGGGGCATCACTTTCAATGAATTTCTTTCCATATAGCGAGTTTTTTGTAGTGCAAGGTGTCCATAAAGTGGGATTTCACTGTATAATATATACAGATGATCAATCAGTTCCTGACAATACAAAATTGTTCATCTATGCGGATGACACAGCAATGGCTGTTCAAGGATTCAGTTTTGATGAGGTAGCTAGAAAAATTACTGGGGCACTTGAAGAATTAGGACAGTATTACAACATCAACCATTTGAAGCCTAATCCAAGCAAGACTCAAGTATGTGCTTTCCATCTTCAAAACCGAGAGGCAGGGGCTGAATTGAATGTTACGTGGCAAGGGAACCGATTACACCACTGTTCAGCACCAAAATACCTTGTGATGCTTGACAGGACACTTTCTTTTAAGCAGCACTGCCTGAATACCAAAGCCAAAGTTAGTACAAGGAACAACATCATCAGGAAACTCACAAGCTATAAATGGGGAACACAACCATCCATGCTGTGCACATCAGCTTTGTCCCTGAGCATCTCTGCAGCACAGTATACTGCTCCAGTATGGAGCGCATCCACACACACAAAATAAGTTGACATCACTGTTAATGAAGCCATACGTAGAGTGACAGGATGCCTGAAGCCTACACCAATTGAGAAAATCTACCATCTTGTTGGTATCACTTCACCTAAGATCAGGAGAGAAGTAACAGTAGACGCTGAGAGAATTAAGCAAGAGAATGACCCTCAACATCCTCTGAACGGATATGAGCCTCAAATCTGCCGGCAAAGATCCAGGAAGAACTTTATGGCAAGAACAAACATTCTTGAGGGTACACAAGAGCAAAAACAAATTAGAAGATGGGGAAGGAGCTCACTGGACATGGAAAAATATTAAAGGAGGATATAGCTGAAGATCTCAACCTCCCCTACATGACTTGTAGGACCCAGAATAGGCTGAGGGTTGGAGTCCCTAAATGCAAGACCAACATGCTCAAGTGGGGGCTGCTTGTGGACAACAACACATGGTGTGCATGTGGAGAGACACATTTACTGGGATGCCAATTTACTGGGATGACAATTGCTCCCAGAGACATACACCAATGAGGACTTGGGTTTGGACAACGACAAAGCAAAGAAAGTGGTTTTGTTTTGGCAGTCAAGGGTTTGATAGGGACATGAAAGAAGAAGACCTGGATATCTTAAATTGCTGCCATTTTGTTTCAACTAATTTCCCTTCCTCCTTTTGAATCTATTTCACAGTTTTGTGTATGATGTTTTTCATATAAATTGAACTGATAAGAAGATATAAAGAACCCTTGTCTGAGATCTTTGCCTAGAGTAAATTCGCTTCGCTGACTGCGGTTCATGTAAGTTCTGCAGTATAAGGCTGCTGATGTTATCAGACAGGATAGTTTTATGGAAACTAAACTTTTCCCCCTGTTGTCCTGAGGCCGCTATGTGTCCTGAGTAACCTCCTTCTTTACCAGGAACCTATGGAGGTTTCAGGACATGAGGGAAGACTCTTCTGTTTCCTTCCAATTGCCATGACCTCAGTCTTCTCTTTACTGATTCTCATATTATTCAGGACATGAGGGAAGACTCTTCTGTTTCCTTCCAATTGCCATGACCTCAGTCTTCTCTTTACTGATTCTCATATTATTTATTTTGCATTCTTGTTTCATGGTCATAAGGTGTTGCTGTAATTCCTTAGCTGTACTTTCTATCAATGCTTCATCATCTGCAAAAAGTAATTCTTTGATATTGAGTAATTTGTTGATATCAAGAACCTATGGAGGCTTTGTTAGGGGATGTAAGTCTTCGCCTCACACCCTAACTGGTTGCAAGACATATTGTGTCTGTGATGCCTTTAAGACCTTACTGCAGGGGCACACAGGTGCTGGGACTTTCCCCTGGTGTGCTCCATGGGCCAGTGTATTTAGGTCAGAGCAAGATTGCAGACTTCGAGCTACAATGCTCAACTTGCTCTGCTGACAGTCTGGATGAAGATTCCTGCATCTTCCAGAACCTGCTATGAGGACTGAATCTTAGCACTGATCCTGATGATGGCTTCTGCCTGATATGTCATCTGTGCTTGCTGGACAAAGAAGGACTACTTGGGGTAAGCCTCCAGCAAGAGGACAGAAGCTGTAGAACTCTTTGGCTTTGTCTATAATTACAGCTTGCATTTACCCTGCTGGAGTGGACTGCTACTGAACTGTATGGACTTCTATATAGCACAACTGAACTGTCTCAGTGAGGTCAACTGAGCGGCCCAAGAGAATATATCTGTTTTGTGTTACAGTTGTTGCACTGTATATACTTGCACCTTTTTACTTCCTGAGTAAACCTATGTTGAGTTTTTCATCTGCACCAAGATCTGTCTACCTGTTTTTCTCACAAGGGACCACCTTGCCAGGGCCTCACAAGGAACCTCTTGCTGGCCACTGCAAACCACTCTGCTAACCGTTTACATCAACAGGCGTCAAGACAGAAGGGAAAAGACTTTAGCCACCAAAAAATACTGCCTCTGGGAGTGGTGATTTTCAGTAATTAAAGATTTCTTCAGCCTTGTCTCTAAGAACTGACCTGAAGAATGTTCCAGTCATTACAGTACAGGTATTTCCATTCTGTGGAGAGAGAGAAACTCATGTAAGACTGCACGATATAGATCTGTTCTGATTCACTCAGTGTTGTGTATTGAATGTAATTGTAACCACACGAATGAGCGAATGTAACAATCTGTAACCACATGAATGAGCGAATGTAACAATGTGTATCTTTGCAATAGAAACAATGTAACAAACCACAATAGAACGCGAGCTAATGACCACTGGGGGAAATAGCGAGCGTTCAGCTCACATGGTACACATTCCTCAAATACTTTCAGTTGTGTGGGAAAGATCCCCGCCCTCGCCTCACCTGGACAAGAAGGGCGTGACTAAGGATGACATCATATGGACAGTAGCCAATGCGCTATCAAGGAGCCACATTCAAATGTATAGCCACTGCATAAAAGGAGCTGTCTGTATGCCATTACCACATGTTCGTGCTGTACTCCATGCAATAAAGATGTGTTAGGGTAGTTTACAGCTGCTTCCATTGTCTTGATTCCCAAACACAAAACTGGGATATGGCTTTCCACGGGGACAAGACACTTCCACAGCAACCGGTTTTCAACGTTAACCTGCCCGAACGATGGGACTGGTTCGAGATGCATTTCAGGAGTACGGTAGCAGTTGCCGGCATCACAGACGCTGGAAAGAAGAGGGGCCTTCTCATCATGATGCTCGGATATCACGCAGTGCAAACGCTGATGGACCTGGTGGCACCAAGAGAAGTGGAACAGGTTTCCGTAGCCGACCTGCTGACTGCACTGAGAAGCCATTTCAAGCCCAAGGTGTCCTTCTTCTCGGCCAGAGCCACGTTCGCGAGGAGGGACCAAAAGCCGGGTGAGTCCATGACTGAATAAGCGGCGGCCCTCCATTTGGCGGCAACCCCGTGCGAATGGTGGGAGAACTTAGATATGGCCTTTAGAGACCGGCTGCTTTGCGGATTGCGAGATGGGGACACCCAAAAGAAGCTCATGACCCGCAGCCACGACCTATCCTTCCAAGAGGTTCTGCAAGAGGCGCAGGGGGGAGAGTCCACAAGGGCTGGGTTCAAGCTCCTCAAAGCGAAGCCACCACCATTTGAGGCGGCTGCATCTCCAGTCCAGGCGACCTGGAGGGTGCCCCCTGCCCCACGCTCGCCCACATCTTCAGAGGCCTCCGCCAACGCAGGCTCCAGTGAAGATGAGGGTGTCCGGAAAATCGGAAAGGGCCAGGACGAGAAGAAAGAAAAGGGAGGCCGGCATTGCGATGGCTGCGGAGCATCCCATGATCGGAGCAAGTGCCCATTCCGAAAGGCTGAGTGCCACAACTGCGGATGAAGGGGCCACATCACCAGGGTGTGCAGACGATGGCGAGATGAGAGCAAGGGCCCAGCAGAGTGCTCCATGAGGAGACGGGACGGCGTTGGCAGAGTCTACGATGGTGACAATGGCCCAGAGGGGTACCACGTGTAGTACCACGTGTACCGAAGAGCATACAAGGGAGACGACCTGGCCATTCACAGCATGCCCTTAGGGCACCCACGTTTTTATGTTGAGGTACTGTTGCAGGGGATCCCAGTTAGGATGGAAAAAGACTCGGGGTCTGCCTACTCCATTATTTCCCATAGAGAGTTTTTGCGCATTCCCCCCAAGGTGTGGCCCAGACTCAAGGAACTGAGGCCGAACTTAAGGGATGTACAGGGAAATGGAATCCCAGTGCTGGGAGTGGGGGAGTTTGAGATACAGTACAAGGGACTCAGAAGGAAACTTCCCCTAGTGGTTTTAAAGGAGGGGGTTGCAACCTCTTGGGAACACAATGGTTCAAACCCCTGGAGATCTTCATAGGAGGTGTCCACGCCATCGGGGGAGGACGAAATTCAGGCAGTGTGCAACGCACACCCCGAGGTATTCAAGAAGGGGCTCGGGAAGTACAAAGGGCCCCCAGTTTCATTCAACCTACACCCCGAGGTCCGCCCAATTAGGCTCAAGCCATGACAGGTTCCGTTCGCCCTGAAGGACAAAATAGAGGCAGAACTGGACAAATTGGTGGGTCAGAGGATCTTAGTGCCTGTGGACTCTGCAGAGTGGGAGACTCCTATTGTTACAGCACTAAAAGCAAATGGGGAGGTGCGGATTTGCGCTGACTACAAGTGTACAATCAACAAAGCAATCCACCCTAATGCTTATCCGGTGCCAGTAGTTAGCCATCTGCTAGCTACTTTACATGGGGGAAAGTGTTTCGCCAAATTGGATCTGGCGCAGGCGTACCAGCAGCTAACAGTAACCCCAGCTACAGCTGCTGCGCAAACCATTGTAACTCACAAGAGGGCATTTAAGGTGATGCGCCTACAGTTCGGCGTGAACTCGGCGCCGGGAATATTTCAGTTGCTTGTGGAACATCTGTTAAATGGGCTACCAGGTGTTTTACCATATTTTGATGATATTTTGATATCTGGGGGGAGCGAAGCAGAACTGGCCCAGAGATTAGATAAGGTCCTTACAGTGTTCGAATCCACGGGGCTGAGACTGCGGAGAGACAAATGTGTGTTCCTTGCAAAAGAAGTAGAATTCCTGGGGTTTCACATAACCCCTGACAGAGTGAAACCCACTGAGTCCAAAGTCTTGGCCATCCAAAACGCCCCTCGCCCCACTGCGAAACCTGAGCTGCAATCCTTCCTGGGGCTGCTGAACTTCTACCATTCCTTCCTGCCCAGGAAAGCATCCATTGCAGAGCCCCTGCATAGGCTGCTTAAGAAGGATGTGGTTTGGCAGTGGGGGGAGAGCCAAGAGCAGGCTTTCAGGGAACTCAAGCAGCTTCTCTCCTCAGAGGCCATCCTGACCCATTTCGACCAAAAGAAGCCAGTAGTCTTAGTCTGCAACGCCTCACCAGTGGGGGTGGGGGTGGTCCTTTGCCACGTGTTAGAGAGCAGGCGAGAAGTCCCGGTTGCCTTCTATTCAAGATCATTGTCTAAGGCAGAATGCAACTATGTCCAGACAGATAGGGAGGCTCTTGCAATAGTAGCGGGCACAAAGAAGTTCCATGATTTTTTGTATGGTCGCCCATTCACCATTGTAACCGACCACAAGCCACTATTGGGTATCTTCACCTCAGACAAGCCCACTCCGCAGATCCTCTCCCCAAGGATGCTTTGGTGGGCCATTTTCCTCAATGCGTACAGGGGTTCATTAGTGCACCACCCCAGAAAAGACATAAGCCATGCTGACGCACTTTCAAGGTCTCCTCTTCCCCAGCTGGGAGACCCAAAATGCGAAATAGAGCAGGACAGCCAAGTCCTCCTTATAGAAGCCATAGATGCACCCCCCATACTTCCCGCGGTAATCGCTACAGCCACAGCGAAGGATAAAACACTAGCTCTTGTCAGCTCTTGGGTATGGAAGGGGTGGCCCAAAGCTCCCCCCGCAGATGAGTTTGTCACATTTTTCAGGAAGAGGGTTGATTTGTCCACAGAAAGGGGGTGCCTCCTATGGGGAGAGAGGGTGATCATCCCAGAATCCTTAAAGGCAAGAGTACTCAAGCTTCTACACGTAAGCCACCCGGGAATAGTGCGCTCTAAAGCGCTGGCCCGAAGCTACTTCTAGTGGCCACAGTTAGATGTGGACATAGAGCACATGGTGAACACCTGCGAAAGTTTCCAGAGCTCTCACCCTGAGGAGTCCGGACTTCCACACAGAGAATGGGACACAGTCAGGGGACCGTGGTCTCGCCTTCACGTAGACTTCGCAGGTCCGTTCAGGGGTTCCTTTTTTTCTACTGGTAGTAGACGCATACTCTAAGTGGTTGGAGGTGATTCCGATGAACAGCACCTCATCAGCCGCAACCATAAAACAGCTGCGCAAGCTGATAAGTACCTTCGGGATACCTGACGTCATTGTGAGCGATAACGCTAGCACTTTCACGTCTGCAGAATTCCAAGCGTTCTTGGAATCAAATGCCATTCGGCACATAACCTCAGCCCCTTTCCACCCCGCAACAAACGGCCAGGTGGAACTCCTGGTGCGAACCATGAAAGAGAGGTTGCGGCGCATGGGCCCAGGGGATCTGGACCTGCAGCTCTGCCAGTTTTTGTTAGCATACAGGGTGACGCCGTTGGCGTCGAGGTTTTGCCCCGCTGAACTCCTCATGAAAAGGAAATTGCATTCGTTGTTAACCAGGTTGGATCCCACTAGGGTGGAGGATAGGGGAAGAAACATTGAGCTCAGGTACACGAAAAACTTCGAGATAGGCGAACCTGTACACTGTAGGAACTACGCAGCTGCAGGGCTAGACTGGGTTCCGGGAGTAGTCATTAACCAAACGGGACCAGTTTCATACTGTGTCGAGACCAACACGGGTCTCCTCTGAAGAAGGCATGCCGACCAACTCAGGCACTGAGTGATTGGGGGGCAGGACAGGGGTGCCCAGCAGCAGAACTCAATGTTAGGGTCCTCCCCCACCTGCGTATCCCAAGGGGGAGAAAACGAGGGGCAACAGTCCCAAACAGGGGGGGAGAGCAGACTCAAATCCATATCCTTTTGATACACCAGTTCTCCCCAGCGCCATGAAAGATAAGAATGAGTTTGTCCCTGTTGCCCCTGAATCAGATTTTGAGTTACCAAACCGGGGGGGGGTCCGGAGTGTTCCCCCACCCATCCAAGCGAGGAACGGGGTTTTTCTTTAGTCCCTAGTGCTCCCGGTTTGCCCACATCCGCATCAGAATCCAACCCTTCTCCTCCTGCCCAGCCTATAGCTGCAGATCCGCAGCAAGTCACCAACGAGTCATCCTCTCCAATTGCAGGACAAGAACCAGGAGGACACAGACGAGGGGGCACAGCCGAGTCAAGCATAACAGCCACACGCCCCAAATGCACATGCTGAAAACCACTTTGGTTAAGGGACTTTGTCCCATCTTAGAGGGGAGGGATGTTGTGTATTGAATGTAATTGTAACCACACGAATGAGCGAATGTAACAATCTGTAACCATATGAATGAGCAAATGTAACAATCTGTATCTTGCAATAGAAACAATGTAACAAATCACAATAGAACGCGAGCTAGTTACCACTAGGGGAAAATAGCGAGCGTTCAGCTCAATGGTACACATTCCTCAAATACTTTCAGTTGCGCAGGAAAGATCCCCGCCCTCACCTCACCTGGACAAGAAGGGCATGACTAAGGATGACGTCATACGGACAGTAGCCAATGCGCTATCGAGGAGCCACATTAAAATGTATAGCTACTGCATAAAAGGAGCTGTCTGTCTGCCATTACCACATGTTCATGCTGTACTCCATGCAATAAAGATGTGTTAGGCTAGTTTACAGCTGCTTCCATTGTCTTGATTCCCAAACACAAAACTCAGTCTTAGCTTTAAGTCTGTCTTTAATAATCTCATACATACGCTTTTAAGAAAGAAGAAGAGACAAGGAATATTTTGCTTTTGAAGCAAGAGATATACTCCAAATTCTAGCAAGATTGAAGATGCATTGCATTGATCCTGATCCTGAATGGAAATAATTTGTCTCCTGCCAAGAACTCTTAATATTACTGAAGCTTCTCAATAGATGGTGCTGTCACCTCACTTAATAGCTTAAGTGATTATTCAACCTTCGGGACAAATGTGTGAAATTTATTTTTGGCAACTATGCAAACATGCCTAGAATCAGAAATTGGGGGGCAACAGGGAAGCCGGGTAGTAAAAGTGGATTATTCCAGTCACTGCAAATCTTGATTCAGACTGTGGGAAGGTCTGTTAGGAGATTTCTTACTTATAGCTGAGTAAACAGGAACCATGTTAATGTGTGCTTTTAAATTTACCTTACTGTTTGGATATGACTGGTTTTCGAGCAAGGGTGACAAATATTCTCTGGACCCGTGGTTCTCAACATGGGGCACACGCCCCACAGAGAGGCAATTTCATTTTTAAAAGGATCAATTTGAGAATGAGTTATTAACAGTGAATGGCCTCCACATGAATAGGAGTTCACTTTTTGTTTTTTATTATGTTTATCTATACCTATAAATCCAAGGGTTAACTGTTGGAACTTGCTATACGTTTCTGCACCCATCCATCCTATCCCGTACTGAGCCTCCTGCACTCGCCCGAACCCGGTCTGGAGGTTACTGCAGGGTTGAGAAAGGTGCCAGTGGGGCAAGAGCCCCACGAATGCGAAAAAAGGAAAAGAACTTCACTTCCCAATGTTCTCTGCACCACACAACAGCCAATCAGGCTGAGAGGCATGAGCAAAAAGAACATTGGGAAACGCGGCGCGGCCAATTAAAATCGAGCCGCAGGAAAAAACCGCCACACGAACGCAAACCAAAATAAAAAACTACAAGTCCCAGCGTCCTGCGTGCTGTGAGCGCACAGAACGCTGAGAAAGCCAGAGCAAAAAATAAAATTACAAAATGCAACAGGAGCACATGTCCACCACAGGCGGACACAGTGCCTCAAAGCCTCGCAAAACAAAAAGCCATAAAACTCCACCACGAGACACCCACTGGCCTTCTTTCCCAGAGCAACGGGGAGAAGAGGGACTCCCTCTCCTCCATGCTACCCCACCGAAGACACGGCGAGACCACCGCCGGCCTCAAGGAAAGTTGAGCCGGGGTGGGCAAAAAAAACAAAAACAGGCAGCAGTTCGTCAGGGGAAGCACCTTCCCTGGCGAATGACTGGGTGCTGCCTTTGTACTACTGACAGAAGTAATACAAAAGCAGCAGCCAACAATCCGCAAGGAAGAGCACCACCCCTTATGGATCTCTGCCTGCCGATCTCTGGTTAGGTAAGCCGGGAGAGAAAGGAGACAGAGAGGAGAGAACCATCGTCAGGCAGAGATAGCTCTTCTCTGCCTCCTTCTCCCACAACCTACCTAATGAACCTTACCAGCCAGTGGAAGAACGGGCTGACTGCCGGCTCCTCCTTTCCCCCATTGCTGCATCGAAACCAAAATTTGAAGCAGCAATGGCGAAAAGAGAAACCGACAGGCAGCCCATTCTTCACGCAAACCTACACACCAACAACAAACACCAAAATTAATAAAAATTAATAAAACACAAATAAATAAATAAATAACCATTAATAAACAAAAAAGTAAACCACAAAATACACAAATGTCCATCACATACAGTATTTCATTTCTCCCAACAGGTTTCATTTCTCCCAACTCACAAGGCCAACATTGTTTACATTCCAGTCCTGGTATGAAGGGACTCCCACACATTGAAATCTCCATCTTGGATGAGGCTAAAGCACAGGGTATATATCATTTCATTACACCTTGTGTTGTAAAAGCAGAATCAACTATCCCAATATCTGGTTAGCCTTACCACAGTGTATGTTAATCTCTTTGTACCTTACCTTAGTTTGTAATTGATACATTTACAGTATGTTTACACTGAACACTTACCTGTCATCCCATGACAGGATATACTGTATATTACTAAAAATTAGGATAGATGAGACATTGGGTTTACATAAAACTGTGTATCTTAATTTATATGTTCAAATGCAAGATTAGAAATTTATTTTATACTTAAAAAGAATTTTAATGCATCTCACCTGAATGTACGTCTGCCCAGGCACTAACTGACTTCACTTTGTATGGTTCTTTATCTTTAAATTTGACTTTTAATAGATAGGTTTTCAAACAGACCATTCCTTTGAAAAAGAAAAAGAAATCTTTAGCCATCTCTACATAGAGGACCTTCTTACACAAAAGAGAATGTGGGTCCATTTTATTCAGGAGCATGAACTCAGAATGCTCCCTAATTAGAATGGCTAGGATTTGCAGCCTTTAAAACTTAAGAGCAGATTTAAAACATAGGTAGTCCCAAAAGAGGCAAAAACACTGAAGCCCATACTAACTGCGCACAGCTTCCCACCTCAGTAGGCTAGCCTTTAAACAGTTGATGAATGTTAATGGGAGATTTTGAGGTTAAAGTCCTAAATGTGTATTTTAATATGACATTAACCTGCCTGAATAAGTCAAAGTTGTGTAAGGAAAAATCCATCATAAATTGTGACATTAATTCAAAGAGGAGAACTGATCATTATGTTATTTCAGATTTCCTGGTAAAAGTGAGAGAAATTTGTTACTTTACTTAATGGTTCTCAATTTTTCCTTCCTTCTTCCATTTCAGCCCTCCTCTCTTCCAGTAATCTCTTTCAGTTAACAGCCAGAAATTTAAAAATAAAATATATCAAGCTAATGGATAATTTCTTCTTTCTGAATCTTTCTCCGGTTGCTGTTACAGGTGAAATACTGCACAGTGTATGCTGATTTATTTGAACATGTTCCACTTTTGTCGTTTCAGAATGGATTTGACAGTGAAGATAAAACACTGAATAAAACAGTAGTTAGCTGAGATTTCAGGCGCAGCCACATGGCCCCCTTCATAGACACTTTTTATTCTCTTAGATTTACAGAGACCATTATTTATTCATATATTTATTTCTCAAACAGAGCCTATTCATTCCTGCATACACACACAGCCCTACTAGGTCAGTTTTGTGCACATTCTAAATAGGAGAAATTCTAGATAGTTAGGTTGGAAAGTGTCCAGCTCAGCACTCTAAATATTGCCTGTTGGCTTTGCCATCAAAGTCCCAAAATCGCACTGAAGACTGTCACCCAAAGGTACCATGGGAAAATATAATGGTAGCCAGATCGGTTTCCCAGTGTTGTTTCCATTGCTGCTGCAGGAAACAGTTAAGTTACACACACACACACACACACACACACACACACACACACACACACACACACACACACACACACACACACACACACACACACACACACGAACATCAAATAAGGCAAGTGGAGACTGCTAGAAGTGCAAGAATAAGAACCTTGTATCTCCCTTGACACCTGAAGTGGTGGGGGTAGGGTGGAGGAAGAGGAGGAGGAGGGGGAGAAAAGAGAAGGATAACAAGGAGGAGACAATGATGGTGACAACAGCGCCGCCAGTGCCAGCGCCACCGGTGCTTGGCTTTGTTGTTGGTTAAAACTGGTGTTACAACCCTCAGCCTATTTAGGGACCGCCAAGTGACATTACAGAGATTGAGTCCCTCACCCATAACCTCCTTTGATATTATTCCTTGTACAGTGAGCTCCTTCCTCCTTCTTCTAATCTGGTTTTGCTCTTGCGTACCCTCAAGAATGTTTGCTCTTGCCATAATGCTCTTCCTGGATCTGAGTCAGCAGACTTGAGGCTCATATCCGAGCAGAGGATGTCAAGGGTAATTCTCTTGCTTAGTTCTCTCGGTGTCCACTACTACTTCTCTCCTTACCTTAAGTAGAGCAATACCAACAAGAAGATACATTTTCTCAACTGGTGTAAGTTTTAGGTATTCTGTCACAATACACATTGTTTCACTAACAGCAATGTCAAATTGTTTCATGTGTGTGGATGCACTCCATACTTGAGCAGCATACTCAGCTGCAAAGAATATCACAGCCAAAGATGATGTATGCAGTGAGGATGGTTGAGTACTGGGACCCCTGCTTTTCAACCTCTTCATAAATGATCTAGAGGTAGGAGTAAAAAGAAAGGTAGCCAAATTTGCTGACGACACTAAATTATACAGGGTAGTGAAAACTGTGAGAGATTGTGAGGAGCTCCAGAGGGATCTCTTGACACTGGGGGAGTGGGCAAAACAGTGGCAAATGAGCTTCAACATTAGTAAGTGCAGAGTGATGCATGTTGGGGCAAAAAAAACCCAATTACATTTATAAACTGATGGGTTCTGAACTCTCTGCGACAAACCAGGAAAGGGACCTTGGTGTCCTGGTGGACAACTCAATGAAGGTGTCAACCCAGTGTGCCTCAGCAGTGAAAAAAGCAAAGTCAATGCTAGGGATCATTAGGAAGGGTATAGAAAATAAGTCAGCAAGTGTCATTTTGCCTCTTTATAAATCTATGGTGAGGCCCCATCTGGAATACTGTGTACAGTTCTGGTCGCCATACCTCCAGAAGGATATTATGGAGTTGGAAAAAGTGCAGAGGAGGGCAACCAGAATGATTAGGGGACTGGAACACCTTCCTTACCATCTGAGGCTGCAACGGTTGGGCCTCTTCACTCTTGAACGACGACGTCTAAGAGGTGACCTGATTGAAGTTTATAAAATCATGCACGGTGTGGACAAAGTAGATAAGGAAAAACTGTTTGCCCTATCGCATAACACTAGAACTAGGGGACACTCCATGAGACTTTTGGGTACTAGTTCTCAAACAAATAAGAGAAAGTACTTTTTCACCCAGAGGATCACTGGTCTATGGAACTCCCTGCCAGAAGAAGTGGTGACAGCTGTCAGTCTTGACAGCTTTAAGAAAGGATTAGACAAGTTCATGGAGGACAAGGGTATCAATGGCTATAATTATGGATACTTAAGGACAACCTCCGGGTTGGAGAGATAGGCAGGATATCTCTCAATGCCATTTCCAGGGAATCCTAAGCAGGTGAAGGCATCTGCATGGGAATACCCTGAAGCAAATGGTGAGCCACTGTGTAAGACAGAATGCTGGACTGGATGGGCTGTGGCCTGTTCCAGCAAGGCTGTTCTTATGTTCCCTATGATAGGAGCTTCCAATGATCGGATCTAATGATCGGATCTAATACTACACATTAATGGGCAGAGTGCAGGTCATCGAATGTTGTAGGACTACAATTTTCATCAGCCTAATGAGTGCAGTTAATGGTTGAGAATGTGGACAGTCCCATGCTGGCCCGGCAAGATACTGGGACAAGCCGCCCCATGCCTGTACTTATAACTTATAATAATAAGGCTTGAATTGGGGGAGGACAACACAAAATTATTATTATCTCTGTGCTGCTGCTGCTGAAGCGCTTTGGACTTTCTCCCACAGGGTGGAGGGGAGCCTGATGGGAAGAGCCAAAGAAGGAGTGTAAACTGTCGAGGTGGTGTGGCCCTTTAAGTTATAAGTTACTAGCAAGGGTGCCTGGCTACACCCAGGGATTTTTTTTGGGGGGGTGGCAGTGGCTCACCTCCCAGGGTGGTGTGGTCCTTGCACTGCTCCCTGGTGGTGTCCCCTTGGCAGCCGGCACACCGCCACCCGGGACACCGCCTCACCCATTGCTTTGTTGCTGTCTCCGTTGCTGCCGGGCCTGCCACCCCCGCAGCACAGTGGCGGTTTTAGCGGCCCAGTCCATCGCCTCCTCGGGTGGCCACATTGCCTCAGCAGCACTGCCCCCACTGGCGCATAGGCTAGTGTGTCATCTCCAGCTCATGGGTGCTCGCAGCCTTCATCCTGGCCATGTATGCACCTCCGCTGCTGCCGCTGTTTTTATGGCCAGTGTCCTCTCTGCTGGGTGCATCACCGTGGGGTTCTCTCCATCCCGGCCTCCAGAGGCTGTGGGTGGCATCAACTCCCTGGATGCAGTGCCATGGTGGTGGGGCATTCCTTGCGCCGGTTTGCATGGCGGCATATCCGGACCAGCCGCGGTAGTTCCAGAGGGCAACGCTGTGCATGCACAGTGGCTGTTGGTGTTGCGGCCACACGGCCATTGCCCTGCCCCTCCCGCGCTTGTTCCGTGCTCTCCGATTAGTCATGGCATGCAGCGTTGCACACTGGGATATGTAGTTTTTTGCTTTTTGCCTAATTTGTGGGGCACACGGCCCCCCATTCTTGTCCGGACCCCAATGGTGCTGTTCTCGCACGTGCAAGGTACGTGCATGCCAAGTTGCAATGGGATACATCCAGGGGTGTGGGCACCTATAAAGCACACAGGCCTGAATGTGGAGGCCTCAGTCCAACAGCTTCTAAAAGACAGCATTTTACGTTTCCCAGGACTATTGTCCCTGGTTCCCAAACTTCTTCTGCCTCCTTCTTTGGAACAGCTGTTTCCTCTTTTCTGTCTTCTGTTAAGCTTTCCTCCCCCACAAAAACAGAAGTCATCGCTGAGGAGGAAATTCAGTTTAAAAGCAGATGTTTGGAGGGAAGAACATTATTTGTCTTGCTTCTTAATAAAATAAGTAATAAACAATGCCAGCTACTTCCTGCTGGGTTTGTTTTATCTATTAGCAAAACAAATACGAGGGGAAAATAATTTAAATTGGAGGACGGAAAGGGATGAGATGGTTTAGTGCAAAACTTTTTATGGCACTGCAGCGGCCTGTAAAATTTTAATTGGAAATTAAGAGCAAAAGTTTCCTGCGGCTTCTGTGAATGTTTTTTTTTCCTTCCCTTCATAAGTTTTCCATGCACAGGGGCTTTGCATCTGAGATGTAACCAAACTGTATTATTTCATTTATTACTGGTAAGAGAGAGAGCGATGTGCTTTTAAAAATGGCTTTAGGAAAGCAAATATAAGTAACAGATTAAGCAGAATGCCATCTTCTGTTCTCCCGCTAACATTCCTGCCTGGTAGAGAAGCAAAGGGAGACAGCAGGATATTGTTTGAAATGTAACTTTCAGAGTTCTCCTACAACATCCAAATAGCATAAAAATAAGTGCCCTGCACTCTAAACATTCTGTTCATTAGCATCTTTTTCCTCTTGAAAATTAGGACCTTTTTACTCCAGTGGGGATGAGAACGTAACCAGAAATGACACTAGGCTATTTGCAGTTATAATTAATAGAGAAGTGTATTTAAATCACAGCAGATAAATAAGGATTAAGATATATGAAATGAAGGCACAGACTAAAAGTAATCACAGGAAAATGGATGGTTTTCTAACAATACAATGATGTATTGTTAGAAAAGTAAGTATCAGATGAAATTACAGTTGTACAAAATTAGCCACAATCAACCCCTTTTAAACAATACTTAATCTTCCACCAACACTGTGGAACAAAACTGGGTGCTGTACTAACACCCTGATCCTTCCTGTTTCAACTAAGCAAGATCCAACTAGATCCAATGTGAGATAGTTGCTTGAATGTTCAGCTAAGATTGGGGAGATCCCTGTTCAAATCCACCCTGTCACAAATGTGAATTCATTAAAATTCATGCAAGCACCAATACACAATTAATTGCTATGAAAACACTTCTACTTAAAGTATTTAAGTTAGTTCAATAGCTATAGTAAAGGTAAAGGTTTCTCTTCCTTGAAAGCCCGTCGTATCTGACTCTAGGGTTCAGTGCTCATCTCTGTTTATGGTCAAAGAGCCAGGGCTGTCTGCATCTGTAGATTTGTCCATGAACACGTGGCAGGCATGCCTCGACACCAAAGTGCACAGAATGCTGTTTACCTTCCCACCTAAGTGGTACCTATTTATCTACTTGCAATTTCTTACTTTCGAACTGCTAGGTTGGCAGGAGCTGGGACAGAGACAGGAGCTCACTCCACTGTGTAGTACTCGGGTATCGAACTCCGACCTTCCAGTCATCAAGTTCAGCATCTTAACCACTTGAGCCATCACAGTTCCTATACAAACTGTTTTATTAAGTAAACCCAAACACCCATTAGACATTTCTTTGTGGAAAGCTCAGGCCTGAGAAAACAAAAGGGCTTAAACACCCCTTTCACCCTTTGTTCCTAAGAAGGATGCATAGAAAAAGGGACACAGACCAGATTGTTTATCTATTAGAGGTGTTAAGTAGGGACAATGACCATAAATCCCTTTAATGTGAAAGTTTTGTTGCCAGAGAACTCTGCTTTCTGTAACATTTTTGCTGGTTTTAGGGTACTCAGAATATATTCTGCATTCTTTAACAATACTATATATATCAAATAGCGTGAACCTTGTGAACTTTTTGGTAATTAACCAATCTCATTAACTGTAGGATGCCTTAGCTAAATTGCCTTTTGACCAATAAAGTGAAAATGAATATTTTCCTTTCTGTCCATTGCTTATAAATGAATGATCTAAGTGTATCTCAGGGTCTTTTCTTTTACTTTTAGAATGCAAGCGCGGCGCCAAAATGGCCGCCGCGCTCTTTGCGGGCCCCCCCCCCACCGGACGAAGACATCCGGGTAGTTAGGGGGCGTGGCCAGCACCCTTATATAAGGGGCGGCCACGAGGCAGCCGAGCTGCCATTTTGCGAAGCGACGGAGAGGAAAAGTTTTTCCCTCTTACCTCCGTCTTGCCTTGCTTAGGGAAGCCTCTGGCTGCTGATTTTCTTGACTTTTTCGGCTTCCCATCGTTTAGCTGCTATGCCCTCAAAGAAGAAGGCGACTGCGAACGCGGCTCGTTCTGCACAGAGGCGCCAGCCGGGTCGGAGGACCGCGGCTGCGCCTCCCCAGCAGCCTCCTTTGCCTGAGCCCACCGGGACCGGTGGGATGGGGTTAATTGCCCCTTGGCCTGAGGCGGGGGGTCCGCGTACCAGCCCAGCTGGGGCCGCGGCCCCCGGCCCGCAAGCAGTGGCCATTGCCTCTGGCATGGCCCATTCTGCGGGGCCTTCTTCCATGGGTCCGCAGCTTCCTGCGGGGGGTTTCGGCCATGGGGGTGGCTGGGTTCCCTCCCCTGGCAGGGTATCCCCCCGGCCCTGCAGGGGCCGGGCCTGGGGTCGTGGCCGTATATGGGCCCCGGGGTTCAGGGACCTGGACCAGCGCCTGCAGCCAGTGGGCCGGCTGGCCCTTTGCCCCCACTTGGCTTAGGGGGCTACGTTAGTGTTGAGGCCCTTCTGGCCCGCGTTGCGGCCCTCGAGGCATCCCTTGCGAGGGTTAACCACCCGGGGGTGCCTTTTGGAGGCAGGTTGATCCATTGTCTGCCGGTCAGCGGCAGGCGGCAGGACGGGTCGAGCTGCCCGAGGCGCGTGGGCCGTCCTCGGCCACTGCCTCGCAGCTCCCCACTCAACAGGCTGATGCTGGTCAGGCCCCGTCGACGAGCTCAATTGCGGTCGCGAGCTCCGATGCCCCCAGCGGGCCGGAACCCCCGGTGGGGGCGGCCCGCGGGGGTGCTGCATGTGAGTATGCGGTTCAATCTAGTGCACCCACACACCTACCCGCGTTGGGGGGGCATTCCAGTGGCCGTGGCCTCGCATGGGTGGCGCGACGGTTCAGTCGCCGACGTCCCACCCGGCGACTTCACCGCTCACCCAGGGCCCAGTTTTGGGTGGTACCTCTTATTCAGTTGGGAATGTGTTAGGGGTGGCCGGGTTGGTCCAGGCTCCTTTTCATATCCCCGTGGTTCCCACTGTGCCGGTGTCAGCATTGCCGACAGCGGGGTATTCCTTGCCCCTGGGGGACCATTTGGCCCAGGCCACCAAAGAGAAGATCTGGCGTGGGGAGTATGTGGACATCTTCTCCCTTCTTAACAGAGAGCCCACCAAAGAGGAGAGGGAGGGGCAGGATGAGAAGGATAAGGAACAGGCACGTCGTCGTAAGCCGCCACGTACGTGGGCCAATTGGTTGACGGCGTACCTTATATACATGGCGGTCTACCTCAGGGCCCGGCCGGATTTGGCAATTCCAATGGTCCAGTATTTGGACAACATTTACCGGGTGATGGTCGACTTCCCGGGCCCGTCGTGGTTGGCTTACGACGAGGAATTCCGTATGCGGATTCCCCTGCACCCTGAGATGAGGTGGGATGAGCCCTGCCAGAAGCTGTGGCTTCTGTACATGACTCCCACGCGCCACGCGCCTGGGGACAGATACCATTGTGGACATGCGGTCCAGCGAGCGGCCCCAGCACAGACACCCCGCCAGGTGGCGGGGCAGGGGGTTCCAGCCCGCCTGCTGTGCTGGACTTTCTCATCCAATGGTTCCTGCAGTAGGAAGAATTGCCGGTACAGGCATGAGTGTCCCTCTTGCACTGGCCCCCATGTGGCCTCCGCCTGCCCCAGGCCTGGAGGGGTGCGGGGCAAAGGTAGGGGCGGACAAGGGGCTGGCAAGACTGCCGCAGAGGGAGCTGGTCCACCGAAAGGCCCCCTCCCCAATTAATGTGGATGTGTTGGAGTGTTGGCTCGCATCGTACCCGAGGGGGGCAGATGCGGTTTACCTGCTTCAAGGTTTTCGACTGGGGTTCCGTATTCCTTTCCAGGGTGATAGGTCCCCCCAAGATGCCCCCGACCTTTTGTCCCTTAAGGGGAGGGAGGAGGTGGCTGCCACCAGCATTTCTAAGGAGGTTGATGCGGGCAGGGTCGCTGGCCCTTTCCCTGCACCCCCGTTCCCCAACCTTAAAGTGTCACCCTTGGGCTTGGTGCCCAAGAAGTCAACGGGCGAGTTCCGCCTGATCCATCACTTGTCCTACCCAGCCGGCCGATCGGTCAATGATGCTATCCCTGATGACCTTTGCTCGGTCAGGTATACATCTTTTGACCAAGCACAGAGCATGGTGCGCTCATGTGGCCCGGGTGCGCTGTTGGCTAAGTGCCACATTAAGTCTGCCTTTCGCCTCCTGCCGGTTCACCCGGGTGACTTTGAGTTGCTGGGTTTTAAGTTCCGGGGTGAATATTATTTCGATAAGGCCATGCCTTTTGGCTGTTCCATATCGTGCTCGGCCTTCGAGCATTTTAGCACCTTCCTACAGTGGGCTTTGGTCCGCAGGTCTGGGTCCCGGTCTGTAGCCCATTACCTGGATGATTTTTTATTCGGGGGTGAACGGGGCTGGGACACGTGCACACGTCTCCTCAACACATTTCAGACGCTAATGGAGGAACTGGGTGTCCCTTTAGTGCCCGAAAAGACCGAGGGCCCATCTACACAGCTAGTCTTCCTGGGGGTGGAGATTGACACGGTAGCGCAGGCTTCTAGGTTACCAGGGGATAAGGTGTCAAGGATAGTGGCCCTTATCTCGGACTTGCTTGCTAAACGCAAGGCATCACTGCGGGATCTGCAGGTGTTGCATGGTCATCTCAATTTCGCTTGCAGGGTGGTCGCACCGGGCAGGGCATTTGCCCGGCGCTTGTGCGACGCCATGACAGGCTTGGCCAGGCCCCACCATAGGGTCAGACTAACCCAGGGCATTAAGGCAGATATGCTTATCTGGCTCCAGTTCCTGAAGGAGTTCAATGGGGTGTCATTTTGGAGGTCTGACCTTCTGGCTTCCCCTCGTTTCCAGATACAGTCCGATGCCTCTGGGTCCCTGGGTTATGGGATGTACTTCAGTGGGAAGTGGGCCTATGGTGGGTGGCCACCAGCCTGGTCAGGTACGGGGCGCCTGCGGGACCTCACGCACCTGGAATTTTTTCCCATTCTGGGGGCCTTGATGCTATGGGGTGATGAGTGGGCCAACTTGGTCATTCATTTCTGGTGTGACAATGCGGCCGTTGTCCACATTGTCAACTCACAGACTTCCAAATCACCCAGGGTGATGGACTTGGTGCGCCAGTTTGTATTGCGCAGCCTGCGCCTTAATGTACTGTTCCAGGCCAGGCATGTCCTGGGGGTCAATAATGATATCGCTGACGCTTTGTCCCGCCTGCAGATCTCTCGGTTCCGCGCCTTGGCCCCGGATGCAGAGGAATTTCCCTCGCCACTCCCGGACGAGATATGG
Organism: Bradypodion pumilum; assembly: GCA_035047305.1. NCBI lineage: Eukaryota > Metazoa > Chordata > Lepidosauria > Squamata > Chamaeleonidae > Bradypodion > Bradypodion pumilum. The sequence goes on along the minus strand of JAWDJD010000003.1, from coordinate 20,892,935 downwards.
ACCTTTGGCAAGGAGAGGTGAACCGGGTGATCGGCATGTCGCTAGCGCCACGCACGCATAAGGCGTATCAACACGCATTCAATTCTTTCAGGGCGTTCTGTGCCCAATTCCGGCTGCCAGATACCTGGCCTATCCCGGTGGCCCATATACTTCAATTCATGGTTGACCTGCATTCCCAGGGCCTTGCACCTCGAACCATAGCATCCAGGCTGTCAGCGCTGGCTTTTATGGCCAAAGTAGGCGGACATGCGGACAGTACCGCTGACTTCCGTGTGAGTCACGTTTTGGAGGGGTGGGTACGGGAGCGTGGGCGTAGCCCGGACGACCGCCACCCAATTTCCCCAGGGGTTCTTACCCAACTGGCACGGGGCTGGCAGGACCTATGTTTTGATAGGTATGAGGCAGCCTTGTTTCATGCGGCTACAACGGTGGCCTTTTTTGGAGCGCTCCGCATCAGCGAGTTTGTGATGCTGTCTAAGGCGGATGCTAGTCGTAGTGCACTGGAACTCGAAGATGTCTATGTGGCCAAAGACTGGGCTCAGTTGAGGATACGCTCCTCTAAGACGGATCAGCATGGTGTAGGCAGTGGAATAAGACTGCTACGGTGTTCTTTGGCAGACATCTGTCCGGTTGGTGCCCTACAGGAGTTCCTTGCACTGCGTGGCATGCACCATGGCCCGTTTTTTCTGTCACCAAGATGGGTCTCCCCTTACTAAATTTCAATTTTGGAGGGTGCCGGTAGGCACTAGCCAGTGTTGGCCTCCCTGGGGCTCGTTGCGGCACCCATTCATTCAGGATAGGGGCGGCTTCTACTGCAGCTGTTTTTGGGTACTCCGGGGCTGACATATGCCGCATGGGAGGGTGGGGATCACAATGTTTTCAGTTGGTGTTTGCCCTCTTCAACCGTGAGTACCAGTTTAGTCACTGCACTGTTTCTCCCCCCCCCCTTTTTTTTTTCCTTGACAGACCCTGGGTGTCGTATTACACCGGTGACAGTGTGCCTGGTGGGCCATAGCCATGTGCACAGGGCAGCGCGTTACGCTGCACAGGGCAGCGCGTTACGCTGCATAGGGCAGCACGTTACGCTGCGGCGTCAGAGTGGGGACCCCGACTGCGACTGGGTGCATCAGCACGTCTCAGGTGGTATGGTAAGCGCGGCATGTTATGGCGGGAACTGTTGCCATTCCTTTTCTACATCAGGGATGCTGACTCGCCGGATGTCCTGGTTATGTACCTTGGGGGCGATGGCTTAGGGCGGGTCACTGGCCTATCGCGGAAGCTTGCGATTTGCAGTGACCTGCCCCACTCACGTTATGTGTGGCCTGCCACAACCCTCAATTGGTCGGACACGATACCGCGGTACGCTTACAGGGGGCGTGCGGCCTCGAGGCTCTTGGCCGAGCCAATGCTCCATGAACGGGGCTATTGCCCGGTTCCTTTTCGACAAAGGTGGGGGACGCGTCATTCGCCTCCCCGACATCAGTCTGCAAAATTACGAGCTTTTACTCAGGGGATGGGGCCCATCTGTCGCAGGGAGGTATGGACCTCTTGTTAGTGGACTGGCGAGCAGGCCTGTTGACCGAGCTGACGGTCTTGGGGGGGCGGTGAGCCTTCTGGGAAGCCTCCCCGTGTGGCGGGTAGCACTGGTAAGGTAAACATTTATGACCCACAGGTATCCGGCAGGTTCGCAATTGACTGGACAACACTAGACAGGTATAAGTTGGTTAAACGTTGTCCGGTCAACGACGAACCAGGCGACGGGGTGATGGCTACAGCTAGACAGCATGCATCACCCCGTGATTTTACAGATATGCGTCAGAGGGTGGGGTCATTAGTTAGATATTGACTACGGTCAACAATTTGTTTGTTGTCAACAAACAAATTGATACAAATAGATACATTGTAACAATTGCCGTTGGCAATTTTGGGTGGTACCTTACCAGTGTTACTTCGGCCTGCTTGCCTTAAGAATTATAATTGGTCAATTACCAATAGAAATTTATAATTCGGACTAGGGCATGAATCAATAAATGTGGCCCAATGCCGTTATCCACTTTCATTGGTGTCTGAGTCCTTTATTGGGGGGGTGCGCCTGCAATGCAAGCGCGGCGCCAAAATGGCCGCCGTGCTCTTTGCGGGCCCCCCCCCCCACCGGACGAGGACATCCGGGTAGTTAGGGGGCATGGCCAGCACCCTTATATAAGGGGCGGCCACGAGGCAGCCGAGCTGCCATTTTGCGAAGCGACGGAGCGGAGAATTTTTTCCCCTCCCTAGTTAACCGTGTGATATTTTGGTCGCTTCAGGGCCGGGTGGGAATTTTTGGCTGGGACTCACAATTGGCTCTTGGGTCCTGGTTTTTTCGCCCATCCCACACTGTTGCTATGGTTTGATATAGGGGTTTTTCTGTTGCTGCTGTTGACTTTGGTCACATGGGCGGGTAGCACTGGTAAGGTAAACATTTATGACCCACAGGTATCCGGCAGGTTCGCAATTGACTGGACAACACTAGACAGGTATAAGTTGGTTAAACGTTGTCCGGTCAACGACGAACCAGGCGACGGGGTGATGGCTACAGCTAGACAGCATACATCACCCCGTGATTTTACGGATACGCGTCAGAGGGTGGGGTCATTAGTTAGATATTGACTACAGTCAACAATTTGTTTGTTGTCAACAAACAAATTGATACAAATAGATACATTGTAACAATTGCCGTTGGCAATTTTGGGTGGTACCTTACCAGTGTTACTTCGGCCTGCTTGCCTTAAGAATTATAATTGGTCAATTACCAATAGAAATTTATAATTCGGACTAGGGCATGAATCAATAAATGTGGCCCAATGCCGTTATCCACTTTCATTGGTGTCTGAGTCCTTTATTGGGGGGTGCGCCTGCAAAGGGGAATGATGCTATACTTTCTCTTTTTGGCTCTTAATAAAATCAGCTTTGGATCAGCAACTACTGTGTCTTATTTCTGGCTTCCTGTCAGGGAAAACCCAGCTATTGTCATTGTTATTAATTAATTGGAGAGTCTAAGTTAGCTAACAAATGTATTGTGTGTCCTTTATCTGCTCAACTTTAGTTGATCAGTCCAGGGTTTGATTGAAACAGGAAAGAAAAAGAAGTTGATCAACGTATCTCCATCCAGACTAGATAAAAGGAGGGGAACATTTTGCTGACTTGGACAAGAGATAAAATGATAACCTCCTGTTCTATTTACCAAGCTTAAGAGGCGGGGGAAATCTTGACAAAGTGAGAAGGAATTGATTCCATAAGGAGAAGATGGAAAGATCTATTGAGTCTAGTGGAATTTGCTCTCAGTTATAAGAGGGGCCTGGCTGCTCTTATGTTCACAACTTACTCTCCAAAGTTTGAGAAAAAATTGGGTGCTCTGAAAAATATACTTTTAAAGATTTTAACCAAGCTGCACAATGCCTTATCTATAATGGCCTTTTGAAATTCTACAGTGGCCTTCAACTGGGCTGTTGGTTTTTTTTCCCCTTCAGTATTTTATAGTTTTCCAATGGTACATCTATCAAATACTATAAGGCTGAACTCTTTTTTGCTTCTGACCTTTCTTAAATGTGGCATTGATTTTCTGTATTGAGTATCACTCGATGAGCTACAAATTTAAGTCCAATGACTTGGGGCGGGGCTGGCATTATTGAATGGAGAGAAGACAAATATATATCTTGTGAGGCATTGTGTAGCGAGGATGCTTTCTCCTGTTAGTAATCAGCAATATTCAGCTAATGTTTCCTCCATGTTATAATTAAATGGAGAGAGTATCAGTGCAATTTAAAGACACCAGGTGAAACTGACCAGTTATGATACATAACTGTATCACAAGGAAACATTCTACCTACATTATACAATTAATTTAAAATTGCAGAATAGAGTTGGAAAGAGTGTATAAAGCCATTGAGTCCAACCCCTGTTCAATACAGGAATCCAAATCCAAGCTGATCTGACAGATAGTTGTTCAATTTATGCCTGCAGCGATGAAGCCCACACTACCTCCTGAGGTAGTTGGCTCCATTGTCGTATTGCTCTAACAGAATGTTTTTCATGATATTCAACCAAAATCTAGCTTCCTATAACTTGAGTCCATTATTATGTTTCCTGCACACTGAGATGGTAGAGAACAGATCCTGCCCTTCCTCTGTGTGACAATCTTCCAAGTATAGAATTCTGTGCTGCAAAATAGAGATATATCTATTATTTCATTTGTTCATTGTTTGCACTTATATCCCACTATTCCTCTGAGGAGCTTAAGGCTCAAGTACATGGCTTCTCCCCACTTTATCTACACAACAGTCATGTATGTTTGAAAGAAAGTGACTTAGTCCAAATTCACCCAAGCAATTTCATTGTTCATCATGGACAAGAACTTGGCTATCCTAAACCCCAAGCCAACAGTATGACCACTACTCTATATTAATTACATCATAAATAATGAATGGCCCATTACACATTGTTGAATCTCAATTTTCATCAAATCCAATTGCCATGGTCATTGATTAAGGTTATTGGCTTGTGTGGTTCACCTACAACTGGAAGAGCACTTTTCCTATACTGTATCTCTCTTAAGGGATAAGTGAAATCCTGTAGGAGAGCCATTAGCCACATATACCTCCCTTAGTCTGGTAATTCCCAGATGTTTCAGCTCTAGTGCCTGTCATACTTTGTGATCAGCTATGCAACTGGGGCTCTCTGCAACATCTGGAGAGTTTGCAGCTATAAATAACTTAGTGGGGGAAATGCACACCTCTGAATAGTAGCATATTTTGAGGTATCTCAACTGCTGTTTTGCCAGAGTCATTTGCTATGCCATGGGCACACTTGAAATACAAACACATAGACACACACAAATGCACACACACAAAGACCTCTCAAAATTCTCTTATCTACAGTATACTTGTTGCATCATCCCTTGCTTGTGGGCTTGTTTTGTTTAGAATTATTCTACCTCTTGTGTGGCAAGCATAGATTATATGGTGGTGTCTATCAAATAAACTCATTTGGTGGGCCTTAAATTGTTACTGACTTTAATTTGTATTTTTACCCTTTTTGTCATGCATTTTATTATTTGATTGTTGTTTGCCATATATGTCATTATGGTATGTGCTGTTCTGCATGTCTTCAAACATAAGAATAGCAAATACATGAAAATAATCATTAAATGTGTTGTTCACACCATTTTGCTCCTTGGGAAATACTCCAATTTTAGTGTCTTACAAACAAAACAAACTTTGCCACCCCACTAGAAAGGATCATATTTGGTTTATAGAGGTATTCTGCTTCAGGGTTAAGGGAGGGAGGAGAATGAGGAGAGAAGAAACAAACATAAGATTTCTCTTCTTCAAGTGCAGTATCTATTCCAAATATTGGCTATCATCATGGCGAGAGCGTTCCTGTTCTTAACTCTTCAGAACAGTTCTTCCGAGGTAATTCCACACCAGTCTCTCGGGTTCTTCAGCCACAAGGTCTGTCTATGTCCAGGATCTCTCTTCCCTGGGATCTTCCCTTGCATAACAAGTTGGAGTATCATATACTTTATGTCCTTCCTCATGAAATGCCCAATATATTGGCGCTTTCTGCAGTGGCTCAAGTCGCTAAGATGCTGGCTGGGAAGCGGAAGGTCAGCAGTTCGATTCCCGAGTACTGCAGGACGTAAATGAGCTCCCGTCTTCATCCCAGCTCCTGCCAACCTAGCAGTTCGAAAGCAAGAAATTGCAAGTAGATAAATAGGGACCACTTCGGTGGGAAGGTAACAGCGTTCCGTGCGCTCCGGTGTCTAGTCATGCCTGCCACATGACCATGGAAACGTCTGCAGAAGCAGACAGCGCTGGCTCTTCGGCTTAGAAACAGAGATGAGCACTGCACCCTAGAGTCGGATACGACTGGCTTTCGAGCAAGGGAAACCTTTACCTTTACCTTTTTGTTGAATGGGCTTAAAAAGTTCTTGTTCTTTCTCCATCTGGTACAATGCTTCTATATTAATCACATGATCAACCCATGACATCCTTAGCAGTCATCTTTAGACCCATATTTTCTCAGAAATATATTTTGGCTATAAGCTACTGGTGGCTTGTTTGGATCTTTGGTTGATCCAGCAGGGCCTCAGTTAAGAAAGATAGGAATTGTGGTTTGATTACTGACAGGTTAGAGGCAAATTACCTTCCGAACCCCAGATGGGTTAAAACCTGCAGGGGTGGAATATTAGTGGGGAAACTCCCTCATAGGTTTTCCTTTCTTTATCATCAACCTCTAAATCATTTATGCCTAATAGTGTTTCCCAGCCCCGTTATCAGTCACCTCCAGTGTTAAACCCATGTATTAAAGTGAGTACCTCAGCAGAACCTTCCCTGAGGTGATATTAAACACTCTCGTTTTCAGCTGAATGATTTTCTGTCAGCCACCAGATTGTGCTCAGCAGGGGTTCATTTGATAGGAACTGCACTCCCACTGTAATAAATTAAAGTTGTGTGGATCAATACAATTTGGAAGTTAAGGCAGGTAGATGTGTATGTGTGTTTTTCTTAGAAGGCTAATTAGAATCCTATCACTTATTTGGAAACAATTGATATGTTCTGTATACATGTTTATTAAGTTTTATAATGTTGATCATTTATAGTTTCTACTCTTCTTCTTTGTTTCCTCTTTTACCCCATCGGGTGTTGAAGGAAATGCAATGTTATTGTTCTAGCACTTCTGGTGGCCCTCACCAGTATTTTTGGTGTTCTTGTAATATTTCTCTGATTTTATCTCTTCACTTTCCTCTGGGGTCTGCCTCATGGTCTTTGTCCTTCTCCTCTTCTCACATATGCCTTGTATGTAGGGTTGCCATATGTCCCAGTTTTCCAGGATTTTCCCGAATTCAGGCTGTCCCGGCTGGTTCAAGAAAAAAACATGTAAAAGTCCCAGATTTTTAAATTTGAACAAAGGAAGCAAGATCACCCCTCACCAAGGGAGTTTTGCAAAGAGTTAATTCACTGACTCCCTGCCTTTCTTTCAATTATCCTGCTTGAGAGCGGCAAAGGCAAAACAGCACCCTGAGAAGCCCGTCGGGGCAGGGGGACTCTTGCAAGTGAGATAATTGAAAGAAAGGCATGGAAGCAGTGAAATAATTCTTTGCAAAAATCCCTTGGCTCACCTTGAAGTTTGGGGGACAAGGAGTCATCCTCAGCCCTTTTCGTCGAAAGCCGGGAGGGAGCAAGAAATGCCCATATCTAAGAAGCAAAACCTCCACCATGCACTGGGACAGAGGATTCCTTCTTCACATGACCGCAAAGGGTTAATTGCATAGGGTCGGTATTCCTAGAGAGGAAAGGAACAGGGTGGACAGAAAGTGAAGAGTCGTCCTTCACAAAGGTCCTGCTCCAAAATAAGTCCCTTCCTATCTCCTGCTTTTTTCCTTATGGAGGAAAACGGAGGCGCAATGGACTGCACTGCTGTTCTGGATCCCTCTTTCAAACTTTGTTCCAAGGGATCCTTGTGTGAGGTTTGAGGGTGAGTCTATTTCAGTGGGGTGTGTTTGAAGGGGAGGGTGAGGTGACCTCAGGGGGAGGAAGGGTGGTTTTAAGAGTGGCCCAAGAAATTTTATTTTTAAAAAATAGAACCATCAAGATTAGTCTTTTGCAAGAAGAATCACACGGGGGGGGGGGGGGACTCTTGACTACAGTTTATTTTAAACTGATGAAGGCTGTCTGCCCTGGACAGGGATTCCATGGGTCTTAGAGCTGTGGTCTCCCTGACAGTCCCGTCCAACACATATGTAGTTTGAAGAATGTAATGATGTCATATGGCTGTCCCGGTTTGGCGGAGAGAATTATAGCAACTCTACTTGTATGGTATAGAATTCCAAGACATTCTCTCCAAATGAGCATGGCACTTTATTTGTTGTCTCTGTATATAATTTAAAATTTGTTCTATTCAAATTTTTCCCTTATAATTTCATTTCTGATTTTATCCCTTCTAGTCACTCCAGCAGCCTTCCTCAGACATCTCATTTTTGTGGTGACCAAGTTTTGCTTATGTTTTGTTGTAAGTGTCCATCGTTGGCACTGGTAACATAAAGTGGGAATGAATAAGGTGTGAAGCGTTTGATCCTAGATTAATAATTAAAATACTAACAAAATTAGAAGGAAAAGTGTCCACAATAAGAAAATGGAAAGATCTGCTGAACCTAGTGGAATTTGCTCTCAGGTATTTTTACTTATTTAATTACCAACTTCCCACCATACATGATTTTCAGTCATTTGATGAAAAAATGTGGGAAATGTTCAGGATTAGGATGAGTTGATCTGCATTTTTCCCACTGACCACACGATGCAAAAGGAAGCACCTATCTCTCAGTCTGGAGTTTTTGCCTCAGTCACCAGGGCTACTACTTTTAAAAAAAATAGAGCCATTTAAAGCCAGTTCAGCCAGTGTGATCACTTGAACCAATGCAGTCTTTTCCTTTTAAAAAAAAGCTTGTTGCAAAATGATGAGAGGAAGAAATAAGAGGAAAAGACTCTTGTTCACAGCTTATTAGGTAGTTCCTTTGTAACTGTACCACCTGCAGGGCTGTGATAAACCTACAAACCAGCTGCAAGCAAGGTTATCTGTTCTCTCCCTGTGCCACTTAATATGAAGAGACATACATTCCCAAGGGCAAATTCTCAGCAAGTGACTGCAAGTGAATCCACATTTCCTTCATTGTGTACAGGTAGTTGCACCCTACGTAGGGAAATGCTAATTATATGAGACCTATTCAGTTGTGATACAAAGAGTAAAGACTATCAGGGACTCTGGGGATCACAAAGTCCAGCCCCTGTCAAGGAAGCACTGTGAGGAATTGAGCTCACGGTCTCTGGTTCTGCAGTCATATACCTAAAAGCGCCAAGCTATGCACCAGTTCAATAATAATTCTAGAACTGCAGAGCTGGAAACAATCCTATGGTATATTGAGCCCAGCTCTTGACAAAGAGGTAGAATAGGGAATAAACTTCCAAGAACCATGGCAGTAAATCAGAAGGGAGCGGAAAACGCCTAATGGTTGTTAGTAATTTAACAACCATCTAAGAGAAATACATTTATGGTATTCCTTTCTGCTCTTTTGTGCACTCAGTGTATATTTTGTTTACCTATGTAATGTCCCAATGTATTTTGCCTTAGTAAGATTTTTAGAATATGTTGTATATCTTAGTTTTATATTATGTGCAGTAAAGTTTAACTCCTCTTAGGTAAAGCCCCCTGCTGTACCAGAACTAAAGAAACTTGGATCTCATTTTCTGCTACTTTAAAGTAAAAAAATAAATGAAAGGCAACTTAACAAACTGTCTTATTTTATTTTATTGGCTGCAGTCTCTTATCCCATGAAATATTTGGAGTACAAATGTAATTATTTCATAATAAGCTCTCGTGTAATACAATGACCTGGTCAAAAATGCAGTATCCTTTAATTGGTCAAACTCCAGACCATTTTAAAAATTCTCCATCATATCTGCCTCCAAAAGAAATTAAGCTAATCGTCTCTGAACTCATAAAGAATTACAGTCTATAATGACCAATTTCACTATGTTATATAATATATCACAAGGGAAGCATTACCTTTGGGTACCGTTTTTATTATTATTACAAAGTTCCATAGTATTTAAAAGAGTCATATAAATAAAACATTCCACTCAGATAATCTGAGTGGAAGGCACTAAAAGAATGTTTTCTGATCTTCTCTTATCTATTTGAAAAGGAAAGATACGTTGCAAGCAAATTCTTTAAGGGATTTAAGCATGAAAAATGTAAACATGTAAGTGTGCATGTCCAAAGAATTATTAAGGGGCTTTAAGTGAAGAAATGATCCTACTTCATTTTTAAAATTTAAAGTTCAGTACCTATTAGGAAGCCTGAAGTACAGAATATTTTTTGAATCTCAGTTACACACAGTGATGGGTGTACTATCATCAATGTATTTGTTTATTATAATTCTTTTTTATCTTGTTTATTCTATTGGGAGTTTTTGGGTTTTTCCCCCTTCTTATGAGTGGTTTTTGTATTATGTTTTATCTTAAATTTTAAATATATATTCATCATTGTCGGCTGCAATTCAATCTAATTATACATTTTTCCAGGCCCAGGGTGCTGGAAGGCCTGGTCTTGGAGGCCAGCTGGTACTGGGCTGCCTTCGCCCTCTAAGGCAAGCAGGAAAAAAAGCCACTGGTGTGAATTTGTTTATGGTGGATCATGCTTGCCATGAAGTGACCCACACACTGTGATCATGGAGCCATCTCCTGCAGCACGTATGAAATGAGGCATGCAGGATTTAACACCAGGACTACAATGGACTGCCACAGCCTTGAGGATATTATCAAGGTGCGCCTTCACAGCCAGTCCATATAGCACGGCCTCTTCCGCCTCCATGACCGTTGAGAATCAGAATAGTGAAGTGGTTTGTCCTCCACTCATTTTGCTGTAGGGCCCAATATGATGGTTTCCTGTGGCATTTCTTCCACTGAGGGGACCATCACCCCACCTAAAGGGGCTCATCTGCCCGTAGCGTTTGGCTCCTTTAGGGAGTCAGGTTATTTACCACTGTCCAACACTTGGTGTTGAATCGCTGGCTGTACAGTCTACTCCATTACCATAGCAGGATGTCCAGCCTGACAAATATACTGTATATTATTACTTTAAAAAAGAAAGAATGCTATCCATTTCTGGATTAATTTGTAGAAAGATGGATTCAGTTGAACACCTGGTAAGTTTTAACAATGGGACAGAACCTAGATATACCATGGGCTCTTGTACCATGATCCAATCTTTTCAGCTTGAGCAGCAAAAGTAGATCTCCATCAGCATTCTCCAACATGAAAAAACATGGTTGCTCTTTAGAAATTAACATCTGTGCAATGGAAAATAAAAGGGTATGCTTTGTGTACGCATGCACACACCTGATCTGCTGAATACCTCTTATGGACTTCGCATCTGTCAATGACAAATACTGTAACACATTTGCAAACTCTGCATGCTTCTATTGCCCTAAGCTTCTTACAGGATATAAGCAAATAGTTTGTAAAATTATATTTTACTGATTCTTTGGTGAGCTGGTAGTCTCTGTTTCTGTTGTATCTCTGAGCAACAATGAGCAACAACAGATGTTTGTGTTTCTTAGCTGCATTTCTCTAACAAAAAAGAACCTAAACTAAATATTATGAATATTGAAGTGTCAGCCTGAATAATTATGTTTCTATGCTCCGATTCCGAGGTGTTTTTGTTTTTTGTTTTTTTTGGGGGGGGTAAAGAAGCAAAGCAGATGAATATGAGTGCATGCACACACGCACACTTCAGTCCTCATCTGAAAAGTCTGCAGTAGATTTGCATACAAAACTGCACATCTAAATTATTTGCCGAACCAAGACAACAGATTGGTTGATAATTAAAGCAAGGAGCTATATGTTGCAATGGATGTGAAAATCTGGCCTGGAAGGAAGGTTCAATTTTGGGGGAAATGCAGGGCATCCATACATATGGGGGGATTGGGAAGTGAAATACTGTAGTGCCAATTGCCACACATACAAAAATCTGTTAGTTACAGCTCTGTACATTTCCCACCCCTGCCATAATACAATTCCTGAGTGAATTATTTAATTAAGCTATGGTTGTCTAGAAGAACGTAATTTAGTACTGGTGCTGCATGCTAAAGTGAGATGGTGACACTGCATCACAAAATGTAATTGGGTGGCAGATACACGCAGTGCTCACAACTTCTGTTTAAGCAAATTAGAACCACCACGGGGAAATTAGTTCCACTCTTCCTGTACAGAAATTGTCGCTGTCGGAAACCTAATTTTAAAATGCAATGGGTTTGATGACAATCTCTGTTATGAATTCTGCATTAAAAGAATAATTATTAATGGCCAAGCATTGGTTAGTAAGTGCATTTTGGAACAGGAACGTTTCATTGAATAGGACTTACATTAAGAGTTTAATTTCTTCTTCTTCTGTGTCTAGGCCAGACGTGAAACTGTCAAAATGTCAAAAACTGTCAAAACCTTTGGTGAGTTTATTCTGCAGCTCCTTTCGCTTGACCTAGTGTGAGAAAGATTAGCCAGCAACACAAGGTTGCCATTACCAGGGTACATCTGATTGTGGTTCAAGAATACCACAATCTTCAAGGAGGCTCTTTCTGTGTACCCCAAGAGCTTAATGACATATACATAAAGGGAGTGGTCTGGCAGACTGGAAATAAGGCAAGGAGCAAAAAAACCAGAATAACTACTCTGAGAGGATCCTAATACTCAAGTACCTAGTTACTCAGACAAAGAAAATAGGAGAAAAATCTGAGTTTCTATAGGCCTCAGGGAAACCCTATTAGCTTCGTGTCTTATTCATTTTATTATTATATTTTACAATTATTTCCTACTTTTCCTTGTGGGAGACCAAGGTGGCATACAGGGTTTTCTTCCTTACTTTAGACTCACAAAGGAAGAATGTGTGGCTTATCAAAAGTCTCCTAATGAATCTTGTGAGGTTTGAATCCAGTCCTAGTCCAGCACTGTAAATACTTCTAAAAATTGGTGATGCATAAGCACAGCAGAGTGGAGACCAACAGCCTCTTCGTCTTGCAAAAAGCCACAAGGACTTGAACAGTAGACCTTTGAGTCTTCTTACCAAAATCAAGTCAATATCATAGCCATACCTGTCAAGTTTCGGGAAATCTCTGTCAAATAAGGGAAATTTCCCAGCCAATACAGGGAACTGGACAGCTATGCTTATCCTGTGCTGGCCTCCAGTCTAACTCCAGTCCAATTACAGTCTAACTAATACGGGATGACGGCGGGAAAGAGTGTAAATATGGGGTTTTTACAGAATTTCCCGAAACTTGACAGGTATGATCATAGCATCAAACTAGACATAATTGGGCAAAGCTGAAATATTTGACTTGGGAATTGGTTGATTAATATTAAATCTAATAAACTGGAAGACTAATCCATTGGTCTTAATATTTAAACCTCAATATGTTTGATTTGCTATGTAAGCATTATTAGTTGATTAATAAGTTATTAGTTCTGGGTGGGTGGGTTGCCATAACTGACTCATAATGGCAGGTTTGTTAGATTTTTTTTTCAAGAGTCCTCTTTTTGTCACCACAAAATTGCCTTCCCCAAACTGGCAATTTTTTTTAGATGGGATATATATCCCACAATTTAATTTTTAGCTAAGGTTGATGAAATCAAAAATCTCTCGGATTTGTCAGGTTAAAGAGGCTGTGTACCCTAAACACAGGGCCTGATTTCCCTTTTCTTGGAGAAAGGAACACTACTACACTAACAAAATAAAACCACTATTATGTACTCGTATTGAGGTATATAGTATCTATGTAGCACCTACTGGTTTTGAGTTGCAGCAAAATAAAGTAAGAGGTCTTAATGAAATTAACTGTATTTAAGTCTTCTGTTCTGCAAAAATTGTTGTGTTTAGGTAAAGAGTCATACAAATCATCCCAACCACATCTCCTGTTTGAAGTCAGGGGGTTATTTTGTTCCACATACTGTTGCCCAAAGCTGACTGAGAGAGAGTGACCCAGCCCCTGGCTTGAAAAGGTTGGGAACCCCTGTACTAAAGGATTCTGAGAGTTGTAATCTAAAAGAAGAATGTCTTCCAGCTCCCAAAGGCAGTCTCTCTGCCTTTCATACATTGCTCAGCACTGTGATATGTGATTTACCTGCCAGCTCTGATAGATCAATTGCCACTAAACAGGAAGGCTTGTTATGAGTTCACACCAGAAATTCATGGCACTTCCAGATGATGTCCTGCCTGTCTCGGGCATGCATTTCATCCAGGCTGTGCAGAATCACTTTCCCATTAAAGGATACCAGGCCATGCATCTTGAAAAATGCAAATATCCAAGTTATATTAAATGAGGATGAAGGAGCACCTGATATGGCAAAATGTAATAAATAACTTTTGAACCTTGCATGCCACCATATTTTGATGCCAGAAGCAAGACACTCCTTAAAGATCAGTAATTATCAGCAAACCTCCTCTGCTACATTATCCACAGAAATGTCTCTATGCAGGATTAATATTTCCCTCATCTGCCATAAAGTCCTGGTTTCCAATTTTTGATACGATTAAGGAACTCTGTAAAATACATTTATGATCTTTTTATACTGTCTGAGAAACAATTATTGCAATGTTTATATATACAACCACACATATCTACTTTCCTTATTATTAAAGTCTGGCTTAAACTGTGTGTTAATGAGTTACGGCCTTGTTGGGATACAGCAGAGTTTTAGCTTCATTTCTTGCAAGAAATGTCAAGCCCATAAAGTATGTTGTACTTTTAAAAGGAAAAACACTTCTTAATCTCCTTTCTCCCTGTCACATTTTACCACTAACACAAACCACTGTCTCTATTACAGATAGGGCACTGAGAATGAATGATATTGCCAAAAGCACTGGGAAAGTTACTTTTTTGGTCTATAACCTGCAGAAATCCCCAGGTAATATGGTGGCAGGTACAGATAGTGTAATAAAAATAAGTGTTATTCCAAAATTTAGCAGGTATTTTTTTCCTACTACAAAGTCCAGATACACTCAAAACATTGAAAAGTTGCTTTTTATAGTCCCGTCACACATTCTGAATCTATTCTAAATGTGAAAAATTGCAAGCAGGGGACACAATATTAACTCACCCTAGGACTGGTCATAACATTTACTTCTTTCTTGTAATTCCCATGTGTTGAATGCAGATGTAAAGGAAGTTCATACACAAGCAACTGCCTTCACATGAATAATAAGATTGTTATTTACTTTGGTGTCCCAACTATGTGGGGTATTTACACAGTAAGAACATAGTGATAATATTTTGTATCAGAAATTATTCTGGGTTGAAAGAATTTTTGCGGGAGAAACTCTTCTCAGGGAATGCCCAAATGAGGCTCCTTTCTTGTCCCCAAGAGCTGGGACAGAGACGGGCGATAAATTCGTCATGCAGTACCCGGGTCAAAAACTGCTGACTTGCCAGCCTTCCAGCTAACAAGGCGAGCTTCTTAACCACTGAGCCACTACAGCCCCAGAGATTAAGAACATAAGAAAGGATTGTACTGGCTTGGTTGAGAGAATCCAACATCCTATTTCCTTAGTGGTCAAACAGATCCTTATGGGAAGCCAATAAGTAGAATAATTGTGCTGGGACTCGAGCAAACCCAGCACTAAGAATGCAGTTTACTCAAGAATGTCCCACTGAACCCATATCCAAGCAGATAGCTATAGAATAAAGTGGGACTTACTTCTGAGAAAAACACATCCAGGGTGGGCCTGCTGGAGTTGTAGGCTTCTCTACATGTAAGATGCAAGCCACACCTATCCCCACGTGCCATACAGTTGTCTATGTATGGGGAAGAGAGTCCCATTACACATGTTGTATACTGATGCATGGGCATCCTACTGATCCACCATATTAACATTTGTCTCTGTGCTGCCCATTCTGTTCCCTGGTTGTGAAATTAATGGTGTTGCAGCCACAAGTCTTTAATGATTTAGCCAATGCTTTAGCATACAAAAGGTAAGGAAGGCTCATTTCTAAGATAAAGTGCATACTCCCTTTTGTCTTTCTATGTTTTTCTTTCTCTATTTCAAATCATGATGCAAGGATGCCAGTTTTAACACAAGGGATCTATGCAGGATTGTTGCACCTTGTGGGTAACCAGTGGCTTTTTGTTTCACTACATAAATGACCCGCAAATGCACAAATACAGTAAAACCCCGACTTATGTAGACCCCGAGTTACGTAAGATTCGACTTACATAAGTGTTTTTGGCATAAATCATGTCCCGCTTTATGGGGGGAAAGACTTATGTAAGGGGTTTCTGGTATGTTTAGAGCTCAAAATGGCAGTGGCGCCATTTTGAGCTCTAAAATTCCACCCCGTGACACCCATCCCCGCCATCAGAAATTGCAAGAGATCACTTACCATGGCAACCTTTGCTTCCCCTTCTCTGCCGGCCTGTCCCAAAGCATGGAAGGGGAAGGGTTTGGATCCGTTTCTCTCCTGGGGCTGCCCATGTTGTTGCTGAGGTAGCCAATGCCAGCAGCCCCTGGAGAGAAATGGATCCAAACGCTTACCCTTCCAGCCTTCCCTTCTCTGCCTGGGATGGATGGGAGACATTTGCAGGGGTGGGGGAAGGCTTAGTGCAATTCCTATGCAACGCTACCATCCGTTGGAGTTGAATGAGGCTGGCGGAGAAAAGTGCTGCTCGGAATTCTTTCATAACTTTGTTCGGGCAGCCATCATGGCAGATGGATGGCAGACAATGTTCCAGGGGGGTTCCAAGTGGCACACACCCTGCCCCAAGCCAAATGAGGCTGGCAGAGAAAAGTACTGCCTGCATTGTTGCCAAGAAAGCCAGGAGGATTATTCTCTTTGTTTTGATTATTTTTTGTATTATTTTTGGTCTGGTCGGGACCGTTTTTTTTTTAAAAATATTTTTTCAATGCAGCCCTATGAGGATGCATTGAGTTATGTAAAAAATCGAATTACATAAATTGCTACGGAATTGACTTTTTACTTAACTCGAGGTTTTACTGTACCACTGGTTTCATTCATATTTACACATTTGTCAAAAGAGATTGTACGTTCCTACTATCAGCAAAAGATCTCCCCTTGGAGATCCATTATCCTAGGCAGCAGAGAGAGAGAGTAATATCATTCTGTTAAAAAGAAAAGTGATTTTTGTATATCTGTCACTGCAAAGACTCTTCAAAGGAGTTTTATGGAAACTTTACCTATCTAGAGTTTCCCCTGGGCTTTCTTTTGCTTTGCTGTTCTGAGGCATGGCCAATACAACCCTCTCCTTCCGATCTTCCCCTTCCCTATAAAAATAAATTAGGAAAGTTATATCCATGTAGTTGAATCTAGGCAGCAATCGGTGCCCTGCTCAAAAGGTCTCTTGTGATTCAGGGTAATGGAAAAGAGACCATTTGTAAGCTTTGCAGCTACCACTAGTGGCAGGCCATTCACTCAAATCTATTCATTGACTTCTCCAGTTAGACTCAGAGTTAGGATTCTTACCTTCTATGATTTCCCACTTACTGTTTGCTGGTCAGGGGAGGGAGTTTGATTTTGTGTTAGAACTTTTGTGTTAAATGCAGGACCAGCAGACAATTTATAGACCTCATAAAAACACATACAAACCGAACAAATGGCAATCGTTTGCTTAATGGAGGGGGAACCTATGGCCATAAATTAGGCAAAATTGGGTCAGGGCTCCAAAGCTAATTAGATCAATGGGATAATTTATTCTGGACACAGAAAATAGAAGATTTGAATGAAGGATGCAGAACATCCATGCACACATTTAAAATCACAGTCTTAGTTCATTATCATATTTAGAGACAGGAAAACAAGAGTAAGGAATTCAGTATCAGGATTAAAAATGTTCATATTCAAGTCTGAGTCTATAATGGTCATTGGTCTCAGGCTGTAGAAGGCATGTGCTCTGGCTTCTAGTCATCCTGCAGCCTACAGGCTGTGTCTCATCCCAAGAAGGAGATCTCAGGCTGAAAGTGGCTGCAGCTTTAGGTAAATCATGGACCAACCTACTCAACAAGTGCCTTTGACATCTTCAACCCCTCAAACCTAAATGCATTTGTCCTCTTGGCAATGACAGCTGATGGTTCCAGTTTCATGATTGCACTGCAGGTTTTTTGCAGGAGCTATCGCAAGTGATGAACCCATTTTGGTGGCAGTATCTAAACTCCTGAATAACTCTTATAAGAAGAGATTGAACCTGAAGTGGATTGACCACACTTCTGGAATTGAAATCGCCAATCCCTATTGCCTCAGAAACCTCTGATTTCAAGGATGGCTCCTATCTCGATCTCCTACAATAAACTGAAGAATACGTCACAGATCCTTGAAGGGAAGGAGCTACTTGAAGATCAAGTTTCGAAAAATTCCAAGCATTTTTGAGGCAACATAATTCTACATATAGCAAAACTTAAGAGCTATCCAGGGTCCTTATTTTTGCTATGTCAGTGTGGGCAGGCATGACTAGACACCAAAGTGCACGGAATGCTGTTTACCTTCCCACCGAAGTGGTAACTACTTCTTGCAATTTCTTGCTTTCAAACTGCTAGGTTGGCAGGAGCTGGGACAGAGATGGAAGCTCACTCCATCATGCAATACTCTGGTCTCGAACTGCTGACCTACCAACCTTCATCATCAAGTTCAGCATCTTAACTACTAAGCCACTGCAGTCCCTTTATGTTGTTGTAAGATAGGGTTTCCCAACCTTTTCAAGCTGGGGGCTGGGTCATGCTCTCTCAGTCAGCTTTGCCCTGTATGCATGATGGCGGTTGCCATTTTGTCTCAAGAGCTTCAAAATGGTGGTCATTTTGTTTCTTGAATGCCCTTGGAGGGGTTGGGGGCCACATGAGATGGTGCCACAGGCCACATTTGGCCTGTGGCCCTTAGGTTGGGAACCCCTGTTGTAGGAGAATGTAAAACTAATAAATTATGATTATATATTAGCAAAGATCCACACACTATTACAGATCTTGGAAAACTGTCCTTTAAGTTTACAATTCCCCTAATATTCTGGGATCTTTAACCCAAGAGCTAAACTTTTGCTGCTTTTTGTGGAGCCTCCCATGAGAAGGAGAGAGCCAGCGTTAAATAATGAATATTTGGAAAGATTCTCCCCAACGGGTCTCAGTAATCATGAAGAAAGCTGCAAATGGCCAACATGTTTTATGCTGTGAGATGTACATTAGATGATCCAGAATAAGTACTGCTGAATTGCCAATGGAGAGTGAACAATAGATCAGGCTGTCACATTTTCACATGATATAGGAGACAGCTTTCTTCATCAAGGAAAATATAGTCCCAGGCCAGCATTTTCCAGGGAACTCTGCAGTTCCATAAATAAAATCTATAAATAAAATGAACCTGATGGAGATGCAGAGGGCCATTAATGCAACAGTCTCCCAATCTGTGTTCCTCCCAAGAGAGTCCTGCTTTCTTATCATCCTACCTGAAGTGAGAAAGAATCAGCACTTTTCTTCTATCTTGTTAGAAGAAATTTCAAAATAGTTAGCTTTCTGAATTTCTCGCAGCCTCATCCCAGCCAGCACTGCTATCTGGAGCAATTCTGCAACTTGTAGTTCAAAAAAGTAACTTTCGCAATCTCTGGGCAGGGGAGTGGGGCAAACTCTGTGTTGAGGGGAGGGAGGAAGCACTCCCATTGGGCTGCTGGGCAGAGGGGTGGGGTGAACTCTTTGCTGGGGTGAAAATATGTGTGCCCACCGAGAGGGCTCTGAGTGCCCCCTCTGGCACGCATGCCACAGGATCACCACCACTGCCCTAGAATAAGACAAGACTGGCTTTCAAGTTAGGGAGACCTTTACCTTACTCTCTACATACCACTTGTTCCCCAAAACATTCAGCACTGTCTGCACAGATCCTTACCTTTCATTTTATCCTGACTGAAGAAAACTCAAAGGGGTATTAATTAAATGATAAATATTGTGTGTTGTCCCCACCTGCACCCCGTCTGTGACTGAATAAAGGCACACCAAATGGGACCCAACCCAGCTTGTATTCCTTTAGACTGAGATACTCCGGCTCAATCTGTGTCTTGCCCACATCAGCATTTCTGTACATTGGATATTCTATATGAATATCCTGTTCCCACACATAGGGAAATGCAAGTACTGTAGTTGTGAATTGGGGTGGGGGTGTTATACAGCACCATTGGAACAATTTCTGGCAGGGAGTCCTCGTAGCGCAGGGGTTAAACTGTTGTAGTGCAGCCAAAACATTGTGAGTTCGATCCTGACCAGGACTGAAGGCTGACTCAGCCTTCCATCCTTCTGAGGATGTTGCGGGCAAAATGCTAATTACCTTGTAAACCTCCCAGAGAGTGCACTAAGTACTATGGGGTAGCATATAAGTGTAATTGCTAATATTGTACTTTTCTCATCCCTGGAATAGAGAACATAAGGGAAAGGAGGCAGCAATTGTTAATGTTGATTCTGACACCAGTCCACCAAGAAAAAGAAGAGAAATTACAGCAGAGGAGAGGAAACAAACCCTAACCTAAAGTGACCTAACCACAAAAATACAGCATTTTCCTTTTAAGGTACCAATACCCAGAGTGGTACCCATGCCACACCCGCTTGTCTGGCCATGCCCACCTCTTGGCCTCCCACTCCCAGCACCGCCAGAAACGCATCCCATTTGCCTCGCCCAGGGCCAAAGGTGCACTTTCATCTCCGCACATCCCTTGCACCTGCGTCAACCCACCAACTTGCCCCGCTCACCTCCCAGCAGCGCTGCTGCTCTGGGACTCCTCCGTCCTCCTCATCTCCGTGAAGAACTAGAGCAAGGTAGGTTTCTTTCCTTTTTTTTCTTGGGGGGGAGGGGGTGAGGCCACACCCATAAATATCCATGTGCACAGATAGTCACACCCACTGAGTGGGCAGTAAAAATTTCCACAGTGCATCACTGCCAATACCTTCCCCCATTGTCCATCATTGGACACTGTTTTACTTTTAACATGTTACAACCACCAATGTTGCATTTAACACGATGGAGATATGGTTGGTGCTCCTACCAATTTGCTCTGCTCCAGGTCACCATGAAGATACAAATATAGCCCTGATTTGGTAAGCATGTTCAGAACTCAAAAGAATACATTTAGTGTATGGGACCAAAGACAGCCGGACAACCGAAAGGTTGGTTTAACGCAGGTTTATTGCATGAGGTTCCAGTGAAGCATGAGGTAATGGCGGTGATACAACTCAATATATACAGTAGCTCTCTACATTTGAATCTTGTAGCACGGTAGCTCATTGGCTGCTACCGGCGTGGCCTCGCCCAGGCACGCCTCTTTCTTCAGCTGCTGAATGCGGGGAAGGTTTTCCCGCGGCTGTCCGTGATTGAGCAATGTGAACCATGTGAGGCTGAACGCTCGCAGCTGCCCTCTATGGGCTGTCTGCTCGCGTTCCTTTACAGCTGGTATCGTTTGTATCTGGAGTGGTTACATTCTTGCCTTTACAGTATAATGAACATGCATACATACATACATAACATCCCTCCCCCCTAGGATGGGACGAAGTCCCGCAACCATTGTGGCTTGCCGCACGTGCGCTTGGGACGCGCTTGCGTCTGACCTAGTACTGGAGAGCCTGTGATCCCTGACTCCGCGGGTGCTTGTCCTGCAACGGGAAACGGGGATTCGTTAGTGGCTCCGTGGGGCGTCCGTGCCTGCCTCGCGCCCGGGGATGGGAAGGGAATGAATAGTTGGGAGGTGAACCCCTGCCTGTTGCTCTCTGACCCCGGGGATCCACCTATTGTGAACCGCGGAACCGATGAGGTCGCCCTTGCGGTTCGGCTACCTTCTGATCCCTGCTCGGGGGACCCTGAGACTGTGGTGGGCGGACTCGCTGATGCCTCCCGTCTTGGGGGTGTCGGTCTCCGGGAAAGTGGCGCTATATCGCATTCTAACTCACAGGGGCTACTGGGACTGGAGGTACCAGGGGCTGAACTGAAACCCCTCTTTTCGCTAGGATGGGTGGGGGACCACTCCGCTAACTCCCCCTGGTACTGTAAATCAACGTCTAAACTTCTATGGGCATCTGTGTTTCGGGGAAACTCCCGCGGGGTATGTGTGTGGTCGGGGCTCTTCCATTTCTTCGGGGACTCCCGCACAAGATTTCTGTGGATCGATTCCCTTTCCTCCCCCCTTGGTGGGGACCCATGCTCCCCTTTTCCTCCCCCTTGGGTTAAGCGGGTGGGGGAGTACCCTAACGCTGATTCGATGCTATTCTCGTCTCCGTCCTGCTCTCCGGGGACCCTGCGCCTGAGTTGGTCCACGTGTCGCCTCCACAGGAAGCCTGTACTGGTTTCTACGCGGTATGAGACGGGGCCGGTTTGCTCTACTACGGTGCCCGGCACCCAGGCTGGCCCCGCGCTGGCGTAGTTCCTGCAATGCACCGGGGCGCCTATGCTGAAACTGTTTGTGGGTTCCACCCCTATGTTCCGCCCCTTGTCCTCTACTCTTGTGGGGTCTAGCTTGGAGATTCCCGTGGCCAGCTTCCTGCGCATCAACAGCTCTGCGGGGGAGTACCCTGACGCTAGTGGGGTGACCCTGTATCTTAGCAGGAATTGGCACAATTTCAGGTCGAGGTCTCCGGGACCCATGCGCAGAAGCGCGTCTTTCGTGGTGCGCACGAGGCGCTCTACTTGGCCGTTGGTGGCCGGGTGAAAGGGGGCAGAGGTGACGTGCCGAATGGCGTTGCGCTCCATGAAAGCCCCGAACTCGGCGGACGTGAAACAGCTGGCGTTATCGCTGACGAGGGTGTCGGGTAAACCGAACGTGGAGAAGACCCTCCTTAACTGTTTGATTGTTGTGGCCGAGGAGGTGCTTGAGACTGGAATGACCTCCAACCACTTGGAGAACGCGTCCACCATGAGGAGGAAAAGCGTTCCCCTGAACGGGCCAGCAAAGTCTACATGTACCCAGGACCAGGGGCCCCTTGCCGTGTCCCACTCCCTAGGTGGCGAGCGAGCCTCTTCTGGCCTTGAGCTTTGGCACGCTTCGCAAGTGCCGACCATGTGTTCGATGTCGGCGTCTAGCTGGGGCCACCAAAAGTAACTGCGGGCCAGCGCCTTTGAGCGGACGATCCCCGGGTGGCTGACGTGCAGCAGTTTAAGCACCCTCGGCCGGAGAGGCGTGGGGATTACTACCCGCTGTCCCCACAAAAGGCAACCCCTCTCTAGGGACAACTCTAGTTTCTTTTTGAAAAATGTGTCGAATTCCGCTGCTGGGGAAGACACGGGCCACCCTTTCTGTACCCAGGAGCAGACTGTGGCCAGCGTTTTGTCCTTGCCTGTCGCTTTGGCGATGTCGGCCGGTACTACTGGAGGGGAGTCTAGAACCTCTATCATTAAGACCTGATGGTCCCTCTCTACTTTGTCCATGTGGCAACAATCCCGGGGAATGGGGGACC
Source organism: Bradypodion pumilum (assembly GCA_035047305.1). Taxonomy (NCBI): domain Eukaryota; kingdom Metazoa; phylum Chordata; class Lepidosauria; order Squamata; family Chamaeleonidae; genus Bradypodion; species Bradypodion pumilum. The sequence goes on along the minus strand of JAWDJD010000003.1, from coordinate 20,869,934 downwards.
TCAACAGGGCGTCGGCATGGCTGATCTCCCTCCCGGGCCGGTATACCAACGCGTGCTGATACGCGTTGAGAAAAATGGCCCACCTGAGCATTCTCGGGGACAGGATTTGGGGTGTGGGCTTATCTGCGGTGAAAATGCCTAACAAAGGCTTATGGTCAGTCACTATGGTGAAGGGGCGGCCGTACACAAAATCATGAAATTTCTTGGTCCCCGCAATTATTGCTAGTGCTTCTCTGTCTGTCTGAGCATAGTTCCTCTCTGCTTGGGACAAGGACCTAGAGTAGAACGCTATCGGGGCCTCCCTACCGTTCTCCAGCATGTGGCATAACACCGCCCCCACCCCCACCGGGGATGCATCGCATATCAGGACCACTGGGCGTTTGGGATTGAAGTGGGTCAGTACGGCATCTGCTGCCAGGAGTCGCTTCAGGTCATTGAAAGCCTTCTCCTGGTCGTCGCCCCACTTCCATGCCTCGTCCTTTTTTAACAATTTGTGTAGCGGTTCTGCCACGGCTGCCTTCCGCGGGAGGAAGGAGTGGTAGAAGTTGAGCAGTCCGAGGAACGACTGCAACTCGGGCTTGGATGTGGGGCGAGGGGCCTTCTTGATGGCGGCTACCTTGGATTGGGCTGGTCTAATTCCCTCGGGAGTGACACGGAACCCTAGGAACTCAACCTCTGTGGCGAAGAAGACGCATTTGTCTTTCCGCAACCGCAACCCCGCCTTTTCGAATATTGTCAGGACCTTTCCCAACCTAGTTGCTAATTCGGCCCGGCTCCCCCCTGTAATCAATACGTCATCAAAGTAGGGTAACACCCCCTCTAACCCCTTCAGGAGGCGTTCCACAAGTGACTGGAAGATCCCGGGCGCCGAATTCACGCCGAATTGTAGGCGCGATACCTGGAACGCCCCTTTGTGGGTGACTATGGTCTGCGCAGCAGCTGCGGCGGGGGTCACCGGGAGTTGCTGGTAGGCTTGGGCCAGGTCGAGTTTAGCGAAGCACCTCCCCCCCGTGTAACCTGGCCAACAAGTGGCTGACTACCGGCACCGGATACGCATTAGGGCGGATCGCCTTATTGATGGTGCACTTGTAATCAGCGCATATGCGGACCTCCCCGTTGGCCTTGAGCGCTGTTACAATTGGAGTTTCCCACTCCGCAGAATCAACAGGAACAAGAATCCCCTGGCCCACTAATTTGTCCAACTCCGCCTCTATTTTGTCCTTTAGTGCGAAGGGCACTCTGCGCGGTTTAAGTCTGATTGGACGTACTCCAGGGTCCAGGTCGAAAGTCACTGGGGGGCCCTTGAATTTCCCGAGCCCCTTTTTAAAAACCTCAGGGTGCGCGTCGCACACGCTCTGTATTGGATCAGTCCCGGCGGCGTGTGCTTCCACGGCGTGTACCCCCCCAATGAACAACCCCAGGGGCTGGAACCATTGAGTCCCGAGGAGGCTGCATTTGCCTCCCTTGAGGACGACTAGGGGAAGCGTTGCGGTGTGCTTTTTAAACTGGACCCGGAACTTCCCAACCCCCAACACTGGGATGCGGTTCCCTTGCACGTCCTTCAGTGTGGCCCTCAACGCCTTGAGCTTGGGCCGCATGCGGGGGGCGATTTTCATGAACTCCCCCTGGGAAATAATGGAGTATGAAGAACCCGAGTCCACCTCCATCCTAACAGGGGCCCCTTGTATTACTACCTCAACGAAGTAACGGGGGTGCTCCGTGGAAACGCTGTAAACCGGCGCGTCGTCCTCGCTGTCGTCGGAGATGCGTCCTACTCCGTCCCGCGTCCTCGTGGTCCGGGTGCCGTCCTTTGGCCTCGTGGTGCGGTCCTGCCTCGTGGTGCGGTCCTGCCTCGCCGAGCAGTCTGGAGAACTCCTGGTGGCCTCGCGCCGTTTCCGGCAGACCTTGGCGATGTGCCCGCGCCGGCCGCAGTTGTGGCACTCGGCCTTGCGGAACGGGCATTTGGCGCGGGCGTGGGCGGCGCCGCAGCCGTTGCAGCGCCGGCCCTCTCTCTGGACCCTCCGGACGTCCTCGTCGTCGCCGCTCTCCGCAGACGAGTCCGCAACTCGCCGGGCCGCTCGCACCGAGCTCTCTGCCTTTGCGGGCTTCGGGCGCCAGTCCTGAAGCTCGTGCACCCCGGCAGTAGTGGCCTCCGCGGCCTGTGCCGTGTCGAGGACTTGTTGCCACGAGGGAGGCGGCTCCCTCTTCATCAGCGCACGCTGAGTCTCTGTGTCCCTCAGACCGCAGAGCAGGCAGTCCCGGAGGGTGATGTCGGGGAGCTCCCACTTGCATGGGCCGGCGGCCAACCGCAGGGCCGCGGCGAACTCCTCGACCGATTCCCCGGGTGCCTGGACTCGCCTCCAGAACGCGCTCCGAGCGGGGAACATCGCTATGGCTGGCCGGAGATGGGCGCGCAACGCCGCCAGGAGCTCTGTAGCTTTGAGGTCGCCCACCTTCCTCGGCGCGATCAGGTCCACCAAGGTCCTCTTGGTCTCGTGTCCGAGCATGCGGACGAAAATGGCCCTCTTTTTGGCCTCATCGGAGACTTCGAGCTCCACCAGCGCTGCGTTGAAGTCTATCTCAAACAGCTCCAAGTCTCCCGGCTTCTTGATCTCGTAGCCGGCGCATGTCTTGGTCCCGTGGGCAGCCATATCCCACCTTCGTCGCCAATTTAGTGTATGGGACCAAAGACAGCCGGACAACCGAAAGGTTGGTTTAACGCAGGTTTATTGCATGAGGTTCCAGTGAAGCATGAGGTAATGGCGGTGATACAACTCAATATATACAGTAGCTCTCTACATTTGAATCTTGTAGCACGGTAGCTCATTGGCTGCTACCGGCGTGGCCTCGCCCAGGCACGCCTCTTTCTTCAGCTGCTGAATGCGGGGAAGGTTTTCCCACGGCTGTCCGTGATTGAGCAATGTGAACCATGTGAGGCTGAACGCTCGCAGCTGCCCTCTATGGGCTGTCTGCTCGCGTTCCTTTACAGCTGGTATCGTTTGTATCTGGAGTGGTTACATTCTTGCCTTTACAGTATAATGAACATGCATACATACATACATAACAATACATAAAGGTAAAGTATATGTAAATTAAATAAATAAGCCACTTATGTCCTGCCACAGAGTTCAGAACAGAAGGAGCCATGGAGTGTGCTCCATTAGCATAAACCCTCCCCCATTCACTTCTTTATCACTTTTAGACAATAACAGCAGCTAGATTAGCAGAGATGCATTTTTTTCCTTGGCCCACCTTGGCCCTTTATTTTACATGTTTCAGGTAAACCCAAAGGAAATGTAGATAAAAGATCCAGCTTTACATAATCTCCACCTCTTCTGGTAATCACATGCAAATCGCGTTGCCTGAGAAAAGCTCAGATTTGCCAAATTTATTACATTCTAAAGCCTTAATTCAAGATAAGGCTTGGAATGATAGCTCATTTCGCACCTGAATAAATAACAACCACTTGTGCTGAAATAGGATGATTCTTTAGCACAATCTGCTGCGATTTTCATACCAACTGTTCTGAAAGTCATCAGGTAGATCACATCAGCACACCACTTGATAGCCTCCAAGATAAATCACTGTAAATGGTGACATTGTTTATTTTAATGCCACATTCAGCTGGATGAATTTATTTAATGGGCTGGTTGGGTTGCAGTTCCAGTCAAAGAGAAGAGGTGGGTGGGAAAGATAATATGTTTCAGGGAGAAATTGGAAAAAGAAACTAAGGGGGGAAATTACACATGGGGCAATATCTGAGAGCTTGGCAAAATTAGTTATTGGACTACTTATTCCAGAATCCTCCAGTCACTCGTCATGCTGAGCAAAGTATTTTTATTTTTTAACATGTTTGCATCGCACTGAAACACCACTTGAAGGAGAATGAAGGATCAGGAGGATATTATTTTTAGGATAGTTGCAGGTTTTTGGGTCACAGATTTTTTTTAAAGAGATTAGATTTGCCCACTTTCTGTTATCCTTCTTCTAAACAGGCTTGTGTAACCAGTTGTGTAACCAGTTGTGGCTGACTGATGCAGTACCAGGACATATCTCAGTTGCATAATGGGGCACGTGACCAAGCATACAACCAAGACACACCCTGGCACCTTATCAATTGACCACAATCAATTCTTCCATTTTCCACAAATCTTACCAATAGGATTGTGGCCAATGATGATGCACTGTCTGTTAGGTACTTGAGTACACTGGGGGGTACGCCGATGTGGCTTGTCTGTGTAAACTTGTTGCAGAGTAAAGCGGCAAAGCTGTGAGCACGCAGCATCAGCTGGGGATGTGTCTCACACAGACAAGCAGGCAGTATAAGGCAAAAGAAAAACGCTTTACTTCAGCTTGGCAAAACACAAAGGAAAAACACAGGCTTGAGATTATGGCTCTCAGCAATATTGGCTGCTCAAGTGGCTAAGACGCTGACTGGGAAGCGGAAGGTCAGCAGTTCGATTCCCAAGTACTGCAGGACGGAAATGAGCTCCTGTCTTCATCCCAGCTCCTGTCAACCTAGCAGTTCGAAAGCAAGAAATTGCATGTAGATAAATAGGGACCACTTTGGTGGGAAGGAAACAGCGTTCCGTGCGCTCCAGTGTCTAGTCATGCCTGCCACATGACCATGGAAATGTCTGCAGAAGCAGACAGTGCTGGCTCTTCGGCTTAGAAACAGAGATGAGCACTGCACCGTAGAGTCAGATACGACTGGCTTTCGAGCAAGGGAAACCTTTACCAAAACAGATAAGAATTGTCCAAGCAAGCATTCAAAGCAAACAGTCTTTTGCAAAGGTTACCTCCGGGCAGTAGTTAGCTATATCTTGGTGGCATGAACAAAGCCACCAGTTCTCTTCTCAGGAACAGCCGGAGATAGTGGTGAGCCCAGTCAGCAGTTCTAGTTGAGCAGTTCAGTTGTCAATAGTATGACAAAGTAAGCTAGCCAAGCAGTAAGCCAGCAAATATGGAGCACAGGAAGCCAGAGTATGAAGAAGCCAAATGCTGAACTGCTAGCACTCCTAAAATAGTTGAGAACTGCTGAGTCACTCTGTGATCTGATACACCTGGGACACAGCACTGAGGAACTCTTAAAGGGGAAGAACTGTGAACCAATACAATAGCATGGAAGGGACTCAAAGCCCTATCATCCTGACACTGTCAATTTGATTCTGAGTTAAGGTAACCCTTTCAGGATTGTCTAGGTATAAATTACTCAGAAATGGTTTACAAGTTCCTCCTCCACATGGGTGGCAGGGTACACAACCAGCCACACAAGCTTGGGTGATCATGGCTGGGCACCCCCTTAGGAAAACACAGTGATGAAAAAGTAACAAGCAGCATAATAAATAATTTTAAGGAATACAGGTAGTTCCTCTGTATCCATGGGAGATATTTTCCAAGACCTACTGCAGATACCTGAAACTGCAGATAATAGCGAACCCCATATTTTACATTGCAGACACTGGCCTCTAGTGGTCAGCTCTGGTATTGCACCATAAAAAGACATATTGTGTATTTCAGATTTTTTTATTGAATATTTTAGACCCGCAGAAAACTGAAACCATGGGTATGAATGTAACCTGTACTAGTTAAAATCCTGTTGCCATAACTAAATCCCCTGAAGGCTGCTATTGTCCTGAGCTGGAAGTGATTTTTAGACTCTACAATCAGGTGTTCCAAACTACTGCACTATACCAGCTGTTTATGACAAGTAAACACCTTTTTATCTAGGCAGGAATTCAGTCTCTAAGGTGGGCTGCAGTTAAAGAAAACTGTTTTATTTCCATTGATGAAACTTCAGATGTGACATTGATTTGTTTTTGAGAAATTTCGTTGTTCCCGCAAGGGGACAATGACAATAAAGATTTATCTATCTATCTTTTTGTTTTTCAACTTTATTTGTGTTCATTTGAAATTTTCTGTCTTGGGCTACTTTGCATGTAATTCTTGGCAGCAAGATGAGATATAGATTTCATGTATAAATAATAATTTTTACCCTATTGCTACTGATTCTGAGTCTGTAGATACTACTGTGGCCAGAAAAAAATATTTACAGCAGAGAATATATGCACACACGCATGCACACATGCACACACAAGCTATATGCATTTTCTGTGTGTCTTCCTATATAGGCAAAACAGCATTGCCAATAGTACAAAACAGCAATGTCCTGAGTTTGTTCTACCTCAGGGATTCTCAACCTGCAGCCTGCAGGCCGGATGTGGCCCGTGACACCATTTCACGTGGCCCCCAAGACAGCCTCCACCACACCAGGAAGTGCCATGTGGTGGAGGAAGGGCAAAATGGCCATCTGGCCCCCAAAGCTAACTGAGGGAACGTGATCCGGCCCCCGGCTTTAAAAGGTTGAGAACTCCTGTTATACCCCATACCTCTGTCAATAAATCCCATTATTACTTAACAGGAACATCTGGAGTCTATGCATACAGGGATGGAGGATATAGTTTTTCCAACCAACCTTACACTGGAAAGCACAGCACGTTAATATTGGTAATAGAATAGCATAACACTTGAAAAACCCCTATCCAAATATCGACAAAAATATTTTAAAGTGGCCTTTAGAATATGACCTTTGAAAGTAAATGAAAATCATTACTCATTATACCAGTAGCATAAATCTTATCCTACTTGTTGTATGGTTTTAGATGTAATTTCATTACATCCTTAATATTCAGAAAGTAACTAGCGCCATGCAACTATGTTACCTGTTATTACTCCTGAAGTCTGTAACTGTGCTTACTATCTCCCTTCCTAATCACATTTCTGCAGCCAGGTGTTGCCTGATCACACTGCTTTGGCATTTTGCATTCTTATCCCTCCAAATCCCTAAACTTCAGATGGTTCAAGAAAGGTGTCCTGCTTTAATAAAAGCCTGACTTCACCTATAATCCCAGTTTTGAGTGCTTTCCCCCCTATTTTACCACGTTGATGGACTCTGCCTTGTAATACTGTAACTGCAATTGACAAAAATGATTTATTTTTATCTTCTTGCTGGAATTACTCCGGCATCAGAGATGCTGCACAAACCCATATAGTGGACAGAAGCTAAGGAAGAGAAGTTTTAGCTGCTGTCTCTTGCTCTCTTTCTCGCTACAGTCACTGGTCAACTTTTCAAATCTTACTGTAATTTTACTACATTCTTTATTCCCCTTGAAAGCTGAAGCAATACTACACAATTTTGTTGCATCATTAATTCTCTTCTGTTGTCTTTTCCCTCCTTTTACTGCAACAGTGTTCACGGGAAGAAATCAAACTGATGCATTCCTAGTCATTATCTGCAAAACATCAATTTCTGGATAAGATCTAGGTCCATATCTCTTCCTCCTTGAATACTATACAAGAGAATCCCACTACTCTGATAACTTGCATTGTCCTGCTTTGTGATTGCCTTGCTTGTCTACTGAACAGACTGTGCTCAGTTAACTAGCGAAATTGAGCAAGGATTGTAGTGGGTCAAAAATCTCCAATCACATGCCACTGTGTCAAACATCAACCAGTTCCACTGGCAGTCACTAGACTATATGTTCACTGTACAGAAAGTACAAACTACAGTTTCAATTTGGAAACAACATACTGGGGCTCTCCTGAACACAAGTTCATTAGCACAAAGTTTGGCATTCTTTCATCCAGAGTCTCAAGCCACAAAACAAATTAGGAAGTGCCTTGCACCAAGTCAAACAATACCAAAGACTGGTGGATTGCAGCACTTTTCATATTGGTGGCATAATTCTACCTAACCCTAACCTTTCTTCTTCTTTCATGACCAGATCAAACTTTGAACTGCCAAAATGAAGCCAACTTCTTGGCTTTGTTGATGGCTAAAATTAAATCTCCATCTTCAGATATGGCAGAAGAAGAAGAAGAAATGTGAAAGCAGACAGCAGACATCCGCCTTCAAAGAATGTGTTCAGGATGCATTTGAATCAGGATTTAGTTTCTGTCCGTAATCGGCAGACCAGTAAATGAGCCAGATTCTGTACCTGTCCACATTTACACAGTGTGTTTTGTCCACCAGCACTCCCACTTGAGGATGTATGTCTTTCATTTAGGGACTCCAACCCTCAGCCTATTCAGGGTCCTACAACTGACGTAGGGGAGATTGAGATCCTCAGCTATATCCTCCTTTAATGTTATTCTTTGTCCAGTGAGCTTCTTCCTCCATCTTCTAATTTGGTTTTGCTCTTGCATACCTTTGGTGTATGAGAACCAAGACACAGGAACAGCCGAAGGATTGGCTTAACACATCTTTATTGCATGGTGGTCCGGGGGAACATGTGGTAATGGTGGACGAACAACTCAATATATACAGAGGCTATACATTTGAATGTGGCTCCTCGGTAGCCCATTGGCTACTGTCTGCGTGACGTCATTTCTGGTCACGCCCTTCTTGTCCAGGTGAGTGGTGGTGGGAATCTTCCCGCGCTGTAGGTATTTGTGGAATTGGAACCATGTGAGCTGGACGCTCGCTATTGCCATCTGGTGGACATTAGCTCGTGTCCTAATACAGAGGTTACAGAGTTACAGCTGGTAGTTATTTTGTTACATTGTTTAAAGGCATACTTTCTTATACACAACATCCCTCCCCCCTAGGATGAGACGAAGTCTCTCATCCAATATGGTTTATTGCAAACGCGTTTTGGGCGCAAGGCTGGCTGGCTTGTCCCGGGGGCGCTATCGCTTCTTTGCTCCCTGGTCTCTCGTCCTGCAATGGGAGAGGGATACTCGTTAGCAACTTGCCGCGGTTCCGCGGCTTTTGGGGTAGGGAGGAACTCCATTGTGGGGAAACCGGGGGCACTGTGGGCTAACGCAAAACCCCTCTTCTCGCTTGGATGGGTGGGGGACCACTCCGAACCCCCCCCCCCCGGTTTTGTAACTCAAACTCAAACTCATCTACTGGGGAATCTGTGGGAGCATCCGACAGGATATCTACGGGGACAAACTTATTCCCTTCCCCCCGTGGTGGGGACCCCCGGCCCCCCTCTCCTCCCCCTTGGGCTGAACGGGTGGGGGAGAACCCTAACGTTGAATCCTTTTCTGCTCTGTCAGCGCCCTGGTTTTCGGAGATCCCGTGCCGGAGTTGGTCTGCGTGTCGCCTCCAGAGTAGACCTGTGCTGGTCTCTACGCAATACGACACGGGGCCTGTCTGCCCAATGACTACGCCTGGAACCCAGGCTGGCCCTGCGCTAGCGTAGTTTCTGCAATGAACCGGGGCGCCTATCTCGAAACTCTTCGTGCCCACTATCCCGATGTTCCTCCCAGTGTCTTCCACCCTAGTGGGGTCTAGCCTGGTCAGTATCGTAGTCAGTTTCCTGCGCATTAGGAGTTCTGCGGGCGAGTACCCTGACGCTAGGGGGGTAACTCTGTATCCCAGTAAAAACTGACACAACTGCAGGTTTAAATCCCCGGGGCCCATGCGCCTCAGCGCGTCTTTGGTGGTACGCACGAGGCGTTCTACCTGGCCATTTGTCGCCGGGTGGAAAGGTGCGGAGGTGATGTGCCGGGTGGCGTTGATCTCGGTGAATGCCCTAAACTCAGCGGACGTGAAACAACTAGCGTTATCGCTAATAAGGGTGTCTGGTATGCCGAACGTGCTGAACACCCTCCGCAAATGTTTAACAGTTGTGGCTGAGGAGGTGTTCGCAACCGGGAGAACCTCCAGCCACTTGGAGTAAGCATCCACTACAAGGAGAAAAAGAGATCCTCTGAAAGGGCCCGCAAAGTCAATGTGCACGTGGGACCACGGCCCCTTTGCCGTGTCCCGTTCCCTGTGCGGAAGACGAGCTTCTTCGGGCCGGGAGCTCTGGCAGCTCGCGCAAGTGCCCACCATGTGCTCGAAATCAGCGTCCAACTGAGGCCACCAGAAGTAGCTCCTGGCCAGCGCCTTGGAACGGACAATTCCGGGGTGGCTGATGTGCAGCAGTTTGAGCACCCTCGCTCTCAGTGCTTCAGGGACAATTACCCGCTGGCCCCACAGGAGGCACCCCCTCTCTAAGGACAATTCTAGCTTTTTCTGAAAAAATGGGGCGCACTCCGTTGCAGGGGAGGACGTTGGCCACCCCTTCTGCACCCAAGAACTAACCAGGGCCAAATTCTTGTCCTTGCCTGTCGCCTTGGCGATCTCTGCGGGCAATACGGGGGGTGAATCCAAGACCTCTATCATGAGCACTTGGTGGTCTTGCTCCACCTCGCACACGTGGCCGCTTGTGTGGGGGAGGGGTGACCTCAACAGGGCGTCCGCGTGGCTTATGTCCTTTCCAGGGCGATACACCAGCGCGTTCTGGTATGCGTTTAAAAAAATGGCCCACCTGAGCATCCTAGGGGACAGGATTTGAGGCGTGGGCTTGTCCGCAGTGAAAATGCCTAGCAGGGGCTTGTGGTCAGTCACGATGGTAAAAGGGCAGCCATAGAGGAAATCGTGGAACTTTTTGGTCCCAGCGATTATTGCCAACACTTCCCTGTCTGTCTGTGCGTAATTTCGCTCTGCCTGAGACAGGGACCTGGAGTAGAACGCCACCGGGGCCTCCCGCCCGTTTTCCATCACATGGCACAGAACCACCCCCACCCCCACTGGGGATGCATCACATATCAGGACTACTGGTCTCTTGGGGTCAAAATGGGTTAGTATAGCGTCTGAGGCTAGGAGTTGTTTCAGGTCATTGAATGCTTTCTCCTGGCTCTCGCCCCATTTCCATGCCTCGTCCTTTTTTAGAAGCTTGTGAAGCGGCTCCGCCACCGATGCCTTCCGAGGCAGGAAGGAATGGTAGAAGTTTAGGAGCCCCAGGAACGACTGCAATTCGGGCTTGGAGGTGGGGCGAGGAGCATTTTGAATGGCGGCCACCTTTGATTTGGAGGGCTTGATTCCTGCAGGGGTTACCCGGAAACCCAAGAACTCAACCTCTGTGGTGAAGAAGACGCATTTGTCTTTCCGCAGCCACAACCCCGCCTTTTCGAATATCGTCAGCACTTTGTCTAATCTTTCAGCCAATTCAGATTCGCTCCCCCCCCCGTTATCAACACGTCATCAAAGTATGGCAAGACCCCCTCTAGCCCCTTTAAGAGGCGTTCCACGAGCGATTGGAAGATACCTGGCGCTGAGTTCACGCCAAACTGTAGGCGCATGACCTGGAACGCCCCCTTATGAGTGACTATCGTCTGCGCAGCAGCCGCAGCTGGGGTTACCGATAGCTGCTGATATGCTTGTGCCAGGTCAAGTTTTGCAAAGCACCTCCCCCCATGTAACCTGGCCAACAGGTGGCTGACCACCGGTACCGGATACGCATTTGGGCGTATCGCCTTATTAATGGTGCATTTGTAATCTGCGCATATGCGAACCTCCCCGTTGGCCTTCAGCGCTGTTACAATCGGAGTTTCCCACTCCGCGGAATCAACAGGAACAAGAATCCCCTGGCCCACCAATTTGTCCAGCTCCGCCTCTATCTTGTCCTTGAGTGCAAAAGGCACTCTGCGCGGTTTGAGTCTTATTGGGCGGACCTCCGGGTCCAGGTCAAACGCAACTGGGGGTCCCTTGAATTTTCCGAGTCCCTTCTTGAACACTTCGGGGTGCGGTTCACACACCTCTTGTATAGGGTCAGTCCCAACGGCATGCACCCCCCCCCCCCCCGATGAACAAACCCAGGGGCTTAAACCATTGAGTCCCGAGAAGGCTACAGCTTCCCCCCTTGAGGACAACCAGGGGCAGTTCCGCGGCGTGCCGCTTGTACTGGACCTTGAATTTTCCAACCCCCAACACCGGAATGCTATTTCCCTGTACGTCCCACAGTGTGGACCTCAGCGCTTTGAGCCTGGGCCGCAAGTTGGGGGAAATCCCCAAAAACTCCCTCTGGGAAATGATTAAATATGAAGACCCCGAGTCTATCTCCATTCTAATGGGGACCCCTTGCACCAGTACCTCAACAAAGTAACGGGGGTGTCCTAAGGACACGCTGTGAACTGGGAGGGCGTCGTTGCTGCTGTCGGAGATGTGGCCCACGCCGTCCTGCTTCCTCGAGGGCCGGGTGCCTTCCTGGAATCTCGGTGGGCGGTCTGTCAAACCTCTCTGGTCCCCGCGCTGCCGTCTGCAAACCTTGGCTATGTACCCTCGACGTCCACAGTTGTGGCACTCAGCCTTCCGGAACGGGCACTTGGCGCGGTCGTGGGCCGCCCCGCAGCCGTCGCAACGTCGGCCATCCTTCCGTACCTTCCGGACGTCCTCGTCCTCGCTGCTCTCCGTGGAGGATTGTGGCACTCGCCTGGCCGCGTGCACCGAGCCCGCTGCCTTGTCGGGTTGTGGGGGCCTTTCTCTGAACCCCTTGACTCTGGCCGTCATGGCTCCCGCGGCCTGTGCCACCTTCATGACCTTGTGCAGCGTCGGGGGCGGCTCCTGGTTCATCAGCTTTCGCTGAACTTCCTCGTCCCACAGGCCACAGAGCATGCGGTCCCTGAGGGCGATTTCCAGGTTCTCCCACTTGCAAGGGCCGGCGGCCAACCGGAGGGCCGCTGCAAAGGCTGCGATGGACTCCCCAGGCGCTTGGACTCTCTTCCAGAACGCGTCTCGAGCCGAAAACATCGAGACCGAGGGCTGGAAGTGATCGCACATCGCTTTCAGGAGCTGCTTGACCGACACCTCGCTCACCTTCTTCGGCGAAACCAGGTCCACCAGTACTCTCATGGCGGCACGTCCCAGCATCCGGGTGAGGATGGCCCTCTTCTTTCCTTCGTCCGTAATGTCGGACACCACCAGCGCGCTTTGGAAGTCCATTTCGAAGAGCTCCCAATCTTCCAGCTTGTTGATGTCGAAACCGGCATGTGTCTTGGTCTCGTGGGGATCCATTATCCCACCTTCGTCACCAATTTGGTGTATGAGAACCAAGACACAGGAACAGCCGAATGATTGGTTTAACACATCTTTATTGCATGGTGGTCCGGGGGAACATGTGGTAATGGTGGACGAACAGCTCAATATATACAGAGGCTATACATTTGAATGTGGCTCCTGGGTAGCCCATTGGCTACTGTCTGCATGATGTCATTTCTGGTCACGCCCTTCTTGTCCAGGTGAGTGGTGGCGGGAATCTTCCCGCGCTGTAGGTATTTGTGGAATTGGAACCATGTGAGCTGGACGCTCGCTATTGCCATCTGGTGGACATTAGCTCGCGTCCTAATACAGAGGTTACAGAGTTACAGCTGGTAGTTATTTTGTTACATTGTTTAAAGGCATACTTTCTTATACACAACAATACCCTCAGGGATGTTTGTTCTTGCCATAAAGCTCTTCCTGAGTCTGAGCCAGTGGTCTTGAGGCACATATCCATTCAGAGGATGTCAAGAGTCATTCTCTTGCTTAGTTCTCTCCATGTCCACTGCTACTTCCTTCCTACCCTAAACCTATTGGTTTTAAGCAAATCAGAGAGTAAACAAAACATTTTGCCACTTTAACAACTAACTGCTGTATTTTAATGTTAGCTTTCGTGGATCAAGTCTACTTCATCAGACATAAGAGTGAGGCTTCATGGCATCAATTTATACACATCAGGTACAGAGATGATGCTTTTTGAACAGTGAAGGCCACAACTTATGCAGAAGGGATTGCAAAAGTTTAGGAGCCACCTTGACTATTTGTGCACTCTAGGACTTTCCCCATCGTTGGTTGGAGATCCTAGGAAGTAAACCTGGGACCAGTGCAGGACTAAATTCCTTTGTTGTACTATAGCTTCCAGAAGTCATGATGGCTGAATATATGGAAGCCATTTTTGGAATATACATTGATTGAAGGAAAAGGTGGTAGACCAGTACCAGATCAATTGAGTTTTTGGAAATGAAGAGGTAGTTGTGGGAAAACACAATCTCCAGGGTATTGTAAATATTGGACCGGGATACTTAAGAGAACATATCACCCCAAGGTATTCAGCCCATCGTACAAGGTCAGACTGGAGAGGCTCTGTAGTGGTCCCATTTACGAGAGAAGCACATCTGACTGGGACCAGAAGGAGAGCCTTCTCAGTGTCTCCCCCCAGCCCTTTGGAACCTCTTGCCATCTGAACTGTGCCTCCAGACAGAGCTGCTCCCCTTTAGAAAAGCTCTAAAACATGGCTATACCAGCAGGTGTGGGGCATGAATGGCTCCATTTGCCAATCCTGCTGGCTGGTATAGCCTGAGCTGGGATTAATGTGTTCTGCAGCCTTTTTAACAGGGGGGAGGGGTGGTTAGGGGTTTGATGTAATTTTTAATGTGTTTTTATTTGGTTTTAGATAGGGTTGTATATTATCTGATGTTTTACTTATGGTTTTAAAGCTTGTGAGCCGCTTTGGGTTGCCTCCAGGCGAGAAAAGCGGGATAAAAGTGGTGTAAATAAATAAATAAATATCACAGGTGACATTATTTTATATATTACTAGAATGTTAGATAAATATATAAATTTGTTAAGATATATATGTGAATATATAAGTGGATACATATTATAATGAGATATGTACATAAGTAGTACATATTTGACAAAAGTTGAATGAGTTAAAATGAGATAAGTTCGAAATGAAGTTTTGTTTTTCTTTTTTATGTATTGTATCGTATTTTGTATTGTATGAAATATATTGTCTTTTGATTTTTTTCTGTATTGTTGTTCTGCTTTTTTCCTCTTTTTCTTTATGAAAATTTAAAAAAAAATTAAACAATCATGATGGCTGTGGAATTTTGACAATTTGCAGCCCAACAAAATCTATTTTCCAAGTTCTGCTGGGCACTTGCATGTGAACTTTGTACTCTAGCACAGACTTCTAGCATTCTTATTCTATTGCCCGTAAGATTTATGAAAAACAAAGAGTTTCCATTACTCAAGCACTAACACCCTAACCAAGAGCATCTTTGAGTTACTAAAACTGAGCTTCTTCCTAATAACTCACATTTCAAGAGCACTTACACAGCTCTGTGCTTATTCACTCTGTTATCCCTTAATGAAGATAAAGCCCATTAGGCCAAGCAGTTCAAGGCAAGTTCAGAGCTAAAAGAATGGTATCCCAGGGACTTGCATAAGTAAGCAATCGTCTTGGTGGGGTCTCTGTGTACCAGTTCCTTTTAATGAGCCTTGCAGAGAAGGGGAGCTTGCTTTGATATCCATCACAAATAACTTAGCAGGGAGCTGCTAAATGGCTACTTTTGCTGGTGCAGTGCCCATCGCTGGCATGATATGAAAGAAGGGAAGCCGTCTGGTAGATGAACATGAGAGTGTCAGGGCAAGCAGGCTGGAGGTGAGCTAAACAAGCCATCAGACTATGCCTATTGCTAGCTCTGCTGCCGCTACTACTATTGTTTCTAATATTCAGTTTGGGCAAGTGAAAATGTTTGACATTTAGACTTGCAGACTGCAAGGTCTCCTCTTTTAGAATAAGGTGGTGGTGTGCCATCAAGTTGCTTCTGATTTGGAGTGACTCTGTGAATTAATGACCTTTCTTTTTCTTCTCCCTCTTCTTCTCCTTCTTCTTCAGGTGCTGTATCCATTTCAGATATTGGCTATCATCATGGCAATAGTCTTTCCATTCTTAACTCCTCAGAAAAGTTCTTCCCAGGACATTCCACGCCAGTCTCTCAAGTTCTTTAACCATGAACTCCATCTATGTCCAGGGCCTCTCTTCCCAGGGATCTTCCCCTGCATAGCAAGTTAGAGTATTCAATATTTCATGATCTGCCCAGGGTATTGCAGTTTTCTTTGCTTAATGGTACTAACTAGTTCTTGTTATTTAGCCATCCAGCACAACAAGTGACCTTTAGAAGGTCTAATTATTAACAGCCCTTCCCAGTTGTTGCAAGCCAAAGACCGTGGCTTCCTTTACTTTCAGTCTTCCTCATTTCCTCCTGCCTTATTATTATAGTAGCTTTTCTTTCCCAGCCCTGCCGGGAAGGTAGGGGTGGTTTTGGGGTGCACACACACATACATGCCAAAACTGTGTGGGGAGAGGAGGGGCTCCCCTTCCCCTCCCCCCCCCATAGCCTCGGAGATGACACACACAGGGAGGAGCTCCAGATGGTTTTCCCTCTGGGAGATGAAGGCCGAGAACGGTGCTCCGTTCTCGACCTCCGTCTCCCGGAGGGAAGCTGTTCATTTTCCTTGGTGGGTGGGGGCCGAAGCTTTTGGCCCTTGCCCTCCTTGGAAAGTGTTGTCTTCCCTCTGGGAGACGGAGGCTGAGAATGGAGTGCCGTTCTCGGCCTCCGTGTCCCGGAGGGAAGCTTTTTGCTGGGGCTGTGGAGAAAAGAGGGACTCTCTCTTCTCTCCGCAACCCCGGTGAAGTTGCAGCAGGGCCGGGGCCAGCCTTCGTCGCCAGGGCCTGGATGTGGCAGCAGGTTTTTTCGCACGCTGCGCTTTCCCGGCCTCCTCCACACTCGCGTTTCTCAGCCTGATTGGCTGAGGGGTGGCGCAGCACGGAGGACACTGGGCCTTGTAGTGGTTTGTTGTTGTTTTTTTGGTTCGCCTTCATGGCACGGATGCCCCACCCACAGCTGGCAGACCCTTGCAGCGATGCTCCAAAGGTGTTAAGGTAAGTGTAGGCGGCTCGATTTGGGTGTGGCCGTGTATGCCGGACATGCTCGATTCATCCACCTTCTTATAGGTAAAGGTAACAACTAGACCAGATAACGCATTCATTATGCACCACGTGATGCCCCGCAAAATGCAAAAAAAAGCCAAAAACACTACAAAATGGTCATTATGCATTTTGCAATTATAGAAGTCAAACATGTTATCTTTTGTTTTTTCCATAAAAACCATCAAGCTGGAACCAATTTAGAATGACACTAATAGGGCTTTTAAAGTACTGTAACTGATATTTAAAGAGGGCTTTTATTAGTTTCATTCAGACATCCATAAATTTCCAAAATCAATCAATAATTTGAACCCATAACTCCTGAGTCCACGTTCATCACTATCCACTACACAAGGGGTTCTCAACCTTTTCATGCTGTGGGCTGGAACACGCCCTCGCAGATAGCTGAGTGGGCTGTACTGGTGGTTTCCCCACCACACCATAAACACTGTCGTAAAACATGCCTGGATGCATTTTATGGCAGCGTCTATACGTTTACAACAGTCATGGGTGCATTTATGGCTGTCATAAATGCATCTGCTTGGGTGGCAGCAGCAACATGGGCTACATGAAATGGTGCCACAGGTCGGGGCCAGCCCACAGGCCATAGGTTGCGAATCCCTGCACTACACCATCCTGGGTATCCATACGTAATAATGCCGTATACATCATTTTCATAAATCTGTATCTCTTGGGTCACAGAAGGAACTTATGAATGTTTGAATATACCCAGAGAAAGAAAGTGTTACTTTTTTGGAGTATAATTTTCTGAATATCCCAGCCAGTAAAGGCAGTGGCTGTGCAGACTGGGTTATTTAGCAGCTTGGTTCCAAAAAAAGTAGCTTTTTCAATCTCTGGGTACACTCAAACATGTACAGGTTTCCTGTAAAAACCTACAACTGAAAAGGATGCTGATAAAGTATTGGGGAGGGGGGCGCTACATAGTAGGCCATGTGTCACACAATTCATTCCTCGTCTCATTTTGCTGCCAGCATTGACAAATAGAGGCATCTGCCTGACTATGTCTAAGGGTAGGGCCAGCCGTACCTCATTCTCTAAAGATGGATCTCTCTGGATGCTGAATCCACCCTTGTCCAAGTAGAACATCAGTCGATGGCAGCAACTTAGCAGTCATTGTTCCTATCTTGATAAGAGTCCACATGTTTAATCTAATATCTGGAAAAGTTTCCATGGGAGAGAGTAATTTCTGGAAATCCATGCTCATCAGCAGTGCTGAGTGCAAGTTCTGGGAGTGGTTCTCCAGCAAAATAAAGTGTAGGGCTGTGATGACTTAGTGGTTAAGAAGCTGAGCTTGATGACCAGAAAGTCTACAGGTCAGGAGTTCGAGACTCAGTGCTGCATGATGGCATCAACTCCCACCATCTGTCCCAGCTTCTGACAACCTAGTAGTTCGAAAGCAAGAAATTGCAAGTACATAAATAGGTGCCACTTTGACAGGAAAGGTAACAGCATTCCATGCACATTGCCATCTAATTGTGCCTGCTATATAATCACAGAGATATCTTCAGATGCAAACAGCACTGGCTCTTTGGCTGTAAACCAAGGTGAGCACCGTCCCCTCGTGTCAGACATAACAGTCTTTCGAGCAAGAGAGACCTTTACTTAAAATAAAGTGTATTGGAAACTAATGGAAACTTTTCCTCACACCTTCAGCATTGGCCTCATTCATTTTGATCCTAACAATAGCCTTGAAAAAAAGTTCATAAAACAGTGAGAAGCAAGAAACACGGCCATGTTCCCCTCCATTTAAGGAGTTGACACCCTGCCCACTGCCCATGAAGAATCTTGTTTTGTGAACCCAGTTAATTTATTGGAAATGATATACCCTTTGACTACCTCACCAAGACACAGTTCATTGTCCAGAGAACTGCTGATTTGGAGTACAAATAAAAATGATGAAGTAACGTCAAGCCAACCCCTTGTGAGCCATAAAAAAGAGAACACAAATTGATCCTGTCATGATTTAACTAGCCACCAGCCCAAGAAAACCTTTACAGAACGTACCATTTCACATAAATTGCCATCTGGGGACCTGGCTGTTCCCAGGTTTTATTTTTGTCAACATCCACATAGGACCCTACCATTGGTGCTATAAAACCCTGCAAGATTCATTTGATGAGGATTGTCTGGGGAAGTGCTGTCCTGCAGATACTTGCTTAAATTGTCAGTGAAGACAGACAGGGCTGGTTTCGCCATTACCAGACCTGGCGGCGATGGGATCTCTCACATCACTGCCAGATTAGCCTTCGTCTCATAAATTGCCAGCCACGATCTGTTCCTCAGATGAAAGACGGTAGTGGTAAACCTGATAAACTGTCTGTGACTCCTGGGAGAAAAATGTCAGGCAATAGCATTCAAACATCAGATCATAGCTGCTGAAATAATGGCTGGAAGGTAAAGGATATTTAATTATTATTTCTCCCCCTTGAGCTCCTAAAAAAAATTGGGGGGGGGAGAGAAAGAGAAAAGATTTGATGATACTCCTTGCTTAAATTGGTTTTGCGATGTAACTTGCCAACTTTATCAAAGTGACTGCTCATAGGTCACCATGAAGATAACTAATCCCATAGCAATACTTTTGGAGGATTCACAGCCTCCTTTTCCCATTTATGACTAACTAGAATTTCTGGTCATCCCAAGGCACTGGGCAAATGAAAAGGCAATCATGGCCTATTGTTTTGCTTTTGATTATTGAGCTTAAAGGGCTTCAAGATATGGTGCTGTTTGCTCTACATTTTCTCCTGATGAAAACATGTCATTTTCATCAAACAAGAAGAGAAAGATGCTCTCCTTGGGTTTGCAGATTATCTCCATATTTGTTTTCAAGCAGAAATATCCTTGTTGTTACAATATACAAGGGTTAACTACCATATTTACTCACGTTTACTTTATTAAGCAGCTGATATAAGGAATAAGTACTTTTGATTTTTGTTGTCTGTCATTTATCTCAAATTTTGCTTAGTAATAATCAGTTTATAATAATCCTGCCAACCTAGCAGTTCAAAAGCAAGAAATTGCAAGTAGATAAATAGGAACCACTTCGGTGGGAAGGTAACAGCGTTCCGTGTGCTCTGGTGTCTAGTCATGCCTGCCACATGACCACGGAAACGTCTGCAGAAGCAGACAGCGCTGGCTCTTCGGCTTAGAAACAGAGATGAGCACTGCACCCTAGAGTCGGATACGACTGGCCTTTGAGCAAGGGAAACCTTTACCTTTAATAATCAGTTATAGCAGTGATGGCCAACCTTGGCACGCCAGGTGTTCTTGAACTTCAATTCCCAGAAGCCCTGATCAGCAGAAGTGCTGACTTGGGCTTGTGGTAATTGAAGTCCAAGAACACTTGGAATGTCAAGGTTCACCATCACTGAGTTATACCATTCATTCATTCATTCATTCATTTATTATTCAAATTTATATATTGCCGCCTAAATCAAATGAGTGACTCTACAAAGACTCTCATTTACTCATGTTAAATAAAAGTTAAAAAGGAATCTTTCCTTTCCTATGTTCATTGCTTGGTTCCCATCCAATTTTTGGCCTTGGCAAAATCTGACTCTCATAGGCCAAAACTGTTCTACAGCAGACTTGCTGGGGTACACATAAAGAGCCTCCTCAATGATTGTGGTATTTTTAATCACAATTGGGTGTACCCCTGGCAAAAAGCCACATTGTGCTGCCTAATCTTTCTCACACTAGGTCAGGCAAAAGGAACTGCAAAATGAATTCACCAAAAGGTGTCTTCATTTTGGCAGTTTCACATCTGGCCTAGACACAGAAGAAGCAGAAGCAGGCTTGCCTAAAGTGGTATCCCTCACTTTGAGGAAGATTGCTCTTGATGTCCACCTCACATGGACCTAAAAAGTAAGTGGTTCTTATGGCAGGAAAGTTTATATAAATCCTGCTATGTCCTAATCAAAAAATTCTATATATTTTTATTTAAATTTTTCATTTAAAAGTACATCAACAAAAAAGTTACACATAACAAATGGTGTGGACCCATCACCTGGGGGGGGGGGGCATTACCTCTTATCCAAGACTATTAATGAACTCAGCTATACAAGTTACATAAATCTTTTCCCCTATTTCCAGAATGTCATTATTTAAATCCAGGTTTAATTCCTTTAGATTTTCCCAAGACAAAAACAATAAATTCTTACCAAATTTCAACAAACTCATTTTTCTCAACAATGCCTTTTTTCACTCATAATTCACATGTCAGTTTTAATTACTGAATTATGTTTTGAACTTTTATTATTATTTATGAAATAAATAAATAATATAATGTTTTGAACTGGGAAAATAAAAGAGAGGAGGAAAATGAAGGCCTGAGAAAGAAAATAAAAATTATTTCAACAAGCAATGAGATACAAGCAAAGCAAGTTTGAGATTCATCAAGTTTGACTAAACTTCTCAAATTCTTCCAGCCAGCATGCTATTCTAGCTGAATGATTCTGGAGATCTAATATAGAAAAGTACCTTTCTCCAAGCTATATGTTCAAGCATAACAACCAATGTGAAAGAAATCAGGCTCTATGATGCTCAGAGGGATGGGTATGGAGTTGAAGAGAGAGAAACATACAATTGAAGGAGAGGAGACTCTGTCAGTTCAAAGTTCTTTGCAGGCGCACCCCCCAAAAAAGGACTCAGACACCGGTATAAGTGGATAACGGCATTGGGCCACATTTATTGATTCATGCCCTAGTCCGAATTATAAATTTCAATTGGTACTCAGCCAATTATAATTCTTAAGGCAAGCAGGCCGCAGTAACACTGGTAAGGTTCCTCCCAAAATTGCCAATGGCAATTGGCTACAATGTATCCATTTGTATCAATTTGTTTGTTTACAACAAACAAATTGTTGACCGTAGTCAATAAACTATCTACTGACCCCACCCTCTGACGTGTATCTGTAAAATCACGGGGTGATGCATGCTGAAGAGCTCCTGCCATCACCCCATTGCCTGGTTCGTTGTTGACCGGACAACGTTAACCAACTTGTACCTATCTAGTGTTGGCCAGTCAATTGCGAACCTGCCAGATACCTGTGGGTCATAAATATTTACCTTACCAGTGCTACCCGCCACACGGGGAGGCTTAATAAAGACTCACCCCCCCCAGACCGTCAGCTCGGTCAACAGGCCTGCTTGCAAATCTTCCAAAAAGAGGTTCATACCTCTGGGCGACAGATGGACCCCATCCCCTGTGTAAAGATCATAATTTTGGAGACTAATGGTGGGGTGTCGGATGACCCGCCCCAAACCCTTGTCAGCAAAGAACCGGGCCACTGCCCTGTTCACCGAGCGACGAGTGCGGTCAAGGGCCTGGAGGTTGATACCCCCCCTGTAAGCGTGACGCGGTATGATGTCCGACCATAGCAGGGTTGTGGCAGGCCACACATAATGCAAATAAGCTAGGTCACTGCAGATCGTATGTTTTAAAGAAAGGCCAGTGACTTGGCCCAAGTCATTGCCCCCGAGGTGCAGCACCAGGACATCAGGCGGTTCAGCATCCCTGATGGAGAAAAGGAATGGCAACAGTTCCCACCATAACATTCCGCGCTTACCATACCACCTGATACATGCGGATGCATGGAGTCCAAACTGGGGTCCCCACTCTGTCGCCGCAGCGTACTGCGCTGCCCAGTGCACATAGCTGTGGCCCACCAGCCATACTGCCACCGGTGTGCGGCGACACACAGGGTCTGTAAAATAAAAGAGACAGGACAGTGACTTAACTGGTACTCGTAGTTGAAGAGGGCGAACATATAATTCAAAACACTTCGATCCCCACCTCCCCATATGGCATATATCAGCCTCAGAGTACCCAAATGCAGCTGCGGTAGAAGCAGCCCCTATTCTAAAAGAATGGGTGCCGTAACGAGCCCCGGGGAGGCCAACACTGGACAGTGCCTTACCGGTCACCTTCCAAAATTGAAATTTAGTAAGGGGAGACCCATCTTGGTGGCAGAAAAACGGGCCAGGGTGCGAACCACGCATTGCAAGGAACTCTTGTAGGGCACCAATCGGACAGATGTCTGCAATGGAACATCATAGCAGTCTTACACCACTGCCTACACCGTGCTGATCAACCTTTGAGGACCGTATCCTCAACTGAGCCCACTCATTGGAAACATAGACATCTTCGAGTTCCAGTGCCCTACGCGCCGCATCCGCCTTAGACAGTAGCACCAGCTCACTGATGCTCCAAAAAAGGCTACCGTGTTAGCCGCGTGAAACAGAGCAGCCTCATACCTGTCAAAACGCAGGTCATGCCAGCCTCGTGCAAGGTGGGTAAGAACCCCTAGAGAAATGGGGTGGCGATTGTCCGGGCAGCGTCCACGTTCCTGCGTCCACCCCTCCAAAACATGTCGTATACGAAAATCATTCGTGCTGTCAGCAGAGCCCCTCACGTTGGCCATGAATGCCAGTGCTACAGCCTGGATGCTATGGTGCGGGGAGCTAGGCCCTAACTATGTAGGTAGACCATAAATTGGAGAACGTGTGTAACTGGAATGGGCCACATCTCGGGCAACCGGAGTTGCGCACAAAAAGTCGTAAATTGACTAAATGCATGGTGATACGCCTTACGCGTGCGGGGCGCCAGCGACATGCCGATCGCCCAGTTCACCTCTCCTTGCCAAACGTCCAAATCTCGTCCGGGAGCGGCGAGGGGAATTCCTCTGCGTCCGGAGCCAAGGCGCGGAACCGGGGGATCTGCAGGCGGGATAAAGCATCAGCAATATCGTTATTGATACCTGGCACATGTCTGGCCCTGAAGAGCACATTGAGGCGTAGGCTGCGCAACACAAACTGGCGAACTAACTCCATGACCCTGTGTGATTTAGATGTCTGGGAATTGACAATGTGCACTACCGCAGCATTGTCGCACCAGAAATGAACCACTGAATTGGCCCACTCCTCGCCCCATAGCATCAAAGCTCCCAGTATCGGGAAGAACTCAAGGAATGTAAGATCGCGTAAACGATCCGTGCCCCTCCAAGCTGGAGGCCATCGGCCGTAGGCCCACCTCCCCTCAAAGTAAATCCCATAGCCCAGGGACCCCGAGGCATCCGACTGAACCTGGAACCTAGGGGAAACCAAAAGGTCAGATCTCCAAAATGATACCCCGTTGAAGTCCCTCAGGAACTCAAGCCAAACGAACATGTCAGCCCTCATGCCCTTGTTCAGTCGGACCCTATGATGGCACCTGGATAGGCCAATCATGGCGTCGCACAAGCGTCGAGCAAAAGCTCTGCCAGGCGCGACCACCCTGCAGGCAAAGTTAAGGTGACCATGGAGAACCTGGAGCTCACGAAGTGACACCTTGCGTTTGGCCAGTAAGGCCAAAATCAATGCAGTGATCCGGGTAACCTTATCCATGGGTAACCTGGATGCCTGCGAGACCGTGTCAATTTCAATACCCAGAAATGTGAGCTTAGTTGATGGGCCCTCGGTCTTTTCGGGCGCTAAAGGGACACCAGTTCCTGCATTAGCGTCTGAAATGTGTTGAGGAGACGCGTGCACGTGTCCCAGCCCCGTTCACCCCCGAACAAGAAATCATCAAGGTAATGGGCTACAGACTGGGACCCAGACCTGCGAACAAAGGCCCACTGAAGGAAAGTGCTAAAACGTTCAAATGCTGAACAGGAAATAGAGCAGCCAAAAGGCATGGCTTTATCAACATAAAATTTCCCTTGGAATTTAAAACCCAATAACTCAAAGTCACCCGGGTGCACTGGCAACAAACGGAATGCCGACTTAATGTCACATTTTGCCAAAAGTGCACCCGGGCCACAAGAGCGCACCATGTGCAGGGCCTGGTCAAATGATGTATACCTGACCGAACAAAGGTCATCAGGAATGGCATCATTGACTGAATGGCCCGCCGGGTATGACAGATGGTGAATTAAACGAAACTCCCCAGGGGTCTTTTTGGGCACCAACCCTAAAGGGGAAACCTTAAGATTGGGAAAGGGTGGCACGGGAAAGGGGCCAGCAACCCTACCTGCATTGACCTCCTTCGCAATAATGAGGGTGGCCACCTCCTCCCTGCCCTTCAGGGAAAGTAAATTAGGGGCATCTTGGGGGCACCTCTCCCCTCTAAATGGGATGCGGAAGCCCCACTGGAAGCCCTCAAGGAGGTACCTAGCATCCTCCCTCCTCGGGTAGGTCGAGAGCCACCGCTCCAACATAGCCACGTTAACCGGGGAGGGGGCCTTTTGAGTGACCAGCTCCATCAGCGGCAGGTCTGCCCGCTCCTTGTCCACCTCTACCTCTGTTCCGTGACCCACCGGCTCGCGGACACGCAGCGGCGGCGTGGGGGCCAGCGCAAGAGGGACACTCATGTTTGTATCGGCACTGTTTTCGATGCACCATTGGCCGAGAAGCTCCAACACAGCAGGCGGGCTGGAACCCCCTGCCCCGCCAGCTGGCGGGGTGCCTGAGTTGAAGCAGCTCGCTGGACCGCATGTCCACAATGGTACCTCTCCCCAGGCACCGGGCACGTGAGGGTCATATACAAAAGCCACAGCTTCTGACAGGGCTCATCCCACCTCATCTCTGGGTGTAAGGGCACTCTCATTCTAAATTCCTCGTCGTAAGCCAACCACGATGGGCCAGGAAAATCCACCATTGCCCTGTAAATATTGTCCAAATATTGGACCATAGGAATGGCCAGGTCAGGCCGAGCCCTGAGATACACCGCCATATAAATGAGATATGTGGGTAACCAGTTGGCCCATGTACGTGGTGGCTTGCGACGGCGAGACAGCTCTTTATCCTTCTCGTCCTGCCCCTCCTTCTCTTCCTTGGTGGGTTCCCTGTTCAATAGGGAGAAAATATCGACATACTCCCCCCACCAAATCTTTTCCCTTGTGGCCTGTGCCAAATGATCCCCAAGGGACAAGGAATAGCCTGCTGTCGGCAATGCCGACACCGGCACAGTACTGACACGGGGTATCAGGAGAGGTGGCTGGACCGTCCCTGCGACACCCGGAGCAGCCCCGGGGGCGGACCCCCCCCCTCCGTCGCTTTCACAAAATGGCAGCTCGGCTGCCTCATGGCCACCCCTTTTATAGAGGGGTGGCCATGCCCCCCTAACTACCCGGATGTCTGAGTCCGGGTGGGGGGGGCCGCAAAGAGTGTGGCGGCCATTTTGGCGCCGCGCTTTCATTCTTTGTCTATGTGGCAAGTACCACAAGACAATTAATACATATAGGGATGGTTGAAAAGGGTGGGATAGAAATAATTAGCTGGATGAGAATGAGACTACTGTGCTTGTTCTAATGTCATTTATCCCAGATTTCAATTTATGCCAAATATATCTTCGTTGTTTCTTAAATAAAAACTCTCTTTTTCATTATTTCTGTATCATTTCTCATTGGAACCCACACCTAAACTGTTCCATGTGAGCACAGTATGATGTGACAGAAATAAATAATACCAAATAGTCCACATCTCTGCAGTGTGACTAGATGCGAAATCTGCCCATATTTCTTTGTTCCTTTCTTCCACAACTTGACTTGTAGACAGCACTGTTTTATGACAGCTCCTTAAAAATCTCCCACGGGAGTAATAATCTTCTCATTTTCCAACTTCAATTTGCCTTGATCTCTGCAAGAAAGAGCTACTAAGTAGAACTGAGCAAAATTAAGAGATCTACTTCACTTTTCTCCAGGTGCAATAGCAAAAAAAAAGAGAGTAGGGCTGCCTATCTTAATTAAATCTGATCAGACGCTTCGGATTACAAGAAAAGCTGCTTTATTCTGTAGAATCCATACAGTGACAGCCTCTTCTCATCACATGCCAGCTGCAGAACTAAATTTGCAGTTATTGCAAATTGGGAAGTCAAGGGAAGCAACTCCATGAAAGATAAATGGAGCATTGAGTGTGTTGTTAAGTTCTTTAGGACTTAAAAAAAACTACTTTATTTTTGGACCATAAGACGCACTTTTTTCCCCAAAAGTGGGGGGTGAGGGTGTGTCTTATAGTCCAAATGCTGTCCAGTAAGGCTGTTGTAAAAGGATATTTTACAACAGCTGTGGCTGGCTGAAGACCTCTGCCACCACCACAGCTGTTCTGGGGCCACCATATGTTAGTAGGGCATTACCACAGGTGGCCACAAGAGGGCGCAAATCGCAGTTTCCCATTTAAATGCATTGGAAATCAATTTCTTGTATTCTAAAGCTTTTCTGTTTGTATGTTCCCAATGCATTTAAGTGGGAAACCAAACCTGTGCATAAAAAGAAAGGGTTTCATTTACCTTTCTTGTTCCTGCTCCATGTGTCCCTGCTTCTTTGTCTCTGCTACAAATGGTCAAAATGGAGGGGGGAACCATGCTTCCTGGTTGCAGGGAGAGCAAGAGGCTAGCCTAGAGCATCACTTCCTGCCTCAGTGCAATTGACCTGCCTGCCCATTTCCCCTGCAGCGCCACCACTGGTTGGTGGTGAAAGTACAATACTATTTGGTTCAGAATTTTTTTCCCTTGTTTTCCTGCTCTAAAACTGGGTGCGTCTTATGGTCAGGTGCATCTTATGGTCCATAAAATATGGTATATTTCTACAACCAGGGACAGAGAGCTAAAATTGGAATCTTGTTATGAGTAGACATGGACAAATATGTCTGTTTCATTTTCTCCCTTACAGAAACTTTTACAAATTTTGGTGAATTCCAAACCAAACCGAAACAAAATTCACATTCATCCCATGTCGTCAATGTATTGTGAATGTTTCTATGTCTAATTTGGGTGCTTACAAGCTAGTAAGAAATTGATCAGAAAGTAAATTGCTGTTTCAAAGGTTAAATGAATAGGTGAGAGGAAGCACAAATGTTTATGGATCCAGTTATAGCTTTTGGACATCGTATTCCAAAGGCAGACAGTTCCAGTTCATTTCAGTATTGTAAATAAAGGAGGGTGCTCTCTGTCTCTCTCTGTCTCTCTCTATCTCTCATCAAAAACAACTGCAAAAGGTTGTGTGAATTTAATTTGTTCCCTTTAGAGTGCAGAATGAACACTAATTTAGTACAAAAATTGATGAAGCATGGATGAATGTGTGGAACGACAGTAAAGCATGGTACAAATATTTCTCTTTTCAATGAGTGAAATGAGTCTGGACAGGTTATCCTGCTATGGTAATAGCGTAGACCTGTGATGGTGAACCTTGGCACTCCAGGTGTTCTTGGACTTCAATTACCAGAAGCCCAAGTCAGCACTCCTGCTGATCAAGGCTTCTGGGAACTGAAGTTCAAGAACACCTGGAGTGCCAAGGTTCGCTATCACAGGAGTAGACCATACTGCCAGCTACTTAACACTGAGTGTCAGGCAGCACTTAACTAACCTGACAACCCTGAGGACTAATGGCCTTGGGTGCTAAAATCCACAGGGAAGGGTGATTGTCCTCAAGTGGATTAAATCCCAGCAGCTTCATCAATACTGGCCTGGGGCTGATGAGGACTTTATATATATATATATATATATATATATATATATATATATATATATATATATATATATATATATATATATATATATATATATATATATATATATATATATATATATATATATATATATATATATATATATATATATATATATATATATATATATATATATATATATATATATATATATATATATATATATATATATTTAGTTATTTATTTAGTTATTTATTTAGTTATTTAGTTATTTATTTCAATTTCTATACTGCCCACTTGGCCAAGGCCAACTTTGCATGCCAAAAGGGCTCAGGACCAGGAAGTGACTCATGGAACTGGATCAATGGTACAGGTCTCATGCTGCGATGAGGAAGGCAGATAAAGGGTCATTGCATTATATTCTCAGGACAGTCTTCATGGCTGATCGCCATGAAGATCGCCTATACAAGTAAAACCCTGGGTTACAACAGAGGTCCATTCCAAAAGCCTCTGTTGTAACCCAAAAAAATTGTAAACTAAAAGATCCATAGGGATGCACTGGGGGGAAAAATCCTGAATTTATCGTTGTAAACCGGGGAAACAATATTTAAAATTTGTAAACCAGGACGGCATTTCCATAGGATTTGCCATTGTAAACCGCAGCAAACTTAAACCGAGTTGGTTGTAACCCGGGGTTTTACTGTATTCAGATTCAGATATGGCAGAAGAAGAAGAAGAAATGCTAAAGCAGACAGCAGACATCCACCTTCAAAGAATGTGTTCAGGATGCATTTGAATCAGGATTTAGTATAATCCTTAAGTAAAATCATCAGTATTCTAGAACATAATAGATCTATATTATTTTTAAGATGGGCACAATGGATTTCAAAGTTTGGCCACTACAATATGCTATATACAGAAATTCCCTAATAGCTTGACCCTTCTTAAAGACCAGCTGAGAAATGAGAACAGATAGCATCTGAATCCAAACTTCCTGAGATCTTTTGAGTAAGAATACGTTCACTCTTTCGCTGCTGCTACTGTGAGTTCCTGCTACTTTTAACATTAAAATGAGCAAGAGATAGGTGACTATATGAAAACCTGTTATTTGATTCATGTAAGCTTAACTGAATGCTTTTCGTGGTGCTTTCTTAGCACTGTATTACTCAGGACTGTTTTAGATGAAGAGAAAGTTTGACTCCCTTTCATTTGCTTTGTCTCTATTCCTCCCAACAGAGTATGAGAATCTATTTAAACCTCACTTTCAAAAAGACATTTTTCTGAAAATGAGTTCTGTTCATGAATGCTATTAAATATTTTAATTATTCTCTCTGCTGGATTGTATTACCAATCCTATAAAACATGGGGAGGAGGTTAGCCATACAATACCCCCTCTTTCTCTGCATGCATACATGGTCAGAAAATGAAAATCTTCATGCACCAGACAAAATAAACACCAGACAAAATAAACTTGTTTTGCTTTGAGGAGTGGCAGAAATCTATGCTATGCTTTAAGAAGGGGGCTCTTATGTTTCTAAGATGCCTATTTTGGGGGCTGTCTGCAGGCAACTAATGGTTCAGTGAAGTTGTTCTTTAAGAAGGGGCAGTGAAAGAAATTTAAACCTTTTGCCTGAACAGGGATAAATTATTTTTATTTTTACTACATCTTCCAGAAATCCCAATGAGCATTGCTATGCTGGCTGGGAGATTCTGAAAACTGTAACCAAAAAATTAACTTTACTCAACTCTTCCCTCTCCAGAGCAATTCCTGACTTCTTCAAAAATTTGGCCAGTGTCTAAAAACACAGTTCATTCTTACGCAACTTAACCATCACACAAGACAACCTAAAGGACGTGTCAAGTCAATACACCTGGGATGTTTATAATAGCAATGCAAGAGGCCAAAGACCAGAGACAAGCAATAATTTTAAAAGACTGAGCAGCAGTGCTATAGCGCTATAATCCAGATTAGGCTATAGGAGCAATAAAACAGTACATCCATCTCCCTCCAAGGGTAGAAAGAGAGGTTATCACCTCTTTCAATGGAAAAAATAATCTCAGATGTTGCCTTCTGCCATTTTAGGGAAGCATCTGAAACTCAGTGGCTGAAAACCACAGTTTCATGAGTTACAAAGCTGCTATAATGATAGGGGTAAGCATGGCAAGATGGAGATGGTATTCACAAAAATATTACCATATGCACAAAGAAACCCACTGAATAAGCACCTCTGGACATCAAGGGCAGTAGAGGTGAATGCTTCAGCCCAGAAACTGACATTTCTGGCCAAAGCTGCCACTGAGAAGGTTCTCTGCAAAAATGCCAAAAATATAAATATAATAAATAAATAAATAAATAAAAGGTGATCCTTCCATGAGTCTCAGGAAGGGGTAGGTAGCCCAAAATGAGCTTTAGCATCAGCAAGATTCAGGGTGGTGGGAAGCAGGATGGCAAGATCTCCCTGGTGGAGGATGGTCCCCACGGTGGGGCCTTTAGGAAAGGGCTTAAGACCTGGCTGGCAGGGCAGGTGTGGGGGGCTGATGGGGTTGTGGCCCCCGCCCGCTGGCTCATCTAAGGAAGTATCCCTCTTGCACCGATAGGTCAGTGGGTGGGTCTTTTATAGTTTTAATAGGGGCTTTTTAGGACTATGTATTGGGTTGTCTTTAAGGATTTTTACTGTTTTTGTATTATGCTGCTGTGAGCCGCCCGGAGTCGCCCTAGGGCGAGGGGGCAGCATACACATTTAAATAAATAAATAAATAAATAAATAAATAAATAATACACTGGCCATGTATGTGTCCCACACACACATTCATGCTGGCACTCGATAGCATGCATCTTTCCTCCTTAACGCTCAGGCACTAAATCTCACAAGAACCTGGTTTGCAGGACCTTATCAAATTGCTTGATCCAGGACATAATTTGACACAGACAATGCTTTACATTAAACAAAGGCAACTAGGACTCCAGACTATGGCTTCAACCTAGTGATAAGTTGTGGCAAGAACAGACCCATTGAATCAGTGTGGTTTGTGTATTAATTCAGCAATTAATTCCATGGGGCTACCTCAATGGGAACTAACCATTGATTTATCAGACCTCAAACAGACATGGTATACTCAAGATGTACATTTTGAATATACCATGTACGTCTTGAGTATATCAGGGGTATACCAGGGTATACTCATGTACGTCTTGAGTATACCAGGGGTTCCCAACCTAAGATCCACAGGCCAGATCCAGCCCATTGTGCCATTTCATATGCCCCACCCCACCCCCAAGGGCATTCAAGAAACAAAATGGCCACTCCTTTAAAGCTGTTGGGACAAAATGGCCACCCCCATTGTGCAGGCAGGGCAAAATGGCTGTCCAGCCCTTGAAGCTGACTGAGAGCATGTGACCCGGCCCCCAGCTTGAAAAGGTTGGGAACCCCTGTCTTAGACACTGGGGGAAGTCCAAAGAGATAGAACAATTGAATGAGGTAGGGAGATGGGGGAAGTTACTCCTTCAAAAGATCCCAAGTCTTCACAGTTCACAAATATGCACCAAGCTGGGGGACAAATTTATGTCACCCTCGTTCATATCTATCTCTCTTCCTTATACTTCTACCCTTCGAACATAATCACATAACGGATTTGTTTGTAGCCTTTCATCCACCTTTGACACTGATGTTTACGATATATTGTATACTAGCAAGGGTTGCCCAACGTTGCTGGGCTTTTTGGGGGGTTTTGTTTTTAAAAAAATATGAGAAATGGTTTTGGATGATTTTTGTTGTATGTGTGTTTAAATGAGTTATGTTATTTTTAAAAAATATTGTTTTTTTATACATAGGTAGTTTTTTAAACTGTTATAAATAAATTTGGATTTTTAAAAGTGGAAAGGTTGATATATATTTTTTTCCAATAATTGCATTTTTAAAAATTTGTTGTTCAGTCGCACAGTCGGTTCCGACCCTTTGCGACCCTATGGACCATTGTTCTCCAGGCATCTCTGTCCTCCACCATCCCCCTCAGCACTCCCAGTTCTGTGCCCATTGTGTCTACAATACCATCTAGCCATCTCATCTTTGGCCTCCCCCTTCTTCTTTTGCCCTCCACCTTTCCCAACATCAGGGCCTTCTCAAGTGAATCCTCCCTTCTCATTTGATGTCCAAAATACTTTAGCTTCGTCTTTACTATTAGCCCTTCCAATGAGCAGTCAATGTTGATTTCTTCTAAGATTGACCTATTTGTTCTCCTCGCTGTCCAGGGTACTCTCAAAACTCTCCTCCAACACCACATTTCAAAGGCATCTATTCTTCTGAGTTCAGCTTTCCTAATTGTCCAGCTCTCACATCCGTACATTACTACTGGGAATACCATTGCTTTGACTATTCTAATTTTTGTTTGCAATGTGATGTCTCTGCTTTTCACTATGTTCCCCAGGTTTCTCATGGCTTGTCTCCCAAGAATCAGTCGCCTTTTTATTTCATGGCTGCAATCCCCATCTGCCGTGATCTTTGATCCCAGGAAAGTAAAATCTGTCACTGCTTCTACTTCTTCCCCATCTATTTTCCAGGAACTGATTGGGCCTGTTGCCATTACTTTGGTTTTCTTGATATTGAGTCTCAAACCAGCTTTTGCACTCTCCTCCTTCAGCCCAATCAAGAGGTTCTTTAGGTCTTCCTCACTTTCTGCCATTAGGGTGGTATCGTCTGCATATCTCAGATTGTTGATGTTTCTCCCAGCAATTTTAATCCCATATTGTGATTCCTCCATCCCTGCATTTCGCATTATGTGCTCTGTGTATAGATTGAATAAGCAGGGTGATAAAATGCAGCCTTGTCTTACTCCTTTTCCTATTCCAAACCACTCTGTCATTCCATGTTCTGTCCTAACTGTTGCTTCTTGGTTCATGTACAGATTTCTCAGGAGGCATATGATGTGCTCTGGTATTCCCATCTCTTTAATTACTTGCCACATCTTGTTGTGGTCCACACAGTCAAATGCCTTAGTGTAATCAATGAAACAAAAGTAAACTTGTTTCTGGTATTCCTTTGTTTTCTCCATGATCCAACGTATGTTGGCAATGTGGTCTCTAGTCCCCCTGCCTCTTCTGAAACCGGCCTGCACCTCTGGTAGTTCTCTCTCCACATGTTGCTGAAGTCTGTCCTGTATTATCTTGAGCATCACCTTGCTGGCGTGTGGGATGAGTGCAATTGTTCGGTAGTTTGAGCATTCTTTGGCGTTGCCCTTTTTTGGGATTGGGACGTATACTGATCTTTTCCAATCCTGTGGCCACTGTTTTGTTATCCAGATTTGCTGGCATATTGAGTGCAGTAATTTGACGCCATCATCTTTTAGCGCTTTGAAAAATTCGACTGGGATACCATCATATCCACTAGCTTTGTTGTTTGCAGTGCTCTTTAGGGCCTTTCTAACCTCGCTCTCCAGGATGTCTGGCTCGATTTCAGTTTTTTCATCATTGTGGTTAGCAGGAGTGTTGAGGTCCTTTTTGTAGAGTTCCTCTGTGTACTCTTTCCATCTTTTCTTTATCTCTTCTGCATCAGCTAGCTCTTTTCCGTCTTTGTCCCTTATCATGTTCATTTTTGCTTTAAATGTTCCCTTTATTTCCCCGATTTTTCTGAAGAGATCTCTAGTCCTGCCTCTTTTGTTGTTTTCCTCCATTTCTTTGCACTGTTCTTTTAGGTAGTTTTCCTTATCTCTCCTTGCTTTTCTTTGAAATTCTGTGTTCAGAAGGTTGTATTTTTTCCTTTCTCTTTTGACTTTTGCCTTCCTTCTTTCCTCTGCTATTTTAAGAGCCTCATCAGACAACCATTTTGCTTTCTTACGCTTCTTTTCTTTTGGTATGGTTTTCTTTGCTGCTTCCTGCATGATGTCCTTTATCTCTGTCCATAATTCTTCTGGCACTCTGTCTATTGCGTCCAGGCCATTATATCTGTTCATCACCTCCACCGTGTATTCTTTAGGGATGCTGTCTAGGTGATATCTGTCTGGTCTTCTTGTTTTCCCTATTTTCTTTAGTCTTAACCTGAATTTTGCGATCAGTAGGTTGTGATCTGAGCCACAGTCTGCTCCAGGTCTTGTTTTTGCTGATTGTATGGAGGTTCTCCATCTTTGGCTGCAGAGTATGTAGTCAATTTGGTTTCGGTGTTGGCCATCTGGTGATGTCCATGTGTAAAGTCGCCTCTTGTGTTGCTGGAAGAGAGTGTTTGCTATGACCAGTGCGTTCTCTTGGCAGAACTCTATCAATCTTTGCCCTGCTTCGTTCTGTACTCCAAGACCAAACTTGCCTGTTATTCCCTCCACTTTTTGATTTCCTACTTTGGCATTCCAGTCTCCTAATATAATTTGGACATCATTTCTTGGTGTCTGTTCTATGAGGTGTTCTAGGTCCTCATAGAACTGGTCCACTGTGGCTTCATCTGCGCTAGTGTTTGGTGCATAGACTTGGATTACGGTGATATTGAAAGGTTTGCCTTGAAATCTGACTGACATCATTCTGTCATTTTTGAGGTTATATCCCATTACTGCTTTTCTTACTCTCTTATTGACAATTATGGCTACTCCATTTCTTCTAAGGTTTTCTTGCCCACAATAGTAGATATGATGGTTTCCAGAGCTGAATTCCCCCATCCCTGTCCATTTGAGCTCACTGATGCCCAAGATGTCAATGCTTATTCTTTCCATCTCACTTTTTACCACTTCCAGTTTACCTTGGTTCATTGATCTCACATTCCATGTCCCTATGCAGTATTGCTCCTTACAACATTGCATTTCCCCTCCCCCCTTCCTGTCCCTCCCCTTTCTCCCCTCTGAGGTGTTAAGCATCCTGTATCACCTAGCCTGCCCTTTTGTTTTGCCTTTTGTTTTGGTCAATAGGGTTCTCTTGGCAAGGTTTATGGCGTGGTTGCCGGTGTCTGCGCCATTTTTTTCTCCTCATACATTTTATCACAGTTTTTTAGAGGTTTAAAACATTTAAGACAACATATTATCATGCATATTATCACACTTTAAAACACAGTCTCTATGTCAGTTTCTGTATTTAGTTAGTATGAAGTCTCTATGTCAGTTTCTATATTAAGTCTTCTACATCTGCATATCAGATACTTATCCTTTGCCAGGGAATCTGAGTCTTGCCCCCTGCTTTTCCTTCTCTGCCCTCTTCCCGTCTTTCAGTTGGTCTTTTCTTGGCCTTTCCGCTGCTCAACCGGCTCTCCTCCTCCTCCTCTTCCTAACCCCCCCCCGGCTGGGGGTGGTTGCCCGGCGGCCGCGCGGCTGGCCCTTCTGCTGCTCGCTCGCCCGGCTGGCTCTCCTCCCCACCCCCCCGGCTGGGATGGTTGCCCGGCGGCCGCGCGGCTGGCCCTTCCGCCGCTCGCTCGCCCGGCTGGCTCTCCTCCCCACCCCCCCAGCTGGGGGTGGTTGCCCGGCGGCCGCGCGGCTGGCCCTTCCGCCGCTCGCTCGCCCGGCTGGCTCTCCTCCCCACTTCCTGGCTGGGGGTGGTTGCCCGGCAGCCGCGCGGCTGGCCCTTCCGCCGCTCGCTCGCCCGGCTGGCTCTCCTCCCCACCCCCTGGCTGGGGGTGGTTGCCCGGCGGCCGCGCGGCTGGCCCTTCCGCCGCTCGCTCGCCTGGCTGGCTCTCCTCCCCACCCCCCGGCTGGGGGTGGTTGCCCGGCGGCCGCGCGGCTGGCCCTTCCGCCGCTCGCTCGCCCGGCTGGCTCTCCTCCCCACCCCCCGGCTGGGGGTGGTTGCCCGGCGGCCGCGCGGCTGGCCCTTCCGCCGCTCGCTCGCCCGGCTGGCTCTCCTCCCCACCCCCCGGCTGGGGGTGGTTGCCCGGCGGCCGCGCGGCTGGCCCTTCTGCCGCTCGCTCGCCCGGCTGGCTCTCCTCCCCACCCCCCGGCTGGGGGTGGTTGCCCGGCGGCCGCGCGGCTGGCCCTTCCGCCGCTCGCTCGCCCGGCTGGCAAATTATAAATTATAAAATAAATAATGGCAAATTATTTAAAAATAATTTGTCATTAATTTTTTTTTGGTGATAGGTGTACTTTGGATAAGATTTTTTTAAAAATGTGTAAGTGTAATTCAAATTCATTGAGTGTCATTTTTCCTGTGGCCACTTGGTGGTGCTGTTGCGTAATGTTTGTCCTGTCCTGTGTATTCTTCCTGTTCTTTTGCCATTTCAATTCTGTTTCTCGGCGTGGCTGGACCTGTGTTGGTAAGTTGTGATCTCTGATATTTAAGTGAAAAG
The DNA here is from genome assembly GCA_035047305.1 of Bradypodion pumilum. Lineage (NCBI taxonomy): Eukaryota > Metazoa > Chordata > Lepidosauria > Squamata > Chamaeleonidae > Bradypodion > Bradypodion pumilum. The sequence goes on along the minus strand of JAWDJD010000003.1, from coordinate 20,833,667 downwards.
GACGCTGGGATATGAATTTTGTTGGGGGGGGGGCCCTGTTGTTTTTTGTTGTATGTTTTTCCTGTCTTTGTTTGTGTTTATTTTTTAAAGGTTAGATTTCTTTTTTTGAATGGTTTTGATTTGATTTTTGGTGTGTCCTTTTTTTAGGGGGGGGTGCCTTTTGTTCTCACGGACCATGCTTGGTGGCCCGTGGTAAGGTAGGCTACTTGCAGCGGGGGTGCCTTTTCTTCCCATTGGCCATGCTTGTTTGCCCGTGGTTAGGAAGGGCACTTGCGGCGGGGGGTGCCTTTTGATCCCATGGGCCATGCTGGATGGCCCTTGGGAAGGGAGCGTTGTTGCGGGGAGGGTGCCTTTCGTTTCCACGGGCCATGCTTGTTTTCCCATTGGGAAGAAGGGCAGTTGCGGGGGAGGGGTGGTGGGTGGATTGTTTTTATTTTTGGCGCGGTGGCAGTCCCTTCGAACGGAAGAGCAGGGGCGGCGGGTTTGTTTCATTTTCTTCCCCCACGGGCCATGCTGGCTCGCCCGTGGGGATGAATGGCGGCAGAGCCGGCTTTCTTTAAGTTTTGTTTTCGCGCGCAGGCTGCCTCAGCGTTCTGCGCACTCATGGCGCGCAGGACGCTGGGGCTTGTAGTTATGGGTTCGTGCTTTGTGTTTGTGCTGCGTTTTTTTAACATGCTTTTCGTTTGATTGGCTGCGGCGCGTGTCCGAACGCTGCGGCGTGCGTGAGCCTCTCAGCCTGATTGGCTCTGGCGCGCCGCGGCGCAATGACTGTTGGGACGTGAAGTTCTTTCCCTTTCTTGCCGTTTGTGGGGCTGAGGCCCCCGTGCCGGATTTTTAAATCCTTCGTTGACCTGCGTAGGGAATTCGGCCGTGCACACGAAGGGTGGGTGTGGGTCAGTAGGGCGACGCATAGCAGCCTATAGCCAGTTCCACCGGTTAATGCTTGGTTTTATAGGTTAAGATAAAAAGAATTGATTGCATTTCCTGACATATTTGTACTCTTCTGAAAAATAATTCTACAAGCAGACCTTTTGCTGTGTTTTAGCACACCACAACGGAAGTGAGGTCTGATAACTTCTTCCCTTGCCACAGCTTCAATCTAGTTCACCTCCACCAAAGCTGTTGACCTTTGCAAAGGGGGAACATATTCACAAAGAAGTCCTTTATTTGAGATGCCGCCACAGGAAATCTTCTTACTGTCATTCTCTTTCAACTACTGTAAGTTTAAAAACTAACTTTGTACCTGTACATATACATTGTATGTGCAACATTTTGTATGCACATTTGTATGTGTGAGGTTGTTGTTCTTGTTGTTTTGTTTTTGATTTTTTGGGGGGGGGGTCAGAATCTGTGATGCACAAGGAGTTGTTTTCTATTGCTATCCCACAATGAATGGGAATTCGAACCCAGGGCTCCTGCATTCTAGTCCTTGGTAAAAGTAGATGTCTCAATTCCTCAAAAGCCAGTTGTGTCTGAAAACTAAGGGGTGGTGCTCCTCTACATTTACAGCCAATGACTCAGCACTGTCTGCATTTGCCGACATTTCTATGGTCATGCAGCAGGCATGACTAAACACAAGAGCACACGAAATGTTGTTAAATTTTCCCAACAAAGTGGTACCTATTTATCTACTTGCCATTTCTTGCTTTTGAACTGTGAGTTTGGCAGGAGCTGCGACAGACAACGGGAACTCACTCTGTCATGCAGCACTCAGGTCTCTAACGGCTGATTTGCTGATCGTCTCGTCATCAAGCTCAGCATCTTAACTGCTAAACCACCATCCCATTCTAGTCCTAGACTTACCTGAATTGACTCACATATAAATCAGTATACAGTAGAACCTCGCTTAACAAACAGCTCGGTTAACACAAAACTCGCATTACAAAAGGAAATCCATAGAAAATAGTGGTTCAGTTAAAAAAAATTTTCAGAATGGATTAATTGGTTTTGAATGCATTCCCACGGGAAACCGAGTTTCGGTTAGCAAATTTTGGTTTTCAATGCATTCCCATGGGAAATTTCTTTCAATGCAATCCTATGGAAAATTAGCTTTACACATTTTTCGTAGTACAAAAGGTCCTGGAGAACACATTAAATTTGTTAAGTGAGGTTCCACTGTATATAGTAAAGGTAAAGGTTTCCCTTGCTCGAAAGCCAGTCGTATCCGACTCTAGGGTTCAGTGCTCATCTCTGTTTAAAAGCCGAAGAGCCAGTGTTGTCTGCTTCTGCAGACATTTCATGGTCATGTGGCAGGCATGACTAGACACCGGAGCGCACAGAACGCTGTTACCTTACCACTGAAGAGGTCCCTATTTATCTACTTGCAATTTCTTGCTTTCGAACTGCTAGGTTGGCAGGAGCTGGGACAAAGAAACTGTATATAGTTTCTTGCAAATCAGTGTCCTTCTTTTGTCTTCCTGTTTAGTAATAGAAATACCAACACCACTATGTATTACACACTTCAGACCTTGTTCCAGAATCCCACAGTCAGTATGGCCCAAAGGATGTGTAATCACAAAAAGTAACTTTTCCAAGCATTATCGTGTAATTCTTTCACATCAGGGTTCCCACCATCATAGAAGTCAAGAAAAGCCATAATTGCTGTTGCAGAACTGTCTTTTCTTTTAATGTTGTCATAAAGCAAAGAGAAGTCAATTAGGTCTAGTTTTTCAATTAATGATCCTCACAAATCACATTTACAGCAAGGCTCATCTCTAGCGCCAAGTGAAAACGTACAGTCCAGAATGACAAAGCATGTTGACACCCTTCCGTTCAAAGCACCACAGCTGCTTTGGTGGGGCAATTAATTTGGTGAACCCAAGCAAGCCTTTCAAAGACATTTTGGCCAATTACAGGCTCTTTAGGGCAACGGTCTTACTGCCGCCAGCTAGGCAGTATATGGCCAGTATGACTGCCATGTTCATGCATTTGCTATGTAGCAGAAACTGCTGGACACTCAAGAAAACAGCACATAATTAAATGTACACAAAACTGTGAATGCCACCTCCATACACACAAACCCTTTCAAAAAAATTCTCCTTATACACATTGCAGAAGGCTGGATTCTAATATATTTTAGGAGAATGTGTTTTCTTTATGGTAAATTATTAAGGCAAGCTATGTGGGATTCTGCATCCCACTGTTTTTTATTATTATTTTTTAAGGGAAACGGGTTACTTCAACCTCACGAGGCAAATTTAGAGGGGATGGAGTTTTATAGATGTACTAGCATAAAAAGACTCCATAGCAGTCAAGAGACAGACATGCTGTTTTGTGTCTCTTCTGCTGGAAGTGCAACTATTAAAACTCGGGCTGGGGGGGTTGTGAAATATAGCCACGGCATTAGTTTGAGGAGAGGGAAATGAAGAAAATGCTTCCATTGACACACAGAACCTAAGCCAAAAAACAAACTTCTCGTCAAAAAACTGATTTTCCTGGGAATATGACTTTAACATTTAGTCCAGGGATTCTCAACCTGCACCCCATGAGATGGATGTGGCCCATGGCACCATTTCATGTGGGGCCCCCACTGCCTCCACCACGCCATGAAATGCCATGTGGTGGAGGAAGGGCAAAATGGCCATCCGGCTCCCAAAGCTGTCTGAGGGAGCATGACCTGCCCCACGGCTTAAATCGTGTGCATAAAGGAGCAGTGAAGGTACATTCACACTTTTTACACAAATATCCATACACATAAACACATCATCATTTAACATGATGCACTACAAAAAAGCTTTTGTTGCCAAATGAAATGGAGCCTCATGTTGGCTAAAATCCTGCTATGCAGTAAATGAACATAAGAACAGCCTTGCTGGAACAGGCCACAGCCCCTCCAGTCCAGCATTCTGTCTCACAAAGTGGCTCACCATTTGCTTCAGGGTATTATTCCCATGCAGATGGCTTCACCTGTTTAGGATTCCCTGGAAATGGCATTGAGAGATATCCTGCCTATCTCTCCAACCCGGAGGTTGTCCTTAAGTATCCATAATTATAGCCATTGATACCCTTGTCCTCCATGAACTTGTCTAATCCTTTCTTAAAGCTGTCAAGACTGACAGCTGTCACCACTTCTTCTGGCAGGGAGTTCCATAGACCAGTGATCCTCTGGGTGAAAAAGTACTTTCTCTTACTTGTTTGAGAACTAGTACCCAAAAGTTTCATGGAGTGCCCCCTAGTTCTAGTGTTATGTGATAGGGAAAACAGTTTTTCCTTATCTACTTTACCCACACCGTGCATGATTTTATAAACTTCAATCAGGTCACCTCTTAGACGCCGTCGTTCAAGAGTGAAGAGTCCCAACTGTTGCAGCCTCAGATGGTAAGGAAGGTGTTCCAGTCTCCTAATAATTCTGGTTGCCCTCCTCTGCACTTTTTCCAACTCCATAATATCCTTCTGGAGGTATGGCGACCAGAACTGTACACAGTATTCCAGATGGGGCCTCACCATAGATGTATAAAGAGGCAAATGACACTTGCTGACTTATTTTCTATACCCTTCCTAATGATCCCTAGCATTGAGTTTGCTTTTTTCACTGCTGAGGCACATTGGGTTCACACTGGTGTAACATTTGGAAGCGGACTGTTGTAAGTGAAGAATTATACAAAGAATTCCACCCACAGAGGCCACTTTCATACAGCTTCTGAACATGGACAACAATATGACACCTTCTGAACAGTATGATAACAATATGGCCGAAGAATGACAAAACACTAGAGAGCACACTTCACTTCCTTTCATGTGTAAACTGCACAGTGAGTATCTCTTTTACTCAATTCATGAATTTTCCAAGCTGTGCTTATTCTATACCAGTGTTTCCCAGCCTTTGGTTTTTGGACTCCAATTCCCAGAAGCCTAAGTCAAGTCCCTCAAGCACTGATCAGCCAATGTACTGACTTAAGCTTCTGGGTATTGATGTTTCCCTGTGGGGTCTGGGCCCCATGTTGAGAACCACTGCTCTATACCTTATAGGCTGAAATCCTGTTGCACAGTTAAGCGAATGGCAACACTTTCAGCAGATTGCCATAAATTTTAAAAAATCTCCATAGGCATTAACAAGTCATGCAAGGGATAATGCCTAAATATTTTTATTTATTTATTTATTTATTTACAACAATCTACCACTAGAAGTTATACATTTTGTGTAACTGTGTGACAGGATTTCAACTGCTTGGTTGCTTCGGCATTATTATTATGACTAAGGTTTAAAGGCTGTTTATTATCGAGACAAAAAGGCTAAAAATTGTTTGGCTAAATAAAAAACTATCATATTCAACCCATCATAACTAAAAGGATGGTGCTTTGTGGCAATCAGTTAGGAGTGCTCAGCTTCTAGTGTTCTTCAAAGCTAAGCAAAAGTGGAAGCCTAACTCCTCCTTATATACACACAAAAATAGAATTATTTACTGTATTTGCCAGCGGATAAGACACACCAGAGTATAAGACGCACCCCATTATTACCAAAATAGGCCACTATATACAGTACAAGACACACTCCATTTTTCCAGTGTAATTTAAGGGGGAAAGTGGGTCTTATACACCAGCAAATATGGTATATAGTTTTTTTGTAGTGCATCCTTATATAGTTTCAGTCATATGAACAACGGTTAAACCAGGGCTGTCAGGATAATCTAAGAATATTTTTAGCAGGAGAAGCTTGAAATGTCTCGCATTTCACATAACAGTGAAATTCTTGTAGGTGGGCACAGTGGCACACTCGTAAAAACTACTGATGAGTTACAGGAAATAATAACGTTTAATGTAGCAGCAGATTATTAGCTCTCCTCGGCGTGCAGTTTAATAGCATTACATGGTTTGTTTCAGGAGGGTGGAATGCCTTATAGGCATGAAGGAAATGGCAGGAGTATTTTGCTTTCCATTTTAAACTCTCATCAACACCACTGGGAAACGTTAACCTCACTTCCTCAGTCACATTGGAAGTCGTCTCTATGCCCATGACTGCTAAACCAGCTCTTCTTATCCCTATGACTTGATCACTTTGTCATGCTAATGAACCAATTTCTCAGTAAGGAAAACACATTTACTTCAGGAAACATCATTAGCCATCAGGCCCCTGGCAACAATAAAGTGGCATGATGCCAGAATCCACTTACAACGTACAATGGGCATTGAGATTAGATGCAACCAAGAACACTTCTTAACGGAATTGTTTCTGGGAGACTTACTATGAAGTAAGTTATAGGCCAGTAAAACGGTCTGGGACAATCCAATGGGACCAAGTACAATCACAGATCTGGACGCTAAACGTTAAGAAGAATGACGACAAACTGGAACAAGTTCAGAGGAGAGCAATAAGCATGATCAGGGGGGGCTGTGAACGAAGCCCTATAAAAGAAGACTGAAAGAACTGGACATGTTTAGCCTCGGGAGAAATAAACTGAGGGGATATGACGGCACTTTTCAAATACTTAAAAAACAGTAATAAAAAAGGTCAGGATCTGTTCTCAATCATGCCAGAGTGCAGGTCACGTAATTATAAGCTCAAGTTACCAGAAGCCAAGTTGGAAAGGGTCTATAAGGCCATCAGGTCCAACCCCCTGCTCAGTGCAGAAATCCAAATCAAAGCAGATGTCCAATTTTCTTTTGGATGCCTCCATTTAATGCCTTCTTAACTGTTAGAGTCGTATGACTGCAGAACCAGTTGTCGTGGGAGATGGTAAGCACTCCAACACTGGAATCATTCAGGAGAAAATTGGACAACCATCTGTCAGATCTGCCTTGATTTGGATTTCTGCACTGAGCAGGTGGTTGGACTCGATGGCCTTACTAGTCCCTTTCCACTCAGTTAATCTATGATTCTATGAGCTACCTAGTCATACTGTCCAAGCAGTAAGATAGATTTCTTCCTCTTTTCTTGCAAACTCAAGGAAGCAAACCAAGCCACCAAAGACTAAATCACCCTTTTTGGGACAAGAGGGCTTGTCACTATGTAAACACAGTACAACTCACCTAAATTTGAGAGAATAACATATAAAGAATTAGCATATTTTGCCCGGCGGTGCCAGGCTTTTTAAAATTGTGTTGGATAGTGAAGGGTTTTTGTTTTTTTCTTGAACAAATTGTGCTGGGCTGTTTTAAATGGTGTTGAAAGGTTTTGTGAATTTGTGGCTTTGAGGCGCTGTGTCCGCCTGCGGCAGACATGCGCTCCCAGTGTGTTGTTTATTTTTATTTTTTGCACGCTGGCTTCCTCAGTACCGGGCTCTTTAAAATGGTTTTGGAAGGGTTTTTTTCATGCAAATGAGGTTAGTTTTTTATTGTGGTTTTTTAAATTTTTATTTTTACGCATGGGCTGTTAGAAACTGTGATTTTTTATTTTTGGTTTTGGCTTTTTGGTTTTTCAAAAGAGGAAAGGATTATATAATTTTTATAATTATTGTATTTAACCAAATAATGTGTTACTATGTGAATTTTTTTAATAGTTGTGCCTTGGATAATAATTTTTAAAATGTGTAAGAATATGTTTTTTTAATCAATGTTTCCATACTGTGTTTAGATTTTTTGGGGGTTTTTTTTGAGTGAAAACTTATTCTTTTTTTAAAAAAATTGTGATTAGTGTGAATATTTTTGAATGATTTGATAACTTATTTCAGTGTTTTTGGAATTAATCTTCAGGGTGTTAGTTAACCGGTGCTGGACACTTGGCGTTGAGTCACTGGCAGTGTGGTCCTAATCTATTACCATAGCAGAAAAATCTGGCCAAACTTTGACTGTATGGAAAGTAATAATTGAGAATACACCCAATGTGAACAGAAGACACAACCCTGCTTCTCCTACATTCTTTAAATGCCTGAGAAACACTTTCTAAAACATTACTTCCATTTGGTTTGAATTTCTTCCTCATATTTAGTGTTCAATCTAAGTTTTTCACAATTTGCAGGTAGACATTATATGGTTGTTTTAAACCATCTTAGACGTGTACAGCCCTCTCACTTAGGCACTTCTCTGTAGCACACATATCATTCTCCAATCCCTACTAATGTGTTAATAACATTCCCTAAATAAAATTTGCTGTATAAAGTGACTGCTTTATATTCCACCCTTCTTTAGGGAATTATGTTCATCTTCTTGTGCCTTGTGCATAATACATCTTACCTAAGCTTTATACATGTCCTTTTTACATGCATTTTTCATAGCAGGAGTGCCAGGGCTCACAAAGGATTCTCAAAAGTTTTCCAGATGTTATTTCCTTTTCTTCCCATGTAGTCACAGAACACAATTGTCTATTACGTGACTGTTGAACTAATAGCAATAAATAAGAACTAAAAATATAAAGTAAGGGGGCTCCTTGAATGTTGCATGAAAAGTTAAGAGCCACAGAGTTGAGGCTCAAGGTTTCTATGGCAACCTCTCTTCTGTCCCTTAATTGTGGTACCTTCCAGAAGCCTATTTCAGAAAAGCTGGTTGTCACAGCAACGTTAATTTGAAGTTGAAAGCCTGGAAGATACTCCTTTAGAAACTTTTAAGGTTGCCTCATCAAAGCCAAAGTTTTGATCAAATCTTGTAAAAGCTGTTCCATAGAGTCAAAAGGGATTGGATCTAAACTAGAAACAAATCCTTATAAGAACAGAAAAGAAGGGATGAAAAAAGTTTATTTGGTTTGATCCTATATAACGCCATTTATAGCAGAAAAGGTTTTTTCCCCAGCTAGTGCCAAAATAATAATAGCAACAACAACAATTATAATAATTGTGTTTTAGATACTCCTCTTTTCATCCTATAAAGGAAACACTTCATTGATTTTCCCTTCGCAAACAAAATGCACCCGAAAATGGTGATTTTTCCAGCCCCAAACAGCATGAAAAGGTAGGAGATCACGTCATCCTTTTTGTGGGGGTGGGCTGCCACTTCTGGAAGGGTCGGGGGAGCTGATCCACACTGTTTCCGACCTCCCCCAACCTCCCCAAGCAGTGCTGCAAGGCGAAACCTGCAGCTGACGAATGAGCGCATGCTTTGCTTCCCCCACCCAGGAGGAGATGGGGAACTGGCACACTCCCACTCGGCTCTTTCCCAATCCACTTTCTGTTTCCCTTCAGGCAACTTGCTCTCCCACTGTCCCTTGTACATCAGTGTGACCTGGTTGGTCACTTTTTTAGGGCCAGATGGGAATTTTTTCCATGACCCGTTTGGCTATTGGGAACCTGGTTTTTCACCCGCCCCACACTTATGGTAGGTTGAGGCATGTGGTGGTATGTTCATTGGTCACATGGGTGGTAAGCAGGGGTTAGGAGAGAAGTCTTGGCTATACATAAAGTAATCTGTGGCATAAGTAAAACAGTAACGAGACAAATAATTGGTTTTAAAGAAAGTAAGATGAGCATTGGGCATGATTAAGCTGTACAGCTTGGTTGCCAATGGCCTCAAGCAAACGGTACTAAGGCAATCAGAATTGCAATGATAATAGAATTACGGCTGTGACCGTAAGGTACTCCTGACCCGTGCTTCCTTGCCGCCGTGCAGATCAGTTATAACAGTTAAAACTGCTTGTTAATAAAGTGGCCCGTTATTTAAACCACAGAAGTTGTCCGTCTCCTTACTCTAGGGGTGGGTCAGCAAAGCAACTAGATTGATAGTAAAATCTTACTTCATAAACTGTTTGCATGGGGCAAGACAGGAAGCATGAGGTCAAGCTGGTTGGCACACACACTTCTAACTTCCAGACACTTCAATATTGCATCATTCCCACCCCTCAACGCCTGCCACATTGGGACATCTGCATCCCTCTATCTAAGGATGAGGCTGGCCCTTGTGAAATTGCATTATATTACATTAATTTGCAAAATGCTGTTCATAATAAAAGGCAAATTAGAGGAGAATGAGGGTCTCTGTATTAGAGGTCCTCATGGGGAGAAATAAAGAAGGGTGGAGTTTGGAGCCTGTACAGGTGAAACTCAGAAAATTAGAATATCATGCAAATGTTCATTCAGTTCAGTAATGCAACTTACAAGGTGAAACAAATATATGAGTTAGACTCATTGCATGCAAAGCGAGATAGTTCAAGCCTATCATATTGATGCTTATGGCTTACAGCTTATGAAAACCCAACACCACCACCCCCAATCTCATGTACCCCATAATCATCACATAATCTCATGTACATTTTACTCCATGATCATCACAATTATAATGAATTAAGACATGACATATCTCGCTTTGCATGTAGTGAGTCTATCTCATATATTTGTTTCACCTGTTAAGTGAAATGAATAAACATTTGCATGATATTCTAATTTTCTGAGTTTCACCTAGACATTTGCAGTGGCCAGACTGGAGAAATAAAATATACTAGGTAATATAATGAAATAATTGCATGCTGTCAAGTCAATGATTACCCTTATGATTACCGTTTTCAAGGTTTTTTAGGTAGCATATACACAGTGGTTTACTATTCCCTTTTGGGGAACCAATGCCCTTCTAAAAGTATGTTATGGAGATACACCCATCACTCACACACACACACACACACACACACACACACACACACACACACACACACACACACAATACAAGTTCTTTATAGATGCAGAAACATTCTCTGAATCTCCCCAGATCAATAAACTTGTGTGACTGCCAGAAATGACAGAAAGCTTAAATTAAGGATGAGATGAGACAAACGTCTATAAAAGAAACTTATTTGGACCACTTGATTTAAATTTAGAGCTTCCAAGTTTAGAGCTTCCAATTTTGATATGGTAAGTTACCATATCAAAATATGTCCCATATCAGGAGAACCAGGACTTGAACCGGTTGCCTTTCAGACCTTTGGAACTTCCCACAATCTTTTGCAAAATTAAGAAGTGCCTGGGGGCTGGCCAAGATGGCCGCTGAGTAACATCTAGTTTCAGACGCTTGCGCTAAACAAAGTGGTAAATAATGTGACGGAGTGGAGTGGAGAAATTTTAAAGTGGTAAATTCTAAAGATAAGATCCTTGCCTGTCTTCCTGAAAAGTTTGTTGATCTTTTGAGGCTGGATGGTCGAAGTTCAGGAGGTTTTCTGGTGGATGAAGCTGCGACTGTAGTCGCGGTTTTTCTGCCAGGAGCCGTGGACGGGACCAGTGAAACTGCTGAGAAGTGCTTTGGAACTGGCTTTGGAATCAGCAAGGAGCTGCTGGACGTGAAAGTAATTTATATGTAAGTGCTTGACTGGAGCTTGACTGGAGCTATAAATCTTAAAGCCGGCTGGGATTTTTTTTTTTTTAAAAAAAAAGGAGCTCGGACACTGAAATGGAAGAGGGGAGAAACGATTGAAAGCAAGAACTTGCTTTGTAATGGCGATGGTCCTGGAAAAATGAAAGGGACTGTGCTTGGGTGGGTTTTTTTTTTTCTTTTTCTACACGCCAGAAGACCGTGCCATGTTTTGACAACAAAGTGGATTAATTACTTTTGTCTGGGCTAGACTATTGGAGAAAGATTGTGAGTTTCCCCGGCTTAAGCTGCTTGGAAGAAGTTTTTTTTCTTTCTTTCTTTGTTCGCTCCTCAGAAGGAGAAAGGGGTTTTTTTCTTTTCCCCACAAGTTCAAGCACTTGCTGGAAAATGGCGCTTTGACTGTCCACTTCAAAGGAAGGATTAGGTGGTTTTGATTGTTTGCTCCCTTCACCGTGTGGATTGCAAATATTTGTTTGCTTATTGTGGAATATACTGCCCCTCACCTCGTTCCCAAGCTGGTTAGATTTCGGGTTTTCCTTGCTCCTGGTCTCCCCCCCCCTTTTTTTTCTTTTCTTTCTTGGTTGGCTCGTTTTTGTTTTTTTTTTAAAGAAAGAAACTTGGGCTGACTGTTCCCCTGAAGCTCCTTCACTGTGATTGGAAGACGCCTGATTGGATTATTTGCTTTGGGGAAACGGACTCGCTGTGGATTAATATTTTTTATTGCTCTTCCCCCCCCCCTTTTTTTTCTTTTTTTCTTTTTTTTTCTCTTTTTTTTTTTCTTTCCTCTTTCTCAAACTGCCTGCTGGGAGAATTGTTTCCTTCTGTTTTATCGTTGTGGATTGCAGTAATTTTTGGATCTTCTGCTGACATAAGAACTTTCCTGCTGTATCTGTGGAACCAATGGCTGCAGTGTTGTAAGCCCTATTGCATTGACAAACTGTTACAGCGATCTGCAGCAGTGGGTTTGAAATATATTGCATTATTATGGATAAAGGTACAAGAGGGAAAGCGAAGGAAGAAGAACAAGTTGTAAAGCCTAAGAAGATTGAAAAAGCACCAATGGATGAATCTGCTCAGTCATCATCCCCGCCCACAGTGCCATTGGATCAGACTCAAATTATGGTGGAAATTGGCAAGTTGATGCAAAAAATGGAGAAAAATGAGGCTTCAAGGGTGAAAGACAGAAATGAAATACTTAAAAGGCAAGACAAGACGATGTCATCATTGGCAGATTATACAAAAAAGGTGGACCTAAGTTTGAATAAATTTGAGGGAATGTTGAAATTGGTTCAAACCGAAGTGGATGCTGTAAAGAAGGAAGTAAAAGGGACTCAGGAGGTGGTGCGGGAGAACAAGCTAAAATTGGAGGAACATGAAAGGAAGATAGATGCTGTGGAAGATATGATGAGAAAGCAGAACATTCTGATCCGTCAGGTGCCGGAACGCACTCCGGATTTGTTAAGAGAGAGGGTGGTTCAGTGGTTAAATGGTTTAAAAATGGGGAAGGAATTTGTTCAGGAGGATTTTATAAGTGTATTCCGGGTGGGTCCAAGAAGAGGGAGAGTGGTTCAAAGAAATGTGCTGGTTAAATTCGCAAATTGGGCAGATAAATTAAAAGTAATGGCTCATCTGAAACGAGTTGGTCCTGACGCGTTGAAATTTGATGGTTCAGATGTTGAAGTTTACAATGATATTTCATTAAAAGAAAGAACATGGAGGTATAAGATGAGGCCTGTTACTAAATTATTGATGAGTAAAAACATAAGGTATAACTGGAGATTTCCACAACAATTGCGCTTTTTCTATGATAAAAGAATGCAAGTTATTGATGAAGGCACTAATCCATTGGAATATTTGAGTTTGTTGGGATTGGTACAAGTAGACTCGGAAGAATGGAAAAATCTTAAGAAGGAAATGACGGATTCTGGAGCTTTGGGGAGGGAATATGGGAGGGAGGAGTCCGGTGGGGCAACAGGTGGAACACCACAGCGAGGGGAGGAGGAGGAGGAGCCGTCCTTGATCATGGTGGAGGAGGAGATAGGTAAGGAACAATGAGCATTAGATAGTAGTAATCTTAAGTACCTAATAGAGGTAGAATGGGTAAATAGCGCATAGCGCCGGCAGTAGGGCGCATCTTGCAGGTCCCCCCTCTCCCCTCTTTGGTTGACAGAGGCGACTTTTCGTTGGAAGGTGGGGAGAGTGAAAATGTGTGTTTTATGTAGTTGGTATGGTGAAGGGTTGTTGGTGGCACGCCCGATGGAGAGTTTAAAGTTGGGAGAAGAATTTGGTTATGGGTAGTATTAAAATAATATCATGGAATGTGAAAGGTACAGGTTCTGTTCTTAAGAGACGGAGGTTGGAATCGGCGTTGAAAAAAGATAGACCAGATATTTTATTTTTACAGGAAACACATCAGAAATCAAAAGATACGAATAAACTTTATCTGGGTTGGATGCAACATTATGAGATGGCGTTTGGAACATCCAAAGCAAGAGGGGTGGCAACTATGATTTCTAGAAAGTTAGGATTTGAAATCACAAAAAAGATTGCTGATCAAGAGGGTAGGTATTTGTTGGTAAGAGGAAAATTGGAGGATGAGGAAATATTGTTGGTAAATATTTATGCTCCGAATGACCACCAAGCAGTGTTTCTTGAAAAAATTCGGAAAATAGTGGAGTTGGAAAACGTTGCAAAAACTATTGTGGCTGGTGATTTTAATCTGATTAGGTCAGGATTAGATTGCACAAACATAGCTAGAAGTGGAATGGGGGTGAAAGGGAAGGTGATGGACAAATGGATGAAAGTTATGGGTTTGAAGGATTCGTGGAGAGAGTTTAAAGGTTTGGAAAGGGCATACTCCTTTTTTTCGCATGTACATGGGACCTACTCGAGAATAGATTACGTTTTTCTGTCGGAAAACTTAATTGGGGACATAGAAGGTACGGAAATAGGGATTATTAAGGAATCAGATCATGCTAAAGTATATTTGGAATTGAAAGCACAAAAAAATATTCAAAGAGTTAGAAATTGGTGGTACGATCCTAATTTGTTCAAAGATCAGAAAAGCAAAGAGGCAATTATGGAAAGCTGGAAAGAAAGTTGGCATTGGAACGATAATAATGAGGTTAATTTTAACATTGTATGGGATACCATGAAGTCAGTTTTTAGGGGGGAAAGCATAAAATTGGCAAGCCACAAATATAAAAAGTATAAAGCAGAATACATAGAAAAAGAAAGGGAAATAAAACAATTACAGGAAGAACACGTAAAAAGTAAAGATAAAAAAATTCTCTTGAAATTACAAGGACTCAAGGTAGAAGTAATGGGTAAAGATATTGATAAAGTTAAACGAGATTTGATTTATTTAAACAGAGAATATTTTGAATTTAGTAATAAGAACTCAAAACTATTAGCAAGAGCAGCTAAGGTTAAAAGGGAAAAAAGAGAAATTGGGGTGTTAGTCGACAGGCAAGGTTCAAGGTATAATAAGAATAGCGATAAATGTAAAATAGTTAGGGAATTTTACCAGGTGTTATATGCAAAGAAAGAAATAGATATGGAAAAGCTTAAAAGGATATTGGAGAGGCAGTTAGGGAATGGGATAAAACAAGAGCATAGGGAGAAAATGGAGGAAAAGATAACTGATAAAGAGGTTAAGGGGGTAATAAACGGATTGAAGATAGGGAAAGCCCCGGGGGATGATGGATTATCAACAGAGTTCTACAAAGAATTTAAAGAGGTGGTGGTCCCGAAATTGGTGAAGTTATATAATTATATACTAGATGGAGGATCAATTCCGACTTCATGGTATAACACTACAATTGTTCTTTTGCCAAAATCTGGTAAGAATTTGGAAAGAGTGGATTCGTACAGACCAATTTCGCTTATAAATCAAGATGCGAAGATCTTCACGGCAATATTGGCTAACCGTTTAAATAGTTTTATGGGGGAATATATAAATGTTGATCAAGTTGGGTTCCTAAAAGGACGACACATGGCGGATTTGACTAGAAGGGTATTAGATTTAATAGACAATGTTAATCAAACAAAGGAAAAAGTGGGATTACTATCATTGGATATTTTTAAGGCATTTGATTCATTGCAGTGGTCTTCAATTAAGGAAATAGTTAGAAAATATGGGTTCGGGGATAAATTTAACAGGGTTATAGATTTACTATATCAAAAAGGAAATGCCAAGGTTAGAGTAAACGAGGAGCTTATGGATGTGGTAAAGCTAGAGGCTGGTACTAGGCAGGGTTGCCCATTATCTCCTATCTTGTTTATAATGGCAATGGAGATTTTAGCTAAAAGTATAAGGGAGGATTCAAATATAGAAGGGATTATGGGTAATAAAGTGAGTATGTATGCAGATGATACATTGCTTATGGTGAAGCACCCGGAGCAGGTGATGGATAGGATTAAAGATCATCTACAAGTATTTCAAGCTATAACTGGATTAAAGATAAACTGGGACAAATCTGAATTGATGTTGTGTAATTTGAAACCGAGTGAGATGGGTAGCACGGTGTCGACACTTAATATACAAATCAAAGATAAGCTGAAGTATTTGGGGATAATCATTTCAAATAAATTAGAAGAACTCAAACGATTGAATTATGACAGCTTGAGAATTGAATTTAAGAATAAAATACAAGAACTTCAGAAGTTAAAACTGTCATGGTTCGGAAGGATTGCCATGTGTAAAATGATATTGTTACCAAAGATTAACTTTTTATTCGATACACTAGCAATCCACTTAAAAGAGAAAGAAATTAATGAGTTTCAAAAAATGTTTAATGGTTTTTGTAATGGAGGTAAAAAATCTAGGCTTCCAAAGAAATTATGGTATTGGTCTCAGAAAAAAGGGGGTTTGGGTATGCCAAATTTGTTATTATATTATCGAGCATTTCAAGTTAAGAATGTTGTGAAGATCTTGGCAAGAGAAAAGGTAATTTGGGAACAATTGGAAATGAAAGAGTATAGAAATATTGGAAACTTGATTTTTTTGGGAATGAAGGATAAGGTGAAAAGGTCAAATAATTTTACGATGAAAGGTCTCATGGAGGTGTGGAAGAAGGTAAAAAAAGATATGGTTCCGAATCTCTCTCCAATTTTGGAATTGACTGATATGATGTGTTTCCCAATAAAATTAGACAAAGAAAAAATGGAAATATTGGATAAAAATGGGACGTTGTTATTGAAGGATTGGTTAAAAGCGTGTGATGTTGATGCCGAGCGGAAAAAAATGTTTGAGATATTAAATCTGAATTGGTTTCAGAAGTTAAAGGTGGACAATTGGAATAAAAAATATAAAAGAGAAATAGGGATAGATAGAATACATACGGAATTTGAGGAATTGGTAAGGAAGATTAGAAAAGGGGAAAGCAGTATTAAAGGTCTTGTAAGCAAGCTTTATAATATACTGAATAGAGGTGCAGGTCCACAGGAGGACTTGAAACGGAAGTGGGAACAAAATTTGAATATAAAGATCGGGGAGATTGAATGGAAAAATAAATGGAAAAAGAGGATTATGAGAACAATGTCTGTAAGAATTAAAGAACATAATTTTAAAATGTTGTGGCAATGGTACCTGACACCATTAAGACTTTACCAGATGGATAATAAAAGAGATAAGTTATGTTGGAGATGTAAAGAAATTGATGGAACATACGAACATATGTGGTGGAGTTGTAAAAAAATAAGGGATTTTTGGGGAAGAATAGAAAATGAGTTTGGTGAAATATTGGGTAAAAGTGTTAAGTTGGTGTCGGGTACTATTCTTTTAACAAATGTGGAAGGCTTGGGTTTAAACAAGGAGGAAAAAGAATTATTGGAAATCGTACTGACAACGGGTAGACAATGTATAGCTAGAAATTGGAAAAACGATGTAGATATACAGATTGGAGAATGGTATAAAGAAATGTGGAGTTTAGCATTCAACGATAAATTGACATGGGAGATTAAAGTCAAAAGAGATAATTTAAAAGAGAATAGATTTTGGAATATATGGAAACCGTTCGTGGATCACTCTATTATGGCAAATGGTAGTTCAGGACCAGTACCATCTCAAAGAAGTTTTTGGAGTTGAGTAGAAAATAAACTCTCCGGGCATTGTACATATTCACAGGGTGATTATTATTTGTGAAAAAGATTTGTGGTAGTACAGAAAAAAAAATTTTTTTCTATCATTTTGGACTTTGAAACAATGGCTCTTAATATTTGGTAGTTAAATAGTAATTAATGAGTATAGATATTGTTATGTGCTAACATACAGTAATGTTTGTTAGTAAGATACTATGGATTTGTTAGTGTATTGTATTGTTAACGTATTGTTAATGTTTTCTTTTCTTTTTTGTATGTTTATTAAAAACTTAATAAAAATAATAAAAAAAAGAAGTGCCTGATTCAATTATGATTGCAGATCAATTGCAGTAGACCCTCGCATAACGACATTACTTGGTTCCTGTTGTTATGCAGGTTTCTATAGAGTTTCCCGCATAACGACATTTTTAATGGATAATGACAGTTATTTTAGCGTCATTGTCCGGACAACAACACTAAAAACGTTGTTATGCGGGGGAACATGTGGTGCATAACAACGCATTGTTAAGCGAAAATGATGCTGTTCAAACACATTGTTATGTGAGGGTTGACTGTACTATCAAAAGCAGTTTCCAAAACCACCATGTGATCTTTAGTCAAAGCTCTTCTGAAACTATGGTGGTGGTGGTGGTTAATTCTAAACATTTAAAAGGTAGCTTGGCCCTGATCAAGAGTCTTTTATTGTTCCACATGGTAATTCTAGATTACTAGAGAGAAAGCAATACACAAAAGAACAAATAACTTTGTGCTTAGTTGGCCCATGTCCACTGATAAGCAAAGGAAAGTTAATGAGTGATTGATGAAGGTAAGGACTGGAAAATAAATGAGTGTTCTGAATGGGGAAATTAAAATGCGTCTAGAGAAAGTGACAGAAAGACCACATCATCAGAAGAGAAAATTCCTTAAATACTCAGAAGGTTGTGATTAGTCAATTGGAAGCAAACTTAGTTTGGGTTTGTAACTACGACTGTTCAGTCATAAAAGCTTCCCAAAATAAAGTATTGAACCAACTTCTGGTGGTGTGCTAACATTTCCCCATGCTCTTCTCTCCAACTAAGAGTAATGCTATGGATCCTGCACATGGTGGAACAATGGAAGTGGTTTTCAAACAGAGACAGAATGAGACAGTCAGAAACTGAGCTCCTGATTATTAGTATACAAGAGCAAAATCCTCAATGGGTTGAACACTTTAAAGAGACTTTCAACCCACCAACCCAAACCTCGACTTATATCTTTAACATAAACACCCATGTACAAGAAGAGGGACTGCGATGGCTTAGTGGTTAAGACACTGAACTTGATAGCTGGAAGGTCTGCAGGTCAGCAATTTGAGACCCAAGTGCTGCATGACAGAGTGAGCTCCCCTCTCTGTCCCAGCTCCTGCCAACCTAGCAGTTTCAAAGCAAGAGATTGGAAGCAGATAAATAGGTACAATTTTGGTGGGAAGGTAACAGCATTCAGTGTGCTCTGGTGTCTAGTCATGCCTGTCACATGACCATGGAAATGTCTGCAGATGCAGATAGTGCTGGCTCTTTGGCTATAAACAGAGATTAGCACTGAACTCTGGGGGTGTGTCAAGATGGAGAGCTGAGAGGGGTGAATTTTCTTCTGCTCAGAAAGGAGGGCTACAAAAGTGGTTGTTAAAAGTGATAAAAGTTCCTGAGACCTTGAAAAAATCTATTAGAACACTCATAAGAAAGAATATTAGTGGAAATTACCTTGATTGGTCTGAAGCTGAGCCGAGAAAAGGAGAAAACTGTGAGTTCCGATCTTGGAGAGAGTGGGGGATGGGTGGTCCTTAATGGCACCGATTCAACACATAAGCGGCTGCAGCAAACTTTTTAGTTGAAGAACGGACTGTTTGGAGAAGCGTGTGGAGATCGGTGTGGCGGCAAAGTCCGATAGAAACGCAGGCAAACAGGCAAGCGGGCAAGCGGAGCGAAAAGGGTAAGTCCGGTGGGGACCCGAAAGGGGGAAGCTGAAGTGAGCCCCGTTCGGCCTCGCCGGCCCCTTTGACTGGAGCCGAGCGGAGCCGAGTGGAGCCTGAATTGGCTTAAGCGGAGAAGTGGAGAAGCCGCAACAGTGAGCGAATTTGGAAAAAATAGAAGGGGAAGGAAAAAAGGAGAAGAAAAGTGCAGCAATTGGGATCGGATTTTTTATTCTTCTACGTCACTGAAGTACAGATAAGCCAGGATCAAGCAACGGTGGTAATACCAGGATTTCCTTTTTTTTTCCTCTTCTTCATTATTATTTGAGTTTTGGATTTTTAAATGTGGGTATTAAGAAGGAAAGAGGAGGAGGAGGAAGAAGAAGACGAGGTTGGAACTTTGGAGGACTGGGACTGGTTTTGTTTTGTGTATTTTCCCCGAAGTTCAAAAAAGAATAAGATGGCGCTGGGACTCTGAATTGTGCTGTGAGTGGTAAAGCGTTGTTTTCTTTGAGACTTGGAGGGCGGATGGCTGACTTTGTTTTTGCTTTTTTGGCCTGGAATAGTATAAGATTTACCTCAGTGTGGCTCGCATACAAATATAGGGGGGGGGTGTTGTTGTTTTTTAAGTTTGGACAGTGATTGCAAGCTGTAACAGTAACAGAGAGTAAAAGCCTTTGGAAGAGAAACAAAATATCAGCTTTTTGTGGGACAAATATTGAAGATTTTTCCTTCTTCCTGTTGTTTGTTTTTTGACCTTTTTTCTCTTTTTTCTTTCTCTCCCTTTCCACTGGGGGATGAAGAGTGAGGACTAAATAAGGAATAAATCAGAAGAACAGTGATTAATGTTTTTGGAGACTGTTCAGGACTTTTTTCTTTTCTTTCTTTCTTTCTTTCTTCCTCTCTCTTTTCTTTTTTAGTTTCCCCTGGGGGTAATATATTAAAATTTAAGAGGGGAATTAATTTGGATTGAAATGGGATTTTTTTCTCTTTTTTTCTTTCCCATTTCTTTCTCCTTTTGAATTTTGGTGGATATATACATATATATGTATGTGTACATGTGTGTGTAGGTACATATATATATATTTGATAGAGGGGGAGGGATGGGGAGAGGGGAGGGGGGAGGGGGAAAATAAAGGTTTAATATTACATTTTGATATAAGTATATTAAACTTTGTTAGAGCGAGTTAATACGTAAGGTAGAGGTAAACAGTAAATTGTTTATGTAAATTGTTAACGTCGCACAATTGGAAGTACATTTGGATGAAATGGCAGGAGAGAGGGAAAGAGAAGGAGAAGAAAGCGGGTTGGACAAGAGTGGAGAGACTGACATCTTCGGATAGGAGTTTCAGAAGGCTTACAAGGTTAGAAGAAGAAGAGGATGAGATGAAGAAAACAATGCAACAAGAGATGAAGGATTTGGAGGAGCAAGAGATGGTGAAGAAGATTGCACAACAACTACAACAGCAACAGAAAATAATAACAACTCCAACCATGATTGCACCAACTGCAGTGAAAACAATTGTCATAACAACTGCAAAGGTAACAACAGCAACAACTGCTACAACAACTATAACAACTATGGCAGCAACAGCAGTGACAATGGTTGCAACCACAGCCACAGTAACAATGCCAACAACATTGGTAATGAAGGGTGGGCAAGGACTTAAATCTGATTTTGAAAGTTTTAATGAGAAAGTTGATAACCTGGAACACAAAATTGGGAATATGTTGGCTCAAGATAAACAAGAACGAAAACAAGATGTGCAAGGTATGCTGGCAGACATCTTGAAGGGAATTGATGGTTTAAAAAAAGGACAGGATAAGCTTAAAAAAGAACAAGATGTCATAAAAAAGAACAGGCAGCGATTAAAGTAGAGGTCACAGATTTGAGAGAGAGAGAGAGAAAAAGAAAGAGAAAATAAGGTTGGAAATGGTGGAAGAACATCTAAGACAAGCAAATGTTATAATTAGAAAGTTGCCAGAGAACTCCCTGGATAAATTAAAAGAAAGAATAGTGAAATGGTTGGATGAAATTATGGAAGATGGTTTTACCCCACAGGATGTTGTAAGTGTATTTAGGTTGGGTTCAAGAAGGGGTAAAGCTGGGTCAAGGAATGTGTTGTTAAAATTTGCTAATGTGTCTGATAAGCTTCATTTAATGGCAATTATCCAGGGAAAAGGTGCAGAAGTGTTAAAAGTTGAAGGTTTTGATATCGAAGTTTATAATGATATCCCAATTGAGGACCACTTATGGAGACAATCGATGAAACCAATCACAAAGCGATTTCAAGATAAAGGAGTAAGGTATAATTGGAAATTTCCATGTCAATTAAGTTTTTTTCACCTGGGTAGACATTGTATGATAAGCATAGATGTGAATGTTTTTGATGTAATTGTGGATGCAAAGTTGTTGGAAGCTGGAACTAAAGAGTGGTATGATTTGAAGGAAGAGTTGATTATATCTGGTGGATATACAAGGCGGGGGAACAATGGTAATGAGAATATGCCTAAAGGTGCAGAAGGAGGAACTGTTGTGGGCGGAAGCTAAGTTCAGGCCCCATCTGTGCTCGTACAGTCTGTCGCACCTCCCCCCCTCCCCCGTTTGTAATTCAGAGGCTACTTGTAAAGATGTGGGGAGGGTTAGTAGTAGAATGTAAAGTGTGTATTTTTTTCTTTTTCTTTGTTTGTTTAGGGTGGGGGAATTGTTATGTTATATTGCATGCCTGTAGGAGGAAGTGGGAAATGAAAAAAACTAGGGGTGGAAAATAATTGATGAGAAATATAAAAGTAATATCATGGAATGTGAAAGGTACTGGTTGTCAGGTGAAGAGAAGTAGATTAGAAGCAGCTCTCAGAAAAGATAGACCGGATATAATCTTTCTGCAGGAAACCCATCAGAAATCGGAAGAAACTAATAAGTTGTTTTTAGGATGGACTCAGTTTTATGAAAAATCCTATGGTACCTCAAAGGCCAGAGGTGTAGCGACTTTGATATCAAATAGGTTGGGATTTGAGATGGTAAAAAGTATTTCTGACCCAGAAGGAAGATATCTGATAGTAAAAGGGAAAATAGATGAGGAGGAGATAACGTTGGTGAATTTGTATGTGCCAAATGAGCATCAAAATAGTTTTTTTAGATAAGGTGTATCAAATATTGGAGAAAGAAAAAACAATAAAAATGATTGTAGCTGGAGATTTTAACTTAATAAGATCAAATATAGATAGTACAAATATAGCAAGAAGTGGGGGAGGAAATAAAATGCATGTGTTAAATAATTGGTTGAACTCTTTAGGGTTGAAAGATACATGGAGGGAACTTAAAGGGTTGGAAAGGGTTTATACATTTTTCTCACAAGTCTATAACACGTATTCCAGAATAGATTATATATTTGTTACTGATACTTGAGCCAGACATTCTGGAGAGCGAAGTTATAAAGGCCCTAAAGAGCACTGCAAACAACAAAGCTAGTGGAGATGATGGTATCCCAGTGGAATTTTTCAAAGCTCTAAAAGATGATGGTGTCAAATTACTACATTCAATATGCCAGCAAATTTGGAAAACAAAACAGTGGCCACAGGATTGGAAAAGATCAGTATACGTCCCAATCCCAAAAAAAGGGCAATGCCAAAAAATGCTCAAATTATCGAACAATTGCACTCATCCCACATGCCAGCAAGGTGATGCTCAAGATAATACAGGATAGACTTCAGCAACATGTGGAGAGGGAACTACCAGAGGTGCAGGCCAGTTTCAGAAGAGGTAGGGGGACTAGAGACCACATTGCCAACATACGTTGGATCATGGAGAAAACAAAGGAATACCAGAAACAAGTTTACTTTTGTTTTATTGACTACACTAAGGCATTTGACTGTGTGGACCACAACAAGATGTGGCAAGTAATTAAAGAGATGGGAATACCAGAGCACCTCATATGTCTCCTGAGAAATCTGTACATGAACCAAGAAGCAACAGTTAGGACAGAACACGGAATGACGGAGTGGTTTGGAATAGGAAAAGGAGTAAGACAAGGCTGCATTTTATCACCCTGTTTATTCAATCTATACACAGAGCACATAATGCGCAATGCAGGGATGGAGGAATCACAATATGGGATTAAAATTGCTGGGAGAAACATCAACAATCTGAGATATGCAGACGATACCACCCTAATGGCAGAAAGTGAGGAAGATCTAAAGAACCTCTTGATTGGATTGAAGGAGGAGAATGCAAAAGCTGGCCTGAGACTCAATATCAAGAAAACCAAGATAATGGCAACAGGCCCCATCAGTTCCTGGAAAATAGATGGGGAAGAAGTAGAAGCAGTGACAGATTTTACATTCTTAGGATCAAAGATCACTGCAGATGGAGATTGCAGCCATGAAATAAAAAGGCGAATGATTCTTGGGAGACAAGCCATGAGAAACCTGGGAAACATAGTGAAAAGCAGAGACATCACATTACAAACAAAAATTAGAATAGTCAAAGCAATGGTATTCCCAGTGGTAATGTACGGATGCGAGAGCTGGACAATAAGGAAAGCTGAAAGAAGAATAGATGCCTTTGAAATGTGGTGTTGGAGGAGAGTTTTGAGAGTACCCTGGACAGTAAGGAGAACAAATAGGTCAATCTTAGAAGAAATCAACCCTGACTGCTCATTGGAAGGTCTAATAGTAAAGACGAAGCTAAAGTACTTTGGACATCAAATGAGAAGGGAGGATTTGCTTGAGAAGGCCTTGATGTTGGGAAAGGTGGAGGGCAAAAGAAGAAGGGGGAGGCCAAAGATGAGATGGCTAGATGGGATTGTAGACACAATGGGTACAGAACTGGGAGTGCTGAGGGGGATGGTGGAGGACAGAGGCGCCTGGAGAACAATGGTCTATAGGGTCGCAAAGGGTTGGAATCGACTGTGCGACTGAACAACAACAACTGATAATTTGATAAGAAATTTAGATGATATAGAAGTTGGAATTTTTAAAGAGTCTGATCATGCAAAAGTATTGCTGGAAATAAAAATAGATGCTACAAAGATTAGGAAAAATTGGAGATACAATGCCAAATTGTTTAAAGATATAAAGTGTAAAGAGCAAATGGTAGAAAAATGGGAAGAAAATTGGAAATGGAACGATACAGGGGATGTTAGATTCGGTATTGTATGGGATACAATGAAGGCAATATTCTGAGGTGAAAGTATCAGGTTGGTAAATATTAAAAATAAACAGCTAAAAAGCAAACAAGAAGAAATTGAAAAAGAGATTAAATGGTTGCAGGAGAAACATGCAATAACCAAGGATAGAAAAATGTATGAAAGAATGCAGAGTTTAAAGAAGGAATTAATAGGAAAAGATATTGAAAAAGTGAAAAGAGATTTGGTATATTTAAAAAGGGAATATTTTGAGTATAGTAATAAAAATTCAAAACTTTTAGCAAGAGCAGCTAAGGAAAAAAGAAGCAGAAGAGAAATAGGGACTTTAGTAGATAAGGATGGTACAAAGTATAATCAAACTAAAGATAAATGTAAGGTGGTTAAAGAATTTTATCAAGAATTATATTCTAAAAAGAAGGTAAATATGGATAAATTAAAAGATAAATTGGGGACGCAAATTAAAAATAAAATAAGTCAGGAACATAAACAAAAAATGGAAGAATCAATAACTGAAAAAGAGATAAAAGAAACAATAGCTAAATTGAAAGCAGATAAATCACTGGGGGAAGATGGATTACCTGCAGAATTCTATAAAGAGTTTAAAGATATAGTAACCCCAAAGTTATTAAAATTGTACAATGGTATACTTGATGGGGAACAGATACCACCATCATGGTATAGAACAATAATTGTTTTGTTACCAAAACCAGGAAAAGATCCAGAGGTAGAGTCATATAGGCCTATTTCTCTGATAAACCAAGACGCTAAGATTTTTACGGCTATACTGGCAAGTAGATTAAACAGCTTTATGGATAAATATATAAATAAAGATCAGGCTGGATTTGTGAAAAGTAGGCACATGGCAGATTTAGTAAGGCGAGTTGTAGATTTGATTGATGCTGCAGGGCAAAATAAGGAGAAAGTTGGGTTATTATCATTAGATATCTTCAAGGCATTCGATTCCTTGCAATGGACAGCAATTAACAAGATAATTAGAAGTTATGGATTTGGTGATAGGTTTATAAAAACAATAGAACAATTATATCAACAAGGATACACCAATGTTAGGGTTAATGATGGTCTTACAGAGGAAGTGAGATTAGAGGCGGGGACAAGACAAGGATGCCCCTTATCACCAATATTATTCATCATGGCGATGGAAATATTAGCAAATACTATAAGATAAGATAAAAGCATTGAAGGAATATTGGAAAACAAGATTAGTTTATATGCGGATGATACTTTGATAATTATGAAACATCCTAGAAGGACTTTGGAAATAATTCAAGAACATTTAAAGGAATTTGAACAAATAACAGGTTTGAGGATAAACTGGGATAAATCTGAAATGATTTTAAGTAATATTGATAAGGAAG
The DNA here is from genome assembly GCA_035047305.1 of Bradypodion pumilum. Taxonomy (NCBI): domain Eukaryota; kingdom Metazoa; phylum Chordata; class Lepidosauria; order Squamata; family Chamaeleonidae; genus Bradypodion; species Bradypodion pumilum. The sequence goes on along the minus strand of JAWDJD010000003.1, from coordinate 20,807,955 downwards.
AACAAGGGAGAATAAGGGATGAATTTAAACTACAGATTAAAGAGAGTTTGAGAATTTGGGGATAAATATTTCAAATAAATTGGATGATTTGAAAAGATTAAATTATGACAAACAAAAGAAAGAACTTAAAGATAAAATTTCGCAATATCAAAAACTAAGGTTGTCTTGGTTCGGCAGACTAGCATTGGCTAAAATGATGTTGTTACCAAATGATGTTTGTTACAAATGATGTTTGTTTGATACCTTACCAATTCAACTGACTGACAAAGAAATTAAGGAATTTCAAAAATTATTAAATAATTATTGTAATGGGGGACGTAGACCTAGAATCTCAAAGAAAATGTGGTATTTATCTCAAAAAGAAGGGGGCTTAGGAATTCCTAATTTAAAGAATTATTACAAAGCATTTCATATTAAGAATGTAGTTAAGATCTTAATGAAGGAGGTGGTTATTTGGGAGGAAATTGAAATGAAGGAACTAAAGGAAGTGGGTAAGAGCATTTTTTTAGATAAGGAAACATGGAAAATACCAGTTAAAATAGAATGCTGAGGTCAATGTTGGGAGTATGGAAGAAGATTAAAATGAAATTAGTTCCGAACATTTCACCGATAATTGAAATGGAAGACCTGAAAAAGTTCCCAATAAGAATGGATAATGAGATGAGAGAAATTTTGTTGGTGAATGGGTTTTTCCTGCTGATAGATTGGATACGAGTCTGTAGAGATAAAGTGATGAAACGAGAGCTATACACACAGATGAAGTTGAATTGGTTTCAGATAGCGATGGTGAACAAGTGGAATAACAATTATTTGAGGGAACAGAGCCTGGAAAGATATAGGACCGAATTTGAGGAATTAATATGGAAGATAAGGAAGAAGAAAATTGGAATTAAAGGAATGGATAGTAAAATTTATAAAATAATAAATACAGAGGGTAACCCACAAGAAATATTAAGAAATACGTGGGAACAAGATTTGAATATGAAGATAACAGAAAAGGAGTGGCCAAATAAATGGAGAAAAAGAACTATGAGATCCCTATCGGTCAGGGTAAAGGAACATAATTTTAAAATGTTATGGAAGTGGTATTTGACCCCTATGAGACTACATCAGATAGATAAAAAGAATAACAAAATGTGTTGGAGATGCAAAAATACGTTGGGTACATATGTTCATATGTGGTATGAATGTAAGGTGGTAAAAACATTTTGGGCAAAAATTGAGAACGAGATTGCTAAGATTATGGAATTGCGTCTCAAATTGGTGCCAAATAACATTTTGCTGACGGACGTAGATAATATGAGTTTAGATAATGATAAGAAAGAACTGTTGTCTATAATGCTTACAATTGGTAGAATGTGTATTGCAAAAAATTGGAAAAATGATTTAGTGCTAAAGGTGGAGGAGTGGTATAAGCAGATGTGGGATCTCTCATTGAATGAAAAATTAACACGGGAGTTAAATTTTAAAAAAGGTATAACAAAATAAAATAGATTTTGGAATATATGGCGACAATTTGTTGATTATTCACTGACGAGAGACGGAATGAACAAACCGGCACCAGACCAAATGAAATTTTGGATACAATAGAAATTAATGGGAAATTCCACATCCTCCAGGGCAATGTAAATAGCACAGGGCGGTGATGTATGTAATGTGATGATGTATGTAATGTATTTTGGAAAATACTTGGTAAATGTTAAAATGGAAGCATAATGATTTTTAGTAAGGTTGAAAAGTTGAATAAAAGTAAATTATGGATATAAAAGTAGATTTGAAATATGCAGATAAGACATGGAGGACAATGATTAATAATAAGATAAAAGTATAGTGTGTAAGTAAGAAATCCGTATACTGTGATAGAATCTAAGGTCATAACAGATTACCAAGAAGATAATTAGGATGAATATAAAGAGGTTCTTTTTCTTGTTCTTTTTCTGTTTTTGATGTATATGTATTCTTATTTTTTATAGTTATTTTTCTTTGATTGTGTTGGAACATTTGTATTTTTTATTATGTTTTGAATGTTGTTATATATTTTGAAAAATCAATAAGAAAATTAAAAAAAAAAGCACTGAACCCTAGAGTCAGATACAACTAGCTTTCAAGCAAGGGTGACCTTACAAGAACTAGAAGTTAACCTTAGCAAGATTACTGAAAATGCAGAGATTGGTAATTGGAATTTGGGATTTCCTGCATACAAAATTTATGCTCTCCCACTGATCTATTGACCTTTCCCTGGGAAAAACAGGGAGAACATAAAAGTATTTCTACAAAACAACTTTATCCTTTTTCGGAGAAAGTATATTATTGTTATTCTTTCCCACCTCCAGAAATCCTCTTTTCTTCCCTCTCGCATATGTGTGTGTGTTTTTTTTTATAAAAAAAAACAAATTGTGGGAAGGTATGTATGGCAGGATGAGAGGTAGGTATCCATCAGGGGAGGCACTCTCCCTTGTGGATGCCTGCCTGGTGCCTTTGCATTTTCCCCTCCGCTGTTTCGAGGGCTGGCTCATAACAGCCGAGGGGGAATGTTAAGGGCGAGAGGCAGGTATTTGTCAGGGAAGGTGCTCTCCCTGGGGGGATCCATATCTGGTGCCTTTGCATTTCCCCCTCAGCTGTTGCAAGGGCTGCCCTTGAAAAAGCGGTGGGAGAAATGCAAAGGCATCAGGCAAGGATCTGCCAGGGAAGGCACTTCCCCTGACGGATACCTGCCTCTCAACTTTGCATTTCCCCCTCAGCTGTTTCAAGGTCTGGCTCGAAACAGCAGAGGGGGAAATGCAAAGGCACCAGGGGACACAGCTATGGGAAGAGGGGAGCTGACAGACAGGCCGCTCTGGGTCTGTGGACGTGCGTTCCCGGACAAAGTGCAACCTGTCTGTCATCTTCCCTTTTCCCCATCACTGTTTCGAGAGCTGCTCTCGACACAGTGAAGAGAAGAGGGGAGCTGGCAGGCCACACTTCATCCGGGAATGTGCGTTCCCTGGGCGGAAAGTAGCCTGCCTCTCACCTTCCCTTTCCGCCTTCGTCTGGGTGAGTTGGTAGGAAAGGAGGTAGGCGGACGCGATCTGTCCTCCCTTCCCTGTCTTCACCCGGGGGGAAGCAGGGAAGGGTGGGGAGGTGGACGCAATCCGTCCCTCCTTCCCTGCTGCTGCCCGGGTGAGTAGGGAGGGAAGGGGAGGCAGACGCAATCCGTTCCCCCTTTCCTTCCTGCACCCAAGGGGGGGAGGCAGGGAAGGGGGAGGCGGATGTGTTTTCTCCGGCAGGCAAGGACGGAACAGAGCTTCACATTTGGCCCTTGCCTCCCAGAGAAGCGGCTCGCTTTCTCCAGCAGGCAAGGGCAGAACGGAGATCTGTATTCAGCCCTGGCCTCCCGGAGAAGGGGCTCGCCCACATCCGGTTTTGCGTGCGGCATTTGTTTGTTTTTTCTTGGGCATGCACAGACTGTGCTGCGTGTGGGTTTTTTCCCTGCACATGCATATCAATGGTGACGGCGTGCAGGCATCCCCCGTTTGCACATGCACAGTGTTTTTTTGTATTGGTGGCGTGAACACCCACCCTTGGCCTCTGGACCCTCATGGTGATGATCTCAGGGACAAAAGGTAGGTGTGAATGGCCCATTATGGGATAGGCTGGACGTGCGTGGAAACGCATTCCGCACACACGCGGCCACATCCCTTCTTTATAGGTTAAGATTTCTGACACAGAAGGGTTTATTTAAAATGTATGCTGACACAAAATTGTGCCTTCAGAATGTAGACAGACTATGGCAATAATAACCAAAAGCTAAGTTCGTCTATCTGTGTTCAAGGCTGAAAAGATTTGACAATATTTTTTATATTAGAAAGTGTATACAATTCAGATTCACAGCTGTCACTTAGCTGTTTTCTTGGGAGAAGCATTTTCAACACAGAACAAGAACGATCACTGAAGGCTGTACTGTATATATTTAATTCAATCTGCAAATGTTGTCTTCTGAATTGCTAGCAAAAATGTTTCTTATGTCCTGCCCTCCATTAGGGAGTCAATCTATCTGAAGTTTGGTCTTCTTCTTTTCCTGCTGCCTTCCACTTTTTCTAGCATTATTGTCTTTTCCAAAGGATCCTGCCTTCTCATCATGTGAGAACAGCCAGAATTTTTTGTGCCTGCTCCAGAGATAGTTTAGGCTTCGATAGAGGGACAGACTGGGACTCAGAAGACCCATATCAGAATCCCTACTCAGCCATAGAAACCTACACAGAGGACAGTGGTAAAAACACTCTTTCAACACACCTTGGTAAATTTATCATGTGGTACCCTGCCAACAAAAGTCCACATAGTTAAAGCAATGAAAGCGCGGCGCCAAAATGGCCGCTGCGCTCTTTGCGGGGGCCCCCCCACCCGGACTCAGACATCCGGGTGAGTTAGGGGGCGTGGCCACCCCTCTATAAAAGGGGTGGCCACGAGGCAGCCGAGCTGCCATTGTAAAAATAGCGACGGAGAGGAGAAGTTTTCTCCGTCGCTGTTCCTTTGACTCTTCGGCTCTTTAGCCCTTGGCTTTCCCGGCTGGGAAGGAAGGAGTTGCACAGAGCCTTTGGCTTGCTGGCTGCTCTGTGCTTTTTGGCATAGGTGGATCCCCAGACAGGGATCCTGTTCTTTCTACAGATATGCCTCCCAAACGGAAGGCCCCGGCGACGAAACTGCGGCCAATGGGGAGGACTTTTTGCGGGCCCTGCGCAGCGCGGGGGGCAGCCCTCAGGTCGGAGGACCAGGGCTGCGCCCACGCGGCAGGGCACTACCCCAGCTTTACCCACCGATTCCGGTGGGGCGATGCAGGCTGTGGCTTGGCCCTCGGCTAGCCAGCCTCCGACCGGCCCTTCAGGGGCTTCGGCCCTCGGCCCGCAGTTGCCGGCCATGGGTCAGGTCAGCGGGGGAGGGCCCGGTGCTGGTACACAGCACATTTCCCCTCCGGCCCCTCATGGGCCGGAGTTTTGGGCATGGCCCTATTCGGGCCCAGGCTCCCACTTTGGGGTTCCTGGTCAAATGCTTGGTGGGACGTCCGGCCCACCCGGCCCTTCTCTCTCTGCTGGGGGCCCTTCGTGTTCACCAGCTGCCTTGACGGCTGCCACACTGCAACAAGCGGCCAGCCGGGTTGAGCAGCTTGAAACGCTCCGGCCTGTGCCTGCCGGTGTCTTGCAGCTCCCTGTTCGTCCAGTGCTACAGCCAGGGAATGGTCAGGTGTGGCCCCAGAGCTCGATTACGGTTGCGAGCTCCGACACCCGCTGTGGGCCGGAACCCCCAGTGGGGGCGGCTCACGGGGGTGCACCTAGTGAGTATCAGGTTCAAGTTAATGCACCCACAACACAGTCCACTTCCAGTGGTGGGGTTCAGTGGCCATGGCCTCGTCAAGTCGAGGCGAGTGGGCATCAGTGCCCCTTGGTTCCATACTGGCACAACATTGGGGGTGGGGGTTTCCGCCCCCGGGGCAGTGCCGGGCATCGCAGGGGCTGTCCAGGTTCCACTGCGTATGCCCCGTGTACCTAATGTGCCGGTGACGGCCTTGCCGACGGCTGGTTATTCCTTGCTCCTTGGTGAGCATTTGTCCCAGGTCACGAAGGAAAAGATTTGGCGGGGGGAGTACAGTTGATGCGAGTGGGCATCAGTTACCGTCTTATCCCAGTATCCCATGGTGCTAAATGGTCCCTCGTTAAGGGCGGGGGTGTCCGCCCCCGGGGCAGTGCTGAGCATCGCAGGGGCTGTCCGGGTCCTGCTGCGTATGCCCTTGATACAGAACGTGCCATCAATGGCTTTGCCGACGGCTGGTTATTCCTTGCCCCTGGGTGATCATTTGCCGCAGGTCACGAGGGGTAAGGTCTGGAGGGGGATATGTGGATATTCTCCATATTGAACTGTGAGCCCACTGAGGAGGAGAGAGAGGGACAGGACGACAGAGACAAAGAGCTGTCCCATCGTCGTAAGCCACCGTGCACCTGGGGTCAACTGGTTGTCGGCATACCTTATATATACGGGGGTATGCCGCAGGGCCCGGCCTGATTGGGCCATCCTGATGGTTCCATCCATTGCTAATATTTACAGGGCGATGGTTGATTTGATGGGCCCATCGCAGTTGGCTTACGACGAGGAATGTGGATGAGGGTGGCCCTACACCCTGAGAGGAGGTGGGATGAGCCCTGTCAGCAATTGTGCTCGTGTACATGACTCCCACGTGACTGGCGCCTGGTGATAGGTACCATGGTGGTCATGCTGTGCAGCGGGCTGCTCATAAGAACATAAGAACATAAGAACAGCCTTGCTGGAACAGGCCACAGCCCATCCAGTCCAGCATTCTGTCTCACACAGTGGCTCACCATTTCCTTCAGGGTATTCCCAAGCAGATGCCTGCTTAGGATTTCCTGGAAATGATATTGAGAGATATCCTGCCTATCTCTCCAACCCGGAGGTTGTCCTTAAGTATCCATAATCATAGCCATTGATACTCTTGTCTTTCTTAAAGCTGTCAAGACTGACAGCTGTCACCACTTCTTCTGGCAGGGAGTTCCATAGACCAGTAATCCTCTGGGTGAAAAAGTACTTTCTCTTATTTGTTTGAGAACTAGTACCCAAAAGTTTCATGGAGTGTCCCCTAGTTCTAGTGTTATGCGATAGGGTAAACAGTTTTTCCTTATCTACTTTGTCCACACCGTGCATGATTTTATAAACTTCAATCAGGTCACCTCTTAGACGTCATCGTTCAGGAGTGAAGAGGCCCAACTGTTGCAGCCTCAGATGGTAAGGAAGGTGTTCCAGTTCCCTAATCATTCTTGTTGCCCTCCTCTGCACTTTTTCCAGCTCCATAATATCCTTCTGGAGGTATGGTGACCAGAACTGTACACAGTATTCCAGATGGAGCCTCACCATAGATTTATAAAGAGGCAAAATGACACTTGCTGACTTATTTTCTATACCCTTCCTAATGATCCCTAGCATTGAGTTTGCTTTTTTCACTGCTGAGGCACAGTGGGTTGACACCTTCATTGAGTTGTCCACCAGGACACCAAGGTCCCTTTCCTGGTTTGTCGCAGAGAGTTCAGACCCCATCAGTTTATAAATGTAATTGGGGTTCTTTGCCCCAACATGCATCACTCTGCACTTACTAATGGTGAAACTCATTTGCCACTGTTTTGCCCACTCCCCCAGTGTCGAGAGATCCCTCTGGAGCTCCTCACAATCTCTCACAGTTTTCACTACCCTGTATAATTTAGTGTCATCAGCAAATTTGGCTACCTTGCTTTTTACTCCTACCTCTAGATCATTTATGAAGAGGTTGAAAAGCAGGGGTCCCAGTACTGAACCTTGGGGGACCCCACTCTTGACTTCCCTCCACTTGGAGAAGTGTCCATTTAGTGCTACCCTCTGTTTCCTGTCCCTTAGCCAGTTGCTGATCCAGGACAAAACCTGTCCCTTTATTCCATGACTGGTAAGTTTATTCAAGAGCCTTTGGTGTGGGACCTTGTCAAAAGCCTTCTGAAAGTCCAGATAAACAATGTCAACTGGATCCCCCTTATCCACATGCTTGTTGACACTCTCAAAAAATTCCAACAGATTAGTGAGGCATGATTTGCCCTTGCAAAAGCCATGTTGGCTCTCCTTTAGCAGCGCCTTCTCTTCTATGTGCCTATTAATTCTATCTTTTAGGATGGTTTCCATCACTTTACCTGGGACACATGTCAAACTGACAGGTCGGTAATTTCCTGGATCACCCCTGGATCCTTTTTTGAAAATTGGTGTTACATTCGCTACCTTCCAGTCATCAGGCACAAAGCCTGATTTGAGGGAAAGATTATATATTTTGGCTAGGAGATCAGCAATTTCATCTTTAAGTTCCCTGAGAACTCGTGGATGAATGCCATCTGGTCCTGGTGATTTGTTAGTGTTTAGTTTAATAAGACATAAGAACATAAAAACATAAGAACAGCCTTGCTGGAACAGGCCACAGCCCATCCAGTCCAGCATTCTGTCTCACACAGTGGCTCACCATTTCCTTCAGGGTATTCCCAAGGAGATGCCTTCACCTGCTTAGGATTCCCTGGAAATGATATTGAGAGATATCCTGCCTATCTCTCCAACCCGGAGGTTGTCCTTAAGTATCCATAATTATAGCCATTGATACTCTTCTCCTCCATGAACTTGTCTAATCCTTTCTTAAAGCTGTAAAGACTGACAGCTGTCACCACTTCTTCTGGCAGGGAGTTCCATAGACCAGTAATCCTCTGGGTGAAAAAGTACTTTCTCTTATTTGTTTGAGAACTAGTACCCAAAAGTTTCATGGAGTGTCCCCTAGTTCTAGTATTATGCGATAGGGAAAACAGTTTTTCCTTATCTACTTTGTCCACACCGTGCATGATTTTATAAACTTCAATCAGGTCACCTCTTAGACGTCGTCGTTCAAGAGTGAAGAGGCCCAACCGTTGCAGCCTCAGATGGTAAGGAAGGTGTTCCAGTCCCCTAATCATTCTGGTTGCCCTCCTCTGCACTTTTTCCAGCTCCATAATATCCTTCTGGAGGTATGGCGACCAGAACTGTACACAGTATTCCAGATGGGGCCTCACCATAGATTTATAAAGAGGCAAAATGACACTTGCTGACTTATTTTCTATACCCTTCCTAATGATCCCTAGCATTGAGTTTGCTTTTTTCACTGCTGAGGCACACTGGGTAGACACCTTCATTGAGTTGTCCACCAGGACACCAAGGTCCCTTTCCTGGTTTGTCTCAGAGAGTTCAGACCCCATCAGTTTATAAATGTAATTGGGGTTCTTTGCCCCAACATGCATCACTCTGCACTTACTAATGTTGAAACTCATTTGCCACTGTTTTGCCCACTCCCCCAGTGTCGAGAGATCCCTCTGGAGCTCCTCACAATCTCTCACAGTTTTCACTACCCTGTATAATTTAGTGTCGTCAGCAAATTTGGCTACCTTGCTTTTTACTCCTACCTCTAGATCATTTATGAAGAGGTTGAAAAGCAGGGGTCCCAGTACTGAACCTTGGGGGACCCCACTCTTTACTTCCCTCCACTTGGAGAAGTGTCCATTTAGTGCTACCCTCTGTTTCCTATCCCTTAGCCAGTTGCTGATCCAGGACAAGACCTGTCCCTTTATTCCATGACTGGTAAGTTTATTCAAGAGCCTTTGGTGTGGGACCTTGTCAAAAGCCTTCTGAAAGTCCAGATAAACAATGTCAACTGGATCCCCCTTATCCACATGCTTGTTGACACTCTCAAAAAATTCCAACAGATTAGTGAGGCATGATTTGCCCTTGCAAAAGCCATGTTGGCTCTCCTTTAGCAGCGCCTTCTCTTCTATGTGCCTATTAATTCTATCTTTTAGGATGGTTTCCATCACTTTACCTGGGACACATGTCAAACTGACAGGTCGGTAATTTCCTGGATCACCCCTGGATCCTTTTTTGAAAATTGGTGTTACATTCGCTACCTTCCAGTCATCAGGCACAAAGCCTGATTTGAGGGAAAGATTATATATTTTGGCTAGGAGATCAGCAATTTCATCTTTAAGTTCCCTGAGAACTCGTGGATGGATGCCATCTGGTCCTGGTGATTTGTTAGTGTTTAGTTTAACAAGACATGCAAGGACCTCCTCCCTGGTTATTTCTATCTGGCTTAATTCTTCGGTTTCCCTCCCTACGAAGATAGGCTCTGTTTTGGGCATGTGGCCTCTGTCTTCTTCAGTGAATACTGAAGCAAAGAATTCATTGAGTCTCTCTGCAATCTCTGTTTCCTCTTTAATAACCCCTTGCCTTCCATTGTCATCTAATGGTCCAATGGCCTTCCTAGTTGGGTTCTTACTTCTAATGTACTTAAAGAAGTCTTTGTTATTTCTCTGAGTATTTTTAGCTATACGCTCCTCAAAGTCTTGCTTTGCTTTCCTGATTGTTGCCTTGCATTTGTTCTGCCAGAATTTATGTTTCTGCCTGCTGTCCTCATTCGGACAAGCCTTCCATCTTCTAAATGAGCTTTTCTTGCTCTTGATCACTTCCCGAACAGCTCCTGTAAGCCACATTGGAATCCTCTTGGACCTGGCAGTGCCCTTTTTCCTTTTGGGTATGCATTCCAATTGGGCCTCTGTTATTGTTTTTGTAAACAGCCTCCATGCCTCTTGAAGTGTTTGGACTCTCTCCATTTTCCCTTTCAGCTTCTTTTTTACTAGTTTCCTCAACTTTGGGAAATTTCCTTTTTGAAAATTTAAGGTCTCTGTGTTAGATTTTATCAGTGACTTGCGGTCTATGATCAAGTTAAACATAATTGAGTTGTGGTCACTGTTCCCTATTGGATCAGTCACATTAACATCTTGCACCAGATCCTGAGTATTACTCAGGATCAAGTCAAGGATTCTTGTACCTCTAGTTGGGTCTTCAACCATCTGTCCCAGGGAACAATCATTTAGCATATCTAGGAACTTTATCTCTTTATCATGTGCTGAACAACAGTTCACCCAGTCTATGTGAGGGTAATTGAAGTCCCCCATTATAACCAGGCTTCCCTTCCTGGATGCCTCCTTTATAACATTCTCCAACTGCCAGTCTCCCTCAAGAGTTTGGGTCGGAGTCCGATAGTATATGCCTACTGTTAGACCATCCTTGTGGCCTGGTACTCTTACCCACAGAGCTTCTAATGGTGACTCCAAATCACCTAGATATTCCAATTCATACGATTTTATCACTTCTTTGACATACAAGGCCACACCACCTCCCGTTTGCCCCTTCCTATCCTTCCTGTACAGTTTGTACCCTGGGATAACTGTATCCCATTGGTTATCATCCGTCCACCAGATTTCAGTGATACCAATAATATCAATATTCTTATCTATTGCTAAGTATTCCAGCTCCCCTATTTTGTTCCGGAGACTTCTGGCATTTGTATACAAGCATTTATATATGCTTTCCTGATACAGTCTTTTGAGTCCAGTTGCATTGTTAGACTGCCTCTTGCATCCTTCTGCTAGAGTACTGGTGACTAGCTCCTCGCTCTGCTCAGTAATTTTTGCATCCTCCTCCCTACTCAAGTACACACTTTTCCGAACCCGATGCTACCCAGCTCCTGTCGGCTTTCCCCCAGTTATCAGTTTAAAAGCTGCTCTGCAGCCTTTTTGATGTTGAGTGCCAGCAATCTGGTCCCATCATGGTTCAAATGCAACCCATCCCTCCTGAACAGATTTGGCTTGTCCCAAAATGTTCTCCAGTTCCTGACAAATCTGAAACCCTCCTCTCGACACCACCGCCTCATCCACGCATTGAGGCTTCTGAGCTATGCCTGCCTGGTAGGTCCTGCGCGAGGGACAGGCAGCACTTCTGAAAATGCTACCTTGGAAGTCCGGGACTTCAATCTTCTTCCTAACAACCTGAATTTGGCTTCCAGGACAGACCGCTTGGCCTTCCCAACATCATTGGTACCAACGTGTACCATGACAACTGGCTCGTTCCCAGTTCTCTCCAACAATCTATCTAGATTTCTTGTGATGTCTGCAACTTTTGCACCTGGCAGGCAAGTCACCATACGGTTATCATGTGCTCAGACACAGGCTCCACGCTAACTGGTCAGGCAGGGGGTTCCAGCCCGCCTGCCGTGGTCGACCTGCTCAGCTGGCGACGTGTGTACTAAGCGCCAGTGTCGTTACCGACTTGGTTCCCCTTTTGCGCTGGCCCTTACGCCGCCTCCACGTGCCCGCGGGTTGGTGGGTTACGGGGCAGAGGTAGGGTGCACAGGGGGCGATCAGAGCTCTGTCTGAAAGAACTAGCCTTGTCAAAGCCCCCCCCTCCCCAATTAGTGTACTCAGGCTGGAGTGAATGCACTCAGCTCATCCAAGAAGGGATGATGCGGGGTACCTGCTGGAGGGTTTTCAATGTGGCTTTTGTATTCCATTCGGGGTCCCAGGATGCTACTAATCTGGTTACCTCGAAAGGTAACGAAGAGGTTACTCCACTGTGCACAGCTACGGGAGTTGGGGCTATGAGAGTAGCGGGTCCCTTCTTGGAACCACCTTTCCTAAGTTGAACGTCTCCCCTATGAGGCTAGTACTGAGGTAGAACCAGGGTGGATGTCATGTAATCCTCCATTTAGCTCACCCTGTGGGTTATCCGGTTAGGGATGCCATTCCTGATGACCTTGTTCAGTCAGGTACTCGTAGTTGGTTCAGCCCCTTGGGTGGCTCACTCATGCAGTCCCGGTGCTTTCCTGGCACAGTGTGATGTGCACTCGGCTTTCAGATTACTGCCAGTGCACCCAATGGATTGAGAGCTATTGGGTTTTTAGGTTCCAATGTGAATTTTACTTAGATAAGTCCAACCCGTTCTGACTGAATTAATTCATGTTCAGCGTTCGAAAGATTCGGGACTTTCATTCAGTGGGCCTGTGCTCGCAGGTCGGGGTCTCGCTCTCTAGCCCATTACCCCGATGACTTTTGGTTCGGGGGTGAACAGGGCTCGGACACGTGCACGCGTCTCCTCACTACATTTCAGACACTCAGGTGGGAACTGGGTGTCCCCTTGGTGCCTGAAAAGACCGAGAGCCCAGCTACTAAGCTCACATTTCTAAATCGACTCTGTCGCACGGGCATCCGGGTTACCCATGAATAAGGTGGCTCGGATCTCCACGGCGATTTTGGCATTGATTGCCAAACATAAAGTGTTCCCTTGTGACCTGCCGTTACTTCATGGCCACCTTAATTTTGCCTGCAGGGTGGTTCCACCCAGCAGAACATTGGCCGGGCGCCTGTGTGACGCCATGGCTGGCCTGTTAAAACGTCAACACAGGGTCCGGCTGATCAGGGGCATACGGGTGGACCTTCCGGTCTGGCTCAAATTACTCCTGGGTTTTAACGGGGTCTCTTCCTGGAGATCAGACCTGATGGTCTGCCCTAGATTTCAAGTACGGTCGGATGCCTCCGGCTCCCTGACTTATGGGGGTTTACTCTGAGGGTAGGGGGACTTACGGCCAATGGCAGCACCCATGGCTTGGCACGGATCGCCTCCGCGATCTTACCTTCCTTGAGTTTCTTCCCAATTTGGGGAGCACTGATGCTATGGGGCGATGAGTGGGCCTACTCAGTGGTCCAATTTTGGTGTGATAATGCGGCAGTGGTGCACATTGTCAACACGCAGACATGCAAATCCCCCAGGGTCATGACATTAGTTTGTCTATTCTTTTTGAGAAGCCTATGCCTAAATGTGCTGTTCTGGGCCAGACATGTTCCAGGTATTAATAATGACATTGCTGATGTTTTATCCCGCCTGCAGATCCCCCGGTTCCGTGCCTTACTCCGGAAGCAGATGAATTCCACTCGCCGCTCCCGGCCGATATTTGGACGTTTGGCGAGGAGAGGTGAACCGGGCATGTCATTGGCACCTCGCACGCGTAAGGCATATCACTATGCGTTCATGCGTCGTGTTTTGGAGGGGTGGACACGGGAACGTGTCCACCGCCCGGACACGCGTCATCCCAGTTCCCAGAGTTTCTGACCCACCTTGCACGAGGCTGGCATTACTTATGTTCGGATAGGTGTGAAGTGGCTCTTGGTCACGCAGCTACCACGGTAGCCTTTTTGGAGCGCTCCGCATCAGTGAGTGGGTGCCAGAGTTGGTACCATCTGTGTAAGGTGGATGTGTCTTGTAGGGCACTGGAACTCGACGATGTCTCTGTCACACATGAGTGGGCTCAAGTGGGGATACGGTCCTCACAGGTTGTTCAGCACAGCGTAGGCAGTGGAGTCAGACTGCTACGAAGTTTTATTGGAGACATCTGTCCAGTTGGTGCCCTACATGAATTTTCGACAGTGCCTGCTGCGTGCCCCAGCCTGTTTTTCTGCCACCAGGATAGGTCTACCCTTGCCGGAGTAATGTTATTGAGGGTGACCGGTGCCGCGCTTCACGGTGTGGGGGCCCGTTTTGGCACCCATTTATTTAGGATAGGCATCGCGTTGATCGCGGCTACGTTTGGAGTACTCGGAGGCGGACATGCGTGTACGCGCAATTTCTTATATGTACGTGCCCTCACTGTACGAGTACCTAGTTTTGTCCTTAACCTCTTCTCCTCTTTTACAGATCCTGTGTGTCTATACACACCGGTGGCAGTGGGGCTGGTGGGCCGCAGCTATGTACACTGGGCAGCCGTATATGCTGCGGCGACAGAGAGTGGACCCCGACTTGGGCTGTGTGCATCCGCACATATGCGCTGGTATGGTATGCGTGGCACAAGGGGGCGGGAACTGTTGCCATTCCTGATGTCCGTCGGGGATGCTGGACCGCCCAGTGTTCTTAATAGGCACCTCGGCGGCAGCGATCTTATACGGATCACTGCTGTTACTAAACTGTCGAGGGGCTGTGACCTGGCGTTTTATATCACATATGGCTTACACACGGTCGCTATGGTCTAACATCGTGCCAAGACACCAATTTAGGGGAGATGTGGATCTCCGTGGTTCGGACTGTGCCGGCAGTCAGTGGACAGGGCTGTTGCTCAGTCCCTTGCTGAGCATGGCTGGGAGACAGCCATTGGACACCTGAGGATAGGCTTACAAAAATTTTGCCGGTAGGCAGGGGAAGGGGTCCACCTGTCGGCCGGAGGTATGTACCTCGTTCTGGGTGTGGTGCAAGCAGGCCTGGCGACCGAGCTGACGGTCTTGGGGGGGCGGTGAGTCATCATGGACGCCTCCCCGTGTGGCGGGTAGCACTGGTAAGGTAAATATTTATGACCCATAGGTATCCGGCAGGTTCGCAATTGACTGGCCAACACTTAGACAGGTACAGGTGTAATAACGTTGACCGGTCAACGACGAACCAGGCAAGGGGTGATGGCAGGAGCTTTGCAGCATGCATCACCCCGTGATTTGACGGATACACGTCAGAGGGTGGGGTCAGTAGATAGTTTATTGACTACGGTCAACAATTTGTTTGTGTCAACAAACAAATCGATACAAATGGATACATTGTAGCCAATTGCCATTGGCAATTTTGGGAGGAACCTTACCAGTGTTACTGCGGCCTGCTTGCCTTAAGAATTATAATTGGATGAGTACCAATTGAAAGTTATAATTCGGACTAGGGCATTATTCAATAAAAGTGGCCCAATGCCTTTATCCATATACCGGTGTCTGAGTCTTTCTTTGGGGGGTGCGCCTGCAATGGTTTTCCCAGTACTGATGTATGGCTGTGAGAGCCAGACCATAAGGAAAGCTGAGTGCAGTAGAATAGACACCTTTGAAGTGTGGTGCTGGAAAAGATTTTTGAGAGTCCCCTGGGCTGCAGACAGATCAAATCAGTCAATTTTAAAGGAAATCAACCATGACCACTCCTTGGAAGGACAGATACTGAAGTTGAGGCTCAAATACTTTGGCCACCAAATGAGAAGAGAGGACTCACTGGAGAAGGCCATGATGCTAGGAAAGATTGAAAACAAAAGGAGGAG
Organism: Bradypodion pumilum; assembly: GCA_035047305.1. Classification (NCBI taxonomy): domain Eukaryota; kingdom Metazoa; phylum Chordata; class Lepidosauria; order Squamata; family Chamaeleonidae; genus Bradypodion; species Bradypodion pumilum. The sequence goes on along the minus strand of JAWDJD010000003.1, from coordinate 20,792,498 downwards.
GGGGAGGCAGAATATGAGACGGCTAGGCAGCATCATTGACAAGGTGGGGGTGGATCTGGGCAGACTCCGGAGGATGGCAGATGACAGAGGAGCCTAGTGTGCTGTGGTCCATGGGGTCACAAAGGGTCAGACTCAACTGTGCACTGAACAACAAAAATCAAACCAACATGTATTATACTCCCCCGCCCCCCTCCAAAGAAATACAGGTGACTCTCAATACACGTTCCAGGAGTTTAACACTGAAGATTTCTTGTGGCAACCAACAGCCCATGATTGTCCATTTTCTTCCATCAATGACAATAAAAAGTCTAAAGGCAGGTCATGCATGAGAAAGCACCATAGCTCACAGTACAGTATTATGAAGGTCTGCCTCCATTACATTGCCAAGAACAGCCTTTTAATATCCTATGACACATCCTTCAGGTTGAGTTTTGACTCTAAATCTTAAAATATTGCATCTTCTGTAAAAGAAACAAACAAGCAAAAACCCAAACCAGCTCTCTCCCATTCCTTATTTCCTGTCACTTACTGTAGATATAGAGTTTCCTCTCCAGGAGTAGAGAAACCTCCTAAATCACCCACATTCACACATGCAGTTTACTTGCCTTTTGATATTGTTGTGCGATTATTGCTCTCCCCGGTTGAAAAATAATCAGAGTCTTCCTTTTCGATCTTATTGTTTCCACCTTCTATTTCAAATAAGCTTCTGAAAATCTGGCTACCAAGGCAAGATTAATATGAGTTTCCTCCTTAATATAAATCTTTTGATTTGTTGCTGAATGGAGTGTTCTCCGGTATTGCCATTTAACTGTGAGGGACAATGTTGTTTATCATTATATCTTGAAAGCAGCTATCCAGAACTGAATGTTATCATTCTTTGAATTCAGAAACCATGAAATATAAATGTGTTCCTATCATGAATAGGCATGAATTAAATTTATAATGTTGGCTTGACATCAGAAATACCTTATTTGTGTGTGATGTAAGCAAAGCATGCACTTCCAGGACACTTAACTAAAATATATTCATAGTGGAAGGCATGCACACATATCCATCCAGTGAATTAATTCCCCTTTATTACATCCAATAGTTTGTATGCATCCTTTCCAGAATTTGGCTAATGGTATGGAGGTAGTCAGCTGTGCAAAGAAGTGTGAGCAATGTTCCTTGTAATGAAAGACACCTCTTTATCATTCATAGTACATGTATTTCTTCCCTGCCATATCTTGCTTTTAGCCAAAGTTTGGCTTTTGATTGGTCATTAAAAGGTAAACACATGTCTAGTCTGCAAATCTGATTGCTAAAGAAAGAAGATACATTGTCACTTGAAGGAAAGCTTTTGAAGTGCAGGGAATATGCACCTAACAGCTAGTTTGCGATATTACAGACTAGCACTCACTGGTAAGGAATCCTTAATAGCTTTGTTCTGCATTTACTCAAATTTGTTCCGTGTGCTTGTAAAACGAACTAACTTGATTTATGTCTTCTGGATTAATCTATAGGCTGAAAACAGAGTTTAGGAAACTTCTTCTTTGTACAGCAATTCACAGAATCTTCCAGACAGCTCAGTTACTGGCTGTGCTCATTTGATGATCCTGGCGTGTTAAAGTAGAGCAAGTTACTTTTCCAGACCATAAATGGAACACTTCTATCTTTTGGATTTTTAATTTCTCTGAATTTAGTGATACAATTTGCACAGAAGTACCAAAAGCCAACTCAAATGAGTGCTTTTGATTAGAAATGCATACTTATAGAAAATAAATGCCTATTTTGTACAATAATATTTCAACACTATGTATTTAAATACAGTTTTTTTTGAAGAATATATTGTTGTTTTTTTAATGACAGATTAATGAATGCACTGAGTAAATCCACTCAAAATTGACATGGGTCAAAACCAGAGCGATCCACCAACTGTAAGCATACATTTAATTTATTTATTACTCTTGTCAGAGCTGGAAAAGTTCATTTTATGTGTGATAGCTCCCAGAATTCCCTATCAGCATGGCTCTTGGGCTCACTTGAAGTAAAGTTTGATTCACAAAAAGGGTACATTAGTGAGTCCACATTATGTTTGTGGTATGGATTTATTCCCTTTTGTTTCTGGATATAGCTTACACCAGGGATTCTCAACCTTTCCATCACCATAGACCCTTCTCTGACTATCTGCGCAATATTTATTTATTTATTTATTTATTTATTGTTTAGACTTCTATACCGCTTTCCTTCCCATAAAGGGAACTCGAAGCGGTTTACAACAATAATGCCAAACAATATAAAATATGATATAAATAATACGTCAGAATACAATCCAATAATAAAGAAGCATGAAAAGTAAATTCAGTACAATAATCAATAGTCAATAATAAACATAATGTTAGAAAACAAAATCAGTATAATACAATAATAAACATCATAATGCAATATACAAATTTCAAAGCAATAAACAATACCCAATTCAAGATTAAACAGTACATATTTCAAAGCAGTTCACAACACTATACAATAAATACATTACGAAGACTCAGTCCACTTCCCTTCCTGCTAAAACAGCTGAGGGGGAGAATGTTGCACACAATATTTCAGTTGTTTAATTGTTTTCTATTTAAACAGTCACCACAGGAACCAAATTCTTTACACTATGTAAAGTCATAAATGAAGGAGTAGAAAAAGTCACACATCATAACAATACAAAAGATTTTATCGAATATCCCTTTAATCTAGCTGAAAATATTGCAATAGCAATGGTCAACATCATTTGAAAACCCCAAGTACAATTTCCAAATTTGGTTTCTATCAATTACAAAAGATCTGGCCCCAACAATATTTGGATCACATTACTTTTCTTGTTCCACTCATAAATAAAATAAAATAAAATAAAATATATCCTTCCAGGACTAGGCCCCATTAACAGAGCCTTTGCAATTTCATTCTCAAAGGCTTCTGTTTCTCAGTTCCCAGATTTAGAAGGCAGACCCTTATTTTATACTTACAGATGTTTTCCTACTGCTTTATTGCCACAACTCTCACTTTTAAAGTCACAAAGACACACATGTGACAACTGGTAACAATGAAAAGGGCATAGTAACCTTTGAAAGATCAAGAGTTGCTCGAGCTGCCATTGTTTTCTTGTTTTGACTGGTGATTCTTGCAAATCTGTTTTGGGAGATCTAGTGAACAAGAAGAAAATCTAATAGTAAGACATGTCACGTGCTTTCTGTTTGCCACTCAGCATCATTCAGTTATATGTTCTCAGCATGTGCAGAAATACCAAATGCAGCTATTTGCCAATGGCAGCTATTTGCCATCAAACAGTTACTCTCATAGCTGACATATACCTCTGATTGTTTTTAATTGTGGCAATGGGTTTAAAAAGCCAAGTTTTACAAAACAAACATGGAAAATTAAGACTTTGTTCTATTTCCCACTTCCGTCTTGCTTGCTGTCTTTTTGATGTTTGGCTGCAGTGCAGCTTTGGCAATTTCTTTTTTTTTTTCATTTTGATTAAGTCATTTCAAGTCATTGCTGCTTTCTGCCAATGAGATGGCATCATCTGCATATCTTAAAATTCCAGGTTCTGCCACCAACAGATCCTTCATCTGAAGTGAGTCTGGTTTTCTACATGATATGTTCATCACAAAGATTGAACAGATTAAGAAGATAAAATGCACCTTGTCAGACACCTTTGCCTTAAGTAAACCGTTGTGTCTCTCCACATTCTGTACTAACACCAACTTCTTGTTCATAATACAATTTATGCATCAAGACAATCAAGTGTTGAGGAACCACCATTTATTTCACAACAACGCATAGTTTATCATGATCCACACAGTCAAAGGCTTTGCTGTAGTCATTGACTGGTCTTCTGAAATTATTTCGTACACTCCAGTATCCAGTGGATATTTGCAATATGAGTTCATGTGCCTCTTCTTTTTCAAAATAATGATTGCATGCTGTCAAGTCAATTCTGATTTAGGTGACAATTTCCAAGGTTCTTTATCATTCCCTACTTCTGGGGTAACCTTGGGACTGTGCAGTTTACCCAAGATCACAGGCCATCCTGGAGGCGCAGTGAAGAATCGATCTCTCAAACCCCATCTCCGCATCCATGTACCTAACCACTAAGCAATTCAGCCACCAATAACAGCCACAATAATATTGAAATAATGACCACAATAAAAAAAGTTATTAACAGAAAAAAAGAGTGCATAGGTTTTTATCAGGGAGACAATATGGAAACTGGACATCAATACCAACTATGATATGTAGAGAATGCAGAGCTGGAGGTTCATGTATTTTTATGGTTTTTGTGGAAGAACAAAATTCTGCACATGCAGAGAAAAGGAAGAAAAACAAGGTTTTCTTTCTTCATGCAGTGAAAAAAGACATACCTGTCAAAAATCCCTCAGGCTAACCAACAAATGGGATGCTTCCCCTGCTATGTTTTGCTCCTATCATCCAACTATGAAAGGCACTGAACACCCTGCCAGAAAGAAGTTGGTATCCATAGCAGAAATGAATCTTGAGAAAATGTGCAGCTTCCTGAATCCTTCAGATCCTGACAGATTATCAGATAAACAAATATCAGATGATCATAGTATGTTTGCAGTTCTTTTAACAGCAAATGCACAATCTGTTTGCAAGCTTTACTAATGACCATCTTCTTGGGGGATTAAAGATTCTCTCCAACTCTCTCTTGGCAAAATCTCCCCAGAACATTTGGGCAATGGCATGAAAATGCAGATAGAATTGCTAATTGAAATTAGATTCGTGACATGAAAGGGAAGATCAGGAAGACTGAAGTGAGGGATGAAATGCAAGTAAGCAGGGGATAGTTTTGTGATCTGAACAAGGGCTCAAGAAGAGGTCAGGCTTAGCAATCTTCTTGTGCCATATCTGATTCTGAATATTAATTAACCACTGCATGATGATTGGCACTGAGTTGCTGGCAGTATGGTCTACTCTATTACCATAGCTGGATAACCTGGCCTGACTGGTAGGCTTAGCTATAACTGAACATTAAAAAAAATTAAGTCCAACCTGCAGCTGAGTTTTATGTGTTTGCCAACCAGTGGCCCCATAGCATATGTGACTGATGGCTGATTAGCCAGCTCTGTTCTTTCTTTGGTAGGGACATGGGAAATGCATAATAGGAGGAACAGCTGGACACATATAACAGTAGATACTTTTTGAACTTCACGTCAGCACTCAGAACAACGAGGCAATGAGATATTAGAACAAGAAAACCCAAAGGCCAGCTTTGAATTGCAAAAATGCAAGTTGCTTTAAGATCTCTTTCATATGTCATGCTGTTGTCGAGTCACCATTTCAAAACAAAACAAAAACTAGGGGGATGTATACATCTTATGTATGCATAATTACATATGAGTACCTATTGCCTCATCATCATTGTCATCTCCTCCTCCTCCTTCTGCAGTTGTTGAGGGAGATATAAGGTCTTCCCAAAGAAAAATAACTGGCTCCTGTGGATCAAAGCTAAGGATGTGGTCTGGTAATTGCAAAGATATTCAGGAGAGCAATGGTCCATGGGGTCGCAAAGGGTCGGAACCGACTGTGCGACTGAACAACAACAATTCAGGTACATCTGGCCAGACATCCCACTACGGTAATGGAGTAGACCGTAAGCCAGCGACTCAATTCAGAGTGTTGGGACACCCCAAAGGGGCCAACGGCTATGGGCGGATGAGACCCTTTGGGTGGGGTGATGGTCCCCTCAGTGGAGGAAATACCACAGGGCCCAACAGCAAAATGAGTGGAGGAGGAACTCTGATTCCCAACTGTGATGGAGGCGGAAGAGGCCATGCCAGATGGACTGGCTGTGAAGGCGCACCTTGATAATATCCTCAAGGCTGCGACAGTCCATTGCACTCCTGGTGTTGAATCATTCATGTCTCATTTCATATGTGCCGCAGGAGATGGCTCTGAGATCATACTGCATGGGGTCACTTAATGGCATAGTGTTTGGGGTCATTTCATGGCTGGGATCTACATTAAACAAATTCACAGCAGTAGCATTTTTCCTGCTTGCTAGGGGGGTTGGGGGCGAAGGTGGCCCAGAACCAGCTGGTCTCCAAGACCAAGCCTCCCAGTGCCCTGGGGCTGGGGAGGGGAGTGTACTCGGATCGAGTTGCAGCCAACAATGACTACGACATCTGATCACATCAGAAACCATTGCTTTGATGTGAGTGATTTCCTTTAAAGCAACTCTTCTCTTAGCTGGAGAATCACTCTAGTTGTTGTTGTTCAGTCGCATAGTCGAGTCCGATCCTTTGCAACCCCATGGACCATCGCACACCAGGCACCCCTATCCTCCACCATCCTTCTCAACCCGCCCAGCTGTTTCTGTGCCCATTGTGTCAACAATAGCATCTAGCCATCTCATTCTCTTCCGCCCCTTCTTCTTTTGCCCTCCACCTTTCCCAGCATCAAGGCTTTCTTAAGTGAATCCTCTCTTCTCATTTCTCTAGTCTGGACCCAAAATGTAGAGGGCAAAAAGGTCCAGCATCAGATGAATTGAGGTTGGGCAGAAGCACATTGCCCTGTGCATTGTGTGATCTGCAGGGAAAAGATTACACCAAACTGCTCTACAAGAGATCTAGATTCCTATTTATTTGGACAGCTGACCACACCTTAACATCCCAGTGAGTCTATTTTTAGAAGTGGAGCTCCCTTCAGCTGTTAAATCTGGTTTTTATCCCAGCACAAGGTTTCTCAGCTGTACAAGTTGAAGGGTTCTCAGTTCCACAAGTTGCTCATTAGTTTGCTTTCGCTGGGGGATTGGTCCTTAAGAGGCAATCATGTTGTCATCATGTTGAATGAGCAGCCTCAGGCCAGCTTTGAAGGACTAGATCAGGGGTGCCCAAACTATGGGCCGGGGGCCGGGTCTGGCCCCTGATGCCAATTCATCCAGCCCACGAAACCAGATGAATTAGTGTCAGGGGCCAGATCCGGGCCCCAGGCCATAATGATTGGCTCGCTAAACCACGTGACCGGCCCGTGGTCCGAAAAGTTTCAGCACCCCTGGACTAGATCCTTCAAAGGAACTGAGATGAAATGCTTTGTCCTTTTCTAATTGCAAAACTAGCATCCTATCCAGCTCAACCCTCTTAGGAACAGGATTTTGGATTAGACAGGCCATGATCTGTACCATTGCCCTGCCAGGATACCCTCTGTGAGCTAAAAGGCAGGTTTGGGGAGAGAGAGAGCAGTTCTGCCCACAACAGAGCGGATGGCTCTTCAAATGAACCTCAAATGAACTCTCTAAGGTGCAGAAAATATTTAGGGGGAGTCAGGTCCCACATCATAGAGCAGGGGTGGGCAACCTATGGCCCAGAGGCCAGACCTAGCCTGTGCCACCAAATCCTGCTTACCCCTCCTTCGGCCAGTTGGGCCAGAGGGGAGTGACTTCACCTGCGGGAGGGCGACAGGCACCTTCAAAAACCGCGCCACCACGGCTCCTGGACTCCCGCTTCCCCCTCCTTCGGCCAGTCAAGCCAGAGGGAAGTGACTTCACCTGCAGGAGGGCGGCAGGCGCCTTCAAAAACCATGCCGCCATGGCTCCCGGACTCCCGCTTCCCCCTCCTTCGGCCAGTTGGGCCAGAGGGAAGTGACTTCACCTGCAGGAGGGCGGCAGGCGCCTTCAAAAACCATGCCGCCATTGCCGTGTCCACGCTCGACCGCCGGCCAGCTGAAAGACATCCCGGGTTTCTTACCTTGGTGTGCTTGGCCGTGGGAGAGTGGGTGTAGTTGAGTGTGGTGATACTGATGCTTTTTGAGACTTACATTGTGATGTTTAGTGATGATATGCTGATATGTCTTGTTGTGATGCTATGCAATCTGTTATAAGCTTTGTATTTTGTTATTATTGAATCAATTGTTCTGTAATTGTATTTTATTGTATTGACTATATTGCATTGTGACACATTGTATTTTTGTGATATTTTTATTCTGTAACTTGTAAATTGTACTTTGTAAACCGCATTGAGTCTCCCTTGGGTAGAGAATTGCGGTATATAAATTAAAAATTCAATTCAATTCAATTCAATTCATCCAGCCCACACTGCTGGTGCCACCGCCACCGGAAACGGATGACGATACCTGTCAAGTATCCCGGATTGGTCGAGATTTCCCGTATTTCCACGCCACTTCCTCCACTTTCCCGCCACCATCCCATAACTTGACTGGCATGGGAAATAGTTATGTCCCGTGTTTTCCAGAGCCGCGCTTGATGGGTATGCTTTACGACAGCTGCAAATGTGTCCACAGCTGTCATAAATGCATTTATGATAGCCACAGATGCATTTCATGACAGCATTTACAGTGAGGAGCATGACCCGGCCCCCGATTTTAAAAGGTTGGCAATCCCTGTCTTAGAGTGCCCACAGTATTGAAATAAATCAGACGTTGCATCAGGTGTTTTTTTAACATTAATTTAATGTCAATGTCATGTCACCTACTCTTTGTGTCAATGGCATGCATCCTAATGTGAAAACTTGTAAATCATTTGCAATCTGTTCAATATATCAGCAAAGAGGACTACACCAGATTTCAAATCATTGCATTTGCAAGCAATTTGGAAGTAGAAATTACATTTAGCAATTGCACTTATATACCACCTCACAGTGCTTAGTGCACTCTCTGGGCAGTTCATAAGTTAATTAGCATTTTGCCCCCAACATGCTGAGTACTCGGAAGGATAGAATGTGGAGTCAACCAGGATTGAACTCACAATGTTCTGTTTACAGTACGTTTAACCATGACACCACCAGGGCTCTTTTCAGAAGTTCAGCGCTCTAGGATTGGTAGGAGGGCATAAATATTTTCAAAATTTTTAAAGTGTGTGTGTGTGTGTGTGTGTGTGTGTGTGTGTGTGTGTGTGTGTGTATGTATATGTATATATATGTATATATGTATATATGTATATATGTATATAGATAGATAGATAGATAGATATAGATATAGATATATAGATATATATAGATATAGATATAGATATAGATATAGAGATAGAGATAGAGATAGAGATAGAGATAGAGATAGAGATAGATAGATAGATAGATAGATATAGATATAGATATAGATATAGATTAGATATAGATAGATAGATAGATAGATAGATAGATAGATAGATAGATAGATAGATAGATAGATAGATAGATAGATAGATAGATAGATAGATAGATAGATAGATAGATAGATAGATAGATAGATAGATAGAAGTGGTATAGCACATAAATACTTGTGCAACGCATTGCTACAATGAAGAACATTTAAAGAGCCATTGGATGCCTGGGAAGCTGATCTGCATGGTGATGGGGGAATGTTTACTTTTTAAAGGAGAGTGACAGTGTCACTGCTGTAGGGTGTCATGATGGCAGAGAGACTCTTTAGTGTAAGGGACCAAAGACAATGAAACAGTCGAAGGGTTGGCTTAACACAGGTTTATTGCATGATGATCCGGAGGAACATGTGGTAATGGCGGATGGTTAGCTCAATATATACAGCTGACTATACATTTGAATGTGGCTCGTCGACAGACTATTGGTTGCTGCCTGCGTGACGTCGTAGGAGGTCACGCCCTTCTTGACCAGGTGAAGAGGTGGCGGGGAATCTTCCCGCGCAGCTGAACCAGGTGAATATGATCCATGAGAGCTGGACGCTCGCTACTGCCCTCTGGTGGTCACTAGCTCGCGTCCCCTTATTAGGTTTACATTGATACAGCTGATGGTTATAATGTTGCACACAGAAAGGTTACATTGATAACACATGGCAAAGGTACATTGTTAAAGGCACAGCTTTACAGAACACAACATCCCTCCCCCCTAGGATGAGGCGAAGTCTCTCAGCCAAGATGGCTTGTTGCATGTGCGTTTGGGCCGTGAAGAGGGCTGCCCCCCCCGGGGGGCGTTATTGCTTCTTTGTTCCCTGGTCCCTTGTCCTGAAATGGGAGAGGGAGACTTGTTAGTGGCTTGCCGCTGTCTGGCGGCCTTAGGGGAAGGGAAAAACTCCATTGTGGGCAGACCGGGGGCCATCGGGGCTAACGAAAAACCCCTCTTCTCGCTTGGATGGGTGGGGGACCACTCCGAAACCCCCCCCCGGTTCTGAAAATCAAAATCTAACTTAGTAGGGGTATCCGCATTTGTGGGGACCTTCCGCGAGATATGTATGGGGTCGGGTTCCTCCTCCTCGGAAAGATCCCCCAGGGTATCTATGAGGATATCCTCCTCCCCCCTTGGTGGGGGCCCGCGGTCCCCCTTCCCTCCCCCTTGGGCTGAATGGGTGGGGGAGAACCCTAACGCTGACTTATTCCCTGCTTGATCTGTGCCCTGCTCATCGGAGACCCTGCGTCGGAGCTGGTCCGCGTGCCGCCTCCACAGGAGCCCTGTACTGGTTTCCACGCGGTACGACACGGGGCCGGTTTGCTCCACGACTACGCCCGGTACCCAGGCTGGGCCCGTGCTGGCGTAATTCCTGCAATGCACGGGGGCGCCTACACTGAAACTCTTTGTAGCCTGTAGCCCGATGTTCCTTCCTTTGTCCTCTACCCTCGTGGGGTCCAGCCTAGTAAGGATGGTGGTCAGTTTCCTCCGCATTAAGAGCTCCGCGGGGGAGTAACCTGACGCCAACGGGGTCACCCTGTACCCTAGCAGAAACTGACACACTTGTAGGTTCAGATCCCTGGGGCCCATGCGCCGCAACGCGTCCTTCGTGGTGCGGACGAGGCGCTCTACTTGGCCATTGGTGGCCGGGTGAAAAGGGGCGGAGGTGATGTGCCAAACGGCGTTGATCTCCATGAATGCCCTAAACTCGGAGGACGTAAAACAACTAGCGTTGTCGCTAATTAACGTGTCGGGTATGCCGAACGTGGAAAAGAGCCTCCGCAAATGCCTAATGGTCTGGGCCGAGGAGGTGCTCGTGACTGGGATAACCTCCAACCACTTGGAGAAGGCGTCCACTACAAGAAGGAACAGGGTGCCTCTGAACGGGCCCGCGAAATCAACGTGCACCCGGGACCACGGCCCCTTAGCCGCGTCCCATTCCCTGTGGGGAAGGCGGGCCTCCTCTGGTCTGGAGCATTGGCAACGCTCACAAGTGCCGACCATGTGCTCGATGTCGGCGTCCAGCTGGGGCCACCAGAAGTAACTCCGGGCCAGCGCCTTGGATCGCACGATGCCGGGGTGGCTGACGTGAAGCAGTTTGAGCACCCGCGGCCGAAGGGAAGTGGGAATCACCACCTGCTGCCCCCACAAGAGACACCCCCTCTCTAGGGACAGTTCTAGCTTTTTTCTGAAAAATGGAGCGAACTCCTCCGCTGGGGAGGACGCGGGCCACCCTTTCTGCAGCCAGGAGCTTACTGCCGCTAACGTTTTGTCCTTCTCTGTCGCTTTGGCAATGTCGGCGGGCACTACGGGGGGCGAATCCAGCACCTCTATCATGGAACCTGATGGTCCCGCTCCCCCTTGCTCACCTGGCTGGGCGTTAGGGGAAGGGGAGACCTAGATAGAGCGTCCGCATGGCTGATCTCTCTCCCGGGCCGGTAGACCAATGCATGCTAATACGCGTTAGAAAAATGACCCACCTGAGCATCCTCGGGGACAGGATCTGTGGGGTGGGCTTATCTGCGGTAAAGATGCCTAGCAGGGGCTTGTGGTCCGTTATGATTGTGAAGGGGCGGCCGTACAGAAAATCGTGAAATTTTTTCGTCCCCGCGACTATTGCTAGTGCCTCCCTGTCCGTCTGTGCGTAGTTTCTCTCTGCTTGGGACAGGGACCTGGAGTAAAATGCTATCGGGGCCTCCCTTCCGTTTTCCAACACGTGGCACAGCACTGCCCCCACCCCCACTGGAGATGCATCACATGTCAGAACTACTGGGCGTTTGGGGTCGAAGTGGGTCAGTATGGCGTCGGACGCCAGGAGGCTTTTCAGCTCACTAAATGCCCTTTCTTGGTCATCGCCCCACTTCCATGCCTGCTCTTTCTTTAGCAGTTTGTGTAGCGGTTCAGCCACCGCAGCCTTTCGGGGGAGGAAGGAGTGGTAAAAGTTGAGCAGCCCTAGGAACGACTGCAACTCGGGCTTGGAGGTGGGGCGGGGGGCTTTCTTAATGGCTGCCACCTTGGCCTTGGATGGTTTTATTCCCTCAGGAGTCACACAAAACCCTAGGAACTCAACCTCGGTTGCGAAGAAGACGCATTTGTCCTTTCGCAACCTCAGCCCCGCCTTTTCGAATATTGTCAGGACCTTCCCCAACCTCTTGGCCAATTCAGCCCGACCCCCCCCCCCCCCCCGTTATTAACACGTCATCAAAATAAGGCAACACCCCCTCCAGTCCCTTCAGGAGGCGTTCCACGAGTGACTGGAAAATTCCTGGCGCCGAATTCACGCCGAATTGGAGGCGCGTCACCTGGAACGCCCCCTTATGGGTGACTATGGTCTGCGCAGCGGCTGCGGCAGGGGACACCGTAAGCTGCTGGTAGGCCTGTGCTAAGTCGAGCTTAGCGAAACACTTTCCCCCGTGTAACCTGGCCAGCAGATGGCTGACTACCGGCACCGGATATGCATTCGGGCGGATCGCCTTGTTGATGGTGCACTTGTAGTCGGCGCATATGCGGACCTCCCCATTGGCCTTTAGTGCGGTTACAATTGGAGTTTCCCACTCCGCAGAATCTACAGGCACAAGGATCCCCTGACCCACCAATTTGTCCAGTTCCACCTCTATCTTGTCCTTGAGTGCGAACGGCACCCGGCGTGGTTTTAGGCGAATTGGGCGGACCTCCGGGTCCAGGTCGAAAGTCACTGGGGGCCCCTTGAATTTCCCCAGTCCTTTTTTGAAGACTTCGGGGTGCGCCTCGCACACCTCCTGAATTGGATCAGTCCCAACGGCGTGCATCCCAACGGCGTGCACCCCCCAATAAACAACCCCAGGGGCTGGAACCATTGAGTTCCGAGGAGGCTGCAATCTCCCCCCTTGAGCACGACTAGGGGAAGGGACGCGGCGTGCTCCTTGAATTTGACCTGAAATTCTCCAACCCCCAACACTGGAATACTGTTCCCTTGCACGTCCCGTAGTGTGGACCTCAGAGCTTTGAGCTTGGGCCGCTTGTGGGGGGCAATTCCCAAAAACTCCCTCTGGGAAATGATTGAATATGAGGACCCCGAGTCAATTTCCATCCTAATGGGAACCCCTTGGACTAGTACCTCAACAAAGTAGTGGGGGTGTCCTGTAGACACGCTGAACACTGGGGCGTCGTCCTCGCTGCCGTCGGAGATGCGGCCCACGCCGTCCTGCTTCCGCGTGGCCTGGGCGCCATCCTTGGGTCTCGTTGGGCGGTCTTGTCCCGTGGAACGGTCTGCGGAGCTCCTCCGGGTTTCGCGCTTCTTCCTGCACACCTTGGCGATGTGCCCGCGGCGGCCGCAGTTGTGGCACTCGGCCTTCCGGAAGGGGCATTTCACGCGGTCGTGGGCCGCTCCACAGCCGTCGCATCGCCGGCTCTCCTTCCGGACCCTCCGGACGTCCTCGTCGTCGCTGCTCTCTGTGGACGACCTCGAAGTTCGCCGGGCCGCCTGTACCGGAGCCTCTGCCTTGCTCGACTTTGGCCGCCAGTCCTGCAGTTCTTGGACCCCGGCCTTCGTAGCTTCTGCGGCCTGGGCCGCTCTGACGACCTCCTGCAACGTGGGAGGCGGCTCTTGGTTCATTAGTGTGCGCTGGGTTTCGGCGTCGTTCAGGCCGCACAGCACACAGTCCCGGAGGGTGATTTCGGCATTCTCCCATTTGCACGGGCCGGCCGCCAGCCGCAGGACCGCCACGAATGCGGCGACCGTCTCCCCTGGCGCTTGGACTCGCCTCCAAAACGCGCTCCGAGCGGGAAACATCGCCGTGGCGGGCCGGACGTGCTCACGCAGCATCTGCATGAGTTCCTTGGCCTTGAATTCGCTCACCCTCCTCGGTGCAATCAGGTCCACCAAGGTCCTTTTTGTTTCTTGTCCGAGCATCCTGGTGAAGATGGCCCTTTTCTTTGCCTCTTCCGTGACTTCGGACTCGATCAGTGCGGCCTGGAAGTCCATCTCGAAGATCTCCCAGTCGCCCGGTTTCCTGATTTCGAAACCGGCGCATGTCTTGGCCCCGTGGGCTGCCATATCCCACCTTCGTCGCCAATTTAGTGTAAGGGACCAAAGACAATGAAGCAGCCGAAGGGTTGGCTTAACACAGGTTTATTGCATGATGATCCGGAGGAACATGTGGTAATGGCGGATGGTTAGCTCAATATATACAGCTGGCTATACATTTGAATGTGGCTCGTCGACAGACTATTGGTTGCTGCCTGCGTGACGTCGTAGGAGGTCACGCCCTTCTTGACCAGGTGAAGAGGTGGCGGGGAATCTTCCCGCGCAGCTGAACCAGGTGAATATGATCCATGAGAGCTGGACGCTCGCTACTGCCCTCTGGTGGTCACTAGCTCGCGTCCCCTTATTAGGTTTACATTGATACAGCTGATGGTTATAATGTTGCACACAGAAAGGTTACATTGATAACACATGGCAAAGGTACATTGTTAAAGGCACAGCTTTACAGAACACAACAGACTCATAAGTTATTTTTTACTATTTCAATTATACTGCTGCATAGCATAAGTGCTGTGCATTATGCCAGTTTTTTTTAAAAAAAATTTGCATATATTTGTAAAAATGAAGGTCTCCTTTGCTCAAAAGGCAGTTGCATCCAACTCTAGGGGGCGGTGCTCATTTCCGCTGACAGCCAAAGTGCCAACGCTATCTGCAGCTGCAGACATTTACGTGGTCATGTGGCAGGCATGACTAGAGCGCACAGGACGCTGTTACCTTTCCCACCGAAGTGGTACCTATTTATCTACTTGCAATTTCTTGCTTTCAAACTGCTAGGTTGGCAGGAACTGGGACAGTTGAGGGGAGCTCACTCATCATGCAGCATTCAGGTTTTGAACTGCTGACCTGCTGGCCTCCCAATGTCAAGCTCAGTGTCTTAACCACTAAGACACTGTGGCCATTTTAAAGATATTTGTGTCCCTCCCTCAGTCCTAGAGTGCTTAAGTTTTGTTTCTCGTTTGGTTCCTTACCCATTCAGTCCCTCCCTTTCATTCAGACATCCCATAGTGTTTTTCTCCCTGGTTGTTGTTGCTTTTCCCGGTAACTGTCATAGCACAACAACATTTGACAGTTGAAAAACCCCAGAGTCACAATTTACACCCACATAAGCAATTCCAAAAGAAAAAAAATCAAAATAAACCATGACCAGAACTGATTCAGAACTGATTCAGAACTGATTCAGAATAAACAACCCCCAGCAGAAATAATGCATAGGTTGTGTAGTTCCTGATTTTGAAATTGATTTAAAAGATTAAGAGCCCGACTCAAATACAGGTTTATATTGATGTCTAGACAAGCCCTTAGATCAGTGGTTCCCAATGTAGGGCCCACGCCCCAAGGGGAAACTTCAATTCCCAGAAGCCTAACTCAGTACATTGGTTGATCAGTACTTTGGGGAGTTGACTTAGTTTCTGGGAATTGAAGCCCAAATACCAAAGGTTGGGAAACTGCCTTAGACAGTTGCTGTAAAGCAGGGATTCTCAACCTGTACCATTTTACGTGACCCCCCCACACCAGTAAGTGCCATGTGGTGGAGGAAGGGCAAAATGGCCATCCAGCCCCCGAAGCTGTTTGCGGGAGCGGGAGCCAGCCCTTGGCTTTAAATGGTTGAGAATTCTTGCTGTAAAGTCTGGATGTAAAACCTGGATCAGACTCACTTACCCATAAACACTAGAGCAGGGGGTTCGCAACCTGTGGCCCATGAGCTGGCCCCGGCCCATGGCACGATTCCGTGTGGCCCGCTGCCCTCCTGGCAGTAGGGTATTATGTTGCTACCATCCCTCCTGCCTTCAAATGTGTTTGATTTATCCTGCCTAGCAGCACTTTAGAGGTGCATTTGGTCTTATCTAGTAAGACTGTTTTAAATTACTTATATCTTAGGAACTACTGTACTCAAATTCTCCTACCCACCCTTATTTTAAATTTTAAAAACATAATACAAAAAAAATGCAGATATAAAAGGGGGGAATCATATACATTTAACATATTAATACAAATACAGTGCAAACCCATCAGTTCTTTTCTAAAACAGTTACTTAAACCAGCTGTACATATTACAAATATCTTTTCCCCATCTCCAAAATATCATATGTTCATTTCTAGGTTTAACGCCTTTAGATTTTCCCATTGTATACTCAATAAATTCTCCCCAAATATCCACAAACTCAGTTTTTTAGTAGTATTTCTTTTCAATTTCAATTCACACGTTAATTTATCATTAATCGCCATATTCCACATCTCTTTGTACCTTTCCTCCAAACCTAAATGTCCACACATTTGCAGTTTCTAGCAATTAAAATTCTTGCAACTGTCATCATGATAACAATAATATCTTTTTTATGTTTTGGGAGTTTTAATCCTCCCAATTCATTTAATAAGGCAATCCTAGGACATAGGGGACTGCAGTGGCTCAAGTGGCTAAGATGCTGACTGGAAGGCGGTAGGTCTGCAGTTCGATACCCGAGTACTGCAGGATGGAATGAGCTCCCGTCTTTGTCCCAGCTCCTGCCAATCTAGCAGTTCTAAAGCAAGAAATTGCAAGTAGATAAATAGGGACCACTTTGGTAGGAAGGTAACAGTGTTCTGTGCACTCCGGTGTCTAGACATGCCTGCCACATGCTCACGGAAATGTCTGCAGAAGCAGACAGTGCTGGCTCTTAGGCTTTGAAACAGAGAGGAGCACTGAACCCTAGAGTCAGATACGACTGGCTTTCGAGCAAGGGAAACCTTTACCTTTAACCTAGGACACAATCTCATTCTAAGGGATAATATATTTTTTACTTCTCCAAAAACATGAGATACTCAAATTCAAAGGGCTGGGATCTTGCAACTTTAATAGCTGGATAGAAGAGAAGAGGCAATTGGAAGCGCACCTGTCAAGTATCCCGTATTGACCGAGATTTTCCTTTATTCTGCGCTCGTTCCTCCCCTTTCCCGCTGCTGTCCCGTATTTGAACAGCGGGGAAAGGGATTACTGCACGTGCGCGGCCACTGTGTGCATGCACAAATGGGTTACTGCACATGCATGGCCACGGTGCGCATGCGCAAATGGGTTACTGAGTGTGCGCATCCACGCATGTGCAGTGATTTTCCATATTTTGCAGAGCCGTGCTTGATGGGTATGATTGGAAGGAAACAGCATAATTTAAGTATCGTAATAGAGGGAGCAAGTATAAAACAAGTAGCAGAGTTCAAATACCTAGGAGCAACACTTAGTGAAAATGGTAACATGGATGGAAAGATTAACATACATCGCAGTAAGGCAAGCCAAATATTGGGACCGTTAGCTCCACTCTTACAACACAAGGCAATACTGGCCAGCAGAAAGAAACACCTCAGACTAAGCATGTTCATTACCACCTCATGCTACCAGTGCCAAATATGGACACTAACAAGAAAACATAAACAAAAGTTGGTCATCGTGGAAATGAGATAACTAAGGAAGACTCCTGGAGTGACTCGAAAGAATAAAGTCAGAAATTAGATAATGAGGGAAAGAATTGGAATAGAACCAATCTTAAACTATTAACAGAGACAACAAACAAAGTAGTTTGCCCATTTGGAGAGAATGTCTTGACATTCCATACCATCGTTGGCGGCGGTGGCTACTCGTGTCAGAGTATAAATTTCCCCCTGAAAATCATTTTTAGGAAAAATTCCATTGGTGTGAATTTGTTTTAGGTGGATTCCAGCTTACCATGAAGTGTCCCACACACTGTGATCACAGAGCCTTCTCCTGTGACATGTATAAAATGAGACATGCAAGATTTAACACCGGGACTGCAATGGACTGCGCAACCTTGAGGGTATTAACAAGGTTCGCCTTCACAGCCAGTCCATCTGGCATGGCCTCTTCCGCCTCCATAATCGTTGGGAATCCACTCACTTTGCCATTGTGCCAAAAAAAAATCCATACCACACAAGGCATATGTGAAAAGAGGAGAAGGACAAAGAGCATGAGACAGACCCAGAGGAAGGTGGAGAGATAACATCAAAGACATATTTATGGTGCCACAACATTTTTGGCCTTTTTTGTTGTTTGTTTGTTGTTCTGTTTTATTTACTCTCAGATATATTACAAAAACACCAAATAACACCAGTGGAGGCTGTTAGAATTGCCAAAACCGGAATCTTGTATCTCCCTTGACACCCAAAGTAGTAAAAGAGGAAGAGGAGGGGGGGGGGGGAGATCAGCAACTTTAGCTTGTCATGCAGGATAGGTAAAGGTAAAGGTTTCCCTTGCTCAAAAGCCAGTCGTATCCGACTCTAGGGTGCAGTGCTCATCTCTGTTTCTAAGCTGAAGAGCCAGCGCTGTCTGCTTCTGCAGACGTTTCCATGGTTATGTGGCAGGCATGACTAGACACCAGAGCGCACAGAACGCTGTTTACCTTCCCACCGAAGTAGTCCCTATTTATCTACTTGCAATTTCTTGCTTTCGAACTGCTAGGTTGGCAGGGGCTGGGGACGAAGACGGGAGCTCATTTCCGTCCTGCAGTACTCGGGAATCGAACTGCTGACCTTCTGCTTCCTAGTCAGTGTCTTAGCCACTTGAGCCACTGCAGGATATATTGGCTGAAATTCCCTCCTCTGTCATTCAAAATAGATTTGGTGTAAGACTGCTTTATCAGTTGCACGTTAAGCAAACATCGTGACACCAAGCAATGTTGTCTGTTTCCATAATAATGCTCCTTGCCAGTAGCTCTAACAAGCAAGTGGGGATAGGGAGATACTATGAACAGCCAAGTAAAAAGGAGCTCTAATAAAATGTGACTCAGTCAAAGCTTCTTCTGTGCATACCTTATTGGCTGAGCTGTTGCAGCTTTTGCTAAGCCATCATTCATTGCAAATAAAAGCATTTCACAATTACTTTGCAAAGATATCTGGAGAAAAATAGACATGGTTTGCCTGCAGCGTAACATCTTTTCTGAACTTCTTTCGCAAAGACTCCACAGTAATGCACAATCAGATTCTGCTACCTAGTAAGATACAGTATTTGTATAAAAAAGAAGGCAGGGTTCTGGCTCCTTTAGTAATTGAGTCAAAGAGGAAATTTGAGCAGAGGTAGTTTCTGTGAAAAGTTACAGTTGATGGGATTCCTTCTACAAATATTCAATTCTTTTCTTCTTCTTTTTGAAAAATCCTCTGGTTTATGAATGGGATGTTGCACTTCTATATCCATAATTCAAAACATCAGGAAATTGCCCAATATTGCTCCACAATATTGTGCCTGTGTTGCCAGCAGAAAAAACCAATGCCAAGCATAAGCAGAAGGCAGCCTAAATGTTGACAACACCAATGGCGGTCAATGTGGTCTATAGGATACCCTCTTGTGCTCACTACCATTCACAGAGAGATATCAAAATAGGGGGAAATCCCAAAAGCTAGGGTTTTTTAACCACTTCTCAAGCAAACACAAAGTATTTGCCACAGTTGTTTTTCAACAAGTGTGAATGGCAGTGAGCACAAGAGGGTATCCTGTAGACCAGTGGTTTCCAATGTGAGGCCCACGCCCCACAGGGGGACATCAATTCCCAGAAGCCTAAGTCAGTACGTTGGCTGATTAATGCTTTGGGGAATTGATTTTAGGCTTCTGGAAATTGAAGTCCAAAAACCAAACCTTGGAAAACTGCTGTAGGTCATCTGACGGATTCTCACAGTTTTGGTTCAAAAATGTAACTTTCAAAACTAATACGGATACAGAAGCAAGATCCAAAGAAACCAACCCTAGAAGCCTAAGGTGAATTTGCCATTGTTCCTATTGTGTAAGGAAGAACTGCAGTATATACAAGATCCCACCACCCCAAAAAATACAATAAAGACATACTGAACCATTTTTGTCTGGCAATGTTTTGTTTGCCAATGAAACTACACAAAGCTCAACAGGTTTCTGCTGATTCTTTCATGAACAATTTTACAACAGGGAGAGCAAAATATACAGTTCTCCAAGTACTTTTTTATGCTGCTTTGTTGTGCCTCACGCAGGTGCTCACCAGAATGTTTAACGTTTTAGGAAAGGTGTCACAGTTTGCTGCTGAAATTCCAAATTGCCACAAACCATGATATGACCTGCTTACTTCAATCAAACTGTGTTGAGTGACAATGTTGTCAGTAAAGAGTAACGTTTCAATTATACTGTATTGTAAGCCTCTTTCCCAGGTTTCTTTTCCTTTCCTATCAATCATTCTATCTATCTGTTCCTTTGTTGTTTAAACAATCTTTGTAAGCTATTGTTACTTAAACTGCTACTTCTTCTTCCCCAAATCACATTTAAAGGGTGTGGGTTCTGAAAGCTGACTGAAATTTATTTTATAATGAATGTTTAAGGGAGACACCATTGCCAGCAGAGGAATGTATGACAACAGAAGCTTTCAATTTGAAGCTTAAATTTGTTATTTTATTGATTATACTAGTATTTGGTTGGAGAAAAGGGTGGGGAAAGGAAAAGTTCTGGACAACTTTCTGACTCCTAGTTTTCTTCCCTAAATAATTATATTCTTTATTCATCAAGGTCACAACAGCCTAATTTTGCCCCTACTGATAAAAACACAAGTGGGATGTGTTAATTAATAATCACACCAGCAATGAAAGGTGAGAGAAGTGTATACAGTTTCCGGTAATTATTTTTCTTCCCTTTTCCTTTCCAGTCTGTAGATCTTACATGCCATCTACTGGGCAAGTCACAAAACTGTTACTTTATAAATATAATTTTATAACTTTATCAGGCAACTGATTTTTGGTTTCTTCTTCTTCTTCTTCTGTGTCTAGATCAGACTTTAAACTGCCAAGATGAAGTCATTTTGTTGGCTTTCTTGTTCACCACTTAAATCCTCATCGGTACAGGTTTCTGATAGTAATCGGTAGACCAGCAAGATGATCTGGTTTCTGTGTCTCTCTACATTTATTTATTTATTTATTTATTTATTTATTTATTTCGGTTTCTATACCGCCCACTTGGCCAAGGCCAACTCAGGGCGGTTCACAGCATAATAAAAACACAATTAAAAACATAGTTAAAACTGCTTTAAAAACTACCTACCCACTCACTAAAACAACACAGTGTGTTGCTATCACACTCATTCACAGGGCTGTTGTAAATAAAATGATGAAAGGGACACATACAACCTCTTCTTTTGAAAGAAGTGGGTAGAAAAGGAGAGGAAGGACGGTTGTATAATTTTTAATTAATATTCACTATTATTTATAATTGCTTCAGTACTTTTATTCCCAGTGCTGGGGTATGATATTTCCCCCCTACTAGGACTTGTTTTATCTTGTGATTGTGAACCACCCTGAGTCGGCCTAGGCTGAATGGGTGGTATAGAAATTGAACAAATAAAATAAGATAAATTTCTAATCAGCCTGTAATAGTAATCAGTTTTGACTAGTTGGGGAGTACTGTACTCAGAAATGTTTTACTGTTCCCTTCTTTTGAAGACGCCCGGGAACTTTGCACAGCCTATACAAAAGCTGACTCTACTCACAGGAGGCACAGTGGGGAACTGAACTCCTAAACTTTGGCTGCACAGCCAGATGATTAAACCACCAAGCAATCCAGCCAAGTAACTAGTCTATAACAAATACCAAAAAGAAAAATTTTAAGGCTAGTGTGAGGATCCTAGTGTCTTCTAAATCCTGACTCCAACCCCCGTCAGCATGATTTCTTGAGAGGGTTCATAGGATGTGTGGTCCAATTGCCCAGCCCTGGCTTGAAAGGGCTAGTATTTTATTTTTCAATCAAGGAGCGTAGGAGAAGCCTGCTAAATTTGTGCTTATTGTTTCACCTCCTGCCTAAGAAAACTTCTCCCCTTCCATCCCTGCAGCTGTTCCAGTGGTTTGGAGATGCCTGACCCTTCACGACCGCATATCAATAAAGGGAGCATTTCAATTTCTATTCTAGGTGATAAAGTGCCTTTTGCATTACAGTCTTTTCTTAAAGGACGAACTAGCTGGGCAACAGCGCCACCAAGTGCCTAAAAAGCAAATGCAAACACACACAAAAGCACAGTGGAGGAAATACCCATGATTAGCATTGCAATTCAAGTGTTTTACAGGCAGACTCCCATAACCTTTCTCTCTTTCTCTGACTATCTCAGGCCAGAACAAAACTGCCAGCAGACCAAAGTAAACAATGATCTCCAGAAGATTCGGTCATCAATAGGTCTGCTCAGATCTCGTAAAGTCAAAGCTGCATCTTCCTTTCTTGAGTCAATCCATCTCCTATCCACTCTTCCTCACTTCCCATTTGCTTCAACTTTAATGATGTTCTCCTAATGAAAAAAAAATCCAACTTTGTAAATTTATTTATGTAAAATGGAAGGTCTTTCGTATCTCCAGGCCACTGTCTGTGGGGGTGACAGAGGTTGTAGTCCTACACCACTGGAGTGGGTACAAGGTTGGACTAAACAGCTGGATTTCCATTTGGGGGGGGGGGGACTTTATATTCTTTTAAAACAGAAATCTTCTTTCATGTAAAATGTCAGCCCTTGCCTAGCACAATGGTCAAAAGCCGGCTAATGTACAAGGCAGCCCACTAACCTTGGTCTTCTGGCCGGAAAAAGGCCACACTTCCTGTTGTGTTTGTTCTCTACTATCACACCACCTTCTATTTAGTTGTGCTAGTAGCTTTGGTGGGATATACAGTGGTACTTCATACAACAATTTTGATCCGTTCCACAGGGCTCATTGTTATACGAAACAATTGCTATACGATGCATGCATTGTATAGCGATTTTCCCTATGGGATGCATTGTTCATAGGAATGCATTTTCCATAGGAAAAATTGTTATGTGGGACACCATTTCCCCCCAAAACCTAATTGTTATGTGATTTCGTTGCTATACGGGGCGATTGTTGTATGAGGTTCCACTGTATAGCTATACAGTATATAACTTTTCAAAGAGGCCGCAGTAGCTTTGGGGTTAAGACGCTGAGCTTGATGACCAGAAGGTCAGCAGGACAGCTTCTGCCAACTGAGAAGTACAAAAATAAGAAATTGCAAGATAAATAGGTACAGTAGACCCTCGCATAACGACGTTACTTTGTTCCCAAGTAGCGTTGCTAAGCGATTTTTGTTGTTATGCGGGTTTCTATGGAGTTTCCCGCATAACAACGTTTTTAGCATTGTCCGGATATTTTAGCATTGTTGTACTAACGACACTAAAAATGTTGCTATGTGGAGGAACACGTGGTGCATAACGACGCGTTGTTAAGTGAAAATGATGCTATTCAAACACGTTGTTATGTGAGGGTTGACTGTACCACTTTGGTGGGAAGG
This sequence comes from Bradypodion pumilum, assembly GCA_035047305.1. Classification (NCBI taxonomy): domain Eukaryota; kingdom Metazoa; phylum Chordata; class Lepidosauria; order Squamata; family Chamaeleonidae; genus Bradypodion; species Bradypodion pumilum. The sequence goes on along the minus strand of JAWDJD010000003.1, from coordinate 20,769,085 downwards.
TAACAGCATTCCAGGCACTTCGACATTTAGTCATGCCTGCCACATGACCACAGAAACAGCTCTGGCTCTTTCGCTGTAAACAAAGATGAGTACCAACCCCTAGAGTCGGACATGACTGGCTTTCAAGCAAGGAAGAACTTTACCTTTAATCGAAGAGTGTTTTACCATTGTGTTGTGTATTAAAGCACATTTGCAAGTTGCGCGGGCAGCGCCTTGCAAGAAGAAAATGGTGGCTTCCCGCCATTCAAATTAGGAGCTAAAGTTGGTGCGAAAACCCCCCATCCAGGGTGCGCTCATTATGCTAATCAGAGTTCTGTGATTGGTTACAGTTTTGGATCCTGTTCCTCATTGGTTATTACATATATATCGTGTTATGATTGGTTAGTTGTGATTGTCCGGCGGGTCACTACTTTGTATCAAGGAGCCACCACCAGTACAGTACGAACATGTGGTAATGGCGGACAAACGGCTCCTTTTATGCGGTGGCTATACAATTGAATATGGCTCTTCGACAAGCATTGGCTACTGTCCAAGTGACGTCATCCTTGGTCATGCCTTTCTTGTCCAGGTGAGGTGAGCGCGGGAATCTTTCCCACGCAGCTGAAGGCATTTGAGGAATGTGTACCATGTGAGCTGGGCGCTCGCTACTGCCCCCGGTGGCCACTAGCTCGCGTCCTCATACAGAAGGTTACAGTGTTACAATTAGAGATTGTTACATCCACTCATTCGTGTGGTTACAATTACATTCAATACACAATTCATTCAATCCCTCCCCCTAAGATGGGACAAAGTCCCTCAACCAAACTGGTTTTCCGCATGTGCGTTTTGGGCGTGCGGCCGTTATGCTTGACTGCGTCCTCCTGGCTCTTGTCCTGCAATTGGAGAGGATGACTCGTTAGTGACTCGCTGCGGACTTGCAGCTTTGGTATGGGTAGGAGAAGGGGGAGGATGGGTTTCTGATGCAGATGTGGGGAAACCGGGGGCACTAGGGGCTAAAGAAAAACCCCGCTCTTCGCTTGGACGGGTGGGGGAACACCCCCCCCCCCGGTTTGGTAACTCAAAATTTAATTCAGGGGCAACAGGGGCAAACTCATTCCTCTCTTCCAAAGGGCTGGGTAGAACTGGTGTATCTAAAGGATACGGATTTGAGCCTGTGCTTCCCCCCCCCCTCCTGTTTGGGACTGTTGGCCTTCGTTTTCTCCCCCTTGGGATAAGCGGGTGGGGGAGGACCTAACGTTGAGTTTCGCTGCTGGACCCCTCTGTCCGACCCCCCAATCACTCGATGCCTTAGTTGGTCAGCGTGCCTTCTCCAGAGGAGACCTGTGTTGGTCTCGACACAGTATGACATGGGTCCCTTTTGGTTAATGACTACACCCGGCACCCAGGCTGGCCCTGTAGTAGCGTAGTTTCTGCAATGTACAGGTTCACCTATCTGGAAGTTTTTTGTGGGGCTGTGCTCAATGTTTCTTCCCCTATCCTCCACCCTGGTGGGATCCAACCTGGTTAACAATGAGTGCAATTTCCTTTTCATGAGGAGTTCAGCGGGGGAGAATCCCGACGCCAATGGCGTCACCCGGTATGCCAACAGAAACTGGCAGAGCTGCCGGTCCAGATCCCCTGGTCCCATGCGCCGCAGCCCCTCTTTCATTGTGTGCACCAGGCGTTCCGCCTGGCCATTTGTTGCAGGGTGAAAGGGGGCTGAGGTAATGTGCCGAATGGCGTTGGACTCCAAGAACGCCTGGAACTCGGCCGACGTGAAGGTACTCGCATTATCACTCACAATGACGTCAGGTATCCTGAAGGTACTTATAAGCCTGCGCAGTTGTTTTATGGTTGCAGCTGATGAGGTGCTGCGCATTGGAATCACCTCTAACCACTTGGAATATGCATCCACTACCAGCAGAAAAAGGGAACCCCTGAATGGACCTGCGAAGTCTATGTGGAGGCAAGACCACGGCCCCCTAGCTGTGTCCCAGTCTCTGTGTGGAAGGCGGGACTCCTCAGGTCGAGAGCTCTGGCAACTTTCGCAGGTGTTCACCATGTGTTCAATGTCTGCGTCTAGCTGTGGCCACCGGAAATAGCTTCGGGCCAGCGCCTTAGAGCGCACAATCCCTGGGTGGCTGACATGTAAAAGCCGTAGCACCCTTGCTCTTAATGCTTCTGGGACCACCACCCTCTCCCCCCACAGAAGACACCCCCTTTCTGTGGACAACTCAACCCTCTTCCTGAAAAACGCAGCAAACTCGTCTGCAGGGGGAGCCGTGGGCCACCCCTTCTGTACCCAGGATCTAACAAGGGCTAAAGTTTGATCCTTTGCCGTGGCTACAGTGATTTCCATGGGAAGTATGGGGGGTGCATCTAGAGCTTCTATGAGGAGGACTTGGCTGTCTTGCTCTATCTCACACTTTGGGTCTCCCAGCTGGGGAAGAGGAGACCTTGAGAGTGCGTCAGCGTGGCTTATGTCTTTCCCGGGGCCGTACTCTAATGAACCCTTGTATGCATTGAGGAAAATAGCCCACCGAAGCATCCTGGGGGAGAGGATCTGTGGAGTGGGCTTGTCTGGGGTGAAAATACCCAATAGTGGCTTGTGGTCGGTTACAATGGTGAATGGATAACCATACAAAAAATCATGGAACTTCTTTGTGCCCGCCACAATAGCAAGGGCCTCCCTATCTGTTTGGGCGTAATTTCGTTCTGCCTTGGACAATGATCTCGAATAGAAGGCAACTGGGGCTTCTCGCCCGCCCTCTAACACGTGGCAAAGGACCGCCCCCACCCCTACGGGTGAGGCGTCGCAGACCAAGACTACCGGCTTCTTTGGGTCGAAATGGGTTAGAATAGCTTCTGAGGAGAGGAGCTGCTTGAGTTCCCTGAAAGCCCGCTCCTGATTCTCCCCCCACCGCCAAACCGCATCCTTCTTCAGCAGCCTATGCAGGGGCTCTGCAATCGAAGCTTTCCTGGGCAGGAAGGAATGTTAAAAATTCAGCAGCCCCAGGAAGGACTGTAGCTCCGGTTTCGCGGTGGGGCGAGGGGCGCTTTGAATGGCTGAGACTTTGGACTCAGCGGGTTTCACCCCCTCAGGGGTTATACAGAACCCCAGAAACTCAACCTCCCTGGCCAGAAACACACATTTGTCCCTCCGCAGCCTCAACCCCGCGGATTCAAAGACTGTAAGGACCTTATCTAGTCTCTGGGCCAGTTCTGATTCGCTCCCCCCAGATATCAATATGTCGTCGAAGAATGGCAAGAACCTGTTCTCCAGGTGCTAATAAGTCACTCAACTTTATGTAGAAACCTTTCACGCCACCAACCTTTTTTTAAACATTCATTTGTTGCATTTATATCTTGCTTTTCCTACATATGCTGAGGCTAGCATACATAGCCATCCTCGTTCCCATTTCATCTTCACAACGACCATACAAGGGAGATCAAGCCAATAAAATATGATTGGCCTAAGTTTTCCCCAGGGAGTTTCATCACACCACAGGCTTAAATTATTAAATAATATTGTTTTATTTCTTCAACCCACTTATTGACTGTAATAAGCAGGTTTTCTGTACTTTCTAGGCACAGATCAAGAGTTGTTTTGCAAAGCAATGAAATCAACACAGCAAGCTTCTTCCTATAAAAACATTGTATCAACACTTCAAAGACAATAGCTTAGTCATGTACTACTAGCCAATGCAAAACCTCTTCCTCCAATTACTCATTGCCAGAATATTTCCATAATCATTACTTGAGTCCATATCCCACTTCATGCAGTTCCCTAACCATATCCAAGATGCCCCCCATATCTGCCGACTCAGTATGCATATTTTCAGTTATCCTTTGGTCTAAAAATATTCAATAAATAATTCCTGAAATACATATTTATATAGCACAATACCAGAGATGGCCACTAGAGGCCACTCTGCAGTGTAATGTCTACAACAGAGGTTCCCAACCTTTTCGACCCGGGGGTCAGGTCACAATCTCTCACAGTCAGTTTTGAGGGATGGGTGGTCATTTTACCCTGCCTGAATGATGGGGTCGGTCATTTTGTCCCAACAGCTTCATTTTTTTCTCAAATGCCCATGGAGGGGTGAAGGCCACATGAAATGGCACTGTAGGCCACATCTGGCCCATGGGTCTAAGATTGGGAACCCCTAGTCTACAAGGAACAGAGGCAGACATTTTTGGGGATCACCTATAGAAGGACAGTTGGTTTTCGAACACCCTTGCTTGCTTCTATGTCTCAGATACAGCTGTTTTGTTGTTGTTATTCAGTCGCACAGCCAATTCTGACCCTTTGCAACCCTATGGACCATTGCCCACCAGGCACCTTTGTCCTCCACCATCTTCCTCAGCCCACCCAGCTCTGTGCCCATTGCATCTACAATGCCATCTAGTGATCTCATTTCTGGCCGCCCCTTCTTCTTTTGCCCTCCGCCTTTCCAAGCATCAAGGCTTTCTCAAGTGAATCCTCTCTTTTCACTTGTTGTACAAAGTACTTTAGCTTCATCTTTACTATTTGACCTTCTAATGAGCAGTCAAGGTTGATTTCTTCTATGATTGACCTATTTGTTCTCCTCGCTGTCCAGGGCTCTCAAAACTCTCCTCCAACACCACATTTCAAAGGCGTCTATTCTTCTGTGCTCAGCTTTCCTAATGGTACAGCTCTCACAACCATACATTACCACCAGGAATACCATTGTTTTGGCTATGTGAATTTTGGTTTGCAAGGTGATGTCTCTACTTTTAACTATGTTCCCCGAGTTTCTTATAGCTTGTCTCCCAAGCATCAGTCGCCTTTTTATTTCATGACTGCAGTCACCATCTGCAGTGATGAAAGTAAAATCTGTCACTGTGTCTACTTCTTCCCCATCTATTTTCCAGGTGCTGATAGGGCCTGTTGTCATTATCTTGGTTTTCTTGATGTTGAGTCTCAAGCCAGCTTTTGCACTCTCTTCTTTCAACCTAAGCAGCAGCTTCTTTAGGTCTTCCTCACTTTCTGCCATTAGGGTAGTTTCATCTGCATTTCTCAAATTGTTGATGTTTCTCCCAGCAATTTTGATCTCAACTTGTGATTCATCCAACCCTGCATTGCGCATTATGTGATCTTTGTATATAAGTTGAATAAGCAGGGTGATGAAATGCACCCTTTTCTTACTCCTTTTCCTATTCCAAACCACTCCGTCATTCCGTATTCTGTCCTAACCATTGCTTCTTGACTGTTGTACAGATTTCTCATGAACATTACCCTTTTTTGGGATTGGAACATATACTGATCTTTTCCAATCCTGTGGCCATTGTTGTGTTTTCCAAATCTCTGGCATATAGAATGCAATAATTTGATTCCATCATCTTTTAGGGCTTTGAAAAATTCAGCAGGGATACCATCATCTCCACTGGCTTGGTTGTTTGCAGTGCTTTTTAGGCATAGCTGTCAAGTATCCCATATTGGCCGGGGAAACCCCTTATTTTACCCTCTTCCCTGCCGTCATCCCATATTAATTAGACTGCAATGCCCTATTGCTGCCACTGGAGGGCAGCAAAGGATAAGCATAACTGTCAAGTAGCCCCTATTTGCTGGGAAATTTCCCTTATTTGACATGTATGTTTTTAGGGCCTTTCTGACTTCACTCTCTAGGATGTCTGGCTCAAGTTCAATGTTCTCATCATTGTGATTATCAGGGGTGTTGAGGTCATTTTGTAAAGTTCTTCTGTGTACTCTTGTCATCTTTTCTTAATCTCTTCTGCATCAGCTAAATGTTAAATGTTACAGGTGTTAAATACTATATAGGGTTTGTTGTTATCCGTGGCCTCCGATATCTGCAGGTGCTGAAACATATGTGCACAGATAAGGGTGCAATCAGTATATATAGAAAAGTAAAGGTTTCCCTTGCTCGAAAGCCAGTCATGTCCAACTCTAGGGTGCGGTGCACATCTCTGTTTCAAAGAGGAAAAGCCAGTGCTGACTACTTCGACAGATGTTTCCGTGGTCATGTGGCAGGCATGACTAGACACTGGAGTGCAAGGAACACTGTTACCTTCCCACAGAAGTAGTCCCTATTTATCTACTTACAATTTCTTGCTTTCGAACTGCTAGGTTGGCAGAAGCTGGGACAAAGACAGGAGCTCATTCCGTCCTACAGTACTCAGGAATCGAACTGCTGACCTTCCGCCTCCCAATCAGTGTCTTAGCCACTAGAGACACTAAACAACAGTGTAAATAAGGTACCTACTCATGTCTGAAGAATCGAACTGCTATGCACAAATTTATACTGAAATAAACTGCAGTGGCTCAAGTGGCTAAGACGCTGACTGGGAAGCGGAAGGTCAGCAGTTCGATTCCCGAGTACTGCAGGACGGAAATGAGCTCCTGTCTTTGTCCCAGCTTCTGCCAACCTAGCAGTTCGAAAGCAAGAAATTGCAAGTAGATAAATAGGGACCACTTCAGTGGGAAGGTAACAGCGTTCTGTGCACGCTGGTGTCGTCATGCCTGCCACATGACCACAGAAATGTCTGCAGAAGCAGACAGCACTGGCTCTTCGGCTTAGAAACAGAGATGAGCACTGCACCCGAGTCGGATACGACTGGCTTTCGAGCAAGGGAAACCTTTACCTTTTAAACATATTCATCTTAAAGATATCACAGTACTTTCATTTCTGTTTCACTTTTATCACTGCTTAGTGGCAACTTAACACTTTTGAACATTAAAAAATCAGTAAATTATTGGGATAGTAGCTGTGTTAGTCTGTGCTTCAAGCATACCAGAGAGTAAACAAAAGAAAAAGACTTTACGGTACTTTGGTGTTCTGAAACCAAGACAATGGAAGCAGCCGTAGTCTGGCTTAACACATCTTTATTGCATGGAGTACAGTACGAACATGTGGTAATGGCGGAGCTACAGCTCTTTTTATACGGTCACTATACATTTGAATGTGGTTACAAGGTAGCCTATTGGCTACTGTCAGAGGTACGTCATCCTGGGATACACCCTTCTTGTCCAGGTGTATCTGTGGCGGGATGGTTTCCCGCGGCCGTGGTGATTGGGGAATATGAACCATGTGAGCTGGATGCTCACTGCCACCACCACTGGTAGCAGTTCGCATTATTATACAGCTGGATCCAATGTCTCAATACAAGCTATGATAAGTATGCATTTCCTGTGGAACCGGTTACATTCATCTTTAAAGGCACAAGTATACAGTCACAATCCATTCACAACAAGTACCACAAAATTTTTGCCTTTTTGTTGTATTTTACTGTCTCGTATGTTTGAAATCAGTAAATGACTGGGAGTAGATGACTGGGAGGCGGAAGGTCAGCAGTTCGATTCCTGAGTACTGCAGGACAGGATGAGCTCCCGTCTTTGTCCCAGCTCCTGCCAACCTAGCAGTTCGAAAGCAAGAAATTGCAAGTACTGTAGATAAATAGGGACCATACCTGTCAACCCGCAGCTCCGGAAAAACGGGACCTGCGCACATCGCTTGTGCGCAGGTTGCTTTCCACGCATGCGTGCCACAGACAGACCCGGTGCGCAACTTGGGGGTCCTCCTGGATTCACGGCTACTGCTAGAAGAACAGGTGGCGGCTGTGACCAGGAGGGCTTTCGCCCAACTTCGGGTGATTCGCCAGTTGCGCCCACTCCTGGACCGGGACTCCTTGCTCATGGTCACCCACGCTCTGGTTACCTCAAGACTGGATTATTGCAATGCGCTCTGCATGGGGCTGCCCTTGACGACCATTCGGAGGCTACAGCTGGTCCAAAATGCGGCAGCCCGGGTGGTGATGGGGTGTGGGCGTTATGCCCGTGCTTTGCCACTGCTCCGGGAGCTGCACTGGTTGCCAGTTTGTCTCCGGGTGCAATTCAAGGTGCTGGTTTTGACCTTTAAAGCCCTATATGGTAGTGGGCCGGGTTACCTAAGAGACCGCATCGCCCTGAGGACGTCTGTCCATCCAACCAGAGCGGACCGGAGGGGCTCTCTAATTGTTCCATCAGCCAGAGGGGCTCGCCTCTCTGGCACAAGGAGAGCCTTCTCCATGTATGCACCGGCTCTCTGGAACCTCCTGCCAACAGAATTACGCCTCCGGACGGAGTTGCTGCCTTTCAGAAAGGATCTTAAAACCTGGCTGGCGGGTCAAGTCTGGGGCACAGGTGGAAGGGTAACCACCATGGGGTGGTTGGTGTAGAAGAACTCTTCCCTATGGTGCCTTTGGATCCTGCAGCCCTTGTTTTCGGGGGTGGGTAGTCTTAACTGTTTTAACTGTTTTAATTGTTTTTAACATGTGCTTTTAATTCTTGTTGTGAACCGCCCTGAGTTGGCTTTGGCCGAGTGGGCGGTATATAAATGTGATAATTAAATTAAATTAAATTAAAATAGGGGCTGCACAAGCGGCGTAGTGCTTCCGCGCATGCGCGGAAAGCGTTTTTCCCCGCTGCCAAATTACGGGGTTTTGGCAGCGCGGGGTGGGTTATGACGTCAATGGACGTCAAATTACGGGGTTTTCCCGGCCAAATCAGGAAGGTTGGCAGGTATGATAGGGACCACTTCGGTGGGAACGTAACAGCGTTCCGTGCTCTCCGGTGTCTAGTCATGCCTGCCACATGACCAAGGAAACGTCTGCAAAAGCAGGCAATGCTGGCTCTTCGGCTTTGAAAGAAGAGATGAGCACTGCACCCTAGAGTCGGATACGACTGGCTTTCGAGCAAGGGAAACCTATTGTTCCATTGCAAATAAATCTTGAATTTTTTCTGCAGTCTACAATCCTGCTATCGTTGCCCGCTTTTGAAATCTAACACCAGGGGGGATACCCAAACACATCCCATTCTCCAAAATGTTTGCATTTCTCCCCATAGAGATTGGGGGGGAGATGGGGAGAAACAACCTCAACAGAAACCTTCTAAACGGAACCCGGAACCTTGACCACAAATACCATTGGGGCGAGTTTAATCATTAAGAATCTATGGGTCGCAGAGACACTGAGAACCGTCTGGTGGAGGAGAGGAGGGAGGGTTAGAGACCAGACGTTAGAGTCACGTGACGCCTCCCGCCCAGCCGCGGCAAAGGAGCAGCTGCGCAGAACTGTAAAGACAGCCGCAAAAAAAGGGGTGTGTGCTTGAACGACGGCAGGAAGCAGCCAATCTCAAGCCTGAGATTCAAAGAGGCGGGGCTTTCAAGCAGGGAGGGCCATTTTGTTTTGGATAGTGCGCCTTTTTTTCTCCCACTGTGGCTCTGGGCTCCTATTGGCTGCGCGGGGCGCGCGACCGGCCGTTGCTCCTTCTTCAGGTAGAAGTGGCGGGAAAAAGGGTCGGTTGGGGAGTTGGCACGCGCCTTTCCTTTGATCCGAAGCAGTTCAAGGGAGGGAGGGAGGGAGGGGGAATAAAAAGAGGGGCGCGCGGACGGGGGCTGCTCTTACTTCTGTTCTTGAGAAGTCCAAGGAGGCTTCTGATGAGCCGACGACAGTGCCTCTGGGCATGCGCAGAGAAACATTCGCCTCTCCCTGCAGGGAAATGTTGGGGGTGGGGGGGGCACTTTCTTCCCTTCCCTATTTTAAATCAAAACTCAATAAAACAAAAAAAAAAGACAAGAAACAAAAAGACTTTGTGGCACAATAAACACTTTATCTTGCTGTATTTCAGTGTTCACTTGTGTGGTGTGGATCAAAGTACTATATTGCACTCTATTGTTCAGACCCTGGTGTTTTATGCTAAAAAGCCCAAGGAGGCATCACTACCTCATTGTGCCAATTGCGCCTCAGCATTTGTACAGGGTGGCCTGTAAGTCCCTACCCGTCCATATGTTATATTCAATTATGCATGTACAGTATTAATTTTTTTCCCCTGAGAAATATGGCAGATTTAAGCCCATTTTGAGCAAGGGCGACCTTTAAGCCCGTGATGGTGAACCTTGGCACTCCATATGTTCTTGGACTACAATTCTCAGAAGCCCAAACACCCTGTGAATCCACACAAATGGGTTTACTGCGATTCATCCGCCCTGCGCTGCCCTCGTCGCTCCCGGAAGCGGAAGTAAAACGCACCCCTACAGTTAAGACTCTTCCGGGTTAACCCTTCCTCTGTACGGGCGAGTTTTACTTCCGCTTCCGAGAGCGACGAGGGCAGCGTGGGCCTGATGAATTGCAGTAAACCCATTCGTGTGGATTCACAGGGTGCTTGGGCTTCTGGGAATTGAAGTCCAAGAACATCTGGAGTGCCTAAACCCATTTACACTTGAAGAGTGTATTGTGACAAATATACATATTTTGCAGTAAGAATGAGGGACAGCACACAGATACACTGGATCATACCTGTCAAGCGCAGCTCGGAGATTACAGGACCTGCGCAGAACGTTTCTGCGCAGGTCCATTCTACGCATGCATAGAAGGCTTTTACGCATGCGTAGAACGGACCAGCGCAGAACCGTTCTGCACAGCTCACTTCTACGCATGCGTAGAAGGCTTTTACGTATGCGTAGAAGGCTTTTACGCATCCCCTTCACAGAAGTCTATGCATGCGTAAAAGCCTACGCATGCGTAAAAGCCTTCTACACACGCGTAGAAAGGACCTGCGCAGAAGGGATGTGCAGTAACTCATTTTTCCCCTGCTGCCAAATTACGGGGTTTTGGCAGCTCCGTGCGGGAAATGGCAAAAATCGGCGCAAAAAAACGGGAAATCCCGGCCAATCCGGGAAGGTTGACAGGTATGTACATAAGGTATATGGACATGTAGGGACATATGGGCCACTTTGTAGAGCAGGAGTTCTCAACCTTTTTAAGCCGGAGACTGGGTCACACTCCCTCAGACAGCTTCTGGAGCTGAATGGCCATTTTGTCCTTCCACCACATGGCACTTCTGAGTGTGGTGGAGGTGGTCGTGGTGGGGCACATGAAATGGCACTGCAGGCCACATCTGGCCCATGGGCCACAGGTTGAGAATCCCTGTTTTAGAGATGTGGAAGGCACTGAAATAAAGATAGGATATAAATGAAATAAAGTGCAGCGTTTCATAAATCTGAAATGCCTTGTAGCTTGTATTTTCTGCAGCTTACTGGAAATTAATATAGAGAATTTTCAAAAATAAGGTGAGTTCACTTTAGTTTTAGTATCTGATAACAATCATGTTAAATTGGTGTGTGGATTTTGTCTTTCCTTACAAAATGACCCCACTTATGGAATGAAAGATAGCTAATTTCATACATTTACCAATTAAAATCTATGATTTTCCTGATCAGCCAGTAATTTTTGCTTTTCAGTTGATGGCAAATTGATACATTAGTATGTATAAACATATCTAGATTAAAAGCTTCATGCTTTGTTTTATTGTTTCATTTGAAATAATTGTTTATTTCCATTGAGATAATCACTGTAAATATTCATTCATCATTCATAACATTGTCCTACAACTCTTGTCTTTTCCACCTTTTATTATTGTTGAAGTCCTTATGGAAAAAGATAATTTAGGCAGAAGATATGAAACAAGAAGAAGCACAAGAGCAGGAGAACCAGTAACCAAATCTCGCATTGACTGGCGTCGGACAAGACAAAGTAGTAGATTTCTTGATAGTGAGGATGAGGACGATGAAATTGCATCACATTCAGAAGAAAAATCTGAAACGATTTCAGAGGATGACATGGGTGAAAAAGATGAACCTATTCTTAATAAGAGTAATGGTATGAGTAGTACAGGTTGTCTTCCAGATTCAGAGACAGGTTGTGATGGTGCCGCAACAGAAGACCTGGAAGAAGAAAACATCAGTGTTGGGAAGTGCAAGAGGTCTCATATATCTGTGATGTATGACAGTCGCCCCAACGCGAGCCCTTTCGAGCCGGTCCCCACCATCTCCAGCCGGGCCGGCAAGGGAGGAGGAAGACCAGCCGGGCGGGGAGAGGCCAGCCAGTCGCCCCAACGCGAGCCCTTCCGAGCCGGTCCCCACCATCTCCAGCCGGGCCGGCAAGGGAGGAGGAAGACCAGCCGGGCGGGGAGAGGCCAGCCAGTCGCCCCAACGCGAGCCCTTCCGAGCCGGTCCCCACCATCTCCAGCCGGGCCGGCAAGGGAGGAGGAAGACCAGCCGGGCGGGGAGAGGCCAGCCAGTCGCCCCAACGCGAGCCCTTCCGAGCCGGTCCCCACCATCTCCAGCCGGGCCGGTGAGGGAGGAGGAAGACCAGCCGGGCGGGGAGAGGCCAGCCAGTCGCCCCAACGCGAGCCCTTCCGAGCCGATCCCCACCATCTCCAGCCGGGCCGGTGAGGGAGGAGGAAGACCAGCCGGGCGGGGAGAGGCCAGCCAGTCGCCCCAACGCGAGCCCTTCCGAGCCGGTCCCCACCATCTCCAGCCGGGCCGGCAAGGGAGGAGGAATACCAGCCGGGCGGGGAGAGGCCAGCCAGCCGCCCCGACGAGAGCCTTTTCCAAGCCCTGAAAACAACCAAGCGCCGAAGGAGAGGTCCAATTGGCAGAAGGGAAGAAGGCAAAGGAGTTAAACCAGGGGGTGAGACTCAGAGCCCCATACAAAGGATAAGTAGTTAAATATGCAGAAATGTTGATGACTTAATATAGTAACTCACATAAAGACTTTAAAATGACTTAATATAGCAACTGACATAGAGACTGTGCTTTAAAGTGTGATAATATGCATGATAATATGTTGTCTTAAATGTTTTTAAACTTTAAAAACTGATAAAATGTATGAGGAGAGAAAAATGGCGCAGACACCGGCAACCACGCCATAAATCTTGCCAAGAGAACCCTATTGACCAAAACAAAAGGCAAAACAAAAGGGCAGGCTAGGTGATACAGGATGCTTAACACCACAGAGTGGAGGAAGGAGAGGGACAGGAAAGGGGGAGGGGAAATGCAATGTTGTAAGGAGCAATACTGCATAGGGACATGGAATGTGAGATCAATGAACCAAGGTAAACTGGAAGTGGTAAAAAATGAGATGGAAAGAATAAGCATTGACATCTTGGGCATCAGTGAGCTAAAATGGACAGGGATGGGTGAATTCAGCTCTGGAAACCATCATATCTACTATTGTGGACAAGAAAACCTTAGAAGGCATGGAGTAGCCATAATTGTCAATAAGAGAGTAAGAAAAGCAGTAATGGGATATAACCTCAAAAATGACAGAATGATGTCAGTCAGAATTCAAGGCAAACCTTTCAATATCACCGTAATCCAAGTCTATGCACCAACCACTAGTGCAGATGAAGCCACAGTGGACCAGTTCTATGAGGACCTGGAACACCTCATAGAACAGACACCAAGAAATGATGTCCAAATTATATTAGGAGACTGGAATGCCAAAGTAGGAAATCAAAAAGTGGAGGGAATAACAGGCAAGTTTGGTCTTGGAGTACAGAACGAAGCAGGGCAAAGATTGATAGAGTTCTGCCAAGAGAACGCACTGGTCATAGCAAACACTCTCTTCCAGCAACACAAGAGGCGACTTTACACATGGACATCACCAGATGGCCAACACCGAAACCAAATTGACTACATACTCTGCAGCCAAAGATGGAGAACCTCAATACAATCAGCAAAAACAAGACCTGGAGCAGACTGTGGCTCAGATCACAACCTACTGATCGCAAAATTCAGGTTAAGACTAAAGAAAATAGGGAAAACAAGAAGACCAGACAGATATCACCTAGACAGCATCCCTAAAGAATACACGGTGGAGGTGATGAACAGATATAATGGCCTGGACGCAATAGACAGAGTGCCAGAAGAATTATGGACAGAGATAAAGGACATCATGCAGGAAGCAGCAAAGAAAACCATACCAAAAGAAAAGAAGCGTAAGAAAGCAAAATGGTTGTCTGATGAGGCTCTTAAAATAGCAGAGGAAAGAAGGAAGGCGAAAGTCAAAAGAGAAAGGAAAAAATACAACCTTCTGAACACAGAATTTCAAAGAAAAGCAAGGAGAGATAAGGAAAACTACCTAAAAGAACAGTGCAAAGAAATGGAGGAAAACAACAAAAGAGGCAGGACTAGAGATCTCTTCAGAAAAATCGGGGAAATAAAGGGAACATTTAAAGCAAAAATGACCATGATAAGGGACAAAGACGGAAAAGAGCTAGCTGATGCAGAAGAGATAAAGAAAAGATGGAAAGAGTACACAGAGGAACTCTACAAAAAGGACCTCAACACTCCTGATAACCACAATGATGAAAAAACTGAACTCGAGCCAGACATCCTGGAGAGCGAAGTTATAAAGGCCCTAAAGAGCACTGCAAACAACAAAGCTAGTGGATATGATGGTATCCCAGTCGAATTTTTCAAAGCGCTAAAAGATGATGGCGTCAAATTACTGCACTCAATATGCCAGCAAATCTGGAAAACAAAACAGTGGCCACAGGATTGGAAAAGATCAGTATACGTCCCAATCCCAAAAAAGGGCAACGCCAAAGAATGCTCAAATTACCGAACAATTGCACTCATCCCACACGCCAGCAAGGTGATGCTCAAGATAATACAGGACAGACTTCAGCAACATGTGGAGAGAGAACTACCAGAGGTGCAGGCCGGTTTCAGAAGAGGCAGGGGGACTAGAGACCACATTGCCAACATACGTTGGATCATGGAGAAAACAAAGGAATACCAGAAACAAGTTTACTTTTGTTTCATTGATTACACTAAGGCATTTGACTGTGTGGACCACAACAAGATGTGGCAAGTAATTAAAGAGATGGGAATACCAGAGCACATCATATGCCTCCTGAGAAATCTGTACATGAACCAAGAAGCAACAGTTAGGACAGAACACGGAATGACAGAGTGGTTTGGAATAGGAAAAGGAGTAAGACAAGGCTGCATTTTATCACCCTGCTTATTCAATCTATACACAGAGCACATAATGCGAAATGCAGGGATGGAGGAATCACAATATGGGATTAAAATTGCTGGGAGAAACATAAACAATCTGAGATATGCAGACGATACCACCCTAATGGCAGAAAGTGAGGAAGACCTAAAGAACCTCTTGATTGGGCTGAAGGAGGAGAGTGCAAAAGCTGGTTTGAGACTCAATATCAAGAAAACCAAGGTAATGGCAACAGGCCCAATCAGTTCCTGGAAAATAGATGGGGAAGAAGTAGAAGCAGTGACAGATTTTACTTTCCTGGGATCAAAGATTACGGCAGATGGGGATTGCAGCCATGAAATAAAAAGGCGACTGATTCTTGGGAGACAAGCCATGAGAAACCTGGGGAACATAGTGAAAAGCAGAGACATCACATTGCAAACAAAAATTAGAATAGTCAAAGCAATGGTATTCCCAGTGGTAATGTACGGATGTGAGAGCTGGACAATTAGGAAAGCTGAACGCAGAAGAATAGATGCCTTTGAAATGTGGTGTTGGAGGAGAGTTTTGAGAGTACCCTGGACAGCGAGGAGAACAAATAGGTCAATCTTAGAAGAAATCAACACTGACTGCTCATTGGAAGGGCTAATAGTAAAGACGAAGCTAAAGTATTTTGGACATCAAATGAGAAGGGAGGATTCACTTGAGAAGGCCCTGATGTTGGGAAAGGTGGAGGGCAAAAGAAGAAGGGGGAGGCCAAAGATGAGATGGCTAGATGGTATTGTAGACACAATGGGCACAGAACTGGGAGTGCTGAGGGGGATGGTGGAGGACAGAGGTGCCTGGAGAACAATGGTCCATAGGGTCGCAAAGGGTCGGAACCGACTGTGCGACTGAACAACAACATGACAGTGATGAAAGTGATGATTCTGAAATTGTTAGGAAAGTGTTTGCTAAACGCAGATGTATTATAGATGAAGAGCTGCAAAAGTCACCTGCAGAAGAAACAGCAGACCGAAAACAAAAAAGACTAACAAAACTGCAGGAATTGTGCCAACAACGATCCAAACAGAGTTATAATGTCAACGAATGTGGTGAGGTACATCTCTGAGTTTGCTTGCCTAGTGTGTCATTGCACTTGTGGTTCATGCACACAGTATGTGTTTGTGAGGTTTGGTGAGAAAGATTTAAATAAAAGAATTGAAAGGGAAGCACCACTCTTTCCATCCTGAAACTAGCATACTAAGCATGATTGTTAACCTAGGAGCAAATTTTCTGCTCTACAGTATTTTTATAACAATAAGCCCTCTGAAAATAAGTTGGTGGCTGACCCAAATTTGGTTTCACCCTATCTTCTAACATGGGACAGGTTTAAAAGTACCTTTTAGCATTGGGATTGTAATCTTAATCCATTTGATGAAGCAGATGCGGACTGCTAGTTTATGAATTTGTATTCTGGATTGAATTTGACGGTATTTTTTTAAAGTATAATCTTCAAAAAGTAGTATCGTGCAAATGTTCATTCAGTTTAGAAATGCAACTTAAAAGGTGAAACAAATATATGAGATAGACTCATTACACGCAAAGTGAGATAGTTCAAGCCTTACTTTGTTATAATATTGATGCTTATGGCTTACAGCTTATGAAAACCCCAACCCCCCCAATCTCAGGTACCCCATAATCATCACATAATCTCATGTATGCTGTTCACCATGATAATCACAATTATAACAAATTAAGGCATGACATATCTCGCTTTCAGTCAATCAATCAATTTAATTTGTACCCCGTCCTACTCAGCACTAGGCCGACTCAGGGCGGCTTCACAACATATCACAGAAAATTACACAATTTCAAGATTACAAAATTACAGAATACAATTCAAAAAAGAAAAAATGCAGCATACACTTAAACAAAGTTCATACACAGCTGCCCCGCATCCCTGGGCCGATGAAGTGGGTCCCGGGGCTTTGCATGTAGTGAGTCTATCTCGTATATTTGTTTCACCTTTTAAGTGAAATGAATGAACGTTTGCACAATATTCTAATTTTCCGAGTTTCACCTGTATATTGTTCTAACACAAATTAATTAGGAATTAAATAAATTATTGAAATAAGATACTGTACTTTGCTTCTGCAATGTCTCTAGGATAATGAAGATGATGTGGAAACATTGGATCATTCATCCCAGTCATCCTTCTCACAAGTTGAAATCAGTGACACCTCCGATGGTGACAGCATGAAAGAGTTCATAGTAGAAGAGGAGGAAGGGGATGAGTTACAATGGGAAGACTCTGAGGAGCGTGAGAAGAAGGCACCAGAAAAAAAGCTAGCTATGGGAAGCACGTTGTTGGAGAAACACATTCCATGCTGTAAGATTAAAATAACATAGAAATGGCAATGAATATAGTATTTAGTTGAATGTTTATTAATTGATTAGTCTTACGAACTTATCAATAACATAGCAGAATAATTAAAATCTGTGCGATACAATGGAGTGCAATGAAATACAATAAAAATGCAATATGTACATACCTGAGCTACTTTTAAAAGGAATGTAAACTGGAGAAAGTGCCTTAATGCAATTAATACATGCATATCCGTAATCAGATAAGTGAATCTCCCTTGCAGGATACCCCAATTTGATTGATATATTGGATTCTTTTAGTCATTGCCTTAATTATAAACTTGGCAGTTCTACATACAATGTGCATGTTAGAACCCAGGAGGAGATAGGACAGTTTGTGATTAGAGTCCCAAAAAGTTGTTTTTTCCAATAGGGATGCAAGGTATTTAAATCTAATATCAGTTTATAACTGGCAATTGAATAAAATATGAGAGATATTTTCAATATCTGGAGAACCACAGATGCACGTTCTTTCATGATATGGTAAGTGGAGAAAACACCCATATTTATTCATGGAATCTAGTAACTCGAATCTGTAAGTCCTTCTTAAAGGATGAGGGAGGCACATCAATAAATATTTTTCAGGTTGAAACGTAATTTTGTTAGCAGCCAGCCACCTTAAAGAACCATTTTTGGCCATTAGTTCCAAGTCAGATTGCGCACTGATATCTAAGATTCTTGTTTAAAAATTTCCTTGGCCTGAGTGGCCACTGAGAGCAAATACTGAACTGAAAACCCATAATGAGAAATTACTTTGCAGAGTTGACTAACCCAGGATTTGGGATGATCCCACTTTATCTGTTCGGTTAAGCATAATTTGGGAAGCCTTTTAGAGTCCATTGATTGAATTCTCAACCGATATGAGAATGTTTTAAATACTAAATGGCTATACAATACAAGGAGTGGAAGCCCAATTCTGCTCTGACTGCAGGAGCAGACGTGTTACTATCAGTTCCTAAAATACTGTTCTTAGGAATCGGGACTGAGTTATAGCATTTAATAGAGACTCATTATACGTTACTTATTTCCATGTAGAAAACATCCAGAATTCTTATGTAAATTGTGAGTCTGACAATTGTATGACACATGGAAATTACTAATTATTTTATGTTTTTTTAACAGTGTCTCGGGTTGACCATTTTGTCCATTTTCAAAGAGTTGTAAAGGCTTTTCTAATCAACGCAGTTGATGGTACCTTTTTGATTTCATTATATGGTAAGCAAAACAATACTTTTTGAACCTTTATTCTTTATTATTGGACTAAATAAATGCACTACTCTTTTAAATATGTAAGGATAAACACATTTATTGTGATGATTATAATTTGATTCCCCCACCCCCTTTTGTTCAACAGAGGGGGAGAGACAAAAGAGATATGCAAAAGAGATGCTGACTTCACTTCATTATTTGGATGATCGTTTTATTCAACCTCGTCTTGGCAATTTACTTGCTAGAAGTCGCTGGAAAGAACGATATAAGGCATTGATTTTTTTATCCCTTTATTTGAATCCCTACTAGAACTGTCTCAATACATATTTTTATTATAAGCTATTTGCAATTACATACAATAGTAGCAGTTTCAAATATTGTCAAAATATGCTAACATAAACATCAAAAACAACCCATTACACATGTAAAAAACTCTTTGTGTTATCTTCTTCTGCCATATCTGATTATGAATACTGTATAGGTGATCATTATGGCAATCAGCCATGATGACTGTCCTGAGAATATAACACAGTGGCCTTTCATCTGCCTTCCGCATCACAGCTTGACCCACATGCCACTGATCCAGTTCTGTGAGTCACTTTCTGGTCCTGAGCCCTTTTGGCACACAAAGTCCACCTCAGGCCCAGGCCAGTATTGATGAAGCTGCTGCCTTCCATCCAGATGGATTCAAATGGGATTTAATCCACTTGGGGACCATCACCCTTCCCTGTGAACTTCACCACCTAAGGTCGTTAGTCCTCAGGGTTATCAGGTTAGTTAGCAGTATGGTCTACAACAGGGATTCTCAACCTGCAGCCTGTGGACTGGATGCGGCCCGTGGCACCATTTCAGGTGATCCACCACATCAGAAAGTGCCATGTGGTGGAGAAAGGGCAAAATGGCCATCGGGCCCCCAAAGCTGTCTGAGGGAGCGTGACTGGCCCCCGGCTTTAAAAGGTTGAGAACTCCTAGTCTACTCTATTACCATAGCAGGATAACTGGCCAGACAGGATTTATGTTACAATGTATCTAATATTACTTGTAACTTCATTTTCATGTTTTCTTTATTTTCATCACTCACTGAAAGATTGTCAACGACTGCACCAGGAATATTTCCTTTTAATGGGTTTACAGACATTGTGATACTATAATCAAAATGCTCTCCCTCATCTACCCGTTTAATTTCCTAAAATTATGGCAATAGTTTTTAAAAACACCCTCCATCCCATGACCCTAGCATTTCCCCTGAATGAAACGGTTCCTTGAGATCTTGCAGAGATGGGAATCAAAAATATTTAATTTATTGAAAGGGAGGGCACAACGACTGATGAAGTCATCACATTGATGGGCAGCAAGTTATTCTACAGGATTTTAGCCATGGAGTATCTCATTTAAAATAGTGATTTTTCTAAAGAAGGAAATAATTGTGAATAGGCTTTTTAATATCATGGATGGAGAGCATAGGACCATATTATTGGTCTGTAACTTACAAATACCTCACTATTGACTATGCAGGCAAGGGCTGGTGGCAGTTGCAGACTAAAAACATTGTCAAGGTCATGCATTCATCACCCTGATTTAGATTTAGGAACCTGTAGTTTATTACAGGAATAGCTATCAGTTTTCAAGATTGTACACAGGAGCAAATTCAGTGGGGAAAATGCTTAGCAGAAATCCAACCAAATATCTTTTTCTAGGAGCGAGTGGATAGTTATCCTGATATTCACATCGTTTTAAAAAATCCGGTGCAGCGTTCATGTGAAGCCTGTGAACTTCAGAGATACTGTACCTTTCAAGTAACCCTCTCAGGGAAATTATACAATAATGAAACATTGGAAATAGATGACTTTATGTCACAGGACAAACAGGTAAGATCCAAAGCTACTAAGCACTTGAAAGCTGGAACTCAATGTAATTTGTGTGTGTGTGTGTGTGTGTGTGTGTGTGTGTGTGTGTGTGTGTGTGTGTGTGTATTTGCTTAATTGTTTCTTTGTTTCTAGTCTTGTGCTTTTAACACCTTTTTTGATTAGATTTTCTAATGTTATTTTTAAAAAGAGTGTGCTTGTATGTGGAACTACTATACTTGTACTTATATATTTCACATTGCCGTGCAACTACAGTTAGACATGCCTCATACTCATCTATGCCTAGTGCTTTCTAAGTATATTACTGTTACACAATGGCTATAATCAATAGTAAATAATAATTAAAGTAGACCTATTGAATCAAGAGATTTATCAAATGCTCACTGATTCAATGAGCCTATGCTAGTTGTGACTTACTACTTGATTTCAGCCAATATATTGCAACCAAGCTTACAGTATGTTTCTTGAGTATCATACATGCCTTAATCTTAGCTGCTACTTATTAACAAGCTGACTATAATAACAATAATATCAAAACTGCATTACAGTATCTCAATGTGCTTGTAACCACTTATACTTTCTCAGAATAAACGGCAGCTCAAAAATATTTATTTATTTATTTATTTATTTATTTATTATTTATTAGTCAAATTTGTATATGCCGCCCGCTCAGGCATGCCCGACTCAGGGCGGCATCACAACAATGCACAAAAATACATAAAACATTATAAAAAACCCCAACCCACCCCCTTTAAAAACCCCTATATCCCACCCACCCATCCCATCCACTATAAAAGGAAGAAAAAGGAAGAGGAAGAGGAAGAGAGAGAGTTCTTATACAAGCCAGCAGGCGGGCACCATAGTCCCATTCGGGCCCCACACCTGCCCTGCCAGCCAGGTCTTCACTCCTTTCCTGAAGGGCAGCAATTCACTTTGGAGTCTTAGGTCTATTGGCAGGAGGTTCCAGAGAGTTGGAGCGGACACGGAGAAGGCCCTCCTTCGGGTGCTAGACAAATGTGCATCCCTCGTTGGTGGCACAATTAGAGAACCCCTCCGGTCCGCTCTAGTTGGACGGGCAGACACTCTTGGGACGATGCGGTCTCTAAGGTATCCTGGCCCCCTGCCATATAGGGCTTTAAAGGTCAAAACCAGCACCTTAAATTGCACCCGGAGACAAACTGGTAACCAGTGCAGCTCCCGGAGTAGCGGAGAGGCATGGGCATATCGCCCACACCACATTACCACCCGGGCCGCCGCATTCTGGACCAGCTGCAGCCTCCGAATGGTCGTCAAGGGCAGCCCCATGTAGAGCGCATTACAGTAGTCTAGTCGGGAGGTAACCAGAGCATGGGTGACCATAAGCAAGGAGCCCCGGTCCAGGAGTGTGCGCAATTGGCGAATCACCCGAAGTTGGGCAAAAGCCCTCCTGGCCACAGCCGCCACTTGTTCTTCCAGCAGCAGCCACGAGTCCAGAAGAACCCCCAAATTGCGCACTGGGTCTGTCTGGGGCAAAACAGCCCCATCCAGTACCAAAGGTGGTAACTCCCTGGATAACACGGGGCCCCTTATCCACAGCCACTCTGTCTTGCTGGGATTCAGCCGAAGCCCATTGGCCCCCATCCAGACCCCAATGGCCTCCAGGCATCCGGATAGGATTTCAACAGCATCACTGGGGTCCCCACGGGCCGAGATGTACAGCTGAGTATCATCCGCGTACTGATGGTACCGCACCCCGTGGGAACGAATGATCTCACCCAGTGGCTTCATATAGATGTTAAATAAGAGAGGAGAGAGCACAGAGCCCTGCGGCACCCCATACTTAAGGGGCCTAGGGCTGGACCTCTCACTCTCTAACCATACCGACTGGGTACGGCCCTCCAGAAATGAGGAAAACCAGGACAACACAGTGCCCTGGATCCCCAGTCCTTCGAGCCGTTCCAGAAGGATACCGTGGTCGACGGTATCGAAAGCCGCTGAGAGGTCAAGAAGAGCAAGGACGGATGGACAACCCCCGTCCCGCTCCCGCCAGAGATCATCCATCAGTGCGACCAATGCCGTCTCCATTCCATATCCGGGCCTGAACCCTGATTGAAAGGGGTCTAGATAATCCGCTTCCTCCAGGACTCTCTGCAGCTGGCGCGCCACCGCCTCTCCAAAACCTTACCCAAAAAGGGCAGGTTGGAAACTGGCCTGTAGTTGTTAAGGACGGCTGGGTCGAGGGACATCTTCTTCAGGAGGGGGCGCACCAAAGCATGTTTTAGCTGTGCAGGAAATACCCCCTCCCGTAAAGAGGCATTTATTATCCCCCCCTATCCAGCCACCTGTTACCTCCTTGGAGGCTTTCACCAACCAAGTAGGACAGGGATCCAAAGGACATGTAGTGGCACGAACAGCTGCAAGGAGCCTGTCCACTTCATCAGGGACAACAGGATCGAACTGATCCCAGATCGTACAGCAAGACTGCGCTCCGGCACCCCTCCGACCCTCCCCATCCACGCCAGGATTCAACCCTGAATATTCAGCATATGTAAAAAAAAGGTAACATTTGGTACAAAGTTGATTTCTTTTTTAAAAAAGTAGGACACATTTCAGTAATTCATATATATGTGCCAGAATTCTTTTGGAAATGTATGTGTAAATGAAATTGCATAGTGCACTATGGAAAATTGCTGAAAAGTACTGTAATAAAATTCCAGTTGCATTATTTAGTGTATATCTGTTGTGCAACTAGGCAGTGTGTCATAATATAATGGTGCCTCGTTAGTGGCAATTCACTGGAGTGAATTACATGGTCTTAATTATGCAGGTATAAATCACCAACAAGATTCTGACTATAGGGTTATATTCTAAATCACACTTATCTACTAGAAAGGTTGAGTTGTGTGACTTAACAATAGCAAGGATACCTTGTGAATGATTTTAAAAGTTGAAACTTGATACCTGTTTAAAAGACCCTGCATATCCCTCAGAAAATCATTCTTTGAAACCTTAATGAGAATCTCAAGATCCTGTAAGAGTGTATTATTCTAGAATTGGCCTAAGTCAATATTGGAGGATCTCTGAGTTATTATTTATCTAGTTACTATATAATGTAAATAGTCCTAGTCATTTAAACCATTTTGGCAAAGAAATGATTTGGTACACTATGGAGGCTGTTATGATTCAGTAACATAAGAACTGTATACCTTAAGCATACCTTAGAACAGCATTTAGTCAAACCTTAATTATCTGTTAAGGTCTGCTGTGCGTCTGAGTAGTTTTAAGTTGATTGGGATACTTGTGGGACTCCTAATTTTACAGTCTTTCTAAAGTGAAGTGATTTACACTAATGTGACTTTTCTGCTGTATAAAGTAAACCTAGGGTTTGTAGTGTTTGTTTTTAGTCACTAAGCTTTTTTATATCATCTCCTAGCAATTCCATTAGTGCTGAAGAGGGCATGCTTTATGACTCATTTGTAAAAAATAAGGTATCAACAAAGATTTAATCCTTTTATTTTATTATTCCAAGCTATTCTGAGCCCCAATAATTCAAATGATTGAAACAGGCTGCCACTTGGTGGCTTCTTTGTCATTTTTAGCATAGTGAGAAAGAAAAACTTAACTCAGTTGATAGTACACTATGCAGAAGTGTAAAGCACAAGGATTGCTTTACAGAAGATATTGATAAAATCCTATCTATAGTAAATCAATTCATATAACATTCATTCATTTATTTAACTGATAAGATAATAGTATGTCCTTGACTTGCTCAATAAAAAATATCACTACCTTTTGATGCAGATGTTAAAGATCGGGTCTGTCTGTGGAAACCGTTCCCAAGTTTATCACAATTTGAAGCATTTTAAATATAAGTTATATAAAAATTGCTGCTTGGTTATGAGAAAAGAAGGGACTCAAGATGAGCCTGTCAAAGATGCTGTGGAAAGAGTTTTCAATCTACTGGATGAAGATGGCTGGATTGAAAAGGTAAAGAAGAATTAATTGGCAAAGCCCATTGCTTTGAAAATTAAACATTAATGTAGGTAAGTTAGGACTGCAGAGGCTCAAGTGGCTAAGACACTGACTGGGAGGCGGAAGGTCAGCAGTTCGATTCCCGAGTGCTGCAGGATAGAATGAGCTCCCGTCTTTGTCCCAGCTCCTGCCAACCTAGCAGTTCGAAAGCAAGACATTGCAAGTAAATAAATAGGGACCACTTTAATGGGAAGGAAACAGCATTCCGTGCACTCCGGTGTCTAGTCATGCCTGCCACATGACCACGGAAATGTCTTCAGAAGTAGACAGCGCTGGCTTTTCGGCTTTGAAACAGATGAGCACTGAAACCTAGAGTCGGATACGACTAGCTTTGGAGCAAGGGAAACCTTTGAAAGGATTAAAAAGAATTATTCAAGCATAGAGAATAAAGATAGAAAAAATGTAACAGCTCATAAATTATATCTCTAGAAAAAAGTGACTGAAAGTAGTCCCTCTTCAGATATCAGCCCTACTTAGATCTTTACCTGCTTTAATTATATATACTATAGTACCATATTTTTGCTAGAAATTCAGCAGAAAGAGCTGGATTCTTATTATTAACTTGGCTTATCACCAGAATAGTTAATCAGTGCCACAGTTCTAAGTATATTCCTTAGAATTCCATTGGAATCAAGTTTACTGCACAAGAGAGGCACTGGATTTTTTTCAGTATTTTTACAGTATTGTGTGCTGAGGCACAGAAATCCAGAAACAAAAAGGTAGAGGGCTGGTACTACATAGAGATCTGGATACTATGTTCTTTTTCTACCCTTGCTAGCTTCATCCTGTTGAAGTAGGACATCCTGCTGTTTTCCATAATTGCATCCCAAATTAAGACCTTCGACTTCCAAGCAAATATTCTAATTGGTCACTAATTCTTTGGTTATCATTATAGCAGCTTTATATTATTGGGAAATAAAAAGCTTTTGACCAGAATTCTTCCTTTACAGTGGATAATAGAACTAAATGTCATAGTTACTGAAGAAAGTACATTTAATATTTGTCTAGGTCATTGATGGCGAACCTTTGCACTCCAGCTGTTCTTGAACTTCAATTCCCAGAAGCCCAAGTCTCTGTGAATCCACACAAATGGGTTTACTGCGTGTACACACAGTAAACCCTTTCATGTGGATTCACAAAGAAATGGGCTTCTAGGAATTCAAGTCCAAGAATAGCTGGAGTGCCAAGGTTCACCATCACAGGTCTAGGTACAAGTGCAGAACTCTGTCTAGATTAGCTTTCTTGATAAAGTTGCTAGATTTTAAAAAACAGGACTTACTTTTTATTCATATACAGTGGAACCTCATACAACAATCGACCCGTATAGCAATGAAATCACATAACAATTAGTTTTTTAAAAAAGAATGGCATCCCACATAACAATTTTCCCTATGGAAAAAGTCATACAACAATTTTTCAATGGGAAAAACCATTTAGCAAAAAAAAAAATGTTGTATGATGCATCCCATAGGGAGAATCGCTATACGA
Source organism: Bradypodion pumilum (assembly GCA_035047305.1). Taxonomy (NCBI): domain Eukaryota; kingdom Metazoa; phylum Chordata; class Lepidosauria; order Squamata; family Chamaeleonidae; genus Bradypodion; species Bradypodion pumilum. Next base: position 20,743,325 of record JAWDJD010000003.1, on the reverse strand, counting down.
TGCATGTATCATATAGCAATTGTTTCGTACAACAAGCCCAGTGGAACGGATTAAAATCATTGTATGAGGTACCACTGTATGTGTAAAGGGCAGACCTTATTAGGAAGCATTGGTAGCAACAACAAAAATTGCCCCTTTTGTGTTGCTCTTAAATTGAAGGATATTTATTCTGAAGTCAATTCTGACTAGCGATATTTCCCTTCTGTCCTAGCTGGCTTGTTTTTTCCCATTATATATACACTGCTGCTACTTCAGCTTTCCAGAAATTGCAGTTTAAGGTCTGAATTTTGAAAAAGAATGTAATAATAAATGTAATACAAACTTTGGAATATCCTGGAGTTCAAGATTCCTCACATGATACTATTCTTTCTATTTGAAGCAATATACTACTCTTGAAGATTACATGGACAGCGCAGATTTCTTCCAAGATGAAAAAATGGACTGAATGAATGTATTCGTCTTTTGAAGAAGGGTTTAAAAACAATCCAATATATGCTTCCTCTAAAGTGGTAATCATATATGAGAATCGTGCTATATTAGAGTCTCTATTTTTATTTCAAAGACTTAATTTCATATGTTTGCTGTTACAGATACTACTAAGTCAGTTTGCTCCTCTTAATACTTAATTTTCATTGTTAGAATAATATGTAAATGTTTTACTGTATAAATCATCTCTTGTGATTTTGAATGTGAAGTACTGTACATCATTTTAATGATATAAAAAGGAATACAATTATTGAATGACCCAAGTGTTCTTTCAAGAAAAGAAATTTTCTTTGCAGTGATGTCCAAGTGAGTGTGAGAAATGCTTGGTTTCCCCCCCTTTTTTAAAAAAGAAAAGTGTTTTTAAATGTCAAACTTTATGATTAATCCCAAATGGAGATATGTTTAAAATGCTAGTAAAAGTACTGGAAGTTCCATAAATTCTGGATTAAGCAAACTTCCAACACATAATACAAAATAAATTATATAAGCCTGAGAACAACGTATAAGACAACGTACAACAAGTTTATAAGACAATGAGAAGAGATCATAAACTGCCCACAAGCAGATAGTTAGATAAACTTAAATGGCTTCTTCGTTTAGGATGATAGCACTTTAAATAGTGACATTTACATATACAGTACTTGTCAGATCAAATTCTCTTATCAGATAGTTATCTACTATGTTCAGCCACTACTTTATCTCTGATTGCAACATGTTTGAAGGACAGGCGAGACCGCTTTCCTGCTGTTGAAGTCTAACTACATGCTCTAGAACTCTGTCCGAAGTAATTCAGAAAGCACCAGAATGTTGTTGTCTAATAAAAATGCTGGTACCAAGGCAGGTCCTTGATGTGAAAAATATTTTTTACTGTCCTCTGCTATGTACTGTTGCTGCTGTTACATTTTTATTATCGGGGCGGGGATCTTGATTTTTTTAAAAAAAAAACATTTTTAAAGCTGCTGTTGAATAATTTGTTTTTAGAATGAGAAAATGTTGATGTTATACATCAGGGGTGCCCAAACTATGGCCCATGGGCCAGATCCGCCCCCAACATCAATTCATCCAGTCCATGCCGCCCTCGTCACTCCTGTAAGTCGAAGTAAAATGTGCCCGGGCGAAAGCCAACTTGAGTGTAGCTGATTGCATGAGTTCCACAGGTTATTTTGTCACATGTGGTAAACAGAAGTGTACATACCTTTGCGGCTTGGATATATGACAGGAAGACACTGGCTTTTCCCAGCAGGGCCAGCCTAGTATTAGGCAGACGTTGCCACCTGCTTCAGGCAGCAAATTTTAGATTTTATGAAAAGCAGATAGTAATTTAGTATTACAGTACTGTACTTGCTCCCAAGGATGGGGATAGGTGCTTGTAGGAGTTTCTGCTTCGTGTGCCAAAACAATTTAGTTGGCTTTATTTAGATACAATATGCATGAAATAAAACCAACTAATTTTTTTTATTTCATACATACAGTATCTAAATCAGGGGTTCCCAATCTAAGGCCTGTGGGCCAGATCCAGCCCCTGGCACCATTTCATGTGGCCTCCCACCCCTCCAAGGGCATTCGAGAAACGAAATGGCCACCCCTTTGAAACTGTTGGGACAAAACTGCCACCCCCATCGTGCAGGCAGGGCAAAATGGCCATCTGGCCCTTGAAGCTGACTGAAAGGACGTGACCCAACCCCCGGCTTGAAAGAGTTGGGAACTCCTGATCTAAATAAAGCCAACCATGAAGTGCTGGCTAGATAGCTCAGTTGTTTAGGTATCTAGACATGAGTTTAATTCCCAGCTGTTCCTCGTGGGAGACTGCATAGCCCTAAGCAAGCTGCACAGAGGGCACCCCCAGAAAAAGGGAATAGTATGTATTAGCTACCTAGAAAACACTGGAAAAGGCTACCATAAGCCAGAATTGACAGCATGCAATTATTATATGTAGTGATATAGTGGAGCCAAGGCTTGCAAGAAGGTCAAAGTTCTGGGACTTTCTAGGTAGCAAGGTTTATGACAGGGGTCCCCAAACGTTTCATGCCTCAGGCTGGTCACATGGCTGAGTGGGCCGGTCACGTGGTTTCTCCATCATAAAACATGTCCACGCCTATCATAAATGTGTTTATGACAGCTATGGGTGCCTTTATGGCATTTATGCATGCGGGGGCGCATTTTACTTCCACTTCTGGTTGTGGTGCACGCTGGATAATTTGGTGCTGCAGGCTGGGTCCGGCCTGTGGGCCATAGTTTGTCCACCCCTGGTTTATGATCTGCTCAAGCTTCTTTGCTCCATTTGATCTCAACTGCTAAACTTATAGCAGTGAGACAGAAATTGATTTTTCCCCTAGAAGGGTATAATATTGCAAATCATCCTTGTGGCAACAGATAGTTTTCACAAGTGGTTAGTTCTTGAATGAATAGTTCAGAGCTATTAAATCAGTGGGATTTTGGTAAATCAACTCTTCCACTGATTTAGTGGGCTTTAGTTGCAACTTATTACTGGGTTTCTGCCAACAGAATACACAGGTTACCTATGTTTTATAGAAATCTGGACCCCTGCCCTAAACTGGCAACTTTCTAAAGTTTGCACCTAAACTGTAATAGGTAGGCAAAACATTTTAAGACCAAGGTGGATGTCATCCATAGGGATCTTGACTCCAAATCTGATGCATTGCATGTTTTATATATTGGAAGCCACTCTGAATGGTGCTTGCATCAAAAGGACAGGGTATAAATGTAAATAAGTTTATTAGAGCCCTGGTGGCATAGTGGTTAAACTGTACTGCAGCCAAAATGTAAATTCAATCCTGATCGGGCTCAAGGTTGATTCAGACTTTCATCCTTTTGAGATTGGTAAAATGAATGCCCAGAATGTTGGGGACAAAATGCTAATTCACTTGTAAATCACCCGGACAGTGCACTAAGTGCTATGGGGCACTTAGCAATATGCTATTGCTATTAAATAAACTATAAATTATGTAGATGTGTGTTCCTCCAGATTTATGTAGAGGTGAAATATGTTGGCCTTTAGGGCCTTAGATTAGGAGAGGTCCGGCAATTTGGTGTTTAAAAAAATGTCAGGTTTTATGTAATGATTAAAATAATGATGCATCTTTGGCGTACTTTAGACCTTCCCTATGTAGGTCTTTTATATTTCCATAGGCACAGCCCTTCATCGTTTGAGACAGGCACATCCATGCAGGGCCTTACACAGGACTGAAAGTGAAAGAAGGTAGTGTGTAAATGTGCACTTTCCACCTTCAAAACTGAGAAGCAGGGTTTGAGCTGGATGGCAAGGGAATTCCCATGGAAAGGGAATCAATTACAGCATTCAACACCAAAATATAATAATAATAATAATAATAATAATAATAATAATAATAATAATAATAATAATAATAATAATAATAATAATAATAATAATAATAATAATAATAATAATAATAATAATAATAATAATAAGTTTATTTGTATACTGCTTTTCTCAACCCTGCGGGTGACACAAAGCAGTTCACAACAAACCAAACACATAATACAATACAATATACAATGTATCAAATTACAATATCACAAATACAGCAAAATAAATACAGTTACAGTTTCAAAAATGCAGCTTACGAGTTACAAATTAGAGAAGTGCAATATGAGATACAGTGACAAGCCCTTAGAGTCAGATGGCGAAGGTGGCAGTTCGTAAGTCCGCCGCGGCGCCGAGCCCCAGGTGCTCCGACTTCCCTGCAGCCAATGCCTGGCCGGGGAAGGAGCTCCAGGAAAAGCGCAGCAAGGCTCCTCGGAGGCGGCTCCGGCCAGGCAGGGCCGGTGGCTGCTGCTGACTCCCATCCCGGGCCGATGCAGCCTTGTCTTACTCCTTTTCCTATTCTAAACGACTCTGTCATTCCGTATTCTGTGCTAACTGTTGCTTCTTGACTCTTGTAGATTTCTCATGAGGCATATGAGGTATTCTGGTATTCCCATCTCTTTAATTACTTGCCACATTTTGTTGTGGCACATGATCAAAAGCCTTGGTGTACTCAATGAAACAGAAGTAGACTTGTTTCTGTTATTAATTTGTTTTCTCCATGATCCAACGTATGTTGGCAATGTGGTCTCTAGTCTCCCTGCCTCTTCGGAACCCAGCCTGCACTTTTGGTAATTCTCTCTCCATGTGCTGCTGTAGTCTATCCTGTATTATTTTGAGCATAACCTTGCTAGCGTGTGGGACAAGCACAATTGTTCGATAATTTGAACATTTTTTTGACATTGCCTTTTTTGGGATTGGAATGTATACTGATCTTTTGCAATCCTGTGGCCACTGTTTTGTTTTCCAAATCTGCTTGCATATAGAATGCAATAGTACAAGAAACAATATCATCAGGGAGATGATAAACTATACATGGGAAACAAAGCCATGTTGTGCACATCCGCTTAGGCACTGAGTGTCTCCATGACAGAGTATACTGCTCCAGTATGGAATGCATCCATACATGTGAAACAAGTTAGCATCACTGTTAATGAAGCAATGTGTATTGTGACAAGATGCCACAAACTTTCAACAGTTGAGAAAATATATCCTTACGAGCAGGGGTACCCGGCGTTGCCTGGGTGTGGGACCCAACCTGGTGTGCTGGCTGCCAAGAGGGCCCCTAGCCCCTCCTTGGGCTGGGGGTGCGAAGCATGGCTGCTGAGCATCGAGGAGGTGTGTGGAGTCTGGGTCCTGTGCCACAGGGCAGCCGTGGAGGGCGCGCAAGACAGAAGGGTGGGGGAAGAGTCCGGCTAACTGGCAAGGGTCTGGGGAAAGGGTGGGGGGATCACCGAGTGCACGGGCTGGCACGGGTGGGCGGAGAGCATCGGGCTGGGAGGGGTATAGGCTGACTGGCAAGGGCCATGTGGGCTTGGTGCCGGCCCATGTGTGCTCGGTGGGGGCCCCACCCTTACCCCGGACCCTTGCCAGTCACCCCGACGTTCCCCTGCCCGCACCCCTCCTGGCTTGCATGCCATCATGGGTGGGCTGCCGCCTTGCCCCGACGAGCGCTCTCCTGGCCTTGGGAGTCTGCGGCCACCCTGCTGCCACTGCCATGGTTGCCACCACCGGATGACGGCCCAGCCAGGTGGGCCTTGTGTCATTGGGGCGGGGATGCCTGTCCCAGGGGGGGGCATAAAACAGCCAGGGTGGGTGTTCGGTGCCACGTGTGGGTTGCCTGCCATCCACTGCACCTTACTGGTGGCCCACATGGGCCTGCCAAGAGGGCTCCCCCGCATGGAGCACAGCTGCTGAGCATTGGGGGGCATGAGGGATCGGGGGCTGTCCCATGGGGCAGCAGTGGTGGGCGCCCAAGCCAGGAGGGGTGCAGGGGGAGCATCGGGTCGACTGGCAAGGGTCCGTGGTGAGGTCAGGGGGGGCACCGAGTGTCCGGTGCCCCCCCCTTACCACGAACCCTTGGGAGTTGGTCCGATGCTCCCCCCCACACCCCTCCTGGCTTGTGTGCTCTCCACCGCTGCCCCATTGGCCACCCCCCCCATGCCTCACGGCCACCCCCTCGATGCTCAGAATGCATGCTCCAGCCAGCAGTCACCTCAGCCTGACTCCTCCACCCTCCTGGGGGATGCCTCGGGCAGCAAGGAGGACCTGCGGGGGGAAGGGGCTGCCTTCAAAGGAACCGTGCGGGCGGCACCCACCCGCCCCATGAGAGCCTCCTTTGTGCCTGAGGTGCCCCTCGGGGGGAGGGGCACAGACCAGAGGGGGGGAGATGGGACGGCCAGTCAGCCGAAACCACCCCCTCCAGCGCCTGCAACTCCAGGCAGGCTTTTGTGCCTGCGACAATTCCTGTGTGTATGTAGTGCTGCCGCAGCAGCCATTGCATGCTGGTGGTGGTGGGGGGGGCTTTTGAGGCCTGTTTTCGGGGTGAAGGACCCCGAGGAACGCTGCAGATACCCCACACCGGACTGGCCAGGCGCTCAAGGTAGGCGGGGCGTGGGTTTTGGGTGTGGTGGGGGCCAAGGTAGCGTGGTGTTTCACTAACAAATGCCACAACACTTTGGTTTTAGTGCTATAGATGTTGGTATTGCTCCACCTAAAATAAGGAAAGAAGTAGCATTAGACACTGAGAGAACTAAACAAAAAATGACCCTCGACATCCTCTGAATGGATATGAACCTCAAGTATTGCCAGCTCAAATCCAGGAAGAACTTTATGTCAAAAACACTCATTCTTGAGGACACGCAAGAGCAAAACCAAATTGGAAGATGGAGGAATGAGCTTACTGGTGAAAGAATAACACTAGAGAATATGGCTGAGGAACTCAACCTCCCCTATGTCACTTGGAGGACCCTGAATAGGCTGAGGGTTAGGAGTGCCTAAATGTGAGACCAACATGCTCGAGTAGGGGCTACTATCAGACAACAACATGCTGTATGAATGTGGGGAGATGCAGAATCCAGCTCATTCACTGGTGTGCCGATTACTGCCAGAAACATGTACCAATGAAGATCTTTTTAACTGCTGTATCTGATTCTGAATATTGAATCCTCATGTCAATTAGCCATGAAGATTGTCCTGGAAACAATATAATGTAACGACCTTCCATTTGCCTTTCACATCGCAGTGTGATACCCATACCACTGATCTAGTTGCACAAATCACTTTCTGGTCCTGAGCCCTTTTGGAACACAAAGCCCTCATCAGCCCCAGGCTAGTATTGATGAAGCTGCTGCCCTCCATCAAGATGGATTCAAGAGGAGTTCAATCCACTTGTGGACCATCAACCTTCCCTGTGGTCTATGCCACCCAAGGCCGTTAGTCAACAGGGTTGTTAGGTGAGTTAACTGCCACCTGTTGAGTCGCTGGCAGTATGGTCTACTCCCGTGATGGTGAATCTTGGCACTCCAGATGTTCTTGGACTTCAATTCCCAGAAGCCCAAGCCCCCGTGAATCCACACGAAGGGGTTTACTGCGATTCATCCAGCCCACACCGCCCTCGTCGCTCCCAGAAGCGGAAGTAAAACGCACCCGGACGGGAGCGACGAGGTATGGGCTGGATGAATTGCAGTAAACCCCTACATCTGGATTCACGGGGGCTTGGGCTTCTGGGAATTGAAGTCCAAGAACATCTGGAATGCCAAGGTTCTCCATCACGGATCTACTCTGTTACCCTAGCAGGATAACCTGGCCACTTTCAATGAAGATGACCAACGACAAAGGCCAAGAAAATGGCCTCATTTTGGCAGTCCAAAGTTTGATCTGGACACAAGAGTAGCAGCAGCTCACAATCCGAGGGCATCTTAGCAGGCAATGATGGGAAACAGGGACAATATTCCGGGTCATGTGGCCCGTCAGACCCAAAAATCCTGTTTCTAAGAGGGTTGAGTTGGAGAGGATGCTAGTTTTACAACTAGTAAAGGTAAAGGTTTCCCTTGCTCGAAAGCCAGTCGTATCCGACTCTAGGGTGCAGTGCTCATCACTGTTTCTAAGCTGAAGAGCCAACGCTGTCTGCTTCTGCAGACGTTTCCGTGGCCATGTGGCAGGCATGAGCGCACAGAACGCTGTTACCTTCCCACCGAAGTGGTCCCTATTTATCTACTTGCAATTTCTTGCTTTCGAACTGCTAGGTTGGCAGGAGCTGGGACGAAGACGGGAGCTCAGTCCTGCGGTACTCGGGAATCGAACTGCTGACCTTCCGCTTCCCAGTCAGCGTCTTAGCCACTTGAGCCACTGCAGTCCCCTAGACTACTAGAAGCCAAGAAAGTGGCTCCAATTATGCAGCCCAAAGTTTGATGTGGACAAGAAAGAAGAAGCCTTTCCCGTTCACTCTTTTTTGCCCGAAGAGCGAGCGGTTCCTCCTCCTCCTCCTCCGGCCACCCTAGAGTCCCAGCACTAGGGGGCTCTCCGCGCCCTCTCCTGTTCTTTCCCCGGGAAAGGTGGACTTTGCCGCCGCGCATTGATGCCAGCCTTCCGCTGGGGCGCTGCTGCTGCTGCTGCTCTCTCCGTCCGCTCTCGCTTTCTCTCGCTCTCCGAGCAGCACAATGCGATCTTGTGTCTCTGGGTAACGCAAGCTCAAAAACACGAGACGAGCGAAAAGAGGTGCGCGGGGGAGAGAGAGAGAGAGCGCCAGACGAAGCAGGGGCACAGCAAAGGGGAGGGGGTGGGGGTGGGTGGCATCATCCTCATTCCCCCACCCGCATGGAAGAGTGAGAGGGTGCCCTGCAAAAAAGAAAGAAAGAGGGAGGGAGGGGGGGTGATGATCATCTCCTAAATCCCGAGTCTGGGAGCGATGGACTGTCCAAGCGCGGATCGAGCTGGTCTGGGGGCAGCAAGGGGCGAGTTTGTAAGTTTCGCGATCGTCTGCAATTCGCTGTCGGCTGAGTCGGGGGTTTCTTCTCCGGCTCCGGTCTGGGCGTGAGTTTCCGGGCGCTGGGCTGAGCTTTTCTGGCCTCGCAAGGAGCCCCAAGGAAGGGGTCATGTCGAGCGATCTCTTGGCCTCGAGAGCCAAGCTTGCTTTTTAATTCACCCAGGAAAGGAGAACGAGATTGGTGGTGGTGGGGGGGGTTCTTCTTCTCTCTTTCGTTTCTTTCTGCCGCTGCCTCTCAGCCACTGGATCCCTCAGGATCGGGAGGACACTTCCCTGCTACTGTGAAGCCGTCAGGATCCGTCCGGTTGAAATTTAATTTGATTTAAAAAAAAATTTTTTTAAAGGAGTTACTCTTTCCGCGAGAGTTCCCGCGAACCTGCCGCTGCAAGGAAGCCACCCGGGTGGCCGGATAAAAGAAAAGCCTTTTTAAAAAACCTCATTTCAAAGCCTCTCCTCTGACTCCGCTGCTTCACAGCCAGAGTGGCGACCGACTCCCTCCTTCGCTACCCGCGTGTCACGCATCTCCACGCACGGCATCCGCACGTGAAAACCTCCACTCTTCTTTCCTGCTGCCCAAAACCTGGTGTTTGAACCAGCCTGGCGGGAGAAAGGAGCAGCTTTTTTTTTTTTTTTTTTTTGACAATCAACTTTCCCTCTCCCACCCTCCGTGTTTTGTTTTGTTTTTAAAAAGAAGCACCCTCTCAACTTTTTTTTGCTTTAGAACCAGGATTTTCTTGGGGAAAGTCTTGCTTTTTAAACCCTTGCGAGACGACTAAGTAGGAAAGAGTCGTCGGATCTCAGATCGGGACTTCTGGATAGTACGCAACACCCTGGTCCGTCCATTGATTTTTAAAACCTCTGGCTCTCGGGGGGTCAGTTTCTGATGGCTCCTGCTGGTCAATTTCTACCCAAGCCGATCTGTTGCATTCTTTCGCCTTCCTGCTCGCCCCCCACCCCCCACCCCCCCGCCATCCCCCAATCCAGCCAATTCTTTAGAAAGGATGGTGGTCGCTTTCTCTAGTCCGTGGTACTAAATCTGTCAGAGCCTAAGTCATTCATTGAGGGGGGGAGGGGGGGCGGATTCCGGGTTGCCCCGAAGGAGAGGCAAAAGAGATCGGATCCAGAGCACGACTTTCTCTCTCTCTCTCTCTCTCTTACTCATCCGGTCCATCCATGTGGCCTTAAGCCAAGAGGCGACTCCCCACTTTTTAATTTTTTTCAAAAAAAATATTTTGCAAAGGAAAGACAAGAACTCTTAAAAGGAAGGCGAGGATCGAGCGCGCGATCCGCCGTTTTGGGATGGGGGACACGGCTCCCCCGCAAGCTCCGGGCCTCCTGGGGGGAGGAGGAGGAGGCTCAGCAGCGGCAGCCGTAGCAGCCCCGACCTCGCCGCGGGTGCACAGCGCGATCGTGGAGCGCCTGCGAGCGCGCATCGCCATTTGCCGCCAGCATCACTTGAGCTGCGAGGGGCGCTACGAGCGGGGCCGGGCCGAGAACTCGGATCGGGAGCGGGAGAGCACCTTGCAGTTGCTCCACCTTGTCCAGCACGGCCAGGCGGCGAGGAAAGGGTGCAAGCACAGCAAAGCGGCAGCTGCCAACGGCGCCTCGGCCAACTCGACAGCGCCCCCTCCGGCAGACTACTATCCCCTGCACGGCAACGGGGCGGCGGGGGGCCGGCAGGGGATCAACGGGGAACCCCCGGGCGGCGCCGGAGAGCAGCAGAGGAACCCCGCGCTCCTTGCGGTGAGTCCGGTGGTGGGTGGGTATATTATAACGCACCCTGGTGGCGCAGTGGCGAAACTGCTGTACTACAGCCAAAGGGATGTGAGCTCGTTCCTGACGGGTAACAAGGTTAACTCAGCTTTCTATCTTTCTCAGTACACAGCCTGTTGGGGGGGGGGGGGAATGCTAATTAAGGGTCAACAATTATGTGATCCTCAAAGGGAGGGAGGGGGTCTGCTATCCCAATTACAGAAAAATTGAGGTCAAGGGGGGGTTCAGGTCAAAATTATGTAATCCATTTGGAGCTGTTTCTAACCGACAGTGGGAAACCTAACCTGTGCATAAAAATAAAGGGTTTTATTTACCTTTGTGCCTGGCTCCATGTGGTGAAAATGGAGGGGTCAGGGGGAAGCCATGCTTCCTGGTTGCAGGGAGAGCAAGAGGCTAGGCTACAGCATCGCTTCCTGCTTCAGTGCAATTGGCCTTCCCGTCCATTTCCCCTGCAGCTCCACCACTGGTTGGTGGTGCAAAATACAGTACTATTTGGTTCAGTTCACGTAATTTTAAAGGGGGAAGGGGGTCAAAGCGAAAATTACGGTTGGATTACATAGGGGGAGAGTCAATTTTCCCCAGAAAAAGGATCACGTAATTGTTGAATGGCCCCTAACTTGTGAACCACCCAGAGAGTGCACTAAACACTGTGGGGTGCTATGTAAGTGTAATTGCTATTGTTGGAAACCATTGGTACCCAAATCCTTTGGGCATTGCAGCCAAAGCATAAGTTTCTCTTTCTGCTTTCCCTGCAAGATCTTCATAAGGGAGCTTTTTCTGCTTGAGAAGAAACTTGAGAAAGATGGGATTAAAAGGGAGTGGGTAGTGAATGAATGGTTTGAATCCATTATTGATTTTGGCTATTATTATTATTATTATTATTATTATTATTATTATTATTATTATTATTATTATTATTATTATTATTATTATTATTATTATTATTATTATTATTATTATTATTATTATTATTTACAAATCAACCATTTGGTTCATAGTCGAGGACTGGAATAAAAAAATTAGCAGTTCAAGCCCTAACCAAGGACCTTTGAACTGTTAAGGTAACATCAGATGACTATCGGTACAACAACAGATTTCTTCCTCCATAGATGCTCGACTTCAATTTCCAAATCAGGATATTTTGTGATTTTCTTCAGTTTGTCTTCAATTCGTGCATCTCCTGGTATAGTAATGTCAATAAACCGGTCTTCTTTTCCACAAGGTATATCAGGTGTGTTGTGAATCAGATGTCTATCTATTTGAATTTTAAAGTCCCACAGGATCTTAACAGTCTCATTTTCCAAAACTTTCTCTACTTGATGTTCCCAATGATTATTATTGCATTCATATCCAAACGTCTGACAAAGTTTCCAATGAATAATTTTTGCAACCCTGTCATGGTATTGCAAATAATCTGTGAAATTTTGCTGCATCTGCTGGTCAGATGATCTACAGTTTCATCCTTTTCATTTCAAAGCCAACATTTGCTATTGTTGGATATATGCTGCATTTTTGTCTTCATGCAATTTGTTGGCAAAACCTGTTCCTGAGTTGCAAAGATAAATCCTTCCTAATAATCGTTCTTCTTCTTCTATGGGTTGAATAGCGGCTGATGTGCTTGAATGGCCATAACAATAATGAAAGAGACGTGACGTGTGTATGATTCAAAGTATTTCACCCGCACAATTTCCATAGCTCACTCAGAAAGCAACCTCAATGTTCCTGGCACTTTATAAGCACTGGATAGGTCTCTTCCCTAAGAACCTTATACTGCTCTAAAGGCCAACACAGCCTGCTGGGAGACCAAAAGACTGGAGAAAGGAACAGAAGCAGAGTGACCTTTATTTATCTAAAGAATATTTGGCGTGGTCTGTAGCCCCAAAAGGCTTGCAGAAGGTGATACCTTATTGTTAGTTCCAGCTAGAGTAGACCCTCTGAATCAGTGTCAAAATGACAAGTCAGCGCGTGTAAATCACCTTAAGCCAATGGGACAACTCTAGCTAGAATTAGCAAGGGAGCACTATTCAGAATTATTTATATGTCAATGTCAGTTAAAACCTGGAAAGTCTTACTTTATACCTAGGCATAGCATAAAAAAATAATGGATTGGAAAGTTTGTTGTTGTTCAGTCGCACAGTCGATTCCGACCCTTTGCGACCCTATGGACCATCGTTCTCCAGGCGCCTCTGTCCTCCACCATCCCCCTCAGTCCTCCCAGTTTTGTGCCCATTGTGTCTACAATACCATCTATCCATCTCATCCTTGGCCTCCCCCTTCTTCTTTTGCCCTCCACCTTTCCCAACATCACGGCCTTCTCAAGTGAATCCTCCCTTCTCATTTGATGCCCAAAGTACTTTAGCCTCATCTTTACTATTTGACCTTCCAATGAGCAGTCAGTGTTGATTTCTTCTAAGATTGACCTATTTGTTCTCCTCGCTGTCCAAGGTACCCTCAAAACTCTCCTCCAACACCACATTTCAAAGGCATCTATTCTTCTGCGTTCAGCTTTCCTAATTGTCCAGCTCTCACATCCGTACATTACCACTGGGAATACCATTGCTTTGACTATTCTAATTTTTGTTTTCAAGGTGATGTCTCTGCTTTTCACTATGTTCCCCAGGTTTCTCATGGCTTGTCTCCCTAGAATCAGCCGCCTCTTTATTTCATGGCTGCAATCTCCATCTGCAGTGATCTTAGATCCTAAGAAAGTGAAATCTGTCACTGCTTCTACTTCTTCCCCGTCTATTTTCCAGGAACTGATCGGGCCTGTTGCCATTATCTTGGTTTTCTTGATATTGAGTCTCAAGCCAGCTTTTGCACTCTCTTCCTTCAAACCGATCAAGAGATTCTTTAGGTCTTCCTCACTTTCTGCCATTAGGGTGGTGTCGTCTGCATATCTCAGATTGTTGATGTTTCTCCCAGCAATTTTGATCCCATATTGTGATTCCTCCATCCCTGCATTGCGCATTATGTGCTCTGTGTATAAGTTGAATAAGCAGGGTGACAAAATGCAGCCTTGTCTTACTCCTTTTCCTATTCCAAACCACTCGGTCATTCCGTGTTCTGTCCTAACTGTTGCTTCTTGGTTCATGTACAGATTTCTCAGGAGGCATATGAGGTGTTCTGGTATTCCCATCTCTTTAATCACTTGCCACATCTTGTTGTGATCCACACAATCAAATGCCTTAGTGTAGTCAATAAAGCAAAAATAAACTTGTTTCTGGTATTCCTTTGTTTTCTCCATGATCCAACGTATGTTGGCAATGTGGTCTCTAGTCCCCCTGCCTCTTCTGAAACCAGCCTGCACCTCTGGTAATTCTCTTTCCACATGCTGCTGAAGTCTATCCTGTATTATCTTGAGCATCACCTTGCTGGCGTGTGGGATGAGCGCGATTGTTCGATAGTTTGAACATTCTTTGGCATTGCCCTTTTTTGGGATTGGAACATATACTGATCTTTTCCAGTCCTGTGGCCACTGTTTTGTTTTCCAAATCTGCTGGCATATTGAATGCAGTAATTTGATGCCATCATCTTTTAGAGCTTTGAAAAATTCAACTGGGATACCATCATCTCCACTAGCTTTGTTGTTTGCAGTGCTCTTTAGGGCCTTTCTGACTTCACTCTCCAGGATGTCTGGCTCAGGTTCAATTTCTTCATCATTGTGACTATCAGGAGTGTTGAGTTCCTTTTTGTAGAGTTCCTCTGTGTACTCTTTCCATCTTTTCTTAATCTCTTCTGCATCAGCTAGCTCCTTTCCGTCTTTGTCCCTTATCATGGTCATTTTTGCTTTAAATGTTCCCTTGATTTCCCGGATTTTTTTGAAAAGATCTCTGGTTCTGCCTTTTTTGTTGTTTTCTTCCATTTCTTTGCCAAAAATTAAACACCAAATTCTAGTTACAAAGTTAATGACAACCTGAAGTGGAGTCTATGTAGACCAAGAGGAGAAATGCCCAAAAGGTACTAGGTCCCCCTAGCCAAGTTCTAGAACAATAACATTCTAAAGGAATCTGGATGGCTGTTTTTGGAATCAGGATGCTGGCCTAGATCAGTGATGATGAACCTTTTAGAGGCTGAGTGCCCAAACTGCAACCCAGAACCCACTTATTTATTACAAAGTGCCAACACAGCAACAGGGAAGGAAGGAAATGCTCACATTGGATTGCTGGGCAGTGGGGCAGGGCGAACTCTGTGCTGGGGGGGAGGAAGGAAGGGTTTCTATTGGGCTGCTGTGGGGTGAACCGTGCTGGGGTTGACTGCATGGATGCCCACAGAGAGGATTAAAAGAGGGAACGATGTTGCTGTTATTTTATCAGCCAGCAGGCAGGGGTCACCACCTCACTGGTGCTGCACACTTGCTTCGCCAGCCTGGTTTTAGTTCTTTCCTGAAGGGCAGCAACTCTGTCTGAAGTCAGAGCTCAATTGGCAGGAGGTTCCATAGGGCTGGAGTAGACACAGAGAAAGCCCTCCTTCTGGTGCTAGAGAGGAGAGCCTCTCTAGCAGATGGCACAGAAAGAGAGCCTCTCCGGTCCCCTCTGGTGGGACGGACAGATGTTCTTGGGGGTGACGTGGTCTCTTAAGTATCCTGGCCCACTACCATGTAGGGCTTTAAAGGTAATAACCAGCACCTTGCACACTGGAGGCACACTGGAAACCAGTACACCTCAAGAAGCAGTGGTTGTGATTTAAGAGGTGTTGCTGGTGTGTTTGGTCAAAAAGTAGGATCCAGTTGTGTCTGGCACTCTTGGAAAGTGAAAGCAATGTACCCAAGGTATAGCTCATATGGCATTTACAGTGATCATGGTGAATGCTTTCCATTCTGAAAATAATCTGTTGCTGACAGTATATCTCAAACACCTGAAACTGGTAGCAGAAAAGCTCAAAATGTATGTGAAGTAAAAGTTTCAGAGAGGCTGTGAAGTGTTTCCCTGCCATGTTTGAAGGGTGTAGTAAGATGGCAAGGGCATGCATGGGGAGCATTGGTTTGGATTCCTTTTGGCGTGGAATGATGGAGTAGAAAAACCTAGGTTGTGAAGGATCACTTCGCCAAGATGTTATACATAGCAGGAACCATGACAAAATTTGCCATCTGCCTATTGCCCCCTCTAAACATACCCCCCCCCAAGTCCTCATAGTAGCTTGGAGGGGACTGGATTTTCTTACAAACATAAACAGCTGTGAGTTTTATCTATTATAACCCAAAGGATTCTTGGATTGGTGGTTCTTGAGCAGGCATTAAGATGCATTTACCTTGCAAAAGACCTCTTGGTAGAGACAGAACAGTTCTAGAACCTGATTGACAACACTAATCAAAGTGTTGCAGTTATGGCTATAACAAGAACCATTTTCAGGGCTCAAGTGCTGATACCAGCAGCACTGAAACAAGCTCATAATACTTTTTTTCCCTACTCAGTTCCGAGAGCAACAACAAGTGGCTTAAACAGAGTCTTCCAGATAAGTAAGCAGTTTTGCATTTTATAAAGATGCATTGAGAAGCACGAATACTATTATTATTCTACTCCTTCACATTTTCCCAATTGTAATGAGTGGGACTCTAGGGTCACAGAGCCCTAAAGAACCATAAAACAAGTATTTGGGGGATATTTCTCAGTAAACATGGCTTAAAGTCAAACCCTTCTCCAGTTTCAAATCAACACTCCAGCTCTCATTTTTAGGAACAAAGAAGATGCATCTAAGTGTACAGATCCTTCATTAGTGACTGAAATACAATTGTTTTATAGGCATGACACCGCATGTAAAAGTTGCTCCATAAGGAATAAGGTTTCCTGGCTCTTAGGGCCTTGGACCTGCAATTATATTTGTTCAGATTTATCTCCAGATTGGTACACCAATGTCGTAGGGACAATTAAAAGCAGTGCACATTCTCCTGAGACCGAAGGAAGTTGCTTGATGTCTAGTCTTCTTCTTCTGCCATATCCGAATCTGAATATAGGCGATCATCATGGCGATCAGCCATGGAGACTGTCCTGAGAATATAATGCAGTGGCCTTTCATCTGCCTTCCACATCGCAACGTGACACCCGTACCGCTGAGCCAGTTCCATGAGTCACTTTCTGGTCCTGAGCCCTTTGTGTGCACAAATTCCTCATCAGCCCCAGGCCAGTGTTGATGAAGCTGCTGCTCTCCATCAAGGTGGATTCAAGTGGGATTTAATCTATTTGGGGACCATCACCCTTCCCTGTGGACTTAGGCACCCAATGCCGTTAGTCCTCAGGGTTGTCAGGTTAGTTAACCACCACCTGACACTCATTGCTGAGTCACTGGCAGTATGGTCTACTCTATTACCATAGCAGGATAAACTGACCAGACTTTTGTAATCTAGTAATTTACTTAGATTTATTTGCCAGTTGTTTCAAGACTATGTGGTTAGGGTGCTTTTGAATCCATCAGTATTCATTTAATATAGTACATAAACAAGCAGGAACAGTTTGTGTGTCTGGCAGAATTAAATAATAATACTTGATATTGATTTAGTGCATTCCAGATGCTTAAAGCATTTTATACACCAGGCAATAGATGGGTAAACTCTGACAGCTTACTTGGGGGTTATCAATAGTGAACTGGCTAAGGTTCTGTAGTGACTTCATAGTATAATAAGATTTAAGCTAGTCTTAACTGTAGCCTTCCTCTGTTTACAAAAACCTATTTCCCATTGAGTTTGGTGGGATTTTCTCTCAAGTATGTGTTCTGTGTAATTTGTAGCAGAGAGATTTTCTAGCTCACTCAGTAAGCATGGCAAATGAGTAATGTTGTTTAATATAGTTGTGCTCAACAGATGTTTCTTAGAAGGCCCGGGAAGGGGAAATACTTTCCTGTTTTTCAAACTGACCTTAAATGTGTTTTCCGATTGCCATAGGACATGTTGCACGAACTGTCAAGAACTGCTCAGTCAATGACATGGTGAAAATGAATGACAGCTGGGAAGATTTGATTGATTTGATTTTGATTTATTGGATTTCTATGCCGCCCATTCAGCTTTCGCTGTGTCTTGATTCATTTTGTGCAGTGAAGCATAAAACAAAAACAATAACCCAGCAACAACAATAACAATGAAATTGAGCAAAAAATAGTATAATCCTCTTAATCATAGGGTACGGGAAGAAAGGAAATAAAACTGCAAATATCATAATGCCTTTGTTCAGATCTGTGGTGCAACCATACTGGGAACATGTAAGCCACATTTCTGAGCACTGCCCTTGGAAGAGCATGTTGCAGAGTCGGAAAAGGTGAAGCAAAGGACAAAAAAATGATCAAGGGTACGAAGCCAACTCCCCTATAAAGATATTCAGGGCTTTCTACTTTAGGGGAAGCAAGTAATGGGAGGGCATGATCAACTTGTATAAGAGAAGAATCCTTTTAGAGTCACTGAGGCCAACCACGCAAGATGTAGGCGCTGTCTTGTAGGTTGTCTATTGTATGCTCAGTCATGGCCTCGTTGTACAACCAATCACACACATAGTTGCAACCAGTGTTGATACATTGCTGACTATCAACTTGAATGTTTTAAAAGAAGATCCAGCATGTTGAAAGAAGTTCATGTTGTCATGACTGTATCCGAACCAGTAATGAACCCTGGTGGCGCAGTGGTTAAACTCTTGTATGGCAACCAGAAGATTGTAAATTCAATCCTAACCAGGGCTCAAGGTTGACTCAGTCTTCCATCCTTCCAAGATCAGTCAAATAAGTACCCAGCATGTTGGGGCTAAATGCTAATTAACTTGTGAACCATCCAGAGAGTACACTAAATGCTACAAGGTGGTATAGAAGTGTGATTGCTTTTTATTTTTTGCTAGCCACTGCTAGCAGTAAAAGCGCTATTGCACTTACATCTTGTTTGTGGGCTTCCTGAAGGCAATCAATTGGTCAGTATGGAAATAAGATATTGCACTATCTAGTGCTTTGGTTGTATTTGACGGAGTTCCTCTTATATTCTTACTAGCCAGCAAGATGTTTTTGTTAACCATAGACTGGAACGGAAACATCCTAAGAGCACAAACTGAAAGAGAACAAGTTAAGGAAACCACATGTGTTACAAAGGTTAACACTCATCTGAGTTTCTTTAAAGGCTCTTCCAGATGGGCCAAAAGTTTCCCATTCTCCCTCAGTCTTGGTTTTCCCCAGTTTTTCATGAAGGAGCATGAATAGGGGGGTTTGCCAGTGTTTGTATCTTTAGTGTATGGGACCAAAGACAACAGGACAACCGAAGGGTTGGTTTAACACAGGTTTATTGCATGGTGTTCCGGTGAAGCATGAGGTAATGGCGGTGATACATCTCAATATATACAGTAGCCCTCTACATTTGAATCTTGTAGCATGGTAGCTCATTGGCTGCTACCGGCGTGGCCTCGCCCAGGCACGCCTCTTTTCCTGCTGCTGAATGCAGGTCTTTCTTCTGCTGCTGAATGCGGGGAAGGTTTTCCCGCGGCTGTCCGTGATTGAGCAATGTGAACCATGTGAGACTGAACGCTCGCAGCTGCCCTCTATGGGCTGTCTGCTCGCGTTCCTTTACAGCTGAGATCGTTTGTATTTGGAGTGGTTACATTCTTGCCTTTACAGTACAATGACATGCACACATACATACATAACATCCCTCCCCCCTAGGATGGGACGAAGTCCCGCAACCATTGTGGCTTGCCGCACGTGCACTTGGGGCGTGCCTGCGTCTGACCTAGTACTGGAGAGCCTGTGATCCCTGATTCCGCGGGTGCTTGTCCTGCAACGGGAAACGGGGATTCGTTAGTGGCTCTGTGGGGCATCCGTGCCTGCCTTGCGCCCGGGGATGGGAATGGAATGAATAGTTGGGAGGTGAACCCCTGCCTGTTGCTCTCGGACCCCGGGGACCCGCCTATTGTGAACCGCGGAACCGATGAGGTCGCCCTTGTGGTCCTGCTACCTTCTGATCCTTGCTCGGGGGACCTTGAGACTGTGGTGGGCGGACTTGCTGTTGCCTCCCGTCTTGGGGGTGTCGGTCTCCGGGAAATTGGCGCTATATTGCATTCTAACTCACAGGGGCTACTGGGACTGGAAGTACCAGGGACTGAACTGAAACCCCTCTTTTTGCTAGGACGGGTGGGGGACCACTCCGCTAACTCCCCCTGGTACTGTAAATCAACGTCTAAACTTCTATGGATATCTGTGTTTCGGGGAAAATTCCGAGGGGTATGTGTGTGGTCGGGGCTCTTCCTTTCTGCCGCGGACTCCCGCAAAAGATCTCTGTGGATCGATTCCCTTTCCTCCCCCCTTGGTGGGGGCCCATGTTCCCCTTTTCCTCCCCCTTGGGCTAAACGGGTGGGGGAGTACCCTAACGCTGATTCGATGCTATTTTCGTCTCCGTCCTGCTCTCCGGGGACCCTGCGCCTGAGTTGGTCCACGTGTCGCCTCCACAGGAAACCCGTACTGGTCTCCACGCGGTATGAGACGGGGCCGGTTTGTTCTATTACGGTGCCCGGCACCCAGGCTGGCCCCGCGTTGGCGTAGTTCCTGCAATGCACCGGGGCGCCTACGCTGAAACTCTTTGTGGGTTCCACCCCTATGTTCTGCCCTTTGTCCTCTACTCTCGTGGGGTCTAGCTTGGAGATTCCCGTGGCCAGCTTCCTGCGCATCAACAGCTCCGCGGGGGAGTACCCTGACGCCAATGGGGTGACCCTGTACCTTAGCAGGAATTGGCACAATTTCAGGTCGAGGTCTCCGGGGCCCATGCGCAGCAGCGCGTCTTTCGTGGTGCGCACGAGGCGCTCTACTTGGCCGTTGGTGGCCGGGTGAAAGGGGGCAGAGGTGATGTGCCGAATGGCGTTTCGCTCCATGAATGCCCCGAACTCGGCGGACGTGAAACAGCTAGCGTTATCGCTGACGAGGGTGTCGGGTAAACCGAACGTGGAAAAGAGCCTCCGTAACTGCTTAATTGTTGTGGCCGAGGAGGTGCTCGAGACTGGGATGACCTCCAACCACTTGGAGAACGCGTCCACCACAAGGAGGAAAAGCGTTCCCCTGAACGGGCCAGCAAAGTCTACGTGTACCCGGGACCAGGGCCCCCTTGCTGCGTCCCACTCCCTATGTGGTGAGCGGGCCTCTTCTGGCCTGGAGCTTTGGCACGCTTCGCAAGTGCCGACCATGTGTTCGATGTCGGCGTCTAGCTGGGGCCACCAAAAGTAACTGCGGGCCAGTGCCTTAGAGCGGACGATCCCCGGGTGGCTGACGTGCAGCAGTTTAAGCACCCTCGGCCGGAGAGACGTGGGGATCACTACCCGCTGTCCCCACAAAAGGCAACCCCTCTCCAGGGACAACTCTAGTTTCTTTTTGAAAAATGTGTCGAATTCCGCTGCTGGGGAAGACACGGGCCACCCTTTCTGTACCCAGGAGCAAACTGTGGCCAGCATTTTGTCCTTGCCGGTCGCTTTAGCGATGTCGGCCGGTACTACTGGAGGGGAGTCTAGGACCTCTATCATTAAGACCTGGTGGTCCCTCTCTACCTCGCCCACGTGGCAGCAATCCCGGGGAATGGGGGACCTCGACAGGGCATCCGCATGGCTGATCTCCTTCCCGGGCCGGTATACCAACGCGTGCTGATACGCGTTGAGAAAAATGGCCCACCTGAGCATTCTCGGGGACAGGATTTGGGGTGTGGGCTTATCTGCGGTGAAAATGCCTAGCAAGGGCTTATGGTCAGTCACTATGGTGAAGGGGCGGCCGTACACAAAATCATGAAATTTCTTAGTCCCCGCAATTATCGCTAGTGCTTCCCTGTCTGTCTGGGCATAGTTCCTCTCCGCTTGGGACAAGGACCTAGAGTAGAACGCTATCGGGGCCTCCCTCCCGTTCTCCAGTACGTGGCATAACACCGCCCCCACCCCCACCGGGGATGCATCGCATATCAGGACCACTGGGCGTTTGGGATTGAAATGGGTCAGTACCGCATCTGATGCCAGGAGTCGCTTCAGGTCATTGAAAGCCCTCTCCTGGTCGTCGCCCCACTTCCATGCCTCGTCCTTTTTTAACAATTTGTGTAGCGGTTCCGCTACTGCTGCCTTCCGCGGAAGGAAGGAGTGGTAAAAGTTGAGCAGTCCAAGGAACGACTGCAACTCGGGCTTGGAGGTGGGGCGAGGGGCCTTCTTGATGGCGGCCACCTTGGATTGGGATGGCCTGATTCCCTCGGGAGTAACACGGAACCCTAGGAACTCAACCTCAGTTGCGAAGAAAACGCATTTGTCCTTCCGCAACCGCAACCCCGCTTTCTCGAATATTGTCAGGACCCTTCCCAACCTCCTTGCTAATTCGGCCCGGCTCCCCCCTGTAATCAATACGTCATCAAAGTAGGGTAACACCCCCTCTAACCCCTTCAGGAGGCGTTCCACGAGTGACTGGAAAATCCAGGGCGCCGAATTCACGCCGAATTGGAGGCGCGATACCTGGAACGCCCCTTTGTGGGTGACTATGGTCTGTGCAGCAGCTGCGGCGGGGGTCACCGGGAGTTGCTGGTAGGCTTGGGCCAGGTCGAGTTTAGCGAAACACCTCCCCCCGTGTAACCTGGCCAACAAGTGGCTGACTACCGGCACCGGATAAGCATTAGGGCGGATCGCCTTATTGATGGTGCACTTGTAATCAGCGCATATGCGGACCTCCCCGTTGGCCTTGAGCGCTGTTACAATTGGAGTTTCCCACTCCGCAGAATCAACAGGAACAAGAATCCCCTGGCCCACCAATTTGTCCAACTCCGCCTCTATTTTGTCCTTTAGTGCGAAAGGCACTCTGCACGGTTTAAGTCTGATTGGACGTACTCCAGGGTCCAGGTCGAAAGTCACTGGGGGGCCCTTGAATTTTCCGAGCCCCTTTTTGAAAACCTCAGGGTGCGCGTCGCACACGCTCTGTATTGGATCAGTCCCGGTGGCGTGTGCTCCCACGGCGTGCACCCCCCCCAATGAACAACCCCAGGGGCTGGAACCATTGAGTCCCGAGGAGGCTGCATTTTCCTCCCTTGAGGACGACTAGGGGAAGCGTTGCGGTGTGCTTTTTAAACTGGACCTGGAACTTCCCAACCCCCAACACTGGGATGCGGTTCCCTTGCACGTCCTTCAGTGTGCCCCTCAACGCTTTGAGCTTGGGCCGCACGCGGGGGGCGATTTTCATGAACTCTCCCTGGGAAATAATAGAGTATGACGAACCCGAGTCCACCTCCATTCTAACAGGGGCCCCTTGTATTACTACCTCAACGAAGTAACGGGGGTGCTCCGTGGAAACGCTGCAAACCGGAGCGTCGTCCTCGCTGTCGTCGGAGATGCGCCCTACGCCGTCCCGCGTCCTCGTGGTCCGGGTGCCGTCCTTTGGCCTCGTGGTGCGGTCCTGCCTCGCCGAGCGGTCTGGAGAACTCCTTGTGGCCTCGCGCCGTTTCCGGCAGACCTTGGCGATGTGCCCGCGCCGGCCGCAGTTGTGGCACTCGGCCTTGCGGAATGGGCATTTGGCGCGGGCGTGGGCGGCGCCGCAGCCGTCGCAGCGCCGGCCCTCTCTCTGGACCCTCCGGACGTCCTCGTCGTCGCCGCTCTCCGCAGACGAGTTCGAAGCTCGCCGGGCCGCGCGCACCGAGCTCTCTGCCTTGGCGGGCTTCGGGCGCCAGTCCTGAAGCTCTTGCACCCCGGCAGTCGTGGCCTCCGCGGCCTGCGCCGTGTCGAGGACTTGTTGCCACGTGGGAGGCGGCTCCCTTTTCATCAGCGCGCGCTGAGTCTCTGTGTCCCTCAGACCACAGAGCAGGCAGTCCCGGAGGGTGACGTCTGGAGTCTCCCACTTGCATGGGCCGGCGGCCAGCCGCAGGGCCGCGGCGAACTCGGCGACCGATTCCCCGGGCGCCTGGACTCGCCTCCAGAACGCGCTCCGAGCGGGGAACATCGCTATTGCTGGCCGGAGATGGGCGCGCAGCGCCGCCAGGAGCTCTGTGGCTTTGAGGTCGCCCACCTTCCTCGGCGCGATCAGGTCCACCAAGGTCCTCTTGGTCTCGTGTCCGAGCATGCGGACGAAAATGGCCCTCTTCTTGGCCTCATCTGAGACTTCGAGCTCCACCAGCGCTGCGTTGAAGTCTATCTCAAACAGCTCCAAGTCTCCCGGCTTCCTGATCTCGTAGCCGGCGCATGTCTTGGTCCCGTGGGCAGCCATATCCCACCTTCGTCGCCAATTTAGTGTATGGGACCAAAGACAACAGGACAACCGAAGGGTTGGTTTAACACAGGTTTATTGCATGGTGTTCTGGTGAAGCATGAGGTAATGGCGGTGATACATCTCAATATATACAGTAGCCCTCTACATTTGAATCTTGTAGCACGGTAGCTCATTGGCTGCTACCGGCGTGGCCTCGCCCAGGCACGCCTCTTTTCCTGCTGCTGAATGCAGGTCTTTCTTCTGCTGCTGAATGCGGGGAAGGTTTTCCCGCGGCTGTCCGTGATTGAGCAATGTGAACCATGTGAGACTGAACGCTCGCAGCTGCCCTCTATGGGCTGTCTGCTCGCGTTCCTTTACAGCTGAGATCGTTTGTATTTGGAGTGGTTACATTCTTGCCTTTACAGTACAATGACATGCACACATACATACATAACAGTATCCAAACTGAACTTTAAAAAACTTGGAAACTTTCAGGATATAATTAATTTCCTTGTGAAAAATTCACTTTTCTTCAGTAACTTCATTCTTTTCCATTTTCTT
Organism: Bradypodion pumilum; assembly: GCA_035047305.1. Lineage (NCBI taxonomy): Eukaryota > Metazoa > Chordata > Lepidosauria > Squamata > Chamaeleonidae > Bradypodion > Bradypodion pumilum. Next base: position 20,719,032 of record JAWDJD010000003.1, on the reverse strand, counting down.
TAAGAAATATAATGGTATGATGGTATGCTAATTAAAAACTTCTGCTAGGCAGATGGTATAATAGGGTGTTAATTAAAACCCTCTGATTGGAATACTCTGATGGGAAAGTGAACTTTATAAGACCCGCCGTAGCGTTAAACTTCAGCGGTTGGGACAAACACTAAAACAAGATAAACCCAAAATTAAGGAAACATATAAAAATTAAATCAAAACAGAAAAAGACATGGGAAAATACACGCATTGTATGAATGGTGGGCAAGGTACCAAAACCAAAAGTGCAGAAAATAAGTTTTCCAAGAACAAATTGTGAATCTGGTTAATCTCTAAATCTCTTATTTGCAGTCATAGGAAGATCCATGCTAAAGAACAATCTTTAAAGAACTTGAAGTGGACTACATTTCCCAGTTAGACCCTAATGCTGAGTGTCGGGCAGCAGTAAATAACTTGACTCCCTAAAGGGCCAACGACTATGGGTGGATGAGCCCCTTTAGGTGGGGTGATGGAAATGCCACTGGAAACCCATCATATTGGGCCCAACCGCAAAATGAGCAGAGGAGAAACCACTTCAGTATTCTGATTCTCAAAGGTCATGGAGGCAGAAGAGGCCATGCCAGATGGACTGGCTGTGAAGGCGCACCTTGTTAATATCCTCAAGGCTGCGGCAGTACATTGCAGTCCCGGTGTTATATCCTGCATGTCGCATTTCATACATGCCACAGGAAATGGCTCTATGATCACAGTGTGTGGGTCAGTTCATGGCAAGCTGCGATCCACCTTAAACAAATTTACACTAGTGGCATTTTTCCTGGCTTATCCCAGGAAAAATGTATACTCAAATAAGAGTAACAGCAGATGACAATGACAATATTGCCCAGGCTACATACATCGCCGTTAAATACATAACTTTTCTATGATCTGCCCCTGAACTCATTGGCCCATCTAGTCTGGTACTGTATTATCTTCTCTGGCAGTGATTCTCCACAATCTGAGACTGCTCTCCAGTAGGCAGACCCACCTGACCCTATGAAGCCTGCATACAAAGTAGGTACTCTGGCAGAGGACTGTAGCATAGTGCCTTTAAGCAAATGAGTCAGCATTCATCATCATCCTCAGCCTCTTGTCTCTAATGTAATAACTGCTGGCTAAATGTGTAGCCCAACTGATGTAGTTTGACTACAACTCTTGTTAGTCCACAGAGCTGGTGTTGAAGGAGAATGGGAGCTCTACTCTAGCAACAACATGACTACATATTTCACATGGTATGGGTATTGTAGTTCCAACAAACTACTTTTCCAGATTTGGTTACCAAGACATACTAGACAGAAGTGGGCAATTTGTGAGTCTTTAGATGTTGCCAATAGAGATGGGACTTTTTGGAGTTTAGGACTCTGTCTCCCAGAATTTAGGGACTGTGGTGGCTTAGTGGTTAAGATGCTGAACTTGACAACCGGAAGGTCGGCAGGTCAGCAGTTCCAGACCTGAGTACTGCATGACAGAGTGAACTCCCGTTCTGTCCCACCTCCTGCCAAGCTAGCAGTTCAAAGGCAAGAAATTGCAAGTAGATAAATAGGTACCACTTTGGTGAGAAGGTAAACAGTGTTCCATGCACTCTGGCATCTAGTCATGCCTGCTACATGTCCACAGAAACGTCTGCAGATGCAGGCTCTTTGGTTATAAACAGAGATGAGCACTGAACCCTAGAGTCAGATATTACTAGCTTTCAAGCAAGGGCGATCCCTCCTAGAATTTGCTTGTGACTCTAGGCAGAACTGTGAGAACTGGCGACACGAAATAAGAGACTTCAGAGCAGCCCATCCCGTTGTTATGCTTCCACCAGGCTGCTTCTGCTTAGAAAACCACCCTGGTGCACTGTGGGAATCCCAAGACTATCTGGGACTTGACAATGTTGATGGGAAAGATAGTTCTGTTGGTGGCGCCGACTGTACCGCCTAATGTGCATCAATTTATTTATTGCCTCTATTAATGTAGTTTCTTCCTCAATACCTCACTTTGGGAGTCAGATCGCATGTAGTTTCAGGGGCTTTTCTTTGGGTCTTCTATTAGGACTGAGAAAAGCAAAGAGAAGTTAGGGGTAATCAGGGAGGCAGGTGTTGGGCATCAAAGGATGGGTCCTCAGGGGCCCAGATCAAAGGCAGGAATAAATATCTTCTCACACATTGCAAATTTCATAATTTGAAGTTTCTGGTATCCTTTGACAGTTTACACAGGTGCAGCATTCCTGCTCTTGGGGGACTGCTCTCGTGCCAGCACATGCAAATGGTTTCGCAGGAGTGCCAAAATCTTTCACATGGATAAGGTCCAAAAAGAAAAAAAAGAAAGAAAGGCGTAATTCTATGAACAAGTTTTACATTGTAGTATCATAGGCCGAGTGTTTCAGATACGTTCAGCTTTGTTCTTTATTTCTTAGTTGAATCAGGGGCTCTGTGGTTAAGAAGCTCTCCTTGTTAGCTCGAAGGCCAGCAAGTTAGCAGTTCGAGACCCAGGTACTGCATTACGGATTGAGCACCCGTCCCTGTCCCAGCTCGTCCCAATCTAGCAGATTGAAAGCAAGAAATTGAAAATAGATAAATAGATACCGCTTCGGTGGGAATAAGATCTTGGGGAACATGAAAGGAGCCTCATTTGGACGTCCCCTGAACGGAATTCCTCCAGCAAAAATCCTTTCAACCCAGAATAATTTCTGACATGAAATTTATTATTATTATTATTATTATTATTATTATTATTATTATTATTATTATTATTATTATTATTATTATTATTATTATTATTATTATTATTATTATTATTATTATTATTATTATTATTATTATTATTATCCCACCTTAAGATCACTGCAAGATACCTTAGCAATTAAGGGGTATTTTTTCTCCACTACCAGTCTCTTTTAAAGATTCAATACTGTATGTTGATGATATTTTCAATGAGGAGGTACTTCAAAGGAGTGACTTGTGCAAATTACATAACATTGTTGCTCGAAGAAGACTCCAAATGGCCGACCACATTTTTCTGTGGAGAAAAACAGGATCCCTAAAATGGCAATAAGTTGTACCCATTCCTAATGCCATATGACAATGAGGATGCCCTCAAAATACATGGCGAAGAACTTTCATAGGAGGCTTGAAGACCCTGAAAATGACATGGGAGGATGCTGAAGTACTCGCCCAAGACCAAAACCATTGGAGATCCCTTGCTGCATGATATGCTACATAGCATGGGAAGATCTAAGTCTGTCTTCTTCTTTGCTTCCTCTTTTACCCCATCGGGTGCCAAGGTAATCTCTTAAATCTCATTCTGGGAGCCCTCCTGACAGACCCACATATACAGATCCCTAAATGTAGCTTACCTGGATCAAAGGCCTAGCCGAGAAGACTTCAAGGCTTAGCATAGGTCTAATTCCATCCTAGGGACTGTGGTGGCTTAGTGGTTAAGATGCTGAACTTGACGACTGGAAGGTTGGCAGGTCAGCCGTTTGAGACCTGAGTGCTGCATGATGGAGTTTACTTCCATCCCTGTCCCAACTCCTGCCAACCTATCAGTTCAAAAGCAAGAAATTGGAAGTAGATAAACAGGTACTACTTAGGTGGGAAATTAAACCGTGTTCCATCTAGGCATGCCTGCCACATGTCCACAGAAACGTCTGCAGATGCAGATAGCGCTGGCTCTTTGGCTATAAACAGGGATGAGCACTGAACCCTAGATTCAGATACGATTGGCTTTTGAACAAGGGTGACCTTTACCTAATTTCATCCTAGCTTTCCCTGTGGAAAGGAAGCTGCCCCACTGCTGAATGCTTCTCTTCTGAACTGAAAACCAGGCCAGAGGTAGACCTATGTGAAGCCTTGAAGGTGTCCCTCCCCCCAAGTGAGCCACATTTAGGTGTCTGTAGCTATGGGTCTTTCAGTCAGAAATCCCATAATGGAGAATTATGGGGTTTATATCCCAGATAAATCTGAAAATCCTGTGCATTAAGGCAGGGCAGAAAATGGGTTCCTCTAGTTCACCACTCAGAATGACAGCTTTGTTCTGGACTGTCATGGTGATCCATTCAGGATCGTGCCCCCACTGAGCCATGAAATTCGCTGGGTAGTCTAGGGTGAGTCTCACATACCCACACACCCATGCATGCATACAGAGAGAGTCTGAAAATTATGGTGGGGAGCCATGAGCTCATGGGAAGAAAGGGGATTTAAATTTAGCAAATAGACACATATTCTAAGAATATGGTTGTGGCTGATAATCGTTTGAGTCAAGAGACTTCTGGAGAGCAATAGGCTCCCCACTCCAAACTCTACCTTTCATGCATACGTGTGTGCAGTTGTGTGTGAGATTTGTGTTGGGAACAGATGCTCTGAATGCAGGACTCAAATTCATACTACCCAGCTCAGGCAAGAGCTTAAGTAAGTATTCAGAAATATTTCAAACATTTGCTGACATTTATGGGCATTTCTTGTTTGTTTTTGTGGGTATCAAATGCAGACCAGTGCTTAAAAAAAAGGCTGCCTTAATTCACAAACTTGATCTTAAAAGAAAAGACAAGACATTGCAGACAGATCTGATCACCCGTTTGCTGAAAGGGCTACGTGACGCTGTGAGGCAGATTGTCAAGTAGAAACACATCTGCCAATATCTGGGCCCCAGAATTTGCAATTACTTTCTTAATTGACTTCTAAACTGATCGTTGCAGTAATCAAGCATTTTCAAGTTCTTATATGTGTGTGCTTGTGTGCCCTCTATTTCAGAAAACTTTTACAGTGCATAATATTTACCCAGCAGACTACATTAATTTGCCCTGAGCTATTTTTGTCTACCCCGCAAATATGTGTGTAAAATGCCTTATGAAAAGTAGCCACTGTGTTATCCCTAAAGGAGAGACATTTTCAAGCTCAAATACCATCACTTGCAACATTTAGACTAAAAATCACGAGGTGCAAAGCTGACAGCAGAGAATAAATCAATATTGAATATTATTTCTTAGTGATACACAATTTAAAGCTATATAATCCATCACGCAGTGTCTAACCTTGTTCAGACCTCCAGACAGGTGTTCAGGTAACCATGCATTCACCAAACACTAGCTTGGGAAAGCAATTTTATGAATATATCCCTGAAACCAGAGATATGAAATCTCATATGTGTAGTCTACAGCTCCCAGCTGGCTGGAGTATTTGGGGAGTTGCCGTCCATTTTCCTTAGCTGTCTCTGAATTGTCAGCAGGAGTGTACATTTTGCAGAGTTGTTGAAGGTCACCATGTGAGAATTTCTCTTTGTTCTTCATGTTTGTTAAGAACTTTCCTGTGTTTCATCCTAAAAGTGACATTTTAAAAATGTGTGTGAGAGAGAAAATGGCAGATTTCCTTATTCAAGCAGATGGTATTGAATGGTTACCTTGTAAATTGCTATCTTGAATCTTTGGTATTGTTCTAGTACAGTGATGGTGAACCTTTTAGAGACCGAGTGCCCAAACTGCAATCCAAAAAATACTTATTTATCACAAAGTGCCAACACAGCAGCAGGAGCTGAGAAAACTCTGAGTTGGGGGGAGGGAGGTAGTGCTCCCATTGGGCTGCTGGGTAGAGGGATGGGGTGAACTCTGTGCTGGGGGAGGGAGGAAGCGCTCCCATTGGGCTGCTGGGCGGAGGGGTGGGGCAAACTGTGCTGGGGTGACTGCACGGGTGCCCACAGAGAGGGCTCTGAGTGCCACCTCTGGCACACTTGCCATAGGTTCGCCACCACTGTTCTAGTATTTGTAGTATTGAAAACGTTCCCACCCACCCCCAACCCATCTTTAACACCTGCATGGCAAGAAATTTAAAACTTAACTGTCTCCATGTTTGGAATAACGATACCTGTTCAATTTGGCCAGCTGAGAGTGGTGAGAATTTTGTTCACTTGATTTTTTTTATAACTTACGTAGTTTTCCCCCCACAAAACTTGCAAAATTTCCTCTTAACTTGCAGTAATTTTGACAAAAAAATTGAGAAAGTTTTTTGATTTTCTCAGATTTAACAACACAGAACTTTTCTCCAACCTAAATTAGGTAGATAAAATCAGATGTAATAAATGTTTGGGTTTTGGGTGACAACATGCTTGCTGTCAAGTTCTAGGAATTGTTGTTCCAAAACAAAGTTTTCTTGTCTCTGGTGTGGAGTTTAAAATGCTTGTAATTGTGGTTGTTGTTTTTTAAAACATACGTAGATGCACGTATATGTCAACATCTGACAGTTCTAGTTATGATTTGGAAAGCAAGTACTATTAAAAAAGTTCTGAAAGCAAATAATTTGTTTTACAGCTCTGTAACCTCTTTTGTGTGCCACTAAATACACTTTGTTTTTGCATTTTAGTAGAAAATTTAATAGATCCAGCAAGCTTTGAAGTTGCCCACTCCTGCCTTTAGGACAATATTAGCTAGCATCTTGCGCTTCATTTATACCCTTAAGCAGAATGTATTTTCTCTGATTGCATTGTGGTGGCCTTATATTTTGTATATTGATGCAGGAGAAAGGCAGCAACACAGTGTGAGAGGCCAGAAACTCGCAAAAGCTCAAAAGTAATATTTTGAATAGAATAAATTACTTGAATTGCCCCAAATGAAAAGAATAGCTAAGTTACTTTACAGTTTTGACCTAACAACCAAAATTTGATTATGCAGGCATAAGTGTAGTGGCATAAATAACAGTCAGGTTCAGAAAAATTGGAACAAGGATAACTTTTTAGCAGGGCTGTAGCAAGGGGGTGGCCAGGGTGGGCTTGGCCCACCCTGAGTTAGCCCTTTGCCCACCCTGGCAAAGTGCAGTTTCCCATTGGAATGCATCAAAAAGAGGCTTTGTTGCCCATCCTGAAGAAATATTTACCCACCCACATCTAGAATCCTGGCTATGGCGCTGCTTTTTAAGCATATGGCCTCTGCACCCCATCACAGTGAAGATGAAAGGAAACACTCATGATGTGAGCAAAGTCAGGAATGTCAATTTTAATGCAAGGGGTTTTTACAAAAGTGAGGTATTAACCAGTCAGGAAGTACAGACATACACCACTATTTTGGATGGCTCATCATAAGTAATCGAACAAACTAACATCGGCACAAACAGAAGGACTGCCTTCAATAACCAGGTTCCCCTTCATTAGACAGATTCATATGAAAGCAAAGTATTTACAGATACATTCTGTTGAGGATGGGAAGGTTGATCTTCATTCTCCTGTATGGTACCTTCGTGGCCAAATCAGTCATTCGCCTCTCCTCAGGTTGACCCCTAGAGTTGCATCTGTTCCTCCTGCTTTTCCAACACAATTGGTTCCTTGCTTTCCCTCCTTCCTTTTGGGTTATATTGCACAACTTCATAATGGTGAGGCTCACACAGACCTGTGGAACACATGTTTTCCACATGTTCTCTCTGGGTCTTCCCAAACAGCTTTCCTATTACCATGTGTTCCCGTGTCGACCTTCCTGACATGAACCTGCTTGCAATTCATTTTCTCTTGTCGACTCTCCTTCTTTCCCCCCAGAGCTTAAAAATGTTACCTTTTGGAACAATAATTCATAACATTCCCTGGCTGTATTGCTCCATGAAGGATTGTGGGGACTGTAGTACCCAAAACAAATCAAAAAAGGATTCCCAAACTCTGCTCTTCCTTTGTACTGGAAGCCTTGTTCTCTCTCTCTCTCTCTCTCTCTCTTTCTTTCTTTCTTTCTCTCCTTCCTTTTAGTAAAAGTCTGCTGCCTCCTCTCTCCGTCTGCACCCTCTCTCTTTCTCTGTTTCAAGTGTTTACCCAAGGATTGGTTTACAAGGCTAATTTTCCCACCAGAAAGGCAGGGCAAATATCTTTACTGCTGCTAAATCACGGGCGTAATTAAGAACTGGGAAATTAGCAATGTAACCATCGAAACAGACAAGCTGTGATTGATTGAGCATGCTGAGGCCACAATTGAAAGGAACATCTAAGGTGGTGGCGGTGGCTGAGGGGAGCGTCAACGTAAGATTATGTAAGATTAACTAACAGGGAATGATTCCTGAAAACTTTTGTGGCCTCAGCAATGTACCTTAGCATATACTTCACCGGCATGTGTGCGGTGTGTGTGTGTGTACATAAAAGTGGGTACATCTTTCTTTTACTTCTGAGTTCCTTTCCTCCTCCATTTCTGAGAAACGTTGGCCCATAACTGGGTCCCACCTTAGGCAAGACCATATTCAGTACTGGAAAGGTATTTCCGGTAGTAATGTACGGTTATGAGAGCTGGACCATTAGAAAGGCTGAGCGCAGAAGAATAGACGCCTTTGAGATGTGGTGTTGGAGGAGAGTTTTGAGAGTCCCCTGGACAGTGAGGAGAACAAATAGGTCAATATTAGAAAAGATTAGCCCTGACTGCTCATTGGAAGGTCAAATAGTAAAGATGAAGCTGAAGTACTTTGGACATCAAATGAGAAGGGAGGATTCACTTGAGAAGGCCTTGATGCTGGGAAAGGTGGAGGGCAAAAGAAGAAGGGGACAGCCAAGGATGAGATGGCTAGATGGCGTCATGGACGCAGTAGGCACAGGGCTGGATGGGATGAAGAGGATGGTATAGGATAGAGGTACCTGGAGGGCATGGGGTCACAAACAGTCAGAATCAACTGTGCGACTGAACAACAAAAGGTTTCTAGAAAAAGCTTGAAAAAGTTACTCATCTGTAACTGATACTAGAATCCTCCTATCAAAATAGCTAGGCTGGGAGTCATCCCCCCAAAAAAAGTACCTTCACAAGTTCTGTGAGAACAGAGACAACTGATCATCTCAGTTTTGTGTGCATGTATATCTTTAGAAGTGTTTTTAGCAAACAACACTCTCTTGTTTGTGGGTCTCTGTTTTGGGTTCTGGCTGGGGCATGTTTTCCCTGGAATGTTGTGGCTTTGGGACAAAATCTAGTCCGTGAATGTATTCAGAGAAAATGTCAGTGCTTAACCTAGAAAGGTTTAGCTCTCATGCCAGCCCTCCTCCTTTGGAAACCTGTGGCAGCTCCAGTCTGGGGTTTCTGTCCCCGGTAGTAGAGTGTCTTCAAGTTTCATTTCTCAAGAAATCAACCCAGGATGCCAGAAATAGGTTTCACGGTCAAGTTGTGGAGGCAGACACCTAGCCTTTTGCTTTCTAATCTTTAGGGGTAAAGAGGACTTCTGAATATTAGAAATTATAATTACTGTCACATTTGAGCTAGAATATATTCGGAGCAGCATTATTTGGTGAATTCTGTATACTTCCAAATCCAAATCTGAAGGTTCAAGGGTGTGCTTTTTCCTCTTGCCTGCTCCCTCCTTCTTAAAAAAATAGGTAGATAAATAAACTGGACAGACACGTCCAGCCAGGTTATCCTGCTATGGTAATTGAGTAGACCAGGGGCTCTCAACTTATGGACCAGATCCGGCCCATTGCCAAATCATCCAGCCCCTGACCTCACTCCAGCCGCGGATGCATTTACGACAGCAAATGCATCTCCAGCTGTCATAAATGCATTTATGACAACCGTGGACGCGTTTTACGGCAGCATTTACAGCAGGGGAAACCACATGTCCACCCCCTCAACTGTCTGAGGGAGTGTGACCCAATCCCCAATGTAAAAAGGTTGAGAACCCCTGGAGTAGACCATACTGCCTGTGACTTAACGGTGAACGTCAGGTGGCAGCTACCTAACCTGACAACCCTGAGGGCTAGTGGCCTTGGGTGGCGAAGTCCAGGGAAGAGTGATGGTCCCCAAGTAGATTAAATCCCATTTGACTCCATCTTGATGGAGGTCAGCAGCTTCGTGTGCTGATAGGGCTCAAGACCAGAAATTGACTCACAGAACTGGATCAGTGATACAGGTGTCACGCTCTTGATGCAGAAGACAAATGGAAGAACACTGTATTATATTGTCCCGAGGACAGTTTTCATGGCTGATCGCTATGAGTATAGCCAATATTCAGAATCGGATACAGTACGAGGAGGAGGAGGAGGACAAGCAAGAATTTAACTTGTGATCTTGTGCCCAACTCATCCTTCAAGCTTACTAAGAGTTGTGGGGTGAGTCTTCTTTTCTTATCAGCCAGCTAACAAGAAAAGTGAAAGTGACATCATATGTTGACTTCATCTCCTTGAAAGAAAGGATATTGTGATGTAATGAAGTAGTGAGCAGTTATTTTGGAGTATTTTTTTAAAACTCGTAAATTCTGACTCAATAGCTTTTAATAACAGCAGCAGATTTTAACACCTGGATAGGATTACCATATTACTTGGTTGGCTGAGTTTTGTGCAACTTCTAGCTCTGTCACCCAGTGACCCTTTTGACCATCCTCTGGCTTTAATTTTTTTAAAAATTAAGTATCTAGCTCAAGCAGAACCAGAGAGAGAAGGCAAAATATTCAGTCACTGTTTGGCCTGCCAGTTCTATGGGAAAGGAGTCTTTCTGTGTATGTAGCTAATGAGTGAAGCCATCAACATCTTGACTGACAGGGTCTTAAAATCATCCTCTCCCATTTACTGACTAAACTTTGCAATTTGAAGAAAGTCTTCTTTTAGTTTGTTGGCAGACAAATGAAGTTTGTTTTTCAGAGCTGCTTGCAGACATAAAAGGACAAAAATAAATGAGGAGCAGCATGCAACAAAGCAAAATATCAGTACAAAGCAGGGTCAAAACTTTACAGCATCTTAGTAAATGTTAGCAATTTAAGGTGCTGTGCACTCTGCAGGTTTTGCTACAGTGAATTTGGCATAGCAATATGCAGAGTTTAGAAAAGATTACTTTCTCAGTCTGAAGAGTCTTATGCTGGCCGAGGGAATTTGAGGATTATAAACCCAAAAGAAAACTCTACAGGCTTTGATGTTATGAATTTTACTTGGCTTCCGGGAGGGGAAAAATTTCATTTTGTCTTCTACAGACACCCAGAATTTTAGGAAAAGCAAGGAGAGAGGCAGATAGAAGTCTGTTGCTGTGAATCTTAGATTTTGGGAATAGCCATGGAAGTGACGGGGCATGGAAATGCAAAAAGTACAGATGTTGATCAGTAGCTTAAATGCCGTCATCCACAAAGACTTATAGCACATCCTAGGCTACACAAGCTGCATAACACATGCATTGTGATGAAAAGTCAAATTGGATGTTTTCAATTCTGAAGAGTCCCTTGTAGTACTGTGGCCAAAACTCTGCTCACGATCTGAGTTCGATCCCAATGGGATCAAGGTTGACTCAGACTTACATTCTTCTGAAGTCAGTAAAATGAGTACCCAGCATGTTGGAGGGAAAATGCTAATTGCCCTGTCAACCAACCGGAGAGTGTTCTAAGCACTTTGTGGTGATATATAAGATTGTGATTGTTATTTAACAGGAACAAAAAGTTAAATCTGTGTCTCTAAAGCAGGGGTTCCCAACCTAAGGCTTGTGGGCCGGATCTGGCCTGTGGTGACAATTCATGTGCCCCCACCCCACCCCTCTAAGGGCATTTGAGAAACAAAACGGCCACCCCTTTGAAGCTTTTGGGACAAAATGGCCACCCCCATCATAAAACCAGGGCAAAATGGCTGTCCAGCCCTCAAAGTTGACTAAGAGAGCATGACCCGGCCCCCAGATTGAAAAGGTTGGGAACCCCTGCTCTAAAGCAAGCCACACCATTTGGATTTTGTCTGTTTGATCTCCCTTTCCCATACATTTTGCAGGTTTCTTTAACTGAGAGCAGAGACTGATGAGTAAAACTGATGACAAAGAATGAGTAATAAATAAAAATAACAGAATCATATACTGTTTTTATTTATTTATTTATTTATTTATTTATTTATTTATTGGCATCTACAGTAAACATGGCAACTTTATAAGCCTCCCTCTCCTTGTTTATCTCCACAACGACCCTGTAAAGTAGGTTTGGCTGAAAAATACTGACCAGCCCAAAGGAACCAACTAAGGCAGGGGTTCTCAACCATTTTTAGACTGAGACCGGGTCACGCACCCTCAGACAGCTTTGGGGGCCGGACAGCCATTTTGCCCTTCCTCCACCACATAACACTTCCTGGTGTGGTGGAAGCGGTGGAGGGCCACATGAAATGGTTCCGTGGGCCACAGGTTGAGAATCCCTGAACTAAACTTTCTGAGTAACCAGTGATTTGAACTTGGATTTCCCAATTCCAAATCTAGCACTCTAGTGCTTGTACTAGACTAGCTGCCTCAGGCTATGGTTTATTGAAAATATTTATAGACCTTTCTCCTCAAGCAGATCCAAGGTGGCTTGCAATATTAAAAACAAACTATAAAACCCGGAAAACGACAGCCAAACTTTTAAGCAGTCAGTCACTGAGAAAGAGTGTTTGCCTGCTTGTGGGAGACTTGACCTGCTTGTTCCTTCTCTCAGTCTACCTTTTATAGGGTGGTTGTTGTAAACATACAGGTTGAGGGACTGTGGTGGCTTAGGGGTTATGACACCGAACTTGACGACCAGTAGGTCAGCAGTTCGAGACTCGAGTGTTGCACAAAGGAGTGAGTTCCCATTTCTGTCCCAGCTCCCGCCAACCTAGCAGTTTGAAAGCAAGAAATTGCAAGTAGATAAATAGGTACCACTTCAGCGTTCCGTGCACCCTAGAGCCTGATACGACTGGCTTTCGAGCAAGGGCAACCTTTACCTGTTGTGAGCATAAAAGGGAACTGGGGAAGGAAGAGAACTGGGACAAATGTCTAACGCTTTAAAAGGGCACTCTCTCCCCCTTTCAGTTCTTAACTAGTGAGTAATGCCTAACAGAATTAGTGTTTCAGTACTGAGGCTTTGTTCCAGATTTTCTCTGATATGGGTAGGACTTTCCCTTTCCTTTGCTTTGTCATCAAATACTCTTGAGCATACAGTTTGCGGGGAAGTGGCATGTAGCAACAGGGACAAATTGTTTTGCTTGATTTGACTTTACTACATATGAAACTAGGAAGAGTGACTTTTGCAACAATTTTTGGCGCAAATGTAGAAAAATATTTAAATGATCATCGACCACCTTGAGCAAAAACTGAAGACAATACACGTAAAGTATGTATAGGCCTATTTTATAGAATGACCTCCTTGTTGGGTTGTATATTGTTTTATGGTGTGTTACCTGACTGGGAGGTGGAAGGTCAGCAGTTCAATTCCTGAGTACTGCAGGGCGTAATGAGCTCCAGTCTTTGTCCCAGCAACTGCCAACCTAGCAGTTCGAAAGCAAGAAATTGCAAGTAGATAAATAGGGACCACTTCAGTGGGAAGGCAACAACGTTCCACGCACTCCGTTGTCTAGTCATGCCTGCCACATGACCACAGAAACGTCTGCAGAAGCAGACAGCGCTGGCTCTTTGGCTTTGAAACAGAGATGAACACTGAACACTAGAGTTGGATACGACTGGCTTTCGAGCAAGGGATACCTTTACCTTTATCTTTACCTGTTGTAATGCAAATATGACCACCTATGTTTCTCTGTGAACACTACCATGTATATAATAATAGTTATATTACAACTTTGTGTTTTGCTTTTTAAAATAAATTGTCCCATATTCTTAACAAGGACTTAACAAGGGCTTTAATGGCAAAGGTATCCCTTTCTTGAGAACCAGTCGTATACAACTCTAGAGGGTAGTGCTCATCTCTGTTTCAAAGCCGAAGAGCCAGCGCTATCTGCTTCTGCAGACGTTTCCGTGCTCATGTGGCAGGCATGACTAGACACCGGAGCGCACGGAACGCTGTTGCCTTTCCTGCTGAAGTCATACCTATTTATCTACTTGCGATTTCTTGCTTTCAAACTGCTAGGTTGGCAAGAGGTGGGACAGACAACAAGAGCTCACTCTGTCACAAAGCACTTGGGTGGTACCTATTTATCTACTTGCAATTTCTTGCTTTCGAAAGCACTCCGTCACAAAGCACTTGCACTCTGTCACAAAGCACTTGCTGACCTGCTCGCCTTCTGGTTGTCAAGTTCAGTGTCTTAATCACTAAGCCACCACCGCAACCCCCTTTACCAAGGGTTTTACAGACCCATTTTATCTTAACGTGTCCCTATATTAATTGTGTGAAATATTCACATGTTTTCCAGCTACCTTCTTAGGGCACAGACCTTAACTGGCTATGGTGCCATAAGGCTGGCTATGCTGAATCTAAACCTCTCCCAGAAGCCTTGGTCTATGTTAATGCCAGCATTTTACCTGGGCTGAGCAGGAATTGAATCTTGTATCAATCATTTCTTCCCCTTCTTTGCACCTCTTTGTCTCTTCTACCAGCTGATGCCAGCCAGAACAGCAGTTGTGCCAGGAAATCCAGATGTGCAAGCAGATCTAAGATCATCCAGTAGAAATGGGGTGGGCCAGATGAGAGGCTTCTGCCTCTCCCAGATCTTACTCCTACTACTTGTGTGCCTTCAAGTCAATTCTGACTTACAGTGACTCTTTCCAGGGTTTTCTAGGTACAGAATCCCCAGAAGTGGTTTCCCTTCCTTTGCGGACATCCTGGGATAATTGTGCAGTTTGCCCAAAGCAATCCAGGCTGGCTTTTCTCCTAGGAGGCACAGTGGGGAATTGATCTCACAATTTTTGGCTCTGTATCCAGATACTTAACCCAGTGAGCTATGCAGTCAGCTCTTTGAATCTATTACAGCTGTCATATCTTTGAGTTTGGAATTCACTGCACATTCTGAAGAAAACTGAGAAAGTATGATGGCAGCACTTATCATAAACTTCAGAGAAAACAATATCATTACAGCAGTTAGTATTTCAAGTGCCACAATGTGTTTTTTCTTCTTTTTGTTTCGTTTACTCTCTAATATGCTTGAAACACAGACTAATAAAAAATTTTCGACAATATCATTGACTCTGTAAGCTACCTGAGCAAAAAAAGTACAGGGAAATGAGCTGATTCCCAGAGCAAGGACCTAGCCCCAATGGAACACTGTTCCTTTTCCTGCCTATTTATCTACTTGCAAATTCTTGGTTTTGAACTGCTACTTTGGCCTGAGCTGGGACAGACGATGGGAGCTCACTCTGTCATGGAGCACTCTGGTCTCAAACTGCTGATCCACCAACTTTCTGGTTGTCAAGCTCAGCGTCTTAACCACATAAAATGCTAATTAACTTGTGAACCCTCCAGAGAGTGCACTAAGCGCTGTGGGCGGTATATAAGTGTGATTGCTTTGCTTTTTGCTTTAAGCCACTGCAGCCCCCCATAAATGTGTCTTACAAATGGGTAAAAACAAAGAAAAATATACAGATAAGGCGGTTTAGAAAAAGTTATCCTGGAACTTTTGCATGGAACAGGTTTGTGGTCACATAAAGAAATCTAACAAGCTTTTAACCTGTCGCTTTTATCATGGCTCTTGGAAAGGGCTTTGAAAGAATTCCACCTTGCTTTGTTTCACTCCAGTTTTACACCAATCCATAAATCAGACCCAGAGTATGTGATGCCACTCCCTGCACCTTCAAGGAAAAGTGTGTTTAAATGTGTGCTTTCTTTTTGGTTATGCTTTTTAAAAATGTTCCCCATTTCTGTCTCTTTCTCTTCTTCCCTTTGATCTCCATTCCTAGCTGGGAGCTGTTGGTAACCTAATCCTCATCTCTTGCTCTTTCCAAGGATCTTTTAGTTTAAGCTTGGGTTCAATGATGTCCCTCCCCCTCATGTTAAAAAAGTGTGTGTGTGTGTGGGGGGGGAGGAAGCTATAAGTGGAAGGGGGCGATTGTTTGCTGTGCAAATAACTATGATGTTGCCATGGGGAAAAAGCTGGAGACTTCAAGAGAGTTTGTGTTTTCTTGGGCCTCCAGCCAAACCTTGCTTTGACTTATAAGCCTGTGAGTGAAAAAGCCCTGGCAGCTTTGTATCCCGGTGAAGCAACCTGTAGGCAGAGTAAAGCTGTTGTTGTGCATGGAAGGTGTGAGGAGGTGGCAGTAGTTTTAATCTGGGTGGGTTGGAACAAGATTCCACATCTGGTAAGTCCCTGGTTCAATAGAAATAGGATTTACACGTAGAAGAACAAGAAAATAAGCATTTGCTCACTTATAAACTCATTAAGGGAGCTTGCCAGATACTACAGATGTCTGGGAAAATTACACTCATGATTAGCTAGATTGATGCTATCTGCATTTCTATTAATACAGGACCAACGTTTAATAAAGTTACTTTTGTGAATTAGTCACGATCTGTAATTCAAAAAAGTAACTTTTTCAAACTCTGATGTTATACGGCTTACTCAGGTTTTCCAGAGGGGGTGGGGGGAATCAAGTTCTATAATCTTTTCCACAAAATGCCTGGGAATTAAATTTCCAGAGGCAAGGAATTTTGAATTGACTGCTGTTTATATGCCTCTGTGTGTGTGTGTGTGTGTGTGTGTGTGTGTGTGTGTGTGTGTGTGTGTGTGTGTGTGTGTGTGTGTGTGTGTGTGTGTGTGTGTGTGTGTGTGTGTGCATGCATGTGCCTGAACGCAAATAAGTTCTGACTTATGTGTGACAATCTTTGTAAACATAATAATGATCTACAGCCTAACTATACCTTCACCAAACTGATGCCTTTTATCACCCCCATTCTAAAAATACTCATAAAAGTAACCTTGAAATAGTTTCTCACAGGGAACAATGCTACTTGTAGTTTGTTGTTCCCAAACTTGCCCTACAGCATGAATTTTATGTGCCTTTTAAAAACACAAACACTATTTTAAACACAATCACTATTGGAAATGCAGTGGCTCAAGTGACTAAGATGCTGACTGGAAGGAGGGAGGTCAGCAGTTCGATTTCTGAGCACTGCAGGACGGAAGGTGCTCCTGTCTTTGTCCCAGCTCCTGCCAACCTAGCAGTTTGAAAGCAAGAAATTGCAAGTAGATAAATAGGGACCACTTCTGTGGGAAGGTAAACAGCGCTCTGTGCGCTCCGGTGTCTAGTCATGCCTGCCACGTGACCACGGAAATGTCTGCAGAAGCAGACAGTGCTGGCTCTTCGGCTTTGAAACAGAGATGAGCACCAAACCCTAGAGTCAAGTACGACTGGCTTTCGAGCAAGGGAAACCTTTACTATTGGAAAACATTGTGTCCCATAGCTGGTGGGTGCACTTATTAGTTATTTAATTTTGTCTTGTATTTTTAAAGATGTTCCTTGACCGGTGAGCTCCTTCCTCCATCTTCTAATTTGGTTTTGCTCTTGTGTACCCTCAAGACTGTTTGTTCTTGCCATAAAGCTCTTCCTGAATCTGAGCCAGATACTTGAGGCTTGTATCCATTCAAAGGATGTCAAGGATCATTGTCTTGCTTCGTTCTCTCCTTGTGTGCTGCTACTTCTCTCCTGGTTTTAGATGGAGCAATACCAACAAAAGAGTATATTTTCTCAACTGGTGTAGGTTTGAGGCATCCTGTCACTCTACGCATGGCTTCATTAACAGCGATGTCAATTTGTCAAGATTAATAATGAGGTTGGAGGAGGCAGTGCCTCGAAATAAATTCCAACTTATGGCAAACTTTTCTGGGGGTTTTCTAGGTAGAAAGGAGATAAAAATTATTTCATGTTCCCTTCATCAAACGCAATGTTTTTAGACTTCAATTCCCAGAAGCCTAAGTCAATTCCCCAAAGCACTGTTCAGCCAACGTACTGACTTAAGCTTCTGGGAATCGAAGTCCCTCTCTGGGGTGTGGGCCCCACATTGGGAACCACTGATCCTAGTGGCTGCCCTGGAACTGTGCAGTTAACCCAGGAGTTCTCAATCTTTTTAAGCTGGGAGCTAAGTCATGCTCCCTCAGACAGCTTTGGGGACCAGACAACCATTTTGCCCTTCCTCCAACACATGGCACTTCTTGGTGTGGTGGAGGCGTTTTTTTTGGGGGGGGCACATGAAATGGCGCCAGGGGCCGCATCCGGCCTGCAGGCCGCAGGTCGAAAATGCCTGAGTTAGCTCAAGGCTACATAGTCTGGCTCTTCTCCCAGGATGCAGTTGGGGCATTGGACTCTCCACCTCTGGCTCTATAGTTATTCAGCCATCTCTGGAAGGTACCTGGTGACAATGCTGTGTGCTACATTCTATAGGTCAGATCTTCACCTGACAGACTTTTGTATTCACTTGGGTAGAGGGACACACACACCCAACTTTAGAATAATATAGAATAATTGAGTTGAAGCGTTCTTTTAGGCCATTGAGTCCAACCCCATGTTCAATGCAGGAATTTGAATCAAAGCAGATTGAGTGGATGTTTGCAGCTAATGCACAGAAATCTTGTGTGCTTTGTTTTGATTTTAAAAGTTGAAAAACGAGGGGCTTTCAAAAGTTCTGGCCATTTCTGCCTTCAACAAAATAGTGTGATATAGTTCATGATCAGTCTGGTGGCAGAAATTGAACCCTGCATCATCTAAATTTGCCCACCCTAGGCTTAAACCAGGAGAGAATCAGTCTTTGGCAACATGTAATGGTTACATGTTGCCAAAGACTGATTCTCTCCTGGTTTAAAACCAAGCTCTGGTCATTTTAGAACCATTGATAATTCTGAAACACTTGTGGCATTCCCAACCTGCTAATATTTATTACAGAGGTTGATTTTGTCCGCTCTAGCATTTACTGTACAGTAAAACCCCTACTTATGAAAAAAAAAGTCTGTACCATAGGCTTTTGCTTAAATCGGTTTTTTATGTAACTCGAAGCAAACACATTGGAAACATTATTTTTTAACATAACTCGAAGAAAACGCTTAGGAAACATGAATTTTTTATGTAAATCGAAGCAAACCCATATGGAAATGATTTCTTACGTAACTCAAAGCAAACCCATAGGAAAAAGTTTCTTTTTTTCTTTTTTTTATTAAGTTTTTATAACAAGATACAAAATATTATAAGAGAGAAATTGCAATAACATTACAAAAATGAGAGAAACATAGAAAAATAAGCATATAGGATAGTCATATATAGTAGAAATGATGAGATACCGATAGAACATCTTAGATGTATTGTGCCACATTTGATACTCTTTTTTATCCCATCTAATTAAAAAATCTTATCTTATTAAATTCTTTATTGGCTGTCCTTTCTAAGCCATCTTAATATATTCTAAACAGAAAATACTATTACACCCTATGTGACTGTACATTGCCCTACAGGATACGGTGTCTTTTATTCATCTCTATTTCCAGAAGCTATAATGTTCCTGTACTGGCTTGTTTCGGTCACCCTTAACCGCAGCGGATTCCACAAATAAATGCCAAATTGACCAAAATCTATTCTCTTTTACCATACCCTTTTTTTATGTTCAGCTCCCAGGTTAATTTATCGTTTAAAGCTATCTCCCACATTTCCCTATACCAGTCTTCTATCTTCAATGTCTGATCACTCTTCCACTTTCTCGCTATACATTGTCTTGCGATTGTTAAACATATTGAGAGCAACTCTTTTTTGTCTTTTCCTAAACTCATATTTTCTGTATCAGTCAGCAAAGCTATAGCAGGCCCCAATTTTATATTCTCCCCAAAAATTCTACAGGGAAAAAGTATCTTTATGTAACTCGAATCAAACCCATAGGAAATCGTGTAAATCAGGACATGGTTTTAGCACAAAATCATTATGTAAGTCGAATTTTATGTAACTCGAGGCATATGTAAGTCGGGATTTTACTGTATCACAATTCACCTTTACAACCTATGTAATTTATCACAGCCTCCACAGTGGCTAATCATTTTGTTTGCAGTTAACAAATCTGTAGCGCACAGAATAAAGATTACAGCCAGCCAACACAGAATCTAGTTAGTTTGAAAACGCAATAATGCCTCTTTTTAAACAAAGACATCAATCATAAATCAAATGTTAGTTGAACAAAATGTGCCTTCTTTTCAACTTGGAAAAGAGCCTGATTTAGACTACAGGTCTACGAACAGGGTAAACAATTTTTATAAAACAAAATGTGCTTGTAGATGTAGAATTCTTCTGTATAATATGGTTTTCTGAGTGGACTATGTGTTGGTTACATACCATTCAGATGAAATCGCCGCCACAGCAAATATGTCCCTGCAGGGGGGTGGCAACTTCCCAGAAACCAATGTAAAAAAGCGAGTGGCTGAATTTTTTCCGTTCCCCTTCTTTCGGAGGGCCATTTTAAAGATGGTTATCATTACTGTCATACGGAGCAATTGGACAGTGTTGGTTACATCACCTGCCCTTCTCTCCCTTCTTCCCAGCCTCCCTGTCTTTTTCTTGTTACATGCTTTTTCTCAAACAGAATTTTCATTGCAGTAATTTATTTTTGCTTTGCAATAGTCATAAGAGTGATCAGGTCTCACGTTCCAGAACCAAATTTTGCAGCTGTGACCCCACCACTCAATTGATGCTGATTATCCATTTTCAACTTGTTCTTTGAGATTGGTCTCAAAGCAGGTGGCATTTTATGCAGTAAATGTTAATTTTAATACTGTATGCTTAATAGCAAATGTCTGAACTTCCTTTTATCTACCTACCTACCTACCTACCTACCTACCTACCTACCTATCTACCTATCTATCTACCTATCTATCTATCTATCTATCTATGGTATTCCCAGTGGTAATGTATGAGTGTGAGAGCCTGGACCATT
This sequence comes from Bradypodion pumilum, assembly GCA_035047305.1. Lineage (NCBI taxonomy): Eukaryota > Metazoa > Chordata > Lepidosauria > Squamata > Chamaeleonidae > Bradypodion > Bradypodion pumilum. The sequence continues at coordinate 20,698,492 of JAWDJD010000003.1, read as the reverse complement.
AGGAAAGCTGAGCGCAGAATAATAGATGCCTTTGAAATGTGGCATTGGAGGAGAGTTTTGAGAGTCCCATGGACAGCGAGGAGAACAAATAGGTCAATCTTAGAAGAAATCAACCCTGACTGCTCATTGGAAGGTCAAATAGTAAAGTTGAAGCTGAAGTACTTTGGACATTAAATGAGAAGGGAGGATTCACTTGAGAAGGCCTTGATGCTGGGAAAGGTGGAGAGCAAAAGAAGAAGGGAACGGCCAAAGATGAGATGGCTAGATGGTATTGTAGATGCAATAGGCACAGAGCTGGGCGGGCTGAGGAGGATGGTGGACAACAGGGGTGCCTAGAGGTTAATGGTCGCAAAAGGTCGGAATCGACTGAGACTGAACAACAACAATCTATCTATCATCCTATCTTCCACTCTCTTTAGGGACCCAGAGTGGCCAAAATAAAGTTAAAGAACAGATGTTCTCTCTCTCTCCTAAAACTCAGTTAAATATATTGGTTACATATATTGGACGCATAGCTGTCAAGTATCCCGTATTGGCCGGGGAAACCCCTTATTTTACCCTCTTCCCTGGCGTCATCCCGTATTAATTAGACTGCAATGCCCTATTGCCGCCATTGAAGGGCAGCAAAGGATAAGCATAACTGTCAAGTATCCCCTATTTGCTGGGAAATTTCCCTTATTTCCAAATCCAAAACTTGACAGGTGTGATTGGACGGCTTGAGGAGTTAGGGATCCGGGCACTGTGCTGTCCTGGTTCTCCTCTTTCCTGAAGGGCCGGACCCAGTCGATGTGGTTGGAGAGTGAGAGGTCCAGCCCTAGGGTCCTCAAATATGGGGTGTCTCAGGGCTCAGTGCTTTCTCTCCTATTTAACATCTACATGAAGCCGCTGGGGGAGATCATTCGTTCCCATGGGGTGCAGCACCATCAGTACGCGGATGACAATCAGTTGTACATCTCGGCCCGTGGGGACCCCATCGATGCTGTCAAAGTCCTATCTGAATGTCTGAGGGCCGTGGGGGGGTCTGTCTGGATGGGGGCCAACAGGTTACAACTGAATCCTAGCAAGACTGAGTGGCTATGGGTTCGGGGTCCTATGCCACTCTGGGAGCTGCTATCCTTGGCCTTGGATGGGGCTATTTTGCCCCAGACAGACCCAGTGCACAACTTGGGGGTCCTCCTGGACTCGCGGCTGCTGCTAGAAGAGCAGGTGGCAGTGGTGTCCAGGAGGGCCTTTGTACAACTTCATGTAATACGCCAGTTGCACCCACTCCTGGATAGGGACTCCTTGCTTACGGTCACACATGCCCTGGTCACCTCCAGACTAGACTATTGCAATGCGCTCTACATGGGGCTGCCCTTGATGACCATTCAGAGGCTGCAGCTGGTCCAGAATGCAGCAGCCTGGGTGGTGATGGGGTGTGGACGTTATGCCCATGCCTCGCCCCTGCTCCGGGAGCTGCACTGGTTACCGGTTTGCCTCCGAGTCCAATTCAAGATGCTGGTTATGACCTTTAAAGCCCTATATGGTAGTGGGCCAGGATACCTAAGAGACCGCATCGCCCTGAGGACATCTGTCCATCCAACCAGAGCAGACCGGAGGGGCTCTCTAATTGTTCCATCAGCCAGGGGGGGCCACCTCTGGCACAAGAAAAAGGACCTTTTCCGTGTTCGCTCCGGCCCTTTGGAACCTCCTACCAGTAGAACTACGCCTGCAGACGGAGTTGCTGCCCTTCAGGAAAGGACTTAAGACATGGCTGGCGGGGCAGGTGTGGAGCCCTGAAGGCAATGTGGCTCCTGCTCATTGACTCTTATCATGAAATGTATCTTCTTTCTGCCTCTCGGGGTGGGTGGGATTTTTTTAATGTGGTTAGGGGTTTTAATCTGTTTTTATGTGGGTTTTTTATGTATGTGAGCCGCCCAAAGTCGGGTTCCCCCTGAGTGGGCGGCGAACAAATTGAAATATTTAATTTAATTTAATTTAAATTAAATATTGGCCATATAATAAGTGATGTCACTATTAATGAAACTGTTAATTGTGACAGGATGCCTCAAAACCTACACCAGTTGAAAAAATATTCCAGGTCATGGTAACCTCTCCATCTTGGAACATGTGTACTTGGGAACTAAATAGGCCCTAAAGTAAACTGAAAGAGCTACATTGATCCATGATTTCATACTTCAGAGTCAATGCTGGCCAAATTTGCTGTGTGCGTGTATGTGTGGTTTAACACCTCCTTTCAATGCACTGCTTTGTTGACTTGCAGGGAGTTCGTGCAGCCACAGTAAATGACCCCTGGCTACCTCAAAAGTTATTAATAGGTATACTAGGTTTCAGAGTACTGGCTGAAGTATCAAGCAGAAAGACAGGGGAAGGAGTCGTTGTCGTTGGCTGCAACTCGTATCTGAGAATGCATTTTTTTCCTGAAGCAGGAAAAATGTCACTGGCGTTGACTTGTTTAAGGTGGATCCCAGCTTCCCATGAAGTGACCCACACACTATGATCTCAGAGCCATCTCCTGCAGCACATATAAAATGAGACATGCATGATTTAACACCAGGACTGCAATGGACTGCCGCAGCCTTGAGGGTATTATCAAGGTGTGCCTTCACAGACAGTCCATCTGACATGACCTCTTCTGCCTCCATGACCATTGGGAATCAGAATTCCTCCTCCACTCATTTTGCCGTTGGGCCCAATCTGATAGTTTTCAGTGGCATTTCCTCCACTGAGGGGGGACATCACCCCACCTAAAGGGGCTCATCCGCCCATAGCCGTTGGCCCCTTTAGGGAGTAAGGTTATTTACCTCCACCCAATACTCGGTGTTGAGTTGCTGGCTGCACGGTCTATTCCATTACCGTAGCGGGATGTCCAGCCAGATAGAAGGAAGGAATAGTAGTGGAGCAAACAGTTTGGTGCTTTCTTTTGCAAATAAAATGTCTTGATTGTAGTCTCCAGATGTTCCCAGCTGGCATGAAGGCTCGATCTGTCAGCACAAAAGTGTTTGCATGTGTGCTATGTTCCCTGGGACACCATAAGGAACCACCCTGTGATATCATAAGGACCTGCCCCCCTCAATCTGATGTTTTGACCCTTTTTAGTGAAAAAAAGATAGTAGGCAACATGAGGGGAAAGCAACAACCTCTTGCCCAGCTGTTTCTCCCTGGTTCCCCTGGTTGTCCCACTGTGTTCCACACAACAAGTCCTGTAGTTCCTAGACTTATGTTCTAGATGCTAAAGGTGCCATTTTCCCCTCTCTTTTTCAAGCAACAAAGTCTCTTGAGATAGCCCTGGTGTTTTTCATATCCTGTACAAGTGATGGTGAACCTTGGCACTCTAGCTGTTCTTGAATGTCAATTCCCAGAAGCCCAAGTCCCTGTGAATCCACACAAATGGGTTACCCCACAGTCCTATACATATGTTTCTGGAACTTCCCTTGCATCACTGTTAGATTCTCGCAAGAAGTAGACTAGCACGCTGCGAGTGGGTTAAGCATAGTGACTGTTTATTCAGATCGGGAGACAAGACTCAGGATGTGGGGAAAGATGGTATCTTATATACAGCGGTTTTCCATTTCAACAACAGCAAGGAAACATACCAGCGGACACTCCAGTTTATTACCCCATTTGGTTTCCAGCTCCGCTTTGATATGTGCCCCTCCTTTGAAGAGGGCGCCCCTTTGGCGGATCCGGTTCACGCGCTGTGTTCCTTTGAAATGAGTAACACTTGGACACAACATCCCTCCCCCCTTAGTGAGAAACAACCTTTCCCCAACGGATGGGTGGCCCACAAACTCGTCTGGGCCGCCCGTGCGTCTGAGGCACCAGGGTAGGCTCAACGGACCCCCCAACAGGTTTGGAAGTGGGGGGAGAGCTCCGAGTGGCCCCCCCTTCCATTCCTGCCTCTGAGCTCGGGGTAGCTTCCCCTCCCTCCTCGGGCTCTGGGGAAGACGTGGGCAGGGGGTCACTGATTAAATCCCACTCCATATCACTCTCCATGTCTCCCCTTGTTTCCCCTGGTGGCTCCCTCCCTGGGCCGGAGTTAGAGTTCTGCCCAGGGACCCGGAGCCGCATTTGATCCGTGTGTCTCCTCCAAATCGCGCCATTCTCCATTTGCACTCTGTAAGACACCGGGCCAGTCTGCTCCAACACTTCCCCCCCCCAACCATGGAGGCCCATTGGCATAATTCCTGCAGTGGACTGGTTGCCCAACCTCAAAACCTTTTAAAGTCGGAATGTCTATATTTAGGCCCCGATCCTCTTGGCGCTGATGATCTAAACGGTCAAAAACAGTCGGCAGCTTCCTTTTCATTAACAGTTCGGCTGGCGACAAACCAGAGGCCAATGGGGTGACTCTGTAGGACAGCAAAAATTGACACAACTGTAGCTCCAAATCCCCAGGTCCCATGCGTGAGAGCGCGTCTTTGACCGTCCGTACCTGCCTCTCGGCTTGGCCGTTTGTGGCAGGGTGAAAAGGAGCGGCCGTGATGTGTCTAATCCCATTACGACTTAGGAACCCCTGGAATTCTGCCGACATGAAGCTCGATGCGTTATCCGTCACCACGATGTCGGGCAGGCCTAGGTTTGCAAAGACCCGCCTTAATTTGCGGATTGTGGTGGCAGAGGAAGTTCCTGACACTGGGATGACATCTACCCACTTTGAAAAGGAATCTACAATAATCAGAAGTGTTGTTCCCCTGAAAGGGCCAGCAAAATCTATATGAATCCGAGACCAGGGGCCTCTGGCCGTATCCCATTCCCTGCGGGGAAGACGTGGCTCCTCGGGCCTTGATGCCTGACAGTCCCTGCATTTCCCCACCCAAGCCTCAATATCCAGGTCCAATCGGGGCCACCAGAAGTAGCTTCGCGCTAGCGCTTTTGACCTGACAATACCTGGGTGGCTAACATGGAGCGTGCGGAGCACCTTGTTCCGAAGTACAGATGGGACGACTACTCTGTCCCCCCAAACCAAGCAACCCCTCTCCAGTGACAGTTCATTTCTCTTGGAGTAGAACACCCTGAACTCCTCAGGGGTCGGTGACAATGGCCACCCCTTCAGAACCCACATGACAACTTTTGACAGGAGGGGGTCTTTTTTTGTTTGGGCCGCTATGTCAGCAGCGGAGATCGGGGGAGAGTCTAACACATCCAACATAAGGACCTGTCCTTCCGCCTCAATTCGACCCACATACTCAGCAGGGGATCTGGACAGAGCATCCGCGTGGCTAATGCTGATACCCGGGCGATGTTGGAGCGTGTACTGGTACGCCTGAAGGAACATTGCCCAGCGTAACATCCGCGGAGACAGGATTTGGGGGGTGGGCTTGTCTGGCACAAAAATACCTAGGAGCGGTTTGTGGTCTGTAATAATCGTGACAGCCCTCCCGTAAATGAAGTCATGAAATTTCTTCGTTCCAGCGATTATGGCCAGCGCCTCTCTATCAATCTGAGCATAGTTTTTTTCAGCCACCGTTAACGACCTGGAGTAATATGCGATAGGCGCTTCTTTCCCTCCCCCCATGTCATGGCACAGAACAGCCCCAACCCCCACCGGCGAGGCATCACATACAAGCAAAAGGGGCTTCTTCGGATCGTAATGAGTAAGGACAGCATCCGAAGTCAACAGCTCCTTGACTTCCCGGAATGCCCTTTCCTGAGGAGGCCCCCACTTCCACACCGCCTGTTTCCTCAGCAACTGGTGCAGGGGCTCAGCTACAGTCGCCTTTCGGGGTAGAAAGGAGTGATAGAAGTTTAAGAGACCCAAAAATGCCTGGAGCTCCGTCTTCGAAGTGGGACGTGGGGCTTCCCAGACTGCCTGAACTTTGGATTCAGAGGGCTTGATGCCGGCAGGCGTGATTTTGAACCCCAAGAATTCAACCTCATGAGCAAAAAAACAACACTTCTCCCTTTTAACCCGCAACCCCGCATTTTGGAAACGCTCCAGCACCTTCCCCAGTTTAGTGGCCAGGTCCCCCTTGTCAGTCCCAGATATCAACACGTCGTCAAAAAAAGTCAGCACCCCAGGGAGACCCTTCAATAACCTTTCCACAAGAGCCTGAAACAAACCCGGAGCCGTACTAACGCCGAACTGAAGACGGTTCACACGGAATGCACCCTTATGAGTAGTAATAGTCTGACACAACGCAGATTCTGGACTAACAGGCACTTGCTGATATGCTTGGGCCAAGTCCAGTTTAGCAAAACACTTTCCCCCATGGAGGGTGGCCAGCAAATGGCTAACCACTGGAACAGGATAAGAATTAGCTCGGATAGCCTTATTAATCGTGCATTTATAGTCCGCGCAGATGCGGATGTCCCCGTTCGCCTTGATAGCAGTGACTATAGGTGTCTCCCATGGAGCAGAGTCCACGGGCTCCAGGATGCCCTGTGCCACCAGCTTGTCCAACTCCGCTTCAATGCGGTCTTTCAGGGCAAACGGCACCCTCCGTGGCTTCATGCGAATGGGTTGGACAGTTGGGTCCAGCTCAAAATTAACAGGGGCCCCCTTGAACCTACCCAGCCCGGGACGGAAAACATCTGGATAGCGTTCACACACAGCCTGAATGGGGTCGGCCTTAACCGCATTAATTCCCGAAAACCCAATACCCAGGGGCCCAAACCACTGCACGCCCAAAAGGTTATTCCTACCGGTTTTCACCACGACTAGGGGAAGCTTTGCTGAGATGGCCTTGAACCGCACATCAAAATTTCCGATTCCCAACACTGGAATGTGTCGACCCTGCACATCGGTCAGGTTGACCTGCAGAGCCCGCAGTTTCGGCCGGTCTGCTGGAGGAAGTTGAAAAAATTCCCTCTGTGAGATGATTGAGTAGGCAGATCCTGAGTCGATCTCCATGCGGACGGGACACCCTTGGAGGCGAACATCAACGAAGAACCTTCCGGACACTGACTGTACCCCAGATGATGTCTTCCTTCCGACGCGGACTTTGGAAATTGGGTGTTCCGTCCTGCGCTGACCTCTGTCCCCGGGGTGACCTTCGGATCGCTGGCGGCACACCCGTGCAATGTGCCCCTTCCGCCCACACTTGTGGCATTCGGCCGTCTTGAACGGGCACCGTGAGCGGAGGTGCCTTCCCCCACAGCCTTGGCATGGCGCGATGTTGCTCCTTGAAGCTTGGGGGGTTTGTTGGCGAACCCTCCCGACAGTACCCTCCTCTGCTGCATCGTCTGTATCCACTGGAGTATCGCACTGCTGCAGCTGGACGGCCGACTCACCACGGGCAGGAGCAGCAGTTTGGGCATGGAGGATTTTCACCCCAGCGTGTGCAGCCTCGGACGCCAAAGCTTCTTCCAGGACCTGGACAAAAGTCAACCTATTTCTCTTCATCAGCCGCCGCTGAGTAGCTTCGTCCCTGAGGCCCACGAGAAGCCGGTCTCTTAAAGCCTCCTCCAGGTCATGCCATTGGCACGGCACGGCAGCCTGTCGGAGAGCCGCAACGTACTCAGCTACCGTCTCCCCCTCCTTCTGATCTCGCCGGTAAAAGGCAACCCTGGCTGGGAAGATGGAAACGACTGGCTTGAAGTGTTCTCGGAGCACCGCCAGGATGTCGGTCAATGGGGCTTCCCTCAGTGCCTGTGGCAGCAGCAGATGCCCGGCCAGCTCAATCGTGGGCAAACCACAATGGGCCAGGAACAACGCCTTCTGTCGCCCTTCATCCTCGATCTCCCCAGCGATTACAAAGTTCTCGAACTGGATCTCGTACATGGGCCATGCCTCCGGCTTTGCAATGTCAAACGGTCCGATTGAAGATGCAGTAGCAGCCATATCCCACCTTCGTCGCCAATGTTAGATTCTCGCAAGAAGTAGACTAGCACGCTGCGAGTGGGTTAAGCATAGTGACTGTTTATTCAGATCGGGAGACAAGACTCAGGATGTGGGGAAAGATGGTATCTTATATACAGCGGTTTTCCATTTCAACAACAGCAAGGAAACATACCAGCGGACACTCCAGTTTATTACCCCATTTGGTTTCCAGCTCCGCTTTGATATGTGCCCCTCCTTTGAAGAGGGCGCCCCTTTGGCGGATCCGGTTCACGCGCTGTGTTCCTTTGAAATGAGTAACACTTGGACACAACAATCACTCTAGTGGCCAATAAAATATTTAATCAAAAATGTAGGGAGGTTGCTGGGTCCCAGGAAAGCTTAATAATTATTGTGTACCATCAAGTTAGTTCTGACTTATGGCTACCCTTTTCAGAGATTTTCTAGGCACAGAATACCAGAAGTGGCTTACCATTCTCTTCTTCAAGGGTTGCCCTAGGATTGTGCAGTTTGCCCAGAGCTGCACAAGCTATCACTTTTCCTGGGAAGCACAGAGGGGAATTCAACTCCCAACTTCTGACTCCATAGCCAGATATCTAAACCAGGGTTTCTCAACCTTGGGACCTCAGGTGTTCTTAGACTTCAGTTCCCAGATGCCCAAGTCAGTACACCTACTGATTGAAGTTTCTGGGAATTGAAGTCCAAGAACTTCTGGGGAACCAAGGTTAAGAAACCATGATCTAAACAATTGAGCTATTAAGCCAGCTCAAAAAAATGTTTAGGAGCCCTCAACACATGATAAAATTGCCCCATACCAGGTAGAAGACACATGGGACCTTCTTGATGCAAAAGGTTATTGGTTTTAATTTTGAAGTGGGATAATGGTGGGGTACTAAGTACTAAGGAATTTTGCACCTGATAATGATGTATGCATTAATCTGGCACAATCAGAGATGTCCATGTGCCAGAAAAATATACTGTACATAAGGATGTACCTTGCCCATATCGCTAGGGGACTGTGATCACACTTTTGTAATACAGTATCATAATGCTACCACTGCTTCCATCATCCATATGTCTACAAGGATCTCAAAACAGTTCTGTTATAAAGCAGCCTGTTCTGGCCTCAAGGAATGTTTTGGGCAATTTTGTTCATTAAGCCTTTTGTTCCGGGAAACATCCCTTTTCAGCTGTGTGTAACAAACACATGTTTAGTTTGGCTGATTGGAGCTGCTGAAGCCAGAGATTTCTTGCCATTAGTCGGCCTGCCAGTGTGTTTGTGTTATTTAAAAGCACGGTATGTGGGCAATATCTGTCCAACAAAGCTTTCTTGCACATTTTTCACACATCTTATAAATGGCAGTATTTGAGTCAATCGAGATCCCATGATACCGAAACCATCCGGTACTATCCTGTAAATAAAATAAACATTTCCATAACGTGTTCCTCATCACATTCTCTGCATGAATGCCCCGGAAGGAGCTGCTACTATTCCCTATGATAGAAAAAGTGTCAAGAATCATTGTTGTCAAATGACTTTGCTTTTAAATAAATTAGAAACATGTGCTGTTACTACGTTTTAGCACCAGTATTTAGTAATACCTGTCACATGACCCATGGAACCTCTGACCCTTTTGCTGCAAATAGAGATGAGCACCACTCCCTAGAGTCGGACATGACAGGCTTTGGAGCAACTGAGACCTTTATCTTTACTGGGTGGTGCATAGGAATCTGGCCAGGTTATCCTGCTATAATAGAGTAGAGCATGCTGTCAGCGACTCAACGGCAAGTGTCAGGCAGCGGTTAACTAACCTGACAACCCTGAGAACTAACGACCTTGGGTGACGAAGTCCACAGGGAAGGGTGATGGTCCCCAAGTGGATTAAATCCCACCTGAATCCATCTTGATGGAGGGCAGCAGGTTCATCAATCCTGGTCTGGGGCTGAGGAGGACTTTGCGTGCCAAAAGGGCTCAGGAACAGAAAGTGACTCACGGAACTGGATCAGTGGTACAGGGGTCATGCTGTAATGTGGAAGGCAGATGAAAGGCCACTGTATTATATTCTCAGGACAATCTTCATGGCTGATCGCCATGATGATGGCCTATATTCAGATTCGGATATGGCAGAACAAGAAGAAGAAGAAGAAGGGTGGAGTATTCTGGGAGTTCTAATCCCAAATAAAGTTTCCTATCTCTTCAGTCTAATGCAGGGGTTCCAACCTTTTTCTGCGGTGGGTCTCACAACGCCCCAAGGAGCTGAGCGGGCTGGATCAGCCCTCCGGAAGCAGAAGAGGATGTGTTTATAGCTGTCTTAAATGCAGCCTTTTCTGCATTTATTGCAGTTGTGGGAACGCTTATGCATGCACAGGTGTGTTTTATGGCTGACGTAAAACATGCCCGCACATGCGTAAACATGTCCGCTTCCAGGTGTGGCGGTGGTGGCGTGGGCCACACAAAACGGTGCCATGGACTGGGTCTGGCCCACGGACTGCAGGTTGGGAGCCCCTGGTCTACTGGGTGGCCCCAAAAAAGATGGACAATATTCAGCAAAATGGTTCTCTTTTTTAAAAGAAAAGGCAAGGGGGAAATAATTCAACTTACAAAGAACACACACAAGAGAAGCCCTCTGCCTCCACCTACTGTAGCAGGCTTAAAAAAAATCTTATGGAGAAGTTCATTATTTTTTTATACAACAAATGAACGTTTCAGTCATGGAATATTGCATCTGAATTTAATATTTGGACAAGTGGTTACTTATATATTATAAAATCACAATGATTTGTCCTGGATGATAGAACTCAAAAAGCTTGTTATTTCCTTCCTAGTTATATAACCATGATTCTTATTTGCTTTGAGCTCTGGATATAATTAATGTTCAGCGTTTTCTCCTGAAGTAATGGCATGGGGAGCATTAGAGAAGCAACCTGCTGAGCTTGGCTATAGTCATGCTATATACATTTTTAAGGCAAAATATGTCTTGCGAACATACGAAAGAAATTACCCTGGAAACGTGTGGAAACCCACAGCAAGAAGAATCCAGTCTTTGCTCCCTTAATAATGATGACAGTGTTACAAAAGAATGAAAGCTGGGATAAGACCAAACATGAAAACATTAAGGTGGGTTGTGTGAGATAATATTGTATAAGTTCTTGAAATAGTTTTGCTTCAGTTTTCAGAAAAAAAAGGGGATGAAGAGAACTCTGAAAGGAAATACAGTAAAGTAAATATGGAATAACATACTCTTATCTACTCTACACTGCATCCCAACTTCTGCATCTCACATCAAATTCATTGCCTCTTACTTTATGGTGGCTGAATATACAGAGCCCAGGAAAAACAATAATATACACCAGCTTGCACTTAGCTAAAGAGCAAATATTCAAGTCACTCAGTCTTCTAGGCCAATTGATTAAGTCTTCTAAAAATTCAGAGCAGGGTGGAATACTGGGGATATTTAGTAGGCAGTAATGAACTCAAGACCCAAGTGCTGCATAACAGAGTGAGCTTTTGTCTCTCTTCCAGCTCCTGCCAACCTTGCTGTTCAAAAGCAGGTAGATAAATAGGTGCCACTTCATTGGGAAGGTAAACAGCATTCTATGCACTCCAGTGTCTAGTCATGCCTACCACATGTCCACGGAAATGTCTGCAGATGCAGACCGGGCTGGCTCTTTGTCTATAAACAGAGATGATCACTTTGCACACTGAAACCTAGATATGAATGGCTTTCAAGCAAGGGCGGTCTTTAGTGGACAAAGGAATGAGAACACAAACCACTACACACTATTAACAATCACTGTGCAGCAACTCACAGTTGGCATCACTCCCAAGTGTGAATTCTTTTAAATGAGTAAATCATGCTTGGATGAATCACCTTTATAGATTACAACTCCAAGAATACTGAAGGGGGAGAAGGCGCTTCCAAAACAGATTTCAAAGGAGGAAAGGGTGTCTCAAGAAATTTGATGCTATCACCTGTAGTTTGAATAGGGGTAAAGGCTTTTTATCTCCCTACATGTGTTAATCAATTCATCTGTTCAAAGATGGCTGCATCACCAGCGAACCTTTGGTTGTGTAATGACCACTATTTAAAGAACTTTCATTGTCTGCGTGTTTTGCATTTCTACCTAGTCTGGCTGTTTTTGATTACAGTCCCTTACTGATTACTAGATTACAGTTAACACACATAGAGTTCATCTGATAGCTAACTTACACTTGAATGGTAAAAGGACTTTTCATCATCAGCATATCTGACCTGGGGACTGCGGTGGCTCAAGTGGTTAAGACGCTGAACTCGACAACTGGAAGATCGGACTTTGATGCCTGAGTACTGCATGGCAGAGTGAGCTCCCGTCTCTGTCCCAGCTCCTGTCAACCTAGCAGTTTGAAAGCAAGACATTGCAAGTAGATAAATAGGGACTGCTTCGGTGGGAAGGTAAACAACATTCCGTGCACTCCAGTGTTGAGACATGCCTGCCACATGTCCATGGAAATGTCTGCAGATGCAGACAGCATTTGCTCTTTGGCTATAAACAGAAATGAGCACTGAACCCTACAGTTGGATACAACTGGCTTTCGAGCAAGAGCGACCTTTACTTTTACCTATACCTGACCTAAGATGTCTGTATCATTTCCCAAAGACTACTTGCTGAACAATCATTTTTATTTTATTTTTTGGAATAGTAGCCATGTTAGTCTGTGTTTCAGGCATAAACAAAACAAAAACTACAACATTTTTTGTTTTGTTTATGCCTGAATCATTTTTAAGATTACATAAGTATTTACAGCTTCTACAGTACATTTCTCTCTCCCTCCTTCCTCTGTACCATTAAGAGACCCATCTGATCATCCACTTTTGCTCACCCAGAGCGGCCAAAATAGGTGCCTACATGGCAGTGAGCCAGGCTGCTTAAAGGTCTCTAGGCTAGGGTATTTCAGCAGGACGATTTCCAATAATTCACACTTTCAGATTGACCTGAAACAAGTGTTGTTCTCTAGGCCACTTACTAAACCCAGCATTTGGTTCAGATCACATCGGTATTTGCTGGCTCAGAGAACACTGTCCACATCTGATGAGGTGAGCTACGGACCAAAGAATTCTGTGGTTGGCTGGAATCCTGTTGGCAAATTATGAGCGCATAAATGGAATGGCACAAAACGCAAAGGCGAATTACCACCAAGTAAAGAGATGACTGTAAAGTAAAGATGAGGACTGGAGTGGCTTAGTGGTTAAGATGCTCAACTTGATGACTGGAAGTTCAGCAGTTCGCAACTTGAGTGCTGTTCAACAGAGTGAGCTCCCATCTCTGCCCCACTCCTCACAGTTCGAAAGCAAGAAATTGCAAGTACTATAGATAAATATGTACTGCTCTGGCAGGAAAGTTAATAGTGTTCTGTGCATTCCGGTGTTTAGTCATGCCTGCCACATGACCGTGAAAACATCTGCAAACGCAGACAGCGCTGGCTTTTTGGCTGTAAACGGAGATGAGCACCACACCCTAGAGTTGGACACAACTGGCTTCCGAGCAAAGAATACATTTACTTTTACCTGCAGTGGCTCAAGTGGCTAAGACGCTGACAGGGAGGCGGAAGGTCAGCAGTTTGATTCCTGAGCACTGCAGGATGGAATGAGCTCCCGTCTTTGTCCCAGCTCCTGCCAACCTAGCCGTTCGAAAGCAAGACATTGCAAGTAGATAAATAGGGACCAATTCAGTGGGAAGTGTGCTCCGGTGTCTAGTCACACCTGCCACATGACCACAGAAATGTCTGCAGAACAGATGGCACCCGCTCTTCGGCTTTGAAACAGAGATGAGCACTGAACCCTAGAGTTGGATATTACTGGTTTTTGAACAAGGGAAACTTTAGTGTATGAAACTAAGACACAGGACACAGCCTCGGGCTGGGTTAACTCAGGTTTATTGCATCGTGGACAGAGGGAACATGAGGTAATGGCGGATCGATAGCTCTTTATATACAGTAGGGATACATTTGAACGTGGTGCCATGGTAGCCCATTGGCTACTGTCTGCGTGACGTCATTGTGGGTCACGCCCTTCTTGTCCAGGTGTAGGTGGTGGCGGGAAAGCTTCCCGCGCTGTTGCCTTTGATGAGTTCGGACCAAGAGAGCTTGGACGCTCGCTGCTGCCAGCTGGTGGTCATTAGCTCGCGTCCTATTACAGGGTTTATATGATACAGCTGAAGGTTACATTGTTGCTATAGGCAAGGTTACATTGGCTCAGATACATTGTAATTCATGTGGAAGGTAAAACCATTAGAACACAACACCCCTCCCCCCTAGGACGAGACAATGTCTCGAGCCCACACTTCAACACACTCCCCCCCTTAGGAGACAAAGTCTCTCAGCCAAGATGGTTTATTTCGAACACGCTGGGGTCTCGATGCGGGCTGCCTTTCCCCGGGTTTGCTACCTCCTCTTTGTCCCCTGGTTTCCTGCCCTGTAATTTGAGAGGGAGACTTGTTAGTGACTTGCCGCGGCTCCACGGCGTTGTTGGGGGGTATGCTCTTTCTCGGGGAAGAACCGGGGGCACTGGGGGCTAACGAAAAACCCCTCTTCTCGCTTGGAAGGGTGGGGGAACACTCCTGAAAACCCCCCCGGCTCGCAAGACCAGAATCAAAATCAAAATTACATTCGGGGGACGCGGCGGCGGCCGCACATTCCTTTTCCCTCCCCCCGGGCTCTGATAGAACTGGGGTATCAAAAGGATATGAGTCGGGATCACTGCTTTCCCCCCCGGATTCGGACTGATGTCCCTCATTTTCTCCCCCTTGGGCTAAACGGGTGGGGGAGAACCCTATCGCTGAATCCTGTTGCTGTGCCCCACTGACCGGCCCTTCACTCACTCGGCGCCTCAGTTGGTCAGCGTGTCTCCTCCAGAGGAGACCGGTGCTCGTTTCCACCCGATATGACACTGGCCCTGTTTGTTCTACTATTGTTCCTGGCACCCAGGCTGGCCCTGCGCTTGCATAGTTCCTGCAGTAAACAAGGTCGCCGGCGGCGAACCCTTTCGAGACTGCCAATCCTATGTTTTTTCCTTTATCCTCGACTCTCGTCGGGTCCAGCCTGGTCAGAAGTGTGGTCAGTTTCCGCCGCATCAAGAGTTCTGCCGGCGAGTACCCCGACGCTAAGGGGGTCACCCTATACGCTAACAAGAACTGACATACTTGGTGATTTAGGTCCCCCGGGCCCATGCGCCGCAACGCATCCTTTGTTGTACGCACCAACCGTTCCACTTGGCCGTTCGTGGCCGGGTGAAACGGCGCGGATGTGACATGCCGAATGGCGTTTGCTCCCATGAATGCCTCGAACTCCGAGGAGGTGAAGCAACTCGCGTTATCGCTGACTAAAGTGTCGGGTAAACCGAACGTGGAAAAGACCCTCCGTAGCTGGCTAATTGTTGTGGCGGAGGACGTGCTCTTTACTGGGATAACCTCCAGCCACTTGGAGAACGCATCCACCACCAGGAGAAACATGGTTCCTCGGAATGGGCCAGCGAAATCTACATGTACTCTGGACCACGGCCCCCTTGCTGTGTCCCATTCCCTATGCGGGAGGCGGGCCGCCTCTGGTCGGGATCCCTGGCAAGCCCCACAAGTGCCGACCATGTGCTCAATGTCCGCGTCCAGCTGTGGCCACCAAAAGTAACTGCGGGCCAGCGCTTTCGAACGAACGATGCCCGGATGGCTGACGTGCAGCAGTTTGAGCACCCTCGGCCGCATGGCTGCAGGAACCACCACCCGTTGGCCCCACAATAGGCACCCCCTTTCTAGGGACAACTCTAGCTTTTTCCGAAAGAATGGGTCGAATTCCGTGCTTGGGGACGATGCCGGCCACCCCTTTTGTACCCATGAGCTGACTTTCTCGAGTGTCCTGTCCTTGCCTGTCGCCCTCGCAATATCGGCTGGTACTATTGGGGGTGCATCTAAAACCTCAATTAGTAACACCTGGCGGTCTCTTCCTACTCTAGCCTTCTGGTCGTCCGACAAGGGCAAAGGGGATCTCGAAAGTGCATCAGCATGGCTGATCTCTTTTCCGGGCCGGTACACCAACTCGTGTTGGTAAGCGTTGAGAAAAATGGCCCATCGCAGCATTCTCGGTGATAGGATCTGCGGGGTGGGCTTGCTTGCCGTGAAAATCCCTAACAGGGGCTTGTGATCCGTCACGATTTTGAACGGGCGGCCATACAAAAAATCGTGAAACTTTTTGGTCCCCGCTACAATTGCCAATGCCTCCCTGTCGGTTTGTGCGTAATTTCGCTCTGCCTGGGACAGGGACCTTGAATAAAATGCAACCGGGGCTTCCCTTCCGTCATCCAACACGTGGCAAAGTACTGCCCCCACCCCCACCGGTGACGCATCACAGACTAGGACCACCGGCCGTTTGGGGTCGAAATGCGTTAGAATTGCGTCAGAGGTCAAGAGTTGTTTTAATTCTTTGAACGCCCTCTCGTGCTCGTCACCCCACACCCAAGTCTCCTCTTTTTTAAGCAGCCGATGAAGCGGTTCGGCCACGGACGCCTTCCGCGGAAGGAATGTATGGTAAAAATTGAGGAGCCCCAGGAATGACTGTAGCTCGGTTTTGGATGTGGGGCGAGGGGCCTTTTTGATGGCTACTACTTTGGATTTGGATGGCTTGATACCCTCGGGTGTAATCCTGAACCCTAAGAACTCGACCTCGGTTTCGAAAAAAACACATTTGTCCTTCCTCAGTCTCAGCCCCGCTTTCTCGAACACAGTTAGTACTTTGTCCAATCTCCGTGCTAGTTCGGCCTCACTCCCCCCTGTTATTAATACGTCATCAAAATAAGGTAACACCCCCTCCAGCCCCTTCAGGAGGCGTTCCACTAGCGACTGAAAAAGGCCGGGTGCCGAGTTCACGCCGAACTGTAACCGCGACACTTGGAACGCTCCTTTATGTGTGACTATCGTTTGTGCCGCGGCCGTGGCGGGTGTTACGGGAAGCTGCTGATAGGCTTGTGCCAGGTCGAGCTTAGCGAAGCACTTTCCCCCATTTAGCCTAGCCAAAAGGTGGCTGACCACCGGCACCGGATAAGCATTAGGGCGGATCGCCTTGTTAATCGTACACTTATAATCAGCGCAAATGCGCACCTCCCCGTTAGCCTTCAGAGCTGTTACAATTGGAGTTTCCCACTCCGCGGAATCAACAGGAATAAGAATCCCCTGGCCCACCAATTTGTCCAGTTCCGCCTCTATTTTGTCCTTTAGTGCGAAGGGCACTCTGCGCGGTTTGAGTCTTATCGGGCGGACCTCCGGATCTAGGTCGAAGGCTACAGGGGGTCCCTTGAATTTTCCGAGTCCTTTTTCAAAAACGGCGGGATGCGCATCGCACACCACTTGTATTGGGTCCACCCCCACTGCATGTACTCCCCCTATAAACAGGCCTAAGGGCTGGAACCACTGTGTCCCTAGGAGGCTACAACTCCCCCCCTTGAGGACAACTAAGGGCAGCTCCGCAGAGTGTCTCTTAAACTCAACCCGAAATTTCCCGACCCCCAACACCGGAATGCTGTTCCCCTGTACATCTCGTAGCGTGGACCTCAAAGTTTTAAGTTTGGGCCGCACGTGGGGGTCGATTTTTAAAAACTCTTTCTGGGGAATTATGGAATAGGAGGACCCCGAGTCAATTTCCATCCTGATGGGGGCCCCTTGTACTAGTACCTCAACGAAATAATGGGACTGTTCCGCGGACACACTGAGCACTGGGACGTCGTCCTCGCTGCTGTCCGAGACGCGGCCCACGCCGTCCTGCTTCCTCGTGGTCTGGACGCCATCTTTGGGCCTCGCTGAACGGTCCGGCCTGGTCGAACGGTCTGGTGACTGCCTCCGGCCCTCCTTCCGTTTTCTGCATGCCTTGGCGATGTGCCCCCGACGGCCGCAGGTGTAGCATTCGGCCTTTCTAAACGGGCACCTCGCACGCTCGTGGGCCGCTCCGCAACCATCGCAGCGGCGCCCCCCTTTTCGGACCTTCTGGACCTCCTCGCCGTCGCTGCTCTCTGAGGACGACTTTGAGGCCCGTTGAGTTGCGTGCACCGACCTTTCCGCCTTGCCGGCTCTGGGACGCCACTCACGCCACTGGTGCATCTCGTCCACTCCAGCATTCGTGGACTCTGCGGCTTCTGCGGCCGCGACGACCTCTGCCAGCGTGGGTGGCGGCTCCTTATTCATCAAGCTGCGCTGCACCTCCTTGTCTTTCAGGCCACACAGCACGCCGTCCCTGAGGGCCATTTCTAGGATGCTGCCCCATTTACAGGGGGCAGCGGCTACCCTCATGGCGGCCACGAATGCCTCGACCGACTCGTCCGGCGCTTGGACTCGCCTCCAAAACGCGCTCCGAGCGGGAAACATCGCCCTCGCGGGTTGGAAGCGCTCCCGTAGCAGCTTCATGATGTCGTCCGCCTTAAATTCGCTCACCTTCTTTGGAGCGATGATGCCCACCAGCGTCCGCTTGGTTTCCATTCCAAGCATGCGGGTGAGGATGGCCCTCTTCCTCTCCTCATCGTCTTCCTTGACTTTGAGCTCCACCAGCGCCGCATGGAAGTCCATCTCAAGCAGCTCCCAGTCTTGCGGTTTGGTGATGTTGAACCCGCTCTGTGCCCTGGCTGCTCCTTGGGAATCCATTGATCCCATCCTCGTCGCCAATTTAGTGTATGAAACTAAGACACAGGACACAGCCTCGGGCTGGGTTAACTCAGGTTTATTGCATCGTGGACAGAGGGAACATGAGGTAATGGCGGATCGATAGCTCTTTATATACAGTAGGGATACATTTGAACGTGGTGCCATGGTAGCCCATTGGCTACTGTCTGCGTGACGTCATTGTGGGTCACGCCCTTCTTGTCCAGGTGTAGGTGGTGGCGGGAAAGCTTCCCGCGCTGTTGCCTTTGATGAGTTCGGACCAAGAGAGCTTGGACGCTCGCTGCTGCCAGCTGGTGGTCATTAGCTCGCGTCCTATTACAGGGTTTATATGATACAGCTGAAGGTTACATTGTTGCTATAGGCAAGGTTACATTGGCTCAGATACATTGTAATTCATGTGGAAGGTAAAACCATTAGAACACAACACCAACCTTTACCTTTAAAGAGATGACATTTGCATTTGTGTTGGTATTTTCGTTGAGTGACCAGGAATGCAACTAGCATCAGGTTAATTAGTGGCAATTCGTCACAGCAAGTGATTTCATCTGCACACTTCTAAATCACCACTGGGATTTTGACATCTCCTGGGAGCAAAAATGTTTGTAGTATTTCTTCGAGCCCTCTGGGATCTCGGAGGATGCAGTCTTATGTGTTCACTTGGGTCATGCTGGATTGATGAGGTTTTCTGACCCTCTGGCTTTGTGTATTCCACTTCCATCATCAATCCCTGTTCTCTTGCATTCTCTGTGACCTAAATGAGATTAGAACAGAAAACAAACAAGGAAAACAGTATTGAGTAGATCTGCCATCATCGTAGCCACTGCACCTGTCCAACTGAAACTTTACAGGTTTTTTGCCTAGGGATGCCTCTGTGCTGGTTGTTGTTGTTACTAAAAAAGACAAAAGAGAGACAGATCACAACTCATGTACACACAAGCATTCCCTTTCTAAACAACACTTTGCCCCTATTATGAAATGCTGTAGGCTACTTAAGTAGGGCTACCTCTAGTCTTTATGTTTGTTTATATAACATCTGTCAACAAACAAACAATTTTTTAAAGAGATGATCATGTCCTTTTTTTTCCTTTGGAAACTCCTCTCCCCACAAAACTCCCTTTAATTCTTCTTCTGAATTTGTGAAGGCTTCTTCTCCTTAGAAGGACCAGCTTTCCTAGAAAATGTCGTCCAAATTGGCTAAGAAATCAAGAAGTTATCCTCTTCTTTTAAAAGAAAATATTGCAGATTTAGTAGCATCTAGCACCTTGTCTGCCTATGCGTTTTAAATTCAACAGGTGTATCCCTCTTTTGAACCTACTAGTAATACCACTATTCAGACTACTACTACCGTATATTGCTAAGATCTCATCAGCTACACTTCACCAGCCAGGGTCTTAGAATCTGTACTTGCCTGCAGTTCTGTAGCTTATGCTACTTCTGATCCTGCTACCAATAAATTATCCTGCAGCTGTGAAATCAGAGCCTTTTATATGCACTTACATCTAGGATGCGAAGGAGTGTTTGAAACATTATTCATAGATTTCCTATTATATTAATGGAGATCAGATGTAGGTTTCAGTCTACCTTTATAGGAGAGAAATTGGCCAAGGGGCCTAAGAAGACTAATAAATTTCTTGTCTATGTCTTACTTAACCTTCCATCCCAGATTTAATATGTTGTGTTTTCTTAGTACTGTACTTTCATGTCACCTAATTGGTGGAAGGAACCATTGCTTCGGGAGCTTCACTGGTTACCAGTTTGCCTCTGGGTGCAATTCAAGGTGATGGTTTTGACCTTTAAAGCCCTATATGGTAGTGGGCCAGGTTACCTAAGAGACTGCATCGCTCTAAGGACGTCTGTCCGTCCGTCCAACCAGAGCGGACCGGAGGGGCTCTCTAATTGTGCCATCAGCCAGGGGGGCTCACCTCTCTGGCATAAGGAGGAGGGCCTTCTCTGTGTCCGCACCGGCCCTTTGGAACCTCCTGCCAGTAGAACTGCGCCTCCAGACGGAGTTGTTGCCCTTTAGGAAGGAACTAAAAACCTCGCTGGCGGGCCAAGTTTGGGGTGCAGGTAGAGGGGTGGCTTCCGTTGGGTGGTTGATATAGAGGAGTATGCCTTCCCCCACGGTTCCATTGGTATCTGCACCCCTTTTTAGGGGGTGGGTTTTTAATTCTGTATGTTTTTATCTGTTTTATCTATGATTGTGAACCGCCCTGAGTCAGCCTTGGTCGAGTGGGTGGTATAGAAATTTAACAAAATAAATAAATAATAAATAAATAAGTGCGTTCCAGCAAACATGCCAATAGAAAGAGTTCTGTAGCCCTTCAAGATTTACTACAATTTCATTTATCATGAGGTAAATAAATAGCTGTGTATTCAGTGGGTCTCAGATATGCTCATAAGAGCTCAACTTGATCTTAGCATGTACTTTTGTGGACAGCTAAACAGAAGGTACAATGTGCCCCTGATGAAATGAAAACCACAATAACATCTATAACCAGAAGTTCATATCTGTCTCCTGAAGCTGGAATAGAGACCGTGCTTTTAGTACATTATCCATACTCATCAAGGCAAAAAAAATATCTGTATAATCACCCAGTAGCTTCCACTGAAAGCGGGAACAGACTATTTCTTAAGGTTGACAATCTTGATATTGTGAAGGACATGCATGATAAAATTGCAAGCAACTTAGGATAGAGCTTAGTTATCGGTAGACAAGGGTATCCTATGTGGTCTATTGGATAGAGTAATGAAATGGGAATACCAGAACACCTCATATGCCTCATGAGAAATCTGTACAAGAGTCAAGAAGCAACAGTTGGACAGAACACGGAATGACAGAATGGTTTGGAATAGGAAAAGGAGTAAGACAAGGCTGCATTTTATCACCCTACCTTTTCAACCTATACACAGAGCACATAATGTGCAATGCAGGGATGGAGAAATCACAATATGGGATAAAAATTGCTGAGAGAAACATCAACAATTTGAGATATGCAGACGATACCACCCCAATGGCAGAAAGTGAGGAAGATTTAAAGAAGCTCCTGATTAGGTTGAAAGAAGAGAGTGCAAAAGCTGGCCTGAGACTTAACATCAAGAAAACCAAAATAATGGCAACAGGCCCTATCAGCACCTGGAAAGTAGATGGGGAAGAAGTAGAAGCAGTGACGGATTTTACTTTCTTGGGATCTAGGATCACTGCAGATGGTGACTGCAGCCATGAAATAAAGAGGCGACTGATTCTAGGGAGAGAAGCCATGAGAAACCTGGGGAACATAGTGAAAAGTAGAGACATCACCTTGCAAACAAAAATCCGTATAGTCAAAGCAATGGTATTCCCGGTGGTAATGTATGGATGCGAGAGCTGGATCATTAGGAAGGCTGAGCGCAGAAGAATAGACGCCTTTGAGATGTGGTGTTGGAGGAGAGTTTTGAGAGTACCCTGGACAGCGAGGAGAACAAATAAGTCAATCTTGAAAGAAATCAGTCCTGACTGCTCCTTAGAAGGTCAAATGGTAAAGATGAAGCTGAAGTACTTTGGACACCAAATGAGAAGAGAGGATTCACTTGAGAAAGCCTTGATGCTGGGAAAGGTGGAGGGCAAAAGAAAAAGGTGACGGCCAAGGATGAGATGGCTAGATGGCATTGTGGACGCAGCGGGCACCGAGCTGAGTGGGCTGAGGAGGATGGTGGAAGACAGGGGTGCTTGGAGATCAATGGTCCATAGGGTCACAAAGGGTCGGAATCGGCTGTGCGACTGAACAACAACAACAATGAAATGAGACTTCAGAGATCTGTGTTTGTATCTCAGCTCAGCCATGGAAACTCATTGGTGGGAGAGTGACACCGGTAAAACATCTCCTTAGCCTTAAACATTCTCACAAACCTCAAAAATACTATTAGAGTTGTGATGTCAGATGCAGCTTGAGAGAACGAAAGACAGACTTTCATTGCCTGGTTGGGTTCAGATTCCTTTTAACTTACCAATACATGACCAGCTCTTTCAATATAAAGTTCTATGTTCGTTTTAATTTTCATCCAGTAAATTTAAACTCTTCCATTTGCTTACAGAAGCTGTATCATTTTGGAATCTTGCATTATTACTTTAATGGTTAGTTTTAATCCCTGTGATTCAGTATTCCTCTTTTTTCCTCACCAGTTTTTTTAGATAGATAGATAGATAGATAGATAGATAGATAGATAGATAGATAGATAGATAGATAGATAGATAGATAGATAGATAGATAGATAGATAGAATCCTTTATTGGTCAAGTGTGCTAACACACCAGGAATTTGTCTTTGGTACATATGCTCTCCCTAAGGATAAAAAAAAACAATGCAATAAAATCACACAATTTAGTTATTCAGCAAGTTGATGGCATTTGGAAAGAAACTGTCCTGGTATCTGGTTGTTCTGGTATGTAATGCTTTAAAGCGTCGTTTCGATGGTAAAAGCTGGAGCAGATTATTACTGGGGTGTGTGGAGTCTTTATATATTTTCTCTGCTCTCTTTTGATTATTTAGTTAGAAGGGGTGCCCAAACTATGGCCCATGGGCCGGATCCATCCCCTCAAGCCATTTCATCCGCTCCAGACTCCCTCGCCGCTCCCTGAAGCTGAAGTAAAATGTGCATCCGTGGTTGCATGACACACCCGAGCATGCGCAGAACGTTGCCGTAAATTACCCACGGCTGTCTTAAACACATTTATGACAGCCATGGGTTCTTTATGGCAGTGTTCTGAGTGTTTTACTTCTGCTTCTGGTGGGAGGAAACAGGTGACTGGGCCGATCAGCTAAAGTTTGGGCACCCCAGAATTAGAAGAAGAGTGCTCTGCCTGGTTTTAAATGTAACTTCATATAAAGATTGGGATGGGGGAGAGAGAGACACACACAAAAGGCTGCAATGGTTAGTAAATGTTTCCAGATGGGGTATTTCTGGCAAACCTTTTACTCTTGCTTCTAAAAGAAAACCCTAGATTTACTTTTTCTGAACCACAGCTGAGTTTTTACATTCTGGGCATAGTGTGATAGACTCAGTTCCCAGAGATTAATCTTGTTTAAGGCTGGATCACACGGGCCCCCAGAAAAGAAAATGATGTTTATAAGAAAATAAGGAAGGAAGCAAGGAAATTTGCTAATAGGAATAAAACAGCCAATGGAACATCTTTTAAAGCAGCTGATCTTTGCTTAGGAAATTAAAATGACATGTGGTTAACCGTTAAGAAGCCTGGCTTGGGGGAGGAGTGAAATTATGTAATACTTCAACTTCTCTTGACTTAGGGAAAGTTGTAATTAAACCTCTCTTTTCTTTTTTGAAGTTTCACTCTGGAGAAGGATGTTTTGAACTCACTGATTAGCCATTTATGATCGCCATAATGATTTTATTTCTAGCATCTTCATTTTAACACTGTACTATGCCATCAAGTTGTATCCAACCTATGGCAACCCTATGAATGAGAGATCTCCAAAATGTCCTGTCCTCAACAGTCCTGCTCAGCCTGTGGAATTCTTAGCAAGTAAATCCATCTCGCATTTGGTCTTCCTCAATTGCTGCTTCTTATTGCCTTTCCCTGCATTATTGTTTTTTTCTGAGACACTTGCTTTTTCAAGATGTGCCGAAAGTAGGACAGACTCAACTTCCTCATTTTTGCTTCCAGATACAGTTCAGACTTGATTTGCCCTTGATTTGTCCCACTTGTTCATCTTTCTGGGAGTCCAGAGCAATCCTCCAGCACCATATTTTAAACCAGTCAATTTCTGCTAAAAAGAGGTGCATTACCTAGCTGGCATTTCTCCATCAAAATTCTGTCGAAAAAGCGCTGCTCAGAAAGAGTGGGTCAAAGCAGGTTCCTCGGAAACACCAGTGCCGGATTAAGCCAGCGTGAGGCCTGTAGCAAATTGGGTCAAGAGGTCCTTGCTTAGATTTAGGATACCTATAAAATAAAACACCACTAGTAAAAACAAATGTGCCAATGAGGTGTCAGCGATCTCTCCGAGTGAACTTTTTTTTGAATATCTGCACGAATGCACAGAATATTTAAATCTGGATTTTCATTCTAACTGAGCCTGGGTACCGGGGGCTCCAGAGACGCGCCTGTAGCCTTTGCTATTCCTGCTATATAACTGATCTGGCACTGGGAAACACACCTGCTATTTGATCACCAACCACCAAAATAGAGACTGAAATCAAGGCATAGCTTCCTCACAACTTCTGCTCCCCCGAAAAACCAGCCCCCACAGACCACCTTAGAAGGTGAGCAAGGAGCTACCAGATAACTGGATAGACCCATGTGACTCTCTACTGCCTGGCCAAGAACAACCATGGCCTGTGTGGAAAGCTTTAAATAGACTGTGTGCAGGGGTAGGAAGATCAAGGGCTAATCTGAGAAAATGGAGTTTCCCTATAGTTGACAGCCTGTGTGAATGTGGAGAAGTACAAACTATTACCCATATGATACAATGCACACAATGTTCCTCAACATGCACTGAGGAGGACTTTATGCTAGCAAGAGGAAATGCTGTTGATGTGTCCTGATATTGGGCGGATGTCATCTAATTCCAGTTTGTTTTAGATATGTTGATTTTAGCTTTGTATGCTATTATATGTTTGTGGTGCCTCTGGCATGAATAAAGAAAGAACCAGTCAATTTTTTCCCTTTTAGCTTTCCTTACTGTTTTGCTTTCATTCCATTACACAGTGATCAGCAATACAAGAGTGTGGGTGATCTTAGCTTCTAATGACCCGTCCCTAACACTTGATGGTCTTCTCTAATTCCTTCATTGCTCCCCTTCTTAGTCTCAATCTTCTTCTGATTTTTTTTGGCTGCAGTTTCCATTTCTGATTGAATCAGGGCATACAAATTATTTCACCAATTCAGTTTCTTCATTGTCAACATTAAAGTGGTGTGGTTCTTCTGTAGGAAGTAAAGGTAAAGTTTGCACTTGCTTGAAAGCCAGCCGTATCACACTCTAGAATGTGGTGCTCATCTCAATTTACAGCCAAAGAGTCAGTGCTGTCTGTGTCTGCAGATGTTTCCCTGGTCATGTGGCAGGCATGACTAAACTCCAGCATGCTGGGAACGCTGTTTACCTTCCCACCGAAGTGGTCCCTATTTATCTACTTGCAATTTCTTACTTCAAACTGCTAGGTTGGCAAGAGCTGGGACAGAGATGGAAGCTCATTCTGTCGTGCAGCACTTGGGTCTTGAACTGCTGACCTGCTGACTCTCCTGTTGTCACGTTCAGCATCTAGACCACAAAGCCACCACCGTCCCTTCTGTAGGAAGTACATCCTTCCAAAATAGGCAAAAGATCCCTAAACAGTAGGGCAACACTCAGATCTATCTTCAGAAAATATTTGTATTGCACATCGACAACTGCTTTATTTTTCAGTTTTTGAGAGGATTCACCCTTGGAGATTTGATTAGATAGGGAACAGCCTTAGGAGGCAAACATGTGATCTGTAACAAAACATTGCAGTGGATCATTGTGACTTAGAAAAGATGTTCTGCTTCATTTATTTCCAACAGCTGTGCATTGTAAGGAGCTCACATAGACCCGTGATGATGAACCTTGGCACTCCAGATGTTCTTGGACTTCAATTTCCAGAAGCCCAAGCCCCCATGAATCCACACGAATGGGTTTACTGTGATTCATATGGGCGCATTTTAGTTCGGCTACCGTGGGCCAGGATGAATCGCAGTAAACCCATTCTTGTGGATTCATGGGGGCTTGGGCTTCTGGGAATTGAAGTCCAAGAACATCTGACGTGCCAAGGTTCACCATCATGGACATAGGCCATTTCAGTCCAGGACAGCCATGTTAGTCTGCAGTCTGTTGAAGGCTTTGATTGTAAATACAGTTGTCCTGGGAGAATGATTGTTGGGGAGAATGAATCATTTCCCAAACTATCTTCCATGGAACACTGGTGGACTTCAATTTCCAGAAGCCTAAGTCAGTATATTGGCTGATGATGCAATGCAATTTTTTTTACTACCTACTCTGTGGGCTGGCCAAATCTGTGGGTGGGGCCAATCCTGTGGGCATGGCCAAACATCCTGCATTATGGGCTATGGAGGTGGGTGTGGCCAACCAAGTGGGTGTGGTCTGGGGAATTTCTGCTACCGGTTCTACAGAACCTGACAGAACCTGCTGCAGTGCATCACTGGGCTGATCAGTGATTTGGGGAACTGACTTAGGCTTTTGGGGGTTGAAGTCCACCAGTGTTCCACCAAATATTGTTTGGGAAATGCTGGAATAGATGAAGGAGGTTCGAGCATCTCCTCTGATTAAACAGGTTCTGTGAGGTTTCAAAGCAACCCAGCTCCTGCTCAACCTGTTTGGTCAGAAATGATAACAAGATAGTCTGAACACAATACAAGCATTAATCCCTCCTTCATGGTGCCTCCAAAATTCTTGAAAGAAGGATCTTCAGTTTACTTAGAATGAACCTACAGCAGAGAGAAACCAAGAAGCTGTACTATCAAGACATGGCATAGCCTTGAATTGGTATTAAGGCCCATTACCTGCATGGAAGACCTGCTCCTGGTGATGGTAATAACTGCTAGAACTGGCTCAATATGGATGAATCCAGCTCATATCCTGGTCTGCCGGTTACATGTACCAATGAGGATTGGCTAACGACAAAGCCAAGACGGTGGCTTTATTTTAACAGTTTAAAGTCTGACCTCGACTCAAAATAAGAGAAGAATATGGATGAACACAGCCACCTCGTATCAGAGCTTTTATATGGCCCAAGTTACAGAGCTTCAGAAAGTTACTTCTTTAGACTACAATTGCCAATATTCCATGGATCATGCTGGCTCATAGATTCTGGGACTTGTAATTCAAAAGCAAACACCCCAGTCTTACCAAGTTCTGTGATTTACTTAAACAATCTGTCCAACTACACGTTTTCTCCTTCTGTGCTTCATGTATAGCCAATCTGACATACTCTTCTTCCAACAGTGTTTAGTTCTGCGAAATGGATGTCTTTAATACATTTGCATCCCAAGCACTGTTACTGCAACAATGAAAACTCAACAAATAATTACCGCTTTGTCTCAGGAGTTCATTTTGTCCCTGAAACTCGGCATACTCCCATATCCCCAATTTCTCTGTTGAGCCGAAACTCTGATTCTGTAGCAGTGCTTACTGGAAAATGAGCATGTTTAGAAGGCTGTTCTGTGCTTCCAGGGCTAATTGAACCTCAGCAGGTAGTTAATTATTTTGATCAGCTTGGCTGCTGCCCAGCCCTGGCATTTCAGAGTAGGCAACAATGAATTGTGCAGAGGTGAATGCTTGCTTATGAAGATGTTGCTTATGAAGATGTTCATAACTCAGCTTTTTGGATTGGTGGGGAGTATTTGTTTTCTTGTTTTGATTCTTTTTTACACTAATTAAGGATATACAGTACATAAAAATCGATTGGCTGCTACTCAAGGGTCATCTGTTTTCCAATGGCAAACACAGGGACAGACTTGCAGAATGGCAATTTGTTCTTGTTGTTGTGTGCTGCCAAGTCACCTCTAACTTACAGCAGCCTTACAGGTGAGTGATTTCCAAAATGGCCTGGCCTTAGCCTTTACAGCAGGGGTGCCCAAACTATGGCCCAGGGGCCGGATCTGGCCCCTGATGCCAATTCATCCGGCCCACAAAGCCCTCATTGCTCCTGGAAGCGGAAGTAAAATGCACCCATATGGGCACATTTTACTTCCGCCTTCCATTTGTTTTCCACATCGTGGCATTACACCTGTACCACTGATCCAGTTCCACAAGTCACTTTCTGGTCCTGAGCCTTTTTGGTATGAAAAGTCCTCATCAGCTCCGGGCCAGTATTGATAAAGCTGCTGCCCTCCATCAAATTAGATTCAGGTGGGATTTAATCCACTTGGGAACCATCACCCTTCCCTGTGGACTTTACTGAGGGGTTGTCAGGTTAGTTAACCGCTGTCTGAGACTCAGTGTTGAGTCACTGGCAATATGATGTATTACGATAGCAGGATAGCCTGGCCAGATAAAAATGAGCAAAAAGACAACATTTTGTTGAGCCAGGAGGAATACAACTATCAGAGGAACAACCATGCAGAATCTTGAATATGACGAAAACTAGGAATTTTACAAGCAAATTATGTAAAACCTGCAATAATGAAAAAGAAGACTACTGCAAAATATTTAAGGAGAGTAAGAAAAATCCTGAAATTGTGATTGAGTTGAAGAAGTATCATAAAAGCAATAAAAACCTGGTGATAAAATATAGTGTTGGTATTTTAATTTGGATAGTGCCTGAATTGGATACTTTAGACTGGAGAACCAAGAAGCTGATGACTGCAAATCATGCTGTTTGTCCACAAAGCAATGTGGGTAGATTCTGTCACAGATGGATGGAGGACGAGGATTGTTGCAAGTCAGACAAATGTTGGAAAAGGAAAAATAGGGCTCTCAGTTAATATATTCACAGAGGTAAAGAAAGGATGCTGAATGCAGTTTCTAGGGAAAGTATCATAAAGATTGCTGAATCAAAAGATGCATATAGGGATGAAGTGTTAAAGAATAGAATAAATCAGGGGTTGGCAAACTACAGCCCACAGGCCGAACCTGGCCCACGGCACCATTTCATGTGGTTCACCGCTACCAGAAGCAGAAGCAAACGCATTTACGACAGCCATAAACCACACCCGTAGCATTTACGACAGCCACAGATGTGTTTTACAGCGGGAGGAACCACATGACCGGCCGGCTCAGCTGTCCGGGGCTACCCCTGAATAAATGCTGGGAATAATAGCTGTTACATGCTCAATATATTTTTTTAAAATGATGATAAAATGGATAGGACTAATAATTGTAAATGGCTAAAATGTGGTATCCTTAAAAAGAGACAGAAGGACTTCTATTTGCTGTCCAAGAACAAGCACTATAAGCCAACATAAAGTTAAAATTGAAAAAACTGGAACTGACAGTAATTGTAAGCTTTGTAAAGAGATGGGCGAAACAGTGGACCACATTATCAATTGATTTATTAAGATTGTACAGACTGCAAAGGATGTCGTAACTGAGTTGCAGCAATGTTACGTTGGAATCTGTGCAAGAATTTTGGAATACAGTATCATTTTCAAAAAAACTGGTGAGGATACAAATGTGGAATGGTGGTTGAGAAAGAGGGTAAGACAATTAAAATCTTATGGGACTTTACGATCCAAACTGATGAGAAGCTCGAACACAAGACCCCAGACATTACTGTGGCTCGGGGGGGGGGGGACCTAGTTAAGCTGATGGATGTGGTGATAGGGTGGAAGAAAAAGAGTTTGGAAAGATCATTAGATATCAGGATTTTAGAACTGAAGTACGGCACCTTCAGGAGAAAAGAGCAACAGCGATCCAGTTATTGTTTATCTGGACTTTCAGAAGGCTTTTGACAAGGTCCAGCACCAAGGACTCTTGAATACAGTAATGGAATAAAGGGACAGGTCTTGTCCTGGATCAGCAACTGGCTAAGGGACAGGAGACAGAGGGTAGTACTAAATGGACACTTCTCCAAGTGGAGGGAAGTAAAGAGTGGGGTCCCCCAAGGTCCAGTACTGGGACCCCTGCTTTTCAACCTCTTCATAAATGATCTAGAGGTAGGAGTAAATAGCAAGGTAGCCAAATTTGCTGACGACACTAAATTATACAGGGTAGTGAAAACTGTGAGAGATTGTGAGGAGCTCCAGAGGGATCTCTTGACACTGGGGGAGTGGGCAAAACAGTGGCAAATGAGCTTCAACATTAGTAAGTGCAGAGTGATGCATGTTGGGGCAAAAAAAACAAACATTTATATTTATAAACTGATGGGGTCTGAACTCTCTGCGACAAACCAGGAAAGGGACCTTGGTGTCCTGGTGGACAGCTCAATGAAGGTGTCAACCCAGTGTGCCTCAGCAGTGAAAAAAGCAAACTCAATGCTAGGGATCATTAGGAATGGTATAGAAAATAAGTCAGCAAGTGTCATTTTGCCTCTTTATAAATCTATGGTGAGGCCCCATCTGGAATACTGTGTACAGTTCTGGTCGCCATACCTCCAGAAGGATATTATGGAGTTGGAAAAAGTGCAGAGGAGGGCAACCAGAATGATTAGGGAACTGGAACACCTTCCTTACCATCTGAGGCTGCAACAGTTGGGCCTCTTCACTCCTGAACGACGGCGTCTAAGAGGTGACCTGATGGAAGTTTATAAAATCATGCATGGTGTGGACAAAGTAGATAAGGAAAAACTTTTCCCTATCGCATAACGCTAGAACTAGGGGACACTCGATGAAACTTTTGGGTACTAGTTCTCAAACAAATAAGAGAAAGTACTTTTTCACCCAGAGGATCACTGGTCTATGGAACTGGTCTATGAGCACTGATCCCTAGACTTGGATATGACTGGCTTTTGAGCAAGGGTTACCTTGACCTATATTATCAGGTGATACCTCACCAGCTCTTAGGTCCAGGGCTAGGACCCAAACCATGGCACGCTGGTCCAAACATGTATATATATACAGGCATACCTGTCAAGTATCCCATATTGGCCGGGATTTCCCATATCTTAGCGCTTGTTCCTCCCTTTTCCCGCCACCCCATATTTTGAACAGCGGGGAAAGAGGTTACTGCACATGCACGCCCATCACAAAGGGGATCTGCACATGCACAAAGAGTTCTGCGCATGCACAAACGCAACTGCACATGCACAGTAATTTCCCGTATTTTCCAGAACCGCACTTGATGGGTATGCATGTACAAGTGACTCAGTGGTTGAGAAGCTCACAATGTTAGCTATAAGGCCAGCAAGTCGGCAGTACGAGACCTGGTTACTGCATAACAGATTGAGCTCCCATCTCTGTCCCAGTTCCTGGCAACCTAGCAGATCGAAAGCAAGAAATTGCAAGTAGATAAATGGGAACCACTTCAGTGGGAAAAGATCTTGAGGACATGAAAGGAGCCTCATTCAGGCGCCCCCTGAGCAAAGTTTCTCCAGCAAAAATCCTTTCAAATAATTTCTGACACAAAATTATTATTATTGTTACTATTATTATTATAGCAACAAATATAATTAATTGTCACTGATTAGTACTACTGCTGCCACCGGCACTCTAGTCTTGTAGTCATCATCCAGAGTAAAATGAAAAGGGGAAGTGTGTTTTTTAAAAATGCAGCAACATTCCTTTTACACTCCCACTCGCCTCCCAGTTTCATCCACTTCCTTCCTGTGGCTTTTTATAGAATCATGTGTTTAACTCATGTCCAGCAATAAAAAAGGATGTTTTGTGTGGTGGTGGTGTGTGTGTATGTGTCTGTGAGGAGTTCTGCTGTTGTTGTTTGGAACATAAGCCACAAGTATCACAATTGGAAGTGTAGCTCTGGTTTGCGTAGGAGAACTGGAACGATGTAGCACGTCAAGAAAGATCAGAATGTGCTGGGCTTTTAGTTTGTTTTGCTTTGGAAGCTTTTTGATTGAACAGTTTATACTTGCTTTTCCCTGCAAGAGCCTGTTTTTATGAATCAGCTGCTTCGTTTTCATTCATGCTGCTTAAAAAGGCAGAGTGCTGAATATCATATTTGTGAATCGAAACAAAGCCACTGATTCATAAAGAGAGACCTATGTAAGAAAAAGCCATTTTTCTTGTGAAACAGCAAGTAAAATCAAGGTAAAAGTAGTGGGTAATTGTAAGTGATATGCATTATTTGTTTTTAAGCCTGGGTACAATGAGAAGCTTGTGTCTGGCCGGACATCCCAATACAATAATGGTATAGACTGTACAGCCAACAACTCAACACTGAGTGTTGGGTGATGGTAAGTAACCTGACTCCCCAAAGGGGCCAACAGCTATGGGTGGATGAGCCCCTTTGGGTGGGGTTATTGTCCCCTTAAAGGAGGAAATGCCACTGAAACAATCAGATTGGGCCCAATGGCAAAATGACAGGGGAACCCTGATTCCCAATGGTCATGGAGGTGGAAGAGGCCAGGCCAGATGGACTGACTGTGAAGGCACACCTTGATAATATCCTCAAGGCTTCAGCAATCCATTGCAGTCCCGGTGTTAAATCCTACATGTCTCATTTCATATGTGCTGCAGGAAATCACGAGATCATAGTGTGTGAGTCACTTCATGGCAAGCTGGGATCCACCTTAAACAAATTCATGCCAGTGGCATTTTTCCGATCGCCTCAGAGGGCGAAGGTGGCCCAGAACCAGCCTGCCTAGCTTGCCTACAAGACCTGGCCTCCCGGCATCCTGGGGCAAGGAAAAAAGTATACTCGGATCGAGTTACAGGCGACGATGACGACACTCACGCTTTGGTAGAACCTCTTCCAAAAAAAAGTAATAATTGTATGGTCTAGTCCAGTGATGCCCAACCTTGGCACTCCAGCTGTTCTTGAACTTCAGTTCCCAGAAGCTCTGAACAGTAGGTGTGTTGACTTGGCTTCTGGGAATTGAAGTCCAAGAACACCTGGACTATCAAGGTTGGCCATCATTGGTAGTCCCTGATAAGCGTGATAAGCATATCAGTTGGTTCCTCAGTTAACAAAGGAGATGGAATTACTTTAATGGGATATTCGCTTTTGAGGGACTACGGTTACCATTGTCCCCCTGCCCAAGGACAATGAGAACTGCAGTTCACCCATTCTGGAGGGCCCCAAATTAGGGAATTCCGGCTGAGATGATTTTATTTTCTTTCTTGTTCCTTCCCATGACAATCTGGACAATAGTATCCTGGACTATATGAATTAATCCCCTCCTACTTGACGTATGTTGCCAGTTAACACATAGGCCTCTGCAAATATTTGTAAAGTGAGCAATGCAGTGTTCTCAGCATTCAGGATCATGTAGAGCGCCTCCACAAAAGAGGAGTTGGTAAGGTAAAGGTCTCCCTTGCTCAAAAGCCAGTGGTATCTCACTCTAGGGATTGATCCTCATTTCCATTTATAGCCAAAGAAACAGCGGTGTCTGCATCTGCAGATGTTTCTGTGGACATGTGGCAGGCATGACTAGACACTGGAGTGCAGGGAACATCGTTTACCTTCCCACCAAAGTGGTATCTATTTATGTACTTGCAAAAAAATTTTTGCCTTTGAACTGCTAGGTTGGCAGGAGCTTGGACAGGGACAGGAGCTCACTCCATTGTGCAGCACTCGGGTCTCAAACTGCTGAACTTCCAGTCATCAAGTTCAGTTTCTTAACCAGGCAGCTAGCCTTTAGAGGGCCAAACTAGGCCTGCTTTGGTGGTTAATCTGCAATGGCCAAAGTTTACGCAAATACCCAGTTTTATTGTATTCAGCTATTCTTGTGTCAAGTCTTCAGAGCTGTTTTGCCCTCTGGCCTTAGTTCCATTCTCTACTGATCGTTAAATGCTAGGAGCTAACTTTATTGATATCATGCATTTTTTTATTAAAGCCGTAAAGCTTCCAAGCTTTCCAGTGGAACTTAATATCCACCTCCACCTGTGCTGTATTAATAGAAACAACCTCCCTCATCAAAAGCAGCATGTGGAGAAGAATATGAGAAATTAGCAAGAGGTGATAACAGCCTCTAAGATCTCCCCACGGATTCTATGCGCAGTCACCCTGGAGATACAGATCCGACTCAGCGGCTGGCTTAATGAAGGGGACTACAGGAATAGATAATGGGTCCCATCAGAAAAGGAAATATAAGTCCTGTGTGCTCAGAGGGAAAGAGGTAGGGCACAGTTCACAAGTAAGATGCAACTTCTGAGAGAGAGAAATGAAGTGCTAACACTGGAACTCTGGAAGAACACACTTTGCATACGATGCGTTCCAGGTTTATCCCTTTTTTTCAGGTAACAGTTGAAGGAAGGTTCTCTTGGAAACCCAAGAGAACAGCTACTTCTCAGAGTAGATTGGCTAGATAAGTTACAGTCTTATGAGAGTTCAGTGACATTATTTTTTGCAGACCAAACCTCTTTGAATCATCCTCGCTTCGGAAAGGAGCCAGAGGCTGGTTACACCAGCTTCACAAGGAGAAGGGATTGAATCCTCTCCAGATTTTCAGCTGATCTCTGAAGGAGCCAGTTTATCAGCTCCTATTCTAATGCCACTTACTATATTAAGTAGCAGAATTCCAGCCACTGAGTTGACATCTCCCAAAAAACTTACTTCTGTAGGCTCCAGGTATTGTCTGTATTGTTTGTTGTTGTTCAGTCGCACAGTCGAGTCCAACCCTTTGCGACTCCATAGACCACCGACACCAGGCTCCTCTGGCATCTGCCATCCTCTGTAGCCTGCCTGATCTACGCCCATTGTGTCAATGATGCCATCCAGATCTCATCCTCTGCTGCCCCATTCTCCTTTTGCCTTCGATATTTCCCAGCAGCCAAGCCTTCTCCAGTGAGAAGTTTAACCACAAGTAAAATATTTTTTTAAAAAAGTGAAGCTAGACAAAATTGTTAATGGGTCACTAATAGAATGCTTTTATACAATTCTCTAGTATATCTTCACTTGGAGTATCTTCCTGGAAGGATGCAAGGAATTATGAACTCGTTCAGGTATCTCTTGGGAAATGACAAGGCCTTGTGGGCTAATGTATCCACTCTAGAAGCGTCCAATGTGAGCAACAGCAACTCAGAATCCTTTAAACAGTTCTGATTGACACATCTAAATCTTCACCTATAAGGAGGGACGTTAACTGTTGGAATCCGGCAAAGGCTCCCGCACCCGTCCCTACTATCCCATACCGAGCCGCCCGCACTTGCCTTTACCCGGCACGACCATTGCCGCAAGGGTCCAGCAGTCGCCAGTGGGGCAACCGCCCCATGAATGCAAACAAAACAAATTCAAGTCCCAACATCCTCTGTGACGCGACACCTCTCAGCCAATCAGGCTGACAGGCGAGAGCAAGGAGAACTTTGGGAAAGTCGGCATGCCCAGTACAAAACGAGCTGCAGAAAAAAAGCCGTGCACGAACACGAACAAAAGAAACAAAACTTCAAGTCCTAGCATCCTCCACGCCATGACCACTTCAGCCAATCAGGCTGAAGAGCACAAGCGCGCAGAACACTGAAAAAGCTGGTGTGCGTAAAATAAAATAACGCCTCCCGAAACGGGAGCGTAAGGCTGCCACAGGTGGACGCAGCTCCTCATGACCTCACTAACCCAAACCCACAAAAAAACCACGGTGAGACAACTGCCGGCCTTCTTTCCCGGAGCAACAGGGAGAAGAGGGACTCCCTCTCCTCCCCGCTACCCCACTGAAGACACGGCGAGATCACCGCCGGCCTCAACGTAAGTTGAGCCGGGGTGGGGAAAAAAACACAAGCAGCAGGCAGCAATTTGTCAGGGGAAGCACACTCCCTGGTGAATGACCTGATGCTGCCTTTGTACTACCCACACTGCTGTTTCAAGAACTAGCACGAAACAGCGGTGGAGGTAATAGAAAAGCAGCAGCCAGCAATCTGCAAGGAAGAGCACCACCCCTTACGGATCATTGCCTGCCGATCTCGTTAGGTAAGCCTGGGGAAAAGAAGGCCAAGAGGAGAGAACCATCATGAAGCAGATAGCTCTTCTCTGCCTCCTTCTCCCCCGACCGACCTAGCAAACCTTACCAGACGAAGAGTGAGCTGACTGCCAGCTCTTCCTTTTCCCCATCACTGCATCAAAACCTAATTTCGAAACAGCAATGGGGAAAAGAGGAAACAACAAACAGGTCGTTCTTCACCCCACAAAACACAACAACAAAACAAAACAGTAAACCAGAACGCTAAGCATCAAAAATAATAAAACACATAAATAAACAAATAATTAAAATAAACCCAGTAAACAACAAAACAATAAACAACAAACTCAACAAAAAACACCCGAAATACCAAAGGCTAATGAAAAATCATGAAAACTCAGTAAAAACACCTATCTACAACATGAAAATACCTAACTCAACAAATAATAATATCACAAAATTACAAAATAAATACGGAAAAAATAAATAAATAACAACCAGAAATATCCAAAACAATAAAACACATCTAAAATCTAAAATAAACACAAAAGTACAAGCAAAAACACTTGGGGGGGGGGGTTAAGTAGAAACTCTCTACTTAACCCCCCCCAGCCCAGCACCCTAAAATAATAATAAAAAATGAAAATAAAATAATAAATCAAGAGCACTTACAAAAGACGTCTTCCCTCCATGCCTCCGCAACAGAACTGAAGAAAGAAAGACAATCACAGTATTCTTAATCACAGCCCCATCTAGAGGTTGGAAGAGTATGCAACAGTCAAAAAATATTTTAAAAATCCAAATAAAAAATAAATTAAATTAAATAAATTAAAAAACCATAAACTCAAATCATCACCACCCAAACCACCCCTAACCAAAACACACACACACACACACACACACACACACACACACACACACACACACACACAAAACTGCCCGGCAAGGCCGGGCAAAATATACTAGTCTATATCTATAAAACAGAAATCTATGTTTGTATGTGCTTAAAAGGCTCCCACACCTCTGGACCAATCCCGCTGAAATTTGGCACATACATACCTTGGGCCGGCGAGATCAGCACTGTGGGGGTTACAAGCCCCATGGAGGCGTACGCCCCCCAAGTTGCATCTCAATTGATCTATACAATGTGTGTGTTTCCCAGTGATGTAATTGGCTGATGTCCTAGTCCCAGGTAGGTTGAAATTGTGACATCATCTGACTAGCTCAGCTGTAGCCCTCTGAGCTCAGCTGTAGTTTTCACAGTAGGTGAAAGGCAAATGGGCATGCGAGATCAGCACTGTGGAGGTCACAAGCCCCATGCGGGGGTGTATGCAGTTGGGCACTGCTGTTGGAGACTTCTGGTCCACCAGGTGGCCTGACACATGTATGGGCGGTAAGTGACCATTGATGGAAAAGCGGGATGGGTGAGGGAAGAGAGAGATGGAGGAAGGGAGGCAGGAGTGATCCTCATACACCCCACAAGGTTTCTAAGAGGGAAAGGCTGGCCTACATTAAAGAAAAGGAAAAGTCGAGATGCAGACAGCACTGGCTCTTTGGCTGTAATGAAGATGAGCACTGCCCCCTACAACTGTCTTTCTCCCTTTACCTTGATGTATCTGCATAAAAATTGTTGGGCAACACATGCAGCGAGACGCTGGTTGTTCTCCAATATTGGGCTGCTTGTACCTCCTTCTGAGCTAGAGAGAGCAGCACAGTCTACTCCACTGTTGTGATCACTTCCTTATTCCTCTGGTTTCTTATGTTTTCATTTCTTTCTGTAGAATTCATTACAAGGATAACATAAAGGGAGTGCAGGATCAGTGCCAGAGATATGAGTTTTGTGTCCAAGGGCTTTATATGGTAGCATAGCAGAAATCCTCAGTTCCTAAATTCATTCTCACATAGGCGGTTGTTAACTTGAAGGCATGCCAGGTTATTTAGATGGCTGTAAATGAGAATATAAACCATATGGAGTTGAACAGTCAGTTATAGCTTCCTGTCTGGTTACGTCTGTATCAAGGCATGCACTTATCCTGAACTTTAACACAGTTCCACTTCAAAAGCGCAACAGATCCTGACTTCCAGCTTTTAATTCCTTCCTCCCGTGCGCCACAGGTAAACTAATTCCTGCGATTCTCTCGGATCCCAGCTTCATCCACCATCCTTCCATACACATGCTTTTGCAATGTACACACACAACTCTCTTTCCTTCACTTTCTAGCACTCCTGGCTTTCAAATGGCAGTGATGGCTGAGCTGCAAAGCCACTGTAAGGACAAACCATGAAGCTGTCACAGGAAAAGCTCTCGTGGCTTCCTGTTTAGGTTGATTGAGCAACAATATCCTCCCTGGTTCCCGTTTTGTTTACTGTGTTGTTCAACTATGGCTTTGGCTTGACCTAGTGTGAGAAAGATTAGCTGGCAAAACAAGGTTGCCATTGGGTATGCCCAATTGTGGTTCAAAAATGTAATATGTACCCACAATTTTCGAGGAGGCTCTTTCTGTGTATCCCTATGTACTTTATGGAAAGAACAAACATTCTTGAGAGCGTGCAAGTGCAAAACCAAATCAGAATATGGAGGAAGGAGCTCAGTGGACAAGAAACACCATTGAAGGCATGGATGATTGAGGGTCTTGACCTCACGAATAGGCTGAGGGTCGGAGTTCCAAATGTAAGACCAACATGCTCAAGAGGGAGCTGCTGGCTGACAACTACATGCTGTGTGAATGTGGAGGGATACAGAATCTGTCTCATTTGCTCATCTGCCGATTACTATAAAAGGTAAAGGTTTCCCTTGCTCGAAAGCCAGTCATATCTGAATCTAGGGTTCAGTGTTCATCTTTGTTTCTAAGCCGAAGAGCCAACGCTGTCTACTTCTGTAGACATTTCTGTGGTCATGTGGCAGGCATGACTAGCTGATGAGGATTTAAAATTTGACCTGGACACGAAAGAAGCAGCAGCTATGGCTTATGACTTTCTTCCTTAGCCATGACTTCCTTTCACAACACCTGGTCCTTTTCTAACTTGTTCTGACACCTGTTTATCACCAACAGAAGATATACTAAGGGATGCATGAATATGACCCAACCCACTTTGTGTCCCAACATGGAGTGGGGCAGACCTTCTCTGAGCTGATTTTGAGGTGGCCTGACTGATTTGTTCTCGAATTTTCTTTTCAGTCCATCTTGAACTCTGCTTTCCCTTCCAGGTTCTGTACAGCTATAGTAGTTTGATATCACTTTAAAATGTCATGGTTGCATCCTATGGAAAACTAGGATTTGTCATATGGTGAGATGCATTCCTTGGAACTACAGTATAGCTCATTAGCTCTCCAAACTACAAACTCCAAGGTATCGAAGTGCTACAGCTGTACCGTAACAAAACAAAACCTAGAAATGGAATATTTAATTGGGATAAAGGTTTCCCGTGCTCGAAAGCCAGTCGTATCCGACTCTAGGGTTCAGTGCTCATCTCTGTTTCAAAGCCGAAGAGCCAGCGCTGTCTGCTTCTGCAGACATTTCCGTGGTCATGTGGCAGGCATGACTAGACACCGGAGTGCATGGAACGCTGTTTACCTTCCCACCGAAGTGGTCCCTATTTATCTATTTGCAATTGGGTTTTTAGAATGCATTCTGTAGTCTCCCTTCATGGCTAGGATTTCTTAATATTATGCACATGCTGTGAGAAAAAAAAGCAAAGCCCTTGGTTGCTTCTCACTCAGACAAATATTTGTTCAGGCCAGTGACAGATTCTACAAACTGTGAGAAACATCTCTTGTTTCCTGCTGCCGCCTTCAGATACTGGATTTATGCCTAGCCAATGTGGGCCTCTTCCATACCGGACGTCCTTGCCATTTAAGGGAAAGCAAGAGGTCTGTGGCAAAGAAAAACCTGGGGGTGAACCACCGATGAATGCACGGGACTCCTGAAAGAGCAGAGCCAGCTCCAGCATCTTTGAGTGGGTTCGCATTTTCAACTTTGTCAGTTTTGAGACTTTCCAGAATTTAGCAGCGGAAAGAAGGAGAGGGCTATGAGGAAGCTATTAGAGATATGTAAAATAAACTTGGAAAAGCACAGGTTGGGGGAAGGGGGGGCTTAGGGATGGGGAAATGGACATGAGGACTTCATTTCATTGAGAAAACTGCTCACTATTTTCAAGGGAAGTATTGATGAATGCCTATTATTTCAACAAAGGTTTTTCTGTGGTGAACAGGAGAAGCAGATGTTTGAAAAACGGACAGGAAACGGCTGTGACAAATGAAAGGTTTTTTTGATTGAATTCATGAGCCATACTTCCTGCCAGTAATTTCTTCAACTTTAGGCCACCTTTAGAAGGACACAGAAGGAGAGGGGGAAGCAGGATGCATACGATTGCAACTTAATCACCAACCTGTTCTACATCTATGTTTATATAGTTATGACAAAAATCATTAATGGTAGAGTTCAGAACATGTAAATTCACTGTTGCTCTTTTTTTTTTTTAGAACTGTTGACTTATTGTAATAGTAAAAGAATTATGCCATTCAGTGACTTCTTTTTCATTATCAAGGCATTTAAATGTACAGTATATTCAAATGCAGAAATGTTTCACCTTAACTGCAGAAATGCAGATGCGTTTTTGATGTATTCTTCTCAACCTGCTCGAGACTGCGGTGGCTTACTGGTTAACTGCAGGTTGGCAGTTTGAGACCCAAGTGCTGCACAATGGAGTGAGCTCCCGTCTCTGTCTCTGCTCCTGCCAATCTAGCAGTTTGAAATAAATAAATTGCAGACAGATAAATAGGTACCACTTCGGTGGGAAGGTATACAGCATTGTGTGTGCTCCAGTGTCTACTCATGGAAATGTCTGCAGATTGTCTTACCTATCACCAAGAAAGTGGAAATGCATCATCAAAAAGGGGACAGATGTGTCCATAAAACATGCATTTTCTAATTCACAAATACATTTAACATGTTAAAAGAAATAATTTTAGTATTCCTGACTAGGTAGCTTAGCGGTTTAGGTATCCAGCTGCGGTGCCAAAAGTTGGGAGTTTTATTCCTCACTGTGCCTCCTGGGAGAAAGAGCCAGCCTCTGAAGCCTTGTGAAAGCTGCACAGTCCCAGGGCACCCAGAGTAGAAGGGAATGGTAAGCCACTTCTGTGTACTGGCCACCTACAAAACCCTGAAAAGGGTAAATAGTCCAATTGACTCGATACAGACAATTATTATTAATTTTATTGCAGCATAAATAGAAATACTATCACACCCTAACAGGAAGGACATTGGCCAGATGACCTGTTTCTGCTGCTCAGTCCAATATCCAGCCACTAACAGTCCCTGTTCTTTTGTTAGATGCACCTGCACTATACAATTACACGTGTTTGATAGCAATTTCACTGTCATGGCTCCTGATATTTAGAATTCTCAAGTTGAAGAGTATGGAAGATAGATCTTGCCAGAGTCCAGTGCTGGCAAGTAACACAAGCAACAGGATCCAGGGCAACAGCGCAAACATTAACACTATCATGGTCTAAAATCCAAGTCCAAAATCAAATCCAAGGTAGACATGGACAGGATTGATCCCAGACTACAGGGGATAGTCCCAGCAAGATGGAAGTCAGATGACCAAGAGGCAGAGTACCTTCATGGCTGAATCAGGGCAAAGATGGTGTTCAAGGAGCAAGGCTCCAATACACAGGAACAGGATGGGGCAGTCTACAAGGAATGGGCCAGGAAGGCAAGAGATCTTCAGAACTAGGAGAAAGGCAGGAGAATTTTGGAAGCAGGAACCAGCCATAATTTAAGAGCCAAGTAACCACTAATCCAGGGACTGCAGTGGCTCAAGTGGTTAAGACACTGATTGGAAGGCGGCAGGTCAGCAGGTCAATTCATGAGTACTGCAGGACGGAATGAGCTCCCGTCTTTGTCCCAGCTCCTGCCAACCTAGCAGTTCGAAAGCAAGAATTTGCAAGTAGATAAATAGGGACCACTTTGGTGGGAAGGTAACAGCGTTCTGTGCATGCCTGCTACATGTAAACAGAAACGTCTGCAAATGCAGACAGCATGGCTCTTCAGCTATAAACAGATGAGCACTGAACCCTAGAGTCAGATACGACTGGCTTTCGAGCAAGGGTGACCTTTACCTAACCACTAATCCAGTAACCTTAACAATTAAAGTAGCATCAAATTGGTGCTGATACACCATTCTCTACTGTTCTTGCTATCTCACAGTGGACATCCTTTCACATAGCAGATGCCTTTGTATAACAGACAGTTCTCTGGTAGCTCTTGAAAACCCAATTATGGACACTGGATGTCTCCCCCTTTGCAGAGATAAATAAATAGTCAACAAACTACCTTCCATAATTTTCAGATTTGTAATGGGCAAACATCTTGTTTGTAGCATCTCCTTGTTTTCTTAAGAGTGTTGCAGGCATATGATCATATATTAAGAATGTGAGAAGAGCATACCTCTGACACTCTCCCCAGGGGTTTGTGACCAGCACTGGATTCAAAGTGGCAGGTCCTTTCGCACTAAAATCTGTCTCTGCTTCTACCCAGCAGACAAAACTCTCCTCCTCCCCATTGCCTTCTCACAACCAAGTTGTGAACTAAACAAGGCACAGACTTCTTTGCCCCAACACCATGAAAGAAGATCTGTGACTTAGTGGGGGCTTGAACGTGATTCTTTAAACTCTCAGTCCAGTGCTACAAATATAGGTAAAACTCAGAAAATTGGAATATCATGCAAATGTTCATTCAGTTCAGTAATACAACTTAAAAGGTAAAACAAATATATGAGATAGACTCATTACATGCAAAGCGAGATAGTTCAAGCCTTACTTTGTTACAATATTGATGCTTATGGCTTACAGCTTATGAAAACCCCAACCCTCCAATCTCATGTACCCCATAATCATCGCATAATCTCATGTGCGCTGTACGCCATGATCATCACAATTATAATGAATTAAGGCACGACATCTCTCGCTTTGCATGTAGTGAGTCTATCTCATATTTGTTTAACTTTTTAAGTGAAATGAATGAACATTTGCACGATATTCTAATTTTCCGAGTTTCACCTGTACTACAACCACGGACCTGGTCTGAACAAGAGTGGTATAGTGAAATCAAGAACAAAGGATCAAAGCCCACTGATTTTCTGATTAACACCTCCACCTCCTCTCCACTTTCCTATTCCCTCTGACCTTAACTACTATCCTCAGTATAGCTTCAGGATAAAATAGGCTTCCCCAATATAGGGTTGCAAGCTGTTCCTCTGGTTGTTCCAGTTACATGCTGTCAAGT
Organism: Bradypodion pumilum; assembly: GCA_035047305.1. Taxonomy (NCBI): domain Eukaryota; kingdom Metazoa; phylum Chordata; class Lepidosauria; order Squamata; family Chamaeleonidae; genus Bradypodion; species Bradypodion pumilum. The sequence continues at coordinate 20,655,284 of JAWDJD010000003.1, read as the reverse complement.
CTCCTCTGACTTACAGTGTCCATAATTGGGTTTTCAAGGTACATAAGAGGATTGATGCCAACAGGAACTTTGAACCAGCCAGATCCTCTCTGTGCAGGATCCTTCCCACATGCAGCAGCGTTAGAGATGGGTGAGAATTAAATCTCAGTTAACTTTTCATAAGAATACGCCAACGTTTGCAAATACTGTATCTTTCAAAAGATGGAAAATCCCTGAGGTCTTGAGAACTCCAGTGTGGGCGAAGCTGTGAATAACAGGTTCACCCATCCAGTCTCAGAACTTTGCAGGTACAACTCCTAAAAGTTTGGGTTCGAGTCCCTTTGTAGTCAGACAATTTAGTGCTGAATGAAGATTTCTACCTCTATTGTGTGACTCCTCTTGTTTAACACCTCAAGAGCAAGCATATATGATATGGCCTTCTCTACACTGGGAACAGCTGTATCATCTGAATGTAGCCAGAGCAAACCCTGCCACCTCTTTAAAATAATGTGCCTATTCCAATAAAGAAGAACTTGTTGGTGTTTAGTCACATAGTCGAGTCTGTCCCTTTGCGACCCCATGGACCACCACACGCCAGGCACCCCTATCCTCCACCATCCTCCACAGCCCATTCAACTGTACAGTCTACACCCATTGCATCAACAATGCCATCTCATCCACTGCTACCCACTTCTCCTTTTGCCCTCGGTCTTTCCCAACATCAAGGCCTTCTCAAGTGAGTCCTCTCTTCTCTTTTACTTCATCTTCAATATTTGTCCTTCCAAGGAGCAGTCAGGGCTGATTTCCTTCTGGATTGACTTATTTGATCTCCTTGCTGTCCAGAGTACTCTCAAAATTCTCCTCCAGCACATTTCAAATGTGTCTATTCTTTGCTCAGCCTTCCTTATGGTCCAGCTCTCACAATCATACATTACTACAGTACTGGGAATACCATTGCTTTGACTGTGCAGACTTTTGTTGGCAGGGTGATGTCTCTACTTTTTATTGTGTTCTCTAGGTTTCTCATAGCTTGCCCCCCAGGAATTAATCTTATTTTTATTTCATGGCTGCAGTTGCCATCTGCAATGATCTTGGATCCTAAGAAGGTAAAGTCAGTCACTGCTTCTACTTCTTCCGCATCTATTTTCCAGGGACTGATAGGGCCTGTTGCCATTATCTTGATTTTCTTGATATTGAGTCTCAATCCAGCTTTTGCACTCTCCTCCTTCAACCCAATCAAGAGATTCTTTAGGTCTTCCTCACTTTCTGCCATTAGGGCAGTGTCATCTGCATATCTCAGGTTGTTGATGTTTCTCCCAGCAATTTCAATTTCAGCTTGTGATTCATCCAGCCCTGCATTGCACATTATGTACTCTGCATATAAGAATTGGCTCTTCGGCTTTGAAACAGATGAGCACTGAACCCTAGAGTCGGATACGACTGGCCTTCGAGCAAGGGAAACCTTTACCTTTATCTTATATAAGAACTTGAGGCTTAGCAAATTCAAGCACTAGAGAAAACTAAACTGAAAGATTTTCAATTAACTGCATGCCTGAATAACATATTTCGTTGAAAGCTGCATACAGCTGCAACAAGACCATCCCAGAGTTTAGGTTTTGTTTTTACTACAGTTCCCAGAATCCCCATGCTTCCCATGGGATTGTGGGGAAAATGCTTCCAAGTGTAATTTTTCCAGGCTCCAGTTTCAGCTTTGGGAAGGGCGTGCATCAACCTCCCCCAAGTTAAGTCTCAGTAAGAGATTTTGAAAAGAGAAGTGAGAAATCTGAATAGGCAACAATCTCTTTTCACCAACAGCTGTCCTTTTTCTATCTTCTCTAGATTATCCTCTGAGATTTCACTCGGATAATTTCAGCTTCTCCATCATGTTCTTTGATTTAATTCTGTTTGCTTGTGGCCTCAAGGAATGCTTGTCACTAAACACTTCCTTTTGGGTGTTTTTTCCCCAGCATGAGGATTTCACAACCTCAGAACCATTGCAGTAGGAATAAGTAAGCCTGCTGACAGGGGGGGCAGGGGGGGCAAGAAGGTCTTAGGAGACCTGCCGATTTCTTCCCGCCCTCACAGTTTGGTTAAGTAAATAGTTACCAAATGTGTCAGAGAGAAAAATGTGATCTTTATCTGCATGAATATTAAGGACTGGTGATATTTGGAAGTCTGAGTCCTTGAAGACTGAAAAAACCAGCACTGGGAAAAGATCAACTGAGAGGGAAGTTGAGGTTGATTTCTACCGTTCTTTGAGGGGAGAGTGGGTTGTTGAAATGAGGTCAGCCAACATGTGTCGACATGTGGGTGTCTGTGTGGGTGCATGTATGCAGGCAAGCAAAATCTGGACTCCTAGTCGCTGCATCTTGACTGCTTGAAAATGGCATGTGTGAAGAATAGTTCACGCACGTAAGTCCAGACAGAAGTTTCATACTTCTTTAGTCATTCTGGAAGTATGCTGGGCTTTTCAGTGAAGCCAAATCACACATTCACCTTTTGCGTGTACAGCATAATGAACGCTTCGCATAGCGAAAAATCCACACCATGAAGCGTTCGTTATGCAAGGGTGGTATTATGTGGGTTTTTGGTAACAGGGATATACTCGGTCAATGGGAACCCTAGATAACAAACATTTTTTGTTTATTATCTGGGGCATCTCCCATTAGCTTCGCATAATGAAAAAAACGCATAGCAAAGCAGCTTGCAGAATGGATTCCCCCCCCCCCAATTATGTTGGATTTTACTGTATCTGTGTTATTTCTGTGTAGAATGAATGTGCAGGGAGGGCAGTGTTCCATGTCTCCACGCCAACACCCATTCAGCCTAACCTTTGCAAAGTATTAGTAAGTGTTGCTTGGAAAAACTTGCCGCTTTCTTGCCACTCTTAAAGTCAAGAACTCGTTCTCTTTTAAATCTGTCTTTTTATGGATGTGATGACACTAAAAAACTGATTTGCAGTGATTCACTTCTACTGCCATTTGTTTTGCAACTTTAATAATAACTAATGTCTGATGAAGTGGACCTGATCCACGGGAACTAACATTAAAATACAGCAATTAGTCTTTAGGGTGCCACAACATTTTGTTTTGTTTTGTTTACTCTCTCATATGTTTGAAACACAGACTAACATGGCCACTATTCCAAAAAATAATAATAATAGTTGAAATCATTTGGGATGCTAATGATTATTGGGATTATTACTCATATTGGGCTTGAAGGTTTGATCAGCATTTCAGTGTCTCTATGGATGATGAGATGCAAGGCAACTGGCATTCCAATCCAACCCACAGCCACCACCCAAATTCCTTCCTGTGTTCCTGCCTCTGATTCTACCCTCTCTCTTTTTTATTTATTTGTGCAAACTACATTGGCAAATCCTATTATTCCCCTTGGTTTTGAAGGGTTACACAGTGTTCCAGAAAAGTTAGCAGCATTCCAAACACATCAGAGACACAGTTCTTGTCATCTCAATTGATTCTTTCCATTATCATTTCCTTCAATTTCTCCCCCCCCCCCCAGAGACACTCTGTCACTAAAGTGATATAGCAGAAGGCTAAAACATCACTCCTAAGAGAGAGCTAACCCTCATCTAATTTCTATTTTGTCTTATATTTCATCTTACACTACTGTTGTTTTTTGCCACTCTCTTTTACGGATGTTGTTTATGGAGCAGACAGTAGATTCTTTTTCTTTCGTGTCCACATCAAACTTTAAACTGCCAAAATGAAACCACCTTCTTGGCTTTGTTGTTGGCCAAAATTAAATCTTCATTGATACATGTTTCCAGTAGTAATTGGCAGACCAGCAAATGAGCTGGATTCTGTACCTCTCTATATTCACATACCATGTTGTTATCCACCAGCAGCCTCCACTTGAGCATGTTGGTCTTATATTTAGACTCTCTGATCCTCAGCCTATTCAGGGTCCTCCAACTGACATAGGGGAGTTCAGCCATATCCATCTTTAATGTACACAGAAAGAGCCTCCTTGAAGATTGTGGGTACACTTTTGAACCATATTTGGATGTACAACTGACAACAGCAAAATTGTTTTGACACCTAATCTTTCTCACACTAGATCAAAGCAAAGGAACAGACAGGAGATAAATATGATAGAATGAAGACCTGGTGATAGGGTGATATACTGTTAATCTCATCATTAATTTAATTTTTTTAAAAGGTTGATTGGGACAACAGAAATAACATGGGGGATGTATTACCATAGTCCTGAACATCACACCTAGTACCTAATGCAGGGGTTCCTAACCTATGGCCCATGGGCCAGCCCTGGCCCCTGGCACCATCTCATCTGGCCCATCGCTGCCTCTACAGCATCCAGAAGTGGAAGTGGGCACATTTACATTCTCCGTAAAACACACCCATGCATGTGCAAACACACCTGTGACTGTCATAAACGTGGAAGTGGGTGCATTTACGTCAGCTGTAAATGCACCCACTTCTGCTTCTGAGGGGAGGCATGATCCAGCCCACTCAGCTATCCAGGGACATGGTCAGGGCCATGGCAAGAAAAGGCTGGCCTCCCCTGAACTAATGTCACCCAAACACCACATACTGCAAGCGCGGCGCCAAAATGGCCGCCGCGCCCTTTGCGGGCCCCCCCCACAGGACAGAGAATCCGGGTAGTTAGGGGCGTGGCCAGCTCCCTTATAAAAGGGGTGGCCACGAGGCAGCCGCGCTGCCATTTTGCCTCAGCGACGGAGCGGAGAAGTTTTTCCCCTGCGCCTCCGTCGCTCGTTGGTATTGCCGGGAAGCCTTTTGGGTCGATTTTGCTTAGCTAGCTTCCCTTTTTTGCTCGAGATGCCTTCCAAAAAGAAGGCTCCTGCGAATTCAGCTCGGGCTGTTAGGAGGCGCAACCCAGGTCGGAGGACCGTGGTGCCGCCTCCTCAACAGCCACCTTTGCCATCCCCGGCCGGGGCTAGTGGCTTGGGGTCTATCGCACCTTGGCCCGTTCAGAGTGCGGGCGCGGAGGGCGCTCCGGCCCGCGGCCCGCGAGCGGTGGACACCGCTCCTCCTTCCGCCCAACCCGTTGGGCCGACTACTTCTGGGCCGCAGCCTCTCCCGGGGCCCTCTAGCCTTGGGGGGTGGCCCGGTGCCCCGCCTTGGCAGGTTTCCTCACCAGCCCTTCCGGGCTTTGGCCCTGGCCAATGGCCATATCTGGGCCATGGGGTGCAGGGAACTGTCCCCATGCAAGGGTCAGGTGGGCCGGCCGGCTCTTTACCCATGGTTACTGTAGACACCTTACTGGCCCGTATTGCGGCCTTAGAGGAGTCTTTGGCCCGGGCCAGTCAGGCAGGTGCCCCTTTCGGGGTACCTTTGGAGGCGCTATCGGCAGCAGGACAACGGCCGGCGGGGAGGGTTGAGCTGCTGCAGGCGGGTGGCGCGGCTCCGGCCACTGCCTCGCAGCTCCCCAGCCAGCAACCTGGCGCGGGTCAAGCCCCGGTGATGAGCTCTACATCGGTCGTGAGCTCCGACGCCCCCAGTGGGCCGGAACCCCCGTTGGGGGCGGCCCGCGGGGGTGCAGCATGTGAGTATATGGTGCAAACGAGTACATCCACACACATTCCCAATATAGGGGGGACCTTTCAGTGGCCTTGGCCTCGCGCGGGTGGTGCAGGGGCTACGCCGCTGGCGACCCACCCGGCGACAACTACTGCCACCATGCCCGCTGGGGTGGGCATTGGTTCTTACACTGCTGGGAACGTACTTGGGGTGGCAGGGTTAACTCATGCCCCTTTGGGTAGGCCAGCTATCCCCTTTTCGGCTTTGCCGACGGCAGGGTATTCCCTGCCATTGGGTGATCACTTGGCTCAGGCTACGAGAGAAAAGATATGGCGAGGGGAGTACGTGGATATCTTCTCACTCCTGAACAGAGAGCCCACTAAGGAAGAAAGGGAGGGTCAGGATGAGAAGGACAAGGAGCAGGCACGCCGCCGTAAGCCGCCGCGTACCTGGGCTAACTGGCTCCCCGCTTATTTGATATACATGGCGGTGTATTTGAGGGCGCGGCCGGATCTAGCTATTCCCATGGTCCAATATTTGGACAACATATACAGGGCGATGGTAGATTTCCCGGGCCCCTCATGGCTAGCATATGATGAGGAATTCCGTATGAGGATTCCCCTGCACCCCGAGATGAGATGGGATGAGCCGTGCCAGAGACTGTGGCTCTTGTATATGACACCCACACGTCCTGCCCCGGGGGATAGATACCATTGTGGACATGCGGTCCAGCGAGCAGCTCCAGCGCAGGTTACCCGCCAAATGGCGGGGCAGGGGGTTCCAGCCCGCCTGCTGTGCTGGACTTTCTCGTCCAATGGTTCCTGCAGTCGGAAGAACTGCAGGTATAAGCACGAGTGTCCCACATGTTCTGGTCCCCATGCAGCCTCTGCTTGTCCCAAGCCTGGGGGGGTGCGAGGCAGAGGGAGGGGTGGACAGTGGGCTGGCAAGCCTGCCACGGATGGAACTAGTTCTCCGAAAGGCCCCCTCCCCAATTAAGGTGGACATGCTGGAGCGCTGGCTCGCATCGTACCCAAGGGGAGAGGACAGGGAGTACCTTATCCAAGGTTTTAAGCAGGGATTTCGTATCCCTTTTATGGGTGATAGATCTCCTCAGGATGCTCCCAACCTTTTATCCCTCAGAGGAAGGGAGGAGGTAGACGAGGCCAGCATTAAAAAGGAGTTAGACGCGGGCAGGGTCGCCGGACCTTTTCCCGCACCCCCTTTTCCCAACCTTAAGGTTTCACCATTGGGTTTGGTTCCTAAAAAGTCCCTAGGTGAGTTTCGCCTTATTCATCATTTGTCCTACCCAGCCGGCCGATCGGTCAACGATGCGATGCCTGATGACCTTTGTTCGGTCAGGTATACATCGTTCGACCATGCGCTGCGCATGGTGCGCTCGTGTGGCCCGGGTGCCTTGCTGGCCAAGTGCGACATTAAGTCAGCTTTTCGCCTCTTGCCGGTGCACCCGGGCGACTTTGAATTGCTGGGTTTTAAATTTAAAGGGGAGTATTATTTTGATAAGGCCATGCCTTTTGGCTGCTCCATATCATGCTCGGCTTTCGAGCGTTTTAGTACCTTCCTAGAGTGGGCTTTCGTCCGCAGGTCAGGGTCCCGGTCTGTAGCCCATTACCTGGATGACTTTTTATTCGGGGGTGAACGGGGCTGGGACACGTGTGCACGTCTCCTCAATACATTTCAGACGCTAATGCAGGAACTGGGTGTCCCTTTAGCGCCCGAAAAGACCGAGGGCCCGTCGACCAAACTAGTATTCCTGGGGGTTGAGATTGATACAGTAGTACAGGCTTCTAGGTTACCGGGTGATAAGGTGTCCAGGATAGTGACCCTTATCTCGGAATTGCTGGCCAAGCGTAAGGCATCCCTGAGGGAACTGCAGGTGCTACATGGGCACCTCAATTTTGCCTGCAGGGTGGTCGCACCGGGCAGGGCTTTCGCCCGGCGCTTATGCGACGCCATGGCAGGGTTATCCAGGCCCCACCACAGAGTCAGGCTTACCCGGGGTATCAGGGCAGACATGTTTGTCTGGTTGCAATTCCTGAGGGAGTTTAATGGGGTCTCATTTTGGAGGTCTGACCTCCTGGCATCCCCCAATTTCCAGATCCAGTCTGATGCCTCAGGATCCCTGGGTTATGGGATGTACTTCAATGGGAAGTGGGCCTATGGTGGGTGGCCACCGGCATGGGCAGGCACAGGTCGCCTGCGGGATCTCACATACCTGGAATGTTTTCCCATTCTGGGGGCTTTGATGCTATGGGGCGAACAGTGGGCTAATTCGGTGGTGCATTTCTGGTGCGACAATGCTGCCGTGGTGCACATTGTCAATGCACAGCCTTCTAAATCGCCCAGGGTCATGGATCTAGTGCGCCATTTTGTGCTGCGCTGCCTGCGCCTCAACGTCTTGTTCAGGGCCAGGCATGTCCCAGGGGTTAATAACGATATTGCTGACGCTTTGTCCCGCCTGCAGATCTCCCGGTTCCGCGCCTTGGCCCCGGATGCGGAGGAATTTCCCTCGCCACTCCCGGACGAGATGTGGACTATTGGCAAGGAGAGGTGAACCGGGCGATTGGCCTGTCACTAGCGCCACGCCCGCGTAAGGCGTATCAACAAGCATTCAATTTGTATAGGGCTTTTGCTACTCGATTTCAATGGCCAGAGACCTGGCCCATCCCGGTGGACCATGTTCTGCGGTTCATGGTTCACCTGCATGCACAGGGCCTTGCACCTCGCACCATAGCATCCAAGCTCTAGGCGTTGGCTTTTATGGCCAAAGTAGGGGGTCATGTGGATACCACCTCTGACTTCCGTGTGAGACACGTTTTGGAGGGGTGGGTGCGCGAGCGCGGGCGTTGCCCGGACGACCGGCACCCTATTTCCCCAGGGGTTCTTACCCAGTTGGCCCGGGGCTGGCCAGGCCTCTGTTTTGATCATTATGAGGCAGCCCAATCGCATGCAGCCACAACGGTGGCATTTTTTGGAGCGCTCCGCATCAGCGAACTCGTGATGCTGTCTAAGGCGGATGCAAGTGGTAGGGCACTGGAACGCGGAGATGTATATGTTGCCAAAGACTGGGCCCAGTTGAGGATTCGCTCCTCTAAAACAGATCAGCATGGCGTAGGCAGTGGAGTAAGACTGCTACGGTGTTCTTTGGCAGACATCTGTCCGGTTGGTGCCCTACAGGAATACCTGGCACTGCGTGGCATGCACCACGGCCCGTTTTTCTGTCACCAAGGTGGGTCTCCCCTTACTAAATTTCAGTTTTGGAAGGTGACTGCCAGAGCCCTCACCAGGGTGGGACTACCGGGTGCCCGTTCTGGCACACATTCGTTCCGTATTGGCGCAGCCTCTACAGCGGCTGCTTTTGGGTACTCTGGGGCTGACATACGTAGCAGGGGGAGGTGGGGCTCACAATGTTTTCAGTTTTATGTGCGCCCACTCCCGCCATGAGTACCAATCCAGTCACCTTACCTTCCTTTTTCTCAAATTTTCTTACAGACCCTGGGTGTCGTATTACACCGGTGACAGTATGGCTGGTGGGCCACAGCTATGTGCTCAGGGCAGCGCGTTACGCTGCGGCGACAGAGTGGGGACCCCGACTGGGACTGGGTGACCACGCCAGTCTCTCATGGCACGGTAAGCCTGGGATGTTATGGCGGGAGCTGCGGCCTTTCCTTTTTTCTGGCCTGGGGGCTGACCCGCCTGACATTCTAATCATCCACTTGGGGGGCAATGATTTGGGCCAGGTCACCGGCTTATCGCTCAAGCATGCGATTTGCGAGGACCTCGCCTACTTGCATTATGTCTGGCCTGCCACAGCCCTGGTTTGGTCGGACATTGTTCCGCGCCACTCTTACAGAGGGGGCGTTAACCTCCTGGCCCTTGACCGAGCTAGGCGCGCGGTCAATAAGGCAGTGGCGCGGTTTCTCACCACCAGGGCTTGGGGACGGGTTAGTCATCACCCCGATATTAGTCTACAAAATTGTGACTTGTATGCAGGGGATGGGGTCCATCTGTCGCGAGGAGGTATGGACCTCCTGTTGGGTGACTGGCGAGCAGGCCTGTTGACCGAGCTGACGGTCTGGGGGGGGGCGTCAGGTCTTCTGTGAAGCCCCTCCGTGTGGCGGGTAGCACTGGTAAGGTAAACAGTATGACCCACAAGTATCCGGCAGGTTCGCAATTGACTGGACAACACTAGACAGGAATAAAGTAGTTAAACGTTGTCCGGTCAACGACGAATCAGGCGATGGGGTGATGATGATTGCTAACCAGCATGCATCACCCCTGTGATTTCACGGATACGCGTCAGAGGGTGGGGTCATGAGTTAGTTATTGACTACGGTCAACAATTTGTTTGTTGTTAACAAGCAAATTGATACAATTTGATACATTGTAACCAATTGCCGTTGGCAATTTTGGGGTGGTACCTTACCAGTGTTACTTCGGCCTGCTTGCCTTAGGAATTATGATTGGTCGTTTTACCAATACAAATTTATAATTCGGACTAGGGCATTGAATCAATAAATGTGGCCCTTTGCTGTTATCCACTTTCAATGTTGTCTGTGTCCGTTATTGGGGGGGTGCGCCTGCAATGCAAGCGCGGCGCCAAAATGGCCGCCGCGCCCTTTGCGGGCCCCCCCCCACAGGACAGAGAATCCGGGTAGTTAGGGGCGTGGCCAGCTCCCTTATAAAAGGGGTGGCCACGAGGCAGCCGCGCTGCCATTTTGCCTCAGCGACGGAGCGGAGAAGTTTTTCCCCTCCACCCCCTCCCTAGTTAACAGTGTGATTATGGTCGCTTCGGGGCCGGGTGGGAATTTTTGGTTGGGACCCACATTGGCTTCGGGTCCTGGCTTTTTTGCCCATCCCACACTGTTGCTATGGTTTGATATAGGGGTCTTTCTTCGTTCCTACTGTTGACTTTGGTCACATGGGCGGGTAGCACTGGTAAGGTAAACAGTATGACCCACAAGTATCCGGCAGGTTCGCAATTGACTGGACAACACTAGACAGGAATAAAGTAGTTAAACGTTGTCCGGTCAACGACGAATCAGGCGATGGGGTGATGATGATTGCTAACCAGCATGCATCACCCCTGTGATTTCACGGATACGCGTCAGAGGGTGGGGTCATGAGTTAGTTATTGACTACGGTCAACAATTTGTTTGTTGTTAACAAGCAAATTGATACAATTTGATACATTGTAACCAATTGCCGTTGGCAATTTTGGGGTGGTACCTTACCAGTGTTACTTCGGCCTGCTTGCCTTAGGAATTATGATTGGTCGTTTTACCAATACAAATTTATAATTCGGACTAGGGCATTGAATCAATAAATGTGGCCCTTTGCTGTTATCCACTTTCAATGTTGTCTGTGTCCGTTATTGGGGGGGTGCGCCTGCAAAGACACACCTCTCCCCTGTTTAATGCATCCCCATGGCAAAAACCCTTTTGAATCATACTGACATGCTAAAAAAGAAAAATCCTCCAGCAGCACAGAAAACAGATAAATTTAATCCAGCCTTTGCATCATGTGGGTAGCAAAAAGCAAATAAACTGAATTCACTGATTTTATAAGTGAGGTAAATCACAACGTATTTGATGGTGTTGTCAGCTGCTCTTGTGTGCCTGGTTGTCTTTTAGTCTGTCATTTTCTCAGCTGTTTTGTAACTGGAATAAAAGTTGTTCTTCTGTTAAGACTTCTATACGTTGGCCTCATTCCAAGCAGAGGACTGACTTTCATGTCCCCATAGAGAGGTGTGGCTTCAGGTCACATTGCGGACACCATCCAAAACTCTTGGTTGTAACACAGTTAAACTCTCAGAACATCGGTCATTAAAATGTATATGACAGATGAATGGACAACGTCTTAACAGAGCACACAAACATTAAGTGTGCTGTCAAATTGATTCTGAGTTTTGGTTGACACTTCTAGGTGGAGGCTTAACATTCCCTTTTTCTGGGAAGATCGGGCAACTATTGTTGCAGGCTCAAAGCCACACAGGTTGGCTTTTTTTTACCACAAGTCTCAGTGGGGAGTTGAATTCCTAACACATGGCTGTGCAAACGTGTTCCAACTCATTGAGCTATCCAGCTAGCAATAGATGCAAACTGCCAAATCTGGAACTCTGGTGTTGAGGAACCATTTTTAAAAAATCTCTGCTTTCTTTCAAAGAAGGCAAGGTAACCCCTGTAGTTCACCACCATGGTTGCTGTCACATTTACTCTCTATGGGCTGATGATGTGGCCACTGGCCCAAGGTCATGTAGTGAGTTTCCAGGTTGAACAAAAAAATTAAGCTGGATCACGTCAGTCTATTAGTCTCATCCTGGGCAGTCAGGGTTGTAAGAGCCTTCAGAGACACAGTTAGTCTTTAAAGTGCTACAGAGTTTTTGTTTTGTTTTGCTTTATACAGAGACACAGAAAATTGTCTGCCAAAGGAAGTCACTATCTGCAGGTTGAGGATGCAAAAACAGCAACAGAGTGGGCACAAAACCAACATGCTTGTCTCTGTTCCCTCACATGATAACCTCATGTAGTTAGAAAACCTGAATAGGGCTCTGCTAGACTCAGTATTTTAAGCATCACGGTGGCTTAGTGGTTAAGAATAAGGTCAGCAGTTCGAGAACTGAGTCCTGTGAGATGGAGTGAATGCCCATCATCTGTCCCAGCTGCTGCCAACCTAGCAGTTTGAAAACAAAAATTGAAGTGAATAAATAGGTACCTCTTTGACAGGAATGGTAACCTTGGACTCTGGTATCTAGTCATGCCTGCCACATGACCACAGAAAGGTCTGCAGATGCATACAGCCCTGGTTCTTTGGCTGTAGACAAAGGTGAGCACCACATGCTAGAGTCGGACATGACTGGCTTTCAAGCAAGGGAGACCTTAACCTTTACACTCGGTATTTTACCTCTGTGATTGTAACACTAACCTGATTCATAGAAAGATTCTGTGAGAAGATGGGGAAATGAACTTCTTTATTGGGAAAGAGATTTTTACAGGAAATCAAAAGGGGGCCATTGAGCTAATTTATTTATTTTTTAAATTATAGTTAACATTGCAAGAGATGGGGAGATGGGCTTGAAGAAGTCTCTGCCTCCTGCTGAGGAGTTATTTTACCAGGACTTATGGCTGCGTGTCCCTGTTCAAAACCCATACCTTAAAGGGAAGTGCCACCTCTGGCAATTTCTGTTTCTATTCCTCTCTCCAAGCTCTGCTCCGCTCTGTGGGAGAAAGTCTGAAGCACTTTGGTAGCTTCGGCAGCTTCCAGGAGCGATGAGGGCAGTGTGGGCCAGATGAATTGGTGTCGGGGGCTGGATCTGGCCCACAGGCCATAGTTTTGACACCCCTGGTTTAAGCAGAGAAAGTGGCCGCTTAAAATCTATCTCATCCTGTTGCAAAACAGATTGCAAGGCAAGTTTTACTTCCGCTTCCGGTGGGAGGAACCACGTGACCGGCCCACTGAGCCATGTGACCGGTCCATGGCCTGAAAAGTTTGGGCACCCCTGCCCTAAGTGTTTCCTCCAAGAGACAGAGGAATGGCCAGAAAGCTGAGGGGGAATAATGGGGCTAGATCTATTACTACTACCACTCCCATGTTGCAGTAGATGTGCTCTGCCTAACCCAGGTACGGTATACTACATGGTCTGCATTAGCTTTTCTTTCTGGACTCTTCCTTCTTCATAGGAGAGTTTTAAACAGAGGCTGGATAGCTACCTGTTTGGGACACTTTAGCTGTCAGTTTCCTGAATTGTCAGGAAGCTAGGCATGATGACCTTTGGGGTCACCTCCAATTCTACTATTATTCAAGCAATTGTGCATTCTCATGAATAGTCCTCTGAAGAAAGTCAGTTGTGGCCCAGGCAGATAGATCCTTTGCTTAGGTCCTCTTTAGTAAGTGTCTTCTTCTGCCATATCTGAATCCAAATCTAGGTGATAATCATGGTGATCAGCCATGAAGACTGTCCTGAGAATATAATGCAATGGCCTTTCATCTGCCTTTCGCACCACAGCATGACACCCGTACCACTGAGCCAGTTCAAATAGTCACTTCCTGGTCCTGAGCCCTTTTGGCATGCAAAGTCCTTCTCAGCCCCAGCCCAGTATTGATGAAGATGCTGCCCTCCATCAAGATGGATTTAATCCACTTGGGGACCATCACCCTTCTCTGTGGACTTCGTTACCCAAGTCGTTAATCCTCAGGGCTGTCAGGTTAGTTAACTGCCACCTGGCACTCGGCATTGAGTCACTGGCAGTATGGTCTACTCTATTGCCATGGCAGGATAACCTGGCCAGACAGATTTAGTAAACTAGATGAATCTTATTATTACTTTCTAGGATTGCCATCTTGGCCAAAAAAATCTGTGCTTGGACTCTAAGGGGCTTGATCTGAATTTGTACAATGTAGAATTGAAGGTTTCCCAGCATCTACTACACAGTCAGGAAAAGTACATTTTGATAAATATTGAGACTTGGTAATTATAACCAGACAGGGTCATTAAAATTCAACAGTCAACGTCTCTTTGTTGGGGGCGGGGTGAATGGGGGAGGAGAGGAAAACCTAATTCCAGCTAAGAAGCACATTATCAGTGCAATGTTTCAGGGAAGTCAGCTGCCATATAACATTAAGCACACATTCATGAGCTCCGTCGCCAGCCTTGGAAAGAAACAGATCAGCCCAGAAGCCAAAAAGATATAACAAAAGAGAAGGGGACAGAATCTATTGTGTTTAGCAAAAACATAAAGTGTGCATCAGAATAAGGTATCTTGCTCTTACATCAGATGTGTTTGTGCAAACAGGCTTACTTAATTCAGGTTTCAGTCCCCCAGCAGATCTTTCAGGGTCAATGATACACACAAGAAAAAATATAGGAAGGATGAATGAGTCTTATTATGATCCGGGCATGCTATTAATATCTGAAGCAGGTGCTTATGAATCACTTCCGTAGTTGGGTCCTTGTGCCTTAGCTCTGTAAGGAAATATATGTCCTGCATTTTCAGCAGAAGCTTCTATATCGCCCCAAAAGGACTAGCTAGTACGAGTCTCTCATTTAGATGTTAATAACATGCCTGGTACAGAGTGTGACCTACTTATGTTTCCTGTACTCATGTATACCATGAACACCCAAATTGGCACGTGATCTGCCATCCAGTACTCTGCATCTAAGATGGCCTTTTATATATATAAAGCCTATGGCTTGGTAAGCTGTGGTTCTGCCACCTAACTTGGTTTGCAAAAGCTTAACGGCTGATGGTTCACTTTAAAAGCCACCACTTTCTCTTCTTAGCATTATGCATTTATTTAAACTTGGGTTCTTTCCCATCAAGTTGTTTTTGATAAATAGCTACCCTAATAGGGTTTACTTGGGGACTGCTTAGTGGTTAAGACACTGAACTTGACAACTGAAAGGTCGGCAGGTCGAGAACCAAGTGCTGCACGACAGGGTGAGCCCCCGTCTCTGTCCCAGCTCCTGCCAACCTCGCAGTTCAAAAGCAAGAAATTGCAAGTAGATAAATAGGTACCACTTCGGTGGGAAGGTAAACAGTGTTCCATGCACTCCGGTGTCTAGTCATGCCTGCCACGTGTCCATGAAAACATCTGCAGATGCAGACAGCGCTGGCTCTTTGGCTGTAAATGGAGTTGAGCACCACCCCATAGAGTCGGATATAACTGGCTTTCCAGCAAGGGAAACAAACCTATACTCTTTAATACTTCATTCTCATTTTGTGCTGTGTGTGCGCCAGGTTTTTAAAATCTGAAGTGGTGAAATCAAAATATTATAGAACACATTGCGAACTACAGTGTGCAGTCTGTAGTTACAGACTGCCTTAGAACTATGGAAGGTGAGCAAAGAACTACCAGATAACTGGGCAGAACCACATGACTCTCTACCACCTGGCCAAGAACAGCCATAGCCTGTGTAGAAAGCTTTAAATAGACTGTGTGTCGGGGTAGGAAGATCATGGGCTGATCTAAGAAAGTGGGGCTTCCCTGTAGATGACAGCCTGTATGAATGCAGAGAAGTACAAACTATCTCCCATAAATACCCCTCAATGTGCACTGAGGAGGACCTTATGTTAAAAGAGGAAATGCTGTTGTTGTGGCCCAATATTGGGCAAATATCATCTAACGGCCCACTATGAAATAATATATAGAATTGTCAGCAGTTATCTTACAAAGCTAGTTGCATAGCTCAATGGTTTAGGTAGATGGCTGTGGGGATTTAAGTTGGGAATTTGATTCTTCACTGCACCTTCTAATAAAAGAGCCATCCTCTGTAGCCATGGCCAAGCTGCACAGTCCCAGAATGACCCCAGAAGAAGGGAACAGCATCCCAATCCTATGTATTCACCATTGATGTTTGAACTGAGGTAGTCAAATTCAGTTTCTTCATTGCCAACATTAAGGTTGCATAGTTGTTCTGTAGTCATCATTTCCATCTTCTTGATCTTCAGGGTTGTTGCAACTCAGAAGCTTCTTGACAGGCCATAACAACAAGATTAGCTACTCTGAAAACTATGGCAGAAATCCAGTTGTAAGTCACAACTAGAGAAGGGTCATTGAATTAGTGGGAATCTGGTGAGTCAACTCTTCTGTAAGTTGCATTGATTCAGTGAGTCTACTTTAATTGCAACTTACTGCAGGATTTCAGCCAACAATAAGTTTATGAATTCTGGTTACAAAATCTCTATGCTCAGCTCCTATTAAGCTATTACTGTAATAAAAAACCCTCATGAAATAATATATACATGAGTTTGATGAAGCAAGTTTTCCATTCAGTAGAGAAGCACATTAGTCATCCTGCTTGATCAAAAGGCATGGAGAAGCTGAAGGTAAACATTCTCACAGGTAATCTTCACTTACATGTGGTCTAATATTAATAATTGCATGATGACAAGTCAATTCTGATTTATGGTGATCCTTTCCAACATTTTCTAGGTAAAGAGTATTCAAAATTGATTTAGCATTGCCATCTTCTGGATCACTCTGACATTGTGCAGCCTGCCCTTGGATACACAGGCTGGTTCTTCCCAACCTCTCGCTCCTCAGTCAAACATGCAGTAACTGGCCTGCAGTTTTGTGCATGTATATATGCATGCATTGATCTTTGTAGGGGAAGTAACAGAGCAGCCTCCAGCATCATATGTGTCCTAAGCTTAAACCTGCTCTATGGCCCTGCAAATCTTTCCATTGAGAAGGTAAAGAATTAGTTTATTATTCTTTAATTTTATTTAGTTTAGTTTAGTTTATGATGTATTTGTCAGTTGTTTGTTTTGATCTGCTGTGGGTTTTGTTGTTATTTGTTATCTGTTTGTTCACCGCCCAGAGTGGGATACCACCCAAATAGGTGGCATAGAAATACAATAAATAAATTATAAATAAGGATGTTAAAGGCAATCTTTGCCTCAGATGCTGTTTATCCTGGGGCTGGCCTGCTTGAATCCCTTCCTTCAAATCAAGCTGTTTGTTTGGCTAGACGTGTGAGAAACACCAAACATTTTTACTCTGACCTTAGTTGAGTAACCTGAACTAGTACAGATTTTAAAATATATTGTTTTGGGGTTTTTTAAGTTGTCACAGAGCTCTGTGTAGTCAGAAAGTAAGGTCATTGTCTTTAACATTCCCTGTTTTTCTCTCTGTGTACATTAAAACAGCTTTTTTAAAGGCAGGATGAAATTGCATTCAAAGGCTTTAGACAGCCTGGGCAACTTATTGTTTTAGCGATTAGGCAGGTGAAATTGTGCAAAGCTGGATGGGCAGCTTGTTGTTGAATTATTATTATTCTGGCTCATCTATACAATGAGATGGGTAAAGAAGTTATTTTATTCTTTATTTTTGTTGTCTTATTTTATTTACTCCCTGATATGCTTGCACTATTTTACTCCACTCTCTTAAAAATTAAAATTTAAAACAGCAATCCTGTTTCCTGCAGAGATGTGGCCCTCCAGATGTTGCGGGATTACAGGTTCTGTCCCTTCCTTGCTATTGGCAGGCTTGATTTCAAATCCAAGAACATCTGGAAGGCCACCCATTCTTCACCTCTTGTTTTAAAGGGTGAGTTCTATTTATTTATGTAAGGCCTATTCTGGGTTTTCCCCCCTAATAAAACATGTGAAGCATTTTACAACTAATTCAATGTAAAATCTGTGTGTTTTTTTAGCCCTCTGTACAACAGATGTGCATGAATCTTTGCCCTAGGTTCCTTTTTAGTATTTATGGTTTCAGGTTAAAAACTTTGCAGGGAAAAGATAATACACTGAGATCCAGTACAACTACTTTGAAAGAGAGAACTATGAAAAAAGCAGTTTCAGATAGTCTTATGAATCTTTACTCAGAAGTAGGTCCTACAGGTTTCCATAGGTCTTTTCTCCAGTAAACTTGCACCAGATTGGAACATCATGTTATAAAAGCTGCAGCAACCAATCATCCACCAAACAAGGGTTCCAACCTACGGCCTGTGGGCCAGACCCGGCCTGTGGTGCCTTTTCAACCGGCCCATCGCTGTCTCCCCTGCACCCGGAAGTAGAAGTGGGCGCATTTACATCAGCTGTAAAATGTGCCCATGCATGCGCAAACACGCGTGTGGCTGATGTAAACACAGAAGTGGGCGCAATTACGTCAGCCGTAAGTGTGCCCACTTCCAGGGACATGGTCAGGGCTGCAGCGCAAAAATGTTAGCCACCCCTACACTAAAGAAATAGTGGAAATAGATATTTTACAGTAATGCACATGTCTACTCAGAACTAAGCCTCACTGTTTAAATGGTACTTACTTCTAGTTAAACATATACTGTATAGGATTGAAGCTAGTTGATAAAAGAAATGGTGCTAACTAGAGATATAATATTTCTGGAAATTTTGAAGCCATAGGGTGGGTGGGGTGGGTTTCCTTGTTGTTTTCTTGAGAAAAATACACAGAAAATTTTGGGGAAATTGAAAAAAATGCAACATTAGCACTTTTTAAACCAAATTGAAAGTCATTCTGTTACTTTAGGGACATAAAATACAATTATGTACAATTTGATTTGGCATAACATTATCACAATTGGTATATTAAAAATAGAGTGTATTCAAACAATTATTACAAACAAAATTTACTTTTTTACTTTTTTTATTTAGAATTATAACAAATGGAGCAGCAATCTCTTGAACTGTACAGATGGAGCCTCTTTGGTTTTGCTAATTTATATGGTACAGGGAAAAAACAACACAATTAAAAAAACTGAAGAAACCATAAGTAATAGGAACAAAGAAAATTACTTATATTTCCTCTCCACAGTATCATATAGGCATAAAGCACCCATTCCTATAAAAAGAATTGTTTGTGTGTGTATGTGTGAAGGGGTTGCACGTGGAAGGGACTAAGATTCAACGAATGCGCATGAAATTTAATCAGAATCATTTTCTGAGCTATACCGGACATATTTTAAAGCCAATCCTGCCATAGTGGAGAATATCATACTGTCTTTACTGTTCAAATTCTATTCAACAGGTGGTCCAGTTAGAACCAAGGGTAAGAAGACAACTTACCATTAGCCTCAGACAGCAACATGTCTTGGGGTGCAAATGGGAGGGCACTGGGACTCCTTAACCCAGGTGGGACTGCTGAAAATGTCCTTTTCCTCTCTTGACACATGACCAGGATATGATAGGACAGATGACTTTGAAGGCAAGAAATTTCAGTTAGATAAATAGGTACCACTTTGGCGGGAAAGGTAACAGTGTTCTGTGCACTGTCTAGTCATGCCTGCCACATGACCATGGAAATATCTGCAGATGCAGACAGCGTGACTTTTGGGCTGTAAACTGAGATGAGCACCGTCCCATAGAGTTGGATATGACTGGCTTTCCATCAAGGGAGACTCTTTAATACTTCATTCTCATTTCGTGCTGTGTATGTTTCAGGTTTTTGAAATCTGAAGTGGTTAAATCAGAATATTCACGTTGCCAACTACAGTGTGCAGTCTGTTGTGCTCAAGGGAACATTAATGCAAAGGACTTTTCTCTAATGGTCTATGACTAAAGCTGCAAATCAGTTACAGGAAACACACACACTTATTTGTGTATTTGTGATGTGAATCCAAGTTGCCCATCCTTGTGTGGGGCACTACAGTGGAGAGGAAACATTTCAATCCAGCAGTTCAGGCCACTCCATAAATGGGAATTAACATGTCTTATGCACCGTTAGAGGCCAGGTATGATACACAGCATGGGCCCCTGTTGTCAATTGCCTTCCTCTAAGCACATTCAAACACCTCCAAATTAGTACTTAAGAGGCCAGGAGCGACTCAGCCAGGGAACACGGAAGGGGCTCGCTAGCATCTTAATGAGAATTAAGAATTTGCCAGCTTTGAGGCTGGGCCATTAAAAAGATTTTCCGCAGAGTGGAAAATTAAAGCTCTCACATTTGCTCTAATGAAGTGTGAAAGTTTGTCCCTCTTGGGAAGCTTAATTCCCTCCCACCCACCCTCCCCGCTACCAGTTGCTCACCAACAATCTTGGTACCTTCACCAAAGAAATTTAAGTCCTTATATAACAATTGTTACATCACCACTGCTAATTGGGCTACACTAATTATTTGATACCTATTGAGGATGCTGTCCAAGAGTTGCTAAGAGTGGGCAACCAGTTTCCCCAGTTCCTGTGCTTCCTCTCTGTAATTCTCTGCAGAGGATATAAGACTGCCTCTTTTCATTTTGATTTAGTTTAGATATCTGGCTTTCAACTGGAGGAATGATCTAGATTTATTGTGATGAACCAGCAATTGACAAGTGAAAGGAAGCTTGATAAATAGATTTAAAGATATTTGGGGAGTGTTTTTTAGATTATGTACTATTGACTGCTGTAGCTCAAGTGGCTAAAACGCTGACTGGAAGGCAAAAGGTCAGCAGTTCGATTCCCGAGTACTGCAGGACAGAATGAGCTCCCGTCTTTCTCCCAGCTCCTGCCAACCTAGCAGTTCGAAAGCAAGAAATTGCAAGTAGATAAATAGGGACCACTTCGGTGGGAAAGGTAAACAGCGTCCCGTGCGCTCCAGTGTCTAGTCATGCCTGCCACATGACCACGGAAACGTCTGCAGAATCAGACAGTGCTGGCTCTTTGGCTTTGAAACAGTGATGAGCAATGAATCCTAAAGTCAGATACGACTGGCTTTTGAGTAAGGGAAGCCTTTACCTTTTCTATTTAAAGGGAAAGGTACTGTATAAAGCCAGTAGAGGAAATAATCTATTTTTCGAAATGACCAGTGGGTTGTGAAATATGACAAAATAATGAAATTACTTATATAATTTCCATCTAAGGTCCCATGGGGGAGGGAGTGCACATAGACCTATTGTTCTGATTTGTTGTATACTGTATTTGGCTTATGCGTTGTACAAGCATTTTTTGTCTGTTTGTTTTTGATAGTACTGTATAATAGAAAAAGAAAATAAAAGAGGTCTGTCCTACAGCAGTTTTTCACATGGGTAACTGCCCTCTGGGTGAAAGATCCACCTCTTTGGTCCATCCTGCCCGTCACTGATTCCTTGGATGTAGTGACAGCAACATATTGTTGTTCAACCTGGTTATTATCCGTTAGCAGAAGAATCACTTGTTTTAATCATAAAATCATAATGTGTTAATTCCATGTATGCATGTTTGGCCAAACACCTAACCAGGAATTTATCTTATGTTGTTATTTTATAAGAGAGCTGGTTGGGAAGCCTAGTTAGTGGTTTAAGTATCTGGCTGCAAAGGCCAATGTCGGGAGTTCAGTTCCTAACAGTGCATCCAGGGAGAAGAGACAGCCTATGTAACCTTGGGCAAGTCACAGAATGCCCCTTAGAGCAGGGATTCCCAACCTACAGCCCATGGGAACAACACCATTCCATCCGGCCTGTTGCCGCCTCCTCTGCACCCAGAAGTGGAAGCAGGCACATCTACATCACCAAACGCACCTGCGGCTGTCGTAAACACGGAAGTGGGCGCATTTACGACAAACGTAAATGAGCCCACTTCCACTTCTGAGGTCATTGTCTGTGGCGTGGCCAGGCCCATAGTGTGAAAAGTTTGGCCACCCCTGCCTTAGAGAATGTGAATGTTAAACCACTTCCTTTTATTTTCAACCTAGAAAACCCTGGAAAGGGTCGCCATAAACCAGAATTGACTTGACAGCATGTAATTATTAATTATATTATTAAGAGGCAAACAACCTCACTCTATTCCTTTCAGGCACACTTTGGTATCTGATTGGTATGACCAGATGCCAAAGCACATGGAAAGCTGTTACCTTTCCCCCTGAAATGCTACCTATTTATCTACTTGTAATTTCTTGCCTTCAAACTGCTAGGTTGGCAGAAGGTAGGACAGATGACAGGAACTCGCCTTGTAGTGCAGCACTCAGGTCTTGAACTGCTGATTTGCTAACCTTCCTGTCCTCAAGCTGTACGTCTTAACCACTAAATCACAGCAATCCTATTAATGCAAGCCTTGTTGTTGTTCAGTCGCACAGTCGATTCCGACCCTTTGCGACCCTATGGACCATTGCCCTCCAGGCACCTCTGTCCTCCACCATCCTCCTCATCGCTCCCAGTTCTGTGCCCATTGTGTCTACAATACCATCTAGCCATCTCATCTTTGACCTCCCCCTTCTTATGCCCTCCACCTTTCCCAGCATCAAGGCCTTCTCAAGTGAATCCTCCCTTCTCATTTGATGTCCCCAAAGTACTTCATCTTCATCTTCACTATTTGACCTTCTAAAGAGCAGTCAGGGTTGATTTCTTCTAAGATTGACCTATTTGTTCTCGCTGTCCAGGGGACTCTCAAAACTCTCCTCCAACACCACATTTCAAACTGCAGTAAAACTTCATGTGCAGTCAACGGGGCAAGAGAGCCTTCATCTTGCCTGGTTGGCAGTTGGCAGGATGATGACTGCTGCTCCCAGGACTATGTTTGTTGCTGCCAACATGTTCACTGCAGTCAGCCAGGTGAGACAATCTCTCGATTGGATTGCTTCAATGGCCAGAGAGCCCCCTTCTGCTCTTGCTCCTTCCACCATGTTCCTTCACTACCATCATCGAGTGCCGTAAAACACATGCATTAAAACAGATGTGTGTTTCAAGCAGTTTCACTCTGGTTTGCAGATAATCTGCAGCAAAAAAAAACCTACAATGGACAATCTGTACATGCATAGTTCCTGCACCACTGACTTCCATGGACGGATTTTTGAACACAGGACTCCTCAGGCCAAATCCGACCTCATGCTGACCACACTCTCCTGCCAGAACAATAATAGTGTTTTGAATAAAGCAAGTTGATGCAAACCTGACAGCAGAGGGACTGAATATAGAGTAGAGCCAAAGGTTATCTTGACCTCTGCAGAGATTTACATGTAAACGGGGTCCCCTTGGCAGTGAATAAAGATACCAAATTTGCCATGAGAAAACAAGAGGGTTTTTTGGTCTCCAAAGTCATCCAGTGACAAGATGAATTATGGAAGACTGGAGGGAAAAGAAGTGGAGTATTTGGGAAACAGCAGGATTAAAGAAAAGACCCAAGCCTATGGAGGTAAGGAAAGGCAGACAACGTTGATTTAAGAACAAACACAGTCATGTACCACTATTAATATTTGTTTCTTTTGTGGCGTAAATGTCACAACTGAACGCATGATAAGGGTAATACACAAAAGTAAATACTTTTAACTGAAAAACATGGGTACTGTGGTGGCTCAGTGATTAAGAAGCTCACCTTGTTAGCTGGAAGGCTGGTAAATTGGCAGTTCGAGACCCAGGTACTGCATGACAGATTGAGCGCCTGTCTCTATTCCAGCTCCTGCCAACCTAGATTTCAAAAGCAAGACATTTCAGGTAGATAAACAGGGACCACTTCAGTGGGAAAAGATCTTGGGGACTTGAGAGGAGCCTCATTTGGGCGTCCCCTGAGCGGGGTCTGTCCAGCAAAAATCCTCTCAACCCGGAATAATTTCTGACACGAAATTATTATACTGAAAAACATTTCTGAAATTGCAGCTATTTGGATAGCTGTTTAAAGTGCCAGATGATTTTTCACTAATTTGGGGCTTCGTAAAGTACATGGCGCGTAACCTCAGTAGGCAGATTGGGGCATTGCCATGATAATTGGAACTACAGTAATTACTTCTTAAAGGTAACTCTCTGAGCTCTGGCCTGCATCTGTGTAGGAAACTTACAGTGGCTATAGCAACCCTACTCCTAAAAGAAGCATCTGGAGTTTTGGCTAAGAATTGGGGAAAAGGTAGAGCATTTTGTCTTCTGACCTTCCCGGCTTGTGAAAGTTGTCTTTTGCAGCCTTTAAAGTGACCCTGGCAGGTCAGCAGGTTCTTTCTCCCTTTTGGAAAATCTGGCCTTGGTTTTTTTTTAAGTTGGATTTACTGTTCAGGAAAAAACTAGCTTGCAAAACAGATGGTGGAAACAGCGAATTGTGCTGTTTGGGGTTGATTTGTGGCATGGTTTAACATTCCAACTTGAGTGGGAGTTCTCCGCTGGCCTCTGAGCAAAATAAACAGAGATTTTTTTCCCAGCTGACCTCCATCATCGATATGGTTGCAAACAGATCCTGAACAGGCAGCCTTTATCTGGTGCGGATGTCTGCACTACTGTGGATAATCCCATGAAGAAATGGGGGTGGGGGGGGTGGTACCCTTTATAAAGAAATCACATAGCTTAATTTTCTAACATAACCAATTACCTTTTTTTATGAGCCACAACTGGGAAGAGTATGGAAAACTGAACGAAAAGCTGGAGGTTTGAAGAGGAGGTTTTGAAAAAACAACACATTTTTGACATGATATTTTCTGAAATCTCACTTCCCATAGATTACTTGCATTTGCGATACCTGATTAATTATAAAGATTGTTCTAATCCCCCTAGGGAAGTTTCCACCACCACCCCCTTCCCCAAAGGAAGTATTAAATGGCAATAACTGTTGGTAGAAAGGAGGATTGTGACATGTAAGAAGGCTCCTTAAGTGCATAGATTAATGCTTGTAAGAGCTATAAAGCAAAGGCAGGTTAGAATATTCACTTATCTCTTTATGTTGTTCGGCATTGAATAGTTACAACTGGACTAGGTCATTTCTCACAACTGAGGCATGTCATAGTAATGACCTCCATTATTTTTATTTCTGATCTAAGAATATTGTCCAATACAGAAATAAAGCATAGTGCCATTGTTTGCATTAGTGGATGATCTATTTATGTGCTGGGAACTGGATGGGGATTTGTGAGTCCCTGTTGGTTCTACTGGATCTCTTGGCAGCTTCCAATACCTTCTTAGGACTTTGGAGGCTGGATCTTGGTTCCTGGCTGGAGAAAGAACTCAGAAGGTAGTATAAAGAGGCTCTAGTTCTGCTCTGTGGGCCCTTCAGTGTAAATTGTATCCCTGTGTCTGTGGTTTGGGACCATCAGTAGATGGTGGTGGCGGCTTCTCCTCCTCCTTCTTCTGTCTGGGTCAGACTCTAAACTGCCAAAATGAAGCCACCTCATTGGTACATGTTTCCAGTAGTAACCAGCGAACCAGCAAATGAACTGGATTCTGTGGCTCTCCACATTCACACAGTGTGTTGTTATCTACCAGTAGCCCCTACTTGAGCATGCTGGTCTTACGTTTAGAGACTCTGACCCTCAGCCTATTCAGAGTCCTCCAAGTGACATACGAAAGGTTGAGTTTCTCAGCTATATCCTCTTTTAATGTTTTTCCTTGACCAGTTTGCTCCTTCTTCCATCTTCTAATTCGTTCATGTGCTGTTTAGAAAATACATGCACTGTACCTGCATTGTGAACTGCCCAGAGAGTGCACTAAGTGCTATGGGGCAGGATTTAAGATAAATTGATATTTATTTCTTGTGTCTTGTATGCTTGACTTTAAATGTTGCAAACTTTCTTAAGCTCTACTAGGCAGAAAGAAAAGTAGAATGAATAAATAAACTTTTAAGTAAACATCAATTATATGTATGAGTGTGGGATCGAGGATACCTAGTCTGTTTTTGCATGTATTATTGACAGGCTTTGAACCGACATGACACAAAAGTAGCTGAAGGCCTTGGGATGCTGGACTTCATTAACAGAACCACAGTTTCCAAGTCAAGAAGAGTTACATTTCACTTTACTGTATTCCACACTAGTCATAACTCATCCTGTGTCCACCTTCCAGTTCTGAGCACTTGTATCTCCGTTAACACCCTAAGGCAGTGGATTTCAGCCTACGAGTGTTATAACAAGTTGATTCCACTTTAACAGCCATGATTCTAACCTACACAATCATGGGAATTCAAGATACTTTCTTGAACTATAGCAGAGAACCCTAAATATCTCACCAAACTGCAGATCTTGGTAAGACAAAATATAATAATAATAATAATAATAATAATAATAATAATAATAATAATAATTATTATTATTATTATTATTATTATTATTATTATTATTATTATTATTATTATTATTATTATTATTATTATTATTATTATTATTATTATTATTATTATTATTATTATTATTATTATTATTATTATAATATACCACCTTTCTTACCCAGTGGGCAACTCAAGGCAGTTCACAGCATATTCTGTATTTTCATTATATGTTAATATCCCAACTCTTCTTGATTTGGAAACTGTGGTTCTGTTAATGAAGTCCAGCATCCCAAGGCTTTCAGAAGAAGATGGGATATTAACGTATAATGAGAATATCAGATTCTGTCTTACCAAGATCTGCAGTTTGGTGAGATATTTGGGGTTCTCTGCTTTAGTTCATGAAAGTACAGTATCTTGAATTCCCATCGAATCATGGCTGTTAAAGTGGTATCAACTTGTTATAACACTCGTAGGCTGAAATCCTGTTTGTCTTAACATAAAGTTATGTCTAAGTAAGTTTGCCAGGCATTGCTCCCCAATCAACAAGGACTGACAGGAAGAAAACAAATTACTGGTTACACGCAAAACCTGGAAACTTACATTTTAGAGGTAGTTTGTTCAGTTGCTGTTTGAGAGAAAAAGTAACAAAACTGTGCACAAAAGGATAATTGTATGAATAGTTCTTCTTCCTGATGGATAGAGAGCCAGATGCACTGGTAGAATCACTTGTTTGTTTATGCTGTGTATTGGCAACAGTATTCTGGCTCTTAAAAGTAAGTCATTGTATTACTTTCGAAATGAAACTGTTTTGAACCTCTGTATAAAAAAGTAACTCTTTCCAAACTTGGAAGCTCTTTAATTGCAGAGCATGTTTCTCCTCTTCTGACACTCCATACTTCTACTGTTCAAAATAGTTTGAATAGGGGGGTTTTAATCATTAAAAAAACCTTTTAAAGGGAGGGAAATGAGATCAAATTTCAGACTCTTTTATACTGGACTTCAGATGTTAAAGCCTTCCTAATGCCAGTAAGTTATACACCCGCAGGTAGCAGCCTTTAGAAATATGATCTGACAGAATAAACCTTCCTGTCTCAAATTTTTTTTTGTGCTATATGAGTTCTCGCATTTGAATCGGAGTGCAGCTTCCTAAGCTGACACCAGCAAGATATTGAGTTGGGTTTTTCCCCCCACCAAGAAACTGTTATTTTCCTTCACTACCTTCCCAAACACATCTACACATCTGGCTTTTGTTTGCTTCCTTCAAATGCTTAAGTTGCTCAATCAACTACAGAGTCACAGAAATAAATCTTTGGCACATAACAATCATAAAACAAGGAGGTCCTAGGTTGTTTGCAAATAAGGGGAGTTTCACTGATGAAAATGTAGCCCAACACAAACTATGTTTGCAAACGGGGGACCAATACTTCTAAAGGTAAAGGTCACCCTTGCTCGAAAGCCAGTTGTATCCAACTCTAGGGTTCAATGCTCATCTCTGAAAGAGCCAACACAGACTGCATCTGCAGATGTTTCCGTGGGCATGTGGCAGGCATGACTAGACACCGGAGTGTATGGACCACTGTTTACCTTCCCACCAAAGTGGTTCCTATTTATCTACTTGCAATTTCTTGCTTTCAAACTGCTAAGTTGGCAGGAACTGGGACAGAGACGGGAGCTCACTCCGTCGTGCAGTACTCGGGACTTGAACTGCTGACCTGCCGACCTTCCAGTCATCAAGTCTAGTGTCTTAACCACAGTCATCCCTACAATTTGGCCGGGCAACCCAGCAGGTATTGTTCACATGACAAAGGCATGTATTGTATTTTTGCCTTGTATTATTATAATATTGTATTGCTGTATGTTTTTGTATATTGTGAACCGCTTTGGGTCGTCCACAAGACAAAGAAAGTGGTATACAAAAATAAATTCCAATCCAATCAAATCCAATTTATGGTTCACAATCATCCATATAGTCCTAATGCTACTGCCAGATTCGTCGCTTCAGTGACAGCAAAAAGGCCAGTCTTGCTTTTAAGAAAGGTACATGCTTCTTGCAGATCTTAACCACTAAGCCACTGAAGTCCTTCAACAACAATTAGAAATTTTCTAATTTGAAGGGGAAAAATTCTTGCTTTGCTTTTCAGCTGATTTGTTGAGTGAATGAAGGATCGGGGGTCAGGTAGTGTCTGAGTGCTTGTTGACTCTTTTTGGATGTGTGTATTTGTTTATCATGTTTAAATCCAGCAGTGCAAATAATCGTGCATGAAACAAGGGAAGCTTCAGAGTTTGCTTCCATTAGATGACTAATAGCAGACAATCTGAAGCCTTCCCCGCCCACCCCCCTTAGCATTTTCTGGCTTCCTGTCAACTTGGTTCTCTCAAGGGACAAGTAAATATCAGCTCTTTCCACAGGAAGATAAACTAATAAAGTAGAGGAGAGGGAAAGAATCAGGATCCTGTTTGTTTGCAAAATCCAGTGTTTGGTGCAGGGGTTCTCAATGTACATCTCATAGGCCGGATCTGGCCCATGGCACCATTCCACCCAGCCCGCGCCCTCACTCCTACTGCTGCCACCGCCACCATTGCTACCATCCTTTCCCCCTCCACCTGGCTTAGCATGTCCCTAACGCCACTCCATAGCAGGGCATATATTGTAAGAAGGCTTGCAACATCTGCCCTTTACAGATTGCATTAGGGACATGCCTGCCTTAGAGAATGGGAATGCCAGGACTGCTGCCGCCCCGGACAAGTGCCGCGTGGCCACGCCATGCGCTGCAAAGACCTCCTGAGCTCCGGAGAAGCCCTGTGCGGCCTTCTCACCCCTACCCCTACTGAGCCTCCCCACCCTCTGACAGGCCTTCCCACCTCCCATCGGGCCTCCACACACACACGAGTGCTCCCGACCTTACCTCTCACATCCACAGCCTCCCGTCTGGGATTTCTAACTCCCCTCTCCATTGGCAGAGAGAGGTGTGGTGGGGAAGTGGCGCAGGCCGGGCTGCGTGGGGTGAGGCAGAGTTTCCCCTTGATGGTCCGCATAACAGGAGAAAGTCTTCTGTGTGCCACTTTTGGCATGCGTGCCACAGGTTTGCCACCATTGCCCTAACCTGTCATTTATTTTTATTACATTATAAAGGTAAATGTCTCCCTTTCTTGACTCTAGGGGGCAATGCCCATCTCTCTTTATAGCCAAGGAGCTTATGCTGTCTGCATCTGCAGCCGTTTTCATGGTCATGTGGCAGGCATGACTAGATAACCAAAGCACATGGAATGCTATTACCTTTCCCACTAAAGTGGTACCTATTTATCTACTTGCAATTTCTTGCTTTCAAGCTTTGCTCACACCAAAACTTTATACCAAAGCAGAAGATTACTGGCAGCTTTCTTAAAATGTATTTTAAATTTCTTTCCTACTGATTTTTAGTGCAGAGTTTTCATTGCCAGTTTATACTGGGATGACATTTCACTGAGATATCTACCATTGGTCATAATTTGAAAAGCCATCTGAAATCACATCTGAAATTTCAAATGGCCTTTCTGGGGATGGGCAGGTTGTCTGTTCCTCAGACAACCAAATTTCTTAAGATGTCCATGGAATATAAAATATGAACCTTTATCCTTTACATCTCCATGCACAGTGGAGGGTACACAAACAAGCTAGGATTGCAAATCAGCTTTAAAATAGGCTTGATTCTTTGTTTCCTGATGATGGCTAGTTTGGTTCTCTTGTTCTCCTGGTCATGGCTAGCTCTTTCGTATCCTGCTGGATGAAGCCATAGTTTATGATTTAACTCAAATCCACCAGAATTTGAAATAAATCAAAACATGAATTAACCAATTTTCTGGCTACATGAGAACTCTAATTTGTTGAGGGCTAATTCTGGCACCTTCCCTGAGCAGGGCAATAAACAGAATATGTCACTTCTATTTCTTAACATAGTAAAGATAAAGGTTTCCCTTGCTCGGAAGCCAATCGTATCCGACTCTAGAGTTCAGTGCTCATCTCTGATTCAAAGCCGAAGAGCCAGCGCTGTCTGCCTCCGCAGATGTTTCCGTGGTCACGTGCCAGGCATGACTAGACACCGGAGCGCACAGAATGCTGTTGCCTTCCCAGTCAGAGTCTTAGCCACTTGGCACATAATAATGTGCTAAAAAATGGCATGAGCTTTCCCCCCTCCTTTTTGGTCCCAATTCATTGTGTTACTTAGGACAAAAGATTACCTCAGTGGCAAAATCCTGTAAATTTGTTGGGATAATATTTATATCTGTTGTTTTTAGGCCAGAGTTGTCTGAAAAAAAAAAGCAAAACTATATGTCCTGTGGCTGAAAAATGGGAATGTTGTTTACAACTTCAGATTTTTAAATATCTCAATCACTTGTCATTTTTAAAAAAAGATTGTTAATACAGTGGTACCTCGCATAACGAACACATGGCATATCAAAAAATTAGCACAGTGAAGCATTTGTTATGCAATGCGATACCCCACATAACGAAAACTTTTTTTGTTATGTTGGGTTTTTGGTAACCAGGGTGTACCAGCTTAATGGGAACCCCGGTTAACGAACTTTTCCCCCGCTTATGCGGGGTATCTCCCATAGGAAACCGCATAACGGAAAAAACCACAGAGCGAAGAGCTCCATGGAATAGTTTTTTTCATTATGTGGGGTTCTACTGTATTGTTTGTTTTAAATTTGTAAGCAGCCTAGGGTCCTTCTGAGGGAAAAGGTGAGGTATAAATATTTCACATAAATAAAAACAAATTAAATAAATAAATGTTGTAAAACACATGTACTCCATAAGACTAGTTCGGTGCAGTTTCCACAATAAAACTTCTCTCTGTGGGAATAAAATGCCCCATCTTGATGCAGGAAGGGTGAGGTGACATCATGTATGGCCTGTGCCTCTAAATAAGGTAATATCTGGCGTTTTTCCTCCCCAACCATCTTGAGAACATGTTGAATTATGCCATTCTAAACAGAAAAGGGAGGAAATGACATCATGTGGTATTCCTTTTTTTAATATATCAGGATATGACATGAGGATAAATATAAGGTAGATTGGCAGTGTTATGTAACAATAGGAAATGTAATGCCTGTAGTTGTCTTTGAGAGGCAAGGAAAATGTTTATGAACTCAGCTACAACAGCAGGATATGAATGTATTGATCTCATAGTACATGGATACTCTCTTTTAATCAGCACTGCCTGAATGCCAAAGCCAAAGTTAGTATAGGAACAACGTCATCAGGCAACTCACGAACTATAAATGGGAAGTTTAAGCATCCATGCTGCTTACATCAACTTTGGCCCTTAGTGTCTCCACAACAGAGTATGCTGCTCCAGTATGGAGTGCATCCACACATGCAAAACAAGTTGATATCTCTGTGAATGAAGCCATGTGTATGGTGACAGGATGCCTCAAACCTACACCATTTGAGAAAACATACCTTCTTGTTGGTATCGCTCCACCTAAGATAAAGACAGAAGTAGCAATGGACACTGAGAGAACTAAGCAAGAGAATGACCCTCAACATCCTCCGAATGGATATGAGCCTGAAGTCCTCCGGCTCACATCCAGGCAAGAACAAATATTCTTGAGGGTACGCAAGAACAAAACTAAATTAAAATATGGAGGAAAGACCTCAGAGGGTAAGGAACAACATTAACGAAGGATATAGCTGAGGAACTCAACCTCCCCTACAGTACTTGGAGAATTCAGAATAGGCTGAGGGTTGGAGTCCCTAATTGCAAGACCAGCATGCTCAAGTGGGAGTGGGTGGACAACAACATGCTTTGTGAATGTGGAGAGATACAGAATCCAGCTCATTTACTGGTCTGCCAATTACTGCCAGAAACATGCACCGATGAGAACTTGGGTATGGCCAATGACAAAGCCAAGAATGTGGCTTCGTTTTGGCAGTCCACGGTTTGATCGAGACATGAAAGAAGAAATCTCACAGTGCATGATTTTCCTTCTCCTCCACAACTTAATTGGTAAATAACAGGGTTATTAATTGACCAAGCAACTAGTTATTCATGTGCAGTTTAGAAAATACATGTATTTTATCACTGCTATAAAAGGGAGCCAGATGTTTTAGGAGGAACATTTTCCATGTGGAGGAGGGTGCCCAGAGATGGGAAACTTTGTAAAAAGCCTGCCCAAGCTGCTGTTGCTGCTGTTGTGGTGAAAACAGGAAAGCAACTTCCTTTCTGTCTCCGTACACACCGCTTTCCAAGGAAGAAGTAGCAGGCAAAGGGGCTTTTTTTTGGGGGGGGGCTTTCTCTTAGTCCCTCTTGGAAAAGGGAAACAACCGAAAACAGCTGTGGGGAGATTTTATACCAAAGTGGTATCAGTAGTGTGTGAATGGGGATCTTCTGGGTGGGCAGAGGCATTATCTGTAGCACAGCAATAATAGTAATTGTGTGCCATAAAGTCAGCTCTGAGTTAAGACAAACCTTTCCACCATTTTCTAGGTAGAAAATACACAAAAGTAGTTTATCATTCCCTTCCTCTGGGGACATCCTGGCACTTTATAGTTTACCTTGGACTATACAGGCTGGCTATTCTCATAGGAAGTGAACTCTTAAGGAATCAAGCTCCCAACCTCAGGTTCTGCAACCAGATACCTAAACCACTGAGCTATCCAGCCAGGGCAACATGCTACTTACTGACTTGTAATGTTTCAGTGCAGTGATAGGCCATGAGTTGTGCAAGGGTGTGTTTTAACCCTTATCATTTGCAGTGAGTAAGTGGTGGGATATTTTCTAAACTCATAGGAATTCCGACGCATTGAGAGTCAGGAGTGGAATTTGCATTTAACTTACAGCGCTTTTCTGGCTTGTTTCTGTTCTAAATTGATTTTAAAGATTGTAGTCATTTATGTATTTAAAGATTTTAGTTTGGC
This sequence comes from Bradypodion pumilum, assembly GCA_035047305.1. Taxonomy (NCBI): domain Eukaryota; kingdom Metazoa; phylum Chordata; class Lepidosauria; order Squamata; family Chamaeleonidae; genus Bradypodion; species Bradypodion pumilum. The sequence goes on along the minus strand of JAWDJD010000003.1, from coordinate 20,622,504 downwards.
ATTAGTTTGCATTGGTTTAAGTCTAGGATGACCACACAGCGTAGCAAGTGTTTTGGCTTGTTGTTGTTCAGTCGCACAGTCGATTCCGACCCTTTGGGATAAAATGTACCAACTTGGGCTGTGTGTCCCTCTGTGTCAGGTTTTATGTGTGTGAGAGCTGCCAATCAACTGGGTTGTCTATGCCTGTGATGGTGAACCTTGGCACTCCAGATGTTCTTGGACTTCAATTCCCAGAAACCCCGTGAATCCACATGAATGGGTTTACTATGATTCATCTGGCCCACGCCGCTCCTGGAAGTGGAAGTAAAATGTGCCGGACCAAGAACCTTGTGTCTCTCTCAACACCCAAACGGGTAAAAAAGGAAGTAAAGAAGAGGAAGATTCAGTGTGCCATTGTACAATGCCATTTCAAATAATTTTTAAAAAGTATCTGTGGGTGCACACCCCACTTCAAGCACCACATGCTCTTATATCAGGTCACAAACCTTTAGATCTGAACAAAAATAGACAGCACACACACTTTACTGAAAAACAGCATGGGATATTTGTTTTTTATCCCAATGAGTTACAGTGGCTGGGGCGCACAAGCACCTCAGTGACAAAGAGTAATACTTTAGATTTGCTTCGGATTATTCGTTTTTTGTTTGTTTCTGCACTGATGTACATGAAATGTGAAGGGGAAATAGATGACTTGAGGCCTGTTGATTTAATTTGCACTCTAAATCCAGATTAACTTCAGAATTTCTCTTCACCCCAGAACTGAATCTGGCCATAGTAATTCCGGTTTTGGATGACTCCATTGCACAGCTCTAATGAAAAGCACATTTAAAAGAATCAAGAAATGTTAGGGACATATTACTAATTATACCACACAAAAACATCCAGCAGATTTCTCTGACAGATACAAATAGATTTCATAAAGCAATAAGCAGCACCTGTAAAAAATGATGCATTTTCTGTCGTGCAAACTCCTACTCAGAAAATATGCCTGATGAAACATCGTGGGCTTCTAAACTTGTACACAGCAAAACAAAAATGAAGGTTTGCTTATTGCTGGGTCCTAAATAGAAGGTCAATATCAATCTCCTCTATTGACCTAGTCTGTGATGGCTAACCTTGGCACTCCAGGTGTGCTTGGACTTCAATTACCAGAAGCCCAAGTCAGCACTCCTGCGATCAGGGCTTCTGGGAATTGAAGTTCAAGAACAGCTGGAGTGCCAAGGTTTGTCATCATGTACGTAGGTGGTTCTAGTCTGTTTTTCTACAGTAGCCTCTTCCAGAGACTCCTTGGAATACTAGCTCTTTAGATGGTGAAACTATTCTTTCCGCAATATCCATTTAAGTACACTTCTCTGAGGAGAGGAAATTATTCGTCTCTTCATGGAACCCTGGGAACTACAGTTCCAAAATAAGATAGAGTAACCCTGACTAGAAAATTTCTCAGAATTTGACCAAAATGCGGTTCTTAGGACTCTTTGGAGAAAAGCCATCTTCAAGCTGTTATGTTGTGTGGTGTCAACTTGCCTCTGACCTATAGTGAACCTAACAGGGTTTTCAAGGTAAGTGAGATATTTAAAGGATAGTTTTACCAGTTCCACATATACACACACCTTGAGTTTCCATGACCAAGCGAAAATTTAGACTAAGGTCTTCTGGGACCCAATCCATCCTAGTTATTCACCACATCACACTGGACACCTCATCTTCAAGATGCAGCCTAGGAAGTCTCAAATTCTTCAATTAACACAAAACTATTTATTCACAGCACCACTCAAAACAAAGCAGACATTTCATAGGTCGGTTCATAATTAAGTAGCTAAGCATCCTCAGTTTCTGAATGACAGGAGCATCTGAAGCCTAATTCACCAACCTTATTACCATACCCGTCAAGTATCCCGGATTGTCCAGGAAATCCCCTATTTTGGCACGCGTTCTTCCCCTTTCCTGGCACCGTCCCTTATTTAGAACGTGGGAGAAAGGGGTTACTGTGCACACACGCATGCACAGAACCCATCTGTGCATGTGCAAACATGTTCTGCACATGTACAAATGGGCTCTGCGCATGCGCAATGGAGTTTTTCCTGTGCAAGCGCACCCGGGCCGGAGCAGTTCCCATATTTTCCGGAGCAGCGCTTGATGAGTATGCTTATTACAGTACTGTACTCTTATTCTATATTATTTCTCATAACAGGTTTGGCAGTTCCTAGATCTGGGTGAGTGAGTGCCATTTTTCGCTGTGCCACAGGCAGCCAAATATCTGGGTCAGCTCTGGTATACATTATGATTTGTTAGCTGCTTTTAGTTCGAGATAAACTGAATTAATAATAGCAACAAGGTTTCTTCTGCACATGAAAGAACTGGGGGAAATTTCCTCCCTTGTCATTCCAAAACTCAGACATACATCTTTCCTGCTTGTTTTGTTTCTTTGTTTAAAAGACTAATTTGGAAAATGTCAGTGATGAAAACATTGCGATCTAAGTGCATTTCTAAAAACATTTTTTTCATGTGAAACAACATACTTTCAATGCATTTGTGTTTCCTTTGGAGCAAGGATATACATTTCACTTGTCCTGTTACAACTTCCTACAGATTTGTTCAGCTGGTTCTAATTTTTTAAAAAGCCATTTCTGTGGGAGCTGTTCTCCATGTATATATTCCCAAGGTACTAATGCTTCAAATACCAACTGCACAGATGGGCACAGATGGAAGAAAAGAATTAAGATCCTGTACCTTGTGCGATTTTTCCCTTAGTAACTGGGAGAGCTCAATAAACCTACATTAGTGTATGTGGTTTGAGGATTTCTACTAGAGCTGAAAAACAGTTTGAGCTTGCATAAAATGAATCAACATTTCACACTCGAATTTTGACTTTGAAATTTTTTAAGTTAGTGTTTTGTTTTGATAACTTTAAATGCATACTTTTTAATGAAAGAAATGAGTAATCTTAGCAGCAATACTCCACATTTAAGAAATACAGTTGCCTGTGGACAAATACTGAGTACCACTAAGGGTCAGCAGCAGCAAAAGGAAAATGAAGGCATGTCAGTTAACAAAGGATCATCAAATAGGTGTTGCAGTCATTTATCATCTGTCAACTAGAGTACATAGCACTGCATGTCAGTTTTCAACTATTGTCAGATACCTTAAGTCTCTTCCACATCAGTTATCAAGTGATCTTAAAAGATGTAACTAGTCATGAAGTAAAATATAAGACGTTGCCTCTTATGGAAAAACAGAACTTTACATAAAACGTGGCAGTACATGAAATGCATTCATGTCTACAGGTACAGTAGTTGGTTTTTCAGTTTTCTATGGCTCAGGCAGGAAATATTCTATTAATAAGCATAACTCTGCAGAGGAGGCAATTCCCCATTTCAGCCATGGCTCCCTACTTGATCTTCATTGCTTTTTAAAGAATTCTTCCCCTTCAGTCTAGCTGTCGTTGTAGAAGTGAGCCAGCCACTCCTATTTTTGTTTGTGAACATGACAAGTGCTTGTGGCTCAAAGAAGCCATACAGACAGAGAGACTAGAGGGCAAAAATCTCAGTCTTCCTAGCTCTGGTTTGGCCCTCTGTGCATGAGCAAAGCAAAACAATCACACTTATATACCACCCCATAGCACTTAGTGCATTCTGGGTGGTTCACAAGATAATTAGCATTTTGCCCCCAACTTCTGGGTATTCAAGACAGCTTCCTCTTACAGTCATATGTATTTGTTAGGGTTTCTCAACCCAGGTGTTGCTGGACTTCAATGCCCAGAAGCTTCGTTCAGCAGGTGTACTGACTCGGGCTCATGGGAACTGAAGTCCAAGAACACCTGGGGACCCAAGGTAGAGAAACCTTGTGTGGCCATTTTATAAGTCCTTAGCTTAGGGTACTATCAGAGAAGTACATCAAGATCCCACTGGGTCATACCAGAAAGGGTTGCTTCTAGGGTGCCACCTCAAAAGGAGCCATAAAAACAACTCTTCCGTCCACTCCTGATTACACAGGCCTGCTAAGAAGAAGAAAAGCATCCCAGCCAGAATGATCTAAGACAGGGGTTCCCAACCTTTTCAAATAAGGCCCGGGGGCCGGGTCATGCTCTCTCAGTCAGCTTCAAGGGCCAGATGGCCATTTTCCCCTGCCTGCATGATGGGGGTGGCCATTTTGCCCCAACAGTTTCAAAGGGTTGGCCATGTTGTTTCTCGAATGCCCTTGGAAGTGTGTGTGGGGGGCACATGAAATGGCAACGAGGGCCAGATATGGCCCATAGGCCTTAGGTTGGAAACCCCTGATCTAAAAGGTCCAGACTACGGACAGAGCTGATTTATAACCTGCACGACACCATCTAGTTGCCAGCAAGTAAAGCAAACTAGACCTTGCTGTCTGCACTCCAAAATGGAACTGAGAACTTTAGTTCTGTTCATTTTAATAACCCTTGGAAAGCTGTTCCCTTCATATGCTTGAGTGCGTACTATAGGTAGCCCTTTCTTTGTGTACTGTTGAACAGGTTATGTGTGTAAACAAAAGTATTTCAAGCAGATGGTCTATTCAATGTGAATAGAATGGAGGTTCAGTTTTTTGAAGCACAGGAAAGATACGAGCAACAAATTTTGGAGTTGTTTTAGCCCGGTAAATATGTTACATTATCACAATCATTGTATCAAATCAAAACAAAGGAACAGGAAGATTGGGGGCAAAACTGCATTTGATGTTCTAGTGTTTCCTTTTAACTCGTGAGAAGATATGAAGAAATTGTACTGCATGTCAACAGTGCAAGCCTTCAAAGATGCAGCCTTGGAGTTCTCCGCATGGACTCCCCTGAGCAAAATCTGTCATTTTTGCTTAATTCTGTGTCCCTAACTCCCACTTTCCCTGGGGCCCAAGGGAAATAAAATGGCTAGGTTAACCCTCTCTTGCAGGGGGGGGGGCATTTCCATTCCTTTCTCAGGGCTTGGAGAGATTTCTTTTTGAGATTATAACTTCCAGAATTCCTGGCTTTAAGAAAAATAAAAAAATAAACATAAATGAACCAGTTAAGATGTGACCTCCTTTTATTACTCCAAAACTGCTACTGTTAGTTGATTCACTTCACCTAATGGTAGAGATCTCCCTGCAATGTCATGTTGGGGTCCCAGCTTCCCTGTCTGAAATTTTCTCATACTTTCCTTTTGTCAGCAGTATATTATCTTATTTATCTGCTTCTCCTTTTGTGAGGCTCTGTAGTGAGGAGGGTGATTGTAACTCTTACAGCAGGGGTTCCAAACCTACAGCCCGCAGGCCAAATCCAGCCCCCGATGCCAATTTATCCTTCCCATACTGCCCGCACCGCTCCCTAAAGCGGAACATGCTCCAACATGTACAAAACACTGCCGTAAATTACTTGGGATTCCAAGTGGGAGGAAACACATGACCGGCCCGCTCAACCACATGACTGGCCCACGGCCCAAAAAGGTTGGGAACACCTGTCCTACAGGGTCAAGACTGCCTGGTGTGTGTGTGTGTGTGTGTGTGTGTGTGTGTGTGTGTGTGTGTGTGTGTGTGTGTGTGTGTGTGTGTGTGTGTGTGTGTGTGTGTGTGTCTTTGTTGTGATTTTTGATACATTTAATTTGACCAAAATGCAGAATTGGCCACCTACTGAAAACCCGGAGACATGGAAATGTGGAATAAACAGAAGGTAAAATATATAAGGAGAGGATAGCAACCTGACAGGGTAAATCTAGAGAATAATACAGAAACATTACTCCCACACACATAAACACAAATTGAGCCATAACTGAGACATCAACAGCTCTGCTCAAGGTTACTTGCAAGTGAGCAGCAATAAACAGTTCTGGAATGTGAGGTTTGGCATTGAAATACAGCTCTAATATATACTGCTAAGACATTTAAAGGTGGGCGGAGGCAGACAAACACTTAAAACTTTGCCTATCCAGGCCATATGGCTAGTGTGATGTGGCTGCAAAATTAAAGGCCAATGCTGTTTTAGGGTGAATTAACAGAAGCATAGTCTCCAAAACCCTTGAGGTCTTAGTCCCCCCTCTATTCAGGACTTGTCAGACCACATCTAGAGTACTGTGTCCAATTCTGGGCACCACAAGAAAGATGCAAACAAACTAGATCAGGTACAGAGAAGGGCAACAAACAAGGATGATCAGAGGAAACTAAGCCATAAGCGGTATACAAAAATAAAGTGAAATGAAATAAGAGGGAAGACGGAAGGAACTGGGCATTTTTTAGTCTTGAGAAAAGGTGACTGAGAGAGGATAAATTCCTGAAAGGTAATCATAAAGAAGAAGGGCAGGATTGCTTCTCAATCATCCCAGAGTCCAGGACAGGTAATAACAGGCTCAAACTAAAGGAAGTTAGGTATAGCTCTCCTCCAGTACCCCTAAAAGTAAGCTCCAGCGCAATATTTTAAATTAATCAGGTTTTTTTCCTGCTAGCTTTCTTTACTGTCCAGCTTTCGCATTCATACATGGTGATTAGGAGCACAATAGCGTGAATGATCTTGGTCATAATCTCCAGTGAGACATCCTTATACCTGAAGAACTGGGGAACTACAGACCAGTCTACTTGGCGTCGATCCCAGGGAAAATTCTGGAACAGATTATAAAGTGATCACTCTGCAAGCTACTTGAAAACAATGCAGTAATATCTAGAAGCCAAAGTGGATTTGTCAAAAACAAATCCTGCTAGATTCTGATTTCAATTTTCAATCCGGCAATTTACATGGTGGACAGTGCGAATGCTGTTGATACATGTGGGTTGCCCGCGTGAATAATTGGCCAAACCTTTCCCAAGGGGTTTGCCCGGTCTTGAACACAGCTGGGTACCAACCAGACTTTGCTGGAAAGGCAATTGGGGTTCGGGCTAGTTAGATAGTTTTTTTTGGGGGGTGGGGGTGGGGTGGGGGGCAATTCATAAAGCCTTGGCTGGTGGCTACGATAGAAATAGGGCAAAAGTCAAAGGTGATGACTCTAAAGGAAATACGCAATCTTCTGTTTCTGGTCGTGGATTAGGTTGGGTAAATAAGCTGCGCCAGACAGATGATCCGAGATTAGGGCAGGAACAATGGGTTTCGCCAACCCAAGGTAATTAGATGCGAGTTGTCCAATTAACACCTAGGTACCTTCCTAAGAACCAGCATGGCAGCTGGGCCACCAGAAGAAGTCACATATGCAAGCCTTCTGTATTAGGAGGTCACACGCATCCTAGGCGCACACCACCCCAAGGCAGGGTAATAAATGCATACCACCCGGCCCAGATTGGGGCTGGACTTCACCGCATGAGTGTCTCATGTGTCTTCCTTGCGGCCAGCCACTCCAACACCTGAGAGCCATTGCAACAGATACAATATACTGTATCTTGATTTCAGCAAATCCTTTGACAAAGTGCCCCATGAAGACTTTTGAGGACACAACTTTATAGAGCAGGAAGGGAGATTCTTGACAAAATGCTGTGAGTGGGGCAGGGGTTATTCTGACCACCATCATTTAATTTTTTCTTCTCATTTACTTCCTCTTTTACCCCTTCAGGTGTCGAGGGAGATGCAAGGTTCTTGTTATGGCACTTCTAGAAGCCTCTGCTGGAGTTATTTGGTGTTCTTGTAGTATTTCTTTGGTGTTATCTCTCCACCTTTCTCAGGGTCTGCCTCGTGGTCTTTATCCTTCTCCTCTTTCCTCACATGCCTTGTATGGTATGGAATTCAAAGACATTCTCTCCAAATGGGCAAGCCACTTTATTTGTTGTTGCTGTATGTTGTTTATGATTGGTTCTATTCTAATTATTTCCCTTACAATTTTATTCCTGATTTTATCCCTTCTAGTCCCTCCAGCATCCTTCCTCAGACATCTCATTTCCATGGTGACTAACTTTTGTTTATATTTTGTTGTAAGTATCCATGTTCGGCAATGGCAAAACAAATCATTTACCAGTGATGCACTGAAGCAGGTTCTGTCCTGTTCGGGAGAACCAGTAGCGGAAATTTCCCCAGGCCACGCTACCTGGCTGGCCACGCCCACCTCCATACCCCATTGCCTTGGCCATGCCCACAGATTTGGCCCTGCCCACAGAGGAGGTAGTAAAACAAATTTGGAGTGCATCACTACATTTAACAAGGTCATGTCTCAAACCTAAACAACAGCATAGTAACCAGTATCACAACTGTAATGCCAAACTGGAAAGCCTGTTTAACCTGATAAGCAGTGTAACCTTTAGTTGAGAGGTTGAAGATAATTCTAAGGGTTTGTCAGATTTTGTTTGTGGGTTTCAATCAATCAATCAATCAGTTTAATTTATATCCCGCCTTCCTCAGCCGAGGCCAACTCAAGGCGGCTAACAACATAATCCAACAAAGGAACAATAAAAGGATAATACAGAGATACAATAAATTCAAAATGGAAAACAATCCAGATAAGCATAATATCATAATACAAAAAACTACACTACATAATTAGGTCATAAAAATACAATAAAAATACAATAAATATAATTATACTACAGCAAACCCAACGTAGCAAGACGCCCATGTCCACTGGAGAAAAGTCATAGGAGCTACCACTCCCCCGACAACTTGGGGAAGGAGGTCCATGTCTCAGTCTCAACATGAGCCAAGGCAGCCACGGGAAGGAGCCGAAGATGACGATGGTCCTGGGGCGGCGGCAGTCCTCGGCCTGGCCCGGCGGCCCACGGCCCTTTATCTCCCCCTGCAAGGGACGGGAGAGGAGGGCGGGGCCCCCACACAGCTGCGACGATGGTCCTGGGGCGGTGGCAGTCCTCGGCCTGGCCCGGTGGCCCACGGCCCTTTATCTCCCCCCGCAAGGGACGGGAGAGGAGGGCGGGGCCCCCTCGCAGCTGTGGCGATGGTCCTGGGGCGGCGGCAGTCCTCAGCCTGGCCCGGCGGCCCACGGCCCTTTATTTCCCCCTGCAAGGGACGGGAGAGGAGGGCGGGGCCCCCTCGCAGCTGTGGCGATGGTCCTGGGGCGGCAGCAGTCCTCGGCCTGGCCCGGCGGCCCATGGCCCTTTATCTCCCCTCGCAAGGGATGGGAGAGGAGGGCGGGGCCCCCACGCAGCTGCGGCGATGGTCCTGGGGCGGTGGCAGTCCTGGGGCGGTGGGTTTTGCTGCTGCTTGTTTGTTTTGGTTGTTTTTACTGGACTTCAGCAACCAAAATTCTCCAAGAATTCCACAGGTAGAATTCTGTGACATCCAGCTCATAATCCCATAAGTGCAGATACTGTATCTTCATTTCACTCACCTGAACAAAATGGATTCCTGTGGGGCTGGAAAGCATCCTAATCTTCCTGCTGCCCCTTAAACTGAGGGTTCCTCCCAATAACTGCCATACCTAGGAAGAATTATAGCAAGAAATGCGGCTTCAAATCCTTTCTAGCCCCACAGTCCTCAGCCTTGCACAGGTATGAGACTATGGGCGGGAAGTCCCAAAATGCTGCCTGGTGGGTTTCTGGAGAATTCTGATAGCTGAAGTGCCAAACCAACACAAATGTTACCAGTGACAAACCACATGGTACACTCCTAATATTCTATTAGGGTTTGTGATAAATACTCAGTGCTGCATAAAGATAAAGGTTTCCCTTGCTCGAAGGCCAGTCGTATCTGACTCTAGAGTGCAGTGCTCATCTCTGTTTCTAAGCCGAAGAGCCAGCGCTGTCTGCTTCTGCAGTTTCCGTGGTCATGTGGCAGGCATGACTAGACACCGGAGCACACGGAACGCTGTTACCTTCCCACCGAAGTGGTTCCTATTTATCTACTTGCAATTTCTTGCTTTCGAACTGCTAGGTTGGCAGGACAGTACTGCATACTGTCTTCATTATATCCTGGCAAGTTACCTCTGTTAATCCTACAAATAAGTTGAAATTTTTAGTCTGTGCAAGCATATCAGAGAGTAAACAAAACGAAAAACAAAAATCATGACTAAATACAGACTAACTCCTGTATTTAAATGCGAGCTTTTGTGGATTAAGTCTGACGAAATGGACTTGATCCACAAAAGCTCACATTTAAATACAGGAGTTAGTCCTTAAAGTGCCACAACTTTTTTCTATCTTTTATGTTGTTGTTTTGTTTACTATAAATAAGTGGCTTCCTAAATGACATATCATTGAACATGGCATAGCTACAGAAAAACTATAAATTCTGGCTACGAGAGACCTTATGCATGTAACTGTTGTCACTTTGAGACTGCATGCTCCCTGGAAAAACAGAGGTGACAAGTGCCAGATCCTCTTTAGCATTGCTGTTCGTGGCATCCTCTATTCCATATGAAAGCAGCCTAGATTTTTGCTACAACTATTTTGCCAATTCCATTGCTTATTCAGCTACAAGGTTGGGGGGGGGATGGGGGGGGGGAAGACAAGCGAAAAAAAAAAACCTTGAAGTTGACTTTGTGCTTGGTGATAATCATATGCTTAAATTCCATAAATCCTAAGAGATGGGAGGGGGGGTTGAATTTGGGAAATTGGAGAGAGAGGCATTCTTCCCATTCTAGACCTCTTGGCCTTTCTTTTGCCAGGATCCTGCTGACCACTTCACAAGACTTTCAACACTATAGAAGACTGTTATTCTAAGCGACAGAGGCACAGCCCAAGATCAGAAGATGATTTAATGTTATTTGATACCCAACCTTATTCTGCCCCTACAGTCCCTACGGTTTTCAGTATAAGAATCATTTGCTATGCTGCGAGTTCTGCTGTCAAGCTTCACCCAAGGGAAAACTTTTTAGCAGCGAGATCGAGATGGCAAACAAAAATAGTGGCCAGAGAGACTGTGCTATTTAATTATTTTAGTTGAGGATTGAACCTTAGATTGCCAAACTGTCTGGCACGCCAGCATCCTGCCTTTTTTCTACACCCTTCCAACATTTTCAGATATCACAATGGCCGTGCATTAGATCCTTTATTCATATACCGAAGAGTTCCCATGGTACAGATGACAGCAAGTCTTGTTCTAAATAGCATGTGACTAACATTTAACTCTGTAGAAAATGTTTTGAATTACTATCCTTTTGAACATTTTTTTTCTTTAGACTAAATAGTGTCTTAATAGCCCTGCTTGTGTGTAATGGAGGTTTTTAAACGCCATTTGGTCCATTTACTGTATGGGGAGGAGGGGATGTCTTCATAAATTCTTGTTAACAGTCCCATTCAAACACATATAAACACAACCACTGCATTGACTACTGAAGCACCGGGGAATTTATGGGATTAATTTACCTTGGAAAAACGGTTTCACATAAGAGATGATAAGGTTGTTCAGCCATTAAATAAACAAGTGGTTTCATCTTATATTGTTAAATGCAGTGTTCCTATTCAGAGGCAATACACCTCAGAACTTGAGATACTAGAGAAATGAAGAATTAATCTTTGAAATTATAAAAGTAAATATTTTAGCCCTTGGAATTATAACTGTAATTGATCACTTTTTTTAAAAAAATGGTTTTAATGATCAGATGCTGATAAAGGCTGGCCTTTTGTCCTCGTTTACAGAGGATAGCCTGTCTGGCCGGAAATCCCGCTATGGTAATGGAGTAGACCATACAGCCAGTGACTCAACGCTGTGTGTCAGGTGGCGGTTAATTAACCTGACTCCCCAAAGGGGCCAACAGCTATGGGCGGATGATCCCCTTTAGATGGAGTGATGGTCACCCTCAGTGGAGGAAATGCCACTGGAAACCATCATATTGGGCCCAATGGCAAAATGAGCAGAAGAGGAACTCTGATTCCCAACAGTCATGGAGGCGGAAGAGCCCATGCCAGATGGGCTGGCTGTGAAGGCGCACCATGTCCATATCTTCAAGGCTGCAGTGGTCCATTGCAATCCCGGTGTTAAATCCTGCATGTCGCACTTCATGTGTGCCATGGGTGATGGCTCCAAGATCATAGTGTGTGTGGGTCACTTCATGGAAAGATGGGATCCACCTAAAACAAATTCACGCCAGTGACATTTTTCCTGCTTCAGCGGGAAAATGCATTCTTGGATACAAGTTGCAGTCGATGACAGAGGATGATTTTCTTTTGAAGGCATCCTAGTAGAAAGGTTGTCTAACCCACATCTTGAGAGATAAAGAACCCTAAGGAGGGCTAGGATTGTCTTAAAATATGCCCATAAGATTCCAAAACAGGGATTTGAAGAATGCTTCTTAAATTCTTAACTGTCATTAGCTTAGATTTGTCTTGACACAAGACATCTTGGGGAAAGTTCAAGGTTTGTGAAATTCTTCATGTCCAGTACAAGAACAAGGTAGAAATCTTCCCACCCCACCCCAATCAAAGTCTCTATCCAAGTTTGTGTAAAATGTCTGTACACAAAACAACCATCCTTTCCCTCTAAGAAGCAAAATGACACACATATGCTAATGTACAGAGCAAACACAGAACTGGCTGTCACAAAGAAAGATACAAAAAGGCACGCTTATGGTAGCTCTGACCAATGTGTCTCGTCTCATTCCTAAGTGTCCTTGCACAAAACAAAGTGTTATAGTTTTACACAATTAGCATAAACATAATTCCCCAAAAAGTAGAGACACTGGCTGAAACTAGCAGAAAATATTTTACCCTTTCACACAAACAGAAAATATTGCACTCTTTCATTCTCTCTGACACCACTGTGACAAGCAGATATTTACACCTCTCTTTCAAAGGCATAAAGACGACATTTTGTTATGAAAGAAAAGAAACCTATCCGGCTATTTGTCTCGCTAGCTTATCAGTCCATCAGTCACTACAGCCAAAAGGTTATGAGTTCGATCCTGACTGGGAAACAAGGTTGACTCAGCCTTCCCTCCTTCTGAGGTTGGTAAAATGAGTACCCAGCCTGTTGGGGGCAAAATGCTAATTAGCTTGTGAACTGCCCTGAGAGTTCACTAAGGGCTATGGGGCAGTATATATGTGTAATTGCTATTACTACTACAACCCTTACTTTAGGTCTGAGGTTTCATGCATGGGTTACTCCTATCCTAGGCTCATAACACTCTTGCACAGCGGTTAAGACAGGAGTCTTAAAGCTGGGGGCTGGGTCACACTTCCTCAGACAGCTTTGGGGGCTGGATAGCCATTTCCCCCTTCCTCCACCACATGGCACTTCCTGGTGTGTGGAGCCGGTGGGGGACCACATGAAATGGTGCCATGGGCTGCATCCGGCCCATGGGCCGCAGGTTGAGAATCCCTGGGTGGTCTGTTGAACAAGATGCCTTCGAAGTCATGGTCTCCCAGAACCAACCCACCTCTTCCCTGTTACTAGTGCCAACCCCCATTCCTATACTTGCCTTCTCATTTTGAACTCAAGCCACATGGCCTCTCTTACTTGCAAAGAGGGAACAAAAATCAATGGCAGGATGAAAGAGAAGCAAAGGGCATCATCAGTCGCTGGTGGGCTCCCGGCCTGGGTGTGGGAACCTTTGCAACTGGCTGGTACTACCAACCTCAGATGCTACTCCTGATCTGAACCCACATCTTGCCATTTGAAAGCAAAGCAGACACACTTATGCGGTTCACAAGCTAATTAGCATTTTGCCCCTAACTTGCTGGGTCCTACTTTTACCAACCTTGGAAGGATTTAATTTAATTTTTAAATTTAATTTAATAGTCATACAGTGATACCTCATACAATGTCCAAACTTGGTTCCACAAGTTTGGACTTTATACGGATTTGGACTTTGTATGAGGCATGCAAAATCCTAGCCGCAATGCCTCATACAACATCATTTCCATAGAGATACATTGTACTGTAACAGCACAGACTTCAGGGCAAAGTCAAGGAAACAGACAGGAAACTGACAGAACTTTAAGAAAACATTGTCTAAAGGCTAAAAACATTGCAAAAACATGTCAAACAACCCTGATTGTCCAAGAACCTGAAGAATGCTGCAAAAATCCCAGGAATGCTTCTAAAAATTCTGATGAAAAAATTCAAAAAATCCAAAATCACGCTCAAAACCACTCTTAAACACTCTTTGCCTCGTGCAAAACCCACAAGAGCAATGCATGTATGTGTCCTGCCTTTTATGCTGCCCAGGCACAATGCAACCTGAGAAAACTCCAATGCCTCATACAACGTCACACGGCTTTGTATGAGGCAACTTTTTTCAAGGAATTAGGCAATGTTGTATGAATCCGATGTATGAAGCGGACTTTGTATGAGGTATTACTGTATTTATATATGGAAGGCTGAGTCAATCTTAAGTCCCGGTCTGGATCGAACTCACAAACTTTTGATTGCACTACAACAATTTAACCGCTGCACCACCAGGGCTCAGAAAAGCAAACAGTCTTCTACTCTAACTGCTATCTCTTGACTATCTTTCTGTATAGTCAACACTAGGAAAAGCTGAGTCTGCGTCAACTTTCATCTGCTGCTGGAAAATGCAGCCAAGCTCACCTTTTTGGAACTCCACCAGAAATGTTACTCTTTTTTTAGCATTCATAGTGTTGTTATAATACTGTGACAAAAGCATATGCCACCGCCACCACCATACATATTCATTCATGCCAGATGCACATAACTATCTCACTATCAAATCAGTACAACTGAAAGATGGCATGGTCTGTGAAGAGAACCCAAGAGGAAATTGGTTCAATTCTCAGGAGACCTGACCAGCAGGTGTGCTGACTTGAGCTTCTGGTAATTGAAGTTCCAGAACACCTGGAGGCCTATGGTTGAGAAACTCTACTCTAGAGTAAGTGTATCTCTATAAAGATGTGGATACCTCTCAAGGAAGCCTGAGGCCTTGTAGTCTTATTTTAATTTCCTATGAAAGATTCAGTGATCCGTTGTGAAATCTCTCTTCTACTCACTTACTCCATATGACACCAGGTGTCATATATGGACCTCAGCATTTCTTGATCATTAACCCCCACCCATTGCAGCTGAAATCAAGACTGGCAGGTACCCACTTCAAGCAGTAGCAAACATTGGAAGACATGAAAGGACAGCAGTTTGTCAGTAATTCACTTTTGCCTTCTTTTACTTTTCTGATCAGATGTGGGGAGACATGTTTCTGAGCTTTTACCAAAAAACTTTGCTCGTTTGGGGTCCTGTTTGCATTTTGGACTGTGGTGGTTTAGTGGTTAAGACACTGAACTTGATGACTGGAAGGGTGGCAGTTTAAGACCCAAGTACTGCATGACAGAGTGAGCTCCTGTCTCTGTTGCAGCTCCTGCTGACCTAGCAGTTCAAAGGCATGAAATTGCAAGTAGATAAATAGGTACCACTTTGTTGGGAACGTAATAGCCTTCTGTGCACTCCGGTGTCTAGTCATGCCTGCCACATGTCCACGGAAACATCTGCAGATGCAGGCAGTGTTGGCTCTTTGGCTATAAACGGAGTTGAGCACCAAACCCTAAAATCAGATACGACTGGCTTTCAAGCAAGGGTGACCTTTACCTTTACCTTTCATCTTGACTGGGCCAGTGCAGGATTGGCTGCTGTATTTTAGGGCAGCAAAGAAATTGTTCCACCGGCCTTAATGGGAATTCTTTGCATAACATAGCCAAATGCCATTGTTATTAGACTAGATTAGAATAATCTATCAAGGGCTGTTCTTTACAGGCAGTCTTTTCAAAAAGGGTAAGAATATGGGATGTGGAGAAGAAAAACTTAGAAGAGAAGGAGAACCATCGTTTGAAATTCATCTGTGTAGTACGATTAGAATGGCTCTGATGTTAATGTGACTTGTCATAAATAAATAGAACCAGGTTCTAAAGTTCCTGAGATGATTCCCCCCTTTTTTCCTTACACAAATTCTGGCGCTCTATGCCACAGCTGGACATTCTGTGAGAACAATTTTACTCAGAGCCTGTCAGAGTTTTTCAACTCCTGGTTGAAAAACAGGAAATGGGAAGAACACAAAGTTTCATACCTTCTGGAATTAGTTGCATGAAATTGATTATAAATGAGGATGAGATTATTATTTTTAAGATTTATAACCTGACATAACCTCTGTCCAGATAGTATTCTTTGAAACACTGCAAGTTTGAAAACTGAATGATATTCAATTATCTATTCTCACTTGCTCATGGTTATAGAAATGGCTCGCTTCCAATGTGCTGGTTTTCCCGTGTAATATAGCCTCTTGTCACACAGTCTATTCTGTTTTTTTAAAAAAAATTATGAGTTACAAGCCAATATCTACAAGCTAAAATACAGAAGAAAGCTTTACAAGGTACAGATAAGAAGGTGCATTTTCCCCACCCTTCTTCTGCTCTACTAATGAGCTTATTTCCATCATAAGAGCTGGAAGAGCTTTTGATCACTGTTTGTATTTGATAGGTAAAGGTAAAGTTTTCTCTTGCTCGAAAGCCAGTTGTATCCGACTCTAGGGTTCAGTGCTCATCTCTGTTTCAAAGCCAAAGAGCCAGCGCTGTCTGCTTCTGCAGACATTTCCATGGTCATGTGGCAGGCATGACTAGACACCAGAGCGTGCAGAGCGCTGTTACCTTCCCACCAAAGTGGTCCCTATTTATCTACTTGCAATTTCTTGCTTTCAAACTGCTAGGTTGGTAGGAGCTGGGACAAAGACAGAAACTCATTCCGTCCTGCAGTACTCGGGAATCAAACTGCTGATCTTCCACCTCCCAGTCAGCATCTTAGCCACTTGAGCCACTGCAGTCCTATTTGATACAGTACTTCTAATGTTGCCTCCAGAGTCTTCCACTTGTTCATGCTAGTCATCTTCAGCATGCAGTTGAAGCCCTAGAGCAGTGGTTGTAAACCTATGGCACACGAGCCATTGCCCCAGCACAGAATTTGCCCTGCCCCTCTGCCAAATGGGAACGCTTCCTCCCTCCCCCCAGCACAGAGTTCACCCCACCTCTCTGCTTGCGCGCGCACTCAGTCTCTAAAAGGTTCGCCATCACTGCCCTAGAGGCTTCAGTCTTCCACATTTAAGGCATCTAGTATCACAGTCCCAACTTATAGAAAGCCAGTTATAGGACATTAAGGTGAAGTATAAATTTCTTTGGCCAATAAGAATGTCTCAATGCTGGCAAAAACAATCTGCTTTCTTCTGCTAACTGATAATAATTTCTTAGCTGAGCAATTGACTGTCACATCTGATCTTCTAGCTGGATTCAGAAGAAAGTAGAAAGGGGTGGGACAGAGATCCAAATATTGTAGGAGCCAAGAGATACATTAACAATACTGGCAGAGTCAGGCCAGAGTAAGAATGCATTTTAGTAATTTCTGACATCCTTAAACTGGGAGGAGTTTGCATTTATCAGATCTTCAGCTGATTTAGTGTTGACTCAGCTAGCAGCTGGCCATCTTTGGCAGTTGTGTTAGAGACACTGTATCATACCTGTCAACCCGCGGCTCCGGAAAAACGGGACCTGTGCACATCGCTTGTGCGCAGGTCGCGTTCCATGCATGCGTGGAAAGGTTTTATCCCTTCCACGAATGCGCGGAAGCGCTACGCCGCTTGCACAGCCCTTACACAAGCGCGTAGCGCTTCCGCGCATGCGCAGAAGGGGTAAAACCCTTCCGCGCATGCGTGGAAAGCGTTTCCCCCGCTGCCAAATTACGGGGTTTTGGCAGCGGGGGCCGGGTTATGACGTCAACCGACGTCGAATTATGGGGTTTTCCCGGCCAAATCGGGAAGGTTGACAGGTATGCACTGTATAGAACTCTCTCCTACGAAAATTGTGTTTTGTTCTCTCTTTCCATCTTTTAATGAGCCCTGATGCTTCTTCCATGTCTAGGCCAGATGTGAAACTGCCAAAATGAAGGCACCTTTTGATGAGTTCATTCAGCAGGTTTTTTTCCACCTGACCTTGTGTGAGAAAGATTGGCCGGCAGCACGAGGTTGCCGTTATCAGAGTACGCCCAATTGTGGTTCAAAATACCACAATATTTGAGGAGGCTTTTTCTGTGTATCCCATGATAGTCTTGGGTCAAGACTCCTTAAAATAGGCAAACCATCCTCTAATAGAGAGCTGTTGTCAAGGGTCAGACTAGGACTTAAGAGACTTGGGTTCAAATGCTTGCTCGTCCCTACTAATTCATTGGTGTATGTGTGGCATTAGTAACCACTTCTTGTATACCTCACCTACTTCAGGGTCTGTTTGGGGCCAGAAGCAACTTCATTGCATTTAGGAACAACAACATCTTCTGATAAACCTTCAAACAGAGGAGTCATCTCTAGGAACTCAGACAGAAGCCTTTCCCAGGCCTACTCTGTTATGTGTTGTTGGTTCAAAGCAATTTCATGTCCTTCTGGGAACTCTTGGTACTATACTTTTGTAAGAGCTTGCACAGCTATCAGACATACTCTAAACTGCCTAACATGTTGTCAAGTCATTCTCAACCTACAACAAATCAAAACATTTTTGATATACACACACTGTTCAAGAAGTGTTAGGATTTAGTATTGTACCACCATTACTGCTGCTCTCAGTGACTTTCCAAGGCTGAACAGAGATTTGAACCCAGGTTTGCTGAATCAGAGTCCAACACATTGTCCACTACACTACTCTACGCTAAACTACACTACACTGGCCCTCTCTAAACTACAGTTCTCAAAAATTCTTAGTAAACTCTTCTGAGAAACTGACCCAATGATAGCCAAGTTGGTACAGAACTGGTATGTGTTTTAGGAATGAAAATATGCTAATTAAACTTTCCATTTTCATCTGTTCAGACAGTCTCAACAAGGAATTTTCAAGCACTGCGAGACTGCTTCCTTCCAGGTCAGAACAAAAGAAGTTCAGTGCTTTTTCCCCCCACATCAAGGTCTCTATAATTTGCACACCCTGTTTCTAGGTAAAAATAAATATCCGTTCTCTTTGAAAACACAACACAGAATAAGTGAATGGTCATTTTAAAAGATGCAAAAAGAAATCTCTTAAAGCCTTCTGATCCTTGAAAGTTTATGCAGCAGTTATTTTTCACAGTTTTTCTTATTTCATTTCCCACAATTTTTCTTATATTTTTTTTAATTAAAGCAATATTGGCACATTTCCCCCTAGCTAACTCTTCTTGTTGTCTTCTCTTGTCAAGATTACTACAACATACCTCAACTTTTCATGGGTTGGGGAGTTCATATTTTGGTTTTCCTCTCACCACAAGTGAGAAGACTTACACACTTAGGTGTTTGTAGATTAAATGTGTCCTTAATTAATGGGAATCTTGAGGTTCCTCCTATAAACAGAGCTAAAGCAGAACGTGATTTTCACCAATTTCCCCTTCCTTTGACAGAATGTCATTACATAATAGATGATTTTCACAAACGTCTTTCATTCCTTCAGGATTGCCTTTGTAGGGAATACAGAATAGAGAAATGGGCAGAAAATTTCAACTCCTAGTTTTCTGGATCCAACCCAGATCCAGAAAACTGTTATAGACTAAACTATAATCTGTTATAGAGGTTACTCATGGACTCCTCAAAGCTAAATAATCCAATTGATATTTGTCACTTGCTTTACTGTACTTTGTTTTGACACTTCCTTAGGTGAAACTGCTCCTGCTGTTGTTGTTCACACTGGTCATTTTCCTTGGTTTTCCCATTACAACTCACTTGCCTCATTATTCCAGGCATGTCTCAGAGGCTCTTTTGTGTTTTTTTGTAATTAGGTGTTTTTAGTTTTGTCTTGCTTTACTGCTACAGGAAGACTGTCATTTGTCAGCAGTTTTCAGCATAGCTAAATAAAGGCTTGCTGGCAGACTCCATTGAACTCTTTGATAATGACCCAACTTGAGAAGGAAGGAGCTAACACGCCCTGCTGTGTTGTGCAAAAGTCTTAGTTTGCATAAAAGCAAAAGACAATGCATGCTTTCAGATATGTTGCAGTGCTTTATATATTACTAAAACACTCAAATTAATGTTTGGAAAATGATAGTTCAGATTTCTCCCTATGCTTCTTATTTAGACAAGTTCCTCAATTTTTGTCTTGTCTTTGAACTGGGCAGGCAATGTGAGATTTCCCTTTGCTGGCAATTTGTGTCATTCTGACTAGATACCCTTTTTCGCGATCTCTCTGTAAAAAATAAATTCCATCGATACCAGAATATTCTTATGAACAGTCAAAGTTAAACAGTTGTTCAGAGCAAGAAATTGAAATCTCTTAAGTGACCGCCCCTCCCGTACTTCTATCCCTGCTATTCTCTCTTTGGTATTCACTGCATCACAGAAGTAGCTAACAGGCAGCGAGATTCATCTGAAAATGTGATATAACACATAAGTATGGCAATAAGGAAAGTTGTGGGTACTGAGTGTGATTCATGTACCCAGCAAGAAACTAGTTCATCTCAGCCAAGGATTCTCAACCTGTAGCCTGTGGGCCAGATGCGGCCCACAGCACCATTTCATGTGTCCCCCCACCGCCTCCACCACACTAGGAAGTGTCATGTGGTGGAGGAAGGGCAAAATGGCCATCCAGCCCCCAAAGATGTCTTAGGAAGCGTGACCCAGCCCCCATCTTTAAAAGGTTGAGAACTCCTGGTCTCAGCTATGAGACACAAGAACAACTCAACCTTATTTAGGGGAAGAAGGCTTTCATTTTAATTCCACTGCTTCTAGATAATGTAATACATGTCATCCAGCCAATTCTGGTTTTTTCATTCGTGGTAGGGAGCAGATGAGAATCTGTATGATGCTAAGATTTGCTCTGCCTTGGGGCATCTTCCTTGAAAGCTCCGATTTTTTTAAAAAAATACCGAAGGTCTATGCTCAAATCATGCACAGATTAATTCTTTATTAAGACTCATAGCTTCATTATCACCAGAGTTCTAATTTGGTGAACTGTAGGCACCTCTTGAGGGAGAATTTTGAAAGCTAATGCAATGTAATAGATACACTGTGGCTCATTGATTGGGAAAACTGGTTTCAGATCTCTCTTGAGCAATAAAAATTATTCGGACTACAAGAGGAAAAAATGTTATGGCACATTAAAGAGCAAATAGGTTGTCAGGATAATTTCAGAACAAACATTTCTCGGTGAGGAAAGAGTTTGATTTTTGTGTGTGAGGTAGCTTTAAAGCCTAGTTTCCTAATTTCTTCATTTCTTGATATTACCAGGGCTAACAAGCCCTGTAGAGAGGTATTTTTAAGTGTGTCATGGTCATGCACTGTGGGTGTGCCGACAAGCCGGCAGTGTGTAAGAAAGAGCTGCTAGGTGCGCTCCCTTCTGCTTGTCACACCATTTAGAGCAAGGCATAGAATAACAACATTGTCTCTCCAGCTTTTTGAAATGATTCCTTTTTTCTTTTTTTACACAAATTCTGGCACTTTAAGCTTTTTGTTGTACAAGTATACAAACAGGTGCAGCTGGCTTTGATAAAATGTAAAACAACAACAGTGGAACCTCGGTTAATAGAATTAATGTGTTCTCCAGGACGTTTCATACAACAAAAATTACTTAAACTGAATTTCCCATAGGAATTCATTGAAAACCAAAATACATTAACTGAAATGTGGTTTCCCATAGGAATGCATTGAAAACCAATTAAATTGTTCCGGAAAAAAAGCTGTAAACCAAGCCACTATTTTCTATGGATCGCCTTTAGTTATGTGATTTTTACGTTAACCAAGCCGTATGTTAACCGAGGTCCCACTGTACCATAGCTTGACATCATATGAATGGGCAACAGACTGGCATGCTCCTTGCTTCCTCCCTCTTCTCCACCCCTTACACAGCACAGCTTTCTAGCACGTTACAAACACACCACAGTTACCAAAAGACTACAGAAATCCTTTAAGAGACAGAAATACGTGGGGGATGAAGTCTGTAAAACTGAGAGTCGCCACTACATGTTGAGATATTTGGAATTACAGTAAAACCCCGACTTACAAATGCCTCGAGTCACATAAAATTTGACTTACATAATGATTTTGTGCTAAAACCATGTCCCGATTTACACTATGGGTTTGCTTCGAGTTACATAAAGATTCTTTTTCCTATGGGTTTGTTTCGATTTACGTAAAAATTTCATTTTTTCCTATGGGTTTGCTTCGAGTTACAAAAACAAATCAATTTAAGCAAAAGCCTATGCAACGGACTTTTTTTCGTAAGTCGGCGTTTTACTGTATATCTGGATCTGGTTGCTATTCTTTACCTCAAGCTTGAGGAAAAAGTAGAAAGAACATGTTCCCTGGAGAAAAGCCAGGGTACAAATGTGATAAATGGATAGTTCCAGAGCCTCTGTCATCTCAAGTCTTGTCTGTTATGCTCGTTAATCTTTGTGGCTTCAATTTTTATTTTTTTACTTATTTTTTCATTTGTGTGAGCAATCACAAACTTGAAAGGAATAGATAGTCCTCTGATTTGGGTGTCATAGGGTGTGATCTCTTGGTTACTTATGTTTTAACAGATGCAGTTTACAAATGTCTTGGCCCACCAAGAGGGATTAGCACCTCACTGTTTATTCTTCTTAAAGAGGGAAAGGGTGGGAAGTGGACACATTTTGCCATATGTCAGAGAAACTGAAATGAAGCACAAATATTGTTTGCTTCCTTCCTCAACTTTTGTTTCTTTGGGATGGAGGTTTCAGAGAAGGAAAACAGGGGCCAACGTTAGGTACCATGTGGCAACAGCTTTAGGCAGCCATTTTTGGCTTTCGTGGAAGGGCAGTAAAAGGTGCCTCATTTGCATTAGTTTTATTGTATCTATGGGAATAATAATTTCGTATCAGAGATTACTCTGGGTTGAAAGGATTTTTGCTGGAGAAACTCCGCTCAGGGCACACCCGAATGAGGCTCCTTTCATGTCCGCAAGTGAAGCCCTTGGGTATCGAAACCCAACCTTCCAGTCTCTAAGCTTAACGTCTTAACCACTAAGCCACCAAGGGAGCTGGATCTATTATATGGGACTGTGGTGGCTTAGTAGTCAAGATGCTGAACTTGTTTATTTGGAAGGTTGGCAGGTCAGCAGTTCGAGATCAGAGTACTGCACAATGGAGTGAGCTCCTCCCCCTGTCCCATCTCCTGCCAAGCTAACAGTTTGAAAGCAAGAAATTGCAAGTAGATAAATAGGTACCACTGCGGTGGAAAGGTAAACAGCATTCCATGTACTCTAGTGTTTAGTCATGGCTGCTACACAGAAATGTCTGCAAACACAGACAGAGCTGGCTCTTTGGCTGTAACCAGAGATGAGCACCTAGAGTCAGATACAAATTACTTTCGAGAAAGGGTGACCTTTATCTTTACCTATTTTATCTTTCATGCTAGGAATGGAGAGAGGTAGTACTTCTTGCCTCATGTGCCAAATTTAATTTGACTGGCTTTGTGTAATATCTATTGATTTCAGTTGATTTGCTTGGTATGATATACAGTATGTACAAATTGAATAATATAAATAATATAATAATATAAACAGTTCAAGCTTGACTTACTCTGGAACCCACTTGCTCATCTTTTTTGCAATCCAGGGCATCCACAAATTCCTCCAGTACCACATTTCAAATGAATCAGTTTCTTTACTGCCCTTCTTTTACACCCATACATAGCGAGCAAGAACACAATAGGGTGGATGATCTTTGACTTGGACTCCAGTGACATATCATCCCATTAGATCAGGAGTCAGAAAACTTGGCTCTCCAGATGTTCTTGGACTTCAATTCCCAAAAGCCCTGACCAGCAGTTGTACTGACTTGGGCTTCTGTGAACTGAAGTCCAAGAACACCTGGAAAGCCATGTTTGCAGATGATCTCTTCTAATTCCTTCATTGATACCCTTCCAAGTCTCAGGTCTTCTGCTGATTTCTTGTCTGCAGTCCCCAACTGGGTTGATGATTGAGCCTAGGCATACTAAAACTTTCACTATCTTATTGTCTTCATTGTCTACGACAGGAGTTCTCAACCTTTTAAAGCCGGGGGTCGGGTCACGCTCCCTCAGACAGCTTTGGGGCCGGATGGCCACTTTGCCCTTCTTCCACCACATGGCACTTCCAGGTGTGGTGGAGGTAGTGGTGAAATACTGCTGAGAGCCGCATCTGGCCCACGGGCCGCAAGATGAGAATCCCTGGTCTACAGTATAATGATAATTTTTACACACATAACATACCAAAGGTATTTATGCTCCCGGCTAAAATTATATTAGAAACATCTCTGTGCCCAGGCTTGAATCATGCTTCCAAAGGTTTAAATAACTTATATATTTTAATAGCATGTTATTACTTTTGCTACTACATTATACAGTATAAAAACAGAGATCAGCCATAAAATTTGGCTCAAATTAACACAGAATAGACCACAGCATTTTAGAAGAGCAAGTAAGTGTTAATTATCAAATTTTCTTTATAAACCCAGAGGTAGCAATATTGATTTGTAACATTTAATGTTCAGTAGGTAGTATTGTTATATTTGTAATGCATTGGCCGAAATCCTGTTCCATTTACTTATGTTGTGTAAGGCTGATGATGTCATCAGCTGTTGTATTTCTTTTGAAAATGGAAAATTTCCAATCCTTCCCCCCTCTCTAGAGACCCTGAGGCTCCAATGGTATCCCTGCATTATGAAGAAGCTTTTGAGAACTGCAGAATGGTCAGATGAGTCTTTAATTTCCAAAAATAGGTGTCATTGGTAAAATCATCTCTGCAACAGCAATTTTTATAAATTAAAGATTTTCTCCAATTTCATGCTTACCATGGCTTCCCTACAAATAAAGGGACCTCGTGAGAGCCTCTAGATGGGGTGACCAACCTTGGTGCTTCATCTGTTCTTAGACTTCAATTACCAGAAGACCAAGTTAGCACACCTGATCAGGGCTTCTGGGAATTGAAGTCCAAGAACAGCTGGAGTGTCAAGGTTAGCTACCTCTGCTCTAGATCTTCATGGGTGGGGGAACAAAACTTTTTATTTGTGAAAAATCATCATGTCTGATGTAACGTGTGGCAATAGGAGTTCATCTATTACTTAAAATCTCTGCTCCAACCCCATGCTAAATGCTGGGAATGTTTGAAGTTCCAGCACTGAGTGTTTTTGCATTGTTAAAACAAAGATCAGTATGTTCCTCTGCATAGACTCAATACTTTTCAGTTGATTTTTAATTCAATTCTGATTTGTTTCTGCTGACTGAGTTATATTTTGGCTGTGAATAGAAAACGTAGGTTATTAATTAGTGTAAGACTCTAAATTTGTTAATGCCATCCAGGTATGTATTTTAATGTTTATCATTGATTCTGTTTTGTTTGAATTGATGTGTTTGATATTATAGTTTCCTGGGTTGTCTATTTTATTGTTGTAAACCGCCCAGGGTGGTGCTCGCACCAATTGGGGCAGGGTATAAAATAAATAAACAATAAATAAAATCCTTTCTATTTGGTGCAGGATCTTTCTTCAGGCAGGAGGAATAACTTTTACACAGAGTCACAATGGAGAGTGTTTAAAATAGTATAGCCCAGAAAGTATAATCATGTTTATTTTTGTGTCTGAATGCCTCCACACCTCTTTAAAAAAAAATCAATTTTAAAAGAACAGCAACCATTAATTTCAACAATGATGACGGGCATTTGCTTTAATCCTTTGGTTTGTATGGGTTTCTTCTTTCAAAGCTTATCCACATTGATAGAAACGTTCAGAATCTCTTAGTGAGAATGACATTAATGGAGTATGAACAACATGGTTAGAAAGGGGAACACACTTTAAAAGAGATTTCTACAGGAGATTTAGCAGCTCTATTAGAAGTTTGTAGATATTTTCTGGCCTATAAACATATCAAAATACATGTGCAAAAAAATAACATCTGCCTCTCTTGCCCAGCTGCATAAATAACATTGTTCCTTCTGGTCAGTTCCTACCAGCCGAACCAAGTTACATTTTTGTTCCCCTCGTTTTGAATTTCACTTTACTAATTTAATTTATAGGCATCAAACCGGTTTATAAAGGCAGCTTGAAGAAAACTAGGCTAACATGTTGAATTTTATTTGTGTGACTAAGGCAGGCATTTCCATGCAAAATTATTTCATCTGTTCAGTTAGTCATGCTGACTGCACATTTTAAAATTGAGTCATGTGGGTTTTTCAATGTTTGGGAAAAGCTGTACCCTTTGCGGTGCTGTGGTGTGGTAGTTGGGCTGTTGGACCAGATCCGAAAAGATCTAAGTTCGTATCCCTGCTGAACCATAAAACCTCTTGCGTGACCTTAGGCTGGTCAGTTAGTCTCAGCTTCACTTGCCTCAGATTTAGTGGGGAATAAAAGCTATATGCTGTCTTATCTTCACTAGAAGAAGAGTGGAGTATAAATGTAACTAATAAATACATAATTAAATACTAAATAAATATATATGTGACTAAAACTTACTTTCCAGTTAGTGGTCAGAGTAATGTATTACAGGTCAATGGATTCGGTGGGACTTGATAGCTCAGAGAGATGAAGGACTGGCTGAGTTTCCAGAGCTTGGGAGTTCAATTCCCCACAGTGCATCATACTAAAAGAGCCAGACAGTGTGATCTTATGAAAGTTGCACAATCCCAGAGGGCCCCAAGAAGAAGGGAATGCAGTCATTTCCATGGTCATGTGGCAGACATGACTAAATGCCGAAGTGCACTGAACACTGTTACCTTCCCTGCCAAAGCGATTCCTATTTATCTATTGGCAATTTCTTACTTTCTAACTTCTAGGCTGGCAGGAGCTGGGGCAGATGGTGGGTTCACTCCATCACACACCACTCAGGTCTCAAACTGCTGACCTGCCCAACTTCCAGCTCAGTGTCTTAACCACTAAACCATCAAAGCCTCATGTTAGTACTCAGATGAAGTAAAAAAAAACTGCAAAAAAGGTTGTTTCTAGCCTATTTAGTTGTTTCTATTTTATTTTCTATGTGATTTAAGAGGATATTTCCACAATGTGGAACCAATGTGCTCAGGGTTCCATCACTATAAATGGAACTGAGATTGAAGAAGTAGTTGATTATGTCTACCTTGGTCAGCAAATCCAACCAGATAACATACCATGTGGCGAGTAGACAAGACGACGCAAAGCAGCTTGGATTGCCTTTAATATAAAATGAACAGTGCTAACAGATGACAGTATGCCGATGAATATCAGGGCAAACATATTCAATACAACAGTATAGTAATACCTTGGATAATGTTTGCACCACATAATGCTAAAAAGCGCATAGCGTTTTAGCAAGCTAGAAAAAAATTGCATCACATAACATTGAAATCCTATGGGATGTATCGCATAATGTTCACTGAAGCCTGTGCTGGTTACAATGGAGTTTTAATGTTATGCAATTCATCCCATAGGATTTTAATATTATGTGATGCATGTATCACTTAACGTTAAAAATTGGATAACACTAAGACTCGTGGAACCAAGTTTTAGTGTTATCCAGAGTATTACTGTATTACCAGCAATATGCATCCGAAATGTTAGCAATAACAGAGTCTGAGGAAGAAAACTGGTGGTAACCCAAAGAGCAATGGAAAGACGTGTGTGGAGTAAGAATTAGGGATAAGGTCAGCAACATGGAATTATGCCAAAGACTGCATGATGTGGTTGATGAACTATATGTGGCAAAAAGAAGATGGGCAGGCCATATTACGCAGATCTACCTGTAGGCTAACAGACTGGATACCAAGGGACCACAAAAGTCCACTAGGCAAACCCCGAAAACAATGGGACGAGCCAATGGTAACGCTGTTCGGCCAGAGATGGAAACGGAAGGCAAAGGACAGAACATTTTAGAGTTCAGTTGATTTGCGCTAAAAATGATGACAAATCGATATTGGATATTTGATTGGATATTAAGAGGATAGATTACTGGTAAGGTCAATTTTTCCATATATAAATGCTGAACGAGCAGGCTACTTTTCTGCATCGATATTAAGAGGATAGATGAGTGGTAGGGTCAATTTTTTCCATATATGAATGCTGAACTAGAAGGCTACTTTTTTGCATAGAGAGAGCAGTGCTGTTTCTAACGGAAAGCATTTACATACAGCAGCCTTTCACCATCTTCCTGAAGTGTCATGAGTCTAGGCCAGGGCAATCTAATGCCACTTGAATCTGCTGATTGGTTTTAGCATCTGGCCCTTGTCTGCTTTGTAAAGTACAACTGTTCTGCATTGCCAGCCTCCAAACTAACAAGAAAACAGCTAAAGTGGAAAGCCTGGAGGTACAGAAGAACTAGGACAGGGCATTTAGGCAGGATAGAGGTCACTTCATTTTTCCAACTCTTAGAGGAAGAACAAAAATACACAGAACCCGCCAACGAAGGGCTGACCTGGAGAGCAGATGGTTCTGCCAAATTTGAGATGTGCTTGTATTCTGAACCGTTTCTCTCTCTCATCTGTCCAGCTTCACGCAAGCAGATGTAGGGTAGCCTCCCTGGATCATGGGAATGAGAAATGAAAATAATCTCCCTTACCTTTGCCTGTGTGATTTCTTATTTTGAGAAGCTAAACCAGAAAGGCAAATGTATGTGTAGATTTAGTATTTTCAAAAATCAGTAAAAAAGTAAATATCTTACGCTTAGCAGCAAAATTTCTAATGCATTTCAAGTGAAACTAATCCTCTGGGCAGATGTTTGGAAATGAATTACATTATTAAAAGTGTATTTGTTTCATGCGCTTTATATAAAATCCATACATGTTCAAGCATATATAAGAGAAAGAGTTGCAACCCAATGCGTAAGCATAGCTAAAATGGCCTTACCACTTGTTGGACAGAAGGCTTAGCAGGCACACAAACCATCTGGCCACATACTTGCCTGGAATAATGTGATGTATTATATTTCTATTTAAATGATAGTGAAAATGGTTCTATGTGCCTATGCTTCTTCTTCTTTCATTTCCCGATCAAACCCTGGACTGAACCCACTTTCTTGGCTTTGTCATTGGCCAAACTTAAGTCTTCATCAGTGCCTGTTTCTGGCAGTAGTCAGCAAACCAGCAAATGAGCCGGATTCTGTATCCCTCCACATTCACACAGAGTGTTGTTGTCTTCCAGCAGCTCCACATGAGCATGTTGGTTTTGCATTTAGGGATTCTGACCCTCGGCCTATTCAGGGTCCTCCAAGTGAAGTAAGGGAGGTTGAGTTCTTCAACTATATCCTCCTTAAAAGTTGTTCCTTATTCGGGGAACTCCTTCCTCCATCTTCTAATTTGGTTTTGTTCTTGTGTATCCTCTAGAATGTTTGTTCTTTCCATAAAGCTCTTCCTGGATTTGAGCTGGCAGACTTGAGGCTCATATCCATTCAGAGGATGTCAAGGGTCGTTTTCTTGCTTAGTTTTCTCAGTGTCCACTGCTACTTCTCTCCTGATCTTAGGTGGAGCAATAACAACTAAAGGATATATTTTCTCAACTGGTATAGGTTTGAGGCATGCTGTCAGTATATGCATGGCTTCATTAATAGTGATGTCAACTTCTTTTGCGTGTGCGATGTACTGTATACTGCTGCAGAGACATTCAGGACGAAATCTGATGCATGGATGGTTGAGTTCCCCATTTATAGTTTTTAGGCATCTATAGTATGCTTATAACTTTAATATATGCATAGTTTTATGCAACCCATTGACGGTTTTAAAAATCCTCCCATCTGCTAATGTGTTTCCTCTTTTTCTTTAACCAAGATGTAAATTCCAAGGGGAACTGCTGATGTCCAAGACGTTGATCTTGCAGAAATGGCCAAAGAAAGAATCAGAAGAGATGTTGGTCTGATGAGCGTTTGCCTCTCACAGCCAGTGAGAAAATAACCTTCATTGCACAGAAAGACCAGATAAGATTAAGAATATTTGAAGGGGCTTTCTCTAAGGACAGTAGAGATTTTCATTTGCATTTTTAAGCAATCAAGCCAGTTTCCACTTCCTGGTCAAGTAGCTCCTGCTCTGGTGTTGGTGAAAAGAACCATGTACAACTTGTAGCATCCAGTTTTGCTATATCACTATTGTTTCTCTTTGTTATCTAAACATACAGTATAAAGAATTTTTTTGGTGACGTTTGTGTTTGCGATTCCCATTTAATATATCAGAGAGTAAAAACAAAACAACAAAAAGATAAAAAAAGTTGTGCCACCTTAAAAACTTAACTTCTGTATTTAAATATGAGCTTTCTTGAGGTCTCACTCTTCTGTTTGATGAAGTGGACTTGATCAGAGACTGTTACATGTGTATTACATAACAACTTTACATACAATAGGCGTATATTAAGTGACAACATGTACAAAATATACAGGTTTCCCCCTCCATATCTGCAGGGGATACATTCAAAGATCTTCCATGGACACCTGAAACTGTGGAAAGCAGTAAAATGTTATTACTGCACACATACCTGAGTCATAAAGTGGGGAGTGCTACAAATGCCTCCCTCAGGAAATGATTCCCCTGGAAACACAATCCATTCCATCTCAAAATTACATTGTAGATACAGTACTGGCCTGTGGTAGCCAGTTCTAATAATGTACCTTAGAAACCCATATATACTATGTATTTCAAGGATTTTTCACTTAATATTTTTGGACCTGTGGATAACCGAAACTGCAAATACTGAAACTGAGGATAGGAGGGGCGAACTATATATCATATGCAATGGGACATTAATAAAGTAATTACAACAATATGTGATTTTTCTGTCATTGCAGTATGATGTCTAAATTAGGTGGAACAAACATGACTGAATAAATGTGAAGCTAGACTAATACCTGTAACTGCGTAAATGTCTTTTTGGGAATATGAGGATGTACCTTCAAACTGCAGGTAGTTTGGAATCCAAAGCTTGGGTCCTTGCAAGAGAGAAAATACATTTAAAGGGGGAGTATGGAAGTTTTATGGGAAAGGATCGTAATGGATTAAGGAACTGAACGATTTATTATGAATCAAATATTTACAAATGCTAGTTTCTGTTATTGCGCCATCATATTTTAACTTTTAAAAGTTGTGAATACATAGGGCTAAACCTTGTTTTTAATAAAATACTATATATGTAAAGAATAAAATTTTTGCAGATAAATATGTCATCAAAGCAAATTCTTAGAAAGCATCTATGTTCAATGTGCACTGAAATCTGGCGTTTTGCTCTTAAAGAGGTTTTATAGTCTTTCAAAATCCAGTTTATTTGCAACCAAGGTTTTCATTTTGCTGATAAAAAAACCCATCTGCTCAACTTCTTTGCAAGGAAAAAAATTACCTGTGAAGGGCTTCTGTTCTTTTGCCAAGCAGTTTTACATGGGTAACTATAGCAACCCCCTCTTCCATGTTCTGAACAATTTGTCCAAACCTAAAATGAAAACCATTTCCAGCTACCAACCATTAGGCCTCATAAAATAATATGCCAAAAGGAAATTTTGAACCTGGCCGTATTACCATCCTTTAATATAATAGCAAGGCTAGTTAAAATTCAACAGCAATCGTTGTATGATTTTCTCCCTCCCTCCCCCCCCCAGAACACTTGCACATTTATACAAAGGCACACTAATACAAATCACCTTCTTAATTATGCATCTCTTATGATACACATGGTTAAGTCATCTTAAGAAAAGCATGCTGAAGGTCTAGCTAGTCCAGGTCTAGAACCAGCTCTAGCCCACTGTTCTCAACAAATGTGGAGTAGGTACATTTTTCATAACAACAATGCTACATCTTGCCATCGTGGTTTCATGAAAAAGAACATTGAATCTTTCATTGTCATTTCTCTTTTTTATATTTGTGGGAAGAAAATTTATCCCAAGAACAGTACAGTGATTGGGACAATATTTGTCCAGATATTAGATCTGAAGGGTAAATTCATTAGCAAGTGTGTAATGCCACAATGTTTTTTGCATCCATCTACCAAACATTTGCAACTCAACAGGGCCAAACTTCACAACAAATTTAAATAGCAATCAGGGATCATCTGTTATTACCAGTTGTTTAAAAAAATCACACTGATTTATAAACTTATCTGTTATGCTAGCCAACCATTGTGCGCTTCTGTACCTGATGTGTATAAATTAATGCCATGAAGTCTCACTTTTGTGTCTTAACAAATTGGACTTGATCCACAAAAGCTAACATTAAAATACAGCAATTATTCTTTAAGGTGGCACAACGTTTTTGTCTTTTTTATTTTGTTTTGTTTCTTTTACTGTCTGATATATTTGTCCAGGGTAAACCTTTTTTGTCTGTTTTTTAATTCAAAAAACTATACACAGCAAGTGGCTGAAATTTGAGAACATTGTTCCAATGTTGTTGAATGTTGTAAATCCTGCTTCTGTGCGGCTTCCTCAACAAAATGTGACTCTGGGGAACTAAAATGTCCATTTTTGGTGGAGAAAGGTTGAAACCATTTATGTTAGTTGCACAGCTTGGTAAGTTCCCTGCAGGAAGAATGGATAATGATATAATGAAACCAGCCATAGCTAAGCAATGTTAGGGTGATTTTCTGGCCTTGGTTACAACAGCTGTAGACTAGACAAGTTGCTATAGCATTTAATAGTTTGGGTTTGTTTGTCACGAATACATTTACCTCCCACATAATTTACTGGATTCTTCTGGGATCCAGAACAAGCCTGAACAAAATGATGTTTGACATTTTTGAAATTATTTTATTGTAAAATAAATGTTTCCATCCCGCACATACATGCAAGGAGAAGGCCACAAATATAACAGAATGAACAAAAACCTAACAGACAATCTCCTTGTGTTCAACAGTAATGCGAAGTCAGGGAGGGAGAAAGGTAGTTGTGCAGATAGGCTAAGATAAGGTTGCCCTTGCTCAAAAGCCAGTCATATCTGACTCTAGGGTGTGGTGCTCATCTCTGTTTACAGCCAAAGAGCCAGCGCTGTCTGCAGATGTTTTTGTGGTCATGAAGCAGACATGACTAGATGCCGGAGTGCACAGAACACTGTTACCTTCCCACCGAAGCGGTACCTATTTATCTACTTGAAAATTCTTGCATTCGAACTGCTAGGTTGGCAGGAGCTGGGACAGAGATGGGAGCTCACTCCGTTGTGCAGCACTTGGTCTCGAACTGCTGACCTTCCCCGTCATCAAGTTCAGCATCTTAACCACTAAGCCACCTGTCGTGTCCGGCCCTTGGAAAGAATAGTCCAGACAACGATGAATAGAACAACAAGGGTTTATTGTAAAGTCCTTCTGGTTACTCTTACAAGACTATCCCGACATCAGATGGCTACACAAGTCCCATGTAATCGGTCTCTCTGAATTCTACCATAGGAGGCAATGCACTGAGCTACACCCTGTGGGTGCGCGTATAGAGAAGACCCCAGGTTAGCCCTCCGTGGCTTAACCTGCAGCAGTAATGGGAAGCATAGATCCGGCCAGGACCCACCCTTGTTTACCCGTGGGGCTTATATAGTGTCTCCCTGGTGGTGACTCCTTTGCTACAATGTAGTAACAATCATAACTAACCAATCATAACATGATATATAAGTATTAACCAATCAGGAACAGGATCCAAAGTTGTAACCAAACACAGAACTCTAATTATCATAATGAGCGCGCCCTGAAGGGGAGATTGCGCGCCAAATCTAGCTCCTAATTCTGATGGTGTGAAATCGCCATTTTGTTTTTGCAAGGCACTGCTTTGAGCAACTTGCAATTCTGCCTGAATACACAACACCACCATAGTCACCTATCCGTGCAGATAAGGAGACTCTTAACAAGCTTCCAGAAAGACAAATATGTGGGTCCTAGATCAAGTCAGATCTGAACTTTCTTAAGACATAAAAATGACTAAACCAAGGATATCCTATTTGGGCATGCCATGAAAAAAAAAGACAAGATTCAGTGGAAAACATGTCGGAGTGGGGTGGGGAAATAGAAGGGAGTAGGAGAAGAGACATGATATAAGGTAGAGCAGGGGTTCCCAACCTTTCAAGCCAGGGGCCAGGTCACGCTCTCTCAGTCAGTGTCGAGGGCTGGATGGCCATTGTGCCCTGCCTGTACAATGGGGTGGCCATTTTGTCCCAACAGCTTCAAAGGGGCAGCCATTTTGTTTCTTGAATGCCCTTGGAGGGGGGCACATCAAATGGCGCCAAGGGCTGGATTCGGTCCATGGGCCTTAGGTTGGGAACCCCTGAGATAGAGTAACTCAGTGAAGGAAGCCATAGTCCTGAGTTTGCTAGACCTCATCAGAGCTGTCAATGACAGGAAATTTTAGAGGTCACACATTCATAAGGTCACTGTAAGTTAGAAACAAACTTATGGCACACTCCAACAGCTATTCATACAGTAGTTGGTTCCCCTCCCAAAAGCATGTAAAATAACCTCAGAGTTTGTGCTGTATTTTTTCTTTTCTCTCTGTCTTAATCCCTTCATTTCTATTCAGTACAACTGAGGCTTCCCTTCTGTGTTAGCCTTTTCCATTCCAAGATAAACTTTCACAACATTAAAACATGTAAGTGAAGATGTCCTTAGACCCCCGGCTCAATAGGTTTTATTTAAAAAATGAACTTTAATATCAAGGTAATTCCATAATTGCACTTTTGAAAACAGTTTGGAAGCACGACCACACTGAATATTTAGCTATTTTAAAAGAGTTATTCTTGAACCTATTCCTTTTGGTCTGCGACGCAAAGGATATTTAGCAGTTTGCCAAAGATCTCCATTTCAGTGTGGACTTTTACTGTATAATTAAAAAGAAACTTACATTTGGTGCCTAATAGCAACTTGAAACCTAAACTAGGACCTATATTGTTGTGTTCTGTAAAGCTGTGCCTTTAACAATGTACCTTTGCCATGTGTTAACAATGTAACCTTTCTGTGTGCAACATTATAACCATCAGCTGTATCAATGTAAATCTGATAAGGGGACGCGAGCTAGTGACCACTAGATGGCAATAGCGAGCGTCCAGCTCTCATGGCTCAGATTCACCTGGTTCAGCAGCGCGGGAAGATTCCCCGCCACCTCTTCACCTGGTCAAGAAGGGCGTGACCTCCCACGACGTCACGCAGGCAGCAACCAATAGTCTGTCGACGAGCCACATTCAAATGTATAGCCAGCTGTATATATTGAGCTACTCATCCGCCATTACCACATGTTCCTCCGGATCATCATGCAATAAACCTGTGTTAAGCCAACCCTTCGGCTGTTTCATTGTCTTTGGTCCCTTACACTAAATTGGCGACGAAGGTGGGATAATGGCAGCCCACGGGACCAAGACATGCGCCGGTTTCGAAATCAGGAAACCCGGCGACTGGGAGATCTTCGAGATGGACTTCCAGGCAGCACTGATTGAGTCCGAAGTCACGGAAGAGGCAAAGAAAAGGGCCATCTTCACCAGGATGCTCGGACAAGAAACCAAAAGGACCTTGGTGGACCTGATTGCACCGAGGAGGGTGAGCGAATTCAAAGCCAAGGAACTCATGCAGATGCTGCGTGAGCACGTCCGGCCCACCACGGCGATGTTTCCCGCTCGGAGTGCATTCTGGAGGCGAGTCCAAGCGCCCGGGGAGACGGTCGCCGCATTCGTGGCGGCCCTGCGGCTGGCGGCCGGCCCGTGCAAATGGGAGAATGCCGAAATCACCCTCCCGGACTGTGTGCTGTGCGGCCTGAACGACGCCGAAACCCAGCGCACATTAATGAACCAAGAGCCGCCTCCCACGTTGCAGGAGGTCGTCAGAGCGGCCCAGGCCGCAGAAGCTACAAAGGCCGGGGTCCAAGAACTCCAGGACTGGCGGCCGAAGTCGAGCAAGGCAGAGACTCCGGTACAGGCGGCCCGGCGAACTTCGAGGTCGTCCACAGAGAGCAGCGACGACGAGGACGTCCGGAGGGTCCGGAAGGAGAGCCGGCGGTGCGATGGCTGTGGAGCGGCCCACGACCGCGTAAAGTGCCCGTTCCGGAAGGCCGAGTGCCACAACTGCGGCCGCCGCGGGCACATCGCCAAGGTGTGCAGGAAGAAGCGCAAGACCAGGAGGAGCTCCGCAGACCGTTCCGCGGGACAAGACCGCTCAACGAGACCCAAGGACGGCGCCCAGGCCACGCGGAAGCAGGACGGCGTGGGCCGCATCTCCGACGGCAGCGAGGACGACGCCCCAGTGTTCAGCGTGTCTGCAGGACACCCCCGCTATTTTGTTGAGGTACTAGTCCAAGGGGTTCCCATTAGGATGGAAATTGACTCGGGGTCCTCATATTCAATCATTTCCCAGAGGGAGTTTTTGGGAATTGCCCCCCACAAGCGACCCAAGCTCAAAGCATTGAGGTCCACACTACGGGACGTGCAAGGGAACAGCATTCCAGTGTTGGGGGTTGGAGAATTTCAGGTTAAATTCAAGAAGCACGCCGCTTCCCTGCCCCTAGTCGTGCTAAAAGGGGGAGATTGCAGCCTCCTCGGGACTCAATGGTTCCAGCCCCTGGGTTTGTTTATTGGGGGGGGTGCACGCCGTTGGGATGCACACCGTTGGGACTGATCCAATTCTGGAGGTGTGCGAGGCGCACCCCGAAGTTTTCAAAAAAGGACTGGGGAAATTCAAGGGGCCCCCAGTGACATTCGACCTGGACCCGGAGGTCCGCCCAATTCGTCTTAAACCACGCCGGGTGCCGTTCGCACTTAAGGACAAGATAGAGGCGGAACTGGACAAATTGGTGGGCCAGGGAATCCTTGTGCCTGTTGATTCCGCGGAGTGGGAAACTCCAATTGTAACCGCGCTAAAGGCCAATGGGGAGGTCCGCATATGCGCCGACTACAAGTGCACCATCAACAAGGCGATCCGCCCGAATGCATATCCGGTGCCGGTAGTCAGCCATCTGCTGGCCAGGTTACACGGGGGAAAGTGTTTCGCTAACCTCGACTTAGCACAGGCCTACCAGCAGCTTACGGTGTCCCCTGCCGCAGCTGCTGCGCAGACCATAGTCACCCATAAGGGGGCGTTCCAGGTGACACGCCTCCAGTTCGGCGTGAATTCGGCGCCTGGAATTTTCCAGTCACTCGTGGAACGCCTCCTGAAGGGACTGGAGGGGGTGTTGCCTTATTTTGATGACGTGTTAATAACGGGGGGGAGTCGGGTTGAATTGGCCAAGAGGTTGGGGAAGGTCCTGACAATATTCGAAAAAGCGGGGCTGAGACTGCGAAAGGACAAATGCGTCTTCTTCGCAACCGAGGTTGAGTTTCTAGGGTTTTGTGTGACTCCTGAGGGAATAAAACCATCCAAGTCCAAGGTGGCAGCCATTAAGAAAGCCCCCCGCCCCACCTCCAAGCCCGAGCTGCAGTCGTTCCTAGAGCTGCTCAACTTTTACCACTCCTTCCTCCCCCGGAAGGCAGCGGTGGCTGAACCGCTACACAAACTGCTAAAGAAAGACCAGGCATGGAAGTGGGGCGATGACCAAGAAAGGGCATTTAGCGAGCTAAAAAGCCTCCTGGCGTCCGACGCCATACTGACCCACTTCAACCCCAAACGCCCAGTAGTTCTGACCTGTGATGCATCTCCAGTGGGGGTGGGGGCGGTGCTGTGCCACGTGTTGGAAAACGGAAGGGAGGCCCCGATAGCATTTTACTCCAGGTCCCTGTCCCAAGCGGAGAGAAACTACGCACAGACAGACAGGGAGGCACTAGCAATAGTCGCGGGGACGAAAAAATTTCACGATTTTCTGTACGGCCGCCCCTTCACCATTGTAACGGACCACAAGCCCCTGCTAGGCATCTTTACCGCAGATAAGCCCACCCCACAGATCCTGTCCCCGAGGATGCTCAGGTGGGCCATTTTTCTCAACGCGTATCAGCACGCGTTGGTCTACCGGCCCGGGAAAGAGATCAGCCATGCGGACGCTCTATCTAGGTCTCCCCTTCCCCTCACGCCCAGCCAGGTGAGCAAGGGGGAGCGGGACCATCAGGTTCTCATGATAGAGGTGCTGGATTCGCCCCCCGTAGTGCCCGCCGACATCGCCAAAGCGACAGAGAAGGACAAGACGTTAGCGGCAGTTAGCTCCTGGGTGCAGAAAGGGTGGCCGGCGTCCTCCCCAGCGGAGGAGTTCGCTCCATTTTTCAGAAAAAAGCTAGAACTGTCCCTAGAGAGGGGGTGCCTCTTGTGGGGGCAGCAGGTAGTGATTCCCACTTCCCTTCGGCCGCGGGTGCTCAAACTGCTGCACGTCAGCCACCCCGGCATCGTGCGATCCAAGGCGCTGGCCCGGAGTTACTTCTGGTGGCCCCAGCTGGAAGCCGACATCGAGCACATGGTCGGCACTTGTGAAAGTTGCCAATGCTCCAGACCAGAGGAGGCCCGCCTTCCCCACAGGGAATGGGACGCGGCTAAGGGGCCATGGTCCCGGGTGCACGTTGATTTCGCGGGCCCGTTCAGAGGCACCCTGTTCCTTCTCGTAGTGGACGCCTTCTCCAAGTGGTTGGAGGTTATCCCAGTCACGAGCACCTCCTCTGCCCAGACCATTAGGCATTTGCGGAGGCTCTTTTCCACTTTCGGCATACCCGACACATTAATTAGCGACAACGCTAGTTGCTTCACGTCCTCCGAGTTTAGGGCATTCATGGAGATCAACACCGTTTGGCACATCACCTCCGCCCCGTTTCACCCGGCCACCAATGGCCAAGTAGAGCGCCTCGTCCGCACCACGAAGGACGCGTTGCGGCGCATGGGCCCCGGGGATCTGAACCTGCAAGTGTGCCAGTTTCTGCTAGGGTACAGGGTGACCCCGTTGGCGTCAGGATACTCCCCCGCAGAACTCTTAATGCGTAGGAAACTGACCACCATCCTTACTAGGCTAGACCCCACGAGGGTAGAGGACAAAGGAAGGAACATCGGGCTAGAGGCTACAAAGAGTTTCAGTGTAGGTGCCCCCGTGCATTGCAGGAACTACGCCAGCACGGGCCCAGCCTGGGTACCGGGCGTAGTTGTGGAGCAAACCGGCCCCGTGTCATACCGCGTGGAAACCAGCACAGGGCTCCTGTGGAGGCGGCACGCGGATCAGCTCCGACGCAGGGTCTCCGATGAGCAGGGCACAGACCAAATAGAGGAAAAATCAGCGTTAGGGTTCTCCCCCACCCGTTCAGCCCAAGGGGGAGGGAAAGGGGGCCGCGGGTCCCCACCAAGGGGGGAGGGGGATATTCTCGTAGATATCCTAGGGGATCTTTCTGAGGAGGAGGAGGAACCCGACCCCATACATATCTCGCGGAATGTCCCCACAAATGCGGATACCCCTACTAAGTTAGATTTTGATTTCCAGAACCAGGGGGTTTTTTCGGAGTGGTCCCCCACCTGTCCAAGCGAGAAGAGGGGTTTTTCGTTAGCCCCGACTGCCCCCGGTCTGCCCACAATGGAGTTTTTCCCTTCCCCTAAGGCCGCCAGACAGCGGCAAGCCACTAACAAGTCTCCCTCTCCCATTTCAGGACAAGGGACCAGGGAACAAAGAAGCAGTAGCGCCCCCGGGGGGGTCAGCCCTCTTCACGGCCCAAACGCACATGCAACAAGCCATCTTGGCTGAGAGACTTCGTCTCATCCTAGGGGGGAGGGATGTTGTGTTCTGTAAAGCTGTGCCTTTAACAATGTACCTTTGCCATGTGTTAACAATGTAACCTTTCTGTGTGCAACATTATAACCATCAGCTGTATCAATGTAAACCTGATAAGGGGACGCGAGCTAGTGACCACTAGATGGCAATAGCGAGCGTCCAGCTCTCATGGCTCAGATTCACCTGGTTCAGCAGCGCGGGAAGATTCCCCGCCACCTCTTCACCTGGTCAAGAAGGGCGTGACCTCCCACGACGTCACGCAGGCAGCAACCAATAGTCTGTCGACGAGCCACATTCAAATGTATAGCCAGCTGTATATATTGAGCTACTCATCTGCCATTACCACATGTTCCTCCGGATCATCATGCAATAAACCTGTGTTAAGCCAACCCTTCGGCTGTTTCATTGTCTTTGGTCCCTTACACTAAATATATACAGTATTCTCATTTTGTTACATACTGTAACATACATAGACACATTTCTATTACAAACAATTACATCCCCTGTTTTATCATCTCTGACATTTTTTTTTAAATTTGGAGGTAAGTGAAGAATTCCAAATTCAAAAGAAAATGTGATATACAAGAACATGCCCGGATAGTGCCTTATGGCATGATCTGGATCACTGATTTTGAGGTTCCTTTAAGACACAGAAGGGGCTAAATAATAAAACTCCAAATAAAGCAAGCAACCATTGCCCATGTGGGGAAGCAGCTGACAAACCATTTTACCATACTGCCAAATGAAACACTTGCCCTGTTCTTCTGTAGAGGAGCAGGGAAAGTGTAATTCCCTTCCAGCTGGTCATTCTAGGGCTACATCAGTTAGAAAAAAGCTTCCCCCCTTCTCTTCTAACTGATGCAGTGCTACAAAAATTGGCTGAGATGGGGAAATAATTACACTTTCCCTGCCACTCTCCAGAGGAACTAAACGGGCTCATTCAGTGTCCACAGGCACTGGGATCAGCGCATATGGGCTTCCACACTTAATCAGGCTTTTACTGTTTTCAATGTGCTTACTGATTTAAAATTGCTTTATTGCCTAGAATTGTTTTGCTTCCTGAAACTAAGAAATCTGTAACTGGCCTTACTACAATATACGTATACATTTTTAAAAGACATGAAGATGACTGGAGTGGTTTAATTTTCTATGTGCTACCTTACTTGCAGCCAGGACTTAGGTCAAGACACATGAGAAGGCATGCTAAAATCCTGGATTGCTTAGCTGAGTGGGGCGTCATTTCAGGTGTGGTCCCACCTATGGGTAGTCTAAGGTTGTACGCATGAGTAAATGGGTCTGTCACAAGCAGAACTCCCTCATGGGGGCTCAAGAAAAACTGGGGGGGGGGGCTCCAGCATCCACAACATCTGTTCATCATATTTGAAAAAGTATGAGAACAGCAGAAAAAACAGGGGCTGTGGTAGCTCAGTGGTTAAGAAGCTCACCTTTTTAGCTGGAAGGCTGGCAAGTCGGCAGTTTGAAACCTGAGTACTGCATCACGTATTAAAAACCCATCTCTGTCCCAGCTCTTGGGGGCATGAAAGGAGCCTCATTTGGGCAATCCCTGAGTGGAGTTTCTCCCACAAAAAATCCTTTCAACCCAGAATAATTTTTGACAAATTATTATAGCAGAAAAAATAATAATTATGGAGCAAAATAACATTCAGAAAAACTTATAAAACACAGTTCCAGAACATTTCCCACAGAAAATAAAAAATATTAGCTATCACAAGAATTTCAGCATGGTTACTGAGAATATGCAAAGTGAATATCAGGCAGCAAAGCAGCATTAACCTAAGAGATACTTTGGTAAACTAAGAAAATGCTCTTTCCATTTTCATACCCATTAACTAACTTTGATGGGATTTTGAGAGGATGCACTAGTAATTTCTCCAACATAATTGCTATTTTCCCCTCCTTGTTCTTCAGATGGGATGAATCTTCATCTAATCAGCATGGTAACTGGAAGGGAACTACAACCTTGAAGCTTTCTTCCTCTTCTTCTTTTTTTCTCACCTGATAAGATACAGCTGCTATGTCTTTCAATTATCTCTCCTCCCTAACAAGCCTGCATTTCAGAAGACAACCAAATCCATTGTCCCCTATTTTCTAGTTTTTTCATACATATTTGTTTTAATAGGATGATTTTAATTTTAATGATTTTTTATGATTTCCATGTTTGATAAATTTTTAAATTGCTTTTTGTATGTTGTTGAATTATTGCTTCTTTCAGTGATTTGTGCCCTGTCTTGAGTACCATTGCTGCATGCTTGAAAGGGCATAGAAGTGGAGTAAATAAATCTATATATATAAAGCAGAGGTGTCCTCTTGTATGTGAAGAACACAAATCTACACCCCTGCACCGATCATGCTGTAACGTGGCACACACGTACCTTGGGCATGCTTGATAGTCACTGCGGGTGTCATGAGCCCCATGAGTGTGTATGTATGCCCCTAAATTGGTCTCCAAAG
Organism: Bradypodion pumilum; assembly: GCA_035047305.1. NCBI lineage: Eukaryota > Metazoa > Chordata > Lepidosauria > Squamata > Chamaeleonidae > Bradypodion > Bradypodion pumilum. The sequence goes on along the minus strand of JAWDJD010000003.1, from coordinate 20,580,703 downwards.
GGAAGTATTATTTTTATTTTTATTTTTATTACATTTCTATACCACTTTACTTCCCCTAGGGGAACTCAATCCAGTATACTCAACAGGAGGGTGTATGTGTGTCCCAGTGGTAGTATCCATAGTGATAGCCCCAGGTAGGTCACCCGATTGTGACAGTATCATGATGTAATTGAGCTGGGAAGGGGCCTGACACAGGTGGCCTGACACATAGTGATGCTAATGTCATAGCCCCAGGTAGGTCACCCGAGCTAGGTAATCCGGCTGCCCACCAACAAGCAACCCAGGTGAAGCCGGGTACTCAGCTAGTATAATAAATAAAACCTGACTGTACCTTTGAGGACAGAGAGAAGAATAAGAACTGCATATATTAATTTTGTTGGTTTATTTAAAAGATGTGTTGGAAGTATGCATAAAGGGAAAGTAAATAAAAAGAGCATTATTTGAAATGGCATTGTCCAATGGGAGGAGGGACTGAAATCTTTTGTTGTTTCAGACTGAAAATCTGTAGTGTTCTTTGTGTGTGTGTGGGAGAGACAGAGACATGTTCTCCAAATTTTGGCAAATATGCATCCAATATGTGATAGGATATGACTAGCAAGGGCTACATTTACCTTTATCGAGAGAGGGAGAGTCTTTCCAGGCTCAACCAATATGAAAGATGTTGCCTTCTTTTTTCTTTTAATTTTTGTTATTCATAACTGCATACAGCAAGGGCAGTCCTTTTCCTCAGACACTTGCTCCCCTGTTCATCAGCAGAAGACAATTTGCAGAGGGGAATTCATGACAAAGGTTAAGATGTCTGTTCAAATTTGTTCGGATTTCTGCAAATTTCCCAGCCTTTACGGCTAATGGTCATGCTGGCTCTGGAATTCTGGCAATTGTACTCCTCAAAAAAGTAAATTCTGCCTACTCTGTTTTCTCCCCCTACAAATGTCCCTACCCGTACCTCATCCTTGCATTGATACTAACCAACATGTTTGGGAAGTATATGCTTGCCAGGGTATACTGCTCCAGCTGTGATGGCTTAGAGGTTAAGACACTGATCTTGACAACTGGAAGGTGGGCAGGTCAGCAGTTCGAGACCTGAGTGGTAAAAGATGTCTCTGTGTGTTTTTTCTCAGCTATGCATCTTGCATTTAGCCTTCTTTGCTTCTTGATTGGTCATTAGAAGGTAAAAATAGTTTTGATAGTTTAATTGCTCAGGGACATGTTTCTGTCAAAACCTCATTGTAGGGGTGGAAATGTGTTAAATAAAGGACCTCCTTATTCTCGATAAAGTTTCGTTCAAGACCTGAGTACTGTCCAATGGAGTGAGCTCCTGCCAGCCTAGCAGTTCTAAAGCATAGATAGGTACCGCTTCGGTGGGAAAGGTAACAGCATTCTGTCTACTCCAGCATCTAGTCATGCCTGCCACATGACTACGGAAACGTCTGCAGACATAGACAACGCTGGCTCTTTGGCTGTAATCAGAGATGAGCACCACCCTCTAGAGTTTGACACGGCTGGCTTTCAAACAAGGGAGACATTTACCCTTTACCTATATACTGCTGCAATTTAGATTTACATGTTTTTGGTTCATTTAATTAATGTAGCAAATCTACCTATGTACATGGCACTCCAGACAAACAGGTGCATCTTGGAGTTCTCCCTGTGTTTAAGAATACAGAAACATCTGAGCCAATGAAGGCATGCTGCATTGAAACACAGGCTAACATGGCTACTATTCCAAAAAAATTCTTCTTGCACTGAGCAAGAAGATGGACAGATGTGTCCATTAGCCCACCTGGTCCTATAATGGAGAAGCCAACTTTGACAATAAACCCCGTCCCATTTCTCCTCTTCCAAGTTTTCTTTGGAATTCTCCAGTTCAACCAAAATAATCTCCCTGTCCATAATCCACAGAGCAAACAGTCCTGTAGATACTGCTTTTTTGCTAGAGCATAAAAAGCAGTCTGCTTGAAATGAAGAAAGGGATCTCTCATGTTTTCTCCTCTCTGGAAGACCTGATCCAGCAAGATTCCTACCAGATTGGATCCTTCCTTTAATGCAGAAGTAAGTGGACTTCACATTTGTGGCATTTACTATGAGTTCTCCCCTCTCCTCCAACTCTAAAACCACCTGGCTACAAAAGAAAAATCCTAAAAATTAGATAATCCTCGATCCAGGAGTTTGTACCAAATGTTGCAGCAAAATACATCTCAAAAATCCACTTCTGGTTACCAGAAACTTTCTTTCCTGCAGCAGAGAATTCTTTTGTTGCCACTGTTGTCAAACAATTAGGACATATACATTTTTGTGGACTTACGTATCTTCCAAACATCCAGTTTTTCCATCTCTTCTAGCAGATCCAGATGTATCTTCTCTCTACTGCTAGTATATAGAGGTCTGAATTTCTGAGTAGAACATTTTTTATTTAAGTGGGTTTGATCTATGCCAGGAGTTCTCAACCTTTTAAAGCCAGGGGCATGCTCTCTCAGACAGCTTTGAGGGCCTGACGGTCATTTTGTCCTTCTTCCACCACATGGCATTTCCAATCCAATCCAATCAAATTTTAATTTATATCTTGCCCTTCTCAGTTTACGCCGACTCTGGGCAGCCAACCAACATATCAATAATACAATAAACCAAAAAATATATCATCATATCTAAATACAAATTAAACTAATATACAATACAAATACGTAATATAAAGTCGCAACAAATTACAGTTCATCAATAATACAGTAATTCAGCATAGACCCAAATTCAGTGCACAACGAACACGACGAATTCACATGTCTTAACATCGCATCGGAGCATCTTGTCTCAGTGTCTACGGTAGAATCAGAAAAAAACAAACCCCGACACATCCCTGTAATGGCCCGATGTTCTTGATGGTAGGAAAGTTAGTTAACTGGCACGGCATCGGCAGACTCTAACCCCGACCGCCACCGGGGCCACAACCAGCCACGCTTCTACCTCCCATGGCCGACCAGGCCAGATGAGGAGCCAAGATAGGGTTGGCTGGTGCAACGCCGCTGCTGGCTCTCCTTGCCCCAGCCACACACACAGCCACCAATTATGTCCATGTTGGCAATAGGAGAGGATTTGCACCTGAAGCAACAGATTATTTTAGATGGGATAAAATAGGCCAGATGGGACAGTGAGAAAGACTTGTTAAAGAATTTATGTATGACCAAGAAATGACATTAGCGCTATCCCTCACCTAACTCTAGCTTGTGGTGGAGGTAATGGGGGCCCACATAAAATGGTGCCATGGGCCCCATCTGGTCCATGGGCCACAGGTTGAGAATCCCTGATCTATGCAGAAGATTTCTTTGGAGGGGGATAGAAATAGTAATTTTCAAAGAAGTAGCTGTACTTAATCTTTGTGAGCAAATCTGACAAAAACAAAAAAAAATGAGATGAAAACATTGTGACACCTTAAAGATCAACGGCTATATTTTAATGTGATTTTTTGTAGTGTCTATTTGAGGGTGGGGGAAGCCACTACAAAATGAGGCTTGAAAATTAAACAGTGGCTTAGTGGGTAAGATGATGAACTTGATGACTGGAAGGTTGGCAGGTCAGCAGTTCAAGACCTGAGTGCTGCACTATGGAGTGAGCTCCTGTCTCTGCCAACCTAGTCGTTCGAAAGCAAGAAATTGCAAGTAGATAAATAGAGACCACTTTGGTGGGAAAGTAAACAACATTCCGTGTTGAGTGCTGACCTCTTTGGCTATAAACGGAGATGAGCACTGAACCATAGAGTCAGGTATGACTGGCTTTCGAGCAAGGGCGACCTTTACCTTTACCTAGAAATCTATTTAAAATAACTAAATATTATTCAAGTTAATGAGGTTTGTAAAAGCTGAAACCATATAGATGTTAGAAATAAGACGACTGGGACAAAGAAAGAATATGCGCTACAATACCTAGAAGGAAAGGATTTGGTGGTTTTTACAGGATTAAGGAAAATGTAACCAGACTGAAATCAGTAATTCAAGACTGTTTTTTTATTTTATTTTTTTATTTTTTATTTTTTATTTTTTTTGGGGGGGATGGTTATATTTCAGAAATGTTAACTTTCCAAAACACTTTCCATAGACCTAACCAATCTCAGTATTGTACTGTAGAAAGCCCCAGATTTAATACTTCGCAGCTCTGGTTATCATTTGGATAGTATTTGTATTCAGTTATTTTAGCAAAAAGAACTGTTGGCTAACAGACTGGATACCAAGAGACCACAAAACACCACTAGGTAGACCCCGAAAATGATGGGATGATCAGATGGTTTAAGCTGTTCAGCCAGAGATGAAAACAAAAGGGAAATGATAGAACTTTTTGGAGTTCAGTTGATTTGCACTAAGGGTCTTGAGTAGTGGACGTGTTATAGGGTCTGTGTCTCATACCCTAGAGCAGGAGTTCCCAACCTAAGTCACGTGGGCTGGATCCGGCCCATGGTGCCATTTTATGTAGCCATCACTCCTCCAAGGGCATTCAAGAAACAAAATGGCCACCCCTTTGAAGCTGTTGGGACAAAATGGACATCTGGCCCTTCATGCTGATTGAGAGAGCTTGATCCGGCCCCTGGCTTGAAAAGGTTGGGAACCCCTGTCCTAGAGAGCCACAGCTAATAAACCATGGCTAATTATGGAATGTGTGTGTGAAAGCATGGGGAAGTTCTAGGCATCTGCTAATCAAACAGGAAAGCTATCGCCATTAGGCTGGATGGGCCACGGGTTAAAAGCAGTTGCCAGATTGTGTCTGAGTAATCTCGCTTAATTTAAATCTGCCACAGAGGATGCTGAACCAGTGAAATGGTGAAATGAATGGAAGCCTGCACATTTTTTTAGGATTAGGCGCTTCCTGTGCGTGGCTCTCTGTCTGTGTGTATGTGTGTGTTAATATTTTAAGCTGACTTGTAAAACCGGTAAACAATGTGCTGCTGCCACTGTTGGATGGTGTCGGATGACCTCCTTTACATGCCTGATTATCCCGTCAACATTTATAATGCCTTTGATATTTCTTTCTCTTTGGGATTGGATAGGTTAAGCAGTTACAGTTTCTCCTATGCTTGCCTTGCATTACTCTTGGCTTCACATCCCTGGGTAATATATGTTGACATTAATTTCTGTAGATTTAGCAGTGAAGGATTCTTAATTTATTCATGGTTGAAAGAGATCTTAAATAGGGGGAAACTGTTCTCAATGGGGGCGGGGAGAATACACATCTCGTATGGTGCGGAAGGCTGATCTTTCATGCCTATTTGTTTCAACCGGAGTAATGAAGGCCCCATTCTTGATTAACAATTTTGACCTATTTAAAGCAGCACTGTTTGCCTGTGTTCTCTGTTTTGCTTCTTGAACAATGCAAACCACACACAACATTTTATAAACCATCAGCTGCAGCATTCGTCTTATTGTTATCCTATGCCAACAACTGGAATGTAAGTGACAATGAAAGAGTTCCGTGGTGCTGTCTTGCAGAGATTATATAGACGAACCTTTTGTGTCTGCAGTTTAAATTTACCACTAAATACCCTTATCCATGTTAAATTAACCAAATACATCAAAACAGTGATGCGTTGGACATTATAACAACATGGGATATTAAAGGATAAACATTACATTTATATTTACAAAGAAAAGAGGATCTTCTCTGTAATTTTCTCCTTGGTTAAGAAGGCTGTGCTTTGGAAGCAAGTACCGTATTCAATCCGTGTGTTATATATTCATTTATCTTGTTGGGAACTTAGTCCAACCTCCTCAGAGTCAGTAGATGTGCTGCAGGCAACTTCCCCATACCACAAGATCAGCATGTTTCTGAGACAAAATTGTGAAAACAGAGGTCTGAGGATGACATTCTTCGTAACGATATTTACTTTTGCTCCCTACAGCTTCTGGGATTTAGAAGAGCTACTGACCCTCCCACTAACAACCCCCTTTAATGGAAAGTTAGTGAAATAAACCAGGAGTTCTCAGCTTATGGCCCATAGGCTAGACCTAGCCCATGGCACCATTTTTTGTGGCCCGCATCACCACCAGAAGCAGACGCGCTTACAACAGCCATAAATGTGCCCGTGACTGTTGTAAATGCATTTACGATAGCCGTGGATGCATTTTACGGCAGCGTTTATGGTGGTGAAGGGACTGCAGTGCGTCAAGTGGTTAAGACACTGACTGGGAGGTGGAAGGTCAGCAGTTCGGTGCCCAAATACTGTAGGACGGAGTGAGCTCCCATCTTTGTCCCAGCTCCTGCCAAACTAGCAGTTCAAAGCAAGAAATTGCAAGTAGATAAATAGGGACAACTTTGGTGGGAAGGTAAACAGCGTTCTGTGCGTTTCGGTGTCTAGTCATGCTTGCCACATGACCACGGAAATGTCTGCAAACGCAGACAGCGCTGGCTCTTCGGATATAAACAGAGATGAGCACTGAACCCTAGAGTCTGATACAACTGGCTTTTGAGCAAGGGTAGCCTTTACTGGCTTTACAATGAGAGGAATCACCAGTCTGGCCCGCTCAGCTGTCTGAGGGGGCATGGTCTGTCCCATGGCTTGAAAAGGTTGAAAAGGTTAAAATAAACACTGTAAAGAGCAAAATGTGCTGCCAGGATATGACTTTTGTTGCCTGAAGACTTCCTTCTTCCACAAGAAGTATTTGGGAGTTGAGACTGATTTTAGTTTAGCAGAAGGAAGGGGTGGTGGAGTCTGGGAACATAATAAAATGTAGTTTTCCTGGTTTACACAAAAGGAAAGCATGAGCTCGAAGAACTGGACAAAGCAACAAGTTATTATAATATTTACGGCCATCATAAATGCATCTATGAATAAACCAATTCTCTTTCGTGTTCTTTTTCAGAGCTTCGTCTTCACTATTTGACCTTCTAAAGAGCTGTCAGGGTTGATTTCTTCTAAGATCTACCATTTTGTTCTCTACGCTGTCCAGGGTACCCTCAAAACTCTCCTCCAACACCACATTTCAAAGTCATCTATTCTTCTGCGCTCAGCTTTTCTTATGGTCCAACTCTCAGCCATACATTACTACTGGGAATACCATTGCTTTGACTATGCGGATTTTTGTTTGCAAGGTGATGTCTCTACTTTTAATTATGTTTCCCAGATTTCTCATTGCTTGCCTCTCAAGAATTAGTGGTCTTTTTATTTCATGGCTGCAATCTCCATCTGCAGTGATCTTGGATCCTAAGAATATAAAGTCTGTCACTACTTCTACGTCTTCCCCATCTATTTTCCAGGGACTGATAGGGCCTGTTGCCATTACAGTATCTTGGTTTTCTTGATGTTGAGTCTCAAGCCAGCTTTTGCACTCTCTTCTTTCAACCTAAGCAGGAATTTCTTTAGGTCTTCCTCACTTTCTGCCATTAGGGTATATCATCTGGATATCTCAAATTGTTGATGTTTCTCCTAGTAATTTTGATTCCAATTTGTGATTCTTCCATCCCTGCATTGTGCATTATTTCCCTTCTCATTCTAAACCAAAATCAGTCTCCAATTCTCAAATACTTCTTATGAAGGAAGGAAATGTGTCTAGTCAGGAAGGAAGGAAAGATGTCTAGTCCTGCTATGGTAATAGAGTAGACCATACTGCCAGCAACTCAACACTGAGTGTCAGGCGGTGGTTAACTAACCTGACAACCCTGAGGACTAACTACTTGGGTGGTGAAGTCCACAGGGAAGGGTGATGGTCCCCAAATGAATTAAATTCCACTTGAATCCATCATGATGGAGGACAGAAGCTTCATCAATATTGGCCTGGGACCAATGAGGACTTTATGTGCCAAAAGGGCTCAGGATCAGAAAGTGACTCATGGTACTGGATCAGTGGTATGGATGTCATGCTGCAATGTGGAAGGCAGATGAAAGACCATTGCATTATATTCTCAGGACAGTCTTCTTGGCTGATTGCCATGATGATCGCCAATATTTGGATTTGGATACGGCAGGACAACAAGAAGAAGGAATGAAGATTTGTGAGAGAAGGAAGCCTTCCATTTCCTATGCACTCTTCTTTGGCATCTCAGCTCATCTGAATGTGCCTTCTGAATGTCCCACTCGAGTTTCCTTACCATTTCCCCCCACATAGGAGTTGTTTGCAGCCATCACGAACTCTTCATTGAGTATTTCTCATCATGGCACCTTACGCAATATTTACCAAAACTTACTACAATTAGTTTCTATCATGTCCACAAACCGTGTCCACAAACCATGTCGTCTTGCCCTTAGCTTTCATTTTCCTCCATTTATTGAATCCTTAAAAAATATGGTCACTGCCACTCCAGGGTCCTAATTCTTCTTCCACCTCATTGACCTGTTCTTTCTTTTTGGTGAGAACCCAGTCCAGAACAGTTGATCCATTTGTCATGTCTTCCATCTCCTGGAGGAAAAAATTGGCAGCAAGGGAATTTGAACCATGTAGGACAGGAATTCCAACCTTTTTAAACTAGGGGTCGGGTCACACTCTCTCAGACCGCTTCGGGGGCCGGACAGCCATTTTGCCCCTCCTCTACCGCATGGCACTTCCTGGTGTGGTGGAGGCAGGGGGGGGGGCTACATGAAATGGCATCATGGGTTACATCTGACCCACGGGCCACAGGTTGAGAATCCCTGATGTAGGGGATCCAACAGATAGAAGGGAAGCTGGAAGTTTCCCATTCCACTTATATTTTTCTTCATTCAGTGTTTGGTAATCTGACCGAGGAAGGGATTATCCAAGCATTTCAGTCTGGTTTAGAAGTCTGTAGCAAACCTCTCCCCACTATCCCTATTTTCCCCCTCTTCTTTAATTTTTTATATTGGATATCCTTATGTTTGTCGAGATACTTTGCATATAATGCAACTCTTCCTCCTCTCCTGTTTCATGTATCATTTTTGAATAGGTAAGAACCGTATTAGGGCATGGGGGCTTGAGCGGTCTAACTAAGCAGTGTAACTCATCTCTTGTCAATGATGTTAAGCTAAAACTCACCAAAGCATCCTCGATCAGATCCCTTGAGCAAGGTGAAAGCGGAGGACACATATCATGGTCCGCCTAGCTAGTGGGTGACGTTATATCGAAATGGCTAAAAAACATATGCAAATGGACTTGATTTCTCAAGTCCATTTGCGTGTGCAGAATGTCATTGCGGAGACATCCACCAATGCACAGACTCCTCGGTGAATAACTACTCCAAGGTATCCAAGGAATAGGTTATACAGTAGAACCCCGTATAACGAAAAAGCTCCGTTCCATGGAGCGCTTTGTTATACAATTTTTTTCGTTATGCGAATTGCTATTGGCGATACCCCGCATAACTAAAAAAAAATCATTATGTGAGGTATGCCCATATAATGAAAAAAATGTTCGTTATGTGGGGTATACCCCGTATAATGAAAAAAAAATGTTATGTGGCGAATACCTGGCATAATGATTTTTTCGTTATGTAGGGTATATCGCCAATAGCTCAAAAACGCTTCATTATACAGTACAAATGTTTCGTTATATGAAGCGTTCGTTATGTGGGGTACCACTGTACATCTAAATGACTACATTCCAGTCGTAAATTTTCTCCTATCGGGTTTTAATAATGCCTGTCAAATAATATTTGTCTTATGGTGTTATCAGTTCAATCTTATCTTGCTTGTTTCCCATGCTCTTTTATAGAATGTCTACCTTTCAATTTTAGTTCTGTGTGAATTCTGCAAGAAAACATATTCTGGGGTTCTAACATGTCCCATCTACAGTACTTGGGAAAGGATGAATTTAATCCCTTTTACAATGTTTTAACTGTATTTTCTTCTGTTTAAACTGTACTACGGTTAACCATGTTGAGTGTCATAGAAAAGTTGGGCAGAAAGATATAATATAAGTGTAATGAACAAGAAAACAAAGTTGCTTATGCTGCTGCTGTTAAGTTTTATGCAACAGCAATAAAGCAGGACAGTCTTACAAGCAGCTTCAGTTTGAAATGCCAGTTCTGCAAGGCTTATCTCTCTGTTTTAGCCCAGCAATTAAACATCACATGATGTTTAGAAAGATAACAAAAAGTTCTTTACTTACTGTTAACTCAGAGAAATAAACATGTGCTCTGCTTTGTAAAGTTTTTTCAAGAAGACCAGCCATGATGTGGCTGAAAAAATGGTGAGTTTAAACATAACAGTAAAACCCCTACTTACGAAAAAAAGTCCGTTCCGTTGGCTTTTGCTTAAATTGGGTTTTTATATAACTCGAAGCAAACCCATATGAAAAATTATTTTTTTACATAACTTGAAGCAAACCCATAGGGTAAATGAAATTTTTATGTAAATCTAAGCAAAGCCATAGGGACATGAATTTTTATGTAACTTGAAGCAAACCCATAGGAAAAAGAATCTTTATGTAACTCGAAACAAACCCATAGGAAATTGTGTAAATCGGGACATGGTTTTAGCACAAAATCATTATGTAAGTCGGATTTTGTGTAACTCGAGGCATATGTAAGTCAGGGTTTTACTGTATATGTTTCTGCTTGTAAGGCGAAAATAGCAAGAAGGAGAAGAGACCTGAACAGCAAGGGCTTCTGAAGACATGCAAAATATGTCAGGTGACCCTAGAGGTGGGAAGATAGAAGACTTTCCTATTGGTTAGTCAGGGACATACCCGTCAAGCACAGCTCCAGAAAATATGGGAAATTACTGCGCATGCGTGCGCACATGCTCAGTAACCCATTTGCACATGTGCAGAACCCCTTTGTGCTGGGTGTGCATGCGCTGTAACCCCTTTCCCTGCTGTTCAAAATATGGGACAGCACCGGGAAAGGGGAGGAACGAGCGCTAAAATACGTGAAATCCTGGCCAATACGGGATACTTGACAGGCATGGTCAGGGATAAATTAACATTAACACTCATTGCATGCTGGGGTTGCACTAAAATACTCAAAAGCTGTAGGTAAAGGTAAAGGTCATCCTTGCTCAAAAACCAGTCATATCCGACTCTAGGATTCAGTGCTCATCTCTGTTTATAGCCAAAGAAACAGTGCTGTCTGTGTCTGCAGACATTTCTGTGGACACGTGGGAGGCATGACTAAACACGGAACACTGTTTACCTTCCCACCAAAGTGGTCCCTAATTATCTACTTGCAATTTCTTGCTTTCAAACGGCTAGGTTTGCAGGAGCTTGGACAGAGACAGGAGCTCACTCTGTCATGCAGTATCTGGGAATCAAATTCTGACCTCCCAGTCAGCAAGTTCAGCGTCTTAACCACTTGAGCCACCGCAGTCCCTCAAAAGCTGTAACATCACATATAATCAGATATTTAGGGAGAAATTGCAGTTTTATGAATTTTTATGGAACAATTTTAATAGAGCTTCAAAAGGTTACTTTGGTCTCAGATATACTGTAGTCTCCTAGCCATTATGACCAGTGCATTGTCACTGGGAAATTCTGAGAAATGTAATCCAATCTGGATCTTTTCTAGATTCTGATTTTATTTGACCAAAATGTGAACTGTCAGCAAAAAAATTGTTGAACTGGAAGGGCTGTAAGCTACTGGTAGATAGAAGGCAAGAAGTCTTCTGTCTGAAGCAATCAACAGGTATCAGATTAAATGTGTGAATGGAGTTATGAGTTTGACACTAAAAGTTGATGTAGAATAAAGAGGTCATTCTTTTATCACATTTCCTCCCCTACAATGAGGTTTCAAGGGAAACTTGTCTCTGAGCAATTAGACTTGGAAACCAAAACTCTACCAATCAGTAAATAAGGGATGTTAAATGCAAGATGCATAGCTGAGAAAGAATCACACAGAGAGGTCTTTTACCTCTTATGAAAACCTGCTAAGCATATGTCTAGTTTGTTGGGGAGGCATTAATGAATGATCTGTAAGCATTTAGGCTATGCTTGTGGAGTTTTCAGTTATGTTTCCATGTCTGTATGAATGTATGACAGATAATTTGCTATTTTTTGAAAAAGTCACAGTTTACATCTTTGTTTAGAGGTTGTATGTAGGTCACAATGGGCAAAGTTCAATGCTATGACTACATAAGGCCTCCATTCTTCACCCTGCACTTTCTCTCTTGACAAGAAAGAGTGAATTGCAGCTTCAATTGATGACTGGTAATTCATTTTCAAAATAGATTACAGTGCAGCACTTAACATCCACAAGTACTAATTTTGCAAACTTCTACATGTAACAATCCATGCCAGGGTTTATTTTTGCATATTTTCTCTGTGTCGCCTTTGGAGGTTCCCAGAAGGGAAAAAGTGGCCCCCAGATGTACCAATGTACTGTAATTCAATCCTGGTGTGTATGAATTTCCAGATGGTTGCAGGTTGGAGAAACAGTGCAATGCAAGGCCATTATAGGTAGCTGGATAGTTTCTATCTTTTGTATTATCCATAGTGGACATATTAATAGCCTGCAGGCATGTTCATGGAGGAGTGATTAAGCTATGTTGAAGCCCTAAAGTGCACGATTTAAGAGGCTCCATTGCATTACCTTTAAAATGTGCACTATTTAAAACTCTTTTTCATACCTCTATGTTTGTTTTGTGTATAGAAGCCCTTTACAGTCTAAGGCCACAAGTCTGAATTTATTTAGTTTGTGGGTATATCTAAAAGTAAGATCGCCAGGTCTTCGGATGAAGTCCTGACTGAAGTCTTGGTGAATCATTGTATTTTTCTGGCTCTTAAGGCAGGGGCTGCAGTGGCTCAAGTAGCTAAGACGCTGACTGGGAAGCAGAAGGTCAGCAGTTTGATTCCCGAGTACTGCAGGACGGAATGAGCTCCCGTCTTTGTCCCAGCTCCTGCCAACCTAGCAGTTCAAAAGCAACAAATTGCAAGTAGATAAATAGGGACCACTTCGGTGGGAAGGTAACAGCGTTCCGTGCGCTCCAGTGTCTAGTCATGCCTGCCACATGACCACGGAAACATCTGCAGAAGCAGACAGCGCTGGCTCTTTGACTTGGAAACAGAGATGAGCACTGCACCCTAGAGTCGGATACGACTGGCTTTCGAGCAAGGGAAACCTTTACCCTTTACCTAAGGCAGGGGCACAAATATTCAGAGGAAGCATCACTGAGAAAGGAGATAATTTGATGTTTATGTGTGATGAGGCCTTAAAACACAGGTGGGCAAAGTCTAAAGTTGTGCGGTCCAAATTTTATCCCCCTCCATCTATTGCACCAGGCCCAGAAATAGCTAAAAATGGACCCTTTTAAAAGAAAACAAACCAGAAGTGGTTGGTTGGTTGGAGAAGTTTGGGAAGACCTGCTCAATGCTGAGGAGTAGAATATTGGTGCCCTGAGGTTCCCCCCCCCCCCAAAAAAAGGTCTATTTTAAATTAACTTTTTTTAAAAAAAATTATATCTAAAATTCTGGGGAGCTTTTGGGGGCTGAGGAAGTAACCTGGCAGGGGCTCACATATTCCATGGGCCACTCTTTTCTCAAACACCCAACTTTGAAGTCTCGGCATTCATTTCCAGCAATCACCTGTGGTCATCAGGACTGAACATACATGCTGAGTTTCTCTTCACTTTAAAATTATTTTGATATATGTACATCTTCTTCTGTCTCTCTTTTCAGTTTCTATTTTCTTAATTTTTTCCAAGTTCAACTATCTTTTGATATTAGGTTATATTTCATAGAAGTTTAAATGTAGATATTTGCCATTACTCACTACTGCCATTTTTACAGTTCCTTGGGTCTCTGAATTGGGAGAGGGGCAGAATATAAATAAAATAAATAAATGAAAATGGAGACCACTGGTTCTCAACCTTTGGTCCCCAGATGTTCTTGAACTACAACCCTCAGAAGCATTCAACATTGGCTGTGCTGTCCAAGATTCCTGGGAGGTGCAGTCTAAGAACATTTGGGGACCCAGGTTTGACAACCACAGTGTTACTCCAAATTATATGATGGTACCAACTGCCTATGTCCAGTCTCCCTTCCCAGTCCACTTTCCTCCCTTGTCTCTTGGATGGACTGATATTAAGACCATCACATCATTTGGACCAAGGCAGAGAATGGAGCACAATCATCATGGTTCTTGAGCCTTCTTGTTGTACCAATATTGGGAGCAACTGCATAAAGCTTGGTAGAAAACATGCCTGCTATGCTTCTATTACATCACAAGGGCCAATCTCTATTTTCACATTTGGTCTTGAAACCACAAAGAATAATATCCTGCTGGTTTATCAAGTAGAACAGAATGGGTGTTGTTGCTTTTCATTAATTGTAGTGTTTTTTTAAAAAAAGAATACATGCTAAAGAGTACTTTTGTTTCTTTCAGCTCCAAGGTTCCTTGAAGAGAAAACTGGTGGTTAATCTGTCGCCAGCCAATAACAAGAGGTCAAATGGTATTGCAGATAACTCCTTTCTTGACATTAAGAGACTACGAGTTGGTGACCATGACCATTCTATGGGACGTGGACACTGTGGTAACAGCTGCCCAAACCAGTCCGTGTTGGGATCCTTGTCAGCTGGCCAGGGTCCTCAAAGGAAAGTAAGTAGCCCAGCAAACAACACCCACTCAAATACCAATGGGATGTTTAATATGGCTCTGAAAGAGGTGAAGAAAGAGCCAGGAGAAACCTTCTCTTGCAGTCAACACTTGGATGATCAGGTATCCCAAGGCCAGCCTTTCCCTAACAGATATGGAGAAGATGCAGGAGAACAGTTAATGGACCCGGAACTTCAGGAACTGTTCAATGAGCTGACTAATATTTCTGTGCCACCCATGAGTGATCTTGAACTAGAAAATATGATAAATGCAACCATCAAGCAAGATGAACCATTTAATATTGATCTTGGCCAGCAGATTCAGAGACCACCCCCAACCAGGTCATCATCTTTGCAGGTGGACAAGATGGTGATCAAGCAGGAGTACTCGCCAGCTCTGAATCAAACATCCATTGGATCACCCCAAATGAGGCCTTCCTCCACCGGTCCAGTTTTCACTGTATCTAATACCGCCATGTCCACCTTGTCACCCATTCCTTCAGCACCTCAGACGCCTCCATCTCAAGGATCTTCAGTTACTACCCGACCGTTGGCCAACTGGCAAGAGGTCTCTCATGCCCAGCAGTTGAAGCAAATTGCAGCCAACCGGCAGCAGCATGCTTTGATGCAATGCCAGCAAAGTCAGTCCCCCTCTTCTTGGCCTGCTTTGTCCTCTGCAGAAAGCTCTGCTGGATCATTTGCTCCGGAGAAAATCTCCAGCCCTTCTTCTTTCCAGCAGCAGCAGCAGTTCAGCCCACAAAGTTCTACCATGTCTGGGGTCCCTCTAAGTGGGAGCCAGTCCAAAGGGATGAATAACTACATCTATCGATCCAGTGCCTTGTCCCAGGGAACCTCTATCAACGCCATCATGCAACAACGGAAGCCTCAAGACCTCAGCAGAGGTTATATAAGCAACAGCCAGTTGCCTCTGGAGGAATCTCAGAACAACGTCAAGCCTTTGTTTCACTTCAACTCAGAGCAAACCACTCAGCAGATGCCTTCTATTCTGAGCACCCAAAACAAGCCTTCCCTTCTACACTACGCCCAGCAGCAACAGCAGCAGCCTAACTCAGTAGCTGTGCAGCAACAGACACCACAACAGACGACGCAACAACAACAACAGACGCAGCAGCAGCAGCAACCTGCCCAGAGCCTTCAAAGGCCACCAAACATGCCTTTAGCAGCTTTGCAACAAAAGATCCTGATCCAGAAGATGCTGCAAAATCAGCCTGTTTCGGGACTGCAGTATCCTGTTCCATCACAGCATCAACTGGTAAGGTTGTTTCCTAGTACGAAATATGGTTCATTGAGACAGAGAAGAGCTGCTGGCAGTTTTCTGTAGGAGAGAATTGGGCAATGGGATGGTACAACCGGGGGTGCTCATATGGGGAGAGCACGTTCTTGAATATGAAAGCATGTTTCATTTGCTTTGAAGTGCACTGCACTACCCAGGCTGAGGGTGTGGCTCCTGCTGTTCATTGCACCAGGTTTCTGTAAGTGGCACACAATTGGGACCCAAGAGAAATTGCTTGTTGGTTTCAGTTTCCAGAATTGCATAGCCAGCATCAGTCAAGGTAAAGGTCACTCTTGCTCAAAAGCCAGTCGTATGTGACTCTAGGGGACAGTGCTCATCTCTGTTTACAGCCAAACAGCCAGCATTGTCTGCGTCTTCAGACGTTTCTGTAGTCATGTAGCAGGCAAACGCTACTGCCTTTCCGACCAAAGTGGTACCTACTTAAAGGTAAAGGTTTCCCTTGCTCGAAAGCCAGTCGTATCCGACTCTAGGGTTCAGTGCTCATCTCTGTTTCAAAGCCGGAGAGCCAGAGCCATGGCAGGCATGACTAGACACTGGAGCACATGGAACACTGTTTACCTTCCCACCGAAGTGATCCCTATTTATCTGCTTGCAATTTGTTGCTTTCGATCGGCTGGGTTGGCAGGAGCTGAGACAGAGATCGTAGCCAGCATAACCCCTAGCCAAATCAACTTTCTCTCAGCTAGCCTAGCACTGCTCACTTTGAATTTTGTCTGCTCTCCAGAAAACCTAGGCCTAAACTACACATTTGCTGTAAATCAGCCACAAAAGTTTTTACTAGGGATGAAGAGCAAACAGAGGCAAACCTCCTTAAGACGCATGTCCTCTGCCATGAGCCCAGGTAGCGCAGTGGTTAAACTGCTGCACGATCCTGACCTGGACTCAAGGTTTACTCAGCTTTCCATCCTTCCAAGGCTGGTAAAATGAGTACACAGTATGTTGGGGGCCGAATGCTAATTAACTTGTGAACCACGCAGAGAGTGTACTAAGTTCTATGGAGCAGTATGCAAGTGTAACTGGCATGGCCATTACTCTGTTTTACTGCAATTCCCCGCATTTTAACATTAGATGTGAAAGCATGACACCCCACCCCACTGCTGCCCCCTGGGTTGAGGGTCAAAATGAGAGATCCCTGGCCTTCTTTCCTGGGCTAGCAGAAGTAGGGCTGCCTTTACAGTTGACTAGGGCAGTGGTCTGCAAACTTGGCCCTCCAGGTGTTCTTTGACTTCAATTTCCAGAAGCCCAAGTCAGCACACCTGCTGATCAGGGCTTCTGGGAATTGAAGTTCGAGAACATCTGGAGAGCCAAGTTTGCAGGCCCCGGGGTTGGGGCAAGAGAGCCCTTCCACCCTCCGCAGGGCTTGCTCATTCGTTTAGCAGCTGGGGTGGACGTTGATAGCACTGCTGCCTCTGCCTTCCCTGGCCACTGCCATTCGGCTGCTTGCCATAGGAGGAAGGAAGCCCTGTCGAGCAGAACGAGCTCTCTCTCTCATCCCAGCTGACAGCAGAGGAAACCCTCCACATTGGGCACCATTTTCAACCCTGAACTAGGAAGGTCGGCAGGTCAGCAGTTTGAGACCCGAGTACTGCACAACGGAGTAGCTCCCAACTTCTGCCAACCGAGCAGTTTGAAAGCAAGAAATTGCAAGTAGATGAAGAGATATTGCTTTGGTGGGATTGTTAACAGAATTCCGGGTGCTCCGGTGTCTAGTCATGCCTGTCACATGACCATGGAAACATCTGCAGACAAAGACAGCGGAAACTAGAGTTGGACATGACTGGCTTTCAAGCTAGGGCAATCTTTACCTTTTCCTAGGACTTGCATCATGTGACGCAATGAAAATGTTCCATTTTTTTTCTGTGTAGCTGCCATGCTCAGTTGACGCCTTGGAGAAGTGTAGCAGTTCCCCTAAGATTTCAACTACTGCCCTCACATAGAGCAACCCTTGGGGAAGCTCAGCCTGAAGAGGTGGCCCTAGAAACACCTGCCCCCAAGTCATTTTCTAGTCGGTTTGAGTTCCTATGCCCTCAGACACCAATTGCTTTATTTTAGTTCAGTTTGTGATGTATCTGTCAGTTGTTTGTTGGATCTGTTGTTATTTGCTATCTGTTTGTTCACTGCCCAGAGGGGGATACCACCCAAATGGGCGGTATAGAAATACAATAAATTGTTGTAGTAGTAGTAGTAGTAGTAGTAGTAGTAGTAGTAGTAGTAGTAGTAGTAGTAGTAGTAGTAGTAGTAGTAGTAGTAGATGACAGGAAAACTGCCCACCTGCGCTTAGATAGATAGATAAATCTTTATTGTCATTGTCCTGCACAGAACAACGAGATTGAAAATCCATTTATTGACCCAACAAAACCTAAACAAAATACAACTGTACAAAATTATCAACATATTCCCACCCCACATAGACACATTTAACCCCTAAAAAGCTCTAAAATTCTAAAACACTAAAAACTATATACAGAAGCTCCCTCATAAACTGCATTTCACTGCATTCAAAGCCAGAACCACTTTTGAGTAGAAACTATTTTTCAAGCGGCTGGTCCTGGTCTTTATGACCTTATACCTTCTTCTAGAAGGCAGAAGCTGAAAGAGATCATTTCCGGGGTGCGTACTATCTTGCGCAATCTCTACAGCTTTCTTATAACACCTGGTGGCATAGATTTGATCTAGAGTGGGAAGAGTACGCCAGATTATCCCCTCCGCAGTTTTTACGACCCTGGACAGCATTGTTCTTTCCCTAGCTGTACAACTCTGAAACCATACACACAGGCCATAGGTTAACACACTCTCTATGGTACAGTGGTAGAATGCCAACAGCAGGTCCTTTGAAAGATTCTTCTTCTTCCTGAGGATTCTCAAGAAGTATAACCTCTGCTGTGCTCTTTTCATCAGATCTTTGGTGTTTGCTCCCCATGTTAGATCATCCCTCAGCTCCATTCCCAGAAATCGAAACACCGAGACCTGTTCCACACAATTCCCTTCAATAATAAGTGGCTGGATGTTCAATTTGCATTTTCTAAAGTCCACAATGATCTCTTTTGTCTTTTTTTACATTGAGGAATAAATTGTTTTCCCTACACCACTCCGTCAGCATCTCAAACTCCCAGTCAAACTTCCCATTCAAACTGCCTGCATCCCTCTCAACATGATAGCAGGAAGCAGAACAACAGGGCTGCCTAAGTGCATAGAATGCTTGTCCTTGCTTTTGTGTCATTTGTTTCTCTGGTTTACGGGTCAGTTTAAAAAGGCAGCCATTCATCGTGACAGTTCCCATACCCTACTCTCCCTTGCTCAAAAGCCAGTCGTATCCAACTCTAGGGTTCAGTGCTCATATCTGTTTATAGCGAAAGAGCCAGGGCTGTGTGCATTTGCAGAGATTTCAATGGACATGTGGTCGGCATGACTATACATGGAGTGCTGTTTATTTTCTCAACAAAGTGGTACCTATTTATCTACTTGCAATTTCTTGCTTTTGAACTGCTAAGTTGGCAGGAACTGGGACGGACAGGAGCTCAGTCCATCATGCAGCACTCAGGTCTCGAGCTGCTGACCTGTTGACCGTCCGGTCCTCAAGTTCAGCATCTTAACCACTGAGCCACCTCAGTCCCTTCCCTCTTCAAAGGGAGGCCAGAAATGCAGAAAGCCTGATTTGTCTCTATGACTAAGTGAGAAACAGGTCTTGTGTAAAGTGAAGGGGTCTTAATTGTCCACTGAAGACCAAGCTGCCATTAAATACTTTACATGACAAGGGAGTTAGCTTCCAACAACATGTTGTTCCTGGGAAAATTATTTGTTTCCCAGCTACTATGAGGTTTGCAGCTAAGCTTAGAGGAAAACTAGGGATCCAGAGTGGTATAGTGGAGGCACCACTGAGTTCTGACAGGTGTAGATGTCAGAGGCAAGACCAGAGACATTCAGGTGGCGTTTCCATGGGGCAGAAACACCCTTGTGCAGCCCTGACCACTCACCATCAGTGTGGTGGTTCAGTGGTTAAAAAGCTTGCCTTGTTAGCTGGAAGGCCAACAAGTAGGCAGTTCGAGACCCGGGCACTGCATGACGGATTGAGCACCTGTCTTTGTCCTAGCTCTTCGGTACATGAAAGGAGCCTCATTCGGGCGCCCCCTGAGCGGAGTTTCTTCGGCAAAAATCCTTTCCACTCAGGATCATTTCTGACACAAAATTATTATTGTCTGAAGATGAAGCTTCATATTCCCGATGCTTGCCATAAAAGATTGCATTATTAGAGTATAATGGGGTTTTATTTTATTTATAAAAAGAACACTGCTAATGAGTTAATTATATAAGCATCTGTGACTCACTATCTTTGGCAGAAATTGGCATATAGCAGGTGGCATTCTGTTTTTGTTATTATCTATTTGCGAGATGCAAGCCTGCATGCAGCTAACTCACAAGAAAGTTCCGTAAAGTTTCCAGATGAAAAGATTTGTTGTTATTGAGGAAGGAGAAAAATGTGCATTCTTTGGAGTACACTGAAATTACATGCTTCAAAACATTATGGTTACTTTGAATTGGATTTAGGGTGGAATACAGGGCATCCCTTAGAGAAGAAATTTCTGGCATATCCCTCATCATAGATCCAAAATACATTATCTGCCTCTCTGTGTGTGTCTGTCTGTCTCTGGGTGTCTAGACATCAGAGAGCATGGGACACTGTTACCTTCCTGCCAAAGTGGTACCTATTTATCTACTTGCAGTAGATGGGAGCTCACTCCATGATGCAGTACTCGGGTCTCGAAATGCTAACCTGCCAACCTTCCAGTCATCAAGTTCAACATTTTAACCACTAAGCCACCTTTAGACAGCCACAACAATGATTTTCCATGAATCTGTCAGTACAAGAGAAGACAATGAAGCCTAACCCTAACCTTTCTTAGTCTGGGAAAGTTGCATATGAAATAGTTGTTTCAGTTGCTGCCAGTTTATTCAGCCACAGCCAGCCGCTGCTAAAAGCAGCACTCATTCCTGCTCAGATATCCACCTAATTTCTACTTAGGAAGTTCCCTGCAAGGAGACCACAGTGATAAAATTGTGACCATCCAGGGAATAGAATGGTGATCACACAAACTTTCAGCAACCATTGCAGAAATTCTCGATTAAGCACTGCACCAGGGAGGCTTCCTGTGTTGTTTAAAATTTGGAGGGGGGCAATAATGAAGGGAAAGAGGAAATAATCGTTCCTATACCCCTGCTGTTTTCATTATTATTTAAATTGGCCCTAAACAACTGCAATGTATATACAGTAGGTGAATATTCACCAATTATCAATAGCACAATACAAATAATATCACTTGGATTGTCAAAGAGACATCAGCAGCTGAGATATCTGAAATCTAAAACTTTGGCTCTCGGTTTTCTGTTTAAGCACAGCATTTTGAGACATATTTATTGTTAAGTGTGGTCAAGTCTCTTCCAATTTATGATAACCCTAATGGGGTTTTCTGGACATGTAAGATATGGTTTGCAAATGGACCCATCTCTCAATTTCTACAGTTAATCATGGATTTGAACAAAGGTCTTTCAAGCTCTAGAATAAACTCCATCTACTATACCAGTGATGACGAAACTTTTAGAGACCAAGTGCCCAAACAGAGGGGCAGGGCGAACTCTATGCAGGGGGAAGGGAAGAAGCACTCACATTGGGCTACTGGGTAGAGGGGCGAAGTGCTAACAGAGAGGGGTGTGCATGCCATGCCTGGCATGCATACTATAGGTTCGCATCACTGTACTATACTATACTGGCTCTCATTAAAGAGTAATGTAGTAAATTGCTCTAGAGTAGGCACATTGAATCAATTGGGATTTAATGAGTCCAACCCTCTGTAAGTTCCATCAATTCAAATGGACTTGCTCTAACTCAGTGTTTCTCAAACGATGCTCTGCAGAACACTGGTGGACTTCAATTACCAAAAGCCGAAGTCAGTACATTGGCTGATCAGTGCTTTGGAGAATTGACTTAGGCTTCTGGGAATTCAAGTCCAGAGCCCAAAATTTGGGAAACGCTGCATTTAACTCAGGAGTTCTCAACCTTTTAAAGCTGGGGCCGGGTCATGCTCCCTCAGACAGCTTTGGGGGCCGGACAGCCATTTTGCCCTTCCTCCACAACATGGCACTTCTCGGTGTGGGGGAGGCGGTGGGAGGGGAGCACATGAAATGGTGCCACAGGCCACATCCAGCCTTCAGGCCACAGGTTGAGAATCCCTGGTCTAATTTATTTACTGCAGTAAAGTAAGTCGCAATTAGAATAGGAATCAATGGACGAGTTGACTCACCAAATCCCCACTAACTCAATGAGCCTACTCTAGTGCAATTTGCAATGCTAAGTAACCGGATTTCGGCCAATGCATTTCAATAGAGCGGAGGTACTTATGACCTTTGTGTCCACTATCTTACCTGCTGTTCTAGAGCTACCCAATGATGGGTAATTTCATGGCTTCTGCGCTTTCTTCCTACCATTTTCCCATTTAAAAAGCTATGGTTCTGTCCTGCTCCATTCATGCCACGAGCCCAGATCTCCTGAGTCCTCATTTGATATGCTATCCACTCTAGCCTGTGCACCACATTTGCCTGTGCTTGAGATATACAAATACATGAGAAGGATAGTTCTGTTTTGACAAAAGAAGTATTTCATGTTCATTTTATACACAATTTTCAGCAAGCCTCAAGCTGTACACTCCCTCTCACTTCCTGCCTTGTTTGTACATAAGTGGTTAATTCCTTTCATTTGCTGTTTGTATCAAACCATAGTTTCCTTTTGTGACTTGGATCTGGCATAGAATAGTTTTACAAAAGGTAAATGTCTACTTTGTTCGAAAGCCAGTTGTGTCTGACTCTAGGAGGCATGTTCATCTCCATTTATAGCCAAAGTGTCAGCACTGTCTGTAGAGAGTGTCTGCAGATGTTTCTGTGGTCATGTGGCAGGCATGAGTAGACACCAGAGCACACAGAACGCTGTTACCTTTCCTGCTGAAGCAGTACCTGTTTATCTACTTGCAACCTCTTGCTTTCAAACTGCTAAATAATAAACCAGAACATCAAATGTCTGTAACACTGTTGTATGTATGGTGACAATTGGGGGCAGGGTTTGTGTCTATCCCCAGTCTAAAAATAACTTTATACAAGTTCAGTCTTGAAGAAGGCTTGAATATATTTTGGGGGCCCAGTTTTAGCTGACACCACTGGCTAAGAGTAATAAGATTATTTTTCTTTGTTAAGAGTAAAAAAGGTAATTTCTTTGCTTCCTGTGACTACTTTGTGTCATTCCTGGGAGAGAGTGGTTTACGTTAGCTAACTTCATGCCTTCTGCTTTTAGGGACTCCATATAATCCCTAAAAGACTCCTTAAAGAAGAACCGCTTGACTTCTTGAGAAATGAAGGGATTAAAAAGTCATTTTTGTTAATACTTTTTTGGTGGCTGTCATACTCTGTGTTTCCTATAGTACAGAGATTCTACAAATGGTTTCTTCCTTCCCAAATGTTTCCATGTTCACTGGGGAGTGTGCATGCTGTGAAGACAATATGTGTTTTCGCGCACACTGATTCAGGTGGCTTCCAGAAATGCAATTTGGCTTGAATACATGGCACATACTTCCTGCCCATGCCTTGCGTTACACTGTTCGTTTTATTTTATTTTATTTTTTCTGACATGGCAGCGAATTTAGAAGCTTCAGGGTGAATTTGGAGCCAGCATGCTTGTGACCCCCATGGAGTACATTCCTGTTTTAAGACAAAGCATATGGCAATTTTAAAAATCATTTTAATTAAATACCCTGTCTTTATGTTTGTAAAAAGGGCAGCTATTCAAAGTCATATGCCTTATTAACCATATTCACAAAGCTTTTTAGAAGTCCAGCATTAGAAACAAAAAGATATTCTTTATGTCATTTCTGATACTCCCTTTGTCACTCTGAATTATCATCAGTTCTCCTAAAAGGCACCCCCACCAGTGGAATTCAAAGCAAGTCAAAATCTTTGGTCAGCCACTAACTATTGGATTTGCACATGATCCGTTTGTTAAAGTCTTTTAATGAAAAAGGGATGGAATTAAGCAGGTGAAATGTTTGCTAACAGGATCCGTAGATTTGAGGCAGATGAGTTTCTTAGAGTTTGTTCCGCTATAATCCAAACTATCTAAAGGCCATGAAAGATTTTATTCATTTCCAAAAAAGTTGTGTTGGAGATGTTTATTTATTTTATTTATTTATAATTCAAACTTGTATAGCTGCCCCACTTGCCAGAGCGACTCCGGGTGGCTCACAAGATTATAAACTCTAAACTTTAAAAGATACAGAGATTATAAA
The DNA here is from genome assembly GCA_035047305.1 of Bradypodion pumilum. Classification (NCBI taxonomy): domain Eukaryota; kingdom Metazoa; phylum Chordata; class Lepidosauria; order Squamata; family Chamaeleonidae; genus Bradypodion; species Bradypodion pumilum. The sequence goes on along the minus strand of JAWDJD010000003.1, from coordinate 20,556,614 downwards.
ATTTAAAACCCATTGCAAAAAATGCCCAATGATTAAAATAAGATAAAATTAAAAACGGCCGTCATTGTATAGGCCAGGGTGGGGGTAGGGTGGGGGGCTGTTGCGTCATCAGTGCCCCACATCTGCCTCACCAGCCATGTTTAAAGGGCTTTTCTGAAGGGTAGCAGCTCAGTGTGGAGACATAATTCTATTGGCAGGACTTTCCATAGGGCCGGAGCAGATACCGAAAAGGCCATCCTTCTTGTGCCAGAGAGATGAGCCTCTCTAGCTGATGGCACTTTTAAGGTGCCTCTTCGGTCTGCTCCAGTGGGATGGGTAGATATCCTTGGGGTGATGCGGTCTCTTAAGTATCCTGGCCCACTACCATGTAGGGCTTTAAAGATCAAAACCAGCACCTTAAATTGCACCCAGAGGCAATCTGGCAACCAATGCAGTTCCCGAAGCAGTGGCAAGGCACGGGCATAACACCCACACCCCATCACTACACAGGCAGCCACATTTTGTACCATTTGCAGCCTCCGAATGGTCAAGGGCAGATCATGTAGACCGCATTACAATAATCCAGTCTGGAGGTGACCAGAGCATGTGTGACCATGAGTAAGAAGTCCCAGTCCAGGAGCAGGCATAATTGGTAAATGACACAAAGTTAAGAACATAAAAACAGCCTTGCTGGAACAGGCCACAGCCCATCCAGTCCAGCATTCTGTTTCACACAGTGGCCCACCATTTCCTTCAGGGTATTCCCAAGGAGATGCCTTCACCTGCTTAGGATTCCCTGGAAATGGCATTGAGAGATATCCTGCCTATCTCTCCAACCCCGAGGTTGTCCTTAAGTATCCATAATTATAGCCATTGATACCCTTGTCCTCCATTAACTTGTCTAATCCTTTCTTAAAGCTGTCAAGACTGACAGCTGTCACCACTTCTTCTGGCAGGGAGTTCCATAGACCAGTAATCCTCTGGGTGAAAAAGTACTTTCTCTTATTTGTTTGAGAACTAGTACCCAAAAGTTTCATCGAGTGTCCCCTAGTTCTAGTGTTATGCGATAGGGAAAACAGTTTTCCCTTATCTACTTTGTCCACACCGTGCATGATTTTATAAACTTCAATCAGGTCACCTCTTAGACGTCGTCGTTCAAGAGTGAAGAGGCCCAACCGTTGCAGCCTCAGATGGTAAGGAAGGTGTTCCAGTCCCCTAATCATTCTGGTTGCCCTCCTCTGCACTTTTTCCAGCTCCATAATATCCTTCTGGAGGTATGGCGACCAGAACTGTACACAGTATTCCAGATGGGGCCTCACCATAGATTTATAAAGAGGCAAAATGACACTTGCTGACTTATTTTCTATACCCTTCCTAATGATCCCTAGCATTGAGTTTGCTTTTTTCACTGCTGAGGCACACTGGGTTGACACCTTCATTGAGCTGTCCACCAGGACACCAAGGTCCCTTTCCTGGTTTGTCGCAGAGAGTTCAGACCCCATCAGTTTATAAATGTAATTGGGGTTCTTTGCCCAATTCTTTGCCCAACATGCATCACTCTGCACTTACTAATGTTGAAACTCATTTGCCACTGTTTTGCCCACTCCCCCAGTGTCAAGAGATCCCTCTGGAGCTCCTCACAATCTCTCACAGTGTTCACTACCCTGTATAATTTAGTGTCGTCAGCAAATTTGGCTACCTTGCTTTTTACTCCTACCTCTAGATCATTTATGAATAGGTTGAAAAGCAGGGGTCCCAGTACTGAACCTTGGGGGTCCCCACTCTTTACTTCCCTCCACTTGGAGAAGTGTCCATTGAGTGCTACCCTCTGTTTCCTGTCCCTTAGCCAGTTGCTGATCCAGGACAAGACCTGTCCCTTTATTCCATGACTGGTAAGTTTATTCAAGAGCCTTTGGTGTGGGACCTTGTCAAAAGCCTACTGAAAGTCCAGATAAACAATGTCAACTGGATCCCCCTTATCCACATGCTTGTTGACACTCTCAAAAAATTCCAACAGGTTAGCGAGGCATGATTTGCCCTTGCAAAAGCCATGTTGGCTCTCCTTTAGCAGCGCCTTCTCTTCTATGTGCCTATTAATTCTATCTTTTAGGATGGTTTCCATCACTTTACCTGGGACACATGTCAAACTGACAGGTCGGTAATTTCCTGGATCACCCCTGGATCCTTTTTTGAAAATTGGTGTTACATTCGCTACCTTCCAGTCATCAGGCACAAAGCCTGATTTGAGGGAAAGATTATATATTTTGGCTAGGAGATCAGCAATTTCATCTTTAAGTTCCCTGAGAACTCATGGATGGATGCCATCTGGTCCTGGTGATTTGTTAGTGTTTAGTTTAACAAGACATGCAAGGACCTCCTCCCTGGTTATTTCTATCTGGCTTAATTCTTCGGTTTCCCTCCCTACGAAGATAGGCTCTGTTTTGGGCATGTGGCCTCTGTCTTCTTCAGTGAATACAAGTTGTGCAAAAGCGCTCCTGGCCAGGACTGCCACCTGCTCATCGAGCAGGAGTCGTGAGTCCAGGAAGACTCCCAAATTATGCACCAGGTCTATCTGAGGCAAAAAAGCCCCATCCATAACCAAAGATGGGATAATGCAGGGCCCCTGACTCACAGCCTCTCAGTCTTGCCGGGGATTCAGTTGTAGCCTGTTATCCCCCATCCAGACCCTAACAGCCTCCAGATGCCTGGATAGGACATCAGCTGCATCACTTGGATCACCATGGGCCAAGATGTATAATTGAGTATCATCTGCATATTGATGATACTTCACTCCATGGGAACGGATGATCTCACCCAGAGGTTTCATGTATCTGTTAAATAGGAGAGGCGAGAGCACCGAGCCCTGCGGCACCCCATATTTGAGAAGCATAGGGCTTGACTCTTGTCCTCCAAAAACACAGACTGGGACCAACATATCAGGAATAAGGAAAACCAGGACCACACTGTGCCCTGGATACCCAATCCTTGGAGACATCCCAGAAGGATGCCATGGTCAACAGTATTGAAAGCCGCTGAGAGGTCAAGAGCAAGGACAGATGGATTACCACCATCCCACTCCCGCCAGAGATCTTCCAACAGCGCAACCAATGCAGTCTCTGTACCGTATCCGGGCCTGAATCCTGACTGAAAGGAGTCCAGATAATCCACTTCATCCCGGATCCCCTGTAGCCACCGCGCCACTGCCTTCTCCAAAACCTTCCCTAAAAGGGGGAGGTTGGATACCAGTCGGAAGTTGGCTAAAATTGTCGGGTAAAGCGATGACTTCTTCAGAAGGGGGCGCACCAACGCATATTTCAGTGGTGCAGGAAACACTCCCTCCCGCAAAGAAGAGTTAATTATAGCTTCGACCTAACCACCTGTCACTGCCTTGGTCATTTTAACTAACTAGGCAGGGCAAGGATCCAACACACAGGCAGTGGCACAGACCACCCCAAGGAGCCTGTCCACTTCCTCGGGGACAACAGGATCAAACCTATCCCAGATAACATGGCAAGACTGTGATCCAGTCAACCCCAGATCTACCTAACCCACACCGAGATTAAACTTTGAGTGAATCTGATTGATTTTCTCTGTCAGATAATTGGCAAAATCCTCAGCTGAGTTTTATATGGTCGTGACAGGCATGACTAGACGCTGAAGCACACAAAACACTGTAACCTTTTCCACTGCAGTGGTACCTGTTTATCAACTTGCAATTTCTTGCTTTCAAATTGCTAGATTGGCAGGAGCTGGGGAAGAGATGGGCACTCACTCCGCTGTGCAGTACTCAGAGGTCTCAAACTGTTGGCCTGCTGACCTTCCAGTTGTCAAGTTCAGCATCTTAACCACTAAGTAACAGTAACACAGGGCTTTACAAAACTCAACTCTTTCCACCTGTGCTGTCAGTAATGTGGAAAGTATGCTTTAGCAGGAATGGTGGCAATCACAGCAAATACAAATTGTAGTTTCTACCAGGCCGGCCACTGAATGATGTCTCCCCTCCCCAGTTCTGCATGGCAATATCACCTAATTATTTGAGTTTCATTCAGATTCTTGGGCCCTTGTCTATACTCCCTTCATGCCTGTTTCCACAATGTGCTGTGCCAGAGAGTCAGTTCTAGACCCACTCTTGACTCTTCAGTGTCCTACCCATGATATCACAAGGGCTCAGTTTTTGGCCCTGAAGTTTTGGGCAATACTGGATACTGCTTGTTTGGTGGCCACACGGGTTCTGGTATCGTTGGGAGCTGTACTCCAGATAAAATATTTCCCTTCTGTGAAAAGCAGTACCACACGTGGAATCAGGGCCTTGAAATGCCTCTCTGTATCATAGCCCCAGAGCTCTAGGTCCAATTTAAGGCCTCTCTTTCCTGCTACGCTGGAGCCACATGATCTGTGTGGTTCATTGAAGTTCTGCCCAACCTGTTGAAGGAATGGGAGAAGGAAATAGATTAACTCCAAATTATTTACTAGGTCAGGAACAGGAACACAGAAGTAACCATATATAACTGGCAGTCACCATCTTTGCTGAGACTTCACGAATGAGTAGTCAATGGCCCTTCTGTCTAGAATTATTCAGTTACACCATAAAAAGCCCATAAATTACGAATGTGCTAATCTTACATCCCACACGAGCAAAGAGCACTGAGAGCTGTTAACAGAGTGGGGATAGTGTGAACTTCTGATGGAGGCTCAGCAGGCTGGTTTCATGAACAGTATATACTAGAGGTGTGTATAGGAGCTGTACTCCAAAAATATAGATCTGCAAATGTCTAGTGTCTATAGAAACATACCACTGTGACCAGGTGTGGAAGAATTTCTTTGCTGTGTAAACAATGTCTCTCACACACAATCTCTCTCACACAACAACAATTTTGCTAGATATGGGCCAGGACTTGCCTCCATTGGAAGTTGCCTTCAGCTAGAGAACAGTCCTCCACAACACAGGACACATTGCCAACCTAGAATAAAATTAATGATAGAAATTAAACAAGACAAAGACCTGACCTGGGTTGGACTTGGTGATGACTTTGGTAACAGACCACCTGAGGTCTCCAGGAAAAGCTAAGAAATAAAAACCCCAGATCCTGAAGAACTAGTCTTCTTATATTTCCCGATCAAACTCTGCACTGCTAAAACAAAGCCACTTTCTTGGCTTTGTCGTTGGCCAAACTTAAGTCCTCATCAATGCATGGTTCTGGCCGGAATTGGCAGACCAGTAAATAAGCCGAATTTTGTTGTACGATCAAACCGACTGCAAGATCAAACCAAAAGAACTGAAGAATGAATAACTAGTGCCAGTCTTAGAGTTGACAGTACTTGTCTGGATGGGACAGTGATGTGATCTTGAAAAGATAGATTCCTATGTATTCTTTGAGAACTGTATCAATAACAACAACCTATAAGATACAAGGAAGTGTAAATCGTACAATATTCATGTACGTCAGTGCATAATATCTGTCGGCCTTTGGCTGAGAAAAGCAAATCAAAAAGCAGCTTCACCAATCCAAGGGAGACTAGCAAATTGGGTTCACAATATGGGTTCACAATCCCCAAGAATGTAAAAAATTGGGAGTGGGGTCACTATGGTTATGCTACAATACACTGATGAAGAGAGTGTTGTTACCTTTCCCGCCGAAGCAATAACAATTTATCTACTTGCAATTTCTTGTGTTTGAACTGGTAGGTTGGCAGGAGCTAGGACAGACAACAAGAGTTCACTCCATCGTGCAGTACTTGGGTCTCAAACTGCAACCTGCTGACCTTCCAGTCATCAAGCTAAGCATCTTTACCACTAAACCAACACAGCCCAAACCACTGTGGTAAACAGAGTTAGTTTACAGTAAGGATTCTCAACCTGCAGGCTGAATGTGGCCCCACACTGTCTCCACCACACTAGGAAGAGCCATGTGGTGGAGGAAGGGCAAAATGGTCATCCAGCCCCCAAAGCTGTCTGAGGGAACGTGACCCAGCCCCTGGCTTAAAAACGTTGAGAACTCCCGATGTACAGGGTTATTTAGCAAATATTGTTTCTTGAGCCCATAATGCCTGAAATGAACGTCTCAGTATGACATGCAAAATAAAAGGTCATGCTACTCTGCCCATATTTTAACACCGCAGTAAAGTAGTTGCTCTCTGTTTCCATCTCTTTTTATTTACCTTTCAGAACATCAAAAAAATCAATTGGTATGGTTGGCTGGTGGATTCTGGGTGTTGTAGTCCAAGAAAGTAAATTTCCCAACCTCTGGGGGTAGTCCATATTTATGAGGAGAGAAATTCTGTCAGGAAATGAGCAGACTGTATGAGAAAATGTGGACCATCTCATGTTGAATGGGTATGTGTGTATGTGTGTGTGAAAACTGTGCTTCCTTCCATGGGAATGAGAATCTTTTGCCAAACTGAGATGCCTCAGGCGTCCCCGGGGAATGAATCCCACTTCTGATTGGTGGACATGACTGTGAGAAGCCAGAGCGGCCAGCAGCAAAAGATGTGAATTTGTGTCAGTATGTGAAGGAGAGAGGCAGCCCTCCTTAAACTCCGAGTTTAGCTAAGATAGGCATCAAATTTAATGTCAACAGAAGGGTATTTATACCCAAGATGCAAATCCAGGAAGCAGCATTTGCAGAACGGGCAAATTTCTCTGCTAATCTTCTTGTCCGTTTTAATTATGGCGGTTAAACCACAATAAGTAAAACAGCGGTTACGATGCTAGCCCCAAAGGACAGGAGATAATGTATTAATTTCTTTGCTTTCTTTTGATTTAAAAGCATCCAAAGCAGCTCACAGTAGAAAGAGCAGTTAAAATGTTTCACATCAGTAGAAACAATCTTAAAAATAGCCACCAGGAAAGAAAGTAACATGATGGAAATTCAGTTTTTTTTATAAAAACAACAACTCACAGACAAAACTATACAGAAAGTAAAATGTGTAGAGACACTATAAGAAATGTGTAAATCGTAAATTCTTCTTTCATGTCCAGATCAAACTTTCAACTGCCAAAATGAAGCCACTTTCTTGACTTTGTTGTTGGCCATAACTAGATCCTTATTGGTATTTGTTTCTGGTAGTAATATGCAGACTAGCAAATGAGCTGGATTTTTTAATCTCTCCAGATTCACAGTGTGTGTTGTTGTCCGCCAGCAGTCCCCACTTGAGCATGTTGGTCTTGCATTTAGAGATTCCAACCCTCATCCTATTCAGGTTCCTCCAAGTGATGTAGGGGAGGTCGAGTTCCTCAGCTATACCCTCCTTTAATGATGTTCATTGTCCAGTGAGCTCCTTCCCCCATCTTCTAATTTGGTTTTGCTCTTGTGTATCCTCAAGAATGTTTGTTCTTGCCATAAAGCTCTTCCTGGATCTGAGCCAGAGGATTTGAGCCTCATATCCATTCAGAGGATGTCAGCTAAATAAACTCCTTTTAGCTTCTGTTCATTTCACTGTACTATGCTGGTCTTGGACCATAATAAAAATTGATTCATGTCGAGGGTCATTCTCTTGCTTAGTTTTCTTGGAATCCGCTGCTATTTCTTTCCATATCTTAGGTGGAGCAATACCAGCAACAGGGTATATTTTCTCAACTGATGTAGGTTTGAGGCATCCTGTCACTATACACATGGCTTCATTCACAGCGATGTTAACTTGTTTTGCGTGTGTGGATGCGCTCCATACTGGAGCAGCATACTTTGCTGCAGAGACACTCAGGGCCAAATCTGATGTACGCAGCATGGATGATTCATTTCCCCATTTATAGTTTGTCTTTTTCCTGATGATATTGTTCCTCAAACTAACTTTAGCCTTGGTATTCAGGCAGTGCTGCTTAAAAGAGAGTGTCCTATCAAGTGTGTTGCAGTGCTGATCTAGCAGATCAAGCAAGTGTACATACACAACCTCTACATGGCATGTTAGTAGGGGCTGTCATCCCACTGGCTTCCCTATTAAACAAATTATTGAGATGGTCTCATGTCCTCTTTTAGGACAGTCCTCCATTTGAACAGTTATGAATATCTGTTTCCTCTTGATATGGTCTTTCATTTGAAGGAATATCCAGTCCAAATCAGATTTAAGGATAAACGTAAGGAGAAATATCAAGGTCCCACATTGCCCAGCTAGAGAGAGAACATGGACAAAAAAGGCCACAATTACACTGGTTTTCTAATTACAATATGGAACATATTGTAACTGCATTTAGGAAAGTCATTTCTTACTTTGCTTTGTCGTTTTTGTTCAGTCGCACAGTTGAGTCCAAACCTTTGTGACATCATGAACTACAGCATGCAAGACATCCTCCAGTGTCTACTCATTTCTTTGCTCAGCATCAACAATGCTGTCTAGCCATCTCATCCTCTGCTGTCCCCTTCTCCTTTTGCCTTCAAAAAGAAGAAGTGGTGACAGCTGTCAGTCTTGACAGCTTTAAGAAAGGATTAGACAAGTTCATGGAGGACAAGGGTATCAATGGCTATAATTATGGATACCTAAGGACAACCTCCGGGATGGAGAGATAGGCATTTCCAGGGAATCCTAAGCAGGTGAAGGCATCTGCCTGAAGAAAAAGGTGAGCCACTGTGTGAGACAGAATGCTGGATTGGATGAGCTGTGGCCTGTTCCAGCAAGGATGTTCTTATGTTATACTAGCATAGTTTGCCCGCCGTTGCCGGGCTTTTTAAAATTGTGTTGGATACTAAAGGCTTTCGTTTATTTGTCGAAGCAATGGTGATGCGCTGTTTTAAATGGTGGTGTAAGTTTTTTTGATTTTGTGGCTTCGAGTAATTTTGTTTTTGAACTTGTTTTTTATGTTTATGTAAAAAAAATGTAAATTTAATTTAATTTAATTTAATGTAATATTATTTAGTTTAAAATTTAATTTTGTTTTTTAAAATGTTCTTTTAAATTTTTTTGTTTTGGTTTTTCATAGTGAAAAGTGGTTTTATTTTGGTAATTTTTGAGATTAGTGTGGTTTTTTTTGAATGTTTGTATAATTTATGTGATTAAATTTAGAATTATTATTATTTTTTAAATATTTTAGAATGTTGTTTCTGTTTTGGCCACTGGGTGGTGGTGGTGAGCTTTTGAGCTTCTCATTGCATTTGGTACCTTCTGTCCTCTTGGTGTTGCTTCCGGTAAGTTTCCTCTTTCTCATTTGTGTTCCGGTTCTCATAGAAGGAAGACGTCTTTTTGTAAGTAATGTGGGGTTTTTTTTGGGGGGGGTTGGGGTGGATTCTTTTTTGGGGGTGTATGTGTGTGTTTATCTTGTTCATATTTGGCTGTTTGTTTTTGATTTTGTGTGTTTTTTCTAGTGTGTGTGTGTGTGGGGGGGGGTGGCTTTTTTTCTCGCAGGCCATGCTGGATGGCCCGTGGGAAGGAAGGCCAATTGCGGGGAGGCTTTTTTTCCCCATGGGCCATGCAGGATGGCCCGTGGGAACGATAGGCATTTGCGGGGAGGTTTTCTTTCCCACGGGCCATGCTTCATGGCCCATTGGAAGGAAGGGCATTTGCTGGGTGGTGGTTATTTCTTTCCCACGGGCCATACTTGCTGGCCCATGGGAAGGAAGGGAGAGGCAGTGGGGTGTTTATTCTTTTTCCCCGCGGGCCATACTGGCTTGCCCGGTGGGAAAGAAGGGCAGTTGCGGGGGGTGGGTTGTTTGCTTTAATTTTTGGTGCTCTGGCTGGCCCTTCAAAGAGAAGGGCAGCGGCGGCCGGGGGTGGGTTTTTTTTGTTTCTCGTCTTTTTGGGCCGCCGGCTGGCCCTTCGATCGGAAGGGCCATGGTGGCGTTGGGGGGGGGGTTCCCCCACGGGCCATGCTGGCTCGTTCATGGGGAAGAATGGCTGCGGCGGTGGGATTATTTTTAACTTTTATTTTTCGTGCGCCGGCCCTTCGAATGGAAGAGTAGCGGTGGCGGTTTATTTTTTATTTTTTTCCCCCACGGGCCATGCTGGCTCGCCCGTGGGGTTGAATGGTTGCGGAGGCGGCTTTTTTAGTTTTGTTTTTGCGCGCCGGCTGCCTCATCGTTCTGCTCGCACATTGCGCGCAGGACGCTGGGGCTTGTAGTAATGTGTTGGTGCTTTGTGTTTGTGCTGCGTTTTTTAAATTCCTTTTCTTTTGATTGGCTGCGGCGCGTGTTCGAACGCTGCTCCGTGCGAGAGCCTCTCAGCCTGATTGGCTCTGGCGCGGCGTGGCGCAAGGACTTTCGGGAAGTGATGTTCTATACGTTTCTTGCCGTTAGTGGGGCTGAGGCCCCCGTGCCGGATTTTTAAATCCTTCGTTGACCTGCGTAGGCAATTCGGCCGTGCTCTCGAAGGGAGGGTGCGGGTCAGTAGGGCAACGCACAGCAACGTATAGCCAATTCCAACGGTGAACACTTGGTTTTATAGGTTAAGATTATTATGACCCCAAGAAGGCAAAGTCTGTCACTGCTTCAATTTCTTCCCCTTCTATTTGCCAGGGAGTGATGGAGCCAGATGCCATGATCTTGGTTTGCTTTGTATTTGTATATTAACATGTGCAAAGTTATCCATGTCTTTATTCATGCTTTTTAAAAATGATATTCAAATGGCTAATTGGCCCTCCTATAACTAAAGGAGGACTGAGGAGAATAAAGGGTTATTGAAAACCTTATCATTGATGTAAAGAGATTTAGGTGGTTTCACAAAGCCTGTTTAGCTGTTAGTTCTATAAGCGATCTGCTGTTTTAATGTACGCTTTATTAAACTCTTTGTTTTTATTAACTACTCTTAAGAAATAAGTCCCCAGTATTATTTTAGTGATAAAGTCTTGCCCTGAGCAATCAAGTCAGTTCAGGGCTAGACAGTGTTCTAAATCCACTCTTTAAATGGGAAAAAAAGGCTGAATCAACAGTTGATACCACTAATCACTTAATGGCTTCAACATAGATTAGAAATAGCACATGGATTAATTAGTTGGATCTGCTTCCTCTGAATGCTCAAATTGCCACCACTGGGACCGGCTAACCTCATAGGCTCCTTCCTTTCTTGATTTGTTTATGACACACTAGTAGCTATGACCAGATGATTAAATGATTAAAGTCACACACTCTTAAAGGTAAAGATAAAGGTTGCCCTTGGTTTAAAGCCAGTTGTATCTGACTCTAGGGTGCGGTGCTCATTTTTATTAACAGCCAAAGCTGTCAGCATCTGCAATCGAAGGAATAATTATGTCCATCCATATGACACACAACTTGTAAGGATGACATTTCTCTTTTTAGGCCACTGTAGCTTGTCAGAAAGGGACTGCAGTGGCTTAGTGGTTAAGACGCCGAACTTGATGACTGGAAGGTCTGCAGGTCAACAGTTCGAGACCCAAGTACTGCATGACAGAGTGAGCTGCCGTCTCTGTCCCAGCTCCTGCCAACCTAGCAGTTGGAAAGCAAGAAATTGCAAGTAGATAGATAGGTACCACTTCGGTGGGAAGGTAAACAGTGTTCCATGTGTTCAGTCATGCCTGCCACATGTCCACGGAAATGTCTGCAGATTTATAGCTCTTTGGCACTGAACCCTAGAGTCAGATTTTTTTTTTGTTTTTTGTTGTTCAGTCGCACAGTCAATTCTGACCTTTCACGACCCCATGGACCACCGCATGCCACGCACCTCTGTCCTCCACCATCCTCCTCAACCCACCCAGCTCTGTGCCCATTGCATCTACAATACCATCTAGCCATCTCATTTTTGGCCGCCCCATTATTCTTTTGCCCTCCACCTTTCCCTAGATATGACTGGCATTTGACAAAGGGTGACCTTTACTTTTACCTAGCTTATCAGAGAATTCCTTCCCGTTTATCTTGTTTGAAGGCTAGAAGTCCTTCAGGCCTTCACGAGGCATTAGGTATGCTTTTGGATTTTTTGAGCTCCAACTCCCGGTATTCTCAAACATTTCCTCAGGCAGAATTCTGGGAGTTCCCATCCATAGACCCACACTTGCAGACACATATACTGTACAGAGGGTGCAAAAACTATATAAACATCTCAAGAGATGTTATCTATGTCCTGCTTTTCAAAGTTGAATTGAATTACGGTAGCAATGTGTAGTATGATGTTTGCTCAGAAGAATGAATGCTAGCATCACCATGCGGCAGGCAGGACAGTCAAAGAAAATGGCAGAAGCACGGTTGTCATTTGAGGAGCACAAGACCGTTTTGAAGTGATATTTGAAATTTGAGAACCTTTTGGAAGTACAATGACAAAGGGTGTGTGAGTATGCAACAGGACTTCCAACACGCCTAACAACTGCACACATTTGTGATAGGGTTGAGATGCAAGGTACCATGTGTGGTGTGCACAAGGGAAGTTCTGGGACACTTTAGTCAATCTTGCTCAAGCAGTATTTTGCTGTATTCAGAAGTTGTCTGAACACTGATGATAACCACTTTGAATACCTCTTGAAATTGCAGGAGTCAAACATGACTTGTGTTCATGGTTTGTTATTGGTATACAGTAATACCTCATACAAAGTCTGCTTCATACAACATCGGATTCATACAACATCGCCTAATTCCTTGAAAAACGTTGCCTCATACAAAGTCGTGCGACTTTGTATGAGGCATTGGGGTTTTCCCAGGTTGCATTGTGCCTGGGCAGTATAAAAGGCAGGACACATGCGTGCATTGCTGTTGTGGGTTTTGCATGAGGCGAAGAGTGTTTAGGAGTGGTTTTGAGCACGATTTTGGATTTTTTTTGTCAGAATTTTTAGAAGCATTTCTTGGATTTTTGCAGCATTCTTCAGGTTCTTGGACAATCAGGGTTGTTTGACATGTTTTTGTAATGTTTTTAGCCTTTAGACAGTGATTTCTTAAAGTTCTGTCAGTTTCTTGTCTGTTTCCTTGACTTTGCCCTGAATTCTGTGCTGTTACAGCACAATGTATCTCTATGGAAACGACGTTGTATGAGGCATCACGGCTAGGATTTTTCATGCCTCATACAAAGTCCAAATCCGTATAAAGTCCAAACTTGTGGAACCAAGTTTGGACGTTGTATGAGGTATCACTGTATATTGAATATTACACATACCTGTCAAGTATCCCATATTGGCCGGGATTTCCCGTAATTTTGTGCCGCTTTTCTTCCTTTCCCGCCTGGAGCCGCCGCCATCCCGTAATTTGGCAGTGGGTGGAAAGTGGTTACTGTGCATCCCCTTCTGCGCAGGTCCCTTCTACATAGAGTGATTTGCCAGATGGAGACTGGAAGTCTCTTGCATAAGAGCTCCATAACTTACTGTGGCTAATTGCAGCTAATTGACAAGCTGCCAGGATATGTCCCAGTCACATGCATAGTCACCCAAGTTGTGCCCTCATAGCTCTTTAGCTGATCAGAGCAGGTTATGCAAACTTTATGTGGACACCAATAAGATTCTAACCATCGTACTTTAAATCTATATAGAATAGCTATCACGACCTTTGGAAGTTTTGATCAGCTGTTGTCGTTTGTTTTCCTAACTCTAGATGGATAACTTCAGTGTCACTGTTGTTCCTTGTTAGGATTGTCTAGTGTTACCTAGAGGTGGTCTATCTGGCTGGATAACTGTCAGATTAGGTATCTGCATGGGAAGCCAGAGGTTGAGAGCTTGATACCCCGCTGTGTATCCCAAGAGAAAAGCTAGCAGTACCTCACATACGGCCACCTCAGATGTTGCTGTATGTGCCAAAAGCATCAATCCTGACGATCACACTGTTGACTTTCTTTGTTCAAATGCCCCAGTTGCTTTAAACCATCTCTCCAATAACAAGTATTTTCTTTCACAGAAGAAAAGGGCTCATTAACATTGCAGCTTTGAAAAACTAATATAAAACAAAAACTATGGTCCTTCAAATATGCGTGTTTGATGTTTGAGGTAACGTTTTTTTGCAAATCCTTTGGGAGGCAGAACTGTGGGACTACATCTTGCAGTTGAATAGTAGAAACTCATTAACTAGGCTTTTATTTCGTGCTTAAGATGAAAGGGAAGTTTCATAATTGCTTGGTATAAACAGTTTTCTTCCCTTTTTAAAATTCTTATTGTTAATGTGGAAACAGAACACAAGTAGCTAATTCTTTCTCCTGTGTACCCCAGCTGTGTGAACCTATGATCACCACCAAGAGTGCAGGTGACCCCAGATGGGCAGGATATAAATGGAATTGCTGTTGTTGTTGTTGTTGTTTCTACACACAGAATTTTCAGGGTGCAACCTTTCGATCTTCTTGAGAACATTCAAAATTTATTTATTTATTTATTTATTTATTTGTAATTGGCAAGTGCTTTTTAGTGCCCAGTTGGTATTCAGTTAGTGTCCCTCCCTCTATGTGGTTGTTTCCTTCTGACTCCTTTTATTACCTTTTATTCTTTTAAATAGGGGGAAGGGGTTAGTAGGGTGGGTTATGTGGGTGGGTGATGGGGTTTTTAATCTGTTTTTTATATGTTTTAGCTGTTGTACGCCGCCCTGAGTCGGGTATACCTGATTGGGAGGCATAAAAATCTAAATTAATAATTGTTATTTATTTATAATGGAGTGAATCAGAACTTGGAACTTGGTTATAATAATGAATTATTCATAATTAATTTAATTTATAATAACTTAAATATAGCTGTGTAACATTATAACGATAATGTAAGGTAAAATAACATCAATCCTCTCAGTTCTTTTAGATGTCATTACAGTAGTTGTGTTTTGGTTAGTTTTAGTCTTAAGAAAGGATCACTGTGTCTGTTGTTTGTCTGATTTAAAAAAAACTACAAGTAACTCTGCAAATTACTTTGAATAACTGGGAAAGAAAACTTATTTTGAAAAATCATATCTAAAATGGCAATTAATTATGATTGGGACCATAGAATGGTATTGTTTATGAGCTGGGACTGCGATGGATTACCGGTTAAGACACTGAACTTGACGACTGGAAGGTTGGCAGGTCAGCAGTTCAAGACCCGAGTGCTGCATGATGGAGTGAGCTTCCATCTCTGTTCCACCTCCTGCCAAGCTAGCAGTTTGATAGCAAGAAATTGCAAGTAGATAAATAGGTACCACTTTGGTGGAAAAGGTAACAGCATTCTGTGCACTTCGGTGTCTAGTCGTGCCTGCCAAATGACCACAGAAATGTATGTAGATACAGACAGTGCTGGCTTTTTGGCTGAAAATGGAGATGAGTAATGCACCCTAGAGTTAGATATGACTGGCTTTTGAGCAAGGGTGACCTTTCCCTTAAAAAAGTAACTTTCTAAACTCTGGAGTAAAAAACAAAGGGAGCAGTAGATAGAGATATACAGTACCATTCTTTTTTCTTTCTTTCTTTCTCTCCAACTCTCAACAATTTCTAGACATCCGTGGGCACATTTCCTGCCCCAACACACACCTTCAAACATCAACGTTTTGCTTCTAGGTAAAGGGCCCTCAGCCCTTCCTTTATAAAAGCCCAGTTCTTTTTGGGAAATCTTGGTCTTTGTGGGAAATGTAGCTCATTGGAAGGTACTATATTGTCATCATCGGCTGCTATTCACGACCCAGTATACATTGTTTCCTGAAAATCATTTTCACAGTTGATGGAAAAACAAGGAAAATGTCATTGATGTGAATTTGTGTAAGGTGGATCCCAGCTTGCCATGAAGTGGCCCACACATGGATCACGGAGCCATCTCCTGCGGCATGTATGAAATGAGACATGCAGGATTTAAACTGGGACTGCAATGGGCTGCACAGCCTTGAGGATATTAACAAGGTGCGCCTCCACAACCAGTCCAACTGGCATGGCCTCTTCCGCCTCCATAACCGTTGGGAATCAGAACAGTGAAGTGGTTCCTCCTCTGCTCATTGTGCCGTCAGGCCCAACATGATGGTTTCCAGTGGCATTTCCTCCACTGGGGGGGACCATCACCCCACCTCTATGTACCACATAGTAAAGGTAAAGGTTCCCCTTGCTCAAAAGCCAGTCGTATCCGACTCTAGGGTTCAGTGCTCATCTCTGTTTCAAAGCCGAAGAGCCAGCACTGTCTGCTTCTGCAGACGTTTCCATGGTCATGTGGCAGGCATGACTAGACACCGGAGTGCACGGAGCACTGTTACCTTCCCACCAAAGTGGTCCCTATTTATCTACTTGCAATTTTTTGCTTTCGAACTGCTAGATTGGCAGGAGCTGGGACAAAGACGGGAGCTCATTCCGTCCTGCAGTACTTGGGAATCGAACTGCTGACCTTCCACCTCCCAGTCAGCATCTTAGCCACTTGAGCCACTGCAGTCCCACATATATATAGCGCCTAATGGGCAGCAGAACAAAACCTTCCATGAAGACCTGGGCCTCCCACAAAGCTTAGGAAGAAGGCTGGGATATCCTGGAAAAGAAGAGCTGTTCCAGATGAGTGAGTGTAAGTAGTTGTGTGTTTGTGGGCAGGAACTCTCCGAATTCTGCTTGGGGAATTGTTGAAGAATTTGGCATGCCAAAAAAAAGGCATGACACACCCAACATCAGGTAAGGATGAATGGAGCATAGCTTCTCCCATGCATCTGGTGGATACACTTTCCCCCTTAGTCTTCTTCTCCTTCTTTTGTGTCCCTGTATGTACCTTTGCCATGTGTTATCAATGTAACCTTTCTGTGTGCAACATTATAACCATCAGCTGTATCAATGTAAACCTGATAAGGGGACGCGAGCTAGTGACCACCAGATGGCAGTAGCGAGCGTCCAGCTCTCATGGCTCAGATTCACCTGGTTCAGCAGCGCGGGAAGATTCCCCGCCACCTCTTCACCTGGTCAAGAAGGGCGTGACCTTCTACGACGTCACGCGGGCAGCAACCAATAGTCTGTCGACGAGCCACATTCAAATGTATAGCCAGCTGTATATATTGAGCTACCCATCCGCCATTACCACATGTTCCTCCGGATCATCATGCAATAAACCTGTGTTAAGCCAACCCTTCGGCTGTTTCGTTGTCTTTGGTCCCTTACACTAAATTGGCGACGAGGATGGGATATGGCAGCCCATGGGACCAAGACATGCGCCGGTTTCGAAATCAGGAAACCGGGCGACTGGGAGATCTTCGAGATGGACTTCCAGGCAGCACTGATTGAGTCCGAAGTCACGGAAGAGGCAAAGAAAAGGGCCATCTTCACCAGGATGCTCGGACAAGAAACCAAGAGGACCTTGGTGGACCTGATTGCACCGAGGAGGGTGAGCGAATTCAAGGCCAAGGAACTCATGCAGATGCTGCGTGAGCACATCCGGCCCGCCACGGCGATGTTTCCCGCTCGGAGTGCGTTCTGGAGGCGAGTCCAAGCGCCCGGGGAGACGGTCGCCGCATTCGTGGCGGCCCTGCGGCTGGCGGCCGGCCCGTGCAAATGGGAGAATGCCGAAATCACCCTCCGGGACTGTGTGCTGTGCGGCCTGAACGACGCCGAGACCCAGCGCACATTAATGAATCAAGAGCCGCCTCCCACGTTGCAGGAGGTCGTCAGAGCGGCCCAGGCCGCAGAAGCTACAAAGGCCGGGGTCCAAGAACTCCAGGACTGGCGGCCGAAGTCGAGCAAGGCAGAGGCTCCGGTACAGGCGGCCTGGCGAACTTCGAGGTCGTCCACAGAGAGCAGCGACGACGAGGACGTCCGGAGGGTCCGGAAGGAGAGCCGGCGATGCGACGGCTGTGGAGCGGCCCACGACCGCGTAAAGTGCCCCTTCCGGAAGGCCGAGTGCCACAACTGCGGCCGCCGCGGGCACATCGCCAAGGTGTGCAGGAAGAAGCGCGAGACCCGGAGGAGCTCCGCAGACCATTCCGCGGGACAAGACCGCCCAACGAGACCCAAGGACGGCGCCCAGGCCACGCGGAAGCAGGACAGCGTGGGCCACATCTCCGACGGCAGCGAGGACGACGCCCCAGTGTTTAGCGTGTCTACAGGACACCCCCGCTACTTTGTTGAGGTACTAGTCCAAGGGGTTCCCATTAGGATGGAAATTGACTCGGGGTCCTCATATTCAATCATTTCCCAGAGGGAGTTTTTGGGAATTTGCCCCCCACAAGCGACCCAAGCTCAAAGCTTTGAGGTCCACACTACGGGACGTGCAAGGGAACAGCATTCCAGTGTTGGGGGTCGGAGAGTTTCAGGTCAAATTCAAGGAGCACGCCGCGTCCCTTCCCCTAGTCGTGCTCAAAGGGGGAGATTGCAGCCTCCTCGGGACTCAATGGTTCCAGCCCCTGGGGTTGTTTATTGGGGGGGTGCACGCCGTGGGGATGCACGCCGTTGGGACTGATCCAATTCAGGAGGTGTGCGAGGCGCACCCCGAAGTTTTCAAAAAAGGACTGGGGAAATTCAAGGGGCCCCCAGTGACTTTCGACCTGGACCCGGAGGTCCACCCAATTCGCCTTAAACCACGCAGGGTGCCGTTCGCACTTAAGGACAAGATAGAGGCAGAACTGGACAAGTTGGTGGGCCAGGGGATCCTTGTGCCTGTAGATTCTGCGGAGTGGGAAACTCCAATTGTAACCGCACTAAAGGCCAATGGGGAGGTCCGCATATGCGCCGACTACAAGTGCACCATCAACAAGGCGATCCGCCCGAATGCATATCCGGTGCCGGTAGTCAGCCATCTGCTGGCCAGGTTACACGGGGGAAAGTGTTTCGCTAAGCTCGACTTAGCACAGGCCTACCAGCAGCTCACGGTGTCCCCTGCCGCAGCTGCTGCGCAGACCATAGTCACCCATAAGGGGGCGTTCCAGGTGACGTGCCTCCAGTTCGGCGTGAATTCAGCGCCTGGAATTTTCCAGTCACTCGTGGAACGCCTCCTGAAGGGATTGGAGGGGGTGTTGCCTTATTTTGATGACGTGTTAATAACGGGGGGGAGTCGGGTTGAATTGGCCAAGAGGTTGGGGAAGGTCCTGACAATATTCGAAAAAGCGGGGCTGAGGCTGCGGAAGGACAAATGCGTCTTCTTCGCAACCGAGGTTGAGTTCCTAGGGTTTTGTGTCACTCCTGAGGGAATAAAACCATCCAAGTCCAAGGTGGCAGCCATTAAGAAAGCCCCCCGCCCCACCTCCAAGCCCGAGCTGCAGTCGTTCCTAGGGCTGCTCAACTTTTACCACTCCTTCCTCCCCCGGAAGGCAGCGGTGGCTGAACCGCTACACAAACTGCTAAAGAAAGACCAGGCATGGAAGTGGGGCGATGACCAGGAAAGGGCATTTAGTGAGCTAAAAAGCCTCCTAGCGTCCGATGCCATACTGACCCATTTCAACCCCAAATGCCCAGTAGTCCTGACCTGTGATGCATCTCCAGTGGGGGTGGGGGCGGTGCTGTGCCACGTGTTGGAGAACGGAAGGGAGGCCCTGATAGCATTTTACTCCAGGTCCCTGTCCCAAGCGGAGAGAAACTACGCACAGACAGACAGGGAGGCACTAGCAATAGTCGCGGGGACGAAAAAATTTCACGATTTTCTGTACGGCCGCCCCTTCACCATTGTAACAGACCACAAGCCCCTGCTAGGCATCTTTACCGCAGATAAGCCCACCCCGCAGATCCTGTCTCCAAGGATGCTCAGGTGGGCCATTTTTCTCAACGCGTATCAGCACGCGTTGGTCTACCGGCCCGGGAAAGAGATCAGCCATGCGGACGCTCTATCTAGGTCTCCCCTCCCCCTAACGCCCAGCCAGGTGAGCAAGGGGGAGCGGGACCATCAGGTTCTCATGATAGAGGTACTGGATTCGCCCCCCGTAGTGCCCGCCGACATTGCCAAAGCGACAGAGAAGGACAAGACGTTAGCGGCAGTAAGCTCCTGGGTGCAGAAAGGGTGGCCCGCGTCCTCCCCAGCGGAGGAGTTCGCTCCATTTTTCAGAAAAAAGTTAGAACTGTCCCTAGAGAGGGGGTGCCTCTTGTGGGGGCAGCGGGTGGTGATTCCCACTTCCCTTCGGCCGCGGGTGCTCAAGCTGCTGCACGTCAGCCACCCCGGCATCGTGCGATCCAAGGCGCTGGCCCGGAGCTACTTCTGGTGGCCCCAGCTGGACGCCGACATTGAGCACATGGTCGGCACTTGTGAAAGTTGCCAATGCTCCAGAGTAGGCCAGAGGAGGCCCGTCTTCCCCACAGGGAATGGGACGCGGCTAAGGGGCCGTGGTCCCGGGTGCACGTGGATTTCGCGGGCCCGTTCAGAGGCACCCTGTTCCTTCTTGTAGTGGACGCTTTCTCCAAATGGTTGGAGGTTATCCCAGTCACGAGCACCTCCTCGGCCCAGACCATTAGGCATTTGCGGAGGCTCTTTTCCACGTTCGGCATACCCGACACGTTAATTAGCGACAACGCTAGTTGTTTCACGTCCTCCGAGTTTAGGGCATTCATGGAGATTAACGCCGTTCGGCATATCACCTCCGCCCCGTTTCACCCAGCCACCAATGGCCAAGTAGAGCGCCTCGTCCGCACCACGAAGGACGCGTTGCGGCGCATGGGCCCCGGGGATCTGAACCTACAAGTCTGTCAGTTTCTGCTAGGGTACAGGGTGACCCCTTTGGCGTCAGGATACTCCCCCGCAGAGCTCTTAATGCGTAGGAAACTGACCACCATCCTTACTAGGCTAGACCCCACGAGGGTAGAGGACAAAGGAAGGAACATTGGGCTAGAGGCCACAAAGAGTTTCAGTGTAGGCGCCCCCGTGCATTGCAGGAATTACGCCAGCATGGGCCCAGCCTGGGTGCCGGGCGTAGTTGTGGAACAAACCGGCCCCGTGTCGTACCGCGTGGAAACCAATACAGGACTCCTGTGGAGGCGGCACGCGGACCAGCTCCGACACAGGGTCTCCGATGAGCAGGGCACAGACCAAGCAGAGAAAAAGTCAGCGTTAAGGTTCTCCCCCACCCGTTCAGCCCAAGGGGGAGGGAAGGGGGACCGCGGGCCCCCACCAAGGGGGGAGGAGGATATCCTCGTAGATACCCTGGGGGATCTTTCCGAGGAGGAGGAACCCGACCCCATACATATCTCGCGGAAGGTCCCCACAAATGCGGATACCCCTACTAAGTTAGATTTTGGTTTCCAGAACCGGGGGGTTTTTCGGAGTGGTCCCCCACCCGTCCAAGCGAGAAGAGGGGTTTTTCGTTAGTCCCGACTGCCCCCGGTCTGCCCACAATGGAGTTTTTCCCTTCCCCTAAGGCCGCCAGACAGCGGCAAGCCACTAACAAGTCTCCCTCTCCCATTTCAGGACAAGGGACCAGGGAACAAAGAAGCAATAATGCCCCCGGGGGGGCAGCCCTCGTCACGGCCCAAACGCACATGCAACAAGCCATCTTGGCTGAGAGACTTCGTCTCATCCTAGGGGGGAGGGATGTTGTGTTCTGTAAAGCTGTGCCTTTAACAATGTACCTTTGCCATGTGTTATCAATGTAACCTTTCTGTGTGCAACATTATAACCATCAGCTGTATCAATGTAAACCTGATAAGGGGACACGAGCTAGTGACCACCAGATGGCAGTAGCGAGCGTCCAGCTCTCATGGCTCAGATTCACCTGGTTCAGCAGCGCGAGAAGATTCCCCGCCACCTCTTCACCTGGTCAAGAAGGGCGTGACCTTCTACGACGTCACGCGGGCAGCAACCAATAGTCTGTCGACGAGCCACATTCAAATGTATAGCCAGCTGTATATATTGAGCTACCCATCCGCCATTACCACATGTTCCTCCGGATCATCATGCAATAAACCTGTGTTAAGCCAACCCTTCGGCTGTTTCGTTGTCTTTGGTCCCTTACACTAAAGTCCCACTCAAACCCTGGACTGCCATAATGAACCCAATCTTTTGGCTTTGCCATCGGCCAAATTTAAGTCCTCATTGGTGCATGTTTCTAGCAATAACTGGCAGGATGGTAAATGAGCTGGATAATGTATCTCTCTACATTCACACATCATTTTGTTGTCTGCCAGCAGCCACCCCTTGATCATGTTGGTCTTGCATTTAGGGACTCCAACCCTCATCCTATTCAGAGTTCTCCAAGTGATGTAGGGGAGGTTGAGTTTCTCAGCTTTATCCTCCTTTAATGCTGTTCCTTATCCAGTGAACTCTTTCCTCCTCCCCTTAGCCAAGAATTCAAGTGCAGTACAATATATAGTGTAGAATGCCTTCTGAAACAACATAGAATGCTGTTCTCCAGTCAACGCTTTCTGAGATGGAACATTTGTTCTCTGTTTTACCCAGTTCATTGCCAATGTTTTGGGTGTTTTTCTTGTCATCTACATGACACAAGGCTTGCCTCAGTTCCAGCACCAACAAAAATATGTGTCTTTCTATTTTACTCTATGCTTTCCTTGGAGCATGTTTTTTTTTAATGTGTTCCTTCTGGGGAGGTGGAGTTTAGCTCTGTTTATTTCCAGTCTCAGAGTTTCCCCACCAAATGTTTTCAGTTATATTTCACAGAAATGAAACTAAAAAGCTCCAGAAGAGAAGATCAAGCCAGGAAATGATATATATATTTTAAAACATTTTTTAAAAAATTTAAGTGATGAAGTTAATTTTTCAGATCAACTCTTCCTGATCAACCATCATTCTACTTCATCAGTTCCATTAGGCAAGCAATGTGGTTCAAAGAGCCATAAACTGAGAAATTTCCTGGGACCAGTAATACATCTAGTCCTGAGCTCAGATTAAGTATCTAGGACCCAGAGTTCTGGACCCTTGTGAGTATTTTACTATAGATTAACACGGGGTCTATGGTGACAATTTGGAGTAGCCTGTCTCATGTTTTCATGTGATCTATTTTATCCTTCACTTGAGTGATTCATTCATACTGATCTTTTTTTTACCAGGAGGAGGGTCCAACTAGGTCTTTGGATCTCTGTTTTGACTTCCATTTGAGTAATAACACTCCTCTTCCCCTCTCCATCCCTACCTTTTCTGGTGGTCATCATTTAGTGGGTGGGCTGTAGTACCTTTCCTTTGTTTGGTTAAATAATAATTCTTCTTTCATGATTTCACAAAATGAAGCCACTTTCTTAGCTTTGTTGTTGGCCAAACCTAAGTCTTCAACAGGGCATGTTTCTGGCAGTAATCGGCAGATCAGTAAATGATCCGGATTCTGCATCTCTCCACATTCACGCAGTGTGTGGTCTGCCGGCGGACCCCACTTGAGCATGTTGGTCTTACATTTAGCGACTCCAACCCTCAGCCTATTCAGGGTCCTCCAAGTGACATAGGGGAGGTTGAGTTGTTGTTGTTATTATTATTATTATTATTATTATTATTATTATTATTATTATTATTATTATTATTATTATTATTATTATTATTATTATTATTATTATTATTATTATTATTATTATTATTATTATTATTATTATTATCCCGCTTTCCTGGCACAGGTACCACTCAAAGCAGCTTACAACATATATAAATACAATAAACAGAGCAAGATGCACAATAAAATACAAAAGGCAATGCACAATTAATACAATCAAAACATCAGAATATGCAAAAATACAATACAAAATATAAATAAAGAATTAAGCAATGTCACAATACACGAAAGTAATAAGGCCCAACAACACAAACCCTTCCAAATCTGTTCCGGGTGAGGGGGGCAGGGAGCGCCGACAGATGAAATAAGGCACTTGTGGCCAGCGGGCCTCTTTTCGCCCCAGCCGGGGCCAAGTCTGAGGGCAGGCAGCAGAGGGGCCGGAGGGTGGCGTGGCCAGTGAACACAGCTGATTCCCATCCCGGGCCGATGGCAGGGGCCCGGGAGAGTCTCGATGGGGCTCAGCGTCAGCGTCTCCGGAGCCTCTTTATCCCTCCGGTCAAGTGGGGCCGGAGGAAGGCGGGGCCAGCGAATGCAGCTGACTCCCATCCCGGGCCGATGACAGGGACCTGGAAGAGTCTCGACGGGGCTCGGCGTCGGCATCTCCGGAGCCTCTTTATCCCTCCGGTCAAGCGGGGCCAGAGGGAGGCGGGGCCAGTGAACGCAGCTGACTCCCATCCCGGGCCGATCTGAGTTCTCAGATATATTCTCATTTAATGTTGTTCCTTGTCCAGTGAGCTCCTTCCTCCATCTGCTAATCCATAAAACTATCTAAAACCATCCAATACCCTCCCTCATATCCATTCAGAGGATGTCGAGGATCAATCTCTTGTTTAGTTCTCTCAGTGTCCACTTCTACTTACAGTATTTCCTTATCTTAGGTGGTGCAAGGTGAGGTACACAGAAAGAGCCTCCTCAAAGATTGTGGATATAATCGAGCGTACCCTGGGCAGCAGCCTAGCCAAACCAAAAAACTGATTGAACCAAAAATCTGAAGAATGTTAAATAATAAGTGACTTAGTGAAACAGCAAGACATCTACCTAGAGTAGTGCATATAATACCACCAATGTATGTATCTTGCTTATCCAGAAAATACTGCATTAGTGGGAAAATATATATTTAAAATTGAACCAGGGGTGGGGGTTCTCTGTCGTCTCTGTCATCCAACCCAGGACAGCACAGATTCCAATTAAAAACTGTGCATCTTGATGTTTTTTTGCATAATCACTGTTCAATTTTCTGAATCCCTATACCCTTGGGAGCCTGAAGTGATTCTCCATATTAGTTTTCTATTAGGAATTTTTATACTGATCTTAAGCACTAGTGATAGCTTTTAGCCTTTCTTTGTGTTAGTACCATCAAATCCTGATGAGAAAAGACTTTGCTAAAAGTGAGATATTTGAATCCCAATATGAACACATCAATATAGTTTGGGATTGGTGTGGGTGTGAAATCTTCTGCTCAATGATCAACTAGAAACCTTTATGCATTGTCATGTAGTTTTGGCTTTCATCACAGCACAGACACCATTGCCTTTCCCACTGGATTGTGAGGTTTAGGTTATTTTATTATCTTAAAAGGAAAAAAATGTTTTAGTTGCCATGGGGGAGAATTCAATGCCACTTCCTGCCAAATATGTCACAGAATGGTCAACTTAGGTATCTACGCCCATAGCTCTATTTTGGTGTGAACTAACCATCTGCACGGGCTACAGAATGGGATTATTAGGAGTGCTCAGAACTAATCAGATAGGTAGGTTGGGTGGGGGTGGGGAGATCTGTAGCTCTAGCAATGTGCCAGAAAGGAGCAGGACCACCTTAATAAGATGTGAGATGGAATGTTCTATGTCAAAACATGTGTGGAGACTGAAATTTGGTTCTAATCAAACTGCACCCAACTGCACCTGAAGGAATCCAGATAGCAAGCTATGTGCCCATCTGGACATAAGCCCACAGACTAGCAAGTAATTTACCTCAGGGGAGACATAGCAGATTCCCCAAAGCACTGATCAATGTACTGATTTAGGCTTCTGGAATTGAAACCCCCCCTGTGGGGCATGGGCCCCTTGTTGGGAACAACTGCTTTAGAAGGTCGCTTGGTAGACAAGGGCAGTTCCTTATCAGAGAACATTGTGCTGGGCAGAAAGATGCTCCAAGCCAAACTTTCCCAAAATGGTAGGTTCCCAAATGTAGTAGAGCCACAATGGTCAGACTTCATTAGTTGATTAGCAAATTCTACGAATTTTAATCCAACACCTAAAGAAGGTATCATGCTGGGGAAACCTCTCCCAAGCCATAGCCTTGATGGGACAGCTGTGTAGAGAGCCTGGGTTCCCAGTTGGCTGTACTGGTGTCTGATATTGACTCACGGTTCCTTGGATGCACACAGTCATTAGTGTATCAGAAAAGAGAACTGTAAATATTAAAGCATGGCCATGCCATGGTGGCTAGGGGTTCTGGGATTTGTTTTTGTTTTTTTAGAAAGTACCTTTTCATGGCTCTCACTAACTTCTAGTGCCAGACATGTTTACTCAATGCCATAATAATTTGAAGGCATTGAGCCACGACATCTCATCATTTTCCCCAGGGTTTTGATGGAGTAGAACAGAAGTGGCGAACCTATGACATGCGTGCTACAGGTGGCACTCTGAGCCCTCTCTGTGGGCACTCATGCAGTCACTCCAGCTTGCCCCGCCCCTCTGCCCAGCAGCCCAATGGAAGTGTTTCCTTCCTCCCCTGTCACTGTGTTGTTGGCACTTCGCGATAAATAAATGGGTTTTGGGTTGCAATTTGGACACTCGGTCTCTAAATGGTTCGCCATCACTGGAGTAGAACGAAGTCTTCTTATCCACCACTTGGAGCTTCTGGGGATCAGATATCTTTCATCCTTGTTGAATGTTACCTTGAAAGTGAAAATCAACAGTAAATCATTACTAAACAGAATATTAGTTACTCATTCATGACTAGTACTGTTTCTGGTAAACCTGAATCACTAGTTTGTCTGGCAATTCCTGACTCCATCTTCAATTGCTGTTCTCCTGCTCTCCCCCTTCTCCCTGCTTTGAAGTGAACATGCTTGACTGAAAATGGTGCCAGAAAGCATTTTCTTTCTGGGACAAAGGAAAGTTTATGAAGCAATTTTTATTTTTCTCCTCCTTCTTGGCTGGTGGCCCAGTCTGCTGAAGCCCAGGCTTGCCACTGAGTATGAGAATCAAAACTTCTGTTTCTCTACCCAGGGCTCCCCCAGATAAATGTTGCCAAGACCACATCCCAGACGGGAACTCTGCAAGGGAGATATCTTGCAAGACAGGATTGTTGCAACTGGAATGCAGTTCTCTTCATGTTCTCTCACTCACATTTTCTGAACTCACAGAGAGAGAAGGAAGGAGAGACAGTGAAAGAGAGAATACATTTGGAATGTTAGTTCTAATAGTAATTAATTATAGCCCCAAGTTCTGGAAAACAGTAGATATATTTTTTACTATTTTAATTATAGTCTTAGGAAATAGCACTGCCATTCCTCAGCGTCACTAAAATAGTTATTTTTAATTTATGCTTTTTAAGAAAAAGAAAAACTTGAAATTTGTTGGTCTGCAGAACCAAACAAATACTCCATTGTCTTTGTTATTTCAGCAACCAAAATCAAAGGAAGAGGCACAAACATGAGGCAAAGCATGAACTAGCAGTACAACCATTCCTACTCCACAGTTTTTGAACCCACAATTAATGTAACTCTAAAAATAACTAAAGACCAGATTCCTATTAGTTGGTTATGCCAGTATAATTTCAAAAACATACACTGTAACTGCAAACTGCAGCTAATTTAAGGCACTGATTGTATTCTTTACTATGTGCCAATTTGGTATATAATAAGAGTTATAACTAGCAACTCATTAAGTAATGGCCGTTAGCCACTGTGAGTTACACTGTTGCACTTAATGCTAGCGTAAGTACCCAGTCGGATTCTTATTTATGTTATTTATATACATTTTGGAAAATATATTGTAATGTAAAAAAAGGAACTGGGTAGATTTTTCATAAGTTGGCATCAACTTGATGGCATACAATTAATTTATGCTTTGTTTACTAATGTAATTCAGTTATACCTTTGTTATTTAAAAAAGAAATTAAAATTGTAAATATTTAGTTGATTACAACTAGTTGCCATGCTAGTTGAGAGATTCTGAGAGTTCCAGCTAGGGAACAAAACTTTTCCAAACTATCTTTTTGTGCACTCTTCAATCGTTCTTCTAACTAAAAAATGCTGTGTGAATCACCCTTTTTCAATACCTTTTAGAGGTAGACAATTTTCCTCTGATTCTGTCATTGTTCTTCCTCATCCCATAGCAGATTGCCATGACATGTTCTAGAGTGGTGGCTTGTATTTTTCCTCTTTTTAATTATATTTATAAATACAGTGGAACCTCGGTTAACATAATTAATCCATTCTCTGGGACGCTTCTTACAGCGAAAATTACTTTAACTGAATTTCCCATAGGAATGCATTGAAAACCAAAATACTTTGACCGAAATGCAGTTTCCCATAGGAATGCATTGAAAACCAATTAATCCATTCCGGGAAAAAATCCGTAAACCGAGCCACTATTTTCTATGGCTTTCCTTTTGTTATGCGATTTTTATGTTAACCGAGCCTTTTGTTAACCGAGGTTCCACTGTACTAACAAATATGGAAAGGCTGCATCTTAAAACCTGTGACATAAAATTCTGTCACGACTGATTTCAGTTTGCCAAATTTCTATGTGGCCAACTAGTGCTGAGGAGCTTTATTTTAACGGGTTTGAGAGAGGATACGCATTGATAAGACTCGGAGAAACATGCATTAAAAATGACAATAAAAAGTCTTTTAAGGGGCTGTTTTCCTTCTCCATCTGTGCTGATTAGAAAGGATGATTATAAACAAAGTACAACAAGGATACCTCTAAAAGGGGGATTTAATCCTCCTGAAAAGAAGTATTTCATTTATCGCCACCGTGCTTATCTCACGCAGAGCAAGGGGATTATGCGGTAGCTTTTGTGTTCTGAGTGATTGTGGCGAGACAGTTCCTCATCTAATAAATAGACTTGCCACCCACATACCCATTGTATGGCTTTGCTACTGATCGCTAGCTGCACATTTTCATTCAACAGAAACCCCAAATGCAGCTCGCAATAGAAGAAAATGTGTAAAACTGGGCAGAGCCGGCCCTACCTAGGCAAAATGAGGTGACCAACTCAGATGGCATATTAAGGAGTGGGCAGCTTCCTTCTATTAGACTATAGAGTGATGTATCCCAGGCAAATTATTTCTCAGCCTCCTAACCTAAGCCTTCTACTTCAGCTGCAGTAGAGAGGGTTATCCTCTATATACAAAAATAAAGCACCCTGCTTTTCCCCTACCTATAATATCAAGTGTGGAATTGTGAGTTGAATGACAGGCTAGCATGCAGGGAATCCTAGGTTCATTTCACCCTGCTTGCTAAAACTACTCCTTAAATGTCTCACTTACCTTGAAAGTCATATTAGAGTTAGGAGAAGGTGCAGGTTGTTGTGGTTTTGTTGTTGTTGTTGCAGATTTCCTTTTTTGACTACAATTCCCAGAATTCCTCAGCAAGGATAGCTGCTGATCCTGCTGGCTGGGGGATTCTGGGGGCTTTGGTCCAAAGAAGCAATATCCCTGGATTGTACTAAAAACTTGGAAAACCCTGTCAAAATTGACTTGATGACACTTACATCCACAGTGGACAGAAAAAGACTGGTGGTGTCACTGCATATTGGACTAGACTACAGAGAGACCTGGGTTCAAATCCCCACTTTGCTTTAAAGCTCCCTAAATTATAGCAATCCATCATAGGATTTCTGGAAATATTAAAAAATAAAATAGTGTTGAGAGTGCTATGTATTCTGTCTTGATCTTCTAGTAGGAAAGGAAACATCCAACAAATTGATCCAGATCCATTTGATGTTCAGTCATGACTTAATTTCAAACTAGTTTCTTATGGAATGCAATTTCCCAACTAGGCACTGTGGTGGCCCAGTGGTTAAAAAGCTCGCCTTGTTAGCTGGAAGGCCGGCAAGTTGGCAGTTCAAGACCCAGGTACTGCATGGCAGAATGAGCACCTATCTCAGTTCCCAGCTCTTGTCCCAACCTAGCAGATCGAAAGCAAGAAATTGCAAGTAGATAAATAGGGACCACTTCAGTGGGAAAAGATCTTGGGGACATGAAAGGAGCCTTATTCAGGCACCCCCTGAGTGGAGTTTCTCCAGCAAAAATCATTTCAGCACAGAATAATTTCTGAAATGAAATTATTATTATTTCCCACATCCAAATTTTAGCAGATTCGATCTGGAGTTGTTGGCTGGTGACCCAAAGAGGAACCTTTGGATCAATCATTCTGCCCATGGTTTGAGCATGTCATTTTTACCGCTCTTGCCTGCCCTCCCTCCCTTCCATCCCCATTTCCTTTGTGCCGGGTACAAAGGAGTTTGGTCTCTGGGATTGGCTGGAAAGAGATCAGTGCAGCCATGTGTAAAGTTTACAAGGCACCAGAGCAAACGTGTCATTAAACATTAGAAGTCATTCAATCGCAACCATGTCTTCATTTACCAAGGAAAAAGGAAGGGGTGATCTCCATCTAACTAGCCACAAAGAATGGAAGTTCTCTGAAAAGCTCCTTTCTCTACCACCGCCATTGGTTATCTTTACCAGCTATTTTTCTTGCAAAAGACACCAGTCCTGTGGGTTGAGGGAGAGTTTTCAGGGAGCTTGAAACCCCATTTATTGCAGTTCTGTGGCATTCTCCCTACTGCCGTGATGGCGAACCATGGCACTCCAGATGTTCTTGGACTTCAATTCCCAGAAACCCCCGTGAATCCACACGAATGGGTTTACTGTGATTCATCCCGCCCACGCCGCCCTCGTCATGCCCGTCACACTCTTCTGGGTTAACCCTTCCTCCCTACGGGCGCGTTTTACTTCCGCTTCCAGGAGTGACGAGGGCGGCGTGGGCCGGATGAATCGCAGTAAACCCATTTGTGTGGATTCACTGGGGATTCTAGGAACTGAAGTCCAAGAACATCTGGAGTGCCAAGGTTCGTCATCACGCCCCTATTGAAATCGACATTATATAACTGGTTTTCAGAGGACCTCAGCAATTTGCTGTTGTAATAGAGTGAAAAGGTGAAGGGCCTTGATCCAAATGTCTGAGCCAGCGCTGAGCTATTTATAAACTGCGGGTTGGCCTTCCTAAATTCCTGCATGCCTCTGATGTCAGGCTAGGTTTGAGGAGAAACACGGAAGGTTTTGTAGGGAAGAAGCAAAATGGTAAGCATTATATTATTGTTTCCATGCGGAAGGAAAGGAAGAAACAGAGGGTGGGAGGGAGAGGGAGAGAGAGAGAGAGCTCTTCTGATAGATTAAAGTGGGGAAATAAATCTGGAGGAAATGAACACAGAACAATTAGAGTAAGAGATGTCTTAATTGCCTTGGGCACAAAAGAATGGATTTGCTAGATGTTTGGGACAAGCACCCTCTGCTGGCCATTGACAGATATGCTGGTGAAACAACATATCTTTTTTTAAAAAATTGAATAGTAGTCGTGTTAGTTTGTGTTTCAAGCATATCAAAGAGTAAACAAACCGGAAAATTTTTAGCACATTAAAGACTAACTGCTATATTTTAATACAGTATTAGCTTTCATGGATAAAGTCCACTTCGTCAGACATAGGAGTGAGACTTCATGGCATCAATTCATACCAGGAGTTTTCAAACTTTTAAAGCCGGGGGCCGGGTCACACTCCCTCACAGCGTCGGGGGCCGGGTGGCCATTTTGCCCTTCCTCCACTACATGGCACTTCCTGGTGTGGTGAAGGTGGTGGGGACCACATGAAACAGTGCCGTAGGCCGCATCCAGCCAATGGGCCACAGGTTGAGAATCCCTGATTTATTCACATCAGGTACAGAGTGATTGGCTAGCATAACAAATAAGTATACAAATCAACATGGCTTTTTACAACTGGTAATAGCAGATGATCTCTGGTTGTTATTCAGATTCATTGTGAATTTAGCTGTTGAATTGCAAATAGTAGGAGGATACAAGACAAACACCTGGCATTAAACATTTGCTAATGAGTTTAACCTTCAGCATCTATTGACAATTGTGTGTGTTTATCCTTTGTTCTGTGAGACAGCCTATGTTGTGAATGAGAACTCTACTGAAATGATTCTGTGAAAGTGGTATAATATAACAACATATATAACAATTTGTGTATCAAATTTGAAAATGTCCCAGAAACCCTTGACTAATATTGAAATTTTTAGATGGGTGTCCAGCATATGGATATGTTTTATTTCTTCTGTCTCTCTCTGGATCCTTGAGACTTCCAACAGAATGTAGAACACAAGACAACAGTCTAAAACTGTATCTCTAATGCAACAGTAAAGCAGTTTGATTCAACTTTAATTGCCAGTGGCTCCATCTGTCCTAAGGAATCCTGCAATCCATACTTTGCTAACTAATTTAGAATTATTTGCTGTTGTTTAAGGAAGTGCCCCAAAACTCTCTAGCAGTAAATTCTAAATTTCTCATTCAACTAAAATCCTATTTCAAGAGGTAACAAGATGCTATAACTGTGAAGTTTGGGATCTTCATACCTGGTGGAATGTCTTCCCCTCAGGACCATACCTGTCAACCTTCCCGGATTGGCCGGGATTTCCCGATTTTCGGCGCTGATTTGCGCCATTTCCCGCCCGCAGCTGCTCAAACCCCGGAATTGGCAGCGGGGGGGGGGGGAGAGGTACTGCGCATACACTGCTGGTAAGAATGTGTTTACGACAGCCGCAGGTGCATTTATGGCAGCGTTTTGTGCTTGCGTGGACACGTTTAACTTCCACTTCTGATAGGAAGAACCGCATGATCGGCCCACTCAACCATGTGACCTGCCCATGGAGCGAAAAGTTTGGGCACTCCTGATGTAGGGCCTTGCTGAGGAAGCAGCCAGAAGCAGACTGGCTGAGCATACTTTGAGACTTTCTTCAAAGCTTTGTTCCAATCCTGTCAGCCACAGGTTCAGTTAATGCAAAAAGAAAAGAACTACTATGAGGCTAATGTGTTTTTCTCCATTTCTGAATGATAATACACTAATACAAAGTTGTCTCATAATTGGCTTGTAAATCTTTTCTATCACCTGCAATTCAGGATTCAACCTGATACCTTTTGCAAGCAAAGCCACAGCTTGGAAATAATGGCTGAAATCCAGTAGTAAGTTGTAAGTCTTCTTCTTTTTTCATGTCCTGATCAAAGCCTGGACTTCCAAAATCAAGCCACTTTCTTGGCTTTGTCGTTGGCCAAACCAAAGTCCTCATCAGTGCATGTTTCTGGCAGTAATTGGCAGACCAGTAAATGAGCCGGATTCTGAGTCTCTCCACATTCACACAGGGTGTTGTTGTCTGCCAGTAGCCCCCACTTGATAATGTTGGTCTACATTTAGGGACTTCAACCCTCAGCCTATTCAGGGTCCTCCAAGTGATGTAGGGGAGGTTGAGTTCCTCCTTTAATGATCCTTGTCCAGTGAGCTTCTTCCTCCATCTTTTAATTTGGTTTTGCTTGTGTGTACCCTCAAGAATATTTTTCTTGCTATAAAGCTCTTCCTAGTTCTGAGTCAGCAGACTCGAGGCTCATATCCGTTTAGGGGATGTCAAGGGTAATTCTCTTGCTTAGTTTTCTCAGTGTCTGTTGCCACTTCTCTCCTGACCCTTGGTCGAGCGATTCCAACAAGAGGATATATTTAATCAACTGGGGTAGGTTTGAGGCATCCTGTCACTATTGTAAGTAGAGGAGCCCCAAGTAGATAAGTGAAACTTACAGAGGAGTTAACGCAGGGGTTCTGTTGTGTTCTGATGGTTTTACTGTACACATGGATTGCAATGTATCTGAGTCAATGTAACCTTGCCTATAGCAACAATGTAACCTTCAGCTGTATCATATAAGCCCTGTAATAGGACGCGAGCTAATGACCACCAGCTGGCAGCAGCGAGCGTCCAAGCTCTCTTGGTCCGAACTCATCAAAGGCAACAGCGCGGGAAGTTTTCCCGCCACTACCTACACCTGGACAAGAAGGGCGTGACCTGCAATGACGTCACGCAGACAGTAGCCAATGGGCTGCCATGGCACCACGTTCAAATGTATTACTGCTGTATATAAAGAGCTATTGATCCGCCATTACCTCATGTTCCCTCTGTCCACGATGCAATAAACCTGAGTTAACCCAGCCCGAGGCTGTGTCCCGTGTCTTGGTTTGCATACACCAAATTGGCGACGAAGGTGGGATAATGGATCCCCACGGAACAGCCAGGGCACAGAGCGGGTTCAACATCACCAAACCGCAAGACTGGGAGCT
The DNA here is from genome assembly GCA_035047305.1 of Bradypodion pumilum. Lineage (NCBI taxonomy): Eukaryota > Metazoa > Chordata > Lepidosauria > Squamata > Chamaeleonidae > Bradypodion > Bradypodion pumilum. The sequence continues at coordinate 20,523,021 of JAWDJD010000003.1, read as the reverse complement.
GCTTGAGATGGACTTCCAGGCGGCACTGGTGGAACTCAGAGTCAAACAAGACGACGAGGAGAGGAAGAGGGCCATCCTCACCAGAATGCTCGGGATGGAAACCAAGCGGACGCTGGTGGGCATAATCGCTCCGAAGAAGGTGAGCGACTTTAAGGCGAGCGACATCATGAAGCTGCTGCGAGAGCGGTTCTGCCCCTCGAGGGCAATGTTTCCCGCTCGGAGCGCGTTTTGGAGGCGAGTCCAAGCGCCAGACGAGTCGGTTGAGGCATTCGTGGCCGCCATGAGGATAGCCGCCGCCCCCTGTAAATGGGGCGACATCCTGGAGATGGTCCTCAGGGACGGCGTGTTATGTGGCCTGAAAGACAAGGAGGTGCAGCGCAGCTTGATGAATAAGGAGCCGCCACCCACGCTGGCCGAAGTCATAGAGGCCGCGGAAGCCGCAGAGTCCACGAATGCCGGAGTGGACGAGATGCATCAGTGGCGTGAGTGGCGTCCTAAAGCCGGCAAGGCGGAAAATTCGGTGCACGGGAAGGCCGGACAGTCGGTGCACGCGACTCGGCGGGCCTCAAAGTCGTCTACGGAAGGCAGCGACGGCGAGGAGGTCCAGAAGGTCCGGAAGGGCGGTCGACGCTGCGAGGGTTGCGGAGCGGCCCACGAGCGCGCGAGATGCCCGTTCAGGAAGGCCGAGTGTTACACCTGCGGCCGTCGGGGGCACATCGCCAAGGCGTGCAGAAAGCGGAAAGAGGGCCGGAGGCAATCACAAGACCGCGCGGCCAGGCCGGACCGTCCAGCAAGGCCCAAAGATGGCGCCCAGACCACGAGGAAGCAGGACGGCGTGGGCCGCGTCTCGGACAGCAGCGAGGACGACGCCTCAGTGTTCAGCGTGTCCGCGGGACAGTCCCATTACTTCGTTGAGGTATTAGTACAAGGGGCCCCTATTAAGATGGAAATTGACTCGGGGTCCTCCTTTTCCATAATTCCCCAGAAAGAGTTCCTGAAAATCGACCCCCACGTGCGGCCAAAGCTTAAAGCGTTGAGGTCCACACTACGGGACGTACAGGGAAACAACATTCCGGTATTGGGGGTTGGGAAGTTTCGGGTCAATTTTAAGAGACATTCTGCGGAACTGCCCCTAGTTGTCCTGAAAGGGGGAAGCTGTAGCCTCCTGGGAACACAGTGGTTTCAGCCCTTAGGGTTGTTCATAGGGGGGGTGCATACCGTGGGGGGGGACCCAATACAAGCGGTTTGCGATGCGCATCCCGCCGTTTTTGAGAAAGGACTCGGAAAGTTCAAGGGACCCCCTGTAGCTTTCGACATAGACCCGGAGGTCCGCCCGATAAGACTCAAACCACGCAGGGTGCCGTTTGCACTCAAGGACAAGATAGAGGCGGAATTGGACAAACTGGTGGGCCAGGGGATTCTTATTCCTGTTGATTCCGCGGAGTGGGAAACTCCAATTGTAACGGCTCTAAAGGCTAACGGGGAGGTGCGCATTTGCGCAGATTATAAGTGTACAATTAACAAGGCGATCCGCCCTAATGCATACCCGGTGCCAGTGATAAGCCACCTTTTGGCCAGGCTAAATGGGGGAAAGTGTTTCGCTAAGCTCGATTTGGCACAAGCCTATCAGCAACTTCCTGTGACCCCCGCCACGGCCGCGGCACAAACGATAGTTACACATAAGGGAGCGTTCCAGGTGTCGCGGTTACAGTTCGGCGTGAACTCGGCACCCGGTCTTTTTCAATCGCTCGTGGAACGCCTCCTAAAGGGCCTGGAGGGGGTGTTGCCTTATTTTGATGACGTGTTGATAACAGGGGGGAGTGAGGCTGAACTAGCGAAAAGGTTGGACAAGGTACTGACCGTGTTCGAGAAAGCGGGGCTGAGATTGAGGAAGGATAAATGTGTTTTTTTCGAAACAGAGGTCGAGTTTTTAGGGTTCCGAATCACACCCGAGGGGATTAAGCCGTCTAAATCCAAGGTAGCAGCCATTAAAAAGGCCCCTCGCCCCACATCCAAGACCGAGCTGCAATCTTTCCTGGGGCTCCTAAATTTTTACCATACATTCCTCCCGCGGAAGGCGTCCGTGGCCGAACCGCTCCATCGGTTGCTGAAAAAGGAGGAGCCGTGGATGTGGGGTGATGAGCACGAGAGGGCGTTCAAGGAGCTAAAGCAACTCCTAACATCTGAGGCAATCCTGACGCATTTCGACCCCAAACGGCCCGTGGTCCTAGTTTGTGATGCATCCCCGGTGGGGGTGGGGGCGGTGCTGTGCCACGTGTTGGAGGACGGAAGGGAGGCCCCGGTAGCATTTTACTCAAGGTCCCTGTCCCAAGCGGAGCGGAATTACGCGCAAACCGACAGGGAAGCATTAGCAATCGTATCGGGGACCAAAAAATTTCACGATTTTTTGTATGGCCGCCCGTTCAAAATCGTGACCGATCACAAACCGCTGTTAGGGATTTTCACGGCGCACAAGCCCACGCCGCAGATCCTGTCCCCGAGAATGCTGCGATGGGCTATTTTCCTCAACGCGTACCAACATGAGTTGGAGTACAGGCCCGGAAAGGAGATCAGCCATGCTGATGCGCTTTCGAGATCCCCCTTGCCATTGTCGGACGCCCAAAAGGCGAGAGCAGAAAAGGACCGCCAGGTGTTGCTAATTGAGGTTTTAGACGCTCCCCCAATAGTGCCAGCCGACATTGCTAGGGCGACAGGAAAGGACAGGACACTGGCGAAGGTTTGCTCATGGGTGCAGAAGGGGTGGCCGGGTTCGTCCCCGAGTACGGAGTTCGACCCGTTCTTTAGGAAAAAGCTAGAGTTGTCCCTAGAGAGGGGGTGCCTTCTGTGGGGCCAACGGGTGGTGGTCCCTGCGCCCCTGCGGACGAGGGTGCTCGAACTGCTGCACGTCAGCCACCCGGGCATAGTTCGTTCAAAGGCGCTGGCCCGGAGTTACTTCTGGTGGCCGCAGCTGGACACGGATATTGAGCACATGGTTGGCACTTGCGAGGCTTGCCAGGGGTCCCGCCCTGAGGCGGCCCGTCTTCCACATAGGGAATGGGACACAGCACGGGGACCATGGTCCAGGGTGCACGTAGATTTCGCTGGCCCATTCCGAGGAACCATGTTTCTCCTAGTCGTGGATGCGTTCTCCAAGTGGCTGGAGGTTATCCCGGTAAAAAGCACGTCCTCCGCCACGACAATTAGCCGGCTACGGAGAGTCTTTTCCACGTTCGGTTTACCCGACACTTTAGTCAGCGATAACGCTAGTTGTTTCACCTCCGCTGAGTTCGGGGCATTCATGGGGACAAACGCCATTCGGCATATCACGTCCGCACCGTTTCACCCGGCCACGAATGGCCAAGTGGAACGGTTGGTGCGTACAACGAAGGAGGCGCTGCGGCGCATGGGCCCGGGGGACCTGAATCACCAAGTGTGCCAATTCCTCTTAGCGTATAGGGTGACCCCTTTGGCATCCGGCTACTCGCCGGCAGAGCTCTTGATGCGGCGAAAACTGACCACGCTCCTGTCCAGGCTAGACCCAACGAGAGTCGAGGATAAAGGGAAAAACGTGGGGTTGGCAGTCTCGAAAGGTTTCGCTGCCGGTGACCCTGTTCACTGCAGGAACTATTCCAGCGCAGGGCCAGCCTGGGTACCAGGGACGGTTGTAGAACAGACGGGGCCAGTGTCGTACCGGGTCGAGACGAACACCGGCCTCCTCTGGAGGAGGCACGCAGATCAACTGAGGCACCGAGTGATTGGGCCAGTCAGTGGAGCTCAGCAACAGGATTCAGCGTTAGGGTTCTCCCCCACCCGCTTAACCCAAGGGGGAGACAGCAGTGGACAACAGTCCCAAGCATGGGGGGAAGGAAGCAGAAGCAGCGGCCCCGACTCGTATCCCTTTGATACGCCAGCTCTAGCAGGGGCCGGGGAAGGGGGAGAGGAGTTCGCGACCGCTGCCCCCGATAGTGATTTTGATTTTGATTTGGCGAGCCGGGGGGGTTTTCAGGAGTGTTCCCCCACCCATCCAAGCGAGAAGAGGGGTTTTTCGTTAGCCCCCAGTGCCCCCGGTTCCTCCCTAAGAAAGAGCACACCTCCCAACAGCGCCGCGGAGCCGCGGAAAGTCACTAACGAGTCTCCCTCTCATATTGCAGGACAGGAGACCAGGGGACAAAGAGAAGGTAGCAATCCCAGGGAGAGGCAGCCCGCGCCGAGACCCCAGCGTGTTCGAAATAAGCCATCTTGGCTGAGAGACTTTGTCTCATAAGGGGGGGGGGAGTGTGTTAAGGTGGGCTCAAGACTTTGTCTCGTCCTAGGGGGGAGGGATGTTGTGTTCTGATGGTTTTACTGTACACATGGATTGCAATGTATCTGAGTCAATGTAACCTTGCCTATAGCAACAATGTAACCTTCAGCTGTATCATATAAGCCCTGTAATAGGACGCGAGCTAATGACCACCAGCTGGCAGCAGCGAGCGTCCAAGCTCTCTTGGTCCGAACTCATCAAAGGCAACAGCGCGGGAAGTTTTCCCGCCACTACCTACACCTGGACAAGAAGGGCGTGACCTGCAATGACGTCACGCAGACAGTAGCCAATGGGCTGCCATGGCACCACGTTCAAATGTATTACTGCTGTATATAAAGAGCTATTGATCCGCCATTACCTCATGTTCCCTCTGTCCACGATGCAATAAACCTGAGTTAACCCAGCCCGAGGCTGTGTCCCGTGTCTTGGTTTGCATACACCAAAGGTTCTCAATGTTTTTGTATCATGGGCCTGACCATGCCCCCTCAGACAGCTGAGTGGGCCCGACTGGTGGTTTCCTCTGCTGTAAAAGCTGCCGTAAAACACATCTGCAGATGCCACGGTCACATTTACGGTGCGTTTACGACAGCCACGGTACAGCTGTTGTAAACATATGCAGTGGCAGCAGGCCACATGAAATGGTGCTTTGGGCCAAGTCTAGCCCACGGGCCATAGGTTGTGAACCCCTGTGTCAACTCATCAAATCAGCACTGAACCAGTAGTCTACTTTAATGTGACTGTTACTACTGGATTTTAACCAAAGTAACGTTTTTAGTTTTTCATCCTTACTTTCAAAATAGCAATAGCAATTATACTTATATACTGTCTCATAGCACTTAGTGCACTCTCTGGGCACTTCACAAGATAATTAGCATCCCCCCAAAAAAACATGCTGGGTATTCATTTTACCTCAGAAAGATGGAAGGCTGAGTCAACTATGATCCCAGTCAGGATCAAACTCACATCATCAGCAGTTTACTTAAAAGGTTAAATGCATTCCTCCTTTTTAATGCAAAAATAACATCTTTAGTGTTAACGACTTTAAGCTAACACATTATTTCCAAGCTGAGCACAAAATGTATGCTCTATTTCCAAGTTCTTTCCCCACAAAGGAAAAAATAATTTGATGCAAAATGGATAGAGTAAATAAGACCCACAAGCTGACAGACAATTATATTACTCCGAAGGACTTTTCTGGGACAACCCCATTTTCCCCATTCAGATAGCTGCACAACTGGAAAAGCATAATCAATTAAGAATGGGCACAGAAAGACAAAATGTAGATGTGATCTCATTGTTAAGGCTTGAGTGGGAAAAGAATGCGAATGTTCTAAGAAAATGTTGGGACGCCTACCTGTGGTTTGAGTGAATGAAAAATGTATGTGTGTGTGTGTGTGAGAGAGAGAGAGAATAACTTTATTTCAAAACCATTCCAAAGAGCATAATCACTAGTTCGGGATATAATAAATAAGACCTCAAAAAAATTCGACAACATGAAAAAGATAAATTGTATGCCCAGTTTAAATGTGAGTTGGTTTTTCCCCCCAAACTGTGCTTTTTTCCCTTTCCCTGGAAAAAATTGTGCATAACTAGAGTGACAAAGAGATGGCATAAATGAAAGAGTTGCTGCATACATACACACATCTGCACACAAATTACTGTTGGCTCTAGTAATCTTTTCTTCTGTTCATCAGTACCGTATATAAAAGATTACACTAATCTCTTAAGAACATTGATGGTATCAGAATGCCCCCCCCCCAGCTGCCCTCTTGTTAACCTATGTTAAATCCCCCACTCACTCCCCAAAATAACACTATATATAAGCATTCTTGGTCAAAATAATATTTTTATCTTGAAGCCTTTGCTTCAGAGAAGCACTGTATATTCCTTCTTCACTCAATTTTATATGGGGTGATAAGTGCCTTAATCAATAAGCTGGAAAGAAGTTATTGATATACAGTACAGTAATACCTCATACAAAGTCCGCTTCATACAACATCGCCTAATTCCTTGAAAAAAGTTGCCTCATACAAAGTCGTGTGACGTTGTATGAGGCATTGGGGTTTTCCCAGGTTGCATTGTGCCTGGGCACACTATGAGGTATTACTGTACCGTATATCAATAACTTCTTTCCAGCTTATTGATTAAGGCAGGACACATACGTGCATTGCTCTTGTGGGTTTTGCATGAGGCAAAGAGTGTTTAGGAGTGGTTTTGAGCCGATTTTGGATTTTATTTTTTTTGTCAGAATTTTTAGAAGCATTCCTGGGATTTTTGCAGCATTTTTCAGGTTCTTGGACAATCAGGGTTTTTTTACAAGTTTTTGTAATGTTTTTAGCCTTTAGACAATGATTTCTTAAAGTTCTGTCAGTTTCCTGTCTGTTTCCTTGACTTTGCCCTGAAGTCTGTGCTGTTACAGTACAATCTATCTCTATGGAAACGATGTTGTATGATGCAAGGATTTGGATGTTGTATGAGGCATCACAGCTAGGATTTTGCATGCCTCATACAAAGTCCAAATCCGTATAAAGTCCAAACTTGTGGAACCAAGTTTGGACGTTGTATGAGGTATCACTGTACTAGTAAACTAACATGCAGAACTAGAGCTTTGGAAGCCACATTTTGAAGTTTTAGCTCTATTTCCAAGGCTCCTTCAAGTTATTGGTGTGTATTACAATTTTCCAAAAGTATCTCTTTTTTAGTTTCTTATACCCTTTTCCTATGCTCATCAGAATCTACAATTGAGCATGGGGCGGCAGCACAATGTATAGCATTAATCTCCAACTGAACCAAAAGATGTTCCAAGCTGAGCTTGATGACAGGATGTTCAGCAGGTCAGCAGTTTGAGACCTGAGTGGTGTGCAATGGAGTGAGCACCCACAGTGGTGGGATTCAAATTTTTTACTACCTACTCTGTGGGCGTGGTATTGTGAGCATGGCCAAGGGGAAAGCCCTGCGTTGCACCCGAATTAGGACTACTGTACTTTATTTCAAAATTAGGATGGGCGGGGCCAGCCAGAGGTTCTGCCACCAGTTCTGGCGAACCTGCTGAATCCCACCACTGAGAAAACAGGAAAACTCCATTTGAGGCACAGGAATGGTAATGTGTTGTTAATTGTTGATTTTAATATCACAATATAAAATAGTAGACAGTCATCCAGTAATGCTATGTTGTGAAAGTTGACCAGTAAACAACTCTTTCAGGGGAACTTCCCTTCTTCAGACAACTTAATAGCTTTACTTCACAGTCCGTAGCCCAGAAAGAAAACACAATGTGAGGTTAGGACCCAATATAAGAATGATGCTACTATACATATATATATGATGTAACCAGAAGTTGGAAAGTAAAGCTATTAAGTTGCCTGAAGAAGGGAAGTTCCCCCGAAAGAGTTATTTACTGGTCAACTTTCACAACATAGCATTACTGGATGACTGTCTACTATTTTATATTGTGATATTAAAATCAACAATTAACAACACATTACCATTCCTGTGCCTCAAATGGAGTTTTCCTGTTTTCTCATTTATATAATCCATTTGGCCCTTGTTTTTGTCCTTGAATCCCACCACTGGGCACCCATCATCTGCCCCAGATCCTGCCAACCTAGCAGTTAAAAAACAAGAAATTTCAAGTAGGTAAATAGGTACCAATTGCACTGGAAAGGTAAGTGTTCTTGGTGCTACGGCATATAGCCATGCCTGCCACATGACCATAGAAACCTCTGAAGATGCAGACAGTGCTGGCTCTTTAGCTGTAAACAGAGATGGTCACCACCTGCTAGAGTACGACACAACTGGCTTTTGACCATGGGTACTAGTTGTTTGCCATTAGTTACTTCCAAACTCCAACAAGAGCCCATGATAGCAGCTTCATTTTGGGGGTTTTAGGAGGAAAGAGTCTGCTATACATGGAGGAAATTAGCCATTCGTGGAAAAATCAGGGTCTCCAGTTGTGTGGGGAACTTCTGTATGCATTAAACAGTTTCCTCTCTTGGTAATCTCTCTCCACATGCAGAAGCATCAACATTGTGGAGATGGACTGTCCTAGTGGTGGCAGACTTATGGCACTGGTGCCAGAGGGGGCACTCAGAGCCCTCTCTGTGGGCACACGCGCCGTTGCCCCAGCACAGATTTCACCAGAGTTCATTACTAGAAAGCCAGAGGGACGTGGGGCCCAACAGCACAATGTAAGGCAGGTGGCTCACATGTGGTGTGAGGGTGCGGTGCGGATGGCAGTCTGTTGAGTATTACTGCGTTTTTCTTTTAAGACAAAAGATGTTAATGTATGAGTTGTTTTTTCTAAACTAGAACCTCAGTATTCAGGTTAAATTGCCGTGTTGACAGTTTGTGATAAATAAGTGGGTTTTGGGTTGCAGTTTGGGCCCTCAATCTCTAAAAGGTTTGCCATCACTGGACTATCCATTTCTCCCCATACATATTCAGATTATTTTGACAATGGCTGAAGAGGACTAATATGTACAAACACATCAACATAAACAAACTTCATAGATAATATCCAGTCTGACAGAATCAACATGTCTGATGTCTTACTCATAGTTTACCCACAGGGCCAGCTCTGTCATTGGACAGGGCGGGGCAGCTGCTTCAGCAAATGCTAGAGATTCAGGGATTTCAGAAAGACATTGGAAGATCTCTCTGGTTGGAACTGTGGCTCTACAAATGGCCTGTTCTCTGTGCCCCTAGCTCAGGGATTTTCAACCTACAGCCCATGGGCTGGATCCGGCCCACAGCACCATTTCGTGTGGCCCACCACCCTCACTCCTGTCACCGCCAGAAGCGGCAGAAACAGCTAAGTCTGCATTTATGGCTGTCATAAATGCCATAAATGCACCCGTGGCTGTCATAAACACATTTATGACAACCATAAATGCACCTGTGGCTGTTGTAAATGCATTTATGATAGCCGTGGACACGATTTACGGCAGCGTTTGCAGCGGGGGAACCACCAGTCTGGCCTACTCAGCTGTCTGAGGGGGCATGGTCTGGCCAACGGCTTGAAAAGGTTGAGAACCCCTGCCCTAACTTCTTCTCCAATGTGTTCAACATCTGTCTGGACAGAAGAGGATGCTGTGTGAACATTGCCTCACACACACCCAGAACCTCTGCCACAGCTTACTATCAACTCATTACCACTCTTCCTTTGCTTCCTTCCTGTGGAAGCGGATTTACTAGAGCAAATGTGGCATGGTTCCACCGAAGATTGAGACAATTCCCAATCAGTCCTTCCCCTTCTAGTGAGGGACCTCAGCCTCACCATGCCATATATATCTCTGTGTGAGGGAGAGACGAGCAGGAAGGAAGAAAATAAGATATTGATTGTGAGTTAATAAGTCCAGCCCCACCAGCTATGAAACCAGGTACTAGAACCGGAAGCAAGTAAAAAGCTCTTTTAACCTGGGGAAAATGTGCACTTCTCTAAACTGAGTCATAAACTCAATGTACAGGTTGTAGATGAAGGAGTTTTAGGGCCTCCCAAGACAGGAAATTGAGTCTATATTTAGAAGCCATGCATCTTTAAGAAGGGGAAAAAATCTGTCTGTTCCTTCTTATCAGAGCATGCTAAAATTAGTTTCCTGTGGTTTTGTAATTGCTCACCTGGAAGGTAACTCAACTTTATTTGCATGTTTTGATGTCTCTGGCATGTAAGTGCTGAAAGATTTGCATACCTGGAAGGACAACACTGTATGGGAGGGAAATACACATTAGTCTTTGACATGGGAAGTGGCCAATCAGCATAAAGAACCATCTGTGTGATGTGTGTATGTGGATCTTTGTGTAGGCTTCCTTATCTGACTCTTTGGTTGGTGTGTGTGTGTGTGTGTGTGTGTGTGTGTTTGAATACTCACATTTACCCTGGCTCCGCACACCACTGTTACTCTTGGCTCCACACACCACTGACTGCTGTGTCTTTTGCCACACTAGCCACAAACCACACCAAGTATCACTGCCCGCTTCTTAAAATCGAAAGAGTAATGCTTGCAAAAGCAACAAGAGGAAGCATAAAGGGCCTTTCTCTTCCTTCCTTTTTGTCTCTAGCATTGCTCAGCAACAAAACACCTGCCATTTTAGACTGGGGAGAGCAATGTGTTTAATTTTTAAGCAAATAATTAATTGATGCTGTTATTTGTCCCCAAGGGTCTAACTTATATCTTTTTGGGGGTAAGGGTAGACCACACAGTCAAGGATTAATGTGCAAAGTAGTGGAATCCGAAGCATTAAATGCTTGCTCCCCACTTATGATGGGAGTGGAAAATTTGGCTCATGACCATGCATGCTAGCAGGGTATTTAACATAGGAACATAAGAACAGCCTTGCTGGAACAGGCCACAGCCCATCCAGTCCAGCATTCTGTCTCACACAGTGGCTCACCATTTGCTTCAGGGTATTATTCCCAAGCAGATGCCTTCACCTGCTTAGGATTCCCTGGAAATGGCATTGAGAGATATCCTGCCTATCTCTCCAACCCGGAGGTTGTCCTTAGGTATCCATAATTATAGCTATTAATACCCTTGTCCTCCATGAACTTGTCTAATCCTTTCTTGAAGCTGTCAAGACTGACATCTGTCACCACTTCTTCTGGCAGGGAGTTCCATAGACCAGTGATCCTCTGGGTGAAAAAGTACTTTCTCTTATTTGTTTGAGAACTATCACCCAAAAGTTTCGTGGAGTGCCCCCAGTTCTAGTGTTGTGCGATAGGGAAAACAGTTTTTCCTTATCTACTTTGTCCACACCAGTGCATGATTTTATAAACTTCAATCAGGTCACCTCTTAGGCGCCGTCGTTCAAGAGTGAAGAGGCCCAACTGTTGTAGCCTCAGATGGTAAGGAAGGTGTTCCAGTCCCCTAATCATTTTGGTTGCCCTCCTATGCACTTTTTCCAACTCCATAATATCCTTCTGGAGGTATGGCGACCAGAACTGTACACAGTATTCCAGATGGGGCCTTACCATAGATTTATAAAGAGGCAAAATGACACTTGCTGACTTATTTTCTATACCCTTCCTAATAATCCCTAGCATTGAGTTTGCTTTTTTCACTGCTGAGGCACACTGGGTTGACACCTTCATTGAGCTGTCCACCAGGACACCAAGGTCCCTTTCCTGGTTTGTCGCAGAGAGTTCAGACCCCATCAGTTTATAAATGTAATTGGGGTTTTTTGCCCCAACATGCATCACTCTGCACTTACTAATGTTGAAACTCATTTGTCACTGTTTTGCCCACTCCCCCAGTGTCAAGAGATCCCTCTGGAGCTCCTCACAATCTCTCACAGTGTTCACTACCCTGTATAATTTAGTGTCGTCAGCAAATTTGGCTACCTTGCTATTTATTCCTACTTCTTGATCATTTATGAAGAGGTTGAAAAGCAGGGGTCCCAGTACTGAACCTTGGGGGACCCCACTCTTTACTTCCCTCCACTTGGAGAAGTGTCCATTTAGTGCTACTCTCTGTTTCCTGTCCCTTAGCCAGTTGCTGATCCAGGACAAGACCTGTCCCTTTATTCCATGACTGGCAAGTTTATTCAAGAGCCTTTGGTGTGGGACCTTGTCAAAAGCCTTCTGAAAGTCCAGATAAACAATGTCAACTGGATCCCCCTTATCCACATGCTTGTTGACACTCTCAAAAAATTCCAACAGATTAGTGAGACATGCTTTACCCTTGCAAAAGCCATGCTGTCTCTCCTTTAGCAGCGCCTTCTCTTCTATGTGCCTATTAATTCTATCTTTTAGGATGGTTTCCATCACTTTACCTGGGACACATGTCAAACTGATCGGTCGGTAATTTCCTGGATCACCCCTGGATCCTTTTTTGAAAATTGGTGTTATATTCGCTACCTTCCAGTCATCAGGCACGGCAGGAGCTGGGTAGCATCCGGTTTGGGAAAGTGTGTACTTGAGTAGTGAGGAGGATGCAAAAATTACTGAGCAAAGCAAGGAGCTTGTCACCAGCACTCTAGCAGAAGGATGCAAGAGGCAGTCTAACAATGCAACTGGACTCAAAAGACTGTATCAGAAAAGCATATATAAATCCTTGTATGCAAATTCCAGAAGCCTCTGGAACAAAATAGGGGAGCTGGAATACTTAGCAATAGATAAGAATATTGATATTATTGGCATTACTGAAACCTGGTGGATGGATAATAACCAATGGGATACAGTTATCCCAGGCTACAAACTGTACAGGAAGGATAGGAAGGGGCAAACGGGAGGTGGTGTAGCCTTGTATGCCAAAGAAGTGCTAAAATCGTATGAATTGGAATATCTAGGTGATTTGGAGTCACCATTAGAAGCTCTGTGGGTAAAAGTACCAGGCCACAAGGATGGTCTAACAGTAGGCATATACTATCGGCCTCCGACCCAAACTCTTGACGGAGACTGGCAGTTGGAGAATGTTGTAAAGGAGGCATCCAAGAAGGGAAGCCTGGTTATAATGGGGGACTTCAATTACCCTCACATAGACTGGGTGAACTGTTGTTCAGCACATGATAAAGAGATAAAGTTCCTAGATATGCTAATGATTGTTCCCTGGGACAGATGGTTGAAGACCCAACTAGAGGTACAAGAATCCTTGACTTGATCCTGAGTAATACTCAGGATCTGGTGCAAGATGTTAATGTGACTGATCCAATAGGGAACAGTGACCACAACTCAATTATGTTTAACTTGATCATAGACCGCAAGTCATTGATAAAATCTAACACAGAGACCTTAAATTTTCAAAAAGGAAATTTCCCAAAGATGAGGAAATTAGTAAAAAAGAAGCTGAAAGGGAAAACTGAGAGAGTCCAAACACTGCAAGAGGCATGGAGGCTGTTTACAAAAACAATAACAGAGGCCCAATTGGAATGCATACCCAAAAGGAAAAAGGGCACTGCCAGGTCCAAGAGGACTCCAATGTGGCTTACAGGAGCTGTTCGGGAAGTGATCAAGAGCAAGAAAAGCTCATTTAGAAGATGGAAGGCTTGTCCGAATGAGGACAGCAGGCAGCAACATAAATTCTGGCAGAACAAATGCAAGGCAACAATCAGGAAAGCAAAGCAAGACTTTGAGGAGCGTATAGCTAAAAATACTCAGAGAAATAACAAAGACTTCTTTAAGTACATTACAAGTAAGAACCCAACTAGGAAGGCCATTGGACCATTAGATGACAATGGAAGGCAAGGGTTTATTAAAGAGGAAACAGAGATTGCAGAGAGACTCAATGAATTCTTTGCTTCAGTATTCACTGAAGAAGACAGAGACCACTTGCCCAAAACAGAGCCTATCTTTGTAGAGAGGGAAAGCGAAGAATTAAGCAAGATAGAAATAACCAGGGAGGAGGTCCTTGCATGTCTTGTTAAACTAAACACTAACAAATCACCAGGACCAGATGGCATCCATCCACGAGTTCTCAGGGAACTTAAAGATGAAATTGCTGATCTCCTAGCCAAAATATATAATCTTTTCCAAGTTACTTTTCCAAAGTTTTACTGCAAAACAGCCCCAGCCTGGATCAGAAGACTCTGTGGCTGTATGTGGCCAAAACCAGACCAGGCTCAGTTATAAGTACAGCACTGTACATTCATGGGATAAGGTACTTCCCTAAGTGTGTATTTTGTCCTTCATCCTCTTCAAGTGCCATATCTGATTGCGAATGTTGGCTATCATCATGGTGATTGGCCATGAAGACTGTCCTAGGAACATTATTATGCAGTGGTCTTCCACATTGTAGCGTGACACCCGTACCACTGATCCAGTTCTGCAAGTCACTTTCTGGTCCTGAGCCCTTTTGGCACACAAAGTCTTCATCAGCCCCAGGCCAGTATTGATGAAGCTGCTGCCCTCCCTCAAGATGGATTCAAGTGGGATTTAATCCACTTGGGGACTATCAGCCTTCCCTATGGACTTGGGCACCCAAGGCCACTAGTCCTCTGGGTGGTCAGGTTAGTTAACTGCCGCCTGATGATCAGCATTGTGTCACTGGTAGTATGGTCCACTGTATTTCCATAGCAGGATAACCTGCCCAGACTTTTGTCCTCCAGATTCTTATTTCTAGTCAATCTTTGGACTCGTACCAGGATTCTTGAGTGATGCTAGGAGTTTGGTGAATTTTCTTTTTCTTTTGAAAGGGCAGCCCTGTCTGCTTGTGGGTGTTCTGTAGCTCAGTTAGGTATATGTCAGACTGCCCCAACAGGAGGCTGCACTGAACATGTGCAAAGATCAAGACCATGTTTAATGATTCATTGGTGTAGAGCAGGCTTAGGCAATCTACCTGATCCAGCCCACAGCACCAAATCAACCGACCCACACCCTTGCTCCAGTTGCCACTGCTGCCACTGCCGGAACCAGCCGCAGACTCATTTATGGCTGTCGTAAATGCGTTTACGACAGCCACTGACTCATTTACGGCTGTTGTAAACATGTTTACAACAACCGTAAATGAGTCTGTGGCCCATCCCAGCAGAGGAAGAGGAGGAGGCAGCTGGACCCCCAGTCTGTCTGAGGGAGCTTGACCTGGCCCCTGACTTCAAAAGGTTGGCAACCCCCTGGTGTAGAGCTTTGTTCTTGCTAAAGACTTGATCATTGAAGGATGCTGGAAACTAGCGGCAGTTTTGTCATCAGTTGCTACAGCAGATTGTAAGAACTGAGCTGCAGATCAAGGGGAGGCATAACTCTTTTTGAGCACCGTGACTGTCTAAAGTCATACAGAATCACTCCCATGCATTTGAGCATCAAAAGAATGCACTCTATTCTTAAGAATACTCATAGACAAGGCATGGAAGAATCAGTCTGTTTTCTGGTTCATGTGTATTTCGCATGTAGTCAGCTGTGCAGTTTCAGCATTGATCTATGTTTATTTTTAAACAGACATAATGACCATTTTTGTAATGGCCTAGTTTTACCTAGCATAAATATTTTGTAGGCAATTTTGCTGGGGGGGGGATTACTAATCTGCTTTTGCTAAATGTATGGGTGTTTTTGGACCTTTTATTCCATGAGTTGTACTGTAAAACTTGGAGACATCTGATCTGAAGGATAACTCTCTGCTTGTTAGTTCAGAATGTGGGATATAGGTTGGTGTGTTTAAAATTATTGACCAAACGAAAATCTTTCCCTTCCTGTTATATAGTAAATGTTTCCCTTGCTCGAAAGCCAGTCATCCGACTCTAGGGTTCAGTGCTCTTCTCTGTTTCAAAGCCGAAGAGCTAGCGCTGTCTGCTTCTGCAGACGTTTCCATGGTCATGTGGCAGGCAAGACTAGACCCCAGGGTGCACGGAACGCTGTTACCTTCCCACCAAAGTGGTCCCTGTTTATCTACTTGCAATTTCTTGCTTTCGAACTGCTAGGTTGGCAGGAGTATATGAAGAGTAATAATAATCCATAGCTCTTGTTCTGGTGAGATCTTTGCACAGGACCACTTTGTTATTGTTCGTATGCACCATCTAATCCCTTCCAATTGAATGGCAACACTAATAGGATTTTCAAGGTGTTTGGGGTGTCCAAGGAATGCTTCATCGTTGTCACATCCCAATAAATGTCCTAGATTTGAATGCAGGTCTCCTGTCCCCTATATTACATTCTGTCCACTATATTACACTGGCTCTAGACAGCATTCTAGAATCCTCAGAGTCAGCCCATATAGGTACTGTAATCTGAAATATTCCATTGCAAAAGCTTATCTGGTCAGTTTAATTGTTTTAGTGTATGGGACCAAAAACAACAGAACAGCCGAAGGGTTGGCTTAACACAGGTTTATTGCATGATGGTCCGGTGGAGCATGAGGTAATAGCGGTGATACATCTCAATATATACAGTAGCCCTATACATTTGAATCTTGTAGCACGGTAGCTCATTGGCTGCTACCGGCGTGGCCTCGCCCAGGCACGCCTCTCTTCCTGCTGCTGAATGCAGATCTTTCTCCTGCTGCTGAATGCAGATCTTTCTCCTGCTGCTGAATGCGGGGAAGGTTTTCCCGCGGCTGTCCGTGATTGAGCAATGTGAACCATGTGAGACTGAACGCTCGCAGCTGCCCTCTATGGGCTGCCTGCTCGCGTTCCTTTACAGCTGAGATACCTTGTATTTGGAGTGGTTACATTCTTGCCTTTACAGTACAATGAACATGCAACATACATACATAACATCCCTCCCCCCTAGGATGGGACGAAGTCCCGCAACCATTGTGGCTTGCCGCACGTGCGCTTGGGGCGTGCTTGCGCCTGACCTAGTGCTGGAGAGCCTGTGATCTCTGACTCCGCGGGTACTTGTCCTGCAACGGGAATCGGGGATTCGTTAGTGGCTCTGTGGCGCGTCCGTGCCTGCCTTGCGCCCGGGGATGGGAATGGAATGAACAGTTGGGAGGTGAACCCCTGCCTGTTGCTCTCGGACCCCGGGGACCCTCCTATTGTGAACCGCGGAACCGATGAGGTCACCCTTGTGGTTCTGCTACCTTCTGTTCCCCGCTCGGGGGACCTTGAGACTGTGGTGGGCGGACTCGCTGTTGCCTCCTGTCTTGGGGGTGTCGGTCTCCGGGAAATTGGCGCTATGTTGCATTCTAACTCACAGGGGCTACTGGGACTGGAAGTACCAGGGGCTGAACTGAAACCCCTCTTTTCGCCAGGACGGGTGGGTGACCACTCCGCTAACTCCCCCTGGTACTGTAAATCAACGTCTAAACTTCTAGGGGCATCTGTGTTTCAGGGAAACTTCCGAGGGGTATGTGTGAGATCGGGGCTCTTCCTTTCTGCCGCAAACTCCCGCAAAAGATCTCTGAGGATCGATTCCCTTTCCTCCCCCCTTGGTGGGGACCCATGTCCCCCTTTCCCTCCCCCTTGGGCTAAACGGGTGGGGGAGTACCCTAACGCTGATTCGTGGCTATTTTCGTCTTCGTCCTGCTCTCCGGGGACCCTGCGCCTGAGTTGGTCCACGTGTCGCCTCCACAGGAGGCCTGTACTGGTCTCCACGCGGTATGAGACGGGGCCGGTTTGTTCTATTACGGTGCCCGGCACCCAGGCTGGCCCCGCGTTGGCGTAGTTCCTGCAATGCACCGGGGCGCCTACGCTGAAACTCTTTGCGGGTTCCACCCCTATGTTCCGCCCTGTGTCCTCTACTCTCGTGGGGTCTAGCTTGGAGATTACCGTGGCCAGCTTCCTGCGCATTAACAGCTCCGTGGGGGAGTACCCTGACGCCAATGGGGTGACCCTGTACCTTAGCAGGAATTGGCACAATTTCAGGTCGAGGTCTCCGGGGCCCATGCGCCGCAGCGCGTCTTTTGTGGTGCGCACGAGGCGCTCTACTTGGCCGTTGGTGGCCGGGTGAAAGGGGGCGGAGGTGACGTGCCGAATGGCGTTGCGATCCATGAATGCCCCGAACTCGGCGGACGTGAAACAGCTAGCGTTATCGCTGACGAGGGTGTCGGGTAAACCGAACGTGGAAAAGACCCTCCGTAACTGTTTAATTGTTGTGGCCGAGGAGGTGCTCGAGACTGGAATGACCTCCAACCACTTGGAGAACGCGTCCACCACAAGGAGGAAAAGTGTTCCCCCGAACGGGCCAGCAAAGTCTACGTGAACCCGGGACCAGGGCCCCCTTGCTGCGTCCCACTCCCTATGTGGCGAGCGAGCCTCTTCTGGCCTGGAGCTTTGGCACGCTTCGCAAGTGCCGACCATGTGTTCGATGTCGGCGTCTAGCTGGGGCCACCAAAAGTAACTGCGGGCTAGTGCCTTAGAGCGGACGATCCCCGGGTGGCTGACGTGCAGCAGTTTAAGCACCCTCGGCCGGAGCGACGTGGGGATCACTACCCGCTGTCCCCACAAAAGGCAACCCCTCTCTAGGGACAACTCTAGTTTCTTTTTGAAAAATGTGTCGAATTCCGCTGCTGGGGAAGACACGGGCCACCCTTTCTGTACCCAGGAGCAAACTGTAGCTAGCGTTTTGTCCTTGCCGGTCGCTTTGGCGATGTCGGCCGGTACTACTGGAGGGGAGTCTAGGACCTCTATCATTAAGACCTGGTGGTCCCTCTCTTCCTCGCCCACGTGGCAGCAATCCCGGGGAATGGGGGACCTCGACAGGGCATCCGCATGGCTGATCTCCTTCCCGGGCCGGTATACCAACGCGTGCTGATACGCGTTGAGAAAAATGGCCCACCTGAGCATTCTCGGGGACAGGATTTGGGGTGTGGGCTTATCTGCGGTGAAAATGCCTAGCAAGGGCTTATGGTCAGTCACTATGGTGAAGGGGCGGCCGTACACAAAATCATGAAATTTCTTGGTCCCCGCAATTATCGCTAGTGCTTCCCTGTCTGTCTGGGCATAGTTTCTCTCCGCTTGGGACAAGGACCTAGAGTAGAACGCTATCGGGGCCTCCCTCCCGTTCTCCAGTACGTGGCATAACACCGCCCCCACCCCCACCGGGGATGCATCACATATCAGGACCACTGGGCGTTTGGGATTGAAGTGGGTCAGTACAGCATCTGATGCCAGGAGTCGCTTCAGGTCATTGAAAGCCTTCTCCTGGACGTCGCCCCACTTCCATGCCTCGTCCTTTTTTAACAATTTGTGTAGCGGTTCCGCCACTGCTGCCTTCCGCGGAAGGAAGGAGTGGTAAAAGTTGAGCAGTCCAAGGAACGACTGCAACTCGGGCTTGGAGGTGGGGCGAGGGGCCTTCTTGATGGCGGCCACCTTGGATTGGGATGGCCTTATTCCCTCGGGAGTAACTCGGAACCCTAGGAACTCAACCTCAGTTGCGAAGAAAACGCATTTGTCTTTCCGCAACCGCAACCCCGCCTTTTCGAATATTGCCAGGACCTTTCCCAACCTTGTTGCTAATTCGGCCCGGCTCCCCCCTGTAATCAATACGTCATCAAAGTAGGGTAACACCCCCTCTAACCCCTTCAGGAGGCGTTCCACGAGTGACTGGAAGATCCCGGGCGCCGAATTCACGCCGAATTGGAGGCGCGATACCTGGAATGCCCCTTTGTGGGTGACTATGGTCTGCGCAGCAGCTGCAGCGGCGGTCACCGGGAGTTGCTGGTAGGCTTGGGCCAGGTCGAGTTTAGCGAAACACCTCCCCCCGTGTAACCTGGCCAACAAGTGGCTGACTACCGGCACCGGATACGCATTAGGGCGGATCGCCTTATTGATGGTGCACTTGTAATCAGCGCATATGCGGACCTCCCCATTGGCCTTGAGTGCTGTTACAATTGGAGTTTCCCACTCCGCAGAATCAACAGGGACAAGAATCCCCTGGCCCACCAATTTGTCCAACTCCGCCTCTATTTTGTCCTTTAGTGCGAAGGGCACTCTGCGCGGTTTAAGTCTGATTGGACGTACTCCAGGGTCCAGGTCGAAAGTCACTGGGGGGCCCTTGAATTTTCCGAGCCCCTTTTTGAAAACCCCGGGGTGCGCGTCGCACACGCTCTGTATTGGATCAGTCCCGGCGGCGTGTGCTCCCACGGCGTGCACCCCCCCAATGAACAACCCCAGGGGCTGGAACCATTGAGTCCCGAGGAGGCTGCATTTACCTCCCTTGAGGACGACTAGGGGAAGCGTTGCGGTGTGCTTTTTAAACTGGACCTGGAACTTCCCAATCCCCAACACTGGGATGCGGTTCCCTTGCACGTCCTTCAGTGTGGCCCTCAACGCTTTGAGCTTGGGCCGCACGCGGGGAGCGATTTTCATGAACTCTCCCTGGGAAATGATGGAGTATGAAGAACCCGAGTCCACCTCCATCCTAACAGGGGCCCCTTGTATTACTACCTCAACGAAGTAACGGGGGTGCTCCGTGGAAACGCTGCAAACCGGAGCGTCGTCCTCGCTGTCGTCGGAGATGCGCCCTACTCCGTCCCGCGTCCTCGTGGTCCGGGTGCTGTCCTTTGGCCTCGTGGTGCGGTCCTGCCTCGCCGCGCGGTCTGGAGAACTCCTTGTGGTGCGGTCCTGCCTCGCCGAGCGGTCTGGGGAACTCCTCTTGGCCTCGCGCCGTTTCCGGCAGACCTTGGCGATGTGCCCGCGCCGGCCGCAGTTGTGGCACTCGGCCTTGCGGAACGGGCATTTGGCGCGGGCGTGGGCGCCGCCGCAGCCGTCGCAGCGCCGGCCCTCTCTCTGGACCCTCCTGACGTCCTCGTCGTCGCCGCTCTCCGCGGACGAGTTCGAAACTCGCCGGGCCGCGCGCACCGAGCTCTCTGCCTTGGCGGGTTTCGGGCGCCAGTACTGAAGCTCTTGCACCCCGGCAGTCATGGCCTCCGCAGCCTGTGCCGTGTCGAGGACTTGTTGCCACGTGGGAGGCGGCTCCTGTTTCATCAGCGCGCTCTGAGTCTCGGTATCCCTCTGACCGCAGAGCAGGCAGTCCCGGAGGGTGACTTCTGGGGTCTCCCACTTGCATGGGCCGGCGGCCAGCCGCAGGGCCGCGGCGAACTCAGCGACCGATTCCCCGGGCGCCTGGACTCGCCTCCAGAACGCGCTCCGAGCGGGGAACATCGCTATCGCGGGCCGGAGGTGAGTGCGCAGCGCCGCCAGGAGCTCTGTGGCCTTGAAGTCGCTCACCCTCCTCGGCGCGATCAGATCCACCAAGGTCCTCTTGGTCTCGTGTCCGAGCATGCGGACGAAGATGGCCCTCTTCTTGGCCTCATCTGAGACTTCGAGCTCCACCAGCGCTCCATTGAAGTCTATCTCAAACAGCTCCAAGTCTCCCGGCTTCCTGATCTCGTAGCCGGCGCATGTCTTGGTCCCGTGGGCAGCCATCATCCCACCTTCGTCGCCAGTTTAGTGTATGGGACCAAAAACAACAGAACAGCCGAAGGGTTGGCTTAACACAGGTTTATTGCATGATGGTCCGGTGGAGCATGAGGTAATAGCGGTGATACATCTCAATATATACAGTAGCCCTATACATTTGAATCTTGTAGCACGGTAGCTCATTGGCTGCTACCGGCGTGGCCTCGCCCAGGCACGCCTCTCTTCCTGCTGCTGAATGCAGATCTTTCTCCTGCTGCTGAATGCGGGGAAGGTTTTCCCGCGGCTGTCCGTGATTGAGCAATGTGAACCATGTGAGACTGAACGCTCGCAGCTGCCCTCTATGGGCTGCCTGCTCGCGTTCCTTTACAGCTGAGATACCTTGTATTTGGAGTGGTTACATTCTTGCCTTTACAGTACAATGAACATGCAACATACATACATAACAATTGTGCAGTGGCGATAAACGAGAATTTGTTCAGATAATAGCAATTACACTTGTATACCACCCCATAGTGCTTATACTCTCTCTGGGCGGTTCACAAGGCGATTTGCATTTTGCCCCCAAAATGTTTTACGAACTTTGGAAGGATGGAAGGCTGAGTTAACTCGGAGCCCTGGTCAGGATCAAACTCACCATGTCAGCAGTTTTGGCTGCACTACAGCAGTTTAACCATTCACTGGAATTCCCAAGTTTCTTCACAGAAGAGTGGGGAAACTTTGAGATTTTGTTTTTAATCAAATGGGAAAGGACACAAAACTAGCAGATGTTTCAATCCAGGCAGATAGACTTAATTGCTGAGCGACCAAACTATTCATTTCTGTGTATTCTTCTATTGTTGTGGTGCTAAATTAAGAGTTCCACCTCTAAGCAATTTCCTTTTAACACATACCGGTATATAGTAGGTCGATAGACTAAATCCTCTCCATGCTGGGAACAGCTGTTCCTATTGATTTTGTCTTTTTCATCTGGTGAAAATTAAATTCATTTAGTTTCTTGTTACTCTCCCCCACACACACAATTAATTCTTCCTTATTTTCTTCCTCCTTCTCCTCCTCCCCTACCACATGTTGGATTTTATCAAGGCTATTTGACACCATGTGAAGTAGCTATAAACTACTGTATATGTATCCAAATGAAAGTCCTAGATTTTCCAGCCAACTTTCTTTTTTTTCTTAATTATTTTACCTTGACTCATTGTCTGTAACCATCTGAACATTTTATTTCAGTTACATGACTGAAGTATTTTAGCTTTCTGTATATTAGGTGTATTCAGATACCTTATTCTTTCATTTTACTACCGGATCTTCACAGTATCCTTAGTATCCTTTCTCAAAAAAAGACTTTAATTTTTTAAAATGGAGATAGGAAAAGCAACATTGATAGAGTTATCCATCTTATTCTATGGTTGCTAGGAATTGTTTTTATACAGTATAAGAAATTGTTTGAATGAAGCAGTAATTTAAACTGATTGTGAAGGAATTACTGTATTTTCTGGCGTATAAGACTACTTTTTAAACCCGAAAAATCTGTGCCAAAGTCAGGGGTCGTCTTATAGGACAGGTACTTAACTGCAGCTTGTTTCCCCTTGCTTCATATGTCCGGCGCATATGGTGGGGGGTGCCGCGGCCGAGTCCCTGCTCTGTGCGGGGAGTATGAAGCAAGGGGAAGCAAGCTGCACACATCTTCCTGTACCTCGAGGAGGAGAACGTGAGCGTGGATTGGCTCTCCACCAGAACCTGCCCATTCGACTTCGGGTTGAGTGTGGGTTAATTTTTATTTGATGTGCATTGGAAGAGAGGTAGTCTTATACGGCAAGTATATTCCAAACTCTATATTTTAACTGAAAAAGTTGGGGGTCGTCTTATACGCCCAGTTGTCTTATACGCCGGAAAATACGGGTAGTAGAAAATTACTGTGGGACTAGGTCTTTGCTGATTCTTTCGGAGATTCTCACCTTAGACTGAAACTTGAAACTGTAATTTTTTTAAGGCAACACATTTCTAGAATTAGGTTGCAGTTACAGTAAAACCTTGCATATAGAGCACCTCACTTAGAGACTAACTTGCTTAAAGAGCAGAATTTTCTCTGAATGGTCGCCTCGCTTAACAACTAAAACCAACCAAAAACTCGCTTAACAACTAAATCGGTGTTCGCAATCCCCCCCCCCCCCCCGCAATTGGTCACTTACAATGGTGTTTCGCTTAAAGAGCAAACTCTCTTAAAGAGCAATCCCGTGAAACGCATTGTGCTCTTTAAGCGAGGTACCACTGTATTTTATGTTGCCCAGCAGCCAGTTATGTACTTGTATGCTATTTTAAGCTCCTTTCCGAAATAAAATGTTAGCTGCCTGGATGCTTGGTGTGATCTTGGTGTTCTTACCCAATCAGGGATCACATTCTGATCTGATTGTATAAACTTCTCCTAACTTTTTTTACTAACATTGTATTCTATGACTCTATGGCTGAAGTGAGAAAGAGCCTCCTCAAAGATTGTGGTATTTTTGAACCACAATCAGGTGTACCCTGGTAATGGCAACCTTGTGTTGCAGGCTAATCTTTCTCACACTAAGTCAAGCCAAAGGAATTTCAGAATTAATTCACCAAAAGGTGCTTTCATTTTGGCAGTTTCACGTCTGGCCTAGACATAGAAGAAGAGGAATACTGTACAATGAAGTAGATTGATGCAACCAGTTAGTTTTGGTATATGATAATGGCATTGTGGGAGAATAAGAGTGGTGAGTAATGGAAAACTGAAGGCAGTCATTTTCATGATAAGTATGAAAAAATGCTGAAAAGGCCAACATATATTGGTGCCGCTTATAATGTTCATTAAAATGGTGGAACTACTCACCAAATATTGTGTAAGGGACACTTCGTGTATGAAATGGCTCTAAAAAGGATGGTGCTGCTTACCTGGAAGACTAAAGTACAGCTTAGGCCAGTGTTCCCCAACCTTCCCAGAAGCCCAAGTTAATTCCCCAAAGCATTGATCAGCCAATGTATTGACTTAGGTTTCTGGGAATTGAAGTCAAAGGACCAAAGGTTGGGGAACACTGGCTTAGGAGTTTTGGGAGGATAAAGGAATTGATTTTTTCTAGATTTTGTTTGAATGTGTCACAGGAACCCTCATCTTGATAAGCCCACGAAGAAGGACGAAAACATGAATACTGTATTTGCATTATCTGTACAAAAAGAAAGCTGAATCCTCCCTTTGGGTGCAGAAAGATAGTGGTTAAGCAAGAGCATAGCTTGGAAACAGAAGAGATCACTTAACCACTTAAACTGTAATTCTTCATGTACTTTAAGGACTGTGGCTTCCGAGTGAATATAGTAAACAGGAATTTCTGATCTTGCAATGTGAAATAAATCCAGTTCAATGCTTTGTAGCCATTTCCCCCATCCTCACTGGATTATCCCCCCCCCCCTTATTGGGAGTGGCTCAAGTGGCTAGGATGCTGACTGGGAGGCAGAAGGTCAGCAGTTTGATTCCCGAGTACTGCAGGACAGAATGAGCTTCCATCTCTGTCCCAGCTCCTGCCAACCTAGCTGTTTGAAAGCAAGAAATTGCAAGTAGATAAATAGGGACCACTTTGGTGGGAAGGCAAACAGCGTTCTGTGTGCTCCGGTGTCTAGTCATGCCTGCCACATGACCACGGAAACGTCTGCGGAAGCAGACAGCGCTGGCTCTTCCGCTTTGAAACAGAGGTGAGCACTGAACCCTAGAGTTGGATACAACTGGCTTTCGAGCAAGGGAAACCTTTACCTATGGGAGTGGAAGACACTATTAGCTAGTATGGCTTAAGGCCAAATCTCTCAGCTTGTCTTAACTAGAATATACCCAATAAATCAACAGAACTAAGATAATAGTTGACCCAGTCAACTGGATTTTGCCAAAATTCAGTTTGATTTAACCTCAAATCCAATGTTACTCCCAACTAATCCCATCAAAATGAATGGAACTTAAATCCATAGGATCTAAGGTAACCTATTTTGATGTGTTTTCTCTAGTTGGGTGTAATGTTGGACTCAGACTGTACATTATTGTTATCTGGAAAATAACATATTGGATCATAATATTTCTATATTAAAATGTTCCCATTGGCTATTAAATGACATTTCAAAGTGCTGGTGCTGCCATTTAATTCTACAACCAATATAAAATTAAGTTGTCTTACCCATCAACATTTCTTCCTATTCAAACCTGTCCAAATACTAAGACTGATATCATAGTTCTGTAGTGTTGAGAGTGCAGCAAGGAGAATACATATGGCGAAGAGCTTTTACTGCTACAGTAATGAGATTCTGGAACATCCAGATTCCATATTTATCAGCACTTACAGCAGACCATAGAAATCATAGAATAACTGAGTTGGAAGGGGTCTATGAGGCCATTGAGTCCAACCCCTTACTCAATGCAGGAATCCAAATCAAAGCAGATCTGACAAATGGTTGTCCAGTTTTCACTTGAATGCTTTCAGCGCTCTCCACCTCCCATGTTAATTAGTTCATTGTCTTACTGCTCTAACAGTTAAAAAGTTCAAGAACCGATGCTGTCCCTCCTCTTTATGAGTCCTCTTTACGCAAGCAGTGAAATTCCTTTATTTCAGCTGGCCTTAGGCTTCTCTTAATGAATTATTTCAACTGTTGGACAGCATTGTTCTATTTATTTAGTCAAAGTCTTAAGGAATTGCTCTGCTCTTTGAAGGTGAGTAAAGTAGGGTGACAAGGGAAATTGTCTTTCTTTGTGAGAGGTCTTTAAAGCTTGGCTTTCCATCCTTATCCTTTCACACCTGATATCGGGTGATTTACTCATTCTGAAGATGTTTGCATGACTGTTCTGCTTTCCTATGTACTTACCCTAACTTTCCCTGCCCCGCCTCTCTGACATCTCAAACACCTGCTGGTCTTATGTTTCAACCATTGAATCAGGGGAATGGGATGCTAGTGATCTGGGCAGGAGTGGCCAAGCTTGGTACCCCAGGTGTTCTTGGACTTCAATTCCCAGAAGCCCTGATCAGCAGGTGTGCTTACTTGGGCTTCTGGGAATTGAAGTCCAAGAACACCTGGGACACCAAGGTTGGCCATCCCTGGACTAGAGCCTCTAGAACAGGAGTTCTCAACCTTTTTAAGCCAGGGGCTGTGTCACACTCCCTCAGACAGCTTCGGGAGTGGACAGCCATTTTGCCCTTCCTCCAACCCATGGCACTTCCTGGTGTGGTGGATGTGGGCCACTTGAAATGGTGCCGTGGGCTGCAGGATGAGAATCCCTGCTCTAGAAGTTGTAGTTCAACAGCATCTGGGGAGTTATTTTTAGAAACCACTGTAATATGCTCATAAATGTCAATATAGTTGTTGTTTCCTAATCACACTGATGCCTACAAACTGTTATGACAGCTTCTCCAGAGGTTCCCAGGGCAATCCTGTAACTTCTTTAGAGTTTCCATCAGTTTCTACTAGAAAGCCAAGATTTTTCTCTGTAACCACAAAGGCAACACCTCTACTGTACTTTCTCTATCAGTTTTCTCTGCCAACTTTCTCTAGCAGGTAAACAGTTTAAGGGAGAAGGGCTTATATTTTAATCAACCTTCAGATGTTTGGGCTTTTGTATGTTGTTGTCTATTCTTCTATGTTTGCAAGGCTTTTCACACACAGTCCTGTTACTCTTTCTTTGCCATTGACAGGATCAACACTCGGTCATAGGCCAAAATGCAGGTCCCAGTCCTGGTACTGGCCCTTGTACAAATCCAAATGCTGGAAGCAGTTATGTGAACTCACCCCAGCAAGCACTGTTGAATCAGCAGCTTAAACAACATCTCCTTTTACAGCAGCAGCAGCAGCAACAACAACAACAACAACAGATGATAACAGAAGTGGTAAGTCTTCCAGTTTCCGACTATGTTTGATAAATAGTTCACTATTATGGGATTCAACAACAATAATCAGGGCACTTCATGAATGGAGCAGGGGAACTCCCTGGCTTGAAATTTGCGGATACGTCCACCCCATGTTCAGTCTTTTGGAACCTACTCCTGTGAAACTCTGTGCAGTAGCAGCCAGAAATTCAAGACAATTTGGATTTAGTTGACTTGTAGTGGGACCATAATGATCCGAAGAATTCAAAACAGAATCCTGTTGCTGATTCCTACTTGAATAAGGGAAGATCCAATAAGTCCTGGCAATGTTTTGCCATGCATTAATAGTGTTGTGATCCAGCCCTCCTTTGACTCCAAAGAGGATCTGGGTCAGGGGGCACTCCCTATGCCCAGCCCAGTTCTGCCTACACCTGAGCCCGAGGATGCCTTGAGCCATGGATCTCAGCTTGTGCTTGGCACAAGTTTGTTTTCCCCAGCAGCTGACCTGTCAGATCAGGAGTTTGGCTCTGACAGTGATCAGCCCTCAGTCAGGGAGAGGTCCAGGAAACAGCTACATCTGAGATGCAGGCAGGCTAGAGCGAAGCACCAAAGAAGGCTCCCAGCTGATACTGATTAGCTGGGAGGCTTATAAGCAAGCTTCTTGCAGCCTGCCAGTGACAGTACAACTGTCGTGCGAAGACTGTCATCCTGCTTGACTACAGACTGCCTGTGTAGATCCTGCCATTACCCTAACTTCTCTGCCAACTCTGATGACACCGCTGGACAACCTTTGGATTAGACTACTGACTTGGACTACTGGTAAACAAACCTCAGTTTGCCTTTTGGATTTTGATATCCGGACTATACTCAAACAAGACTCTCTGTGTAGCACCACCATGTGGCGAACGTGCCTACCCGGTTGGGTCAGCACAAATGGGTACCTGGTTGCATACGTGTGTGTGTGCGCGCGCACCCAGCTACACAACAACCACCTTGTTAATGAGAAGCAATTTGCCACCAAGACTTGTGCCATTTCCCTTCTGCAAGTGTAAATCAGCCATAAGATTTTGGCCACAGTCCAAGCTCAGGTTAAGAGCATGTAACTCAATTTTCTGCATTCTCCAAATTGAAGGGTTAAGTTTTTGGGTGAGCCATATTCTGGATGGTTTTGGATTGAACATCTTCCTCCTTAAGAAGAAGAAGAAAGAGAGTGCATCTGCTTAGGTAATAGCTGCTCAGAATAATCTTTGAGACCCTAGAATACTACTTTGTTACAGTGATTGGTATTGGGCTAGGAGTAAACTCCCATCTCTGTCTCAATTCCTGTCAACCTAGCAGTTCAAAAGCAAGAAATTGCAAGTAGATAAATAGGTACCACTTTGGCAGGAAATGTAACAATGTTCCATGTGCTCTGGCATCTAGTCATGCCTGCCATGTGACGAGAGGAATGTCTGCAGATGCAAACAGCGCTGGCTCTTTGGCTGTAAACCAAGATGAACACAGGTACCTATTTATCTACTTGCAATTTCTTTCCTTTGAACTGCTAGTTTGTCAGGAGCTGGGACAGGCGACAGGCACTCACTCCATCATACAGCACTCAGTTCTCTAACTGCTGGCCTGCCAACCTTCCAGTCATCAAGCTCAATATCTTAACCACTAAGCCACTGCAGTCCCCCTCATAGCTATTACCATTACAATAATCATTGCTTTCTTATTTCTTTCTAGCCATTCATTTCCAAAATCCATTAATAAAGCTACTCTGGGACACATCTCTAATTAGATTAATTTCTTCAAAAACTTTCTTCCGTATTTTCTTAACAAACATACAATCCCACCATAAATGGAGATATATCCCAATCTCTTTCTTACATCTCCAGCAATCCTTCTTTTATTTCTTCTTCTTGTATTGTATCCAATTCGGAATATTGGCTATCATCATGGCAATCAGCTATGAAAATTGTCCTGGGAACCATATAGGGCAGCAGACTTCCATTTGTCTTCTGCATTGCAGCATGACACACGTATCACTGATCCGGTTCTGTGAGTCTCTTTCTGGCCCTGAGTCCTTTTGGCACACAAAGTCCTCCTCAGCCCCAGGCCAGTATCGATGAAGCTGCTGCCCTCCATCAAGATGGATTCAAGTAGGATTTAATCCACTTGGGGACCATCACCCTTCCCTGTGGACTTTGGCACCCAAGGCTGTTAGTCCTCAGGGTTGTCAGATTAGTTAACCGCCGCTTGATGAGTAAGTGTTAAGTGGCTGCCATATGGTCTACTATTACCATAGCAGGATAACCTGGTCAGATTTTATTTAGGATCAAAAAGACTTAACCATACCAGAGTCCTAGACCATCTCTGAATTGTTCTGCAACAGTTCTTTTAGATTCTACATCTTCTTTCTAAAATTGTCTCCGGGCGTTTGTGTAGCAGTGGAGCTGTACGGAAAATGGGTCTTGTGAAGTTCCAGCAGCGGCCAGTCCTCCACCAAGTCCCAGCCCTGTGATAGGATTCTGTAATGCGAATTAACAGTTTGGCACATGGTTGCAGACAAAGCAGGGAGGGAGGAGGGATTGTCCTTTCAGCCCCAAGGAAAGCAGGTTCCAGGATAGCCGAGTTGGGAGGCAGCAGCGGAGAATTCAGTTTCCTTTCTAAGCAGATGCTGGAAATGCACCGAGGACCACCCGGGCGCTGTTTCTGCATACCTTCAGGCGATATTCTGGGTTCCTCTCCCCTCCCTCCCTCTTCTGTCCCACTCCCGAAAGCCTCCTTGTCTTACGACTGCAGAGCTGGACAGGAAAAAATGCCTTTCTTTTGTAGGGAGAGTGAATATATTTTGATAGTTTGCTAAGAGGAAAACACGAAGTTGCAAGATTCTGAAAATGGGGTTTTAGAACTTTTTTATTGCTGGCTGATACCACCAATTAATGGGTCCCTCTCCCCTCTTTTTAACTTTTCTTTTTTCCCATTTTTTCCTTTTTGGTAGGACAGGAGAGCCTTGTCAATGTGTTACTGATGAATGTAGCTCTTAAAGACTTCTTCTTCATCATCTTCTTTGCTTCCTCTTTTACCCCTTCTGGTGTCGTGGGAGATACAAGGTTTTTGTTCTGGCATTTCTGGTGACCTCCACTATTGTTATTTGGTGTTCTTGTAATGCTTCTTTGATGTTATCTCTCCACCTTCCTCTGGGTCTGTCTCATGCTCTTTGTCCTTCTCCTCTTTTCACATAGGCCTTGTATGGTATGGAATTCCAAGACATTCTCTCCAAATGGGCAAACTGCTTTATTTGTTGTCTCTGCATATAGTTTAAAATTGGTTCTACTTCAATTCTTTCCCTTACAATCTCATTCCTGGTTTTATCCCTTCTAGTCACTCCAGCATCCTTCCTCAGACATCTCATTTCTGTGGTGACCAACCTTTATTTATGTTTTGTTGTAAGCGTCCATCCTTGGCACTTGTAACATAAGGAGGGACTGAATATGCTTTGTATGAGGCGTTTCTTTGTGTTGATTGGTATTGCCTTGTGTTGTAAGAGTGGAGCTGACTGTCCCAATATTTGGTTTGCCTTACTAAACCATACGTTAATCTCTTTGTCCATTTTGCCATCTTCAGTAAAGGTTTTCTAGGCATTAAATGTTCTTAGGTCCTAAAGTCTAAGACACTGATTTTTCAGGTTCGAACCTCACCTCCATCAGATGGTTTTATGTCCACCTTCTCTTTCTTCTCCACTTGCACTGGGTAGGTAATAAGACCAGGCTGCTTTACATGGCTGTAGATAATAGTATGAAATGCTTAGGTTGCATTTGTTTTGTGTGCATCTTTTTTGTGTATGAGGCTGAAAAAAGGCATTTTTTTTACTCTGTTTAAGGCATATTGCTTAGGGAAATTCACTGGCAGCATCAACAGAATGACATACTCTTACACTATATGTTTTGAATTTATGTCCCCATGCACCTGGGGTGGCTGAATTTAGCTGCCCAGAGTGGAAATTAATCCCCAGATGGGTGGGATACAAGTGGAATCTATTGTTGTTGTTGTTGTTGTTTTGATGGGATTAGGGGGGTCAATTTTCTGCCTCTGAGACCCTCCAAGGAGATCCAAAGACTAAAAAAAGGCCCAAAGCCACCAACATAATTGAAACTACAGTAGATATGCAAATGTTTTTAAATTGGCATTTGAAGTGTTAAATGGTGGAGAGGAGACTGTGACTTGTATAAAATATGTATTTTACACTCCTGGAAATTTCTAGGAGCTAATAA
Source organism: Bradypodion pumilum (assembly GCA_035047305.1). Lineage (NCBI taxonomy): Eukaryota > Metazoa > Chordata > Lepidosauria > Squamata > Chamaeleonidae > Bradypodion > Bradypodion pumilum. The sequence continues at coordinate 20,491,885 of JAWDJD010000003.1, read as the reverse complement.
GAGTAGACCATACTGCCAGCGACTCAACACTGAGTGTCAGGCAGCAGTTAACTAACCTGACAACCCTGAGGACTAACGGCCTTGGGTGCCCAAGTCCACAGGGAAGGGTGATGGTCCCTAAGTGAATTAAATCCCATTTGAATCCACCTTGATGAAGGGCAGCAGCTTTGTCAATATTGGCCTGGGGCTGATGAGGACTTTGCGTGACAAAAGGCCTCAGGACCAGAAGACTCTTGGAACTGGATCAGTGGTACGGGGGTCACACTGCGATGCAGAAGGCAGATGAAAGGCCACCTCATTATATCCTCAGAACAGTCTTCGTGACTGAGCACCATGATGATTGTCAATATTCGGATTCACATACGGAAGAAGAAGAGGAAGAAGAAGAAAAAGAAGAATGCAAAAACAAACCAGAGGGTATGCTTTGCCCATCCCTACTCCCTATGCGAGTCCGCACCCTAATAACAAGCTGACAGATAGCTAGAGCTGATAGGCATGGTAAACTAAAATATTCAGAGGGAATCCAGGTTAAGGATTTCCATTTTGCATGTCACGTCTGTTACACACATTTTGGGTTTTGTAGACAGACAACTGATAAAGTATGAATGCAACAGACGTATGTGTGCAAGATCATTTTTGCCTCTCTTCTTCCCAGTGACCTCCATGCCATGAATCCAAGTGAGCCATTTCTCTTTTGTGTTCTAATCCTATAGGAGAAGATAACCCCTCAAGATCAATTGAACAGGCATCTCACGAGACCCCCACCCAATTATAAAGACCAAAGAAGGAACCAAGTCAACATGCCACAGTGCCACCAGTATTCAGGTAAGGACCACTTTAAAAACAAAAGTAAGCTAGAAACATCAAGGGGTTTTAAATTGGTGACATGTAACTTTTTCTCTTCCTCTGTCTTGGTATTCTGTGCAAGTTTTTCATTCTGTTATTTCCCTGTCTCCTTAGTCGCATTCTTCCCATTTCTAGTTTTTTTCAGCTCTCTTGCCTTTGAATCTCCCCTGTGCCTTAAGTCTACTTGAAACACAAAGGTCCTTTTGTGCCCATGCCATCTGAGACAAGTTCCCTGTAGACATATCAACGTTCCACTTCTTTCACAGAAGTGGCATTGATTTTTAAAACTATCACTTGATTGACCATCTCTACTCCCTATGGCATCACTGTAACTCCATTGATATCTTAGAGATGACTCACAGATTTTGAGCCTGCTGGATGTATTGTGTATTAAACTAACAGAGCAATTAGAGCAGATCTAAAAATAGAAAAATCTGCCCGCCTCATTCTGTTGGAATTTATCTAATGGCTTACAGATTTGGGACTTATCCTGATAGAGGGTGAAGCTGCTTTGGAAACAGGATCCATCTTTGAAGACCATTTCCATGTGGCTTCACTTAAAAAACAAAACATGTAGTGCTGAATTGCAAACAAGCCACAATCAGTGCCAATCTGCAAATGTTTTAAAGAAACTGAGGCATAACAAGAAGTCCCATTTTGTGCATCATGTCTTTTTTAGACATACACCTGAGAAAAGATGAATGCAACAAGCATATGTATGGAAACTTGTGTCCATACAGACCTAGCTCTTCTGGAAGCTAAGACAGCAAGTCCTTTTCAGATTCACAGAAGACACCGAGAATTAGATCCATTCCCTTTGGACCAAATGCATTCAAGCACTTTTATTTTTCTATTTTTGTAGAGTCTACAGCTATTTTATAAATGACACATGCATGGTTTGTGAGAGCCAGTATGATATAGCGACAAGTGCACATGGCAGATGCTGAGAACTGCAAACACTGAAAACATTTTGGGCAAGCTATGTAGCCCTTATCCAAGAAATGCAGAACCAGTGTGTTCAGTAGGTTTGCCTTTGGGCTACTATCAAACCAGAAACTTAGAGAAGTCTACCAGAGGGCTTGCAAATTAGACAGGATAACCTAATCAGGACCAGAGTTGTCCCTCCTACGTATAATATCGTATAATATCATATAATATCAAGAAAACCAAGATAATTGCAACAGGTCCGATCAGTCCCTGGAAAATAGATGGGGAAGAAGTAGAAGCAGTGACAGATTTTACTTTTCTAGGATCTAAGATCATTGCAGATGATAACTGTAGCCATGAAATAAAAAGGCGACTGATTATGGGGAGACAAGCTATGAGGAAACCTGGGAAATATAGTGAAAAGCAGAGACATCACCTTGAAAACAAAAATTCGCATAGTCAAAGCAATGGTATTCCCAGTGGTAATGTATAGGTGTAAGAGCTGGACCATTAGGAAGGCTGGGCGCAGAAGAATAGATGCCTTTGAGATGTGGTGTTGGAGGAGAGTCCTGAGAGTCCCTTGGATAGCAAAGAGAACAAATAGGTCAATACTGGAAGAAATCAACCCTGACTGTTCATTGGAGGGACAAATAGTGAAGATGAAGCTAAAGTACTTTGGACATCAAATGAGAAGGGAGGTCTCACTTGAGAAGGCCTTGATGCTGAGAAAGGTGGAGGGCAAGAGAAGAAGGGGGCGTCCAAAGATGAGATGGATAGATGGTATTGTGGACATAATGGGCACAGAGCTTGGCAGGCTGAGGAGAATGGTGGAGGACAGGTGCCTGGAGGAAAATGGTCCATGGGGTCACAAAGGGTCGGAATCGACTGTGCGACTGAACAACAACAACAACAGGAGAAGATATCTAAACATGGTTCCAGAAACACCTAATGCTATCTTCTGTGGCCAGAATCCAACTGAGAAAAACACTATGTGATTGCTTTTCTTCTCTGGGAGGCTCTTTGTGTGATCTGTCATGAATCTGGTTTCACACTTGATTCCTGGTCGAGTAGGGCGGGGTATAAATCGAATAAATGAAATGAAATGAAATTTTTGTACTAGTGTACTCAGCAGAGAGCCTGACAGAGAGAGTGAAATGCTTACATAGGGCAGCAATTCCATCTGCAGCCAGAGTTCTACTGGCAGGAGGTTCCACAAAGTTGGAGCGGACACAGAGAAGGCCCTTCTCCTTGTGCTATGTATGTTACTCAGGAACTGTTGTTAAAGCACATTGGTTGGGCAGGCCCTTGTCTCTGTGTTTCACTTCTACTGCTGATTGTCAGGCCTGGGTATGAATCAGAAACTGACACATTTCTCCAGTACCACTCACTCTTTTTGGTATTTAAGGTCTGATTCCTCTTTTCTGCACAACTCTAATTGGAATGCAGTTTCTTCCCATCTGGGATAAATTAAGAGTGGCGGAGGGGAAAGGAGACTAAAAATAGGCAGCAATTTTTTTCAGAGGGAAAAAGAAAAAAAAATTGTCTTTGGAGTGAGATACAAAACCAGTGTCCCAACCACTGTGCCCTTTGAAACAACTCATGAAATTGCCCAAGAATATAGGGCGTTGGCCATCTGTGGGCATGTCAACTTGTTCCATCTTCACCAATCTTTAGGATTCTCCAAGGCTCTTTAATATTTCCCCCACTGCATTAAATTATAGATTTGTCTCCCTCTGGAGCTGTTTTACGTCAACAGCAGTTTACTCCTGGAAGACTATAAGGTCACTCTTGCTCAAAAGCCAGCTGTACCCGACTCTAGGGTTCATGCCCATTTCCATTTACAGCCAAAGAGCCAGTACTGTCTGCATCTACAAATGTTTCTGTGGACATGTGGCAGGCATGCCTAGACAGCAGAGTGCACGGAATGCTGTTTACCCTCCCACTGAAGTGGTCCCTATTTATCTACTTGCAATTTCTTGCTTTCGAACTGCTAGGTTGGCAGGAACTGGGACTGAGATGGGAGCTCATTCTGTCATGCAGTACTTGGGTCTCGAACTGCTGAGCTGCCAACCTTCCATTCATCAAGTTCAGCATCTTAACCACTATAACCCAGGGCCAAATTGCAGTGCTTAATTGCTAATGACATGTCTTCTCTAGTATCCCTTTGACACGGTTCGTCAAGTTTTCTTTCATTTCTGGGAATTCTTTTTCCATCCCTCGTGCTTTCCCTACATGTATCTACTGTCTTTACTTGGGGATGATGGGCATTATTTACCTACAAAAGAGATGATCAGTAAGATCCTTTCAACCATATCTTCTTTTTCTAGGTGGATCATCATCTGTGAGCATCAGTTCCAGCTTGTGTTTTCCCAATACCATTCCAACTTCTAGCCTCTCCTCACAGACATCAAATCTCTTATCCACAGCTCATGGAACGCGAATGACTTCACTCTCAACTGGCCACCACATGGGGTGTTATGGGAACATCTCTTGCAGTCAACAGAATGCTTACAATATGACATCTTCAGGGGTCAGTCCTGTCCCACAGCACAGGAACCCAAGCCAAATCATCACAGGTCAGAGTAACCCCACTGCATCTCGGCAAGCAACACCCGGGCAAGGCAATAACCTATCAGCGTTTGATAGTGTACAAGGGATCAACTCCCAGCCAGGGAAACACAGTTTGAACCAGGGAACATCTTCACAAAGACCTCCCAATGTTATGGTCACCTCAAATTCTGCAGCTCAGAGCTGGGGCTCTCAGGAAACGGGAGCAAAGCAACAGGAAACACGGAAGACAGTGGGATCTCCCTTTCCCATTGGTAGTCCTTATACAAACCAGCCCCTGCAGCAGCGCACAGTTACCAACCAGCAGTTTCCACAACGTGCCCTGGTGCCTCCTAACCAGTTGGCCACCATTCAAATAAGGACACCTGTGAACCAAATGAACCAGACTTGTCTAAATGGACAAGTGGTTGGGGCATCAAAATCCCTGAACACAAGGGCTAACCAGGTACGGGCACAGACCATGCCACACTTGAATCCACCCGGGATGGGTATGACGCCACCACATCCTTTGTCATCCAATCACTTCCCATCTGGTGCCAACCAGACATCGACCAGGGCTTATCAAGGAACTGATCACAACAGCGATCTGGCATTTGACTTTCTGAACCAGCAAGGTGATAATATTGGGCCAGCGCTCAACAGTGACCCAGACTTCATTGATTCTTTGTTAAAAACAGAGCCTGGCAATGATGATTGGATGAAAGATATTAACCTTGATGAAATTTTAGGTGGCCATTCCTGAGACAGAGCAATTTATGTTTGCAGGCTCGTGGTGTTTGATATTTGTTTGTTCATGATTGTTACGTTTGTTTGCCCAAAAGCCAGGAATTTCCTCTGTTTTTAGAGGCAAAATTGTCTCTCCTTGGTTGGATCCCAGATTAAGTCATGACTGAGCAATATCATATGATCTTCATATGCTTGAGTAAGTCTGGGTCCAGCCTGTAGCTCTCTAAACGATTGAAGGGCCCGTAGTGGTTTACCATGGGAAACAAAAGCAAAGAGAATTGTCATGTTTAGCTAAGTCAGGAGTGGTCAAAATGCAGCCCTAAAGGCATTTTTAGACTGCAGTTCCCACGGGGTAAAACCAGCATGACCGATGGTGAAAAATCCTGGGAATTATACTTCCTGAGCCCTGGTGGTGCAGTGATTAAACTGCTATACTGCAGCCAAAACTGCTGCTTACGTTGTGAGCTCAATCCTGATGGAGATGAAGGTTAACTTCAGCCTACCATACTTCCAAGGTCAGTAAAATGAGTACCCAGCATATTAAGGACAAAATGTTAATTACCTTGTGAACTACCCAGATGGAGTGCACACTAAGTGCTATGGGCGGTATATAATTGTAATTGCTATTGCTTTTACTCCGACAGCATCACCCATCCCCGATCTAAACACAACTCCTACTTTCTCAACCCAACAAATGCAATGCCATATTTACAGTTATAAATCTGATAGTGGAGAGAATGCCTAATGCATTGGCATTCAAGCTGGTTTTCTTCTATGCGTGGCCCACTGATCAAGCTGAGGGTGCTTTTCTCCTGTAGTCACAAGCTGCTTATGTGTTCTACTAATATATTTAGCGTGTGTGAGTACAAGATAGCCCTTGAATGGTTAAAGAAGGGGTTCTCAACACTCTCAGTCAGCTTCAAGGGCTGGATGGCCATTTTGTCCTGCCTGCATGATGTGGGCAGCCATTTTGTCCCAACAGCTTCAAAGTGGGTGGTCATTCTGTTTCTCAAATGCCCTTGGAGGGGTGGGGACCACATGAAGCGGTATCAGGGGCCAGATACAGCTCATGGGCCTTAGGTTGGGAACTCCTGGGTTAAAGAAAGAAACCTGACTTGTTTCATTCATTTCATTTCATAGTTACATTTGTATGCCGTCCAATCGCCACGTGACTCAGGGCGGCTGACAACAATAAATTACCACATCAAAGTTACAATCATTATAAAACATCAAAAACATAGCAAAAAGAAAAATCATTCAATAAAAAGTCCATATCAGCATACATAATAATCATAACATAGTTCGCATCATGGCCCACACCAAAACTGTTGGTAACCTCAGTGGCTCCTCATCTCCCTGGCCAGTGGTGGGGGCTGGGTCAATAGCAGCTTGTCCTGCCTGACCATGGAGGCTCTTTTCAATCCCCCAGAAACCGCTTATGCCATCCCAGTAGTAGTTATGAGGCTATTTTTTCCTTGTTTGGGGGCTGGAGAAAGCCTATGACCCTCTTGTACAAAAAACTGTTGTTCTTGTATATTTCAAGAAGCAGAGATATCACTCTTGGCATGAGAGCAAATATTTTTTTTTCTAGAAATAAACTCTGGTAGGAGTGGATTTGGGGATCCCATGAAGAAGGTCTAGAGACCCTCCAAAATAGCCTGAGTGGACTGACATTGGCCCACATAATCCTAAACCTTTCACTTTATAGAAGAATGAAGGGTGAACACGAATGTGTGCTGGAATTAGAGACCTTCAGCTTAAGGTTCGGTTAGTTAGTTCCCGTGAAGCATAGGCCAGAATCCTGTTGCTTAGGCAACCCTGGAAAGGCGATAGGATAGCCTCCACTCCATCAGGCCTACTTTTGCATGCCTCATCTCCCACTGGTAACAAGGTAGTTTATGCAACTGGCGGCCATCCAGAATAAGGAAACACAATTGTCCTTGTAGTCTGAATAAGATGGCTGGTCATATTATTCAACCTCTTCACGGCCAGCGTCACGATTAGCTTTACAGCAGTGATGCGCTGCTCCGGGTACCCACAGGTGCGCGGGCACCGGTAGCAGAAATTCCCCAGGCCATGCCCACTTGGCTGGCCATGCCCACCTCCCTACCCCAGGTCATGGTATGGCTGGCCAATTGGGCGTAGCCCACAGAGTTAGCCATGCCCACAGAGTTAGCCTCGCCCAGGGTGGGGTAGTAAAAAATTTTTTGCAGCGCATTACTGCTTTACACAAAAAAACCTACTCCCAAAGTCCTCTCCTCTCCAAACTTTTCCTCTTCCCAAATCAGTATGTACGTTTCTATTTTTTACTTCCTTTGCCTAGTTTGTCAGGGCTTTCAACAAAATGCTACTGGGTTTCCCCCTTTATCTATCCAGTATAACACAGGCACTGAAGAATCCTAATGTGCCCCTAGCAGTAACATACAGAGAGATACAAGTGCATGTATGTATACACACACATAGACAGATTAGGTTCCTTATATACTGTAAGGGAGGGGAGAGGCATAGAACCCACCTTCCACTCTCCAAAGAACACTAGTATGTACATCCATTAGGGTGGCTTAATTGTTTTTAAGGCACACCCCATAGTTTCTTCTCTTGCCACATTGGTTTGGGCATAATATCATTTTTCAAATGCACTGTATCTTCTCAAGAAAAGGCAAACTACTTTGAAGCTTGTGTGGTATATATATTACCTAGGACCTGAAGATCCATCAACTGGAACCAGACAGAAGATGGTGCCTCAGAAGGGTGTCTTTGAGACACTGGCACAGACCAGGGTCAAAAATCCATTCTGCTCCCCCACCCCCTGCCTTCTGTGCTTTGTTTCAAGCACTCAATTTAGCAAATCACTGTTACTGAAAAATGGGAATCTGAAGTTTAGAAAACAGGAATCAGAAAAGTCTTGCGATCTGCTGCAAATCACCCAGAGATCTACCAGGAGTTTATGATCTACCATCAGCCCATCTCGGGGTAGCACAGCTAGTTTTCTGGACATACCATGTTAGATTGATCCCGAAGAAGAAATCCCTTCAGAGCATTTTTCAAGGTCTGGGAAGGGCACAAGAAACCCACTCCACTTTGGACTACTACCAAAATCTCTCAGCTGACTTGGGGATCCTGGGAATTATAGTCCAAAAAGCAAGCATGCAGCTATAGGAACCAGAGCCATGATGACAAACCTTGGCACTCCAGGGGTTCTTGGACTTCAATTCCCAGAAGGCCAAGTCTCTATGAATCCACATGAATGGGTTTACCGCACAGGGAATTGAAGTCCAAGAACTCCTGGAGTGCCAAGGTTTGCCATCATGGCTCTGGTTCCTATAGCTGCATGATGCCACCACAAAGCAAGACAATCATCTTGGGAGACAGTTGAGGAGAGGAATCGTAGTAGTTTCATCAGACCGTTTTCTGAACCATGCAGTCTGGAAGACAAACCCGTGAGCTGTTAAATTGAATTGACTTTCTACAAATCTGTATATTATCCCATCACTTGTATCGTAAGATTGAACTGGGAGTCCAGTCAGCTTCAAAACGTGGAGTGGGAAAGAGAGAGTGACGTCTTGTCCTTTGGTTTCTGGCAGCAAACTATTTTAAGGTTTGCCTTGTTTGAGGCTGAAAGCTACTGATGCTTCTTGCTTTGGTTGTAAATTCTGATAACTCATAGCAAGAGCTTAGATAAGTTCCTTTCTTTAAGAAGACAGCAATCTTTCTAATGGCTATGCCAGCATGACTAAATGCCCTGCTATATGGGGGATTATGGGAACTGTAGTTCTGAAAAGGAACTTTTCCAAGCACTCTACTAGCAACGTCCACCAATTGCACCTTTGTGACCAAAACAAAGAAAAGTTGGCTTGTTAGTTTCTTGATTTTTTTTTTGTGTGTGTGTGTGAGAGAGAGGGTTATTCCTAACAAACTGCATTGTTCGTAATATACATGTTTTCTTCTATTTTTAAGTTACAGTTAAATGCACTACAGCTATGTTTTGCATTATTGAGTCAGGAGCTCTTCTCAGTATTGACTTGTAAATATATAGGAAAGTTTTTGTAAACTTTTGTACAATACAAATTGTAATATTTTGGTAGAAATACTGAAAGCATATACTTCGGGTTATATTTATACACATGTGAAATAAAAGTGTAATGTCCAAACTTTGTATTTTATACAGCTGAGGAAACAAAAAAAGTGTATATTTTTGTATCTTAATATACATATTTGCTATTGGACTAGACTATGATATACACTATTATGCTATGGTATGATAGTTTCATTTTCATCCTGAAAGGGGTTGAGCGATGGTTTATGTTCTGAAACCAGTAGGAGAATAACAAATACAAAAAAGAAGGTGTAATCTGTAGGGTTTTTTTTTTAAGGGGACTGCGGTGGCTTAGGTGTTAAGAGGCAGAACTTGACGACTGGAAAGTCAGCAGTTCGAAACCTGAGTACTGCACGACAGAGTGAGCTCACGTCTCCGTCCCAGCTCCTGGCAACCTAACAGTTTACAAGGAAGAAATTGCAAGTAGATAAATAAGTACCACTTCGGTGGAAAGGTAAACAGTGTTCCGTGCACTCCTGTGTCTAGTCGTGCCTGCCACATGTCCATGGAAACGTCTGCAGACGCAGGCAGCACTGTCTCTTTGGCTATAAACAGAGATGAGCACAGAACCCTAGAGTTGGCTACAATTGGCTGTCGAGCAAGTGCTACCTTTACCTAATCTGTAAGTTTTTACTGTCATTTTAAATGCTGAATTACAAAACTACTTATGTGGATTGCTCATGGTGAGAAAGTAGGTCATTCCCTGGAAATCTATTAGCGTCCTCACAAAATTACATTTGACTATTCTCACATGTTTTAAACACCATCATGGTAAGAGATCATTTTTCCACATCCTTGCTTTTCAGTGATGAACATCTCCCCTCACCTGAAATTGGGCTCAATTAGATTATTACCTTGTGTTTGATTCTAAAAATAATGGAAACATCTAACGATCACAGTCCTAATTTGTCAAGGTGGCTGAGGACCAGGTGAAGTGACAGTGGATCAGCTAAAATGCTGCTGAATCAAATCCCTCTTTGGCCTAGGGATGTTGGAAATTCCAAGGCACCTTGAACTGATAATGCTGTGCTCCATATAATTCATTGTATTCCATCCATTTTGTATATTTAACTTCCATATTCTGTTCAAAGCAGCCCCAGTTAGGATTCTTTTTAATTACAAAAATAGGTTTTTAAATGAGAAACCCCACTTACACTTTCCAGTGGCTTAAATTTATTTTTAAATTAAATTGAAGTGTCCTTCCTTCCTTCCTTCCTTCCTTCCTTCCTTCCTTCCTTCCATCCATCCATCCATCCATCCATCTATCTATCTATCTATCTATCTATCTATCTATCTATCTATCTATCTATCTATCTATCTATCTATCTATCTATCTATCTATCTATCTATCTATCTATCTATCTATCTATCATACTTGTATACTGCCCATCTGGGATATACTCCCTCAGGGATTAATTCTATAGTAAAGCAGAGGTGTGGGTGCAGTATCCTGAATGGGCTGCCACACCCCCTTGACCAAACCCCGTGAAATTTGGCACACACGTACCTTGCACACATGAGCAGGTCACTGTTGGGGTCCCAAAGCCCATGGGGGGATTATGCCCCCCCAAAAAATTGATCCTTTAGTCCTCAACCAATCACAAGGGATGACCAGGTCTGGGCCTTTGTGATGTCATGCCCTTTGTGATGTCTTGCCCAGACCTGGTCAGCCCATGGGAGTGGTCAGCCCATGGGAGTGGTCAGCCAATGTGACATCACAGGGCCCCACCCCTTGGCCAGGCAGGCCAGTTGGCAGGACGGGGCAGGAGTCCAGTGGACAGGTCAGCCCAGGAGAAGGAGCACCTGAGCAACGCAAACCCAGGTGGTAGGACAGCACCCCCCAACCCCCCCCAGGCAAAGCCGGGCACCCCTGCTAGTTAATTTATATAATTAAAATGTGACATCCAAATCCAAATAAACACAATCCCACCCACCTCTTTCAGATGACAGTGGGTCGATGAAAAAAGTTCTAATTTAGTTATGTTTAAATTAATTTAAATAAGACTGACAGAAACTAATTGACTATCCCCGGAACATTTTGAAAGGTCTCTTTGAATAGTATGATCTTCAGTTCTTTTTTGAATACGTACAGTGATAGGACTGCAGTGGCTCAAGTGGTTAAGACGCTGAACTGGAAGGTCAGAGCTCCCATCTCTGTCCAGCTCCTGCCAATCTAGCAGTTCGAAAACAAGAAATTGCAAGAAGATAGGTAGGTACCACTTCAGGGGGAAGGTAAACAGTGTTCCGTGCACTTCGGTGTCTAGGCATGCTTGCCACATGACCATGGAAAAAAATTGAAGACACAGACAGTGCTGGCTCTTTGGCTATAAACAGCAAGGATGACATTTACCTTTACCTTACAGGGATGGGACCTGTCACAGCTCCACTGGTAAGAAGTTCCATAGCTTTGGCACCACTACCAAGAAGACTCTTTTCCTTGTCAAGGTCTTTCTTCCCATTTTCAGCATTGGAACCTGGAATTGTGTTGACTGTAATGATCAAGTGATGTTGGCAGATGATCTCTGGGAGAGATGTTTCAATGGATAATAAGGAGATAATAGAAAGCATGGAGTCCTCAGGCTCTTCAAAAATGAGAAAATTGTCTTCATATCCCTGAGATGGGAACAAAGGAGCTTTTTGAATCTCGCTTTCCCCCCCATTTTTTCTTACATTGTGAGGTGGTGGTGGTGGGGAGCTAGAGTGTGCAGGCGATGCATTTGGGGCCCAATAGGCTGCATGCAGCTCCAGATACGTGCTACAACTTGGCAGGGTTTATATGTGCCCTAGGAGGTCTAGAGCATGGGTTCCCAAACTTTTTTGCACAATGGACCAATTTCATGCTAAACAATTTTTCCATGGTGGTGGTGGTGGGATTGGACAGTGCAAGCACTCAGGTGAGGAGGGGTGGGGGTGGAGCCCCATTGTAGTTAATCAACATGAAGAAACAACCCAGCCATTTGCCTATTGTCTGAAGCCCGTGCTCTCACTCCGTTTGCTGGGCAGACCCAGCGGAAAACATTGATGGCAGAAGGCAGCCATCAGGGCTTCCAGTGCCACCCACCCCCACAGCCCAGTTTGGGACAGCCTGCAGCCCAGTGGTTGGGGACCGCTGGTCTAGGGTACCTGCCAGAGTTCAGATATACAGTAAACATGGCTACAATACTTAAGGCCTTGGAAATAGTGGTCAGTAGAGTCTGTAAGAATGCATCACAGCATTATGAGGTCCTGGATTCAATCAAAGAGCACTGCAATTAATTGAGAAGTATCACGTTGTATGTAATGTGATTATTCCTCTACAGCCCTGTAGCTTGAAACAACTCATAATATTTCTTTTCAAAACATAATAGTTATGCATGGCAGGCAACATCAGTAGAACAAGTAGACTCTTTCTTTAATTAAAAAACATTGCTGGTGCAACATTCATATAAATATTCTGAAATGCATTCAAGTCATGGCTTAGCATGCCCAGAAATAACCTTCAAATCAAAAATGGCACCATTGTGGAAGGAAAAAGAAGAGTACTCATAGCATTTTTTTAGTTTAGCTAGTGCTTTGGCTGCTTATATCAACTGTCACTTCCTTGTTTTTCCCCAGCATCTCCTGAATGCACAAATTTGTATTATCAATTAGCTTCCATTTTAAGAATGTAATATACAGTAGAACCCACACATAATGAAAAAAGTCCGTTATGCGAGGCACTTTGTTATGCAATTTTTTTCGTTATACGAAGCATGCCTCGTATAACAAAAATCCCTATGGGATGCATCGTAGAATGAAAATCTTTATGGGGAAAATCACACAATAAAAATTTTCATTATACGATACATCCCATAGGGATTTTCATTGTACAATTTTCCCTATAGAGATACATTGCTTCGTATACGGGTTATAGTGGTTAGCGCAAATCTTCTTCGTTGTACGAATTTTTCGTTATATGAGGCATTCGTTATGGGGTTCTACTGTATATTCACTGTGATATCACTTTGCATTGTGGGCCAATGCAAGGTGGTGGTGGTGAACTTTATTTTGAAAGCCACAACTTGGAACAGTTATTTTTGTGGAGAGTAACTCCCTGAATTCCCAGCTAGTACAGTACAACCTGGTGGCACAGAGGTTAAACTGCTGTACTGCAACTAAAAGGTTGTGAGTTCAATCCTGACTCAGATTTCCATCCTTCTGAGGTTGATAAAATGAGTACCCAGCATCATAGCTGCCAAGTATCCCTTATTGGCCGGGAAAATCCCTTATTTTACCCTCTTTCCCGCCACCATCCCTTATTAATTAGACTGCAATGCCCTATTGCCGCCATTGGAGGGCAGCACAGGATAAGCATAGCTGTCAAGTATCCCTTATTTGCCGGGAAATTTACCTTATTTCCAAATCCAAAACTTGACAGGTATGCCCAGCATATTGGGGGCAAAATGCTAATTAACTTCTGAACCACCCAGAGAGTGCACTAAGCACTATGGGGGCAGTATATAAGTTGCTTTCGCTTTGCTTTGGTAAAGGTCATATATTTGGTTCAGTCTTCATAACATCCCTGCAAGCTAGGTCAAACTGGAGGCATGTGACTGAGATTACCCAATGAGCTTCACAGCCAGATAGGGCTGTGAACCCAGTTCAAAGGAGTCCCTATCCAATATTCTATACTACACTAGTGTAGTCAGAACCCTAACAAAAAATCTTAGCATCTGGGACAAACATGATCCCTCTACTGGGCCATGAGATATGGTCATAAGCCTTATGTTGAGTCCGGTGCTTAAGAAGTATTCTGACCAGCAGGATCGGGTCAAACACAAGTGATTTATTATTCAGCTCATAATACCATGCTGGGGAACATGCACAAGGTGGCTGGCTTATATACAGTGGAAACGGCAGTTACACAGGTTGATACATTTCGGTGGGCTTCCGGGGAAGCGGGGAAGTTTGTACTGACAAATCAGCAATTTGGACAGACCTTTGAAAATGGCGCCTTTGCAAAAGGTGCGTAATAGCACTGTAGACATTATGGCGCCCAAGCGGTTATAACAACGCTTGGACACAACACCTTCCCAAAAAAGGCAGAATTGGTGCACCCTAAAAGAAGAAAGAGAAAAAGGAAAGTGAATAAGAATAGAAGTTATTGCTGTTTATTTTCTTAACACTCCCCTGTCGATTCTAAATTTTGGTACCCTCTGAATTCTGGTGTCTTGGGGAAATCGATGGTTCCCCTCCCTCAGTTACAATCTTGAGTGTAGCACTCCTATTTTAGGAACACTGAGATGCCAAGATGTTTAACGCAACATGAGTTACAAACATTTGGGGCTTTAATTCAGGGTCACCCATACATGCAAGAATAGCTCCCCATGCTTTACATGGGGCTGCCCTTGACGACCATTCGAAGGCTACAACTGGTCCAAAATGCAGCTGCCCGTGTGGTGATGGGGTGTGGATGTTATGCCTGTGTATCCCCACTACTCCGGGAGCTGCACTGGTTACCAGTGTGCCTCCGGGTGCAATTCAAGGTGCTGGTTTTGACCTTTAAAGCCCTATATGGTAGTGGGCCAGGGTACCTAAGAGACCGCATCGCCCTAAGGACGTCTGTCCGTACAACCAGAGTGGACCGGAGAGGCTCTCTGATTGTGCCATCAGCCAGGGGGGCTCACCTCTCTGGCACAAGGAGGAGGGCCTTCTCCATGTCCGCCCCAACCCTGTGGAACCTCCTGCCAGCAGACCTACGGCTACAGACAGAATTGCTGCCCTTTAGGAAAGGACTGAAAACCTGGCTGGCAGGGCAAGTATGAGGGGCTGACGGGGTTCTTACTCCCGCTCGTTGGCTCTGCTAGAAACATATGTCCCTCTTTACTGTTGGGTGGAAAGGGAGGGGTTTTTTTAACTGTGAGTTGGTTTTAAATTGTTTTTATGGAAGTTTTTCAAGGGGATTTTATAGTTTTTTATGTGTAAGTGCGCCGCCCTGAGTTGCCCTTGGGCAAGAGGGCGGGATATAAATCCAATTAAATGAATATGATTGTAAACGGCTCTGAGTTGGCCTCGGCCGAGTGGGCGGTGAAGAAAACTAACTAATAAATAATAAATAAATAGATATAAATATAAATATATATCTAATTTTAAGAGACCAGGACAGTAAAAACCCATATTCAAGTAGCTGACCATAGCATGGTGAAGCAACCAGTCAAGAACCCAAAAACAAATAGGGTTCTAAGCTCAGAAATTTTCATTTTGTAGATTACATCTACAAAAGTGTAGCCAATGTCATATTCTGAGCACAGCAGGAGGAGGAGGAGGAGGAGGAGAAGAAATACTATTTTCATGCTCTGTATTTGCAGAGTTGTTTTTATAAATTATGGAAATGACCTTTTGTTCAAGACAAATGCCACTTGGTAACCTATGATATGACTTGTCATAAGTTGTATAATAAATGGGATTTTTAAGAAATTGTATAAAACTGAATCCTATTAGCATGAAATGAGATTCAGTAATAATGTTAAGACAGATAAAACCACTGTACAAAGACTAAGCTCTTGTTTCTTTCTATATTTAGATGTGGTGAACTAAATATAGCTTTCTATATTTAGATGTGGGCTAAATATATCACAATGAAAAAAAGAAAAAAGAAAAGGACATGAAAGAAAAAAGAAGGAAAATGTGTGATTTAATGCCGTATATGTATACTATTCTATGGTGTTGAACGTTTTGTGTAGTGTCACTTTGAAGTTTTATTTTGAAAACTTTATTAATATATTAAAGTTATTATAATTGTTGCTTAAAAAAATAGGTACATCCCTTTCTGAGAAAATCTTCCCATGTAGCATATAATTAGAATAAAATAAAATTACATAATAAATACTTTTATGTCTAAGGAAAGCACCTTCTTCCTACTCTTATCCCCAACCACTGCATGTTACAGCATTTTGAAGTCATTATCCTATAATGTTTATACTGCATGTCCTCCCTATTTCCTGTTCTGCTGATTGAGAGGATGAATTCAAGGAAATACCAATCTCCCTTCTGTCTATCTCCGGCTAAAATATGAGCGTCCATCATTGTTACTATTAATTAAACAAGCAGAAGAGGTGGAACTGTTACTTTTTCACAGCAAAAACCCACTGCCTTGAAGCACCTTAAAGCAAAGCCTGTTTTTATGGCTTCAGTCTCCTTGGAATGTGGGGATCCTCTTAATCACAGCTATTTTTATGACACAATAAATGAAAGCGCCTTTAACTCTGCTGCACCAGAAGAATGGAACATTTCGATCCACCCAGAGTCATATTTTATTGCAAGAACAAGACAGGATTTGACCTACAGAATCTGCAAAGGTTGTCACCTGAATTTAGCTGTTCATATTTTTATAGACAAAATTAAAAAAGCAAAGATAAAATGTGAGCCAAATTTATTGCAGTGCTTTTTTGTCCCAGCCTATGAGCCTTTGTCCACTGCACCATGAAGACTACATGCCACTTATTGCCCATGTTACACACACACACACACACACACACACACACACACCAGTTTTGTGAGTGTTTAATTACATTGCAGACACAAACATTACAAGCATATCAGAGAGTAAAAAAAAAAAATTGTAGCACTTTAAAGACTAACTCCTGTATTTTAATGTTAGCTTTTGTGGATCAAGTCCACTTCGTCAGACATAAGAGTGAGTTTTCACGGTATCCATTACCTGCAATGGTGAACCTTGGCACTCCAGGTGTTCTGGAACTTCAATTCCCAGAAGCCCTGATCAGCAGGAGTGCTGACTTGGGCTTCTGGTAACTGAAGTCCAAGAACAACTGGAGAGCCAAGGTTCGCCATCACTGCTTGCATATGAAGTACCGAGGCCCACAGTGGTTGGTTTAACAGATAGGTTTGCAAATCAGTGCTATTTACAACCAGTAATAACATACAACCAGTGTGGCTAGTTACAACAGTAATAACAGACGATTCCTGATAGGGGTTAGTTTGATTATTGTGAAGTTTAGTTCTGTAAAGTTGTTGTTGTAAAAGGGCATACCTGTCAAGTTTTTGGATTTGGAAATAAGGGAAATTTCCTGGCAAATACGGGATACTTGACAATTATGCTTATCCTGTGCTGCCCTCCAATGGTGGCAATAGGGCATTGCAGTCTAATTAATAAGGGATGATGGCGGGAAAGAGAGTAAAATAAGGGGTTTTCCCGGCCAGTAAGGGATACTTGACAGCTATGCAAAAGGGGATGCAGTAGCTCAGTAGTTAAGAAGCTCACCTTGTTAGCTGGAAGGCTGACAAATTGGTAGTTCGAGACCTGGGTACTGCATGATGGTTTGAGTGCCCGTCTCTATCCCAGCTCTTGGGGACATGAAAGGAGCCTCATTTGGGCCTTCCCTGAGCAGTTTCTGCTGCAAAAATCCTTTCAACCCAGAATAATTTCTGACATGAAATTGTTGTTGTTGGCAAGATAAACATTCTGACATTACACATCTGCTAATGAGTTAATTGAGGAAGCTTTCTGAGAGACCCAGCCAGAGGTCAAAACAGCCACCCTGCTCTGTCAACTCTGTCTTTAAAGTGCCAAACGTTTTTTGCCTTTTGTTTCGTTTCATTTACTCTCTGATATGCTTGCGCAGACTAACATGGCTACCGCTTCAAACACATTTCAAGGGTGCTTCTCGACCTAAGAGTCAGTGTGATGTAGAGATTTGATGATCAGAATGGCCTTGAGATCAGGGTTCAAGAACTCATTGAGTCAATCTCTCTTCTTTTGTCTCCTTCTGACCTACCTCACAGTGTTGCAGAGAAGGGAAGGGGGAATGTACACACTTGCCTTTGAACTCAATGAAGTAAAGGTAGGCTATAAATGTGAAGAAGAAACAAACAATATAGCTCACAATTTAAAATGTAAATTAATTTTAAAAATTAAAAAGAGCCCTGGTGACGCAGTGATTAAACTGCTGTACTGCAGCCAAAATGCTGTGAGTTTGATCCTGATGGAGTCAAGGCTGATTCAGCCTTGCATCCTCCCCAAGTCAATAAAAGGAGTACCCAACATGTTGGGGGCAAAATGCTAATTACCTATAAACCACCCAGAGAGTACACTATGGGGCGGTATATAAATGTAATTGCTATTGCTATAAAGCATTTTGCAGTGCCAGCATTTCTATGTTTTGCTTTTTCTTTAAGAAATTTTATATACATTTTCAATTTTTAAATACAGGTACTCTTATTCTAATAAAACTCCTCTAGAAGTGTCCATTTTGGGGATGGAGGAGGGAAACCATGACCTCCCATAAACTTGCAAAAGTCTCCATGCACAGTAAAATTCTCACCTGGAAAAATAAAGCCAGATTAAGATATAATTGCTGTGTCACATTCAAAAGGCTATCATTACCATGTGCTGGAATGTCGTTTCTGATTTAAAAGCAACCTTATGAACTGCAATGACATGAAATGACTTCTAATGAAGGAGGAAGAAGAAAGTGCCAAAACAGGACTGCAGTTGAACGTGAAGAAGACAAACATTATCACTACAGAAGAACTATACAACTTTCATGGTGACAACCAAGAAATTTAGATAGTGAAAGATTTCAGCCTTGCGGAGGGCTCCCAACTCAGGCAGCCATTCAACAGGCAGGGGTGGTTGGTGGGTGAAGCTGGGAAAGGCGGGCTTCTCCTGTTGCACTTCCAAACATCTGAGACCAAACACACGTACATATTCCAAGGTACCCATGCGGGATGCACACAAGCACAGACAGAATCCTGTTCTACGTGGGAAACATCTTCCCGCCCAACCCCTTCCCCCCAGGTTCTGTAAAGGTAAAGGTCACCCTTGCTCGAAAGCCAGTCATATCCGACTCTAGGGTTCAATGTTCATCTGTTTATAGCCAAAGGGCCAGCGCTGTCTGCGTTTGCAGACTTTTCTGTGGACATGTGGCAGGCATGCCCCGACACCGAAGTGCATGGAACGCTGGTTACCTTCCCACCAAAGTGGTGCCTATTTATCTACTTGCAATTTTCTTGCTTTCGTACGGTAGGTTGGCAGGAGCTGGGGGCAGAGACGGGTGCTCATTCCGTCATGCAGTACAGTACAGTACTCTGGTTTCGAACGGCTGACCTTCCGCCTTCCAGTCAGAACCCTGGGGGCGCACGCAGTGGTTAAACTGCTGAACTGCAACCCGAGCATTGTGAGTTCGATCCTGATGGGCCGGGTCAACGTTGACTCATTCTTCTGAGCTCGGTAAAATTAGCACCAAGCATGTTGGGGGGGGGGGGTGAGGGGGAAAAATGGCCAATGGACTTGTGAACCACCCAGAGAGTGCACTAAGCCTGTAATGGCAAACCTTGGCACTCCAGATGTTCTTGGACTTCAATCCCCAGAAGCCCAAGCCCCCTGTGAATCCACACGAATGGGTTCACTGTGATTCATCCGGCCCGCCCTGCCCTCGTCGCTCCCGGAAGCGTCTTAACCGTATGGGCACGTTTTACTTCCGCTTCCGAGAGCGACGAGGACAGGGCGGGTCGGATGAATCGCAGTGAACCCATTCGTGTGGATTCACAGGGGGCTTGGGCTTCTGGGGATTGAAGTCCAAGAACATCTGGAGTGCCAAGGTTCGCCATGATGGCACTAAGCTCTATGGAGCGGAATAGAGGTGCCACTGCTAATCACCATCGCCTCCAGCCGAGAGGGAGGGACGCCGGAGCATCCCTCCCCCCGGCCTTGCGCATCATGCGCATGGCACTGTGGGCTAAAGATGGCAGCTTCCTGTTCCACTCTCGGCTTCCCACTGGCTTGACGGGGGTCTCCCCTCGCCCCGTTCTCCTCCTCCGTTTGGCTTTTTGCGGGGGAAGGAAGGAAGGGGGCTTTCCGCCCTTCCTTCACGGGGTCCCGGCATGGAGAGGAGCTCCAGCTGCGAGAGCCTCGCTTCCAGCAAGCGGGCGCCTCCTCCTGCCACCCGCCAGCCCAGCATCGAGTCTCTCTCCAGGTAAATCCTCCAGGTCTGCACCCGAGTCGGGGGTGGGAAGATGGGATGGGTTGGTTGTCTTCCCTTGGCTTTGCATTGGGGGCGACCCTTCCTCTCCCCCCAACTCTCCCCCCTCTCCCCCAACAGCGACTGTAAGGAGGGGGTGGTGGTCGTATTTTTCTTTTTTAGCAAGGGATGCAAGGGAGCAGCACTTCTGCTACCCAGGGGTGTCTCTTTGGCAAGAGGATGATTTTATTGCAAGATAACTTGGCTCAGTGATTTATTTATTTTATTTATTTATTCACTTCATAGGCCACATCAAATAAAACAGCTTGTACAATAAATAAAAAACCACACTGCTAAAACGGTCAAATAGTTTAAAATCTTTAGAAAAACCCATAGCCCCTTAATTAAAAAAAAAAAACAAACCCAAACAGGGCTAAATGAGCCAGCAAGGCTGAGATGTGCTACCAGATGCACCCCATGCCTGCTGGCGGAGCCGGGTTTTTAGAGCCCTCCTGAAGGGGTTACAGCTAGCTCCGTCTGGAGGCGCAGTCCTGGTGGCGGGAAGTTCCAAAGGGCCAGGGGCAGACACCAAGAAGGCTCTCCTGGTCCCAGTAAGATGTGCATCCCTAGCTGATGGGACCACCAGAGAGCCCCTTCTTCGCCATCATAGGACGGGTCGAAAACCTTGGGACAATGCGGTCTCTTAGATATAAGAACATAAGAACAGTCTTGCTGGAACAAGCCACAGCCCATCCAGTCCAGCATTACTGTCTCACACAGTGGCTCACCATTTCCTTCAGGGTATTCCCAAGCAGATGCCTTCACCTGTTTAGGATTCCCTTGAAATGGCATTGAGAGATATCCTATCTCTCCAACCTTAGGTATCCATAATTATAGCCATTGATACCCTTGTCCTCCATGAACTTGTCTAATCCTTTCTTAAAGCTGTCAAGACTTACAGTTGCCACCACTTCTTCCGGCAGGGAGTTCCATAGACCAGTAATCCTCTGGGTGAAAAAGTACTTTCTCTTATTTGTTTGAGAACTAGTACCCAAAAGTTTCATGGAGTGCCCCCTAGTTCTAGTGTTGTGCGATAGGGAAAATAGTTTTTCCTTATCTACTTTGTCCACACCATGCATGATTTTATAAACTTGATTTTTTTAAGCATGATTTTATATCCTGGCCCACTGCCATAAAGGGCTTTAAAAGTCAAAACCAGCACCTTGAATTGCACCCGGAAGCATACTGGAAGCCACTATTTATTACATTTACATAACATCCCACCCATCTGGGATCCCCCCCTCCCTCTGGGCAGTTTACAAGTTATTAAAAAATCTTTACAATAGAAAATTAGACATAAATAATAAACAAACTAAATAAGTTGTAAATGGCAACAAAAAAACTAAAATGATGCCGCCTCCGCATTTAAAATAAGCCCAATAGCAGAGATCAATATCAGTAACTATACTATGAACTGGAATAGTAAAAATAGTAGCTTGTAGCAATAACTACAAGCGAGAAGGATCTTGAAAGTGTTGTAGATCACAGGCTAAATATGAGTCAACAGTGCGATGTGGATGCAACAAAAAAAAAGAGCAGCACTGTTTTAGGATGCACTAACAGAAGTTGCAAGTAGATAAATAGATACTGCTTCGGTGGGAAAGGTAACAGTGTTCCATGAGCTCTGGCATCCAGTCATACCTGCCACATGACCATGGAAACATCTGCAGGCACAGACAGTGCTGAATCTTTGACTGTAAACCAGTGATGGTGAACCTTGGCACTCCAGGTGTTCTTAAACTTCAGTCCCCAGAAGCTCTGATCAACAAGAGTGCGGACTTGGGCTTCTGGTAATTGAAGTCCAAGAACACCTGGAGTGCCAAGGTTCACCATCACTGCTATAAACTGATGAGCACGACCCGCCTAGAGTAAGATAAGAGTGGCTTTCAAGCAAGGGAGACCTTTACTGAGTCTACAAATCCTGTGAGGGACGAGTCCTCTTCTATTCAACATGCACTTATTTGTTCTGTAGAGGAGTCCCAGAACTTATTTGCACATTTAGGCAAAGGCCACCCTTGTTCGAAAGCCAGTCATATTTAACTCTAGGGTTCAGTGCTCACTTCTGTTTACAGCCAAAGAGCCAGTGCTGTCTGTGTCTTCAGACATTTTTGAGGACATGTGGCAGGTATGCCTCGACACCAGAGCGCATGGAACGCTGTTTACCTTCCCACCAAAGTGGTCCCTATTTCTCTACAAGCAATTTCTTGCTTTCAAACTGCTAGGTTGGCAGGAATGTGCATATTTACCTACCTACTTATTTATTAACCACCACCCTGGCAGAATATGCTACTCTAGGCATTTTACAATCAAAGAAAGTTAAAATGGAGAAGAACATTGTGAAAATAAACTAAACTAAATGAACATAAAGCAAAATAAACCGATGACAGTAAACAATGGTGGCATTAACACTACAGTTACATAAGGACTTGCTCTTCATCTCCTCCTCCTCTTTCCACTTTTTCTGCCTTTGCTTCATGAATGGAAATTTCTCTGAACACATGCAGACAGAAAATTCTAAGTTTGAACCAGCTGTAGAGATCTCTAGTTTGAAAGATCTCAGCCAGCCCTGCATAACTCCCTCAGATGGGCCATGGGACTTTGGATGATTTACAGGCAGTACCTTTGGCCTGTTTATACATTTTGTGTTCTCCTAGTTCAGCTATTATATTGTTGCCCTGCCATCCTAGCAGTTCGAAAGCAAGAAATTGCAAGTAGATAAATAGGGACCACTTCAGTGGGAAGGTAACAGCATTTTGTGCGCTCCGGTGACTAGCCATGCCTGCCACATGACCACGGAAACGTCTGCAAAAGCAGACAGCGCTGGCTCTTCAGTTTTGAAACAGATGAGCATTGAACCCTAGAGTCGGATACGACTGGCTTTCAAGCAAGGGAAACTTTTACCACTGCTAATCAAGTAAACTTAAAATAATGTGTCGTAAGCAATATAAGATTGGTGGTGTTTGTGGGATGCAAATGGATGTCATGTGCACAGAATATTTCTGCGGGCTTTTTAGGAGTTTTTTTTCTCCTTCAACTTTTCTTTTTTAAGAAACAGCTTGCAAAACTGAAAGGGGGAAGGCAAAGGGAGTGAAGAGCTGCTTCTATATTCTAAGAGCAGGCTGTAGGGTGTATTGCCATCTGCGCTTCTATTTTGGGTTTGAGCATGATGGCTCGTGAGTTTCTGATGTTCTGTCCAGAAGATTTAATGGAGAGAGTTCTTTGTATTGCATCATTCAGGCTTTCAGTTCATAGGCAAATTGAGTCCTAGCAAGTCATCTCAACTCAAGAGTGCTTCTAAAGTAAAGGTAAAAGTCACCCTTGCGCGAAAGCCAGGCGTATCCGGCTCTAGGGTTCAGTGCTCATCTCTGATTATGTTGTTGTTGTTGTTGTTAAGTTTATTTCTATACCACCTTTCTTACCCAATGGGCAACTCAAGGCGGTTCACAGCATGAAACAAAACATGAAAAAAATATCTAAGCAAGCAACAGCAGCAATAGCAATACAATAGTTACAAGATAAATAAATACATAACTATACAGCATAATCTATACAATCAATATGACAATAGTCATATCAAAAGGACCCAAAAAAAGAAAAGTACAGTGTTCAATCCCCACACAATACAATACACTAGTAGAGACATATTAAACACGGCGAAGGACAGCAAAGAGCCAGCACTGTCTGCATCTGCAGATGTTTCTGTGAACATGTGGCAGGCATGCCTTGACACTGGAGTACACGGAACGCTGTTTACCTTCCCACCAAAGCGGGCCCTATTTATCTACAAGCAATATCTTGCTTTCGAACTGCTAGGTTGTCAGGAGCTGGGACAGAGACAGGAGCTCATTCCATCATGCAGTACTTGGGTCTTGAACTGCTGACCTTCCGACCTTCCAGTCATCAAGTGCAGCATTTTAACCACTTGAGCCACCATAGTGGGAAAAGAGGAAAACCTACCCTGAGGTCGATTGAGCCAGTAAAGAGAGTTTCGGTCTTTATTTCAGAAGGCCTAAGCAGAGCTGTTAATGCTGTTAATGATAGGATCTCGATTGATAAAGTCACTGTAAGTAAAAAAAGCAAATTGATAGCAGATAACAACAATAATGAGTACAACATTAGAATAATGAGTACAACATGAGAGGGAGGAATAACGTTCCATGCTGTAGCTACCGTTCTACTGTTACCAGTCATCTGGTTTAGAAACATAAGAAAGAATTAATTAATTCTTGGAGGAAGCTGAGTTCTCTAGCTAGAATTGGAGGTTTGGGCACTTAGGGAGCTTTGACTCATGAATGGTGCAATTCACTAGCTGCTCAGGGTTTTTTCCATAGGAACGCTGTACTGCATTTCAATGGCGGTTGGCTTTTTTGGTTTTAGAGTGCAGAAAAATACTCCAACAATCCCTGCTTTGTTTATTAAGCAACTTGCACAGACTGCAGGCTTTTTTATAACTTAACCCCAACCCTTCCCAGTACAGTATAAGAAAAGGAAGATAGAAAGAAGTGCATGAACACTGCTTAGGACACTGTAGGCTATTGTATATGAGGATATTAACATGAAATGTGCACTCACAATGGGGGGATGGTTCACATTTGGCTAGTCTCTAGCAGTGATGGTGAACATTTTAGAGACTGAGTGCCCAAACAGAAACAGAATGGCGGGGTGAATTCTGCTGGGGGAGGGAGGAAGTGCTCCCATTGGGCTGCTGGACAGAAGGGCAAACTCTGTGCTGGGGCGATGATGCATGTGTCCACAGAGAGAGCTGTGTGTCCCATAAATTCACCACCACTGGTCTAGGGAGTGCCATTCCCAATTGTTCAGATAGATCAGTGATGGTGAACCTTTTAGAGACCGAGTGCCCAAACTGCAACCCAAAACCTACTTAAAAGTAAAACCTACTCCCATTGGGCTGCTGGGCTAAGGGGAGGGGCAAACTGTGCTGGGGGAAGGAGGAAGCGCTCCCATTGGGCTGTTGGACAGAGGGGCAGGGCAAACTGCTGGGGAGGGAGGAAGCGCTCCCATTGGGCTGCTGAGCAGAGGGGTGGGACAAACTGTGCTGGGGTGCTTGCATGGGTGCCCACAGAAAGGGATCTGAGTGCCACCTCTGGCACGTGTGCCATAGGTTCGCCCCCACTGAGATAGATAGACAGACAGAAATGTTGAGCTGGAATTATTTTGGTTACTGTGGGTCCTTGATTGTTGACCATTATGGTTTCACTTATCCAAAGGGAAACCAACCATATTAGCTAGATTCAGTGCTTAGATTGTTTTGAGCTGACCGTAAATCACATTCGAATGAGTAACACAGGGGTGTTAACATCTTCCTAAAACCATTTGCTGGATTTGCAAAGGCTTGGTTTCCTCTAGGATAAATTCTAGAGAGGTGGCAGCATTTGTCTGTTAGGTTAAACACACAAAAAGAGCTTTGTGGCACTTCAGGGACTAATAGCTTAAAGATTTCTGTGTGTAAAGATAGCAGTTTCACAGACTATGTCATCTGAACAATTAAGTGTTCCTCTTAAATGGCAGATTCATAAATGCAAGGATAGGGAAGGGTATGGAATATAAACTGTAAAGTCATATCCAACTCTAGGGTTCAGTGTTCATCTCTGTTTATAGCCAAAGAGTCTGTGTCTGCAGACGTTTCCATGGACATGTGGCAGGAATGACTATAGATTCAAGTAAAAACATAGCCTAGTCCCTGGTGTAGATAAATTGTGTGTGTGTGTGTGTGGGGGGGGGGGTTTGAGAAGGATACATAGCCAGTACTAAGGCTGGTTGTGTGAGTCTGGCTGCTATAGTCCAGAAAATTAACAATTCTCAGAATTCTGCAACTATCATGTCCTGTTGTGGGATTCTAGAAGGTGCAATATGTATGCAAAGTTCTGGCCCAATCTTTCTCAGCCATGTGTCCTCTAGGGCAGGGGGTCCCCAACCAGTGGGCTGTGGACTGGTAATGGGCCACTGGCTGTCCTGAACCAGGCCACAAGGTTGGGTGGCGCTGGGAGCCCCGATGGCAGTCTTCTGCCCTCAATGTGCTCCACCAAGTCTGTCTGGCGAACAGAGCGAGAGCACGGGCTTCAGACACAGCAGATAGACAAGTGGCCCGGTCCCTCCTCCACGTTGCTTAACTATGTCAGGGCTCCATCCCCTGCCTGTGTGCAGTCAGTGTGATACCTCACTGCCTGAGTCGAATGGTGTGGCTGGCAGGCGGCTGGGCCCCTCTTCTTTTTTGAGCTACAGTGGGGCTCCCCCCCTCCCCCGCCTGTGCACTTTATCATATTTTATTATGTGCTTGCACCATCCAATCCCACCACCCCCACTTACCAGTCCATAGAAAAATTGTTCAGCATGAAAACGGTCCGTGGTGCAAATTTTTTTGGGGGATTCCTATTCTAGGGTGATTGGACTACAGTTCCCAAATTTCTGCATATGACTATTGGATTACAGGAGTTATCCAACATTTCTGAGAGCTAGTGTGATGTAGTGGATAGAATGCCAGATTAGGACTCAGGAGATTTGGGTTCAAATCCCTGCTCTGCTACAGAAACTCACAAGGGACTGACAAAGATATATCACAACCCTCAAATGTCTCACATACCTTGAAATCTCTATTATGGTTATCATAAGTTGGATGGTATTGTAGACAGAATGGGCACAGAGCTGGGCAGGTTGAGGAGGATGGTGGAGGACAGGGGTGCCTGGCGGGCAATGGTCTGTGGGGTCGCAAAGGGTCGGAATCGACTGTGCGACTGAACAACAACAACCCTCAAATGTCTCACATACCTTGAAATCTCTATTATGGTTATCATAAGTTGGATGGTATTGTAGACAGAATGGGCACAGAGCTGGGCAGGTTGAGGAGGATGGTGGAGGACAGAGATGCCTGGCGGGCGATGGTCTGTGGGGTCACAAAGGGTCGGAATCGACTGTACGACTGAACAACAACAAGTTGGAAATCATTTGTAAAAGCAGTGAACTGGTGGTTGGTTGAAGAAGGCTAGCACGGCTCCCTTGTCAGTGGCTTGGAAAAGTAAAATGAATAGAGTGGGAGTAAATCTAGATTGGTGTTTCTCCCTCACCATTAGACCATGCTCAATGACCACCTCTTCAGGAGAATGTTTGAAAAGAGATTACCACATCTAGATGCTCTACACAGCCACGAATTCTAATCATAAAAATACAGATTGTGTGGAGAGCTTAGAATGGTGCACAACACACAGTAATATATGGCCTGCAACCTCTTTTCAGATACATCCCAGTCCCAGAGTTTCTTTGTTTAATCTTAACTAAATAATTCAAGGACTCAGGTGTTGACAACTGCTTAAAAGTGGGCTAGGCAATACTACTTTTATATGGGATTATTGTTGGCTGATGGAACAGGCACAGAGAGCTTTCACCAATGGTTTCTTTGTCATTCTGGAGAGAACTAAGAAGCAAGATGCCACCAGAACCAAAACTAGGGTCAGTCAGTGTCACACAGTTAGCACTAACACCATTGTCATCTTGCTGCAAGTTAAGAAATGAGCATAGGCATTTTGTTTTCTACATCAAGTTGTGCACAGGTTGTATCCAATGCCTACGCTAGCTTTTTAACATACAGAAGAGGGAGTTTGGCCTTGATATTTAAGACAACAGGTAATTGTAATAGGATTTTGGCCATAGATTTAAAAGGGATCTCAAGAGCCATAAAGGAATGCAGTAAATCCCACTACTTCAGGAAGGGTGAATTTCTTTTTGAACTTTTGCTCCCAGAATCCACTGTCTACCAAGCTGGGTAAGAAAATCTGGGACTAGTAGGGCTCTGGGTTGTGTTGCGTTGCGCATACTTGAAAGATCAGTTGATTCACTTTGCTTGAACATAACGCATCAGCCAAATAGTTTTAGAACATATCTCTTTGTATTTCAAATAAATTTATGACCATGCCTTCAGGGTTGATTCACACTTTCCTCTCCCTTATAGTAAACCTCATGCTTTCTCCCAGTGAAATTCTGAAATTTTGTCATAACAGCAACAGATTAAGCACCGAACATTTCTTGCTGCTATTGGTCAGAGTGTGTGTGTCTATGAGGAATCTTCTTTATAATGTATAATTCTGCAAAATCAAACAGTAATCTTGTCTCCCTCCTCTTCTCTCCCCCCCCCATTCCTCTAGTGCTTCCACATCTCATTCAGATCATTCCTCACATACACAACCTGCTTCAGTTGTCTCGTCGGATTCTGTCTCTACCTCTACAGAAAACATTTCTCCAGATTTAAGGGTAGGTCTTTGAGTCAGAGCTGTATGATTTACGGTACTGTGCAATTGCTACACCTCTGGTGTGAAGGACATCTGTTTTAGTCCTCTCTGTTAGAAAAATCTTACTCTATTTAGAAAAAGAAAAAGAAAGCAGGACAGAGGCTAAGGGCTAGATCTATTCATTAAAGGTAAAGGTCTCCCTTACTTGAAAGATAGTTGTGTCTGACTCTAGAGCAGTGGTGGCGAGCCTGTGGCACGTGTGCTAGAGCCCTCTCTGTTGGCATACGCGCCGTCTCCCCAGCACAGAGTTCTCCCCGCCTCTCCTCCTAGCAGCCCAGTGGGAGTGCTTTCTCCTTCCCCGAGCACAGAGTTCATCCCTCACCTCTGCCCAGCAGCCCAATGGGAGCGTTTCCTCCCTTCCCCAAGCACAGAGTTCATCCCTCCCCTCTGCCTAGAGGCCCAATGGGAGCGCTTCCTTCCTTCCCCAAGCACAGAGTTCATCCCTCCCCTCTGCCCAGAAGCCCAATGGGAGCGCTTCCTCCCTTCCCCAAGCACAGAGTTCATCCCTCCCCTCTGCCCAGAAGCCCAATGGGAGCGCTTCCTCCCTACCCCCAGCACAGAGTTCATCCCTCCCCTCTGCCCAGAAGCCCAATGGGAGCACTTCCTCTCTTCCCCAAGCAGAGTTCATCCCTCCCCTCTGCCCAGCAGCCCAATGGGAGTGCTTCCTCCCTTCCTCAAGCAAAGAGTTCATCCTCCCCTCTGCCCAGCAGCCCAATGGGAGTGCTTCCTCCTACCCCCAGCACAGAGTTCACCCCGCCGCTCTCTTTGATCACTCAGTCTCTAAAAGGTTGCCCATCACTGCTCTAGAGCAGGGGTTCCCATCCTACGACCCACGGCGCTAAATCATCCAGCCCACGCCACCTTCACCGCTCCTGGAAGCAGAAGTAAAATGCACCCATGCATATGAAAACGCTGCCGTAAGTGACCTGCAACTGTCATAAACACGTTTATGACAACTGCGGGTGCATTTCCAGCAGCATTTTGCGCAAGTGTGGGCACATTTTACTTCCACTTCCAGGTGGGAGGAACCACATGACTGGCCCGTTCAACCACGTGACCAGCCCGTGGCCCCAAAAGGTTGGGAATACCTGCTCTAGAGGGTGGTGCTCATCTCAGTTTAAGAGCTAATAAACCAGAGCTGATAATTCTCTTCTATATGTGCTTCTAGACAGCTGCTTATTTCAAGCATAGAATGCTATCATAAGACGTGCTTGCTTTCTATAGACCGCAAGCTCCAGCCGTTGCTGCTTCTGTCCTCATTTGGATAATGGATGCCATTCTGGGTTGTGTAGTCCAAGCAGATGCCTTTCATGCTGTCAATAGTATTGCACACTTTTCTTTCAGAAACAACTTTGTGAATTGCATGTTGTCCAGGGCAAATGCTGCATGCTCAACATTGCTCCTTTGGATGCTTGCCTTCATTTTTCTACATTGTGTATTGACTTCTCATTGTTATCTGTCCCAGCTGCATATACAGTAATACCCCACACAACGTTAAAGCTTGGTTCCACAATCCTTAACGTTGTGCGATTTTTAACGTGCAATACATGTATTGCACAAGGTTAAACCCTATGGGATGTATCGCACAACGTCAAACTCCATAAAGATACTGTATTCAAAAACCAAGATTATGGCTCCCTCTATTGGTAGTTGAGGACATTAACTATTAATCAGGCATTAAAAGCAATGTATCGCACAACATTAACTTAACGTTTTTGCATGCATATTCAGATTTCTTAATGATGTACGGTTTTAACGT